>OX443561.1:4634325-6001725 GCA_949372485.1 Cheilosia soror
ACTACATAGAATCTTAGATAAAATACTTGTCATCCATTGGGATCACGTTCAACACCATTTCCTTTCTCATTTTAGCAACCCCATGGGCGAATCTCAAGAGGAAATCGTAGTAGAGAAGCTCGAAGAAAACGGAAATGCACCTACAAGCCACGAATGCAAAATATGTCATGAAAAGTACGAGAGTCTGCAGGATGTGCTTAAACACGAGTTAGTCAAACATTCTGCGAGTAAAAATGTAAAAAGGTTGCCAGCTAACAAACTGAAGCGTAGGGTGAATGCCGTTTTGAAAACCATCAATGGCGAAGACGAAAAGAAATTTCGTCAAGATCTCGTCGAAGCAATAATGGACTGCGCCCATGGTATGGAGCTCAAAGTTATTTTCAAGAAGTATTTGATGAACGACGAAGATCTGTCGTTTATCTTTACGCGGGTGCACACTTGCTTACAGGAGGAATTGGATAAGATAGGATCGTTTTTGATAGAGCCTTTTGGATCTTTTACAACTGGATTAGCGTTGAAAAGTAAGTGATGTAGTGTTAACTAGAGGGAAGCTTGTTTGTTTGTGGTCGAGGGTTATTTTGTATGCTTTAATTTGTAGAATGGCACAGTTATAAATAACACATTTCATACTTAGCCACACCCAGTCCTACTCCCCTGTACAGAGGTGTAGTGTGCGCCTATTATAACACTTAAACTCAATCGGGCATTACCCACAGCTAAAACATTACCTACGTTTCTGCTGCTTTCTAATAAATAATATAACAATATGAAAGTAATTTAAGTCATAACTTTGGGTTCTAGTTCTCCACGCACATTTTTTGCTATAACTGAGCTAAGCCACTTTTTTTGGTGATGGGAATGTAACCGAGTAGAATAGAAATATAACGACGAATGCGAAGAACATGCCAATCTTTAGATTACATCATTTTGCTATATTTTCTCTTACGATCCATGCGACGTTTATTTTAGTAAGTCATCTGTGATAGTTGGGTGTTAAAATTTCGGCTCGAATTCTACCACGCTTTGGGGAGTTCTGTGGTTTAATGCACTCATTTAAAACGATCCGCAAGATGATAAAATTCATTATGGCAACTATAAAAATGAGATAAAATCATAATTTTTTCACATATTGCTCCCGCTCGTTCACGGATAAGACGATCCGGCTGGCTCCTGCTTGTTCAGCATTCATTGTATCTTATGAACATTTCTCTATGTATTTTTTTACATATTATAAACCACACTTCCATAGGAAGAATTCATAATATGTCCGGATATCTAGAAGTTCCGCTACGGCCACATTTGTTTTCTGTCAAAGCTTAAAGACGAGAAACAATTTTGTCATCATTTCAACACTTCGCACTTCTTTTATTATTCCTAACTAAACTAGTAACTGGTAACTGGTCTACATTCTTAAGAGCACATAAAAAGCGAATAGCTTCACCACTTACTCGTAATCACATTTTTCATTGCATATTTTGTAGTTTTTTTTTTTTTTTCAAAACGATACAAGAATAAAGGCAACAAAATCTCATATTTGCAGCAAGTGATATCGATCTCCATATCTCTAGTCTTCTACCAGAAGCAGACGCCAATTACTCATACAAGATTATCACAAAAATGCTCTATCGAAGCAAATGCTTCTCTGATGTCCATCCTATTCGAAAGGCTAGAGTTCCGATTATCAAGTGCGTGCACAAGGGCACGGGCTTCAGTCTAGACATCAACACATCGGAGCCCTTTGGCGTTCACAACAGTCAATTCATAACGGATCTCATTGGATGCGATACCAGAATACAAAAGCTCATCATGTTCATGAAGATTTGGTCGAACAGCATGCACATCCATGGAGCATTCAACATGACCAACTACTGTCTAATAACTCTAGTTATATTTTACCTTCAACACAGCACGCCACCTGTCCTAGCCTCTGTGAAAATTCTCCAGCGCAACGCAAAGAAACAATTCGTTAACGGTGTAAATTTCGGACTTAATCTTCGAGGTATTCCGTTGGATGCGAGCCAAAACGTTCATCAGCTTATTAAGGGCTTTTTCGCGTTCTACAGCAACTTTGACTTTCAGAATCTGATTATCTCTCCCTACTTGGGAAGGGTTATCAAGCGAGCAGACTTCAAGAACAAACAGTTCAAGTATCCAGAATATGAAACACAACTACGTATGTTTGCAACGATGGGCGCCGTCGAGGAGGAACTACAATTGGACCGGCCAGTGTGCGTGCAGGATATGTTTCGTTTAAACATAAACGTTGGCAAATGTCTCACCGAGTCCAATATGCAATACTTCAAAAGATGTGTCACACTAGCCCATCGCAAATGTTGTGAGCCGAAGATATCGATGAAAAATCTCTACAAATCACTGCTAGTGGAGATTATCGAAGAGATCACGGACATGTTCCCCGCTCATGAAATAGACCCCTCCAACATATTGGGGGGTAGCATGTCTTTCGATGTAATTCCGCGCAAAAATGAAATCAAATCTCTTGCGAAATTCGCAACTGATCCATTAGAGTTGCAAAAACTCTGGGCCAAGGAATACATTGATGCTATTCAAAAGATCATTACTGACATTTATAGAATCGATATGACGCTGTTATCGCCGACCCGAAACAACAAGTGTAAAAAAATTGACGAGACCGACAGCACTGCCACACCACTTCCACGGAAGTGGTCTGTTAGCTGCCAGGTGGACTTGTGGTCCGGACGACAGATGCAGAAAAATAATACTACTGCTTCGTTTATGGACTACCAATTGGAACAAACTGAAAGGCTGAGCGCTGAACGTCGACAGAACTCAAATTTTGCAGTACAATTCAAAGGATACTTGACGATAAGTATCATCAAGAATTATGGTGTTTTGCATGTGGAGTTGAGCAGCCCCGAACATCTGTGTAAAAAGGACCCTTTGAGAAAGTTTTTCAGCGCCCTAAAGTGTAGTATGCAGAACTATAACCTAAAGCAGAGAATACATCAATTAGAAAATGAATCGACGGCCCAAAAACAAAAAACTGACTAAAAAAAAAATTGTTTTAATTTATAATTTTAGCAGCATGTTGGACAGGTTTTAAATACATGTGTTAATTTATAATGACTACAATTATTTTGGAACCTGGCATTGCAACGGAAAGTAAATTGTTTCAAATTTAAAAAAAAATATTCAAAGACACTTGGTATTGAGAAATGCTGTTTGTTTGTAATGATGCAATGATGAACCTGGTCTTACGTTCAAATTGTGGCGTACATCACATCAGTTTTAATAAATAAATAATAATTTTTAATATGATATTCAAAGAAAGTGGTTTTATTTTTTGTTTGAGTTGTTTTGAATACTCTTTGCTTAGCCTGTTAACGCGGTCTTAGTTCCAGTTGGCCACTCCAAGTGATATAGGGTAGAACAGAACTGAGATGATGTCTTACTTTACTTTAACAATTGCTTACTAACTAAGGGCCCTATTGTGAATGTCGATAGTTGATCGTTGATCGACAACTGTGATTTCCGATTGCGATTGATATTTGTCGATTTGACAGTCGCTTGTTGTCGATTACAAATGTCTAGTCGATGCTTTCTCTTGGAAGTGCTTTGGGGTTTTCTCCGAGATCTGTGGTAGTGTGAATATTTTTGTTTTTTCAAAGGGGCTAGCACTAGGCACAGTGATTAGCGTGCTGGACTACTAAGCGAGGGATTTTAGGTTAAACACATTAAACACATGCAATTATAACTTCTTTGGAAAATCTTTTCAATTCAGCTGCTTGTACTCGTTATAAAATTGCAGATCCCTCCATTCACCCGGAACTGGTTTTGTAGAGCGTACCTACATTTTATCCTTCGAGTGGTTATCGAAGTTCATCAATCAGTTCGTTTGAGAAATAGTTTCAGACGTTCAGTACTGTGTGAACAAAGACAGGATATCCAACACCAACTGTGACTACTTGACTATAGAATGTTTCCTTGCTCATCTGTTGAACAGATACGAAAAATGCGTAGTTGAATATTTAAAATAATGACATTTGTATAATTTTTATTTCAATTAATTTGCTTAAAGCACTCAAGTTACAATTAGGTTTTTCAATTTACATAATGTATATTTCACTATAAGTATTAGAGGTACTTCATGTGCCAATTACATAAGGATATCTCCAAACGACAAGGACACACGAAACTTTGATACATTTAACAATATATCCGTTAACTTAATATCAGTATTAAACTTTGAGTTGTTAACATGAGAATTATTATTATAAAAAAGAAGAGAAATAGAGAGCGTAGAGTTTTCCAATAGTGTTTTGTTAATAGTACGAGTAATCACAGATTACGCAAGCCAAGTGCTTGCTTCAGTGGCGTCTTGCTTAAGACTCTGTATACACCTGGAATACAATTGATACTATTCTTCAAGAAAATCAGATTGCGTCAAATGTGGCACTCTTATTAAAAAACAAAGTGCCTCAAATAGGTAATGAAATCTTTGACAACATGTTACCGAACCATTATACCTTTGATCCGGTACAAGTATCGATTTTCTTCAAGGATACTAATCAACTGTATTGTATGGTAAGTAAACCCGGCTTAAATGTGTTAGTACCTGACCTTAACAGTTTCTAAAACTAATTTGTCTTATTTCTTAAATCTTACTGTACAATTTGGTGTATTTTTTTGGCAAGCTTTGTTTCCTTTTTTTATAAACTTATTGGACCACTGATTTACTGGGTAAACGGAAGGTAGGGGTGAGGTTGTAGTACTGTGATGACGTTACCTTTTCAGATGAATTCAAATATTAAATTTTTAAATTGACACTGTACTTTTGGTAGTCATTCTGAAACAGGTAAGGTCATTTACATTATGTACAATTTTGTGCTAGGCTGAACAAAAGAACGCCATCTTGTGTAATCACCACCTAACCGGCAGGTGCTCGTGCGGCCGCATGGTGATTGCCTTTGCCGCATGAGCAGTATTTCTTCGCACCGCCATCAGAAATGCAGTGCGAGTCTGAGGCGTACATATTTAAGCGACTAATATTTCCGGTAACTTCCATGCTGTCTGTTTCCACTGTATAGCGCACAGTTGCCTCAAAAAGTCCCTCATTTGGCTTTGTAATGAAAATTATCCTATACGTTTCAATCGTTACATTCGAACCATTGTCGACAGCGTGCAGAGCACGATAGGCGCTTTGTATATCGTGCAGACTTAACACAACACACTTATCAGCTACGGTACCGTTTTTATACTCAGCTACATAGTCGTTAATGTAGTTGATAGTAAATTTAGCAATTTTCTTAACTATACTCGAGCCCTTGTAAATGCTACTGTAAGGTATGCATGTACACCAATGGTCCTCTATTGCAGCATCATCACATGAGCGGCTATGTGGCACTGGTTGCAGTAAAGTTTGGCACTTGGGACAATCCGGAGCGGGTGGTAGTTTTTTTGTTCGACCTGACAGCTCCAAAATATGTTTCAGCGTCATATGCAGGTCGTACGGGTTCGTCAGACGATTTTTATTTACACTAAGAGCATTAACAAACTCTGGATGAGAATTCTTCAGACCTGGGGGTAGCCATATGAACATGAACGGCAGGCGTTCCTCCAAGTGACCAGAGAGGAATTTCCTAGTCGGGCCAAACCGCATTCCATGATCACTAAAAAATATCACAATGGACCGGTCAAGGATACCACGTTTTGCAAATTGGTTTAAATAGTCCACCATTTTTTCGTCCATTGACGAACAGTCGCTAATGGCATTGTGGCTGAAAGTGTTTGCCCAGAAGAGACCGAAATATGGTTCATCGCGGTAGCGGGTGGCCAATTCAATGGCATAATCATAAATGTAATCGGCTGAGTGCTGATAGCCAAGGCAAAATATTAAATTTGATTTTCGTTTGATTGTCAGATTGTGTTCCGCACTAATCAGGAACGGTCGCAAATAGTAGTCGACAGGTGGCTTTTCAAAGCCTCGCTTTAGGTAGTTAAAGGTGTTGATCGAAGATTCATCTTCTGCGTAGGCTGTCACATAGCCGTGCTCTCGAAAACTCTTCCATATAAATGGACAACGATCCAGAGCACCCACCTTTGTTGGAGTGCAAGTATGAAAGGCGGTAGTTTGATTGAAGCCAGTTAATATAGCCATCAGATTGGGAAACGTATTATCGTCCATCTAAGAAAAATAAAAGAAATGCGATAAATTGAGGTTAGAAATGAAGGAATAAATAAAAAGATTATTATTACTATATATGTTGAATTACTATTAAGGAAACTTATACTAAGGTCTCTACTCATTTTTTAATAACGTAATTAGGCACAATAATAAAATTTGTAATTGTCCGACTTTTGCTGTAAAAACTGGCGCCCAACAGAAAACCCTTTTCTGAGGATTACTTAACTTTGTATGTTTTATTATAGGTGTATATTTATTTTAAGTTTGTTGTACGAGAGGCCATCAAAAAACGGTTTGCTTCCCGATGTTTACTAATCTATGGAAATGGTAGGTATTTCGCTTATTAGATGTACGGCGTGATGACGCGTTCAGTTTAAAAACGTCATCGAAGACCAACTTTCGTAGTATTTTACGAAATCTGCTCGATCACTTATGAGTGTTCTCGTCTCTAAAGATGAGGTTCATTAAAAATTATCATCATTTTTATGCCTTCCTGCTTACATACCTACTTTTCGTATACGTAAAACGAGTATAATACTAAAACTGGTACTTAAGTATATGTTGAAATTTACGAATAAGTATTTGACAGGTTACAAACAACATAACTATGAAATTAAAACTACGAGTTTGTTATCGTTTTCCATTGGTTTTACTTGGGGATTCACGTTTTTTAAAATGCAATGGAACAAAGAAACTGTTTCTGGTCGACTCAACTCCCAGGTATTGGTGAAATGTCTAATAGCCGGTTTTACAGTGCAAGTTTAAACTCCGAAAAGGTGTATTACAGTACTAGTTTAAACTTAATCGAGAGTTTAGACCGAGTTTAACTTTACCGGCCATGGATCGGGGTTTAAACTGAGTTTAAATATGTCTGAGGCCAAATCATTTCGTAGAATGGAATGATGCAAATTCTTTTAACGATTTCTGCTGACCAAACTAGCTGCTCAAATGGTTTTTAATCAAATAGAACACAAAAGGAAATTGTACCCATGCAACAAATGTAATTTTTCAGATGAAGTTAGTGATTTCATTTATGTATCTTATTGCAGGAATAATGGATATAACCTTTCGCTCCACTTAACTACAATTTATTTCTTCTGATGTTTTGATTAATTTGCTTTGTAGGGGTATACAATTCAATTAAATTCTTTGTTAGGAAACTACTATAGTGACTTATTATGTCTTATACCTTCGCTGAACTTGACCGTAGGTTGTCTTCTGATTCATGCCCATTCTCTTAAATGATTTGTTGTAGTGCATCTTCTTCGTTTTTTTTGCTAGCGGAGACATGTTTATAGCATCCAGTAGCATGTTGATAGCATCAGTAGCGATTTGTATGCTATACGGCACCAATATAATAAATTTCCTCAAACCGCGAACAGGAACTCAATACCGAAGTAATGACTTTTATTTATTTCACTTTTTTAAATTGCCAAACTGACATCAGAATAAACAAAACTGATCGAAATTTCAAATACAGTGGCGTACAAAATAGACGAGAAAAGTTTAACTAAACGTTCGTTCAAATTTCACTGTAATACACTCACGGTTTACGTACTTGGTTTAAACTTGCTCGCGATTTTAACTAAACCTGAGTTTAAACTTGCACTGTAAAACCGGCTATAAAGGTCTGTTCCTTTACTTTTAAATCTTACGAATTTGTACGCATTTTTACTCAATGTCGTTTCTTAACTTGAAAAATTCGTAAAAGGGAGCAGCTTAGAGAGAGAGCAAGATATTACCCCTCCATCTGACTAGTTTTTCATCAACAAATTTCTTTGAGTAAGAATTGAAACAACTGTCAGTCGCCTGAAAATTGACAGATGATTTGAACCGCGAACATCTGCCATTTTTCATAGTTATTGCAAAAGCGTTGCCTTTGCCTATAACGTTTTCGTAAGTTTTTCTCTTTGAGAGAGACTTCATCCCCACCACTACCATTTTGACAGTCTTTTCCATTTGGACTACAAAAGTAAAGGAACAAACCTTAAAATTAATGCATAGTTGCTGCCATGTGCTGGATTGTATAAAATACAAATATTGCACTTGTGCAAGTGCATCTTGAATCAATTCTGACATGAAATAAAAAAAGCGAAATTAATCAACAAAAGAGTACCTAATTTACTTGATTCCGGACGCTGCCGCACGCCCTTATCACAGTAGATTTACTCGTTATGCTTCGAATAACCGATCAATCTTTTTTGGAAGATACTACCCAAAGCAGGGGTTCCCTAACTATGCGTCGTTATCCTAAAGACGTCGCAGGTTTTATTTTTTCACTGCTGTAATACTCCGAACAAAGAACGCAACGGATTCGACAGATTCTATGGGTTGGGCCCTTTACCTTTCTCTTTATACGAATACCAAGAGCAAGGTAGAAGCTAAATCGGGTCGTTGCCAGCCAGATTCGTCGGGAGCATTGCCGCGCTTCATTAGAATGTACAGGAGAACCCGAGGCAATCAATTCCTCGCCGTGCACAATAAATCGGCCATTCGCAGATTCATTCCAACTTGGCGAATTTTGCATCGGTCTTGGGCTCACACCTGACTTGTCTTTGGAGCGTTTGGAAGAGGACCCCATAATGTTAGCCGAAAAATCATCTTAACGACGAGGCGTATTTTTAGATGAATGCGGGTATTGCCATAAATATGGGATGACGATATTTCAACGTCGAACCGTCTTTATTGAAAAGCCCTTTATTGAATCTTCAGTAAGATCAGCTTCTATTCACATTTCTGTGCTTTTAGAAGGGCGTCGCAAAAATAGTTTAACCTCTCTAGAGAGTCGCAGTATGAAAAAGATTGGCAACCCCTGATGACCTAAAGGAATGTAGACCGGCCACATCTCAGAATCGACAGACTGGATAGTGCAGAAATGTGAAACCCCTAAAGAGTAAACAGATGTTATTGTTAGACACGTAATTAACTTGCGTTTTCATGTTCTCAGCAAAAGTCACCACAGTACATAAAAACCTATGCATCTTTCCTGAAATTAAGAGATTAATTAATTAATTAATCACCTTTTTTACGAATGACTATAGGCACAAAAGTCGAGTTTTTTTAAAAACTAATGTAACGAGGTTTGCGATACATCCATCTGCGGGAACGCGATGTCAGAAAGCCGTCCAACTGGCGATCGTACGGCCACAGTTTTACAAGTTCGGACTGATTTTTTCAAATGCTGATGTGGCTCGGTCTGAATCAATAGTCGCGTTCTCATCGCACTCAAAAACCGATTTTTAGCTAAACTCATGCACTCGCTTTAACTTTTAGCGGTGACACAGAAAATAGATCAATCACATGCCTTTATTTATCGAAATCAACGGAAACGGAAACACAGGGAACGTGCCGAATTTGTGCTTGGTATTCCGACTAGCAATTTCAGTTTAACTTTCTCTCAATCTTGATGATCTCATCAAATCATAGTTAAGTCCAGAAACAAAACATTATACATTTTAACGTGAACTTTATTTTAATTACCTTATTGTAGCCGCTCATTTCGAACCACTCATTATCGTACAGGTACTGTGCGGTCTTTGGCATCGCTCGTATGAGATTCACTCTGGAAATGCTATCGATGCCCACCATGAGGACACTGACGGGCTTCTCGGTCCCCTTTTCCTTCCAATCGTTTAAGCGTTTTCGAATTTCTGGTCGTTCAGGCATCATTGGATGACCATTGCTGTAGGTTTTCTCCTTTTTACTTTTACACTTAACCAGAATGTTGTAAGCGGTGCTTGGCAGGAGTACCGGACTTCGAAAACTCAAGCATTCGCTTAAACTAAACACAAATTAGAGAAAATAAATAAATTATGAGGACGATATTTTGCATTACCCCACTTCCTGGTCCGCTTTCTTTCCGCTGGACTTTCTCTCGATCACTTGATAACAACAGTCCAGTAAACCTCCCGATTTCGTGTAATACTTAACTTGGTCTTCGTTGATGAGTAGTGTGTACTTTCCTGCTGTGGAATTGAACACAACGCTTGTGAGGGGCTTGTTCGTCGAACACGGTTCGTACTTTTCTCGCTTAAAGAACTGCATAACTTCCGGAGTATATGGATCGATGCTGGGCATTTTGCACTTATCGCTCCATACCAGGTATCCTGATGGAGGAGGTAGAATGGTTGAATTAGTCGAAATAGTTGTACTTAAGTTGCTAGATTTGGTGGTTTGTGTGGAAGCAATTGTAGTGGTATTCACAACCGTAGGAGTACGAGGAGTAGTCGTAGTAGCTAAACTAGGCATCGCCGTCGATCGCAGTGGAATCAATTGTCCACCATCTGTCGATCGGGTCGTTCTGGGAATCTTCTCCCGTTTCATAGTCACCGCCATTCTAGTAGATTGTCGTTGTTCTGCTGTTGCAATTCGAGCGAAAATTCTTAATGCTGTTACGATCACATTGAATCGTAGTTGCAATTAATCGAATTTTGGAAAAACATTTTTGTTTACATTTTTTTTATTTAATTTTAATTTTATTTTTCAAAGATTTCCATTGCAACATAAATTCAAAGCGCACATGCAAAAAACAATAAAAAAAATAAAGACTAAGTTATATAAAGTTTGGGACACAATTTGGAATTTTCATTTCTCTTACCAAAAAAATATATGTAGGTATGAGGTGGTCTAATATTTACATATTGTGCTGATATTTATGATTTAACATTTAAGCAAGTAAAAGTGTTTTAGCATGGTTCGTGGGAAGAGTTCATAATTGTATAATGTTGTGGGGTGATTTTCAGTACACAGGATACCATAATACCATTCAAAATAAAAAAGTCTGACAGTCTTTTTCATGAAAGTGAAGTCTAAAAAAATCCAAATATGTACCATGATTGATCGTAATGAGAAAGATTCATACAGGATGAAGTTTTAGCACTGCTGTGAATAATTAAAATATTGCCTTCAGCTAGAAATATGTACAAAAGTGCAAAGAAGTTAATAAAGAAGTGTCAAACCTATTGTTTGAAAAATTGTCTATCTAATTGCAATGAATTTCTTCAATTAAATTTTTGATTCGTAAATGTAGTAGCAATCGATTGCGCAGAAATGTTTTCCATGAAGAAGTACAGATCCATTGACATTTTTTATTCGAGTTGAATGGCGCAAATAAAGATACATTACCTACTTATTGTATGTGTGACATGTATTTTTTAGTTTGAACCGAAAAATCGCTTTGGTTACATTTTTTGCGAATGAAATTTTGTGAGAGGACTGCGTCGTCAGATTTGTTGTTGGCATTTAAAATGGGCTATATTGGTCAAGTGGTTTTGGTACCTCCCATACAAAACCAATGTTCGTACCTAAACCTATACCTATACTAATTTACATAACTAGTATTCATTGGAAGGTATCAAAGCATCGACGAGATGATAACACTTTGGCTTGTTTTTTTTTCAATCAGAACACCAAAATTTCTGGCTATCTACTAAGGGGCTAATCGTTTAGCGGACAGTTCGAAGACTTTCATAATCGTTAATTTATTATTAAGAACCTGAAACAATTACAATAAACAACGATCCAAATTAAAACAACTAAAAGTAAAAATGTTTTTGCGACAGACAGTGTTGTCGTTCTAAAAAAATTACAACCATACATTTAGCGTTCCCAACACAATTTTCATTTGAATTTTTCATTCTCCAGAAGTGTCAAATAAACCCTGGTGATAGTGAGCAAACAATTAGTGGTATTGGCAAATGTTTAACCGCATTTTCTCACTATGATGTCAGCACCGTAGCCAAACAGACTATAAAGGCACCAACCACCAAGTGACAAAGAACAGAAACTGAAACAGAACAGAAAGTATTTTGGTTCTGTTGTAAATTCTGGTTCTGTTTACGTTGCTCGCTCAGCTACACAAAACTGAAACAGATCCAGAAAAGGATGGCTTTCGTCCAGCGTTGCCGAAGTGGCACGATCGTGCTTTTTGGACAAGCAAATTTATTTGTGGCACGGTAGCACGCAAAAATTCAAAAAGGCACGTTTTCTTCATTTCTCTTACCTTACTCAAATATTTAAAGCTCAGTGTAAGTGTAAGCACACCATTACATTTCGCACAACCTTTTAAGATTCTAAATTTTAAACTTTTTATAATTTTTCCTTAGAAGAACCCCATGAACATTGAAATAAGTTTGGGGAATGCTGCCCCTACAACCCTTCTGCTTGTATTCACTGTAGTATTTGGAGTAAATACGAGTTTGAGTATTATGCAAAGTATGGGTCATTTTTTACATATAAAACACAACTTCCTCTTGAAAGTGACAAAAAAATGCATGCCGATATAAACAAGCGGCTAAATATCATGGCGCGAAATAACGTTTTATTAAGCAAAAGCAAAAACACCGAAAGCTAGTTGAAAGAAGAGCAAAACATATAAATGCTATAGAAAAATGCGATTCAATCTTACAGCTAGATGAATGCAAGACGAAATGACAGTTTGCCATATGACTTCTGCGAAATAGTTGAAAAATATTTAAACCGTCGCGAGATAATAGTTTGCGAAAAGAAAACCGCGAATTAACAGGCACCTGAAATGAAGGACCATTCACATGAGAGCGACCAACTACATACATACGATCGAACGAATATTCGCAAGTTTAATGATTAATTATCCCATTAAAATGTATTAAGAAAATAAGTTTATAAACAGTTTAAATAACGAATTTTCGAATTCCAAACTTTTTGACGCGAACGAAAACACCTTTGGCGCGAATTGTCGATGTTTATTCGCAAACCACATCATTTAGTTCGCGTTCCATAAACTAGCGAACGAAATTAACCTCAAATTAGACATTTCGGGTAGAAACTAATGGCTGAAATTCGCGAACTGCCACGACCTAGAGAAGTGTTCATGTGAACGGGCTGTCAGCACTTGCGAATATTCGTTTGTTCGTAGGAAGTGGTCACTCTCATGTATACCTATGGTCCTTAAATGCTTCTTCGTTTTTTGTTTCGATTTGGCGTTGACTGTGTGAATGCGAAAAAAAAAGTTTTCTTTGGACACGCTAAGGGCACGCTCTTCTGAAAAAAGTGGTACACTTTTTTTATTTTCGGCGGCAACGCTGCTTTCGTCTATTCTGTGCGAATAAAAAAACCTCCCTCCCACGATAAATTGCATTTCTGTCGCTGCGACAGCTGGGAGCACAAACCACTAAGAATAGACCGCCGACTTCCCGTACACCTACCCGATTCCCCCGGAAAAAAATTCCCTGTCTGTGAATACGTGTAAATGTCAAAATTAATGGCGGCAATGATTTTCCATGCTATACCATGCGACCAGGATTTTTCAAGTATGCGTGCGTTAATGGCGCCCCTTTGATTATGTACAGCACCAATACATGAAAAATCCTGGTCTCGCCGGCAGCTTGTAGGCAAAGTCCGTTATGTGGGAGGAGTCGACGGTCTATTCTTACTGGTTTGTGGCTGGGAGCAACAGAAACAATCAACACAGACTTGTTTACGTTCTGTCGTCAAACCGCCATTTTTCTGTCGCTAAATTCTGTTGCTGACAAAAAAATGTTCTGTTCCTAATTCTGTTTCTGTTGGAAATATATGGGATTCTGTTTCTGTTCTTTGTCACTTGGTGCCTTAACAAGAGAGCGCAGCAGAGTCTGTAGTGCCTTGTCATTTTTTGAAAATATTGATTTGATTTTATATAAATTGCTGCGATTGCATTGGTGATCTTTTGTGAAACCCGACTTACATTTTCAGATCAAAAATTTCCTGCAAATTTTAATACGTATTAACAAGAGTATACCTACATAACATCAACCAACCAATCATCAATCATAACGCTTTATTTCGTTCTTTAAAAGTAGCTTATGTATGAGTTCTACTCTGGGGGCGGTGGCCCATGGTGTAGCGGTTAGAGTCATTGCTTGTGGCGTCATAATATGATTGAGTACAAACTTGAGTTGTACGCGACGGATTTCCCGTCTTTCCCTAGAGAAGGTTCTTTCTTGGACTTAGCGCTAGTTGACGAAAGACTAGAACTGACAGACACAGATCGACGAACGCGGAACTGTTTACGAACGGTTGAGTACGATAGTGACCACTACGGACTCGCCGTCGTAATACGGATCCCGAACGAACAAACGCAGCTGGAGGAGTACGATCAAGTGCGCTCTTTCGATTATCGAGGAGCACAATGGTCGCGCTTCTCCAGGGTTTTACAGCGTGATATACGTTCGAGTGAGATCAACCCACCGACAAACAGGAACTTGACAAACGATGAAATCGACAGCCATTTATTGCAAATGAATGTCGTCATCAAACGGACAATGGAGCGGACTATCCCCAAGGTAGGACGTTCCACTGACGAAGAACAGACTGAGAAGTATCGAAACGCGACAATCGATGCTTTATACAGACAGAAAAGTAGACTGCTCTCGAGGCTTAAACAGCTGCACAGACAGTTTACTGACAGGAACGATCCCGAGATGAGGACACTGAAGTCGATGATCAAAAACCTGAAACAGTTGATAGTTGAGAATTACAGAAAATCTGTAAGTTTGTATTGGGGCAATAAAATTCGGGCTATAAAATCCAGTAGTCCGAACATGTTCCCACAAATAAATAAACTGTTCAGGCGGAAAGATCATAACGACATTTCATGTGTCCGAATTCCTCGGACGAACGAGAACAGACAGACGCTACTGACTGCTGGCATAAGTCCGGAAGGTGCCGACTCGAACGACGGTTTTTACGTGGTCGAAGACCCGCAGGAGAGAGTGGATTTGATGGGCGCTTTCTTTGAGACCGTGTATACTGTGAACAACCCAGTTCGCCGTAATCACGACCTCGAGGAAAGGGCCTTTCTGAACCACTTTTATCTGCGCACCGAACTTCAGAATTGGCGATCCGAGAACAACGGTTTCACCGTGTTCAATGACGACAACCTTGCAAACGGCATAATCGCCGATGAAAGGACAAATTCCCAGTTGTTCGTGAGCAAAGATGAACTCTTGTCTATCTTTGAGTCACTTAAAAATAAAAAGTCGGCGGGAGTTGACGGTGTCCCAAACGTCGTATTAAGACACCTGCCTCTAGAAGCGATTGAGATCTTCGCCACGCTATTTAACAATGCGCTGAATAATGCATATTATCCAGTGCATTGGAAAATGGCGGTGGTACATCCTATCCCCAAAAGGGATAAAGATAGGACCAACCCGGCTAATCTTCGGTCAATTAGTTTGCTCCCGAATGTTAGCAAGGTATTCGAGAAGGTCGTTAATAGAGCTCTTTTGAAGTGGGCTGAAGAAAATAAGATTATTCCGGACAATCAGTTTGGCTTTAGAGCGGGGCATGAAACGATTCATGCCGCGTCGAAATTGGTGTCCGACATTCAGTGGCACAAATGCAAGAACCAATGCACGGGTGCCTGCCTGGTCGACTTTGAGAAGGCCTTCGACACCGTATGGTTGGAGGGGCTCTTCTATAAGCTGACTAGGTTGGGTATGCAAAAACCATTGCTATATATGATTTATGACATGCTTATGGGAAAGAAGTTCGTTGTCAAATCTGGCAACGTGACTTCGAGCAAAGTCTTTGAAATTAAAAACGGCTTACAACAGGGAGCGGTGAATTCTCCGATCCTGTTTAATATTTACACGAGTGATCTGGTGGGTTCCCTCAGACATGCTATAGCGTACGCAGACGATTTAGTGGCGTACAGATCAGGTCCAAAAGTCGAGGTCATCAACATCCTTTTGCAGCGTGACTTCGATCAAATTAAGAGGTATTGCGATGATTGGAAATTGAAAATCAATTTCCAAAAATCGGAAACAATCTTGTTCAGAACTCCATTGGCTGGGGCCTCTAGGGATACCAGAAAAAACTGGCGAAAATTAGCCATTATTGGACAAAATGGACAACCATTGGCGGTGCGAAGCGTGGTCAGGTATCTTGGCATCTGGCTCGACCAGTATCTATATTTTGACAAACATATAGATGCTTGTCTTGCTGGGGCCAAGAGGGCTTATGCTCTGACAAGGAGACTGTTTCGCAGCAGTCAACTTGATTCTAGAGTAAAGGTCATATGCTACGTGGCTCTTATAAGGCCGATCATCGCTTATGGCTGTCCCATTTGGTTCAATATAGCGCCTTCCTATATGGAAAAGATTCGGGTGTTTGAGAGACAGTGTCTCAGGACCTGCCTAGGGTTGTTTAGAACTCCCGAGTCTGAGTACATAAAATATTATCCCAACAAGACCCTATACGATGGGGCTCGATTGAATAGGATTGACAATTTCCTAATTAAGGTGATTCGAAGGCACGTTGCAAGGGCGATGGCCAACGCTAATAATCTGATCTCGGGTGGTTATTACCCGAATTTAATGTACCACGAGAGTACGCTCCGGTCTGGCTTTGTCCCGCCTGAGGCATTCCTTCATGCAGACATGAAAGGGTTAATCCAAGATAAAGATGGTGTGCCGGTATTGTACCACAGCCACCGCGGCGCGAGGGATAAGCGGCTCATCCACGACGGGTACGCCGCCAATGCTCAGGAGCTCCTCCGTTTTAATACCGCAATTGCGGATCGGGACACGGTTGATACCTTAAAGCAGTTCGCCGAATTTTGGTGGCTTGAGGAAGAGGTGAGGGCAGACACGCTCTCCCGGGTCGGTGCGTTACCTATGTAACATCCTCCTTAGTTTTAAGCTAGTTTGTAAGTTAGTTAGGTGTATTTTAGGTGGTCTTTGGGAGGGGCCGGGCTCGTCAACATGAATGAGTGCTACCGAGACTTGACCGATGCTTATGGCCTCGCTCGAGTCCCGGCGGCGCGTGTGCACCGTGTTGGGGACTGCCAGGCGCCCATCGACGCAATCGGGATGGTGACCAATCGAGAGATTGCTCATCACCCTGATTATAGGTAATTTAGGTTAAGTAGCTTAGGTAGTTTTAAGTAGTTTTAGGTAGTTTTAAGAAAAACACCATAATAAAGTATCCAAGTTTTTGCAAGTTTCTTGGAAATTAAAAAACAAAGCAAACAATAAAAAATAGATAGATTTAAGGCCGAAAGGCAATAGTAATAAGAATATAGTTAAGTTTAGAGTGCTCGTTAAGAGCCAGTAAGCTAGATTAAGATAAATGTTAGTTTTAATTTAGATTTAATCATTTTTGTCTAGTATGTAAGTTAAAGAAAGAATTAATAAAAATGAGTTTAAAAGTCAAAAAAAGAGTCATTGCTTGTGACCCGAGCGGCGTTGGTTCGAGCCCCGTCGGGGGACAGCAATACTCTGCCACCGACCATAAAGAAAAACGAATAATATCAGAGTTTCTCCACCACTACCCCAAAAAAGGGGTTTCTGCTTAAAAAAAAAATTAGTTCTACTCTTTGCGATGAAAAGTTATGCGGCGGAAATTGCATATGCGCGCCTAGTCTGAGTGGAAGCATAGACGACGAATGAATTTATCTGAAGTTTTCCTTTATCAGCAGCACCTTATCGACTTATCGAGTGTTTTGCGTAGAGGTAGGTACCAACATGCTTACGAAAATGTTTTATTGCAAACATTTTAATTATTCAATCATTGCGCTTTATATTTTGGGCGTTGGCAAAGTTATTTTTGGCTAAATGGACAAGCAGACTTGCCATATATGGATCGATGTAATAAGACAACAATGCCATTATCGGATCTCATGATCATCATCATATTCAAAGTGTTCTGTCTATATCCATTACAACGGTGGCGGTTTTTTAACTTTCGATATTTCGCCACCGCACCGCCTCTAAATTATCAGGGGCAATCCCCATATATGGGATGTGCAAAGATGTCCAACCATCGATGCAAACATACTTAGGCAAGGATTTAAAGCACTTCTTGGAATTTGAGTTACGAACCTTATTTCTTTAAAAATGAGGGGGTGTTATTTATTAGCGGGTGTTTTGGTGGCGTGATCTTTTTTTTTTTAAGAAATGACAATGGTATTTTAAGTTCCAAAAAATCTAGATAAGACTACTAACCCAGTTTCTGATTAACCAAGAAGTAAATTGATATGCAAACCCTCAAGTAACATAAAGTTGTTTCTACGATTATTATTCAGTTACATAACCTAAACCTAAAGGCACACTAATAACTTAAACTCATAACTCATCTTTGAGCGTAAATACTTTTTTTTCTGCAGATATCCGGATATTATGATCTTCACCGTCTGTTAAAAAAAAAAAATAAAAAACCCAAGGTCTGTGTTAAATTTTTGTTCTTTTATAATGATGTAATCAACGGAAAGATATTCACGTTACGAACAACCACACAAAGATGCAACTTAGAAAACCAACAAATTCATGGAGCTCATAAGTCATCATAACAGACAATGGAGAAAAAATAACAATACTCATCGATCGCTTGCCGCCTGTCACGACCACGACAACACGGCGATGTCTATCAGACAGAGATCGACCAAAAATAATTAACCAATTAGTTTAAGAAAAAAAAAAGTATTTAAACCCGAGTACCTCCATTACACTGTGGTGGTCAGTTGAGGAAAATATTTAAATTAAAAGAAATAATATGCATATTCAAAACCAAAAGATTAGTACTTATGATGTCAGCAAAGTTAGTATTGTAATTTATGTATGTAATATATATTTATATATATAATTTTTTTTTTCATCCATGAAACCAGCTACAGTTGTCCCCCAGCTACGTTTGAAAGTATTACATGAAGGTAAAGTAAACAATCGTATAAAACAATAAGCCTCCAATGACGCAACTATTTTGCTACTCACCTTTCATCCCAGGCACATGCGAATGGTGAGTAACTGGTATCCTTTCGTCTGAATTCCTGTTCATCAACATGGAGTTCATGTAAAAGAGGAACAGGAATGTCACAACTATGATGATAATAGCCCGTTTTCGTCGGTTGAATAGGTTATTGGTTGAACTGGTGAGGGCTGTCTTTTTAAAATGACCGGTTGCATTTTTATTGTATTTTCCACTAGTGGCGGGATCTTCAGATTTATTATTTTTTCCATTTGCATACTGTGATGTCCAATTCTCCTTGATAATGACAGTGTCACTGCCGTCATCATCATCTCGTTGTTGGACTAACGGCTCGAGGAGATTATCGTCGCTGTCACTGGATTTTGCGGTGCTCATATTCGCTGGTCATTATTTAAGATGTCTAAATGAGAACAAATTCAAATAAAATTTAAATAATTAATTAAATTGTTTGGCATTGCCTACTTGAACGTAATGTACTAGAAAAGTGTTTAAGCAATCTATCTATATCTGGCTATATTATATTATATTATATATATATATAAAAATTGAGCCCTAAAATGTTTGTCGTCGATTCACGTCTTAACGCATTTACCGTTTTTAACCAAACTTTCACACATCTTTGGTACTGGTATCCATACGATTTCTGTGAAGTTTGGTCAAAATTGGACAAAGGGGCGTGGCACCGCATATACAAAAAAACATTCATAATCGTATATCCCGAAAACCACCAAATCGATTGAGCTCAAACTTACGGAAGATCTTAGTTATTGTCCCTGGAGTGGACCTGGACCAGAAACAAAATTCCACCAAGTCGATTTATTATCATTTCTCGCATTTTACGAAAGAACAATATTACCTTAGACCTAAGCAATACAATTCCTGTGCACGGGCAATGCCGCGCGGGTACAGCTTCTTCGACAGTGTTGGAATTGGAAGCCAAAGTTTTTAAAATTTTAACATTGATATAAATAATGAAAGTCAATAATATTTTCTAGACTCTAGGCAATACGATTTCTGAAAAAACAAAAAATGTTGTGTACCACAGAGCATTACAATAAAAACAGTTTATCTATTTAACTATTTTGCACTACGAAGTGTGCACGGGCTACGCTAGTTACATATGTATTTCGTTTATTGTCTCTACAATACACTAATAGCAAATTTTAAAGAAAGAAAAAGTCAAAAATGTACCCAATACTATACGACAATTTATAATCTTTCTCCTGGACTGGATCAGAGTAATTTTTCGTAGTCGAATATTAGCGCAATTGTCACACGGTAGGAGTATTGCTTTTTGACTTGTAACATTTAAATAATACTAGCTGTACCCGTCCGGCTTTACCCGTGCACAGGAACTGTATTCCTTAGATCTCATATCGAATCTCAAATAGTAATGTTCTTAAATTTCGTAAAATGCGAATCGATTTTCTGGAATTTTCTTTCTGCTTAAACCTGAAATACAGCAATACGAACAAAAAATAATCATGAAAATCGGCCCAGCGGTTATCGAGTTGTAACGTCATCAAGTTTCACACCATGGAAGATGTTTTTTTGTATGGGAGTAGCCCGCGTTTGTCCAATTTCCACAGGAACTATCCCGGGCCTATACCTAAGATTGACTGAAAATGCGAGCTTAATCGGTTTAGCGGTTTTCGAGATATAAGATTTATAACATTTTTTTTATATGGGTGGTGCTACGCCCCTTTGTCCAATTTTGACCATTCTTCACATGTGCACTCCTGGGCCAATATCTAAGATAATTACCTGTAAATTTGAGCTCAATCGAGTCGGTGGTTTTCAAGAATCAAGCCTCACTCAAGTTGACCGTTTCAAGTTCACTTCAAAACGGTACATTAGTCGTACATTACACGTGTAAGTCCAGAAGATATAGCAGGAATAGCAAACGTGTCTATGAAGCAATTTTGTGTTATAAACTTCGCTACAAAGATTTCTGACTTAGTACCCATTCCTGATTTTAAATCTGATTTGTTATCTAAACCTTCTATTTTTTCTGAGTTCCGTTCCATGTGATAGCCTTGTCCAAAGGGGACAAATAATAATATATCTACAAAACATACATGCTTACTCAGTCGCATATGTACGGACGGATACAATGCATGTTTTTACTCGTATAAACAGCCGTCCATGGCAGATAAGCTACAAAGCTGATTTGTATTACAAAACCACATAAATGTAGATAATATAATAGTTTTCCTTTATCGCCTTCCGTTAAATTGAGTTAAAAAGTTAAAGTTTGATAAATTCATGAAAAATGTTTCAGAAACTTGAGTAGGTACCTAACTATCCAATCAAGATAAATTTTAATACATACTAGGAAGTTGTTAGTTGGGATGTAACGTTATATTCTTTTTCCCCAATAAAACGTTGAGAATACGAATACCTATGCATGATTGCTGTGGTGATGCATTAATCTACTATTTCAAAGCTCTAGGAGTATTTCTATCTTATTGAACAAAGTTATAGGTACAAAACTTTTGTATGAAGTTCAATAAAATTATGAAGTTGTCCAGATGAATGTTCTGTGTGTGCGTAAAGTTCGTGTTGATGTTGACTAAGAGATGAGATGTACCTACCGATCGTGCTGCTGTTTGGTTGTTTTTATTTGTACATAATAATATGTACACAGATTCTTTTTATAGCGCATAATTGATTTGAATGCTAAATTCCTTGAAGTAATTTCTCAAATACACACAGGTGAATCATATATCTAGTTTGTAGTAGAAATACGTACATTAGATACTTTTAAACACAAAATAACAACATATAGCCGTCCATTACAAAAATCGATAAATATTAGTTTCTCCAACTTTATTAGCATTATCTACATTGGATAAAATCTGTACACATTCGGCACCTGCCTATAGTCGCACGAAACCGCCATCTATACACAAATGTTTATAATAACGCACCAAATATTAAAAATTGATGAGGCACATTAGGTATAGAACAATTATTATGTAGTTTGACCGATATCGTTATTAAAATTTAAACGACCATAATAGGCTTTTTTTCTGAATGATTTTTTTTCCGGAACCCACAATTTATCTAAAAAAGTTGGATTTTCTCAATAAAGACTC
The DNA here is from genome assembly GCA_949372485.1 of Cheilosia soror. Lineage (NCBI taxonomy): Eukaryota > Metazoa > Arthropoda > Insecta > Diptera > Syrphidae > Cheilosia > Cheilosia soror. The sequence continues at coordinate 4,656,310 of OX443561.1, forward strand.
GATTTTAAAAGAATTCAATACCTGAGCTTATGGTATGAATTATATCTTACATATCTTTATACTAAATTGGAATATTTATAGTAATTGCAAAGTTATATGTAATCTTTTTCAAACCTATTAAAATATTTCACTGGAGAATGTAAGCTTTTCGAAAACTCGTAAACTTTCTTCAGATTACTCCACTGGCTGAATCAACATGGGAGTAGCAGGTGGAGGATTTTTGTATGGTCCCTCTGCATTTATTAAAAACTAGCTGACCGTGCAAACAAACAAACTTATTATTATGTCCATTTAAGATTACACTTTGAGTGTTTCATTGAAATTTGTCCAGTACATTTCGCGCTTTGGGGAGACAAAGAACAGTTTTATTACATAGTAGCTGTAAGCATTTTTTAACGATGCCAGTGACTGTAGCTTCTTGAGAAAGTTTATTCAGTAAACTCAATCTGATAAAGGCATACTTGTGCTCACCAATGAATCAGGAAAGGTTATCTGATGATGTCATTAAGGACTTCGTTATGAAAAAAGTCCGTAAACGTAGAGTAAGGCGGCTCTCAGATTGAGGCAACAAGCAGTAAGCAACTAAGCAACTAGCAACTATCAATAAGCTAGACGCAATTTTGTTTTAAATTATTCTCACATCGAAGCAAAAAGATTGCCTGAAATTTCTACCCATCAGGAATATTTTTCTAAAACTTCAACTAATTTTGTTTTGAAAACAGGATCGTCCGACATATTTTCCAGAACTTTGTAGAACGTAGTAAGCACAAAAGTGTGAATAATTACAATAATATAGCTAGGAAGATTGTTGTATTTCAATATGCGCTGTGTATCGCTAGCGATAATTATTGCCGCAATCAGCAAATTTTTTCGTAAATGCGATATTGAGTTGCTTTGATGTGAGACCTCTGATTCAATTCAAAGTAAATTAACTGTGAACGATAATATTTAATAATTTTTAATTATAACAAGTAAACTAAACAAAAATTTAGATATCCGAAAAATCAGTATATTTTTCGAGGGCGCAAATATAGAAGCTCGCACAGGGCGCCTAAAAGCCTAGTTATGGCTCTGCAACTGACCATAGCACCAACTGGGAAAACAAATCAACCTTTTTCGAATGCGAGGTTTCGTTTCGCACGATCGCAAAAATATAAACATCCAAGGTATATGTGTAGGTATGTATATATGTATTTTCACTTCAAAAAATACATTTTGGGTAAAAACTGTTCCTAAGGACGTGGTCATAAACGACATAGCCTATAGCAGTCTTACAGTCTTAAGGAACATTTTAAAAAAAGTTTCATCGAAATCTGTTCAGTAGTTTTCGAGTTTTTAACGGCCAAATAAAATTCTTACAGTTTTATTATTATGTATGTATGTATAGATAAAACTATCTATTTAATTATAATGTGTTTCGTTATTTGAAAAATCAATAAAACTGCTCAAATAAAAGCAATTTTATTACCTTATATAAATATTGTGGGATTAGGGTGACGTTTGAACGAAATGCTTCATATATTTTGGTACTGTGCAGTGCTTCCAAGAACGAAGATTTAATAAAATGTCAATGTAATTGAATCTAGACCTATCAGTAACCTTAAACATTGTCAATAATAATTGATAAAATGTCAGACGACGATCGAGGGGGCAATCTAATACAACACGAACCGACGAAAACATTTTTTTGTTTGCTTTAAATTTCCGTAGGTGGTCACATCACAAGACCTAGATAGAAAACTAGACCTATACAAGGCTAACACTTAACACCCATGCATGTCATGCACAAACTTTGCTAATTATAGAATCAATAGACAATCATATTTTGAAAAAATGTAAAGTTTTATTAAAAAAACAAACAGAACCACGTCACATGTCGTTGCTATAGGTAGTAAAAAACATTTTGTTTAACCGATTCGAAGCGTATTATTCTATTGTTAATTGAAAAATTGCTACAGATAGAAAGATATATGTTCCTACATCCATATATAGGTACAACTGAAGTGAATACGGATGTTCAATCAACAAAAAACTACAAAATTTTATCTCATACAATGTGATCTGCCGAATTTTGTTTTTGTTTTCAAATTAAAAACTGCAATTGGGATAGATGTTGTGTATACTCACGGTTTTATTTGTTTACAATTTTTATGGTAGGTGACACTGACACCGACAAAAGAGCAATGCAATTGCATGTGTTCCTAATTTTGATTACCTAACACTAATGTTTATCGCCGTTTAGTTTTCCTTTACTTTGCATAATAACTTTGCCCACTTTAATGAAAACAACATGAAACTAAGACAAGGTCGTTATGATCTTGTCGCAGAAAACACTTTCAATTTTTAAATCACTGTTCTACGCACGACACGATGTTGGAATTATCAAAAGAACTCGCGCCGGCATGTGTTTCTCTGGCGCACAATGAATCGCGTCTATTTAAATGTACAACAAATACAAACTGCCAGGGTAGAAGCAGACCGACTGAATGGATGCTAACGCTAGTACAAGTAGATGTGTTCAAAATGAATTTTGCTAATTCATATAGCCATGCCGGGTCTTAATCTGCGACTGGGATGGGAATGGGACTCGCAGCAGGGAAGGGGAGCAAGCTAAAGAGTCATTCAGGTTGATTTGATGCTGGGTACTGGGCTGGCTGGCGTATACTGATTTGATTTAACCAAAAATAGTGCTTTGTTGGGACGATCTCTCTCGTCTACGTTCGGTATTTAAGGGAGGGAACAACCTTCCTATACAAATTTATATTTATAATTATAACCAAAAAAATAAATAAATCGTATTCAGGAGATTTATCATCAGTTATTGTTGTTGAGTGTCGCAATAAGAGGCGAATGATACGCCATGGCAAACTATGCTTAATGTTTATGCAGCTGCAGTGTCATAGGGGGAAGTGAGTAAATAATGATAAAACAAATTAAGCTTGAAATTGGCTTCACCTCCAACATTCGGACCATTGATCGGTTTTATGCCGCCCAGTGCATAGTCATTGTGAAAGAGTGTGAGTGACCTATACACATTTGTTTTTTGTTTGTTTTTTATATATGGAGACGCTAATGAACATAAGATGTGGTAATCATCGATTTGATTAATGTGCTAGAGTGTGCCTTCATGCGTGAGAAGGACCCTGAGAATTATTTGATCAATTTGTCTTGGGCAGATGAGTTTGCTTATATACGCAAAAATAAGTCTAGCCTTTGGCTGATCAGCTAGATGCGATATGGGAACGGATGAGTTCACAGAGGTTTATGCTATTTGTGTGGCTTTGTGCTTGAAATCTATATTGCTTAATTACTCTCCCGTGAATTTTAATTTATATGTCCAGAAGTACATACATAATTGTATATGTTGCAAACACTATGCTTCAATAGGGATTTTAAGGCTCTGATAACGAATTTGAGAGGCGTAGGTTTTTAGGCGTTTCACATTCGTATACTCATAAATCGAGACAAAAAGTATATCTAGAATACTGAAATGAAATTAAAAAAAAAACTGATTGGTGAATCAAAGCCCAGCCCAAGCGGTATTATATTTTAAAACAAATTTCCCTTTATGGCAAAAGAGAGATTCAGGGAAATTCGAACTCCAAAAGGAGAAAGGGGGACGGGAGGGGCAAAGTTTATATGGGAAAATTCCATCAGATCGACTTAAAACTCGGTTTGGGTACCTTTTATAAGAAACTAGCGAACCCCCTGCACACTTCGTAGTGCAAAATATAATAGTGCAAAATATAAAAATAAAAATCAATTTCAAATTCATTTAAATCAGTGATAAACAGTTTCTATTGTAATGATTCGTATTGCCTACATAATATTCTTGTCTATCAGGACAATACACATCAATGTTAAAAATTTGTCAAACTGTAGTTCCCATGACTGTCGAAGAATAACGCCTCCTCACCCCTTTATCTATTTTTGACCAATCTTCACAGGAACACAATCGATTCGGTGGTTTTCGAAATATTACATTTTGAATGTTGTTTTTTTGTATGGGCAGTGCCACGCCCCTTTGTCCAATTTTGACCAATCTTCACAGGGATACTCCTAGGCCAGTCTTTAATATTCAGCCCTATCACGAATTCCGTCGTAATCGAAAATCCTCTACGAATCCCGAAAAATACATCATGGAATCCATCCGTAGTAGTTTCGTAGTGGAAAATTTGCTACGAATTTCGAAATGCGTAGAATTAGGTATCTCTGAATCCGAATGAAACGGAAAATTTACCTCTTTTTCTACGACAAGTAATTTGTGTCGGAGACGTTGGGAAAAACGATGTTTGCACAGCAAGGTTGTTTTTTATAAAAAATAAGAATTTTATTTTTTTTGGTTCTTAATAATATTTGTTGCTTTAATAGGACAAGCACAACTAATAAGCCACATATCAAAGTTATTGAACACGAAAGCACGCCCGAGACAAACTCATGTTCCAGCTCCTCTTTAAATGCCGGTTTATTGAGTTCAACATTTCTTTGAAACTTATAAGTTTATTATTCTTTTTAAATCATAAAAGGAATAATTGAATTCTCTATACTCGTACGTTGCCTAATCTAAATCAAAGGGATCACAAGAGAGAAGAGTTGCGAAGTATTTTTCCCAGAATTTTAAGATTTCGCTTTGAGAAGGCAATTGAATCCATTTTTTAACAATTTTTATTATTAATTTGTTGTTCAAAAAGAAGAATTATTTAATTATTTGAACGTTTACTCACAATAAATTTCAATAATTTTCACACATGAACGATGTTTGACACAAAACAGCTGATTTCGAAAATGAGAATGAGAGTGGATAATGAGGCAAATGCTTCTGTAGATTCCATTCGGATTTTGTGAAGTCAATTTTTCGTAGTTCGTATCGTAGCTTTCATTCGGGGATTTGCTACGAATGGATTCTGTAATAGGGCTGATTGCGTGTAAATTTGAACTCAATACATAGATTCGGTGCTTTTCGAAATATAAGATTTTTTAATGATTTTGTTGTTTGGGTGGTGCCACTCCCCTTTGTCCAATTTTGACCAATCTTCACAGAAATACTCCTGGGCCAATACATATGATTGTATGTAAATTTTAACTCAATCGATTCGGTGGTTTTCGAAACATAAGGTTTTTAATGTTTTTTTTTTGTTTGGGCGGTACCACGCCCCTTTGTCCAATTTTGGCCAATCTTCACAGGTATACTTCTGGGCCAATACCTAAGATTGTGTGTAAATTATAATTTAATCGATTGGGTGGTTTTCGAAATATAATATGTTGAATGCATTTTTTGTATGGGAGGTGCCACGCCAGGGCCGGACCAACCATATGTGCAAGATGTGCAAATGCACAGGGCGCCAAGTTCTGGGGGCGCATTGCTAGGAGTAAATCCTACTATCCACGAAGCTGCGCTTCATTCGCACGCTTTCGTCATTTGCAGCTTGTTGTACGCTTGCTTGCAGCTTCATTGCAGCTTGCATAATATGTGGACAGTAGGCCTAAGAAAAATTAATTTTACCTTGCGCGAACTAATACATACTGCCATTTGCATTTTAAACAAAAAGCTTTTTCAGAAAATTCCAAAATAATAACATCCACCACACCTGTGCTGAATTATTTCTTGCACATTAACTCACATTACTTGCAATTTTGCAACTTCAGGGAGAGTCTAATGTCTAACTAAAAATATAGCAAAATAAAAAATCCCACTAAACCTATGCAAGTTAATTTCTTACCTACCGTATCTCAAAATATTCCACCCTGTTCGTGGAAGTATACATCCACTTACATTTTACAAAAAAACTAGTTCAAAAATCTCAAAACAAAAAAAGTTCCACCTCGTATGTGCAGGTTTTATTTCTTGCACAGTCAATCGCAACATTTTCATAGGAAAATATTTCAAACAAAAAAATTCATTCTACGAAATTGTTTGTGTAGAACGTGCAGGTTTTTGATTCTGCACATATGGATGGGATTTCTCATCTACGAAAAAGAGCAACAAATTTCTCTTACAAAGAGAGCATGTACTCATGTAGCTTTGTTTTGTATTAGGTATATGAAAATTTAGTATTCTCTTCTCTTCCACTTCAGATTCAGAGTTCAGACTCTCGGCAGCGTTGCCATTTTGACTGCTTTCCAGTCAGATCTGACTGGATTAAAATGTGTTTAGCTGGAACATTTTTTAAAATCCAGCCAGCTGGTTTTTTAGCTGGATACGAATTTTGTTTGACTATTTTTAAATGTTTCGTGGAATTTCTTTTCTATCAGTATAAATTGTTAAATTAAATGTGGCAATAGAAAAAAATAAAAAGAAGACCAAATATTGCTTGAATTTATTTTTTTTTTGCTCTGAGCTTGAAATACATAAAATGAACCAATTTATGCATTTGCCTTTTCTAACTTACAAAGATGTTTGAAACTGAAAATTTATTTGTGAAAATTTACAACTATGTAAGTATGTACTAATATTACTTACAAAAGCAGCAATAAAATATCCGACATAAGATAGTAGATGCAAATGATGAAAATGATGAGAAGGCTCAGAGAGATAACTATATGTAAAGTTAATTTATGAGTTAATACATTTTGCGTATACCTTCCACAGAAAGGTAAATATTATTCACTTTGTCATTACATTTGTAACGTCAGGAAGGAGTCACTGGATTTGATCAGGATTAAATTCCGAATCGATTCAGCCATGTCCGTCTGTCAACGAATCGACATAGGCGAATTAAGTTTTGTGAGATGTCGGTAATGGTCAATGTCGGTAAAGTATTTCGGTTACCTCCCACTCCTATACAAAGCCAATATTAGATAACTCAATAAAAAAAGCATTGAAAGTCTACTTCCTGGGGCCTGTTTCTCCGCTACTACATCAGCTACAATGTAGCAAATTGACAGTTGTACTACATCAATTCTGTTTCACAGAGTCGTTGTAGTATCTGTTGTACTACATCCGTGTAGGCACGGAGAATCGACTGGAAGTATTGGAAGAATGTATGATTCTGTTTCACAGCTTTTTATACTACATTGTACATAGTACATAGTACAACAAACGATAAATTTTTACTACATTCATACAGCAAAATATTTTGATGTAGCAAAGGTACAAACGTGTTGGAATTAAGATTATGAGTTGATATAAGCGAAATATGCAAAAGTAAGTTGTAAGTAAGTAAGCAAAAGTAATTTGTTTTAACAAAGCAAATTATTGATTTTGTATGTTTATTTTTATATTTTTTAGACAATGAATAATGTCTGGGCGCAGTAGCGCAGTGGTTAGTGTGTTGGATTACTCTGCGAGGGAATCCCAGGTTCGATCCCCGGAAAAACACAAATTACATCTAAAGGTTTTTTCTACTGCGCCACCTCTCGCGAAAGTCTGACAAATATTCAAGAGTGTAACCGTCTTGAGAAAGCTTCTCAATTCAGCCGTTCGGACTCTGCATAATATTGTCATTCGACCCAAAAATAAAACTCACACAAACGAAAGGTTATGAGAAGCTAGGCCAACTATTGATTATTATAATGGTTGCAATTTATTGGGTGTGAAATAAATGCACCTATGTAAGCGTTCAACCAAAAATTCAATACAAAAAATATTTGGCATTTTAAAAACATCTCAACCTCATATTTTAATATGGATCGTCCATATTATTAAAATTTATTCTTTCAACGAATATTTAGGTCTTCTAAATATAACGTATAAATTTAACTCAAAATCGTCGTCAAAAATATTAAAATCAAAATCCTCCAAGGATAGTATAATCCTTTATGTATAAAAAATGTCAAATCAACTACATCAACTACATCAATTAGCTACATCATACAACACTTCCAGTGTGATGTGTGAAACAGAAAAAAGTAACTGATGTAGTGTAGAATCGATGTTGTATGATGTAGTTGATGTAGTTGATGTAGTAGCGGAGAAACAGGCCCCTGGGTGATGTGGAAAAGACTTATGCATGTGTGCAAATATGAAAAAAGGGCGCTTTCTGTAAATCTTGCACAGGGCGCTAGTTTGGCTGGGGCCGGGCCTGTGCCACGCCCCTATAACTCATGAACCAACACACCTACAAAGTTCGTATATACTTACAAACTATGGTATTAACGTCACCTTTCATGGAAAATTTCCAGAATCAAAATCGGTCAATTTTTTGTCATGCTTCTGTCAACCTGTCCACACAATCTTGAACAAAAAATGTTTATTGTTATTATTCAACTGCTCGTAATACAGACTATGTATATCGTTAATCGGTGCAATGTGCTGGATGCCAATCATGCATATAGGTTTGTACGTATTATATTTCTTTATTGACCAAGTTGACTATAGGTAATCCGCAGTGGCGTAACTATAGGGCGACAGGGCTGGCAAAGTGCCACGGGCCCCCGACCCAAGAGGCCGCGAGCTCAAAAATAACCTAACATTTTGAACAAATTGTTGTACCTAATTAAAGTACCTACTTTAGAATTTATTTCTTTTAAGTACTGAAAATCAATTAAAGTGAGACACAACTAAAGACCATGTATACAAATTCAAACTAATCATTAAGATTTCAATACATTTAAAACAAAAAGCTGTCGATCAATTTTAGAACGCAACCATTGGTTGCTTAAATTTTGTTTCATGGTTGATGAAAACGAGAGTGAACAGTGCTCCGAAAGTGAAAAATGGGAATGCCTCGACGAGTTTTCGTAAACTTTTTGTCTAAAACTCAGTTTTCAGTGCGGTGTGAATAGACTGCTATAAGACTATCAACTGACTGCCTGTACGAGGATTCCTAAAACGTCTAAAATAATTTGTTGGGAATATGGCTAATAAATAGCCATTGTAAGCCCTGCGTTTACCATACTTTTGTCTCTGTGGGAAGCGTGACTATCCATTATTATGATCGCTGTGAGATTTTCAAACAGTACTTATATTATGCTAAATTCTTACAGCCTAAAACGTACAAAGTAATTATTTATGTACATAGCTTACAAATAGCCATTATAAAACCTGCGTTCACTACTTTTGCGTCTGGTAAGAAACGTGATTATCCATAAGTTGGTCAGGAAATATATCTGTTCTTTTTGCGACCTCGGCTCGATAAGCAATCGAACTTAGGGCCGTTTGCTGATACGACTCACAAAGATTTAAGTTGCACATAAACTATTATAATGACAGTTTATGCCATACAAAAAGTACCCCATAAGAATTTAAGTAGAACTTAAATCGTTATGAGTCTATCAGCAAACGGCCCTTAGTGTTGCAAATTGCCTTTCACAAATGCAAGATATTAGTATAATCACTAATCAGACTAAGATTGCAGGCAATAAAGCTACTATTACGCATACGCATGTCAAAAATCGGTTTTCAAGCTTTCATATTGTAAGGGGACCTATAGGTAAGTGTAGTATCCTAAATAAATGACATCTTTCTGTTTCTGTAGTCTCGTATAAAGTGAGTTTTATTTTATTAAATCTGACATTTTATACAGTGTGAGCATACACTAAAATTCTGACAATTTATACAGTATTTCAAGATACTACATCTACTCTCTTCTTGTTCAAAATTAAATTACCTCACGCAACATTTGATCAGTTCCTTCGTCTACTAACTTTTCCTAGGCTACAGGTACTCGTCGATATGGCTGTGCTACTGATTTCACATATCACTCCTTTGATTTTTCTCATTGGTTTGCAAATTCTCAGTACCCATTTTATTTATTTGCCACATAAAAATTGACAAACTATTCCTGTTCTCCCACTTTGATGAACATTTCAATGAATTTAAGTGGATATCCGCCATACGCACGAAAATCGATATCAACCATTTTGTGCTTGTGCGTAATCACAATGTTCTTAGCCTTCAAATCCATCCATGAAAGCTTGTCAATAACATTTTATAGGACACCTGAGTCCACGATTAATTCAATGTCAATACCGCCAACATTATACACCAAATCTTGTTACCCTTATCATTGGAGAAAATGTGTTCGTTTTTTTTTTCTTGTCATCTGTGTCACTCCATTTCTTCAATCACTGCCGCAATGTCTGTCTGCCAACCTTGTTTGTTGCATGTCTGAAATTTAGCATGACAAAAACAAAATCGGCAAAGATTAAACATCAAACATCACGTGCGAATTCGTTTAATGCAGATTCGTTAAAAATGACTGATATCTAATTTAATTATGCCCCAAACGTTTTGGGCGTACAAGTTCAAATCAATAGAATCAGACTTTTTAATGCTCCATCTTTTGAGCTTACAACATCTCAAATTTATTGAAACAGCGGAATATTTTCCTAATGCTCCATCTTTCGAGCTATCTATTCAAATTCATTGAATCAGATATCATCATTAAGCCGCATTGACATTACGTTTAACTTACTCATATTGTTTGGTATCTTTTACGGGTTCTGGTCCTCGTCGCCAAATGTAGTATCCTAAATAAATGACATCTCTCTGTTTCTGTAGTCTCGTATAAAGTGAGTTTATATACAGTGTGAGCATACACTAAAATTCTGACAATTTATACAGTATTTCAAGATACTACAGTAGGAATAATTTATCAGCCAAAAATCCAAATATGTACTACCCTGGCAATGTTAGGATTATTTTGCTGGGGATTGTGAGTTCATCGCATAAAATATTTGACACCATAGTACACTTAAATTTTTACACAAAACCAAAAAAATGATCTCTAATTTGTTTGAGGAAAGTTGTCGAAGAAGTACCTTCCGAGGTGCTTCCTTCTACTTCTGCCAATGGCTTATTGACATTAACAGAGAAGATGGCTAATATTCCAAATGATAGATACCTATAGTATTTACAAACATCAAAATTCAGTATACAGTATATTTATTAAGACACCGAATAATCGGGACAGCCGCTTAACTACCTAACATTATAACTGATATCATTTTTTTTTTGTTTTTTTCATACTTCATCATGACTTCGTATTATTGGGACAGCCGCATAATTGGGGCTAAGCAGTCTAGCCTGATGTGTCCCAAATAAGCAGAATCCACTGTATTTATATTGCTACATTCAGTTTGCAGCTAATATTATTTATAGCCATACGTCAGCATTCTACTACTCGCAAATGTCAAATCATAAACTCGTTTCAAGCCAAACGATTATCATTGCGCACGCACCTTCATTGAAATATTATGTGGAAAGACGAAAAAAGAACTCAAAGTAGGTACCTTTGTGTACGGAAGGCCTTAGTCTCAAGCACCTAAATCCCATAAAACAAATTTCTTTTATCCTCCTTGGTCCCTAAAACGAGCGCAGCGGTTAATTCAAAATTAGAAAAAACTGAAACACGTTACACAAAATAAATAAGAAACATTGGGAGCATTTTGCCCCATTTCCAGTGCATATTCGTAGGCTACAACGAAAATCAAGAAAGTAACCTTAGACTTAGACAATGCTAATAAAATGTATTTAATAAATTTTACTGATCTCCTGTTTAAACAATTTTGGTTAACATTTTTTTGGTACTTTCGATAAATAAATTTTATGTCGTTACAAGAACTAATTTCATGGTCATGGTTGCAAGCTTAACACGCAAGCATTTACTTTTTATTGCAACCACTATAAATCGACCACGTCAAAGTTCCATTTGATTAGCAGTAAGTTAAGTACCCGTGTAGTTTACTGTACAATGTACGTATGTATGTACTTCCTTTATCGCTATGTCGTTATTTTGACTCGTGGTGCAGCAGCCAGTATGCAATATATTTTACTGAAATGTATGCACATGCACAGGCACACCTATGAACGGAAACTAATTTTGCTAGACTGGTACTAGGTATAATTATGACGTGTATATGGAGATTATAATGTATATTATGAGTTAATTGTAACGAGTATGTAGCTATGATCAATGCGCCTAAATAATAACCATTTCTAGTTCAGGCCTTAAATTTATGAAAGCTCGTGAGTCATAGTTGTTGTAATTGCGAAATCTGTAGATACTATATGGAAAATGTAGATACTATTGAAAAGAGCCATAGGTAAATATTTTACCAAATGTTGTCGAAATGCCAATTCAATTAAGCAGCAAACAGAATTATAGATATTTGTATTAATAAGCAGTTCGTTAGTGACATACACTATGGCTGTTGTAAATCCTTAAGTTGGCATTTGAACAAAAAAAAATGGTTAAAAATAAGACTCAATGTAATATGCCTTGCAAAAGTGAGACTTTTTAATAAAAAACGTTTGAAAAACAATTGTTTACAATCCATGTACATATGTGTTTTACAATAGTGGGATTTGATTTCTGTATACCTAAGTGATTCTGTAAAGTTATGGGCTTATATTATCCAGAAAATTTTAACAAAAACTTCGAATTGAGTGGTTGGACTTGTACTACCAATAAATACCAAGAGCATCCACATGTATAACATATGTTTCAAAAACGAAAACAGTTAGTTCATACTTTCCCTCTATCGGCAATTATTGGGCATATTAATGTATTAATTTTGACCTATGCACAAATATCGAGATCTATGATATACATCTATGTATATATTTGCATGAGGTAATCAATTTATACAAAATGGCATTGTCTTGTCACTTCAAATCTCTATGTGGTGTCACCATTAAGAATATAGCTATATGTAGGTACGTTGTAATTTCTTAACATTGTGTTTTCAGCCAATAATTTCTATTTTTAAATTGCCCATCAATTGTAAACACTGCCTTAAATTAAAACATCACTGCTGAATGAAATGTATCATCGAAACATCAATGGTTGATTAATTTACTATATAGAAAAATTCTTCTCAAGACGTAAAATAAATGTTACAGATAAACTGGGGGTGTCTTCACCTATATTCACTTAAAACTCGACATAAACTACAAACTAATAAATTTATGTTTATACTCACCAGTAACTTAAGTCATCTTTCGAATAATTTTTCTTTCCAGACTTTTATAAATAACTGTGAATCTTTTTTATGTTTTATTTTCTGACAGCGAAAAATGTTATTTAAATGTGCCACATCCTCTTCCGCCCGTATGTTTTTATTTTCTGACAGGACGAGGACACTCAAATTGAGTACTACAGTTTTACTACAGAGAGATTATGCGAGTTAGTTGTGTGTAATAAAGAAGGACTCAGTCAGTTTCCCCCATAATTGTGTTCTCTCCTGACAGGGTTACCGTGTGTTAATTAACTAAAATACGTATTTATACAGTAGTATTAAATATATGTAGGTACATTTGTATCAAATGTAAATATTTTGTACCTATATAACATAAGCTATCACCTTACAATAAAAACCAGTCCTCTTGTCAGATTAAACATAATTCAGAGTCTATTTGAAATTTTAAAACTATCTATGTACATATATCTTATAAAAATCTACCAACGACACAGCGTTTTTAGCCTGTATTAAAATAGCACCAAAACGTAAAACCAAGAAATAAAACGTATCTCATGTGCGTCTAAACAAGTGAACCGCTCTGTATTACTTAGAAGGTAATCCCGCTCCCTAAAAATCAGACCCCAATTTCCAGCCTTTGACATTTTTATAGAATTCAAATATGAACACGGCCTTCAATAAAGAAGATCCTTAAAAATTATTTAAAAAAATGTCAATCTTTTTTGGCTTGAATTAATTATGTAAAACTAAAAAAAAAATACCTGTGCTGTGCATAATATGTATACCTACGTATGATAATGGTGTATGTATTTCCCAAGCAGCTGTTTTCGAGTTATACTATTTATAATATTTGGCGCAATTAACGCATAATTTACTTATGGGAAAATTACGAAAGTATTTCAGATAGTGATTTCCTTAAGTGGTCCAAGTAACGAATCGCTGCGAATAGGCTATAGGTTAGGTTTATTATAATTCAATATATCCTGTAAAAGTCTTCTTAATTCATTTGTCAAAATGCCCTAAATAAACTATGGCAGCTCTTATATTATGTAATCATTTACAGCGAACCAAGGAAAGCACAAATGTAACCGAACCGATTAAAGAATACGAATAATACAATTTTGTGACTGCATCTGCACTGTAGCTACAGCTGGAGTATGCCTCTAGTATTCGTATCGTATGTGATCGGGTTGGGATCATTTTCCCCACAGCCAATTATATTTTTCCATTAAGACCCTTCAAATAGTATATTTAAAATTAAGACATGAGTCATGTCTCATGTGCTTTATTTTAAAAACAGCATTTTCGCTTGCTCACTAACACATTGAACCAAATGAGCTTCGTAACTGAAAACGAATTTTTCGATAACGATTTCCAAATCAAGATACATACTGCCATCGCAACTTGAGCCTCAAGTTCTCGATTGAATTGCCGCGAAGCCCATTCAAGGAGGAAATGGTTTCATCTGAAAATCCGAGGTTAAAATTTAAGTAAACAATTTCACAACTTGGGAACACTGTACCCATTCCATCCCCAACAAACCTCTTCACACTTTTCTGTTTAAAATTGAGGGGAAGATTGTAAAATAATATTTGAAACAGAATGTCATTGTTTGTATATTGTATGTATAAAATACTGAGTTTTCCCTTTTTTCGCAGGACAAAAATTACAATACATTTCGAGAGAGAGAGAATTTAGATCCTGCGCATAGAATTGACACTCACCACTTTCAAAATGAGTTATTTTACTGCAACGGTGGGTGGTCGCAGTTGTTTTTGTTGTCAGACAAAGTAAATATTAGAACAAAATTGCAATATTGGCGAAAGCAAGCAGTCCCATATTTGAGGTCAAGGCTTTGTGGGTGGTCATAGTAACACTGGTAACAAGGAAAACCTAACTAACTTCTGGTTGTAGATTGTGGGAATAATACTCATTGCAGTTGGGTAGATATATGTGTATGTATGTAAATATGTGGTATTTATGAATAAAGGTATGGCTACAAAAAATGGCTACGCACTGCGTGTTCCATATCTCGTATCACTGGATACGCTTCACGTTAATAATTTCTGATAAGTTCATGTTTACTGGCATTATTTAGCTTATTGCTCGCCGCGACTCTTGAATCAGTAACCTTTCAGACCTAAGCCTTACACCAAGACCAAATGCTATTCCATGAACTATTACCTACTTAGCTATTTTTGGGTGCAAGAGCGACAATTATAAAGCGACTGGTATGAATATCTTAGACGTGTCTGTGTTTATTTTCAGGACGAATGGAAGGGACCTTCAATTTTATGCTGCATTGCCGAATGGCTAAATTAAGAAATTATCTCCATGACAGTTATACACTTGGATATTTGTCAGACTTTCGCCAAAGGTTGCGCATCAGTGGAAAAAACCCTAAGATGTATTTTAATCCCAAACGTATTATATCAGCAACTTTATCTATACAACATCCGTTAACTTGCATTTACGAATCAGTGAGAATATAACTTGCGCTGTTATCTTTGCCAAAGGCAGACCAGAATATCACATCCGCAATATAGGCAGAAACTTTGTAGTCACGATAGCAGCGCAAGACATTACATGTTAATGTCATACCTAATTGTCAATATCACCTATCTTATCGAGGGCATAGTGCCAATCAACTACGACAAGTTTTTGAACATAAAATGATAAAAACATTTCAAACATATGTAAAGCCACTTACCACAATTATCGAATCTGGAAGACTTTTATAGAAAAGACAAATAAATGTTCGTTGGTATAAATGTTTTTATTTTCTACGGCACACCTGGTACTAATGCTGCCATCAGTCTTTTCATGTAATCCTTATCACAAATGCAGTACATCTTCGCACTCTTATCATTAATGCACCTTGAGTTCTTTTCATACGAATCGAGCCGGCTAACGTTGTCGATAATGGTATAGGTCTTCAATGTATTTGAATAAGCAACGCTGGCTTCGAACTTGGCCTCATCTGTTGTCTTGACAATGAATCGTATGCGATAGATATCCGTATTCTCAATGTGCTCACCGTCCAAGTCAACTTTAATCTGCGCTTCTTCAATGTTTTTAAGCTTCAAGGGCATGCAACGAGGGAAGAATTTCCCATTTTTCAAATATGTATTTAAGTGGGCCAGAACGGCTTCGACTGCGTCGACAATTTTGGTGTCTCCGGTGTCGAAATTTTCATACGGAACACACGTACACCAATGATCATCAATAGCGATATCTTTGCAGGATCTATGTTCCGGAACGGGAAAGAACAGACTCTGACAATTGGGACAGTCTACTGCTTGGGGAAGCTTATTCGTTCGACCCGATAGCTCGATTATGTGTTTCATGGTCATGTGAATGTCATATGGATTTGTCAACCGATATCGATTAACTCGTAATGCTTCCACAAAATCGGGATGTTTAGCTTGAAACCAAGGTGGCAGCCATATGAAAACGAACGGCAGACGCTCATCGAGAAATCCCTGCTTAAGTCGTCTCAAAGGTCCAAATCTGGTGCCATGGTCACTGAAGAATATGACAATTGATGTGTCCAATATACCACGTTCTTCCATATCGTCTAGATACGCAGCAATGCGTGTATCCATGATGGACGCATCATCGAATGAGTTGTGGGTGAAGGTGTTGGTCCAGAACAGTCCGAAGTATGGTTCGTTTTGAAATCGGGTCGCAGCTCGAGGGCAAAATCGTAGACATACTCTGCTGAGTGTCGAAGACCAACGCAAAACTTCATCCCGGACTTCTTTTTCACTTCCAAATTATCCTCGATGGCCATCATAAATGGTCGTGGATAGTAGTCGACCGGGACGTTTATAAATCCCTTTACCACATAATCAAAGGTGCTCATCCAGGTTTCATCTTCTAAATAGCCGGTTGCATATCCATTTTTTCGAAAAAGGTCCCAAATTATGTTGCAATTGTCCAGGCCTCCTGGTTCTGGTAGTTTGCACCTGGAATAAGCTGTCGTCAAGTTGTACCCGCTTAGGAGGGCCATCAAATTGGGCAATGTGTTCTCAGCGACCTGGTGTAAACGAAATAATAAATAAAGTCGGTTAGTCATCGTGAAATGTAAATGCTGATAGTTTGTTTTTCTTCCAAGTTAGTGGCTGCATTTATTTCTCCGCGCCGCTATTTATATAGGCGTTCATAAGTTGCCTATAGTTCTAATAAATCGGTTAGAAAGCATGTGATAGAATTGGGGTAATCCTACACTAAATGGGAGCGTTCAATACGCTTTTGCCTATAGCTGGTCAACAGCCTCTGATTGGTCGATTTGACTGCAAATCTAGGCAAGTTTCGTGAGGTCGGTCCAGTTAGATGGAGTTTTTACCCAACAATTTGTAAAGCGGCTTTTAGAAAAGAATACAAATAATCATTGATTTTACACTTCAATAATTTTATATTTTTCTTTGTGTTGATAAGTTGATGTCAAAACAGCAACTGAATGCTCAATTCTTAACACATGTGAAGCATTTGACATTTAGCTTAGGTACTAGGCAATTTTCCGTTCAATGATAAACTGTCACCTAAATATTTAAGTGCCTAAGCATTGAACGCGGCCAATCATAATGAAAAACGATGTTTCTGTGATGCATTCAACAGATTTTTTTCAAAACACTGCGCGTCAGTGGAATGTGTAGCCGAACTGTGTTTCGAATATCGATATGTCCATGATTTAGATAAAGTTATCAGCATGCACACAAACAGCACTTGGCGAAAGAGATGCGATTACACATTTTTGAAACGGGAACAACAAAGCTCAATATGTATTATGATTAATCGATCGCTCGTCATGGTAAAAGTTATAACGGTTATCATTTAATGAACAACGAAAACAAATAAAATTGTGACTCAGTTCAGTATGAAATACAAATATTAACTGCTCGAACTAACCTTATTGTATCCGCTCATTTCGAACCAACCGTTGTTCAGAAACTTAGCTGCAGTCTCCGGCATTGTCCGTCGAAGATTAAATCTTGACATGCTGTCGATTCCCATCAGGAGCACACTCACTGCCCGTTTTGTGTCATTCCGCATGGCGAACGTTTTCAACCTTTCGCGCACTTCTGGCTTTTCACGCACAACATAATGAGCATCCTTGTGGACAGTTTTATTTCCATTCATTGACATACATGTGACAATTAGTCCTTCTACATCTGCAGGCAACACATAACCATCGTCGAAAAGCGTACACTCACTTAGCCTGCCCAAACAAAAATTGGTCTTGTAGTACATTTATATTTAACACAATCACAACTTTTTAAACAAAAAATAATTCCGTACTTGTAGTCTTTATCAACGCGTTGTCCTTTTCCAGCGCGGGAGACCGATTGATAGCAGCAGAATACGTTATCGCCACTGCCCGCAAATTTTCGTTTTGCAACTTCGTCTATGTGCAGACTATGGGCTCGTGAATTGATATCAAAAAGGACCTTCGTGAGGGGCAGCTCGTTCGAACACGAAGAATAGTTCTTCTTTTTAAATATTTGCATTACATCTGGGGTAAATGGATACACATCCGGCATCCGGCAATGGTCGTTCCATACAAGATATCCCGGAGGTGGTACATTATAACCATCAGGACTCGACAGAGTCGTATTGAATACATTCACAGGAATATCTGATGGTATAGAGATTTCTTTAATAATTTTTGGGAAGCACGTTTGAGAATTTAATATGTATAACTTACCGGTGACGAACACGTTTTTATTATTGTTTTTCAAATTCAGGGAGGTCGAAAGGATCGAGTAGTTGTATTCGATTACTATAACCGCAACAATGAAAACAACAACCACCTTAAACAGATGCTGGAAGGGCTGTTTTCTGAATACGTTGCTCATGGTCTGCGGCTTTTTGTAAAATATTTGAGTAGGTACAAGTGTACTTAGTGCACACCATTAGTGATAGCGATCCGGTCTTCTGTTAAAGACTGCGAAAATTCTAGCGAACTATTGTTTAACAGCAATTCAAACCCGATAATGTTTTATTTTATCATTCACATGATAACTAATTTTCTAGATTAACTTTACTTTTGGCATTTTTATCAGTTGTGACACGATTTTGAATGCTTTACCTAGACTTCTAATTTGTTTGTGTCGGTGTTTGGGGGTGTATTATGCTCTTTATCGTTTCTGATTGATTGGAACCAAGTTTTGAAAGTATGTGCCATTTATTTGGAATAATTTGGTGATATGTGGCTTGGCGAATTATATAGTAATGTGTATAATAATAAATGGCATATGGGTCAATTGAATGGGCAATAGATAGTTAGGTTTGAATTCCGTTTTTTTTTTCTATTGTCGGTACCGTGCATTAAAAAATTATGAATATCTAATGCAATAGGCCTTTATATTGTACAGTACGAGGTGAGAAGTATTTTGTGTTGGCCTTAGAATAGGCTCTTTATAAACGTCAGTTATTTTCTGGATTCCATGCGTTCCATAACTCCTTCATGCTTGGAGAAGTTCTATGCATATGGAGTACTCTGCCTTCTTCACTGTATTGAATTCATAGAGTATATGTACTCCGCCGCCTCTTCTCCTCTTACATTGTGATGTGCTTTTTCTGAGGCCGGGGTTTTGCTCGCCGGATCCAGGATTTACCCAAAGAAACACCAAACTTTGGTTAAGAGATATTCTTTATTTTATTAACCAACGTATAAACTACTATCTTATGATTACCTTAACATTGATTAACTTCCTAGGTTGAGTATACACTATATACAAATACAATGTGCGGCTCAGCGAGAAGCGTGGCTCCGTATTTACAAGACGCGGCCAAGCGACGAGCGTGACTCCGTGTTTACAAGGTGCGGCCCAACAATAAACGTGGCTCCGTTGGGGCCCAGCTCTACTCAGCCACCAAAAATTTAGAAAGGTGACCGAAGTCAATTTCTATAGCGGCCCAACGACAAGCGTGGTTCCGTTTTAAGGCCAGTATCTCAAAAGGAAACAGCCACCAAAAGTTCAGAGTATTGACCGAGATCAATCTCTATAGTGGGAGCTTTATCCGGTACACGAGATTGGTACTAGCAACAATAGATAAGTCTCCCCGATGAATGAAAATTGCTCGTCACGAATGTTGTTTGGTTGGCCAGTCTAGGTACTTTGTGCAATCGCATCGGGTGGTGTGTCTGCGGTTGGCTGTGTACAGTAGTGGCCATAAACCGTGGGTGCCATAAAAGTGTGACGAACGTGGACGTTTCGTTTATTTATTTATTTATTTATTTATTTGTAGGCTTGCATTTTAAGATACAATATCTTATAGCTAATACAAGCTTCAGTATTAAAACAATTATAAGCTACTTTAGATAAAAAATTTAAATACATTATAATTTAGCTTATCAAATAATTTTTAAAATCATTTTTCTTTAATAATGCTTTATTGCAAATTTACGTTTATTTCTATAAACAATTTTACTCTACGATTTTTGCATTTACTGTATTACATTTACCTGCATTACATATTTATAATATTTTTATATATTTATATATTTTGCTTTGGTTAAAACCACGGATATCAAGGAAAAGGCAAAACCCATTTAACAAAAATTAATTCAGGGATAAATGTGCCGCCAGTTGTTTCTTAAAACACCCGAGGTCCCCAATTCGCCTAATATGACGCGGTAGGCAGTTCCATAACCGAGTTGCATTTACAAAAAACTGACGTTCAGAGGTTAAGCTCGAGAATCGAAATTGTGTAATTTGTTGCGATCTACTTGATGAGGACATTTGCAATCTAATGAAGAGATAACAAGGTTGATGTGAATCCATTATTCTAAATAATAAAACTAAGGTTCGATATCGGATGAGATTATCAAATGTAAGATTATATATAGTTTTTGAAAAATATGAGATCCGGTCATATCTTTTTAGGCCAGCGATGCTGTTGTATGCAACGTTGAGTTTTCGCCTACTATTAGAGTCGCAATTGCAATATATCTCACATCCATATATCAATATAGGTATTAAGAGTGTTTTTGCAAGCAATAGTCTGGTTTTTTGGGGAGTACAATATTGCGCTGGCCACAACGAACGGAGCACTCCATAAACTTTCCCTACAACTGAATTAATGTGAGAATTCCAGGTAAGATTCCGGTTAAACACCATTCCTAAGTTTTTTGCGGTCTCAACATATTCAAGTGGAGCACCGTCAAGTATGATTGCTGGAAAGTATGAAGAATCTACCGGTTTTTTTGAAATAATAAGACACTTAGACTTACTTGGGTTTAAGAAGAGCCCATTACCTTGAGCGAACAATAAAATTTTTCTTAAGTCCTCATTTATATCAAAGACACAGTCTTCAATTAGTCCAAGAGGACAACTTTTGTACATTTGAACATCATCTGCATACATTTGAATGGATGTTTCAGATGATACAGTTTGAGGAAGTTCATTTATACAAAGAGAAAATAAAAGTGGGCCAAGAATTGAGCCTTGTGGTTGTGGAACGCCTCTGTAGGTAGGAAGGAAATTAGAAAGGTTTCCGTTCACCATTACAGCTTGCTTTCTGCCAATAAGGTATGAGTTCATCAATTTAGTGGCGGAATATAAAAATTATACAACCTTGACAGCTTTTTACAAAGATTTTGATGGTCAACGGTGTCAAAAGTCCAGTAGTAGATACTAAAAATGTTACATTTCCATCATCTAAGGCTCCTCTTATATCTTCAATAACATTTATAAGTGCTGTAGAACAGCTGTGTTTTTTCCTAAATCCAGATTGCTTCGGTGATAAAATACTACCCGTTTGGATAAAACAATTAATCTGCTTTTGAACAATTTTTTCAAATACCTTTGATAAAAATGGTAGTATTGAAATGGGTCTGAAATCAGTACTACTTGAGCTTTTAGCAATCGGTATTATCTTTGCCATTTTCCACTGATCAGGAAAAACACCTGTTGTTAAAATAGTATTGAAAATGTGCGTGATATATGGCAGTAAAATAGGCAAAATTGCCATGATGAACGTTGGGTGTATGCCATCTATTCCAACCGCTTTTGACTTAATTGACAAAAAACTTTCCACAACATCTGTGCTCTCTACTCTAGAGAAGAAAAACGTATTGACCAATTCACTTTGCAAATCGGAAACCTCATTTTCACGAAAGGGAGACGCTATAGACAGCGGGGGGAAAGGTAGAGTAACAAAATGTTGATTAAGATCATTACCATCTACATCATCAACATTTTCTGAGCCCTTTTTCTTTGCGACTCCTATCTCACGTAGATTATTCCACAACTGCCGCCCACTCAAAGATTGGCTTAAATGGTGAGAGTAAAACAATTTTTTTTCGGATCGTATTTTATTTGTAACTAGGTTACGTAGGCTTCGATAGTTTTCTTTATATTCCTCAATTCTATAACGTTTCCAATTATCAAACGCTCGATTTCGTTGTTTTATGAGTTGAGCCTATGAGTGTTAAAAAGCGATAATATTTCACAATTAATGTAGCTAATTTGATCATTCGTGGAAGGTAAATAATAAATGAAGTCCCAATCGACGTTTCGAACACATAGTTACACACACATCGTTACAACATAGTCAGTAGGAGTCATCGTCTGTGACACTTTAGATAACTAGCTAAGACAATTATATCTTCTTTGTTGAAATCAATTAACCTTGCATTGTCCCTAGCGTTATCATAATATTCATTTCCTGATTTTTGAGTGTATGCAACACAAAGACACCAGGAAGAAGAGTTCAGGAGTGGGGTGCACGCAGGAGGCTCTTATGGAAAACCACATAGCTACATTGACCCTTATTGTGATTGTCGATCAGCGATCGTCACGACAATTGTCGATTGCGTCGATTGATTTTAGCTATTCGTACGCACAAAATTTGTTCACTTCCAAGAGAAAGTATCGATCAGACATTTGTAATCGACTACAAGCTACTGTCAAATCGACAATCACAGTTCTCGATCGATCGATATTCGTCGATCAACGATTAACTATCGACACTTACATTAGGGGCCATTGTCTTCAGCCAGATCTTCGAGAATATTGAAACAGCCCCCAACCATCTTTTAAGCCATCGTCAAGGAGTCGTTAGTACAAAGTTGTATTGGTCACTCTTGTATCGGATTGCAAGGTCGACAGCCAAAATCGTATACATACTCTGCCAAGTTACAAGACAAAGCCTAATAAAATCGAGGGGTCTTAGGTTCGATCCGGACTTACTTACTTAAGGTGGCGCTACAGTCCAGGGTGAACTAGGGCCTCAACCAACAAGCGTCTCCACCCAGCACGATCTTTGGCCAGCTGTCTACAGTTTCGCACGCTAAGTTGGTAAAGGTCGCCTTTCACTTGCGTGCGCCACCTGAGTCGGTGTCTTTTTGTACTGGCGCCGTCCCTCGGGTGTGGATTCAAAGATCTTCCCTGCCGGACCATTCGCGTCTATTCGCTCTACATGAACCAGCCACCTAAGTCGTTGGACCTTCACTCTTCTGGCTAGGTCGATGTCGTTGTACGTCATTGTATCTCCTCATCCGTTCACCGTCTATGGAGACAAGACCGAAAATTACTCGAAGAATTTTCCTCTCGAGACAACCAAGAGTATAGGTAACCTCATCGGCTTTTGATAAAGTCTATGCCTCTGTACCAACCATAGAGAAGGACTGTGATGATTAGTGTCTTATGAAGGGTCACTTATCACTTTAGTTGTTTGAGAGAGGGCTTTGCTACTCAGTTGCTTTCTTAGTCAAAAAAAAAAACAGCGATTGGCAAGAGTTATTCTTTGTTTAATCTTAGCGCTCCTCGAACTATTTATGCCTTAAACATTTTTCAACCGTACCTTTCACGAACGTCATGAATTCACATCCGGCCGAAATTTATCATAAGAAGTTAATAAAACATTTTACGAACACGCGAGAAATCTGAAATCTGAGGTAGTATCTGGGGTAGGATTCTGTAAAATACGAAACGAAAAACGCTTTCGTTTTCACTAAACCTGTTTCTATCATATCTGTGGCAATAGACAGAGACAGCTATTGTCGAAACGATAATGTTCGATTTCATTTTACATAATCTGGCCCCTGAGTATCCAAATTGAATACCTAACGACTCTATATCGACCATTTTGTTAACTTACTTCAATGCGACTTAACATTTTCACTGGATAAGTGAGTTTAAACCGAAAATTAAATGATAATATTCAATGGAATGGTAAAACCATAAGGGACAGCCAGTGCTACACGGGTCCTAAACTGGATTCGCAATGTCCCTCGATTTTCTACGGACCAAAGTCCTAAGTGCTTTGCATAGCTCAATCGGTGTTCTTTTGCTGGCCTCCTAAATGTTTGCCTATTTCGAAGGGATACCTACATAATACCCAAGTGCAAAATCCCCAAACCTCAAAATCCCCAAATTTTGAAAAATACCCGAATATCCCCAAGTAGGTACAAAATCCCCAAATAAAAAAATTCCCAAAATGTTAATTATAAATATTTAAAGAAATTGTCGAATACTTAACCTTGCGCCCCTCCAAATCCAACAGTGACCCCAAGCAGGGGGGTTGCATACCTATTTTACTGTTAATTCATTGTGAATACACTCGAAATCTTTTTAGGTATTTTGGTTTTGGGGATTTTGGATTTGGGGATTTTGGTTTTGGGGATATTGACTTGGGGATTTCAGTTTGGGGATTTTAATTTTGGGGTTTTCGTACCCAACTCTATTTCGACATTTATTACCCTTTTCATTATCTTGCTTGGAAAGCATGGAAGGAAAGTAACGAAATTTCCTACCATTTTTGTGGATCAATTTCAGTTGAATGCGAAAAGTACTTCTGGGAATTGCATCCTGTTAGGGTGCAAAATGATTCATGTAGTTAGCAGATAAAACTCCTCAGTTGTTCTTGCCGGTTATTCTGAACCGTTAATCAAAGTTAGCAAAGTTAAGTTTGGTTTACAAAATATTAGGTACTTTTTGAAATATTTTTTTACGGAAATGTTGCTTGAGTGCGAAGCATTCCGCCGTTAGTAGACGTCTATATACCTATGCACATGTGAAAATGGTAAAAAATATACAACCCCATTAACAACTTATTTTGATTACTATGATTTTATTTGTTTACTTATATCATTACATGTATAATTTCAAGTTAAATGTCTTTCCATTTTGTTTATCTCGTGCTTTAGCTAGCACATACTCAATTTGTTATATTCTATTTATAAATATTCGAAAAAAATTCAAATAAAAAAAATTAATAATATAAGAGCAATTTAAAACGTATTTACAAATAAGAATAAACATAAAATATAACATTAAATACGAAATAACATTTCAAAATGTCTCAAAAAAGAAAAAGCCAAAATGAATACCTAATAGATACTTTTTCGTTTATAAATTATGGTAAAGAATATTTTTTCTTGTTTGTCTGTGTTAAATAAAGTTACATCATTGCAATTGACAGCATCACTAGTTCAAAGGATAGAGAACAAAATTCGACTTCGAAAAATCTTCCATATACTCGCAGTCGCCAGTATCTGAACAAAATTCAAATTCGAATTCTGACAATTTTTAAATAGGGGGTTTTAATAATTTAATAAAATAATACATCACTCTCTCAGTAAAGAAATAATGATTATCCTTTGCTAGCAAGGCGCCAATTAACAATTACATTTTTATACGATTTTGATGTGCAAACTAATTCGAAAAAGAAAAAAAATCAATAAAACAACGAACTGACGTTCTGACATTCACTGTTGACTGTTCGTTCGAAACATTCTCCTTACTTCCACAATGGCATTGGCTGCTGTGCTATTAAGTCAGCTGGAGCAGTGATATAAGCTGGGGCCGGACAACCTGCGAATAAAAAAAAACAATGCCATTTGAGAAAAGCAAAAACGAAAGGTTTGCATCCCTATTCAATAACTTACGGCAGACAGAACACGTCTCTTCATCCGTACCGTCCCCGCAGCCATCACGACCCGAACAAACAATAGCTGTCGATCTGCATCGTCCGTTGCTGCACCTGTGCGGGCAGTATGCATTGATTCCTCCACTCTTGCTCCTGCTGCTGCCACCATCAACGACTGCAGCGGTTAGCATTCTCAGGAAGATATTCGGCACAGATCGTGACCCACAGAGATGTGGCGGCTCGTCACTGCCATCCTTACACGAGATAATTGCATTACAGTACTCATATTCCGGCAGGCATTCGCCACTGTTGCAACGGAACGTGTTCGGTGGGCATTGGCCACCTTCGGTCCTTAAGGAATTACATCCGATTTCGTCCTCACCGTGTGGGCATTGTTTCCTACCGTCGCAGAGTGCGGCACGACTTATGCAGCGTCCACTGTGCTCGCAGCGGAATGACTCCTGTGGACATGTTTGGTTAAATCGTGCATTAAAAGTGCATTCCTCGTCGGAAGCATCTGTGCAGTCTGGGCGGCCGTCGCATACGAAGAACCATGAGATGCAGACTCCACTCGAGCGGCACTATTCGAAATTAAAACCATTTATTTATAATTTGCCAAATGAGGAGAGAAGACAGTGTGTGCGAGTTGCTATACTTATGTGTGTGTTTTGTGGAACTTACCTGGAATGTTCCTGGACTGCAACCAGTACGTGCGGCGCTGCATTGTTTGTCTGCTTGTCTCTTAGAGGCACAGTCGCATATTCCTTGGTCATTGCACACGGTATATGGGTCAGCTAGTTGGCACTGTCTGTCATTGCTGCATCTCAGGCCTAGAGAAACTGGACCGTTGCCAAGTTCTACACGCTTACGGATCTCTAAAAACGGAAGTGGATTAGGTGGATATAGTTTTAAAAAGTTGAGTGGGTCATGATCGCGGAATTAGCAGCCAATATGTGCAAGAACAGGGTATGTAGCCCTTATGTGCGAAAATAATTGATAATGCCGAATGAAAATAAGGGGCGCTGACAATCTAAGGGCAAACTATCGTCAGATCTTATTGAACCAAGAGATGGGTAAGCTAAGACTGTCCAAGTGATTAATTTGTAAAGAATTGCTAAATGCATTTTCTTAGACAGGTTACAATTCATTAAAGAATTTTTTGCGGGAATGTAAGGAAAGAATTCACACTGTTCGCTCACGTCGAACTGCATGTACATGAACAATCATCATCCCTAACGCAAAGTAGAAACATAACTGAAAAAACATTGCAGAAATTGCAAGGTAGCCAAAAAGTTCGACACGTAATTTATTCTCCAACACTATTGCGAAAATGTTCCTATACTTGCTGCTAGCTCCTACTCCAGTACCTACTTACCTGGTTTGGAAGTTAAAAACGAATCGGTACTCATATGCGACGAAGGCGTTGTGGAGAATTCATCATCAATTGGCATGTATGGCCGTAGAGTAGTCGAAACCGGAGCAGCTGGTTCCATGAGAGTAACCCGACTGGCCAGGCCCAGCATTGTCTGTGTGGTGATCTCCAAAATATTTGGCACTTCCGTGGTAACATCAATACTATTCCCCAAAAGAGCTCCCGGTGTTGTTTCGACGACAAGGTTGTCCGAAATCAACTCTTCACGATCGTTGGAAGACACAAATGACAGATCAAATGGCAGATCCTCTGGTGATAGGGTTTGAGACGAAGTGTGTTCATCGGCAGCCACTTGTGGAGTTGTTGCTTCGTCTGTATCTACTTCGCCGGAGTGAGCGGCGCCCATGAGCAGCTCGGACAGAATAGTTGGATAGTAAATCCCCGAGGCCGGTGTTTGTTCATTGTGTACAGTTCCTTCGGCCTTTAGGTCGTCATCGGTGTTCTCTGGTTTGGAGGTGGTCACTGATTCTTCCTTGTTCTCGTCATCGTCCATCAAACCGCTGAGAATGCTCAAAACGGAGTCATTCTCATTGAAATGCACATCATCGGAAACGTTCAAATCCTCATCGGGTTTTACCTCATTTTCAGTGGAACTGACATCATCGGCTTCAACCGGTCTATCCGTAGTGATCAAAGGCACTATGTCAGCAGCTTTGGCGGGCAATTTCTCTTCATCCTCCACAGTGGGTTGCACCTCGGCCGGTTCATCGACCAGATGATGATCTTCAAATTGTTCAAACTTTTCGATTTCACTGTAATCAGATTCAACGGGGCTTTCGGGTGTGGCCGCTGTCTGACTCTCTGTGACAGAAGGTATGGCTTCACTTTCATTGGCATTCAATTCAAGTTGTGGTACGGTCTCATCGCGCAAGCTCTCATCGATATTCGCAACAGGTAGTGGGTCTTCCAATCCGAAAGTTGGGTGGACAGGTGTCGCTACATCTGATATTGGTTCGTAATCGGAATTCTGTTCGAGTTTAGTGTGCACATTTGAATTCTCCTCTTGAGGGTCGATTTCGAATTCTTCTGTCTGTGCATTCTCTCCCTCTTCGATCGGTTTTGATTCTGGAGCGATTCCAAGTTCTGCATCACTTTCGATTTTCTCATTGGACTCGCCGCCGCCGATGGCATTTTCTTCGCTGGAAATTGGCTTCTCATTCGAAGCCAAAGTTTCTTCACCTTTGATGGCCGTGAGAGTTTCACTTGGCACTGCGTCAGCTGTGGTAAGTGGGTTATTGTCGCTGGCAATGTGCACAGATTCGGGTTCGGCTCCTTCGATAATGTTGTCCAAGTCATGTACCTGCTGGATGGCTTCATCCGAACTTTCATTTTCTACGGCTGCGTTTTCATTACTTTCATCTACTTTAACAGATGTCACAAGCGCTTCCTCTGATTCGTGAAGTTGATTTTCCTGAGATACTGCTTCATTGGAGCTGACTTGGCTGGGGCTCTCTGGGTCGGTGGGATCAAGTAAATCGGATTTTGAGACTTCTGGTTCTGGCAATGTTGTGGCTACTTCTGTGGCTTGTTCTTCAACTGAATCATGTGTTTGGCCCTCGGATCCTTCGTGCAAAATATCTCCGAGAGTTATTGGTGCTGTCTCTTGCTCTACTTCGGATTCTGTTTCGGGAACTGTGTCCGCAAGAACTTCTGCTGTCGGTTCTATGGATTCACCCGCGGCTACTTCTTGATCATCTTTGTGTGGTGCATCTGAGACTGCTTCAGGTGCGGCAACTATTTCTTCGTCTGCTACTGCTTCTTGGGACTCTTCTTGCGCTATTTCTGGTGCTGCTACACTTTCTTCATTTGACGTAGTTTCTTCTGATACTTTTTGTAGTGTATTCTCTGTTTCTGGTAGGGGTTCTTCTGGCTGGCTTCCAACCACGGTTACAGTTTCTTGAGATTGATTTTGTTCTTCTACCTTTTCCAGCTCTGGAATTGTATCAGTGACTTCATCTTGGACTTCTTGAGATTCCTCTTGTGATTGAAGGACCTCTTGCAAAGTTACAGGAGAAATAAGTTCCTCCTTTTCGGTCAGTACGTCTGGAATCAATTGTTGAATTGCCTCTTGGGGTGCCTCTGGAACTGCTTCTTGTAGTGTGTCCTGCAATTTATTAAGTTCTTCTTCTGAAACTGAATTTTCAACTTCAATTTGCTCTTCTTCTGGCGCAAGAACTTCTTTTTGACCTAATTCGTGAGATGATTCCTGAACTGCTTCCTGAGATGCCTCGACATATGCTTCCTGAGCTGCTTCTTGGGCTACCTCCTGAGCTACATCCTCAGATACTTCTTGAGGCGTTTCTGGAGCTAATGGCTGTTCAATTTTTTGAGCAGTTTCTTGATTAGTTTCCTGAGCCAATTCTTGAGCTGATTCTTGAGACGTCTCATCAGGAACTATTACTTGAGAAACTTCCTGTGCAAATTCTTGACCTGTTTCTTGAGAGGTTTCAAGAACTATTACTTCTTCAGTAGTTTCTTGAGCTATTTCCTCAGATGCTTCTCCTTGGGATACCTCTTGAGCTACAACCGGATCGATTTTTTGACCTACTTCTTGAACTATTTCTTGAGGCACGTCATGAGCTATTTCAGGCAATAGTTCTTCGACTGGTAACTCAGCAATGTGTTCTGAAATTTCATTTTCCTCGTTGGCAAAATCTTGGTTTTCATGTGCCTCGCTATTATTGAGTTCGATATGTTGTCCATCAGTTGGATGTTGCTCTTCGGGAGCTGCCTGTTCAAGCTCCGCTTGTAATGCACTGTCTTCGTCCCTATCCACATCATTTAATGTGTTCTCTTCGGCTTCCTGTAGTTCATGGGCGACTTGAAGTGACTCTTCTTCTAGTTTCTCAGGCAGACCTTCTTCCTTTACTCCGTGGTTGTTGTTTTCCACGAGCAAGTGCTGTAGGAATTCCCCGGTTACTTTATTGTCTTCATCTAAAGCTGTTTCCGCTTCTTCAGCTACAGTCTCGAGCTTATCGTCCCCTATTACCTGCTCCTGAATAGTATGCTCCACAATTTCCTCTGACGTTGGGTTAAGTTCTTGAGATGTCTGCTCTAAATTTTCTTGTTGAATTATGGGTTCCACTAGATCTTGAGCTGTATTTTCCACGATCTGCTCTTGAGCTATTTCTTGGTTTGACGCCTCTTGAGATGGCTGTTTTTCTACAATATCCTCGTGATGATCGTCGGCTAGATTCATATCTACCACAAAATGTTCTTCACTATCAGTCAATACAGGAATTTCTTGGGCTTGAAGGTTTACCTTCTGTGGATGTACACTGTCTTGATCGACTTTATCTGCCTCGGTCTCTGAAACAACTGGTACTGGAGCTGCATTATCACCACTTCCCAGCTCTGTTTCATCTTGAACAGACGGTGTTTGGTCCTTGTTCTCCTGAGGGTTGCCATTACCTACTTCGCCATACATGTCGATATGTGCCTCCGCTTCTTCATCAATGATGGCAGGATCATCTTGGCCATGCAAATCAGAGCTGGGGCGATAGTGCGATTCTTCCATATGACCACCACTGGATTCTTCTTCACTTCCAGGATGTTCATCAGCTGCTGCTTTCGATGGTTCTTCTGGATTTTCGACTATGGTGTTTGGTTCCACACTTTCTTCACTGGTTGTTTGATCGACGGACAGTATAATGGATTCTTTTTCTCCTTCGGGCACCAATGCGTCCTGAAGAGCTGGGGAAATTGCGTTTTCTTCAGGCAAGTGAACATCTAATGACACAGCAACTTCGGGTTGAACTCGATCTTCATTGTTTGTCACTTCTGATACAGTGGGTACTTCATCTGGTAATGCTTGAAGTGTTACGGCTTCCACCTCCTCCGGCTCAGTTAAAGTCTGTTCATTTTCGTGGACAATGTCATGGGAAATTGGCCCTTCCGGTTGTGTGGCCACAGCTTCGACCTCAGTAATCAATGGTTCATCAACAAGTTCTTGCTCTTCGTGTTGTTCGGGCGTTAATTCAATCTTATCGAATGTAGGTGGTAGAGGTTCAACGATATCGAGCGGAATTTCTTCTCTTTCAATGACAGTCGTTGCTTCTTCGTTACTATTGGTAGAAGATTGAACCGGTTCGGGATCTTGTTCCTCATCATGTTGCAGCACTATTTCAGTGTGCTCCGCTGCTTCAGCTGCGTGATGCTCTGCTTCAACTTCAGCCAAAATTGTACTATCAATTTTCGGTCCTTCGTTTGTCTGCACAGCTTGCTCTACAATGACTTCCTCAGCAGGAACTTCAGGCTTGTTTTCTTCAGCTTGGTCTTCATTTGTAACAGACTGATCTTCCGACTGATCTTCATTGTCGATTTTGTACGGATAGTCATCACTTGTGACCGGTTGTGGCGCCAGATCTACTGGACCTGACGTCGAACTTGAAAGCTGATAGTTGTTTAGTTCGTCAAAGCCTTCGCTATCAGCTGTCATATCTTCACCGCCAGCAACCTCATTGGAAGCAATGGTACTTAGCTCAGGAAGGTTTGTAATCTCAACCGGCTTATCGGTGGATGACAGGATCACTTCTTCAATGATGACTACAGGTTTACCCTGAGTCGTGGACTCATAATGAGAGATCAAATCAATTGGACGGAAGACAGTTGGTGGTGGAGTTATCATCGGGGTATAAGTTGTTGATTGACTGACTACAGCATCATTCTCTATAGCATTGGCATCTTCTCCAACACACGTTCCCCCATATTGCTTAGCAGGTGCTGTGCACTGGCAACGTCCGAATAGATTGGGGATTAGAAAATCACAGTGACTTCGTTTGTCGTTCATTTGACAATGTGCGTGACTATAGCAAACGGCTCCTGGATGTGCGGCTATAAATGAAAAAGAATTGAATTGTTAATACATATTGAATATCTATACAGAAATTATGATTTTCAATGAATTTAGGTATCATTTACATATACGGTTCGAGAGCCGTTTGCCAATTAAATGGATGAGTCAAAAAGTTGAGTAAGGGTTGGCAGTTCTTGCAATACGTAGTGCAACATAATTTTATAGATTTAAATTTTCAAAACTTAAAATATCATTTTTAATTGAATGATAAAAAGAAACTGCAGACCTCCTAACCTTCGGGTGTCAAAGTTATGATCCGTATTTTCAGATTTTGATGTAAAAGACTCATTTACGTAGCTTTTACCACATACCTTGATGAAAACGTGGAAAAAACTTATAAACTAGCCTAGGTTAGGTGAAATGAGGTATGGGGACTCACTTACAAGGCTATGCACCACAATGCCCCAATCACGATCAAAAACTAGGTCCTATTCCTAAACTGCGGTGCTCCAAGCCTAACTCGCAACTTTCTCCTTCCCATCGTTCCTCCACTGTAATGGTTCGCCATAGACTCAGTGTCATTACATTAGTGACTAGAGGGTTGACCATCCATGAATATTATACTCGCTGGTTTTGAGATACCTATAAATAAAAAGTCCGTCCCGTTGGCCTAAACCGGTTTTTAAACGATTCAACGAAGTGCAAAAAATGCTTTCTCTGCATTGACTGGCAACAATTAGTATCTGATGGAAGCCAATTTAATGATTTTAGAAAAAAAAGTCTACATTCAAAATAGATCCTTCCACATTACGTTCCGATGCTACTGGTTCATAAGCAAAGAAATCAGTAAGCCTTCGCAAACGTTTAGGGATACTACCTTAAAAGTCCACCACAAAGCCTCCAGGTCAAGGCGTTACCTTCAACAAGACACTTAAAATAGAAATTTTTCATGTCAGATAGTCAAACCCTCCAGTGAAATAGGCAATCATTGCAAACTGTTGTAGTAGCACTAACAAAAAAAAAAAAGATCGAAGAAAAACAAAAAGGAAAACATCAAAAAAACTATCGTCTCACATTCCACTTCTGAATAGCTTATAGGTTCTTCAAAATGCATGTCTGCGATGTGTGTGCACTGTGTGCGCACCTGTGCAAAATCTCTTTTGACCCACATTCGACTTATTCTCTCCGTGTTAGCCCGAAGACGGTTATTATATGGCTACTCCTTAGTTTTTCCTCCCGCCATAGTTCCATGAAAACCTCTTTGTCTCCCTCTATTGCTCTATCGTTCGTGTTGCTGGAAAAAATGTTTACAAAAAATTCCCATAAGGTGCACAAGCACATCCCCACATTCAATCCGCACATGCACTCCGCTGTCGGATGGAATTTAAGAAGATTTAAGACGCTTGATCATCTCAAACATTCATCAATTTGAGAACTCTCCCAAGACCTAATAGATCCAACGTGTTCACAATGCGTACCCAAGTCAAGTCAGCGCCAGAGCGGTCAGAGCAGGGGCCAATAAAAACTTACACAGTGTACCGTTTGAGTATCTTATAGAGCCAAACCGCAGTGAGCACAAAATAGAAAAAGAGAATCAGGCCAGACAATCTGACGTGCGCTGGAACACCATTGACGCGAGACGGGATTCCTTCCGACTTGGTAACCTAGTCGATCGATCGTGTATCGCATCGTTCGCTCCACCTTATTCAATCAAAGTGCATACACGTTCATATTATTCTCATGGCCACGGCCACAGTGTGCATGGTGCATGGTGCATGGTGCATGGTGCACGTCAGCGGGCTGGAGCCAGCTTAGACTGATTGACGATTTTCAATTTAATGAGAATCGCTTTGGTAAAGTTGGATGGGTGAGATGAGATCTGAGATGCGTTGTCGTCGCGTCGATCGGTAATGTGATGTAAGCCGTACACGGTCTGATTGATGCACTGTGGTGGGAGACATGGTGAGCGGGGGTTGGGCACAAGTGCAGCGGCAAGACATTCTCCTAATTGACGTTCAATAATTACTCGTACTCAGCCAATGCTGGTTTTGGAATGGAGAATAGGATAATCCAACAATGGGTGCACTGTGCGCACAAGCGATCCCCAAATATGGTCAATTGGGTCGTCGTAAGCGTAACCCAGAGCCAAGTAAAGCCGCATAGTCCAAGCCAATCAACCATTAGGTTAGGAATACAGATATTGTTGCTACCTCTGACATGAGCATCAACGTGTCCCGTTGTTGTCCCGGAATTGAACACTTATGGGTAAAATTGACTATCCTACGCGCGTACAAGAACCATAGGGGCATAGGCCCACACTAAGAATGAGAGAGAAAGAGCGAAAAGAAAACGCCTTGTTGCAGCTAGGCTAACCATGCACTGGCACTTGGCGGTGCAAATTGGTCAATAACTGCAAGATAAATGAACGCCAGTATAGCGTATCGGCTGAGATAATCGGATGCATTGAGAAATACTTTGGCAAACAGTTCTTAAGCTTGTGCTTTCACAAAATTTCTCATACAGCCGGTGGAGAGTACTTTGGCAATTACATACATATATGAATACATATCTATACCTATTGGACATGGTTCACAGTCCCTTAGGTTCTATGGTACTATTCACCTTCCTTGGTTGGGTAATTTGTTCAGAACTCAATGCATCAAACAGCCGTTAGAGATGGTCAACCGCAAACTAGGCGGCCAAAAACACGTTGGGAAACCTAGTCATGGGTTGACCCCTGTGGTTGCTGGTCCAGAGATCAAGTAGGCTATTACATGTCCAATTTGTTATTTTTTTCTTTATATATTAGGTATATCCCGCAAATTGGCGTAGATTAGAGGTTTGCGTCTTATCCAAATAGGAATTGAAACATGTGTTTACTAAATCTTATGGGTGATTATGCGAAAGTAACGCGGCGTATGTAGGTACATTATGTCAGGAAAATTACGCTTTTTAATACATTTTTGAAGCTAGTTTCAGTATTAGCTCGCTGACACATGTGTTAACACAAGTTACAGCTAAATCCAACTGACGGTTTTGTAGAACATACGAGTATACTGTCGAAAAAATGTTTGGTAGCCGTATGTAATATCTACTAATTATCCCTAGGGAAAACTAATGTGTATACGGTGGGCTATGCTAGAAGGTACATAAGGTATTTTTCTCTGTTTTGGAGCAAAGGGTGAGCCAAAGGATATTGCTAAACTTATCGACTAAGAACAAATTTAAAGTAAACTGATTAAAAACGAAACATGAATCCCCAACAATAGCTAGAAGTAGAATATCTTGTGAGTAATGGTGGAATATGACTTGGTGGCTATTGGAAAATTCAATAGAATTATCCATCGATTTTTTCCAAGCTATAACGAAAGGCACAAGATCTTTATGGCTTTTGAAGAGCCCTGCGTTGGTGAGTCAGAGCGCACTATAGCCTGCTTGTAATTTTAATGGTACGTATTATAGGGAAACGAAGCGGCCAAAATTTTAGATACGTACCTATATGTAAAGGGTGTTTTTTTTAAAGAGCCTATTGCCATTGTGGAACGCAGTGTTGAGTCGAATTGTCATCGTGCACCCCAATTGGAGCTATGCGTGGAAGGTTTTACGGAAAGATCTTGGCTTAAAAGCTTATAACATCCAGCTTTTGCAAGAGTTAAAACCGCGTCGTAAGTTCGGTGAATGGACCGAAAGCATGATTTAGCTTGATCCTCTTTTTCAACGCAAAATTTTATTCTCCGGTGAGGCCCATTTTTTTTGTTAAATGGATATGTAAACAAGCAAAAATTGCCGAACATAGAGTTAAGAAAAAAACCCAGAAGCCTTTGTCGAGTCGCCCTAACATCCATTAAAACTCACTGTTTGGTGTGCTTTATGGGCTGTTGGAATCATCGGCCCATATTTCTTTAAGGACGATGCTGGCCTGAATCTTACCATCAATGAAGAGCGCTATAAAAACATGATTTCTGACTTCTTCGTTCCATCAATTTATTGTGGGTAACATTTGATGAGCGTATAATTTCATGTAATGGACCTTTGAACTTGCCTCCAGGATCCTGTAATTTCACATTTTTAGATTACTTTCTTTGGGGGTGTGTGAAGTAACTAGTATATGCCGATAAACCAGAGACGTTGTCGAAAATTGGACTTCACGATTGCGAACTGGCGCGCATATGCACCAAAATCATTTTTAAACTGTAATTGCATAAAATTATCTAGGTATTAAACAAAGTCAATATCATAGACCAGGAGTTCCCTAACTGTGCGTCGCCACGCCCTGGGGCGTCGCAAGACGATACGCACAGGTCGCCTGCACACGACGTTCCATCAGCTTGAGCTCGATTTGAAAAAAAAATGTCAGGTCGGGTTCGTTCAGTGTTGGCCATATTGTTTTGCCGTGCACTAGAAGTATAAGAATTTTGCAGACTTCAACTTGGCGAATTTTGCGTCGAGACTTGGGCCTATACCCGTTCAAGATCCAACTGAGACAGAAGCTTAAAGTTAATGATAATGTAATGACCATAGAAAAATCATTTTTGGATGAATGGCCAAATTGTCATATATGGGATGACGCCAACCAACACGAGGTGGCAACGCATCCATAAAAAGCTGTTTGGTGCGTATTTTAGACTGTGTGTGGCGTCATTGCTCCGTACTTTTTCATGACGTTGGTAAGGCCAATACCATCAACGGTGAGTACTACAGAACGATGCTGCTAACATGTGGTTCCAGCAAGAGGTGGCTATGCGTCACTCAGCTGCAGGGTATGGTTATCTGATCTCTATCAGAGGTGACGTGAATTGGCCAGCAAGATCGTGCGATTTAACCTCGCTAAATTGTTCTTGTGGCGTTGCCTGAAGTCGCAGCTCAATGCGAATAAACCACAATCGACCGATGTCCTTAAACACAACATAACCAATGCCATCGCTTAAATTAAGCCGGATCTATGCGGCAGATTGGACCACTCGGAATCTGCGGCGGGCATTTGGGCCTGGTGTTATATTCCATAAAATAATGGCATACATGGGATTCGTTAATACCACACAGCTTGCTTTATTCCATTTCAATGTCGACCAATCGTCATTGAAAACCCCTTTAGTGAATCTTCAGTAAGCTCAGCTTATATTCACATATCTGTGCTTTGTTCCGTTGTGTGCTTTTAGAAGGGCGTCGCCAAAATATTATAACCTGTATAGGGATTCGCAGTATGGAAAAGTTTAGGAACCCCTGTCATAGACATTAACATTAGCTTCAAGTGTTTTATTTCATACTAGCTGACCCGTGCTCGCCTTGCGCCGCTCGCCTTTAGCAAACAAACAATATTATATTTGGTCCATTGAAGATTACCTACCTACACTTTGAGTGTTTCATTGAAATCTGTATATAGTTTTCGCGCTTTTAGATGACAAAGAAAATTCCTACAGTTTTATTATAAGTATAGTAATGATACCAACTCTTGCAGGATAAATTCCAGTACATAATATGTGTTTAGTAGAAACGGTTTTTTTATTTTATTAAAATCTAGTATAATTCCAGTATATTCAATTTATCCTTTTTTTATTACTTCATTAAAAAAGAATATATTTTTAACTTTCTCGTATACGTAGTATCTAAGAGAAAGATATTGTTTTCGTACAAAATTTCGACTCTGAGATTCTGCGAGATTCGCAATAAACGAGAAAGTTACGTGCGACCCAGTCACGCGTGCACATTTTTTTTATTAATCTAAGTTTGTGCTAAATTTAGAGAACTGCATTGACATCAGCTGACTGCGAGATTCTGTCTGAAAGCATACTATTGCCCTCAGATTTGTTTCTTTTGTGACGACAGAAAACTGTTGTTCGCCTTTATATGACGTGGTATGCCCGCACCCACACGCCTTCGCACGCAGCTACGTTGTTATCAGTTGTGCGATGTTGATGCTACCGTTAATGCCTTCTTGTGTTCCAAAGACCACAAATGTTTTTCGATGTCCGATTTACCAGCTAAATATTTTTTAATTCCCAATTTAACATGCACTTTCTACGTTTTGGTACCATTTTATTGAATCGAATTACCGTTAAAAATTAGACGAGAACTAAACGATGACAAAATGCAAAGATTTTCGTTTGACAATCATATTTGACAGCTTTATTTGAAATATTGTTTGTGCTAAAAGAGCGCGTTAAACATACACCCGAGTGTTAATTTTTGAAAGAGTTTAGGATGTTTTTTGTCTAATGAAATCTACATTGACTGAAATAAAAGACAAGCTCGTGGAAAGTACACGGTCGCCGCCTGTGCAGGCGATATATAGCTTGCTGTGCGTTTCTTAGTTGAAGGTATCTACCAAAAGAGTGTAGCCAAACATTTTAATTAAGGAATAGTACAGCCCACACTTAGCGAAAGCCTTAAAGCGATGCTAACAAAAACTGTCTGCCAATTATTTCCAAACATTTAAGACTCCCCTTTTAAGATACCTTTGCCAACGAAGTGTTTTTTTCTATCAATTCCACCAAACTCTTAAATTCTTTTTGGTTTGTAGCTTTTAGCCCTTGAAATTAATCTTATTTAACTTATGTCGATTTCCATTGGGCAAGAAAAAGCACATTTTTTCAGATTCAAACCAAAAATGCTCTAGAAATTAGAAAATGCTCTAGAAACTAAAAAATTAGCTGTCTGTTAAATTCGTTTTCCATTGGGCGGAAAAAACAATTTTTTTTAGATTTTAAGATACTTTCACCAATACCAAAACAAGATACATTTGTAAATTGCAATAAAACAAAATAGCGGATTGTCAAATAACACACCAACACAAATGTAAAAAAAAAGTAATCTCATTTCATGTTCCATTGGGGCAAGGTAAAATCGGAGATCTGAAAGCAAAACGGTAAAAGCCCAATGGAAATCGACATTAGATATTTGAGTAAATTAGCAATTCAAGAAAAGTTACACTTTTAGTCGCTTTCATTACTTGCCGATCACTAATTTGTTAACCACAAAAATCGTCATTTTTCTTGTTGTTTTCTGGCGTTCATAATATTAAAGAATGTCTGCGAAATAAGGGTGAATATTCGTAGTATAGGCTGAGCTACTGAAAAAATTTAGGAAATTCCAGTATGGAAATTTATCCAGTATTTTGACCTTGAATCCAGTATGGTACTGGAAAATCCAGTACAGTTGGTATCTCCATGATCTTGCTACTTGTTTATAATACTGCATTTCCTTTCCTTTGTTTCATTGTTTCCCTCTTCTTATGGTATCCGAACACCTACCCCAACCCTACACTGCGGAGTGATCAATTTGGCATTTTTCCTGCCAGATCAGTTGAAGCCAACTGACCATCCAATGCGTTTTCGCTTCGCTAAGTGGGCCTGCGATTGACTTAGAGAAGATGCCGATTTTGCCAAAAAAAAAACATCTTTTCAGATGAAGCTCAGTTTGATCTTGGCGGGTATGTAAACAAGCAAAATTGTCGCATTTGGGGCACAGAAAACCCGCACGCATACATTGAAAAGCCGATATACCCAAAACGAGTCACTGTTTGGTGCGGATTTTGGTCCAGAGGCATAATTGGGCCATTTTTCTTCGAAAATGAGCAAGGAGTGGCCGTTACAGTCAATGGCGATCGTTATCGGGCCATGTTGAACGAATTTTTGTTCACAAAAATTGAAGAGGAGGATATTGGCAACATTTGGTTTCAACAGGACGGCGCTACGTGCCACACAGCCGAAGCTACACTCGATGTTTTGCGCTCTGTTTTTGAAGTTCGCATTATCAGCCGCAGAGCTGATGTCGTTTGGCCACCGCTGAGCTGCGATTTGACACCGTTGGACTATTATTTGTGGGGTGCCGTAAAAGATAAGTGTTACGCCGACATGCCAGAGACAATTGACGCTTTAAAGGGCAATATTCGTGAAGCCATTGGTGAAATACAACTGCACACAATCGATAATGTGCTTAAAAATTGGACCGATCGTGTAGGCTACTGCATGGCCAGCCGAGGCAGCCATTTGAATGAAATTATTTTCCATTATTAACCGGAAGGATTGTACTTTCAAATAAAAAAAGAAATTTGAGAAAATATTCAGTAGTTTTTTTTATAGCATTTTCAAAAAAAAAAAAAAAAAAGTTATTTGGCGGACCCTTTATTTATTAATTTATTATGGTGTACGAATATAAAATGGATGTTAAACGAATACAATACTTTAAGAAGTTATAAAATCGTGTCAGAAGTTTTGCAAAAGCAGAATATTTTATGATAAACATTGATTCGCAAATTATACAAAAACGAGCCACTATCAACTATCTCAACTTCTGGAAATTGCGCCTGGGAAATGGTTAGCTAATCGCAACACGCGTTGAGAAAAGGCCTATAAAATACCTACCGAAGTGCAAAGAGATTCCTCTCAATTTGAAGTATACATTGCTGAAGTAATTGCAAAAATACTATCAGCAAATAACCATGCATAATGCCAAATACAATCTGTAAAGTCTGATTTCAATTCAGTTATCCATTATGTATCTACAACTTTTTATCTAAGAGAAATGATTGGACACCATCTCTAAGTTGGGTGAAACCTTTTTTAACTGTGGCACAACTTCATGGCTAAGAGTTATCATTTAGAGAAACACTGATAAAACTAGTTTGAACATATTTACCCGCAACAGTATCGCAAGAATCGTGCTTTTTCTTTTATACATTTATTTAGATGTTGTTGTTCCTATTAAGATTCAATTACGATGAAATTCGATCTTTCTTTTGTTATCGCTTATTGAAATTTGTAGCGTAGACACGCTAGGACTAAAACACGCTATATACCACTTAGCAACTAAATGCTTTGCTACTACACCACGGCCGCCCAAGCCGCTGGGCTAACACGTAAATCTAAATACATCTCTCAACACAGTGCTTCGTTCTGACAGCGCTAGATAATTGGCAAAGGAATGCTAAAAATTGATTTACTATCGCGTATAATTACAAACGGTATTTGCATTCGTTTAGCTTGGTGGTAATAAATAAAAGTCTAATTAGGTTGTAAGAAATTGGCAGGAAACAGGTAGTAGTGGCCTTTCTACCTTTAAGCCTCCTTTTAAGTATGTACGCCATCAAATTCCTTCACTATCGGTAAACAAATTTACGACTTGAACGGGCTATAAAAAAGGCTTTCCACAACTATTCCTCAATGAAACGTTGGTACATTCATGATGGGAAAATCGCCCATTTATTTATATTTATATATATGTATATATGAAAACAGATACTGACAATAGATCAGGGAGAACGTAAATATGTATATGGATGTAACGGAAGCATATTTACGTTCACTCCAGTGTAGCGAAAAGTTAGTACTGCTGTAGGCGATACGAAGACCGCGATAATAAATTCACCTGCTGTGCTGAATAGCTTAATTGAATGAGCAGTCCGCTGAAAGATCGAAGTAGTTGTCCTACAAAGAAAAGTTGTATCTTCCACACCTCCTAATGCAGCATTAGTGTCCAATTATACGTATACGTATATTCAGTGCTGCCAAGTGATTATTAAAACTGTATACGAATTCTATACCAACCCAACTACCGCATTACGTTGTTGTGTGCTTCTACCTAACCCATCATTAGCCAATGCTAAAGAACAAGTTAAGTACATAGCAGAGCAGTGCTCTAGACAAGATCGCGCAGGCAGCCTCTTCTCTCATTAATTTTATTAATTCGGGAAAGACGAAAAGGCGAATTTCGTAAATTAAAGCCTCGAGCCAGCTATGTGCTGCACATGCACTGCACATTCTCCAGCATCTGACAGCGCCAGAGGTGATATTCTCTTCCAACGAATAACACACCGGTCGGCCGGCGGCGGCGATAACGTGCAGCAACTTATGAGCGTGTAAATGTATCTGGCACTCACCTTAGCCGGCTGTAGTCTTATTTTTGCGAGGCATAACAATTGTCGGGATGATAAAATAAAATTCGCTTAAAGACTCATAAACCAACAGGTCATCCGCCCTCCTAATTACGGCCAGGATGGAATGGAAGCGTGCATCAACTGCAAATCTTTTGAAAATGAAATTCAAAACCAATTTCGACTCGGAACTATATGTACCTATGTATCACGGGCTTATGGGCAATGAACTGGACATACATAGGTTCTATTCGTCTTGGTTTATGGAGAGTTGGTTTATCAACCTTTCGCGTGAGTGTCAGGGAACCGCAGAGTAGCGCACACAATAACAGCACGAATTTCAATTTCTTGAAATTGAAACACAAATTGCAAAGAAGCTGAGCGTGGACAATAACAATTCGCACTGTTATTTTGCGGCCAATCAACAAATTGAGACGAACAATTGATGAATCCAATTCTGAACTTTCTTTGCCGTAGTCAATCGAAGAGTTCGCGCAGATTAATGGTGGAAATTAGTATAGAAGTCAGGAAGCGGTTCACCTACATTTCGAGAGAATTAACATTCATCTTCTATTTTCGAAAGAGCTTTCGAATTTATACATTTTTTTGGCGACAAATCTCTTCAGATGTAGGTTAACAATCATTAAGATTCAGTGACAGATTTTGCTTTCGTTTTCTATTCGACTTAAAACATAATTATATGTTAAGTTGTTGCTGAAAAATTAGAGTTCGTCACAATAAATTTTCTCGCTATTGGGATTGAATTCGGAATTAAGTTTGCTTTCATTTGGGAAATGCATACGAATTTGCATTTTATAAAGAGATAGGAAGAATGTTAGATGTTTCTTTTAGTCTGCGATGAAAGGCTAACTATAATAGATAGATAAATAAGAAATTTTAATGATGAAAGAAAAACTCCGTCAACAGATTGAGTATTGTTATGTAAAAGTTCGCTAATAGGATTTCTAAAAAAGGAATTTATCAGATAAAAGTATATACGGTATTCATAAGTTTAAAACAATGTATAAGAAATTAGAAATGAGTCGGTTTAGCAATGCAAAGCTTTAAATTCATTCAATAAATTTAAATCTGTAATTCATTTTCGCAGAAAGTTGACAACTTTCGTACCATTTATATGAGTAGCTAGCGAACCCGGCGAACTTTGTCTCGCCCCAATTTAACGCCTTCTAAACTCCATACTGATAATAAAACACAGATAGTTCAAATTTCAATGTGATTTATATGAATGGAATCGAAATCAGTAGAGAGCGATGTGATAAACTATGTTTTTCGATTTTTTTTTTTTTTCAGGGCAAGAACAAACAACGAAGCCGGTTTTCCAACACAACACGCGAGCAGGCAACGTACAGCTGACCGTGAGAAAAACAGGGAAATTCGAGAATAATCCCACAATCCCAATCGAACGGGGAACTGAATCCGCTTGAATTGGAATGGAAGATCAGTTGGAATAATTGGAATTCGATAAGGACTTCCTCTCCTTTGAATTTGCCCTTGATGAT
The DNA here is from genome assembly GCA_949372485.1 of Cheilosia soror. NCBI lineage: Eukaryota > Metazoa > Arthropoda > Insecta > Diptera > Syrphidae > Cheilosia > Cheilosia soror. The sequence goes on from OX443561.1 coordinate 4,699,668, forward strand.
CGTCGCTTGAATCACATTGTTCATCAGTTTCTTGATGGACAGCCGCGTACCGTTGCACAATTTCGGATGATTCAGATTCCGCAACATGATTATGATTATGATCGATCCCACTTTCAGCTGTATATCAAGCGAGTTTGAATGCCCGCAACCTAATTGGATAACCTCACTTTTTACACGCAAACATATTTTCTGAAAAAATTATCGAATTGAAAATTATCGCATTGAATTTCAATTGGTCGTAATGCTTTTATTGTTTGCGGATATACGACTATCCGGAATCAGCAAAACTCGAATCAATTGCAGCAAAAAATAGCACATTTGCTTAATATAAAATGACAATGCGAAAAGAACACCTGGCGCCATCTATTATTTATCTCGTTAACTTCTCCATCCAAAATGCACGCAAAACGTCTTTTATCACAATGAAATTCACAATCCTAAATTTTCCAAGGTTCACAACGAATTTTCGACCTTTACATCGTCCAAAATCATCAAATCATGCGATAAAATGTCGTCGAAAAAATAAATTAATTTTTCGGGTTTTTCCGGAATTCTTTTTTTTTATATTCGAAAAGCCATTCCGGAAGAACTGCACACAAAATTCCATAAAAAAAACAATTTCCTATTTTTCCAATTTTCCGACTTTTCCGGAGGGTTTTCCCAAAATTTTCTTTTCAAATCGGCCCAGCCGTTCTCAATTGATGAATTACTATACATTTTTGCCACCATTTTTATATATGTATACAGATTATTTATTGGGCCTCCGCACACGAGACTAATTCTGCCGGCATAAAACCGATTTTGTAGGCGAGGGGACTGAAGTGAGGGGAAATAAACGGAATAAAATGTTCTGCCGAGTTTGAGCGGTTGAACAAGGCATAAAACTAATACATACACAACTTTCAAAATATTTCAATTGTGAAAATAATACTAAACAATGAAAAGGGGTTCATATATACAATTTTTCTGCCGGCAGAAATCATCCCGTGTGCGCTAGAAGTATGGTATAAAAACGGTTTTCTGCCGGCAGAATTAATCTCGTGTGCGGAGGCCCATTGAACTACGGAAAACAAAAATTGTGTTGACTTGAAAATATTTGACAAATATCCAAAAGTATAAGCTTTTCAATTCAGCCGTTCAGATACTGCTTATAATTGTGGAGTACGGAGTTTCTAGAATTGGATCTATGTCAATGATAATTGTCTGAAAAGTCAAGTGATTAGGGCACAGAGGCTTGTTGCTTTAATGCGTATTTATCGTAGTTAAGCAAGGTAAAAGTATATTTTATTTAAAATAAACGTGAGGAACTCAACGTCGAGCACCTACTTCTCTGGCTTCGGTGTTTTGATCATGTTAAACGAATGTCCCCAACCAGGATCCCACGACATGCTATGGAATCCGTACCATCGTGCAGGCGACCTCTAGCTATACCCAGGATGAGGTGGTTAGATCAAGTCCAAAATCTCTCCTCTACCCGTATGGGGATTGCCCTTGATGATTTAGAGTCGATGCCGGAGGATCAAGAGCTATGGAGGGTCCACTTGAGCAACCTACACCCGCGACCCACTTAATGAATAAGCGGGACATTGAAAATAAATTAATTTTTGAGAAAATTCTAATTTTTAGTAAAAAGATAACTTTTTTGTGGCTGCATAACATTACACAATATTTTCAACAAATTATATCTCCAAAATGTATCAAACCGTTTTTGTAGCTAAAATAGTTCAATAGTTTTTGCCCAAGTTTATACTGTAGTTAGTGTCATTCCACTAGAAACTACAACTAACTTTCAAGGATATAGAACTGGCGTCTGCATATCTGTAATTCACTTCAACAGCTCTCAAGCATTGTGCCTTCGTACACTTTCCCTGGCGACTTGACAAGATTGTGTAACTAGGTTTAATTCACTCCAAGCAATTTCAATTCGAGTCGATATTGTTAAAAAAAAAACGGATTAGCCAAACTCAGTTCGTTGCTCAACTCTTTTGTTTAAAAAAAAAATGCATTCTATTCACTTCTATCGATATTCAAAACTGGGAAAACTGCGTCTATAAATATAAGTAGTCCGATCTCAAGTACATTCCTATATATTTTCGGAGTACCTATTTTCAGTTCGAAGAAAGTTGCGCAATAATTGAACTCAGCTCCAAAATCAGATTCGAACATAGCTTATCTATTCAGTACAGATGTTGTCAATACTAATTCCTTTAGATCTGAAAACCTGATATTTGTACGAGTAAAATTGGAATGTTTCAGTAGAGCAAAACAAACCTAATATCTCTAAAACGAACAAATTCTATCACACAGTCAAAAACAATCTATACTGTCCTCACCGCCATTAGCATTATGAGAACCTAACCAATTACAATTTGATTTAATAATATGGTGTCATCATAAAGATTTCCTTATCCTTTATTTCAATCTGAAGCGATTTAGTCCTCACCGGACCCCCTGGTAGCTCCCACTGTGCGATTATGCATCATAAAGACACACATCCTTGCATACTATCACCATAAAGGTGTTGCATTCCGATCTATCTTCGTGAACAACATAAATATCTTCACCCTCAGGCTGTGTAATAAATGCACGCCTATGCATCCTTAAGTAAACCAAAGCGTACCGCGATAGTGATTCATGATTCATCTGCCTATGGCGTGAGTATTCTGTGACGGCAAGAGGCTGAGCACTTTGGCGCCATTAGTGTATCTGATCGAATGTTATGTCATGAATAACCCACTCTTCACAGCAAGTAACCATCCAAACCAGATTGACTGGTTGGATAGGTGATGGCCAGTAAAATTGCATGTATCCTAATATCCTGCAGTCATATAGGCAAGCCATCTGTTCGATGTCCGGGATTTCATTTTTATAGGCTCATATCCAATAAACATTCCGATTCCGAACCGAAAGTATCGCCATAATAATAGAAAACCAAGTTCAAAGTGGTGGTGGTGGTATCGTCCAAAGTAGCACACCCAGTGTGCTCAGAATACCGCATGTATACATTCCGATATGGAGAGCTCTAGGTGCAAAATATGACTCACTCGATATTCATCAAAAGGAATTACCATTCCAAGCGCATCTTCTGTCAGTGACACACTTTCATCCACTTCTTTGCCATAAATGGCTTCCAAATGAAAAATAAAAATGGATGAGACGAAAAAGAAAAACAAGAGAAAAAATAACGAAAGCAGCATAAAATATCGCAGAATAATCAAATTGTGCTCGTAAAACAGAAAAAAACATCTCTCAATCACACACATTGCTCATTTCCGGGAAAAACATGCACTGAATGTTAGCTCCACTCGGCCATTGAGCGCGTCCGTCATAAAATCGGAGCTAACATCGTGGCGCGCAGCCTCATTATAATCTGTGTGGCCTGGCCAGGCCAAGACGAGCTCCTACCGAATGCGGTATGCTTTCTGCGGTTTCTCCCAGATGTGCAAACGTATACTTAAATAGGAGTATGTACTCGTATGTTTACCTATAAGACGTTATCGAACGTTTAGAATTACCCAGAGCTGAGTAGGCATTTCTGGCCCCCATTTGTGGACTCCAATTGAATTCTTCTCAAAAATAGAATTTCATTTCGAAAATACCAACCATATCCACACGTCATATCTGTAAAAGAGAAACAACAAAAAACTGTTGTAAGATACTTTTTCAAGATCACGCCGATAAACAGACGAGCGCAATAGAAAACAACAGCTACACGTAATTCATTACAAAATAACTTTCATTAGCCGCTAACAATTCAATTGAGGAGCAGCTCCACCACCGGCCACCATCCCAGCGCAGTCTCTCAGCGTGTTAACGTATATATATTGGTCTCTTGCGCTCGGCCGGCATGTTACTGTCCAACAAAGTGTCCAACAGCGGCGGCGGTGTCCAACATGAAACCAGACCAGACAAACTGGACGCGAATGCGATCGGATTGTGCTTGGTATTTTCTTGTGTTGCGTGTGGTGACAGTAATCGCGTACGATTTGTCACCGATTAATCACTATGAGCTGAAAGTGTTGTAGGCCAGAAAATCACTCGAATATATGATGGGAATTCGATTGATATTCGAATGGATCGACATAGACATCGTGCATACGCAAGGTTTGGCATAACTTATACTTTTTTGTACTAGATCAAACTTTTTAAACTGCGTTTTACAAACAGTTTAAAATACTTTTGAAGACCTCTTCGCTATGAGGAAGTAATGGAGTTATATTGTTCGTATAGAATTTCAACTATGCATCTTTTAAATCTGTTTACGTTACGTGCAGCACGCAACATAAGTCTTAGCAACGTTAACAACGTCGAGCAGTTTAATGATCTCTGAGTCAGGTTATTATGTATTGCTGCCGATTTTTCAATTTCATAATTCTAACACACATGGCAGAGAAAGAATGGATAATAATGAGTTGCAATTGACAATCAAGCGGTATATTAATTTTTCGAAGTCATTTTCTTAATATGTATGTATGTATGTATGTATGTAATAGAAACATTAGCACAGGCCTCGGCCCTCATTGAAGCTAAGCTCTGGGCCTCCGGGTATCGTAGAATAGCGCCAATACAAATGGACAAACTATACCCGTAAATAAGCTGATTGAATAATTATTACAGAGACATAAATATTCAAGGTTCTTAGATATAACCATATTTATCAGGAACATAGGATGTGGAGGTCCCATTTGTTGCAAATCTTGAAATTACTTCGATCGAGTTCTACATTTCTTCCGTATAGTTTCTTCATCAGCTCGTTATGAATTTAGCGAGTTAAGGGAGCATATTTTTGAATGATTCCATAATTTGGGAACTTCTTGAATCTTGACGCTGAGTTTCATGTCATTCTTGATTTCTTGAAGAATTGTGCTTCCTCATTATTCTTGTATATTATTTCAACTACCGGAGCGAAGTCTCCAATTGTCAATAGGTAGGTAATAACAAACCTCGAAGTCATTTTCTTAATATCGCTATTTATCTCGGTATTCTTCGTGTTTGCGTTCGTGTTTGAGTTTGCTTAGGTTTCGAAAGAAAGTCTAGATTAAAAATATTATTTTTTAATTAGTTTGATGAACTAGTCGCCAAATGTTATTTACTGAAAAAATCGAGGAAAAAATAGTGATTTCATCAGTTCCAAATTTCTGTTTGTATAATTCTCCTAGAACATTTCTACAACGAAGTGGCTATTCGCACGTTCATTTTGACAGATTTTGTACTGAACTGACATTTACCGATTTTCGGGACACGACTACGTAATCAACGTAACGCTATCCTATTTTCATTAAAAACTCTTTATAAATAGAAAAGTTGGATCCAAAACGTACGGCATAATGTCCGAAAATGATTATACTGGAGTTTAGAGTCCTTGCCGCGAGCGTAGCGAGCCATATACCCCAACTTGACGCAATATAAACTTTGACATTTCGTTACGTAGTCGTGTCCCGAACAACGTGCGAATAGCAACAGCCTTTCTACAAGTAGTATATTTATAAAATCATAAGGATGGCTCACTGTGATTTCCTCAGGAGCATTGTCCTTCCTAGAGGTATTGTCTATCCACAACCATTTAACGATTCGTTTAGGAGTCACTAAGAAAATATTGACTCTTTGCCGCCTTTTGCATTTCTGTCGACAAGTCCAGCGTGAACGCACTGTGGTTTAGGTTTGTATGAACGACATCCGTCAAATTTTACTTTGCGCAAGTCTTTGCTGTTTGGAATTCTTGTCCACATCATCTACACAGAGCTTGAAAAGTTAATGCTCATACTCTTGTAGCAGCCAGCGTACCGCGTATACCGCTGTTTTGTACAGCCCGTTCAGTTGCAACTGCGATTTGATTGCTCCTGATGGTGTCAGTGTTCACTGAACTATTCGGTTTTTAAACTAGGTGTATAAAGGAAAGTATCCACATATCCACAATCGTACCGGGTCGCGTCTTCTCTAAAATAGGCATACTCTGCTTTTTACCTTTTCTTACCTTATTTTTTGTAAGAACTGTACGACTACAGTGGGGTACGTTTGACATTTAAAAACAAATAAAAGTGTTATCATCGGCCTGGCCGATGCTTTGATACCCTCCACTGTATGTACTGTATGGGTACACGCGTGTGTCTAATATTGGTTTTGTATGGGAGGTACCAGAACTACTTGACCGACATAGACAATTTTTAATACCAACTTAACAAGTCTAAAAACAAGTCTTCTCACAAAATTTCATTCCCCTAAGTCGATTTGTTTGGGCGCTATCGTGTTTTCAACAGACAGAGAGATATATGCGTCAACTATTGGCTTTGTACTTTGTACAGAACTACTTGACCGACATGGACCATTTTTAATACAAACCTGAAGGCCATAAATATAAGACCTCTCATAAAATTTCAGTTGCCTAGGTAGATTCGTTCGGACGCTATCGTGATTTCAACAGACAGAGAGAGACGTGGGTCTAATAGTGGTTTTGTATGGGAGGTACCAGAACTGCTTGACCGACATAGCCCATTTTCAATACCAACCTGACGACGATAAAAAGAAGTCATCTCACAAAATTTCATTCGCCTATATGTCGATTCGTTTGGGTGCTATCGTGTTTTCAACAGACAGACGGACAGACAGACAGACGGACATGGCTAAATTGATTCAGAATGTGATCCTGATTCAGAATATATATACTTTATAGGGTCTCCGGTGAATCCTTCTTGGCGTTACAAACGTAATGACAAAGTGAATATACCTTCCCGTGGAGGGTATAATAAATAAATAAATAAATAGATGGCGCTACAGGCGGAAGACACCCTAGGCCTAGCTTCTCGCAACCATTCGTCTGTGTGAATTTCTATTTTTGGGACGGATGGAAGGGACCTACAATTTTATACTGAGTCCGAACGGCTGAATTGAGAAGCTTTTTCAGGACAGTCATACTCTCGGATGTTTGTCAGACGTTCGCGAGAGGTGGCGCAGTTTGACATATCCCACGCAACGAAAATTAAACAACATTGTCATATTATAGCTGTCATTGTTGTAATCCTTTAAATTTTATTATGAACTAAAGGAAATTTGCTAGGATGTCTAAGGTGCCGTGAAATAATGTCCAAGTAAGAAAAAATTTTAAATATTGTTCTTGTTTCGCTTTTGAAAAGTGTAGGTATAACAGTCAAATTTCAACAGTTGGTTTTATTTCATTTTGATAGAGTGAAATAATGTCAAATTGGTCTTACTGCACTTTTAATTTATGAAATTGGCTTACTACTAGGTTCCACATTTCAATTTCACTCGAAATGAAATCGGAAATTAATTTTTTTGAATTTAGAATTTGACATTGAGACAAAGTGAAATTGTGTGAATCGCTCGAAATGCAGAACACTGAGAACGAATTCACTCGATTTACAATTTCGATTTCACTCGATTTCTGGAACCTAGCTGAAGATCTTTTTTTTTTAATTGGGCTCATTTCATTGAACTGAGGTCTGAATATTCTGAAACAATCAGTGAAATCCATCGTTTTAAATGGCAATAATGGAAATAAAGGACGGTTTATAAAACAAATATTTTTGACAGTTTAATCTAGAAATTTACTAGTCGACTATGTCGGAAAATAAGTCAAACAAACATTTTTGTAATTTTAGACAAATTGAGGACACTTTCTGTATCATCGTAGATCCATGAGGTAGACACGATCATGTATTTCTAAACCTGTTTATATATACGAATTTGAATTACGATTGAATTCAAAGAATGCTTTCTATTCTGGTTCCGGATTTTTTTTTTTATTAAAAGGGAATTTTCCAAATCCTGGAGCACTCAGACCAATCCCGGTCCATTGTACAAGCAGAAACCCTTTTTGGTGTAGAAACTCTGATAGTATTCGTTTCTATTTATAGTCGGTGGCAGAGTATTGCTGTCCCCCGCCGAGTCCGAACCAACGCCGCTCGGGATCACAAGCAATGACTCTAACCACTACACCACCCTGGTTCCGGATGATCTTCATTAACCGACTTTAAATTAACCGACTTTAAATTATCTACCACAGGATTATGTTCAATCATACTCAATTAAATGGAAATAAGCGGTAGATGCTGCTCGTGAGTTCTAAAGCAAATAACGTTACATATTTATTCTACAGGGCGGGTTTTAATTTAACTAGTGGATGGTGTGGTGATATTGATATGTAATACTAATTTCAATATTTACTGTAAAAATAAGGCTAATGCCTCTCACTGTCCATGTTTATGTAATAACAATTAATGGCGACTTTGACAAAATTTTAAGCAGGTACAAAACGTTAATAGCACAAAAAGTCGTCCGCGTTATATTTCTTGTAATCTTTTAGTTGACAATTATTTGTTTTGCATTGTCTCCGGGAAAAATTATCAGCACCGCAATTGCACTTTTCTAATTATGTATAAAAATTTGGATAGATAGACATAGTATTTTTTTTTGAAAAAGCTATTTCAGCCAGGTATAAAAGCAGACAGTCTGAGAATTGGGACCGTGCTTTGTCCGTGAACGATCAACGAGTACCTACAGTCAGAATTACGAATAGCCAGTTTACTGATGCAGCCATTATTTATCTGCACATGCAGTGCCATTCGTAGTATGTATAGCTGTACAAACACATAGTGTGAAAGTTAAAACTATTTTTAACAAAATATTTAGATCCGCTAGTACCAAGAGACGTGATGTGCAATTGCATTATGAGTTTGCATTCAACTTAAATTTGGAAAACCCTTTCATGATGCTAAATGAGCGAATTATTAAAAAGAACCGTTTTGCAAACCCTTACGAATCTATATAGCTGTAATAATACTTATACTGCCTCACAAAATCATCACAACGATGAGCTCGATCTGCCTTCCTGCAGACTGCTACCAAGTACCAACCAGCTCACCAGTATGACCCCATTGATTTATTGCATTCTCTTGGGAGAGGAGAACAGTTCCCTTTATCCGTATTGACAACTCTTGTAATCTTGTATCTTATTGACTTAACCGCAACAGCTCAGATGTAAACAATTTCATCTCATCGACTATAAGTATATTTACACAAATGATTGATGCTCATCGATGAGAAGATGTGTGCTATTTACAAAAGCCAGCATAGATGGCAATAATGATGATAGAAATTGAATCACTTACGTCCAAGACATGTGTGCTTCCGGAACTGCAAGAATCCCTCGACGCAACGGCAGGCACCATCCAAGCAACTGCTGTTGGACACTTTCATCGTGCATTGATCGGCCAAAACGCAGTCGCCTCCGAGGAGTTGTGCTGTAAAAAAAACACACACACATAAAAAAAAAAGAATCATTTTGTGTGAGTAGACATTTAGAAACATTCTTGAAAGTCACAGGGTCCCACTATGTTTGCCCAACAATGTGGACAAATATTGAATGAAATGGACGGATGAATGGTAGTGGATGAAAAATTCTCAAGAATGCATTTCCAGTTATACACAAGAGAGAGGATCGCCACGACAAACACAAATTTAACTGAACACCACCGCTGGCCTCGTTATCATCATCTAACGTATGGTTGTGATGGTCAAGTTTACAATTTAATTTCGTTACGAGACAACGGAATTCAGGAGGACACGCCTATCGCCTGAGCGCAGTCTAATTACCAATGCAAACAGCCAAAGGCGGATGCCGATATTTGAACTTTGCATTTATGCTGGCAGGCGTGCGGTGCACGTTACATTCTAAGTGGTCGTGGTAATGCGGCATATTTTACAACAAGGTACCGCCAGCACCGCCACTACCACCATTGTAATATGAAACGAGGACACATGCCACAGAAAACGCAAAACCTCAGAATAACAGACGGACGGACAACCTAGAATTAATATATACTCCACTCCGTTGCATCCCATTTCAACGATTGGTAGGACCGAGGATAAAAATAGGAAAATTTTCTATACTTACATGACAAACAAGTGGTTACGTTGTACTGGACGAAATATGGTGCGCACTCACAATATCCATTCATCGAACACGAACTGCCTTTTATGAAGTCTGTGCAATCCATGTCATGTTGGCATTTCGAACCCAAACTGCTGGCCAGACAGTGGTCTAGCAGAGCGACGAAGAGGAAGACCAAGATCTGCAAAAAAAAGGAGAAGCAAAAAGTTTGAATTTAGATTTTTGAAAATATTTCTGGACCTCATATAATTATAAAGCTTCACTACACGATTTCAAATGTCTCAGGTGTTCAATTTAGTTTATGCCTTGTCATTTACCACCTCAAACAAAGCAGTCTTTTACAGTACATACTAATTATTACCTTTTTTATTGGGGAAACCTATCTAAATATAGTTCTCTAGTAAAGGCACTTACCCTTTTTACTTGAAACATTTACCAAGCTCATCAAAAAAGTCTACCTCACCAAATTTCATCTCTATAGCACTAGTGCTTCTCAACATACAGGACTTCAAAAATCGCTAAAACCGTAACTCACTCACTCACTCACTTAGATGATGATCATCAAAATTATGAAGCACTTCCGACTATCCTAGAAAAGTGAAATTGGGCACTGGAAAAAGTCAAAAATTTGAGGGTGGTATACGCTCACTTTTGAAAATCGGTTATTATTTATTTGGGCCACTTCCCATTGCCGTAGAATGTTGAAATTTGGTAGAGCGGTAGGACCTGCATTGTACGAAAGGAGATAAATAAATAAATAGGTGGCGCAACAGGCGGGTGACACCCAAGGCCTAGCTTCTCGCAACCATTCGTTTTGTGTGAGTTTCTATTTTTGGGACGAATGGAAGGGACCTACAATTTTATGCCGTGTCCGAACAGCTGAATTGAGAAGCTTTTTCATGACAGTCAAGTCATACTCTCGGATGTTTGTCAGACGTTCGCGAGAGGTGGCGCAGTAGAAAAAACTTTAAGATGCAGTTTGTGTTTTTCCGGGGATCGAACCTGGGATCCCTCGCACAGTAGTCCAGCACACTAACCACTGCGCTACTGCGCCCACGAAAGGAGATATATCAAAAAATTAAAATGTTCCACTTGAGGGGCGTGGAATCTGCCAACTTAGAATATGAATAGAAGTTAATCTACCTGCTGAATATGATTTTAATGAATAGTTTATAAGAAAGAAAGTCAAAGTGAAAAGCAAATACGTTTCAACGTTGTTTGTGAAATCTAATAAAAAAAACTTCACATTAAAAACATAGCTAGTCAGCCACGGAAGGTAATGCTAAATGTACGCCGAGTTCTTAGTTTAAGAAGGTTACCTAAATGCTAAAAAAAATTGGTCGGTTTTTTTGGCAAGTTTCTCGTTTATAACTTCATTATATGGCACAATATATTACAATTTGAAAACTTGACGAGTGAACCTACCAATTTTACACGTCAACTTTTTTGAATGATATAGGTACTCGTATTATCTAATCGGATTTAATTATTTGTGTGACGATGTGAGATAATATGTATCTACTATATCTGTATTGGCCAATAAATTGTAATAACGACAATAATGTGTCAAGTGAAAACCTCTATAAACAGCTCTATACATTTATCACTCGCAGGTTTCATAGGTAAGGCATAACTCAATTGCAGTGATTAAGTCCAACTATCAAAATGTCTTCTGATTGTAGATACATTTTACTGATAAATCCATACATGTATCTACTATCGGTTGCCATTGGACTGAACTTAATCTCTAAACTAAAGTATTTGCAATTTGAAAAACACTTAACTTCCGTCAAAAAGCCCAGTTGTCACCAATACATTTCCGGAAATCGGTAGTTTGAGATCTTTCCATTGAGAGTGCAATGGCCGAGCGTCTTATACAACTTTGTAACTTTTAATTAAAAAATAAAATCCCTAATCCGATTCTACATTTTGGAAAAGAAAACAGAAAGAATCGCAGACGCCAAGCCCAGAGCCACTCACTCCACTTTAAATGGCGCATTTGCTGGCGTTCCAATTAAAATTTTAAATTTGTGTTAATTGAGTGGAACGAATTATTTTCAGCGACAACGACAACATTTCCCTCCATTACATCCAGTCTCCGGAAGACTACAGGTATACATACCATCTGACTTGAGCGAAGGTGGCAATCTACGAAATTGCAAGTTGAATAAACCATCATCATTAATTTCACCTGTTGTTGGGCAGAGCACAGTGAATGGCTTACAACAACGAGGAGAACGGCTTAAATACGTTGTTGATGTTGTCTCTATAGGGTGTAAGGTTTGCCTTTTCCTCTACTTCGTCTTCTCTTATCTGATCCTTATCGAAACTCACGAAACAATTTCTCTTCATTTTGTCATTCTCTTCCCCGTGTCGTCGGCTATTCGTTTCGGTCCTCGTTTCGTGTATGGATGCAGATATAATATACACAATAGAAAAGGAAACCTCAGAAGAGATAGCAATCTTAGAATATGAGGCTTAGAACTTAGACTTGGCGTTTGGAGAAAGGCTTCCATTACCACCGCCACTGTCTTCTCTGTCATCTAAGTGTACCTCTAAATCTTGTGCAGATTCAACAATAGGAAATGGTAGATCATGTTACATTCACACTTAAGGTGCACACGATATGCGGCTAGCACCCCGATCCCGCACTTACATCGCACTCACCTGTAGTAGAGCTGCTGTAACCGGGCGTTGCGCGCACGTTGCTATCTCACCGAATCGCATTCAATGGCCTTACATGGGCCCAAGATGGGGATGAAATTGTAGGAAACTGATTTACCGTAAAAATATTCCCATGGCTATATCTATAGAATGGTTTTGTTCTATTTAACTAGCTGGGTGTCAGGCGGTTCAAGTTTTAACAATGAAACCGCAAACCCTGTCGTGCTCTTTGGGAGGCTGAGGTGAAAGATTCAAAATTACACATACTTTAGTTATAATGATTTGAATTATTTATGAATGCAAAGAAGCATATAGCATCTGTGGAAATATACGTTTTTACGGTTAAAATAAATAGTTGCCACTTTGCCAGAAGTCAAAACTTAAAAGTCAATGCGCGTTTGGCGGTACTCATAATAATAAGTTTTTGGAAAACTGAATATAAGCTTAACAAGTACTTCGCATTGTATGTATGTATTACATTTTGTACCATATAAACAAAATATTTTCCTTGTGTAACTGTCATGCTTATTTTATGAAACCTAGTTTTCTGGGCAGTTTGTGGAGCTATTTGTGGAGCTATTACATAAGCTGACCCGCCTACTCACCGCATTTGAATATTATCGAAAATGTTTGGCAATGGTTGACACGTCAAGTTTATGGATCCGCACAACAATATTCGACTGTATCTAAACTCGTCCAAGCCATAATTAGCTTGGAGCTCGATTTCGGTAAATTATTTGGCCAATTTGTATATGCATCCCTTCCAAACCGGATGTGTGAATTTTTGGTGGCTCAAAACACAACTGAAACATTTTTTTAAAATCTAAAATACTCCAACTACCTTAAATTTAACTAATGTTTGCGTCAAAAAGAAGCAGAATTCTCTAAAATGTTCTATTCAAGTGACGCAAAATTAATACCCCAAGGTTAAGTTTTAAATCTTAAGTTTTAAATCTTTCTTCCGGTCAAATCACAACAATTAAATGAACTTTAATTAAAAAAAATTAAGTCTCTAGCATGCTGGGTTTGGGACCAGTGGATAAAAAAACGACCTTAAGGGGATGCTATTCAAGTGACGCGGAGTGTATGTAGGCCATTCAACCAAAACTAAAAAAAGACTGCATGTAATGAGTTTTCAGTATACACCTACGAAAGTCTATCTATGTTGTAGTGCAAAGCAATGCGATGAAAGTGTTAGGCCAAGTCGGCCCTCGGTTTAGAAAAAATACATAACTCTTTGGATTAAATAAATAAAAAAAAAAAAAAAATAGGTGGCGCAACAGGCGGGTGACACCCAAGGCCTAGCTACTCGCAACCATTCGTTTTGTGTGAGTTTCTATTTTTGGGACGAATGGAAGGGACCTACAATTTTATGCCGAGTCCGAACGGCTCAATTGAGAAGCTTTTTCATGACAGGCATACTCTCGGATGTTTGTCAGACGTTCGCGAGAGGTGGCGCAGTAGAAAAAACTTTAAGATGTAATTTAGGTTTTTCCGGGGATCGAACCTGGGATCCCTCGCACAGTAGTCCAACACACTAACCACTGCGCTACTGCGCCAACTCTTTGGATTACAGCATGAACAACTTTTGGAACATTAAGTTCACTTGCTATTATTAAATTAATAATCATTTTAGCTTTGTTAGTATGTAACTATTTCTGCTTTTACTAAATGGCGCCCAAGGTAGGACTTAAAGCCTTAAAGCTTTTTTAAAAGTAATACATATTGTTAATGATAGATCATAGACTCAGTCCTTAACTTTAGGACAGATGAGAGGGGGCCTACAATTTTATGCTGTATCTCACTGTCCTTTCTCAGGGATGTTATACTTATGGGACGTTTATAAAAAAAGACAATTTTTTCTATTTTTTCATTATTGCTATAGAGTTTTCAATTAATGTACTGGTACTCGAACAAATCAGGCCACAAGACTCCCTGACAGCAGTTGCCAATATTCACATCGACACTTTTAACCAAAATCGATTAAACGACCTTCATAAATATTAATTGGCAGCACTTTCCTTGACGTACAGCCGATGCAAGCTGTGCGAACATTTATCGATGAACTCCCCAGTGTCGAGGTAGCCAACCTTATCAGAACGAATTCATTGCGTGCGTGTCGAATATTCGCATTGCAAACCACAGCAATTTAATCGATTTCGCACACAAAACCAATCAATTGATCATTTATTTGCGGGAATAATTTAAATTTAAATTTAAACTAATTGCTTTTTCTTCCTCTTCGACATTCAATGCTTTTTCTCTCTAGTGTTTTATTGATTTATTGGGGACAGTCAAAATGTCAGTATCATCATACACGGCGCACATGTGGCCTTGCTATATGTATGTCGCTGCCGCATTTGGTAACGCGTGACAGGATGAGCATTCATTTGTGCCATTCCATCGATGCCCAATTCATATTTTGAATGCCATCGTCATGTGACTGCAATTGACTGCCGCACCAGAAGTAGCAATTCCAACCGACAGCATCTCCTGGTGGTGTCCATTTTCAGATGATTCAAAAAGCAAATACGCAAAGAATGCGGCAGCAATAACAGTTCTTTGTGCTACTTGGTCGATGGGATGCTTCTTCGGTTCGCTGGTGCTACTGCTGAATGCTAGCGATGGCGATGATGATGATGGCAGTGCTGGTGGTGCTGTTGGTGGTGGTGGTGGCGGGAGTTAATGCAGGAAATATATTCAGCACTTGCAAAATCGTCAGCACATTCAATGACTATTGAATATAGGAAGAACGATGATGTGTCTGGTGTCTTGGTCTTCATTTGGGAATTTATCTTCTCCCTATATGCTCGGATGATATTCAATAGCATACGCATATTAAAAAGAAACCATCCTCGTCCACTTCGATGGTTGACACTTTTGTATAGGAGCAGTAACATTCCATGGGATCATTACAATGCCAACAAAATGTATTCAAGAGGACAATTTAGTGCTAAGCGCACTGTGAGCGCGGAAATAGAGAATAGGAGAAAATTAAAAATCCACGATTCTTTCCAGCTGGTTTTAATTGTACAGTAATTTTATGGCAACCTGTCAGGTTCAGTGACAGTTTATAAAGAATTTTAAAAGAATTGCATTTCTTTTTTGAGGAGCTGCAGAGTAGTTAAATGAGGTTTGCTGTGCTAAATTTTGCATCACAACTTGAACTGTTATTAACTTATTTTAGTATTCCCCTTAAATTTATTGTAGGTCAGAAATGTAGTGCCTAATTAAAACGAAACCGGAACTTTTTTTTAACCATTTAAATTGGATAGTTTTCCCCAATCTTTTTGTCTGGCTAGGAAAGGAATTTAATTATTTAAAAAAAAAATGTGTTTTTCTGGTTTCTTTAAAAGCCTTTACTTAAAATGTTTCATTTTGCTTCGTGTTTTTATGCATGCACTTTCCTGATAGCTATATAACGTAGGATTAGCTTTCGCCTTATCGATTCTTAAGGCTTAACTACATTCGGCACAAAGTAAAGTACTTGCACGAAAATCTTTTTAAAGTTAAAGGCTTTTACTTAACTTCGTGAAAAATTTATTGTGTCAAAATCTTGCAAGCCAAATTTGAACCACTTTCTCTAAACTTAGAACTTTGAAATTTTCCATGCTGGTTGGGTTGTGAAGACAATGCAATATTTAGAAAGAATTTTTGGATTTTGACTTCCCCTGCCCCTTTAAGGGAGGCTTTGTCGTAACGCATGATCCATTAGCCGTATTAACTTGAAACTTTATATGTCAATAGATAAGTCGAAAATATTACATATCTAATTAATACTTTGTACCGATTCGTCCTACAAGGGTTGAAAAAAGGGGGTGCAAGCTTTTCTATTTCGACCTTAATACGCTCAACTTGCCATTATACTCATAAATATATGTAGGTCAACTCAAAAAAATATTTTAATTGTTAGGCAATACTTTACCGAGTATTTTGAGCTAACATTCATCTTTCTAGTCCATTCAGGGGGCAAGATATAATAAATTGAAAATAGATCTTATTCGGCTAAAAGCGAAAAAAATTGCTATCTCGATTGCAGTTGTGCTTAGGAAGGGTAGTTTTTTTGCGTTTGTCACTTCACATTCAGAATATTTGCTCAGATGTATGGCGTAGTTGATGTAGGGAATGGATATGGATAAAACAAACTATGTAGTACATATGTACGTACATAGCAGTTTGTGATGCGTAAATAGGTAGGTATGCACGCACAATCGTAAATATGTACTTATATTTGAGATCTGCAACTATGGAAAGTGTATAGGTAGGTACGCGTATAGTAAAATCAGTCAAACCATACCTGTCGCGAATTTAGATGTATGCGGAATACATACCTATTATGTCCATTGACTTAGGACTTTGCAATTAAGCATGCTGATGTTTCAGTTTTGATAACAATACAATACCTAGACTAATAGTAAAAACAAAACTTTTGTAAGTACATATGCAGGTAGATATTAAACTGCACTAAAAAGCAAAAAATAAAATAATAGTTTAAAAAACTAAAAAAGCGCTTTTATAAGTAGATACTGCACTAAAAGCAAAAAAATAAAAATTAACCAATCTATTTTTAAGGTTTATCCTGGAAGGGGCTTAGTGTAAGCCATGTTTGTAGTTATGTTTTGTATTATTTGAGTGTAAACTTCACAAACATGGCTTACACTAGGCCCCTTCCAGGATAAACCTTAAAAATAGATTGGTTAATTTTTATTTTTTTGCTTTTAGTGCAGTACCTACTTATAAAAGCGCTTTTTTAGTTTTTTAAACTATTATTTTTTCCCTTTAAACTGTCAAAAGTGTGACAATTGGACAACAGGACCGAACGATGCGATGTTTATTGTTAATTTGCTTCGAAGTAAATTTTTTTTATGTTGTTTATTACAATCGCACTGAGAATTATGTTTTGTGTTTTTCTTATCTTCCGTTAACTGACGTGGTGTAAGAAAAATAATAAAACGGATTTTAAATCGTTGCAATATTCACATCACGTTGACGTCTGCAAGGATAATGGTTGTATTAACTGCAATATCCGTTCAATTTGCGAAATGCGAACTGCATAGTATACCAAACCGTCCTGCGTCTTTTTCCTCCAAGTCTAATTAATCATTACATTATGCTTGCGTGCATATTTTCCTTCAAATGAACCGGTCGACTTTAAAAACCGAAATATCAATGTCAATAAAATTATTTTTAACAATTTAATTGGACATGCTAATGTAGTCTTCTTTTTTTGCCAACAAATTGTCTAGACGAAGCAGTACGACGGCGAAGAAAAAGAAGAACGCACAATTCAAGACAATTTGCGCTATAAGAAACAAAAATTCCGCAAATAATTTTGCTCAAGTGTTTTATTAAATAAACAGAGTAGTAAGAATGATGGCCAATTATGTGTCTGGGTATAATTCAGTAGAAGTTCCCTATCCACTAAAGAGTGTTGGACATCAATTTAAGTGTAATTTCACGACCAATGACATGTACATAAATAATGTGGTACTTACTTTAAGTTCCAATACATCAACAATATTTTGGTGTAGGTATATTGCAGACTTAAAAGACTGAAAACGATCAAATTGTGTTCGTCAGTATTATATGGACAATTTATAAAAGATCTGTGCCAAAAAAGGAAAACCTCGATTTGGGTAATGGACGAGTGAAAAAGGACACCCCAACCAATTTAAAGTGCGCAACTGGAGGCATAATTATCCAAACTCAGTGATAACTGAGAGGCGTATTGGTTGAGGCCCATAGGTCCACTACAAATCTTAGAGTCATCTTAATATAATGTATGTGTCCATATAGAGTACGATTGTAGTTTAAGAGTTATATGTATAAAACAAAAAAATATAACATAAAAAACCTACTGAGAAAGCTGCTCAATTCAGCCGCTCAGATTCGGCATAAAACTGTAGGTCCCTTCCGCTCATCCAATATCGAAAAAACTCACACACACGAATTGTTCTGAAAAGCTAAGCCTATTGTCCAGATGCAGAATATTGCAAGCAACTTTGACCAACAGGTTTTAACGACTTGACAGAACATCGCTGTCTAACTTCATAGGAAACCAATCAATGAAATTAAGTGTCGACGTATGTAGAGGGCGCTATTATAAAGAGACCCACAAGAATACAACTCATTTTCGCTGCCAGCCTCCAACTCTATAGTAAGGTGAGGAGGGGAAAACATGGAAATTGCGAGTTTAAAGTGAAAACAAAGTGTTCAAAGTGCCTTTTGAAACACAAAATTAGGGACACGCATGTTCTCGAATATAGAATGAGTTTTCAGCACGGATCTCACTATCACTTTATTGTCCAACGGATCGTAAAAGCTTTTATAAAAAATAGGTATCTGTCGACATACCTTTTGAATGGTTTTATAAAGCATAAAGAGACGCTGATTCCAACAAGCCCCCAATAAATAGTTTCATATGGGATCCTAGTTTTTCACAACAACAAGCCCATGGTTTTTCACATTAGATAATACATACATAGATATCTATCTATCATGCTCTGCTCATGCACGTATTCAAACACAAACAATCTCGAGAAACATTTTGTTATTTCCGAATTATCGCATGGGTCACGTCACGTGTTCAATCCAAAGCTATTATCCTAAACACATCGGTCTACTATCAAAGGTAATTAAATGCCATGGGCATATTTTCTCTTCCAATTATATGTATAAAGACACCTTCTGTCCCAGAAAATATTCCAAGTCACCAAGTATAACATAACGTATGCAACAGAGCTCATCTTAAACAAACTCAAACAAAGCCGTGCGTTCATCTTGCATTGCATGTTGTCTGTTGCAGTGTGTCTTCAAAAAAAAAAAAACAAAGCAGAATCTTTTCCTCGCATTTAATCATCTTTTGATTATACAGTCCCGCCCTACAAACTTAACAACTACAATTCTCGGAACAGTTCGCACTTTAATGCGTTCGTTGACCTGGCTTTGCACCAGATTATCCTCCTCATATACATACTCGTACATCAACCGATCGACATTAATTGCAGATCTCCGTTGGTTTCGTTAATGCTTAAACCGACCAAAGACGACGTCACGATAATCCTGTGAGGGCATTATTATGCCCATTATGAATCCATAACCCAAGTCGTACTCTCATTTCGACTTCCTGCACAAGAATTTGGCGCAAAAAATCGCGAGTAGAGATCGGTGAAGATCAATGGAATCGCCGTACACTCCAATCCCTGTGGCTGGAAGATCAGGTATTTCTCTCCTCAACCTCAACCTCAGCCAGCTTGTGGAATTTCACCTGTTCGCTGTAGTGAGGAATAATCAATTCAATGTGGAATCTTAAGTGGTATCCAAATGAAGCAAAAGAAGCGAACACAACAACTATATGCGATGCGAAATCATTCACACACTCCGTATAAGAATGCCACTGCAGTACTATATCTGTCTGTGGGCTTACGGTTAAGGGAACTTTTCATAAAATTTTATTTAACTGCGGCTATAAATCTTTCCAGCAGCCGACTCCTTGGAAATCCCAATTTCCATGAACTAATTAACGTAAAAAGGGAAACGGTCAACATTGTCTGTTTCCTGTACCGGTTGCATTTGTAACCCCGCCGCCGGTCGTAATGAGTTGCAATGAGAGTGCAATCTAACAAAGCAGCCTTCAGAGTTTGCTTCATTTCTATTGGAATGGTATGGTGGTTCAGTGGTCACTTCCTGTAAAATTTTGGGAAGGAATGGTTACGTAATCAAAACCAATTCTACCTAAAGCTTGTGTTTGTCCACAGCAAACATTTATGTGCGAGCTAACGCACATTCCAAACCATAAAGCGTAATCGGATAGCACACGGAGAGAGGAGTGTTAACTCTCTGGATAACCGTACACATGCAAAATAAACTGACTCAACGAAATTAAATAATACCACCATGATAACCAGATAACCACGCCACCACCACCGCCGCTATGACCAGAAACAAGAAAATCAAATGGAACAAGCCGAAGCACCACCAAGATTCATCCTCCGGAGCACACAGGCCGCCTTTTTCGTAAAAATAAGAAGAACCATGCATGCGATCATCATCGAAGAGATAGATGTGAATGTTATTTGCACCGCGCACACAACTCCTCCTGCCATTGGGTTGACAGTGCATTTTTCACTGCCACGCCAGGTTTACCTTCACCTGGCGTATGAAACGTATACACTGCCAACATCAGAGTTTGGGCTTGCGCGCAGTCGATGAACGTGTGCTTGAACTTCAATTATAAACATCAACGCACTGTGGGGTAAGTCAGTGCCAAAAAAAAAAATTGGACAAAGTTTAAACAATTTTTTATTTGAAACAAATAGGTAATGTTGTTGGTTTCATTAGCCATTGCACATAGCTTATTGATGCAAAAAGCAATGAGAAACAAAGCAACAAGTTACTAGCAACTGTCAATAAGCCCTTATCCGTAAATAAGTGTCCACTAAGAGCTTAGGAAGTGATTACTCATATCATATTTACAAATGACTTACCTACATCTTTTTGACATTTAATACAGCCGTATATTCCGTATATTCCAGTTGAAAAAAAAATCATGTTCATCTATCTTCCTGTATTGCTTCCATATTTTTTCTTAGTCAAAAAGATAAACTGGTTATTAAATAGTTGGCGCAACAGGCCCATGTAGGTCTAGCTTCTTATAACCGTTCTTTTGTTTCAGTTTTAATTTTTAAGAAGAATCGAACCTGCAGTTATGAACCGAACTCGAACGACTGAATTTAGAAGCTTTTTCAGGAAAGTTATGCTCTCAGCTCATATGGAGCTGACCAAGTGTTCTTTTCACGGTTGTATGTGAGTAAAACATATTTGAGAGATTAAAAGCACCATTCATGAAGTAAGTATAGCAACTAGATAAGCTGAGTGACGCTTAACAAATTTAAGCAATTATTGTAAGCTGAAAAGTTTTTCCCGCAACAGCAGATAATACTATATCTATTAAAATATTAAAAGCCGACCCAATTTCTTGTCATGCTCATTTACCCTACTTAAAGTATACCAAATCTATTTTTCTTTTTACCAAATTGAAGCTTACCACTCATAGATGTGTTAAGAAGAATAATTACTTGAAAAAAGTATTTGCAAAAACAGGTAAAAAAAACGTTGCTATTACGTATAACTCAACTCCGTCTTTTATTATAAGTGATAACTTTGCCTCCACCTGGATACCACAGCACAGCACATAAATAAATATACAGTAGAAGTTCGGAAAAGTTGACTCTCAGAAAAGTTTACTATGCAGAAAAGTTGACCAAATTTTAGCTACCAAAAGTTGACTTTTGTTGACTTTTGGTCAACTTTTTACAGCGTGAACATTTTTTTTACTTCCATTCGGTTTTTTTATATATCAAATGTCCATTCGTACATTAAATTTTTTTTTGCTGTCCGGTAATAAACTAAATTTTGGCAAAAGAATGGCACAATGGAACAAAAATACCTACTAATTTTCTGCAGATATTGAAGTGTCCAGAAAAGTTGACTTTTCGGAAAAGTTGACAAGCTCTGGGACATTTCGATCAACTTTTCCGAGCTTCCACTGTATATTGATATTTGTATCAAATGGATGTTTATACTTTTTGCGATTGTGCGACAGGGCAAAACCACACGATCAGATGTGTACCTCATTCGAAAAGGGTTGATTTGATCATCCTATAAGGCTAAAACGTCGAAGGACGTCGTCTCGACGATACTTCTACTTCGTGCCACTGGGCGAGCCTAGTAAATATTAATTCAGAATAGTTTTGAAGAATACAGTTGATTTGTTACTCTTTAATCTGTTGGAATTTCATAACAATTGGATCTTAGCATCATAAATAAGGTGAGACATCTGTTATTTTCTTTATATTTTCTTGAGTATTTGACACTGACCTGTCAGCTTTTTGTGGTGTAGAAAATATAAATTTGTCGTCTAATAAATTCAGAAACGATTCAGGCACCTAAGCACAACATTAACCTAGCTAGAAACTAGTACCATCAAAAATGCATATTATTTCCGCGAACGGTTCTGTTTTATTCACCATATCCAAATAAACTCATCCATGCGGCAGTACTAGTGTACTAGCGATTACAGAGGTTTGCAAGATACTCATATTCAGTCGGTTCTTTATAACCAAGAAAGCTGTAAAAGGCTTGTTAGGAATGCCGGCAGCCAAGAACGTGGACGTCTACAACAATTTGGAAGACAATAAAAATGATGGTGCTCGACCCTTGAGTAGAACTTAAGAGTCGTATCAGCAAACGGCCCTTAATGGTGAACTCGAGATGGAGGACCCTAAGCATTGTGTTATAGCCAGGAAGGTATGGCCCAGCTATATCAAACTCAAATAGGGCATGGGACTCAATCTCATTCTGAGATTGCAAGGATCATAGTATTCAATACTATGACTAGCCAGTTGCTCACGTTACTATGCAAGGTATCGCCTTTAACATCAACTGCTGTGTTTGCAAAAACCTACACAATTATAACTCAGAACAAAAAATCCCAACAAAAAAGCTCCAATAAACCTCCCACAGAAGAAGTTGAAAAATAATGACGAAACGTAGGGATTACTTGTCTTTTATTATTCGCATTAAAAAATTATGACCAAAAAGCCCACAACATATAAAACACACGTAGATAAATTAATGTCTTAAAATCGGTGAAAATCTTCAACTCTTCAGTCATATAAACCTACCATAGTTTCGACTCGAAACAAATTAATACATTTCATTTTAAAGCGTATAAGCGTATACAAACATCAACAATAAGTGTCGTTTAGTGCTACGTACATAAAGTTATCAAAAGCAATAAATGACATCGATACCCCATGATGGCTCATGTAGAATCGTAATCATTTTTATTTTCCCATTGGCACTCCCTAAAACTAAGGCTAATAAACCCTTTCGATACCACTCAGCAATATTGGCGTACAGTTGTTTGCAATGTAAACAAATATTGTAAAACCATGCCATAAGTCAGGTGAATCCCGGTGTATAGCTGGAATATGGGCACCTGACTCCGCTAAGTGGATCATCTTGCCAAGGTCAGCAATTAGTGTAGACACTGCATAGTACGATGTTCGAACATGTGCGTACAGCACTGCTTTTATGATGAAAAAAAAAAATGGCCCATACGTATACCTACAAACTTGTAATGAAACCTACCTGGTCATTCGCACCACGTTTTAGCATACTTTCAATTTTTGCAGATGGCTAAATTGTTGCAGTAGTAGTAGGTAAATGAGTTTTTGCAGTAGGTAATAAATTTGTTTTATTCTCAAGACATGACTATGCATATTCACTGGTGATGCTTAATGAACATGAACTAGGTTTTAAGAACATGAAGACTATTCTATAAAGAAAGTTATGCAGCTTAGTAGGTACCTAGAAAAGGCGCATAAACCCAAAAGCCGATAAAAACATCTCAACAAACAAAAATCACGCAAAATAAATTCGGTCCTATTGTCGAAGGAACGGTGAACATAGTAATGGCTCTTTCAGCAAGCTATTACCAAAATTGAATTAAACTTCCTTTCCGTAAGCCAATATTATAGACAGAAGAAAGCTTTAAAGAGGCCATTGAGTAGGATTGAAATTAATGAAGGTGGATTCTTCGAATGATTGTCGGTCCCGTTTGCATTTACGGAATTTGGAGAAGAATACGAGCTGTATAGTGACATTAACCTGAGAATCAGTTGGCTAGGGATTGATGACATTTAGAACGAACAGATAATAGCGCTTAGGCCCGAAGACTTTTCGACTCCTCTAGATTGTTTTCTTTGGGCGATTTCAAAGCGCAAGTCTTTGCCGAAAATGCATAAGTCCCGATAAAACTGTGCTACCAACCTATCATTGCTTTAAAAGTTATCAAAAAGTGCAGGATTTTATAAATAAAATAATTTAGCTGTAAAATTTGGCATCAGAAAATGTATTTAAAAAAGAAGACGATAACAAAGCATTTGCCAAAAATAAATATACTGACAATTTACGAATTTGTATTGTCACTTGCATGTACCATATTTGGAAAGGGATCCCTACGTTATCCCCTTTTCCAAAATCCTTTATTGGACATAATCACAAATTTGTTCTTCTCTTTTTCCAAAATCTCCCGGGACGAAATCCCCTATGCCAAAAACTCCCACAAACAAACTATACTTTGCATATACCCAATCTTGGACCTACTCCAAATCCTACAGTGACCCCCCCATAAGTATCTCACTTTTTAACACCGTTTTTAGCTATCGTGGAGACAGAATTAATAACACCAAATCTAAAAATGGGGGATTTTTTGAAGTAAGGGATTTCAGCACAGGGGATTTTGGAAAGGGCGTTTTGGAATAGGGATTTTGGAAAAGGATATTTCATCACCAACCCATTTGGAAAACGTTTTTATTCGCGAATCTTGTGTTTCTGAATTTCTTTTTGTTTGTGTACTTATTCGGATCATTGAATACTGTACCTTAAAAAATGGTTTGTTCTCCCAAAATAACACTCGACCCCACTGCCTGGTTGGTGCTGCGGAGGCAAAGCCTTTTAGATGCAGGTTACTATAGACGTGGCGTGTAGAAAAAAAAATTAACTATAACTGGCATAAGATCATAAATGACACGTTGAAAAGAGTATATCGTGTAAAGCATCTGTATGGCAGTTATGCAAGTTATTCATAATCGCAAAACAATAACAAAAAAATATTTTTCAATATTTTGATTGCCGCTTTTAAATACCCACCTCATTTGGACGCGACCATGGCAATGAAACCTTGTCGCCATAAACTTCATCAACCTCCATATACGAGTACATATCCGCGGTTAAGTGGTCAAAAAAGAAGAACAAAAAAAAAAAAAAACAAAGCACCACTAACAGCTCTAACCCGGCAAGTGTAATGGACGCGTGCCACAACAACACTTCTGTGCCATTGATGGCTTCCTATTGACTTGGTGTTGATGATTATGATGATCCGATTAGAGACACTGTAGGAAGCATCTTTTTTTCCATCAATGGAAGATGCCAAGTCAAGACCCACTTTCGCATCCACAGTTCAGTTCAGTAGATATATTTACGATGAAAAGAATGTTTCTTTGGAGAAATTTTGAAAGAATCCATTCGATGCGGTGGGCCATTATACTGTCCCATAAATTTCGACAAAAGGGTTTAAGACTTTCGTTTGCGGATAGGAATCGAACAATGCGCCTGATATGTGAAAGTTTGGTCTGGAAATCTATATGACACTGGAATGATGATGGAGCTGTTAGGATGATGATCTTTTATCTCTTGTAAGTTGTTTATTTTATCTCCGCACACATGGTTGTTGCTTTTTTTTTTGTAGGGAAACAACTTCCAAGGAGATGTCTGGGGGCAGATATCTGTTAATGTGCGTGCTTGCTGATGGTGCAAAATCTCATCAAAATAGTTACCAACGATCCTCGGGCGGCAGACTGGCATGACGTGCAGGATGCACTCCTCCTTTATTGGATTTTTCGTAATTTACACCATTCGCATATGCGCAGATATATAAAGATACAGATTATGTTATATATAAATTCGTACCGCCTGCAGACATTTTGTTCCATCTGAGCGAGACAACGGAAATTACGTCTTCTTGCCATCAGATTTAGCTTTAAAAAGACAGATTTTTTAAATTACTCAAACGATCAAAAGGATATTAGAGAGGCGCTATCTGAGTTGATATTAGAATTTGCTATAACAAATGAATTTGTATAGTATAAAATTGTATTCAAATTTTTTTTGTTATAAAGAGCCGTGTAACAATATCATTGCATCTTGCTGTTACAATAAAGAAGATTGCTTCATTCCAGAAGCATTGACAATACTTCTACTATTATGTTCTGTTGGCCAGATTGCTATTCTGTTATATAATAGTAATCGACCGTAAAGATAAACGAACAATATCAGAGTTGCTCAAACGACAACACCTAAAAAGAAATTTTCTGATACATACTTGATAGTAAAAGGAACCGGAATTTGAGTTTCTGTTTTAGAATTATTTGTAGATAATCCAGATTTTCGGAGCAACAAAGCAGTACAAATTTAATTCTGGACAAGAAAAATAAATTTCAATCAGTGCCTGATTTCTATTTCTGCTACCTACTGCAGACTCGGTTTTTTAGGACATTTGGCTTAGCACCGACAATTGTAAATTTTGGGAATGTCGTGCTGAAAATCAACACTCATTTAAATAGTAAAAGAAACGCAGCTTTATATGCGTCGATGAACTTGCTCGCCTGCTATTATACGTCTCGTTTATAATGGTGGGTGAAAACCTCTCAGAAAACAGTAAGGAAGCACCTGGACAGTGCCCAACATTTGGTGCGTATATTGTGCAAGTCCAATGCGTAAAACACTAACATGTGCATTGCCATTGACAGTGATCCTTGCGATCTTATCGCTAGAATTATTTATTAAGAAAACAGCGGCCCTAACGGCACTTCGTCATAATGGAAATAATTCATAAAACTAGTAAATATTGGGAATAGAAATGGAGGGCCGAAATACACTTCCGTACATATCTTATTGCTCTTCTCAATCCATTAGATTACTTACTTAGAAATATCCTTATATCATCGAACAGACAAACATCACCACATCATTGGCATTGGAGTCTATACTGTATACTAGCGAACCCCTGCACACTTCGTAGTGCAAAATAAAAAAATAAAAAAATCAGTTTCAAATTCATTTAAATCAGTGATAAACAGTTTTTATTGTAATGCTCTGTGGTACATATTTTTGGTTTTTCCAAGAATCGTATTACGTAGAAAGTATTCTTGTCTATCAGGACAATGCATAGCTATCAATGTTACACATTTTACAAACTTTGGCTCCCATGACTGTCGAAAAATGGCGCCACACCCCTTTATATACCTTAAATTATCTGTCAATTTGAGCTCAATCTATATAATAGGTATAAGATTTTGAATGTATTTTTTGTATAGGCGGTGCCACGCCCCTTTGTCAAATTTTAACCAATCTTCACAGGAATACTCCTGGGTCAATACCTAAGATTGTACGTAAATTTGAACTCAATCGATTCGGTGGCTTTCGAAATATAAGATTTTTTAATAATTTTGTTGTACGGGTGGTGCCACGCCCTCAATCGATTCGGCGGTATTCGAAATATAAGAGTTTTAATGTCTTTTTTGTATGGGCGGTGCCACGCCCCTAGGTCCAATTTTGACCAATGTTCACAGGAATACTCCCGGGCCAATACCTAGGATTGTGTGTAAATTTGAATTCAATCGATTGGGTGGTTTTCGAAATATAATATTTTGAATGCATTTTTTGTATGGGAGGTGCCACGCCCCTATAACTGATGAACCAATACACCTACAAAGACCGTATATACTTAGAAACCATGGTATTAACGTCACCTTTCATGGGAAATTTCCAGAATCAAAATAGGTTCACGCATTACAGAGAACATTGGCGACAAACACAATACAACTTATTTTTATATATGTATATTAAAGCTCAACAGTGTTATGCGCAGAACACATGTGCAGAAATTCTGGAACCTTTACTGCAAGCATCACTGCAGATGAAGCAGATGTGTAGAATTCAATTTATATCGGTTGCTGTCAATGCTTGAAAAATTACGAGAGTAATTTCCTTCTCTATTTTCCTCGTATGCATCAGCAGCTGGATTTAAAAGTTCGATGCTGCCAAGTCTATTTAATTTACAGAGGGCTTATAAATAATAGAGACATGTTGCAATATGCAGTAGATATTGCCACATCAGAACACGTGTACCTATTCTAATCTTGCTGCGGAGTGAATTCTACACATTAATATTTTTTTCTAATAAATATACTTCATTGACAAAATTTCGAAAGACTGATCAGTGATCATTATCATTTTTTTAAAAGCTTGACCCGGTTAGCTTAGTTACTATAGTAGAAAAGCGGTATGCATCCAAAGGGGTGCTGGGATTTTTCTGAAAATTCAGATACAATCGAGGAAGTCGGATAGAATAGCATGCTTTTCAATAAAATTATGCAAATGGTTCTCGTTAGTTAGAAAGAATTTGAAATATTTGTAGGACGAAAAAATACAAAATCTGCGAAATATCATGCAAATAAGCGGCCGCAATATATTCGCTAATCTATCTTCATTATGATCACAAATTTAACTAAAAGCTCTCGTTAACGAAATTCTGAAAAAACTTAACTCAATAAAGAAACGTATCTCTCTATCAAACGGGAAAATCGCAAAGCCAAACAAAAAAATATGCAAATTTAACCATAAGCATCAACACGATTGCTGAACGGTTCTATTCATCTTCCGTTGACCTAATTAATTTATACTTTATTTACAGGTGAAAAGGATCATAAAATCGTAGTTTTAACTTATAATTCCAGTCGATATTAAGAAAATCTCTGAATAACATATCTATGCAGTAAATTTTTAATGAGCCATTATGTCGGTTTTATATCCGCCCCTATAATGTAAATTAATTACCCTGGGAATTTGATGCTATTGCAGTTTTTTTTTCTTATTATTACATTTTTCATCTTATAACGGCAATTTATTTGCAATTCTAGCTTCGTGCTGATTTTAGTATAATTTATTTTATGAAAGTACAAGGGAAATAACATCTTTAAAAAACAAAAAAAAAAAACTAGCACTTGTACTGTATAAAGAGTATCACGCTTGACAGAGTGAGTAATGGAATAGGTTGTTGACCTACTTATGTTATTGTTTTTGCTTGTCTTGATTTTTCGGCTACTTCGAATCATAAAACAGCCAACAAATTAGAATTCAAAGTGAATTTTGGAAGAGCGGCAACCAGCAACATGTGTGTAAATCTCTTCGGCGCCTTATTCAAAAATAAAAAAAATCGCATGCGAATTTGTCATACGGTCTAGTTTTTATTTTTAGTCAGTCTTGATGGGGGCTTGTTTTTATGGCAGCTTTCAGAAGCTAATCAATTAGTGATTCCAACAGAACAAATTGAATTTATTAGTGGGTAGGTATAGGCGATTGTAATGGAAAAAGACGCAAAGTGTTTATATTAGATGAAGGAGGAGACAATCAATGTAGCGCTGGGACTAGGCAGTTCATACATAAATAAATAAATAGGTGGCGCAACAGGCGGTAGACACCCTAGGCCTAGCTTCTCGCAACCATTCGTTTTGTATGAGTTTCTATATTTTTGGGACGAATGGAAGGGACCTACAATTTTATGCCGAGTCCGAATGGCTGAATTGAGAAGCTTTTTCAGGACTCTCGGATGTTTTTCAGACGTTCGCGAGAGGTGGCGCAGTACAAAAAACCTTAAGATGTAATATGTGTTTTTCCGGGGATCGAACCTGGGATCCCTCGCGCAGTAATCCAACACACTAACCACTGCGCTACTGCGCCCACAGTTCATGTGATGGTATCTTAATGCGGCTTCATCCTATACACAATGGTGGAGATTAATTCCACAAATTCTTACAATCAGCAGTCTGGGTAAACAGAGAAAAGTAACCAAAAATAATTTCTGTAGAAACGTAAAACTAAGCCGAGACACCGACGCCTAATTGCTGTTTGATCAAATTTCAACCTTTTTTTAGGATTAAATTATAATATAATAATTGTCTATTCGTGCAATATATTTAAAATGTTGTTCTTTATTTTTTTTTTATCTGCTGCAACTGAATGGCTGCAGGAAAATCATTATTTTTTAAAATGTGTGTATATGTTCTGACGATAACTTTAGTTTTTCTTTAAATGTGTGAATGGAATGAATACGACAAAATCTTCCAGTTGCTCTGACTTTCGAGAGTCGTTTGACGTTTATACTCGGTATTATGCTGGGTTTCCACTTGTCGATTTGAAATTGACAGTTGACGTATTTTTAAGCCAATTAAAAAATTGGCAAGTAGAAAAAAATTGCAAAATTGGCAAGTAAAAAAAATTGCTTGTCAATGAACTAACTAACAGCGTTTGTCAATAACATGGCAATAATTGGCATAAGTGGAAATGAACTGACGGTGGTTTCGTTCAATGACATAAACACGAGAGCTTTCAAACTTTGTCAATCAACCGACATGTGGAAACTCACCGTTATTCGTAATGAATTTGTAAGACATAGGCTGACGGTGAGGAAAAGGAAGGAATGACGGTATCATTTTTACTTATTTAGATAAATCGGTCTTTTTATTGATAAATCGTGTTTAGTTACTAGTCTTCTCAATAAATAATCAAGCAACATTTTCGCTTAATAGTACCTATCTAAGACAAATCCACAAGAAACTCATGACACCTTATTTGCTTTTTTCTGTTTTTTTTTTTTGTTAGGCATAAAATGTCACATCAGAGTTTTGTGGGGCATAAATTTATATTACCCGTATCAGCAAACGGTTCTATGGCGCGGCGCTATGTGACATACTACCCAAGAAGTTACTGCCTTTCTGACGAAGCGAGTCGATGACTAACTGATATTGCGAAGTGGCCGCCAAGATAATGAGATTTGACGCCACCTGATTAAAGTCGTTGGTGTTAGATAAACCATAAACTATTCACGTCTTGGGACTTGGGAGTCAATATTAAAACCATTATTGGTAGAAAGGGCCCCAAGACAAAAAAAACTGGAGCGGCAGGGTACAGCCGAATAGACGTGTTCAAATAAACGATTCTATATAACGAATGCAGATTTTTATTCTTGTCTTTATAATTTAGAAAAAAAGAAGCTATATAGCTTTTATACACGGCTTTTATACACATAATTTAAATTTGGTATTTGTCTGGGTGTTAACATCGAACTGGCTGCTCGATACACTATGTCCGTGGTTGCGGCCGGTGTTGCGCTTATTATAAAAGCGAGTTTAGCTCAGAGTTAATAAAAGAAAAAAGTAGGTCTTCCTTTTCAATAATTTATTATTTTCGAAAAAGTTGTTATTTTAATAAGTTTTAGACTATTTTTCATCAAAGACAATGCAACGAAGTTTGCTCCTTGGTAAGTATAATTGACTACTGACCGACGCGACGCTTGTCGCAGGTTCAACTCCCGGAAACTATTTGTTGTTTAGAGCGACGACTTAAAAAGTTAGTAGTTACTTAAACTGTGTTTACAGCAAGTGTTTGACGTTAACGGGCTTTGGAGAAAAAGATTCAACGAAGATCCGAGCTGTATAGCGACATCGACCTGGTCGAAAAATTGCGAGTCAGTCGTCTAAGATGGCTAGGACGTGTAGAGCGGCTGGAGACAAATACTCCGCCCCGTAGAGCCTTCGATTCTAGCCCGGAGGGGCAACGCAGTAGAGGAAGGCCTCGCCTTAAGTGACGCTCGCAAGTAGAAAGCGCAACTGGAGGAAGTTAGCTAAGGACCGGTCTAACTGGAAAGGCTTATTAGTTGAGGTCCGCCTAGTGGATTATTACGGATACAAAATTCCTAAATTTTGTCCAAGACCGGGTATTTTAAGTTTGGAAATTGCATTAGGTACTATACAAATTTCCAGATTGACTGTGTCTGTGATATTAGTCCCGAAAAGTATTTACTTTGCAATTTACACAATTTAAAGTTTGGCAAAACTAGCAACCTGCAAGGAAGCCATCTTAATTGTAAACCTATTCCCCAAATTCAATCTTTTGACAAAAAATACCTTTTTCAATAACTATTCTAAACATATTAATATAAATCCATTTGCCACTGTGTAAAGTTTCCTCTCCAGAAAGACCATGACACCACTCAAATCACCCACTGGAATTGTGGTTAAATAAAGAGCTTACAATTTATATCAATATACTCGGCGACATCATTACGAATCATTATCAGAGAAGAACAACAAACGAAACAAAAAGAAAAACATTCACTTACCATCGCTCGATTAGCCGCAAAAAAGGTCTGCTTGAGAAGTTTTATTCTCGTCATTTTCACACACAACTTGTTTCTCCTTTTACTTGTTGTATCGCACTTTTAGTCTTGTTAGTTTATAAACCGTCAAAATTGTTATATGAGTTCAAACACGAAGCCAGCAAAAAAAAAAATTAAAAATGTCTTTTCAGCAGAATCGGAACCTGTTGCTCTATAAACCAACTGTAATAAGCCGGCGTTTGGAGACGAGGCTGGTTATAACTTGACAACCAGTGGTGGTGGAAGACCTTTACTATTTCTTAATGGAGCACATTTAAGACATGTAGAAGTTGAAAGGTTTTTCCTTTTTTTAGCACACAACTCTCCTTGGTAGTAATCCTTTCTCTGTGTCTATTCCTGGTGCAGCCCCGAAGTTGGGAGGTGCGGTCAAATTCGCGAAATTCAAAACCGAAATATACACTCGCGCGACGACAGACGAAGACCAACGACCAACAATCGCAGAAGGTATAAATTCTAGGCTTGTTGCGGTTACTGATGCGGCTGCTGCAAATGCATCCAACGGATACACATCAAGAAGTGACACCAGAATAGATCGTGTGTGTACGAGTGGCTTCTCAAAAAGGTTCGCTCGTTCCAAGTGGGGTTGTCTGCACCGTTATAAGCAGAATATGGTTAGTGTGTCCGCAAAAGATTTTTTTTAAATTCTTACGATGATGATGATGCTGATTCGCGATCGTAACTATCGGTTCTATCACACTTGGCACAATTTTTTTCAAATATTTTGTTTTTTTTTTTTCGTTTTGATTTTAATCACTAAGCCCCAGATTGATGATTAGAATTTTGTTAACTTAAGAGATGGACAACAACGACGACGGGCAGGAACCTGCTTCTCACTCTGTCGAGAAACGATCAACGACAAGTCGATCGATCGATGAATGTGGGGCAAAAGGCAAATGCTCGTGCGATCGAATCGATGGTCA
The DNA here is from genome assembly GCA_949372485.1 of Cheilosia soror. Classification (NCBI taxonomy): domain Eukaryota; kingdom Metazoa; phylum Arthropoda; class Insecta; order Diptera; family Syrphidae; genus Cheilosia; species Cheilosia soror. The sequence continues at coordinate 4,733,023 of OX443561.1, forward strand.
GAAACCAACTGAAGAGGACCAGACCATCAGCGGACTTAAGAACTTACTGAGCTGAAGAATCGAAATAACATGTTAACATATACCTCTCTAATATCGAGGAGTATGGCGATCGCGCGAGTGCTGTAGTGTAGTGTATTGAAGAGACCGTCCCCATACCATGTGAGATGTGAGTGTTATGTGTGCGCGCACAAGTTGCCTGCGCTGCCCCATCTCAGCCCAGGCATAGTCAGAGTCTACACTCTGTGGCGGAGTTAAGTGGTACCCTGGCTTCTACATACGGCACAACTACCACCTTGCTCGTGTGCGCTTCTGCTGCTCTTGCTTCTGCATTGGTTTTCTACCCAAACCGAGAGACCTCAAGGCGAAATGGAAAAAGTAATAGAAGACGGGAACCGAAGAAGAGGTTTTTGGCAGTGATCGTTGTTGGCAATCGTAGCTGTAGTAGCTGTAGCTGTCTGCAGCCGTAGCAACAGCGGCAGTAGGATTCGAGCTCTTGCGAGCATATACATACGAGTACAATCCAAACACACATTCAGAGAAAGAATTAAGAAAGTCGTTGGTTCTTTCATTTTTATTCGGCTTTTGGTTCTTTTTTCGGCTTGTTTTGTTGCCTCTTCATCTTCATCTCAATTTTATTTTCGCCGTGTGGCTGTTTTTGCTGATTTTTTTTTTTTTTCTTCTGTTCTTCATCTGTTTTTGCTGATCTTCATTTTCCGCTTCCTACTGTACCGAGTACCGCCTGTGCTGTGTGATGCTGTTAGATACACATCCAGAGGCTGTTCCACTAAGTAGGTATTTTCAAGTACTTTCCTTCCAATACCTAGGTGCATGGTGTTGGCGTGCATTTTTAGTTTTGGCTTTGCTTGCTCTTGTCTCGTATGGGTGGGACAAATCTACCACCCTACATCAGATGACCTCAAATCGTATTGCAAATGTTCATTGTTTGTTCCACTGCGATAATCATTGACCGATACAAGGTATTTGCATGACAGTCCAAAAGCAATCCGTTATAGGAATGAAAATGATCCAAATATTCGGAAATTTGTACGGCCTTAACTCTAAAAAAAAAATATTCTAATTAACTCAAGACATCTATTTTCGTAAGCAATTTATCAGCATATTTAAAAGAATGTTGTAGGTATCTTTTATATCCAATTAAGCCAGTCTTTGAAAAATCGTTGTGTGGCGTAGAAATTGCTGTATAATTAAAAAATTACTACAGCTAATCTCAGCTTAATTTTTAATTATATATTCGTCTTCTTTATCTGCCATAAATGTTAAACAAAAATACCTTGGAAAGCAATCCAAACGAAAAGAAAGTGAAAAGTGCGTCATTAGAAATGTTGATCTTATCCAAATCTGTATAGCTTCTGACAAAGCGCCTTCCTTGGACTTTCGGAATAGTTGGAACAGAAAAAAAATTACATATACAGAGAACGATTTCTTCTCTACAGAAATATTCGATAACACGTAGGTCTGTACTGTAATAGATTTATGTACCTATTATGTAAACTTAGTAACGGATTGGGAAAATTATATACACATACCTAAATTAATGGCACTCAAATGATGAGTATTTATTTATGATAAAATTTGTTTGAAATGGTGTTAGGTCTTATCACCTAAAACCATAACGCCCAAATTACAAAATGACATAACGCCCAAGAAGCAATGCCCTGCTTGAGGACACTGTTGTCAATATGCCCAGAATCAATATCACATCGCCCAAATTTGTGAATATTTTACAGCAAACGAATTGCCTATAGCAATGTTTTGGGCTTTGACATTTTTTAATTAGAGCGTTATGGTTTCCCATCGATAGGACCTAGCGCCGTTTTAAATATGTCCTTACTACGGCATATACAAAAATAACTGACGTATAATAATTTTAAAATGTTTTAGTACTATCTTTAGCTTAGTATGAATCAATTTTGAGAAGCCATTTGATGCCAGCCAAGCGAAAAATATAAAAATTTCATCTATTAGTTATTTTTAATTTAAAAAAAAGATTCCAAAACTTGCAACGCTTAAGACTTGAATTCCGATCCAATGATAAAGCAAGTAGAAACGCAATTTTTAGTGTATTATGTAGTATAATTTTCAAAAACAGCAGTCATCATAAGAATACAAAGCGTCTCCAGCTAGCACGTACACTCTTCTGGCTAGGTCAATGTCTCTGTACAGCCCGTACAGTTCGTCGTTGTATCTCCTCCTCCATTCACCGTCTATGCAGACGGGACCGAAAATTACTCCAAGAATTTTCCTCTCAAAGCAACCAAGAGTAACCTCATCCGCTTTTGATAAAGTCCATGCCTCTGCACCATAAAGAAGGACTGGGATGATTAAGGTCTTATAAAGGTTCACTTTAGTTATTCGAGAGAGGGCTTTGCTACTCAATTGCTTTCTTAGCCCAAAGAAACGGCGATTGGCAAGAGTTATTCTTCAGCATATACTTTGTCTTGCATCTTCTATGTGCCTTCGCAACGGATTTCGTTGCGGTTTTCAATCTTATCATCTGAATTTCTCATCAAAATATGCGAATTCCCTTATCTATAGGAGCTGAGTGGGCGCAGTTGCTCAGTTAGAGGAATCGAAGGCTCGGTCCCAGGTTCGATCCCCGGAAAAAAAAAACCCAAAATACATCTTAAGGTTTTTTCCTCTTACGCAATAAACTTTAAATGCCTTTATTTTTATACCGTCTACCGTTAAATTTTGTTCACAAAAATTGAAGAGGAGGATATTGGCAACATTTGGTTTCAACAGGACGGCGCTACCTGCCACACAGCCGATGCTACACTCGATGTTTTGCGCCCTGTTTTCGAAGATCGCCGCAGAGCTGATGTCGTTTGGCCACCGCGGAGCTGCGATTAGACACCGTTGGCGTTGGACTATTATTTGTGGGGTGCCGTAAAAGATAAGTGTTACGCCGACATGCCAGAGACAATTGACGCTTTAAAGGACAATATTCGTGAAGCCATTGGTGAAATACAACTGCACACAATCGATAATGTGCTTAAAAATTGGACCGATCGTGTAGGCTACTGCATGGCCAGCCGAGGCAGCCATTTGAATGAAATTATTTTCCATTATTAACCGGAAGTATTGTACTTTCAAATAAAAAAAGAAATTTGAGAAAATATTCAGTAGTTTTTTTTATAGCATTTTAAAAAAAAAAAAAAAAGTTATTTGGCGGACCCTTTACTATCTCGTAAGATCAAAAATTATATAAGTTGCGTGGTTTTACTCCGAGCGGATTTGAATTCATTCATTTAAATTTAGTACACAAATTCGAAATCCACACGAATTGAAATGCAGTCGAAAACATAGATCACATGGGTGAACCTGAACATTTATTTTATATGTTTACGGGCAGGCATACCTACCCATTTCTGCGAAAAACTCTCATTCCGTGTTTGAGGATGGATCTTATTTGGATTTCATTACTGTTAAATGATTTTCACTTTGTTTCTGAACTCATCAATCAGAAGACTTTCGAGCCCAACGAAACGGCCAACGCCAAGTATGAAATCACTGTCAGTTTTTGTATAAACACAAAACCAAACCTACAAGCTAAGTGAAAGTTCTCTCTGGGGAGGAAATCTTGAATATCTCATTTCCCGTAGCATACATACCTAATTGCCCCCAAAAATATGATACAGCCACACTCCTTAACAATATAAAAATATTCAAATATATCTACTACTACTTGACATGCGAAACCTAATCGAACATTTTGCTGGTGGGGTTTCCTTTTTTCGCAAACTGTTCTTCGAATACAAGAGTCATTTACAAGATTTATTCCAAAGAGAAACAAAAACCCTCACTACCCATTCAAAAGTGCTGTTCTATGCTTGCCGAGAGATGTATTTGACCCAGTGCTGCTGTGTGTTCTTAAATTGAAATTAAAATTCATGGTCCTTCAGACTGACAGCACCAACTTGTACTCGTATAGTCGGGGGGAATTGGGTCGCACTCTTACCCAGTTAGAAGACGCTGCGTCGCTCATTGATGGAACAAGTAGGTACCCAAATCACAATCAAGCGAAAGATACGCAAAACAAAAAGCAGGCAAAATTATTCGCAAATGTTCGGCGAAATTGTTATAATATGTTCTACCATGACACTCCTAATCAACAACAAATTGCTGTAGACAGCACTTATAAATCTGTGTGTACTCACTCGTATAGTCAGTCTTGGGTGCCGCATGACAAAGACAATTACTATCGACTATTCTGCGCCGATGATGGATGAAGAGGAACATCTTCCTCATGGCCATGTGTACAAAAATGACACAAATGAGAAAAAGCCGACCGCGGACAGCGCAATCGCAATGTGATGCGATAAACTTTCTACTCTCCAGTTCTCGGACATCGGACCGCAGCAATTGTCCATTGGTTGCTGTCGCGGCGTTGTTTTTGTCGAAAGCAACCTATATTGACTTTTGTTAATATTTGGTCACACATGTGCTGAGAGGAGTGCTCGATGCATGGCCTGGCCATACCGCTGGCTGACCGCCATGGCCACATACTTTTCTTCTTCTTCTTTCGGTCAAATATGGAACTTGAAAAAAAAAATTCTTCAGATTATTCACATAAAAGGATTAGTGGTATCGGCCAAATGTAATTTTGTATTTGACCCAGTAACCGGGAGCAACGCAACGGTGCGTTTATGATGATGATGACAAGGCAATGAACCTGACCGCGTAAGAATTCAATTCACGTAATCGCTTTTTCGTTAAACTAAAATTAATATTCTTGGAGATCAAAAATGCACATACGTTTCTGATAATTTATCAGTTTATTTTAAAGCAAAAGTTTTGGTATCGTATACTCCACTTTAAAACATAATGATTAGCAACAAATTGTCTATAGTCAGTTCTAAGAGGCTCTCGAGGAGATTGATCAGACCATTGGCACTGTGTTGTGTCGTAAAGGGGGATGGATACCGTTGCTAAGTACTAATATGCAATCTAGTTGCTCCTATCTGGTTCTGGTATTGCCAAGATCACAGAGGCTGGATTCTTCCTATCGTATCCTGTAAGCAATGGTAGATGAATGGGATTGGTTGCAAAGAAATTTTATGCGAAAACTGAATTGCAACTGAGTTGTTCTGGACAAAAAGAATTTAGCCTTTCTCAAATTTTGGTTCAAAAGGAATTTGTTCCAGATGATCAATGATAAATGATCACGATATACTTGATAACAAGTATAAGTTTAACATTTTATAGGTTGTCATTAATGGCAACGGATCTGTTCGCCATAATAATTTAACTTATGAATTGGCCTACTATATGTAGGTAGTATTTCTATAAAACATTTTTTTTTTGTTATTTTGATTTTACCATGGCAGTTTTAAGGAAAATAATCTGGTAACGATGTAGGTATTGGTATTGGAGTCAATTATATTTCATTATACGACATCTGCTGCCGTAGTTGTTCCTGCTGATGTGACGATATTGCTGTATATTAATCTGATTTTGGCTTTAGGTCTAACGTCGATGTCGATCTTGCTGGTGCTAATTTTACAGTGAATTTTTTATTTAGTAGATTTTTTTTTTTAAATACTTCTCCCGGGAAAGGCAAACCTATAACGCTTCATCAGCGACCCGAGATGCTTGCAGATGTATGTTAGTTCTGCACTTAAATTGCTGCAAATTGTAGTCTTCTGGAAATATATCCCAAGGAAGCGAGTTCCAAAGTCTGCTTGTCCTGTAACAGAAGGAGTTTTGGAAAGATGATGTCCTCGCGGTTGTCAAGTGTACTGTATGGTCATGAGCATTAGCAGCCTGTCTTGTGGGGCGCCCAAAAGTTGCATTTCGAGGGATAATGCCCTTGAGTTCTTCGGAACATCTACCTATGGAACAAGCATAGGTCAGCGACTTGTCTTCTGTGCACCAACGGTTGCAGATTCGATGTGAGTGTAGGGTCTCCAATAAGTCGAACTGCTCGTCTCTGTATGCTGTCAAGTAGGTTAAGTGAATGTTTTGGGGCAATATTACAGGCCTGGTCCAACCTGTGCTTTGTGGAGAAGGAGAAGTTGCTTGGGGCTAAAGTATCTCTTTGCTCTAAATAGGTAGCTCAACTTAGCGGACGCCGATCTTGCGATATAGGATATGTGGTCCTGCCATGTGATTCCTGAATTGACTGTGACTCCTAGAAGGTGCATTGAGTCCTTGGGATGGATTGGATGGTCATCCATTTGGATCTGAGGAACTGTTGATGCATTTTTCCTGGAAAATGTTGTGAGCTGTGTCTTGTTTGCATTGAATACAACCAAGTTGTCTTTTCCCCACTTCAAGATTTTGTCCAGATCACCATTTAGAGAACTAATTTGATCACATCTCTGACTGTGTGATGTAGCCGCATTCACAGGCCCACTGTTCGAGATAGAGGATATAAGAGTGCTGTCATCAGCAAAGCTGTAGGTATTATTATTTGTCGATCCAAGCAAATCGTTGATGTGGAGAAGAAATAGAGTTGGGGAAAGAATAGATCCTTGGGGCACTCCAGCATTTATAGCAAACGAATTGGATGATACACCATCTACCACAACTTGGATCAATATTCCCAGAAGAAAATTTTGCATCCATCCGCAGAGTTGTTGTGGTAATCCATAAGACGCCAACTTGCCTAATAGGGCTCTATGCCAGACTCGGTCAAATGCATTTGATATGTCCAAGGCTATGGCTCTGGATTCGCCGTGTTGTTCAATTGCTTGCGTTACGTAGCTTAACAGGTCTCCAGTGGAACGACGGCTCCGAAATCCGTATTGCCTTTCACTTATTAATCGGTGGCCTTCTAGATATTTGATTATTTCGACATTTATTGCCTTTTCCATTATGTACCAATATAACCAGCAATTTTAAAAATTGCTCTGTAGCTGTCAAAGTTGCTGTTGGTGTTGCCGTGTCAATCTGTTTGTCTCACAAAAAATAATAACGAACTAGAGTAACCAAACACTCAAAGAGACCGGGTGAATTTGGTGAACAATATTAATCAGAAGTATAGATACTGATTATACTGAGAGTTTTAAAAAAGAACAAATCCAGAAATGCCCTTTCTATTTGTCCTGTATTACATTGAATAAAGAAGTGCAATTCCAGGTAAATTCTTATATACATAGATTTAAAAAAAACGCAACGAGTGTTTTGTTAGAATTTATCAAATGTCAGATTGATGTGCTTCCGGATAACAAAATTAAAATGAAGCGTTCAAATGGATTCAATCAATTCTATACTTTTGTTTCGTCCATATAAAGACCTTCATATTCACTGTTTATAAAATAAAACTCTGTCTGTAATACCATATTGCAAAAGTCCTCTACTACATTCATTCCAAAGAACAATTCTATCTCAAGATGTTCAATGAGCAAACTATATTAATGCTGGAGAATGCGTTCACAATTATTAGCTTCACGCATCAGTAAGAATGACAGTTTTTTTCCGTTAGTCAGCACGATCAGTTATGGCATTTTATTTACTCTCAAAACAACAGCTACAAGTGTAAAGGCACACATACGTTTACCAAATTCTTCGCACCAATGTCAAATAATACCTCTTTTATAATAATGACATTGCTACATGACCGCTACTTTGTTTGGGTGCATCAAACTTGCATCCATTGCCCATGTCTTCCGCCTGCCGCCGCGCCGCTGCCTCCGGCACATCACATCGCATCATTTTAAACTTCATGTCAGTTAAACCAATTTTCCACTTGATTCTCCCTCGGAGGAGGCTGAACAACAAAAAAAAACATATATGCCTTGATTTCGTTGATGTTACTGCAAACAATCGCCATCATTTAGCTCAATATGACAGCATAACAAAAAAAAAAACAAGATGAACACAGAGCACAGGAGGGACAAAAAGAACAGAGACCAGAAGAAGAAACAAATGACGACGGGCAAATGGAAAGAAGTTGTGAAAGCTGTATTCCCAAAGAGGTCAGAATTTCCTACCACATACTACCACACAATTCTACCCAGTTTCCAGTTTTCCCCGAAAATTTCACCTTATTATGCTTGCATAAATGCGTTTATGTCCTACACGTTGACGGCCGGCGGGACAGCCTCGGCCAGAATGCATTCCACGCATATACGAAATCGACGAGTACAAACCTTCATGGTATGGCCGTAGAACCTAACCTAACGTTAGCGCGTATCATCTTACAGTGAGCGGGACGGCGACGTGGACCAAACCGAAGTTCTTTACACGTTATGTAAATTGTACTAAATGTAATCTGTGGCTGTCTTATCTGTCTTATATTCGGACTGTTCGGGTAACTTTGGCGGAACTTCCGCGTTATTACTTCGAAGGTTCTGCACTTTGGCAAGTTGATATTTTTGGTTGGTTTCTTCTTTGCGTTGGATTGCTGGCGTGTAAATTTGATATGAGAAAGGATTTATAAGGTTCATGCGAGTGCATACGTGGGCTGAGGGGGTGTACATAATTGATGATTATGCCGCCTTTTTGCATGGGAATGGTTTTTGTATTTTTTTTCTTTCTTAATTCCCATAAATCAGGTCAACATTGAGGTTGATTGTTTTAGTCGGTTTTTAACGCTGTTGATTGATGTGCATATGAAGGTTTTGTATACCTACGGAAATGTGGTGGGGAAATGAGTTACTTGAGTGGACACGAATCGGTGAGCGCTACGTGGGTTGAAAAATCAGAATTACATATTTCTTGATTCTATGATTGTACTTTATAGAGGTTAATTGTACAAATCCATTGTGCAATAGATGAAGCTGGTCTTGAAGCTTTTCAAGTTATCGGGGTTTTTCATTTGGGACCAATAAGTAAATTATGATCAAATTTTAGTTTAAGTTGGGCGAATACTCAGCCCTATCATGGTATCCGTTCCGAAAGAAAAATTTTCCGATTTTGTACGAATCGGAGAATTTTGATTCATGGTAATCGTTCCGATAAGCTGTTCGGAACATTTCTCCGACAATACGTAACGCACACCGGCAGTCTACGTTTCATTGCGATGGGTTGCGTTTTTTGCACCTGTTTTTGACAGCCACACGTCAATTTCTCTCCAATGGTCTCCGACATCTGTTCATTGTTCGGAAAACGGATACTTTGAACGTAAATTTAGTATCCGACTGAATTTGCGTTGCGGAGAAAAGTACTCCCCGAACGGATATGATAGGGCCGACTAATTGAAATTGAAAATCTTAAGGGCCGATGTTGAATGTGAACCATACCTAAACGTCAAGTTTTTTTCTGCATTTCATTTGACATTTCTCAATTTCAGACCAACTCAATTTGAACCATGGAAAGATACACAATCGAGCAACGCGTTCAAATCAAAATGTATATCGTGCACTTCCTGATTTTTTCGGTGAACTTAATCGTCCAAATGTGCGTACAATCGGAAAAATCGTGCAAAAATTTAAGCAAACCGGGTCTGTAGGAGATGTGAAAACACCAGTGCATGCTCGTACAGCTCGTACTGCAGAAAATATTGCTGCTGTTCACCATAGTGTGGCTGAAGAGCCGTCCACCTCAACTCGTCGTCGTGCCCATAACAATTGCACCTCTCACGCTCGTCGTTGATGAACATTATGCATAAAGACTTGCATTTACGCGCTTACAAGGTGCAATTGACTCAAAAACTAAAGCCTCTTGACCGTTTCAAGCGTCGTCAACGGTCAGAATTGTAGCTAGAAATGGCAACAGTGGATGATTAATTTTCGAAGAAAATCATCTTAAGTGATGAGGCACATTTTCACCTCAGTGGATTCGTCAATAATCAGAATTGCCGCATCTGGGCGAATGATAATCCAAGAGTGATTGTCGAAAAACCAATGCAACCACAAAGAGTCACTGTTTGCTGCGGTTTCGAGGCGGTTTCAATTATGCCTCAGCGTCATCGAAAATTTAGACCATCGGATGTAGGTGTGCCGCCGAGGTCGCGGCAGCCATTTGGCCGATATTTTGTTGCATACATAATTGAATCATACCAATATTATCATAATAAAAAGAAATGACAATAATTTCCTAAATAATTTGTGTTTTATTCAAAATCAACATCGACCCTTAAAACTTAACCACCCCTTTATAGCAGACGCCGCGCCATGGTATTGTAGTCCCATTCTACTTGTGTGCGCTATCTAAGGCGATGTCTTCCTTTTCTGTATTGGCCAGGTTGGAATCGTATAGATTCTTCGTACCCGGAGCCATTTCAGACGACTGATTGCGCTTTTCTAACCATATCTCCAAAGCCCTTCAACGTAAACGTGACCGAATATCGGTCGAAGAACTTTGCTGAAAATCTAGTCTAGAATGAAGAGTTTTGTTAGCATTACACCTCAATTGCCTTCTCAGGCCAAAGAAACCTGGATTGACAAGTGCAACTATTCACTTGATTCCTGATTTAAATCATTTTCAGAGATTATAGCGGAACAGAGGTTGTATAATTCACCTGTTGCCTTGCCTGTCTACGTTCTGACCGATTCGTCGATGTTGTATTTAATCTTGTTGACATCATGTACTTTGTTTCTTAAGGGCATTTTTTTCCATCTTCTGTCCCAATGGCGCTTCCTATTCAACTAAGTTTGTTTAAATTATATTACTTGGCATTTATGCCCGCTTTAAAATTTAGAAAACGTTGATGTTTTATTGCCTATTGGAAGCATAGTTATGTTTGCTAATATAAAATATTGGTGTGTGCTGGAGATTATAAAAATATTACGATTAGATAATCAAATCTGTAATAATTTCATAAATACATCTGCACTGGCAAGGTGTGAACCTGAACTATACCACCGCTATCGTAGAATCCGTCGGAATTGAGATTTACTTCACCTATTCGATTGCATTTCACTTTCTACTGCTATCGTGCTGGAATCCGCCGGAGACGTTTCCTTATCGACATGTTTTTTGAAAAGGTATATAAAGGGTGATTTTTTAAGAGGTTTAGAACTTTAAAAAAAAAAAAAACACAAAAAATTCGAAAAAATGAATGAAATATTTATTTGAATCGATAGTTTGAACCTTGCAATTTAATGTTTAAAGATAATTGCATGCAAATGTTGACCGCGGCTGCGTCTCAGGTAGCCCATCCGCTGAGTCCAATTTTGGCATACTCTTTCACACATATCGGCCGGTATCTCACGAATGAATGCATGAATGTTGGCTTCCAGTGCGTCAATCGAAGCGGGCTTGTCCCTATACACATTAGCCTTGACATACCCCCACAAAAAATAATCTAATGGTGTCAAATCGCACGATCTAGGCGGCCAATTGACCGGCCCGAAACGTGAAATTAACTGTTCACCAAACTCGCCTCGCAATTGCGCCATTGTTTCGCGTGCTGTGTGGCATGTGGCACCGTCTTGTTGAAACCACATATCATGCAAGTCAAGAACTTCCATTTCGGGCAAAAAAAAGTTTGTTATCATCGCTGTAACAAAGGCCTAACTGCTGGGAACGGCGCCGAATCGACATTTCGCGGTCTTCTGTCACACTAGCTGATACGGCCGCAATATTTTCTTCACTACGCACAGTACGTAAACGTTTTGGTGGTTTAATGTCCAACAAAGTAAATTTGGTGCGAAATTTGGTCACAATCTTCCGAATAGACTGCTCAGAAGGTCGAGAATGCCGATCATAAAATGGAAGCAGCGCGCGATGAACATTTCGAACCGAGCACGAATTTTGATAGTAAAATTCAATAATTTGCAAGCGTTGTTCATTTGTAAGACGATCCATGGTTAAATTGCAAACCAAACTGAAGCTGTTTGACAGTGACACAAGGTACTAAACACACGTCAGCTGTCAAAACCAGTGTTGCCAAAACCAAACCAGCTAAAAAATCACCCTTTAGTTTCAATGTCAATGGATACGGGTTGTCAGGTTTTAATAACCGGAATCGCCAAACGTAAAATATAAAACGCCAAAAAATCGGCAAATTTCAAAATTTTCCGAAGTCAAAAACCATAAAAATCAAATGAACGACTCGTAATTTTTACGTAAAAAAAAACTTAATGCAAATTCCCCAAGCTCGTGGAACTCTGGCTGTCCTAAGGCATTTGCCATTATTTGTACAATTTGTTCCAAAACTTAAAAACGTCTTCTTCGGGTACATTTTCTAAATTCTAAAATTCATTTGACCAATTGACAGAAATTAATTTTTCCCACTGAGCCTCAGCAGGTTGTAAGTTTTTGCGTGGAATCAAGCTTTTACAAGCATACTTTCAAAACGTGGTCACAGTTGCTTGCTTTAACAAACGCATGGTGAAAAATATCACAAAGAAACAAAAAATGGTTTTAGTGTTTTTTTTAATTATTTAAAAAAATGTGATACGATAAAAGTATCGCCTTTTTTGGGGTGCGTCGCTAACCGATTTTCGTGTCGCCAAATGAAATTTCAAATCCCCTGTTTGCCAATAAATCGCCACATCTGACAAGGACAACCCTCATACGATAGCTCTATTTTTTGAAAGCAGAAGAGAAAGAACGAGATGAGCAGTGTTCCTAGAAAATAATACGAGACAGGTGAAGAGGAGCAGTGCATGACATCATGGAACATCGGATGAAATGTGTTTTTAGAAAGATTATATTTTGATTTTAATAAAGTTCAATATTGCACAGATCTATTACCTACAAATGTTCGGCTTAATAAAGCAGCTATTTTATATGTACAGTTTTTTTATGCGGATGAGAAATGTGATTTTGTTGGGGAATAATTCGATTTAAACGGTTTCAACGATACATACAGTGAAACTCATTCACATTACCCACATGTTGGAACTGTTGACTTTGCGGATTTAACGATACCGAAATATTTTTTTACGTGAATTATTCCCCTTGGGGGATTCCACGATAGGGGTCTACATTTTAGTATTGAGTTTTGCTCAACACTCTTGGTTGAAGTTCCAAGTAGAGCAAGCGTCGACAATTTTACAGAAAAAGGGAATGAAATGACTATAGCAATTGTGAGTGTCCAAAATGCTCGTTATTCCCAGTGATGCCATTCTGACCGGATTCTGGTCATATCTGACCGAAATCTATTTACTCTAACCGGAGAAAATTTTGAAATCCGGTCTAACCGTTTTTTGACCGGAACGAAAAATGTTTTTAACCGGAAGACGCTTTTTGGGCTGGAAAAATAAAATTGCTCTACTGACTATAAATAAAGAAAGATTTCTATAGGTAATTTGAATAAAACTTTGCCATACATTATGAACACGCTCCCAAGTTCAAACAGAAACCAATTTACTGCGAATATTGTGACATTTACAACATAACACATGGAATTCTGCTTCTTCGTGGAACGCGATTTAAATGATGTGGATTGTGAATAGACTGACAATTCGCGCCAGGGTGTTTTCGTTCGCGGCAAAAAATTTGGATTTCGAAATTTCGTTATTTAAACTGTTAATAAACTTGTTTTCTTAATAAATTTTGATGGAATAATTAATTATCCTCATCTTGGAGTAGTAAAATGTGCAATTTTCTGTTTATAAATGCATAAAAAGTTGTTTGTTCGCATTTCATCAATTCGTTCGTTCGCTCCCATGTGAATGGTCCTTTACTCAAGTGTCAGAAAATTATCCGAGAATAATTATTTAGCCATACACGTCTTCCCATGACTTTCATTTTCATTAACGACTTGGCTACAAACAAAAACAAGGCGTCATTGCAATGAAATAAAATTTGACAGGTAAAAGAATATTGAAATCGGAAACACAAACAAATGTTATAGTAAAGCCGAAGCCGACGCCCGTTTTTGACGCCCTCACTCTATCAATGCAAATATCAAATGCAGATTTATATCGAGAGCACAATGGTACGAAAAAGAACCTTTATGCCCTGCCCAGGCCATGCCAGAATTATTTCTGAAAATGGATTTTCTGCGCATTTTCTATGCTATCTACTTTTCTCACGTCATATAAAATGAAAAATTAGTTTCAGTAAATTTTAAACAAACGAAATAAAAAACAAGTTTACAAACTTAAGATTCAAATATTATAAAAACGTTTTCTCAACATGGATAATGTTTATAATGTAAAAAAATGGCTAATGATAGTTAACTTTTGTTTTATATTTTTTGTAATACATAAACCATAATCTATTTTTGACCGGGTTTCCGGTCACTGGTTATTCCAACTGTTTTAATAAACTTAACTAGAAATCGTCAATAATTTCCCTTTCGCACTCCTAAATGTTCGACTAAACATAATACACCTATTTTTAGATTCAATTTCATCAGCATCGCACATCAAACATGCCAAAATTCAACAATGAACAAAAATTCACTGATTTGGTATTAAATCTAAAACGACTAACAATAAACCCACAATAAGCAAAAACGAAACAAATTTCTGATAATTTCCTAACAATTAAAAGTTCTTTCTTTTTTTAAACGACAAGAAAATTAAAATTTCTCTTCTCCGTTATTACCACACATGTCCGGCTGTCTGCAGCATGCCTACGCTATACAGAGACAATACTCCACATTTAAATTTTCACTTTTGCTTAAAGAAATTTATCATTGTCCAGCATCTTCGTTTCCCTCAAAACTAGGAAATAAAATGAATGAAAATAAAATATATATCATTTATCAAAAATGTATAAATAATTACTTTCGTTTCCACCGCGCCAGTCACGAATAACATTAATTGTCGTTACGCGGTAATTGTACATTTTACACTTTTCTTAAATTCTAGTACCTCCGCAAAGTACCTACATTATATGAGTGGGTAGGGTACTATGGTATGAAATTACCACGAATTCGGTGGTTATACATTTGACAACCGAGAGTGTGTGACGTGTACTTCAATTAAGCCGACAGAAAAAAAAAACAAAAACTTCACTTTTCATTGCCTAAGGTCGCGCATTTAGGTAATCTCCATAAAAAAAAAAATACATATAATGTACCTACCTTACCTACTAAATAAAAAGAACAAAAAAAAAAAAAATACTGAAACGAGAGAAAAATGTCACCGGGCATTCGCGCGCATTAGCTCATTAGAAAGTAAAACTCCCGAGACGACCCGTGGAAAGGAGAGAAGAAAATTCCACCTGTGTGTAGTCTGCAGTTGGGCACATTCGACGTGAGCGGCAAATTTAGATCATGTTCCATACACATGACCATAACTTGACTTGACTTGTATGTGTTCCACTGCACGATATTTTATCTATGCAGGGCAAGTTCAAGAGTTGCTCCAAGTGCCGAAGAAGGTCAGAGCGTAGTGCATTAGACTGGCTGTGGCTGATGGACTGTAGCTGTGACTGTGACTGTGACTGCGGCTCTGGCGTTGGATTGAAAGGCCATTTTCATTTTATCCGACTGGGCATCGAATAACTTACAAGAAAGCAGCTTGTAAATATTCCGTGTTTTAGACAGTGGCACCCCAAACAGGTTCTGAAAGTCCTTTTTAATCGTGGGTGAGGCAACGTGAGAAACTCTTTTTAAAAATCATATTCGCCAATTCCAGAAGGCATGCCACCAAAAAAATGAGTCTGTTTATACTGTCTCTCAGTCCATGGAAGACTGCGAAGTATAAAACGAATGAACTTTTGCTCCACGTTGAATAGTCAATGTGATTGGGTGACTAATGTTGGCGGACGTATTTAAGGAGGCGGAAAAGGTACTAGTACATAATCACCCCTATTGTCGTTGTCGTCTGTCGCAAACGACTGGCGACATTTGTAGTGTCGAGTCGTTTGGAATTTGGTATTGCGTAACTGAAACGACTCGACTCTCTGAACTCTCACATTCCACATATATTCCACAAATTATAACACATGCGGTTTGACATTTCAGTCGACGAATTATTTATATTTGGTCTAGTGTGTTGTTTGTAAGTTGGTTAACTATTTAATAATAACTATTAACAATATTCAAAAATGAATAGTGTTAAGATGATTTTTGAAAGCAGTGACGAAGAAGAAAACCACAAAAAAGAGCTGGTAAAGTTAAGGAAGGAAATTCGAACCAAAGCCAAGCCAATGGATTTGCCCGGCGTTAAGTGAGTGGTAGAAATATTTTAAATGGCAAACTGTTTTAATAACAATAAATATTTTCAGATTTAAAATGTATTTTAGACTATCGAAGTCGAAGGTGGTCAAAGACAATTAAGAGATAAGGTTAAGTTGTCCCATTGCCGATTAACATCACTTTCGCTAGGCCTTCGTGAATGATTTTGCCAAAGGAATAATTTTCTGCATTTCGTTCAATAAATGTAGAAATTGTCTTTTATTTGTTATCTCCATTCTTCAAAATAACTATAACTCTCTTTTAGTTAATTAAAAATTAAGTACACATACTTTTCTTAACACATTATCACACAGTCGTCCACAAAATAGTCGACGACAGAAATGTATCATTTCCACGACAAACGTCGTCTTAGGCCCGAACCACACATGCGATTTCAATCGCGCGACTAATTTGCCGCAGAAAATAAAACACACACATTTCAATATGAATGCGCGCACAAAAAATCCAAAATGATGTGCATAATTTTGGATTTTATGTGCGCGCATTCACATTGAAATGTGTGTGCTTCATTTTTTGTGACTAAACAGACGCGCGATTGAAATCGCATGTGTGTTTCGAGCCTAACGCAATACCGACGATCGTCGTCGAAAAATATAATCCACATTTTTTGACATTTCAGGCGACATATGGCGCGACAGAAGTCGTTTATTTTTAGTCGCCAATACCAAACAGTCGTGTCGTTTTTTTTTTAGAGTCGACAACGACAATAGGGGTGAATATAAGGCGGCTCTCAGATTGAGGCAACAAGCAATAAGCAACTATAGTTACTATAGCTACTGCCAATAAACAATCAGCAACATTTTTCGTTCGAGCGATATTTAGTTTCTTTGATCTGAGACCTCTAATTTAATTTAAAGTAAAATAATTGTGAGCGATAATTTTGCGTGTTTCCTATTGCTAGTTGCTTATTAAATGTTGCCTTAATAATAGCAATAGGAAACACGCAATATTATCGCTCACAGTTATTTTACATAGAATTAAATTAGAGGTCTCACATCAAAGCAACTCAATATCGCTCGACGAAAATGTTGCTGGTTGCTACAATAATTATCGCTAGCGATACACAGCGCATGTTGAAAAGCAATATAATATTGCTTCCTAGTAGCAATATTTGTCATTATTGACACATTTGCGCATACTACGTTTCGGGGCTCATTCGATAACAGTTTTGAAATTGGGTGGGATATGCTCTGAGTTCCTTAGCGCAAATATTTCCACCATGATTTTTTAAATTAGTAAATGCAGGGTGCACCCAATATTTCCTTTTCTTTTGTCTTTTTTTTCTTAAATGGAACCACATTAGAAAAATCGAATCATCGGAGTCGTCGCATGACATGTTAGTTAGAAATTTCAGGCAATACTGTTGCTTCGATGTGAGAATAGGCTAAAATAAAGTTGCGTATTGCTTATTGACAGTTGCTTGTTGCTTAGTTGCTTATTGCTTGTTTCCTCAATCTGAGAGCCGCCTAACAGTATGTACATAAACATACATCATAATCCTATATTCGAGATTTATAAAGCCAAGAGAAAAATTGTCGTTTCTTATACATAATAAGAAACGTGATTGTTATACATATTATACTCATACCCACAGTACACCATATTAAAGGTAATATATTGCCCATCTGCAATGGCGGCCTATGTGACCATGGACAATAAACATATAGAAATATATGGCCCATTCGTATATCTATGGAAAAGCATGCCTTTTTGACGGCCCTACGAACTAAGTCCAAACTGTAACTAACTCCCACTAGCCAAAACGAACTAAGTCCCAGAAAATTTGGGATTCAGTTCATGACTAACTCCCTTGATTTTTAAGAACTAAGACCCAACTAAGAATGAACAAAGTCTCAATATAAGAATGAATAAAAACCCAATAGTGGGAGCTTGTTCTTTATGAACTAAGTCCCAAATAAACTTACTTCCAACCTCCAAATCCAACAGTGACCCCGGGCAGGGGGGTTGCATACAAATCCCACTGTGCCTACGGAAAATGATCTCCCATTTCATCTCCCATTAGGCACAGTGCATGCTGCCCCCCTGCAACCCCCCTGCTTGGGATCGCTTTTGGATTTGGATTAGGTGCGAGGTTGGGTGTATGTAGGAATTATTTTTTAGTCCAAACAAGTTAAATGAACTAACTCACACTTTTCTCAAATTGGGACTTAATTCATTGGGAATTTGTTCATGATGAACTACGAACTATCTCCCAAATAAATGAACTAAATCCCACTGCATATTTGGACTTAGTTCATTTGGCCAGTGAGAGTTAGTTCCAGTTGGGACTTAGTTCGTAGGGCCCTTTTTGACAGATGCGCAGAACGAAACGAAAATGAGTGCTCGGAATATATTACCCTTAATATAAGTGTACTGTGGTACTCACCCACAATAATGCCGGAGAAATGCAACGCATGCTGTATCCTTTTATTTCTCATAATCAGTGGGTGGCATAGGTAGGTCCGCTTTGATTAGAGTTGTCAAGTATGCGTAAGTGATCGAAAGGATCAGGCTTTCAAATTTGATAATTTTAGAAAACCGTTGCTATTTCGCTTTGGAAAAACAATTTAGTTCAAAACTTCAAACTCGAAGCACGAAATGTGTGCTCTACAAAATCCTCATCCTGCCAGTTTTGCTTTATGGCGCCGAGTGCTGGACAATAAGCAAGAAGGAAGCTGATACTGGGCTCCTTCGAAAGAAAAATACTTCGGCGGATGTTTGTTTGGAGGGCGAATGGAGGAGAAAATACAACCGCGAACTCTATGAGCTCTACCAAGATGTGGGTGTAGTCCAAAATGCCAAAACACATCGACTACATTGTCTCGGCTACATCGATCGAATGGCTAGCTAAGAGGATCTTCGAATCCCAGTCCCCATTTTCGAGAAGACAGGGAAAAACGAACCTCCGTTTCAAAGACCAAGCCATCGCAGATCCCAGAGCACTTGGTTTGGACAACTGGAAGCAACGGTGCCCGAGTTTGCATAGGATATGGAAGGCTGCAGTGTCTCAGGCAGAGACTCTTCGCGGGTCGGGAGCCCGATAAAATAGTAAAGTAAGTTAAATAAAAGCCTCCAATCAAACTATAACAAACCTAGGTAAGTCATTTATTGGTTAACAGCTAACATGCGTTGTTCTCCATCCACTTCAATAGATCTGATCATGCCAGTTCAGTTACTTAGTTTATAGGCAGAAGGGTATTTTCTATTTTCTACAAATATTAGTAGTAGTAGTAGTACTTGTTTGGGTATACTGTCTTTACTGACAAGTGACCTTTACCAAATTTAGTAAATAAAAATTCACGACCATGATCCTTCACAACATATCTACTCGTATCAAACAAAAACAAAAAAGCAAAAGTAGTACTACCTATCTATATCTCACTCGAATTTCTGATACATAACATTACGATTTCAGATAGCACAATCTGGCAGTTGTCATTCATATACTTCTATTTGACCATGAACAAATATAACTTTATCGCAAAGTTTGATGGATTACACAATAGACAGTGAGTCGCCACAATAAACACCTCTAAGTATAGCTCACCTTATTGACCACGAACGCATCTCTTCTAACATTAATGACAGTTGTTAATCGTTCTTTGAAATGACAATTATTTAAAACTACTCAGCTATAGAAGGAATGATCAGTTCATACTTCAATATTGACATTTCTCGGTTGCTGATATATTTTTGTGTCAAAATATGTACACATTTTTAAGAAATATTACAAAAGTTCGAGCTCTGTTGTGGGTGCTCAACAGTAGAGAATTGACCGATAGTTTGTTCCGAACATAACTGCATTGTCCAATAGAGAGAAAGTGGGCACCTTCCTTTCTCCCGAAGAATCTGCGAAATATCCCAGGACAGCCTATATTAGAGTTCCACTATCTAAGGTAGCGGGTTAGGATCGCCAAACCAAATTCTCCACAAATTTGGCAGAGCTTGCTATTAAGCTCTGTCAAATTTATGCACACTCTATAGTCCATGATGGTAGTTATTTACAGGTCAGGGTACACATCACTTGCGCCTACCGCTGATATTTAATTGATTACCGATACACAATACCACAAAGTGTACGAACATAATTTCAAATGCAATCTGCACGAGTTACCACAACTATCATATTAAAGGTCCCACTGTCTTGGCTTGCAATGAAGCGTAACGCCACCGCATGTGCGGCATAGTGCGATATGAAATGTATGATAAGCTCTACGGTATACGGCTCAATTTCGAAAGCGCAATCCTGGAAGGTTTTACTTTCGAAAACAACAGCAGGCGTGTAATGTTCTTTTCTCTCATTGTTCGATGCAAAAAATTGGCAATTTAGTATTTTTTTTTTTCTATAGCATCAATTAAGAGGTGATGATAGGTTGATGAAAACGCCACAGCGTGCGGTCCATCTGTCAGCGCATTCAACACTCAACTCATTCATTAAAATTGTCATAATTCTGGTAACATCTCTGATTGATGGCTTAGGCCAAATCAAGTGTGTAGAGAAAGGCAACCGAAATTTGGTTTGCCAAAAATAGGAAAATCGCTGCCAGTCTGAAGCGAAAAAGAAACTCTCAAACGTCGCATTCAAATATGTACATACAACTCACTCAGCAAACCAAACCATCAGTCTAAATGAATTTTGAATTGAACAGTCCAGTCAGCCGGCTCATGCATGGCTTCCGCCTGCACAGCTCTCGTTTATGGTCGTTACAGTTTCGGTCGCTTAATAGGTCAATCGTTTGATAGACAAACGATGCGATGATGACTAAATGCGTAGCGTATTCTGTACTGCTGTG
The DNA here is from genome assembly GCA_949372485.1 of Cheilosia soror. Classification (NCBI taxonomy): domain Eukaryota; kingdom Metazoa; phylum Arthropoda; class Insecta; order Diptera; family Syrphidae; genus Cheilosia; species Cheilosia soror. Next base: position 4,753,825 of record OX443561.1, read on the forward strand.
CTGCTGAGTTGAGTACATCATACATAGTTAAGGCCAAATATGCGCTTCATTTGGGAATGGACGACGACGGAATATACTCGCACATAGTCTTTAGCATAACAAACGAGTTCATGTCGAGAGTGCGGCATAGACCAGCATATGCAAGAGCTTTCTAGAAACCAGGCTGCCTTTTCTTTTCGAGACAATAGTGCAAAAACTGAGTATCTTCTTAAGTGGTATGCGGGGAATGATAATGCTTGGCCATCATTCATAACCAAACGATATTTGTAGTGAGCGAGCGAACACCGCCGCCGCCACCGTCAAGAACGCTCGGAGGTGAGGTGGAACCACACCGCACACTTACCATAATGGTCTTAAGAGGAGCAGTAACTTGTAATCTTTCTCGCATGTGAGAGTCAAATGATTTGACTTTCTCTAAAAAAAAAAGTAAGGAAAAAAAAAGAAGTTAATAAAAATTACAAGAGCGTATGTACCAGGTTTGCGGCTTTCATACAATAGCATGCCATGGCACAGCCAAACTAGAACCTTTGCCTGAATTCAAAAATTTGTTTAGAAAATTTGTCTTGAAAGTTAATTTAGAACCGCAGAGGTTCACTTACTTGGACTGGACAGTGTGGTGGACCGGGATTGGGCTCCAGGGGGCGACGAATGAAATTAAAAGTGTGTGTCTCGCTGGTGGGCATTCGCAGCTTGCTGATACTGGTACATTCTTTTGGTTTCAGGAGTTAATTAATCTTATTGGCGCCCGTGGATATTTTTCTATCGAAAGTATTGTGTGTTATTGGAAAGCTGTACTTTTATCGCAACCTATAGCCCAGGGAAATGGTCTTCGAGGGTGTAAACTGTGTAGTACCTGTTTTTAATTATTCTCTCTATTATTTATCTTCACTTAATGATTTCTATTGGAGAAGGAGATAGATCTGAAGACATTATTTTATTTGTCATGATTAGAGAATGGGCAAGGTAAACATTTCCATTGTATTTGCAGAATAGATTAAATAAATGTTTAAATAGAAGTTTGGATAAATGTGAATCAATAGAGAATAGAGTGACATGGAGTTTACAAATGAGTTAGTCATCAACGACTCATTCAGCTCTTAGAATTGAAAGAATAAGTGCGTGGGTATTTTTAATTTCACACGCCATTTTAAACTTCTAGAAGTGCGACAACATCCAAAATCAAATTTAGAAAATAAATGTACTAGCCGACCCGTGCTCGCCATGCGCCGCTCGCCTTTAGCAAACAAACAAGCTTATATTTGGTACATTTAAGATTACACTTAAGTGTTTAATTGAAATCTGTCCAGTAGGAGACAAAGAAAATGCCTACAATTTTATTAGAAGTATAGATATCGATTTACAGGGCAGGTGTCAACACGGAAGGCACTATCTTCAACAGGTCCGTCCAGCTGCTTGGCTATGCGGACGATATTGACATCATCGGTCGCTCCCAGCGTGCCGTGATAGAAGCGTTCACGGCGATTGAAGAACAGGCGAAATCCGTTGGACTTGTAGTAAATGAGGACAAGACTAAGTACATGCTATCAACAAACAAACAAGCATCTGTCCACCGCCTAGGACAAAACGTCACTATTGATAGCAATAATTTCGAGGTAGTTAAGGAGTTCACCTACCTCGGAGTAAACGTAAACTCCACGAATGACACCCTAGTGGAGATCCGACGAAGAATTACCCTGGGAAACCGTTGCTACTTCGGTTTGGCAAAACAACTGGGTTCAAAACTCCTAACTCGAAGGACGAAATGTGTGCTCTACAAAACCCTTATCCTGCCAGTTCTGCTTTATGGCGCCGAGTGCTGGACGATAAGCAAGAAGGGAGAGCTGATACTGGGCTCCTTCGAAAGAAAAATACTTCGGCGGATTTTTGGTCCTGTGTGCGAGGAGGGCGAATGGAGGAGAAGATACAACCGCGAACTCTATGAGCTGTACCAAGATGTGGATGTAGTCCAAAAAGCCAAAACACGTCGACTACATTGGCTCGGCCACATCGAGCGAATGGACAATAATGCTCCAGCCAAGAGGATCTTCGAATCCCAGCCCCCAGGTTCGAGAAGACAAGGAAGACCGAACCTCCGTTTCAAAGACCAAGCCATCGCGGATGCCAGAGCGCTTGGTCTGGACAATTGGAAGCAGCGTGCCCGGGATCGTAGAGGATGGAAGGCTGCAGTGTCTCAGGCAGAGACTCTTCACGGGTCGGGAGCCCGATAAGTAAGTAAGTAATAAGTAGATATCGATTTAATGCGCATCCACTGCATCGCCCTCCCTCTCCATGATCTTGCCACTTGTTTATAATACTGCATTTTGTCGTATCGCCCCGATCGCAAAAAAATAACATTTTCACTTAAAAAACACATTTTGTCTAAAAAAAAAATTCCTAAGGACTTGGCTATAAACGACATAGCCTAGGCCCTAGAGCAATCTCACAGTCTGAAGGAACATTTTAAAAAAAAGTTTCATCGAAATATGTCCAGTATTTTTCGAGTTTTTAGCTGACAACGAAAATTTCAACAGTTTTATTATATGTATAGATATTCCAATATGGTGGCCAATTAGGCATAACTATGACATCTAAGGGGCAAAGTACATAATGTTCAGAAAGACTGAAGAAATACCCAAATTGAAGATATGTGCTTTGGCCTGACTACATAAATTTAAACTTAGTTATGTGCTTTCACACACATTTTCAACTGCTTTTCATAGGAATTTCTTACCTTGCTGGCCTATATGAGTTTCATTCAACATAAAATACAACACAACCAACTGCATGTATTTAGATCTAAAATATAACGAACATACGTCTCGTCTGTTATCTTGAATGTACGAATTGAAATCATATCACATCCACAAAAATGACTTAATTTATCTCCAAGCTTAAGCTTATACATAGGTACATACTTCAGTAAAAGCAAGAGGATTATTGCCGAATTGGGAGAATACGCTATTTTGTTTGCATATAGCACACAGATGGGCGCCAATGAAAAAAAAAATTGTGCACCAAATCATATTGGTCGATTGAACCCGCAGCAGTGAACAGCGCAGTGGTGCGTTTCTGGAAGAATGTCTTTTAATAATTCAACCATAAAGATATATCTACCTAAACTGATTATCATAAAACCTCGATATTCATTAATCCGATTCGTCAAATTACCCATGACTAGGGCCACCAGAACTATTGAGTAGAAAAAGATTACTTTAGTCGATAAAAAAAAAGAAAACAAAAGATAATTCTAAACTTCATCAAGACAAAGGTAAAACAGGTCATAAAAAAGTCAGTTTAGCAAAAGCGGAGGTTTATTTATATGTTATTAGCTGTGCCCTCAACTTCGTTCGCGTCGTAAAACATAAGTTGCTTAGTTTATTTACCCATAATAATCATAGTAACTAAACCTATTATAATATCAGGCAAGTTTCAGCTTTCAGCCGTTATGGGGAAACGCACTCAATTGGTATTCACACCACCAACCCGACTGTTTCAAAAGGGCATGTCTATGAACGACATAGCATAAAACCATCTCACAGTGTTAAGAAACATTAAAAAAAAACATTTAATTGAAATCTGTCCAGTAGTTTTCGCGCTTTAAGGTAACACAGAAAATTCCTAGAGTTTTATATACATAAACATTATTTTATTAAATAAATCAACAATAATACAGAACCGAAGGCGCCATCAATTGGAAATCATTGTTTAATTTCGAGTTTGATGGGAAAACCTAGATTTTTTTTTAAATTTGATACGATTTAATTCCAAAAATCTATTTTGAAAACAGATCTTCGAGCAATTGTTTAGATAGCTCATTACAGTTGAATTTAGTTTGTATAGCTTTAGCGCTCTGCCAAACCATGATGGCGTTGAATTTAATTTTAGTTGAATAGCCTATTCACACAAAGCCGAAAACCGAGTTTTCGTCAAAAAAGTTTAGAAAACTCGTGGATGCATTCACACCGAACACCAACTCGTTTTCGTTTAACGTTTTAATTAGCTGTGAAACCAGCTATGAAATATTTGTGGCGACTAGACTTTTATTTTAGTTACTAAACTTCGCTCTTAATATACAAACAAAATTATTTAAGCTACTTGATAATCGTTAACTTATGGTTAAATGCATAAAATAATTAACATAAGCAACAATCAAAATCAAAACATCTGAAAAAATACCATCTAGTTGTGGCAGATAGTGCTGTCGTTCTAAAATTATAGAAAAACTGAAAAATTTGCTCTTTATGGTGCAAAAATAACAAGAGATTCCACATTTGTAAACAAAAAAAAAACAGAACTGAGGCTCTCACTCAGTCTCTCACATCCTATCAACAGTTTTGCTGAGCTCGCTGAATGTTGCAAAAACGATTGTACTCGTTTTCGTGGCGTTTTCATGGAAAACGACCTCAAACAATTCGTTTTGAAAACTGCAATATGTATGGGAAAACTTCTGTTTTCGACTGTTTTCGCGAAAACCCACTTTTTGGCTTGGTGCGAATAGGCTATTAAAGTTATACCCATATTAAAAAATAGCAAATCCGAACGTGGCAGATGGTTTTATTTTCCTAAATTTATTAAACATCTGCGGTATCCTATTTGAATATAAAGTGTAGGTAAAAGATAAAGGTTCGTATTTCTTATCAAAATTTTTCAATTATTTCAGCGAATTCGCCAAGACTGTCGACAAAGTAATCTCCAAGATGTAGCATGGGTCGGATTTGTTTCGACCATTTCTCCTCGGAAGGATTACAGCCCTCCAATGATATGGGGGTTGATGTAAGGATAGGAGTGGAAGAAGGAAAATTCTTCAGAATCTTTATCATTGCTCAACCCCCAGAACACGTCAAGTTCGGCGCTCGGTGGTAGGCGAATTTCATTCTATAACGATTGCATTAAAAAAATTTGCGAAGTCGAAAAAAGGTTATTTAGAATGCTTAATAAATTAAAAATAATTTAATGTTGAGCTTTCAACCTATATTTTGCGAACAAATTATCAATTATCGATAGTACTCGAATACCTATAACTTCAAAGCGCGGCATGTAACCCATCAACAAATTAAAGTAATAAGGATGTGGCGGGATATATAAAAAACCCGACAAATTGTAATTAATATATGACACTGTTTTCTAAATTGTGTTTTTAAGGAGAAAGAATGTAAAATAAGGAAATATTTTCAGTTTATTATTAATTATTTAACGGTAGGCATGTTTTGTTGTGCAACACTGATGTTTTCTAATTTTATCTTTACCTACTGGACGATTCTCAATTAAATTGGGATTCCCCGACAGTTTCTGTTATAAGAAAAATTATTGTAAAATAGACCAAATTTGTACTCCTTTTTAAGCGACTGTGTTCATCTTACCTGCCCTTTTGTACAGTGATCCCCGGATAAGTGACCCTCGCTTAATTGCGTTCCTCGTTTAATTCAGACGAAAACTGAACAAATACCTAATGCATTCCATAAGCAATGTGCATAACTTTTCCCTTTTAAATGCGAACCGTTTAAATGTTTTACCCGGTTAATTGTAAAACTTCATACAAAATGTCCCGGTTAAATGAGCATAAAATCAAAGACACTTGTCAAATTGACATGACATATGTTTAGAGTACGTCAAAATAAACAAAGTTTCGTGATTGTACCGCGGATTGATTCAAGAATATCAAGCATGGTAATTTTTTTATTGCGTCGACAACGCACTTAAGTGCGTTCCTCGGATAAATGCGTTGAAAAGTGTACATTTTCCCGGACGCAACAATCCGGGGACCACTGTATGTACCTAACTTAAAAGAACCATAGAAATGTACTATTTTAGGCTACACACAGAATATAATGTTTTCTGCCGTTAATTCAAATTTAAAAAGTATGTCGCAAATGCACAGAAGTATGCAGTAAAATAGTCGCTCATTAACCCTGAACAAAAACCATTTTGTGAAAGCTCGTGTGTTGGTATGATTACTAAAGGCGCAACATGATAATGAAGTCATCTGGATATAATAGAGTTGCAATGATGGTACTAAGTGCTTTTTATTTATGAAGTACCTACGTTTGCATTTATTTTTAAGCAAATTAAAGGTGTACACAAAAACATTTGCCGAATGAAGACGGAAAAACAAATCGCAAAGTTTGAAGAAAGTAAAACGGTTAAATCGAAGCACATATTAATTTCACTAAACAATCTACGAATATGATGAAATTATGAAATCTATGCCAACAAAAATAATTGGCATATGGCTTTTGATATCAAGCCGCAAATTGTAAACCGTTTATTCATTTATTTTAAATCTGCCGTCTATTCATTAAAACGGAAATGTAAATTACATGTTGAATGAAAGTAAATGGCGCGCCCCTTGGACAGCCACAGTGCAATTTTTAGAACTGGGTTTTAATGGCGTAAAGCCCAACCAACTCCCATAGAACTGGCATATACTTATAGTACATACACATACGGTAAATTCTTTTGCTTTCGGTTTTATAAATATAAACAAATTATTCTGGTAACAAATGGGTTGCAGTGAACTGACAACCTTGACAAATTTGCTGTCGCTGTTGATGTTGCTGTCGCAATGTTGTAATACATATACATAGGTATCTCCAAACAAAACAAAAAGAATCGTTTCCATAGTAAAATGTTAATCAAAAACGACATCTATCGCCATTTTGTAATATTTTATCAAATATTCATACCTTTTTAGACACTAAATTCTTTTAATAAACGATAGTACAACGTATGTAGTATTAAAAAAAAATATAGCTTTCTCTACAGACTTCTGCAAAATGACCTCACCGTTCTGGTTTGGAAAATGGACAAATGTTTGCGTTCTCTGGGTATTTTTCAGGTTCTGTGCTAGACTGGTATTTTGTTGGTTTTCAGTTATGGTAGTCAGTCCAGGTTTAATGGATTGGCGCAATAATTGGTTTGAAAAAATTGATTTTTCGATTTCATTTAAATTTTATTTTTTCTGTGTAGGATGCATTTTCTGCACATTATTTCAAATTGTAACGAGCATATAATTAATTATAACTTTGGATACAGGCAACATCAGATTGTACAAAACATGAATGTATTTTATATAAAATAAAATTTATTTAAAAATGTTTATATTAATTTATTCATTAAATTTTATAGAAAATAAATTAATATTGATTTCATTAAATTTTCAGGAAAGCTAGGTATATAAGGGCCAAGGGGTGCATAAATGCCTACCCCATGTGGAAGCGTTGCATTGTAAGGTACATAATCTAATAAAAATACGGATGCGAGTATTATATCCAACATAGATGGAACAACGGCAGCACTTAGCAACAAACGCTACGCTGGCACTGTCGCTTGTTGCCTCGGGTAGGACCAGCGATGCCACTCCTGAAAAAAATTCTGGATTAAATTTGCCTAAAAAAGTGGAGAATATTTCCAAAAAGCATCAATGTACATGTACATTGAACGGGGTAAGGTAATTTCGCACCAGTGCGAATTTACCCTGAAGAGGGTGTAATTTCGCACCTGTGTGGAAACTCGTTCTTTAGCATCTAGAGATCGAAAACCTCAAGAAATGCACAGGGTGCGAATTTACTTGATATAAGTGTAGTTTCGCACCTTACACCTATATATGTAAAACACCTTTCATTAGTTGGTTCCCTAAAGCGAAATCATAGGTTGCAAAGGAAAATATCAAATAAAAACTTTCAAACCTAAAAAGAAAGAAAATAATAATGGACTTGAATACAAATAATTTCTTGGGCGGTGAGTTAAAAATAACTGGTGCAGACTTCAAGACGCAGAGGGATAATAAAGGAATATATGTTGAATTTTTCGAAGAATTCACCCTAATTACTTCAAGATCCTAGAAGCAGCGGCTCAAAGAATAGAAGCTGAAGGGGATGACCCCACAAAATCTGATCACTATCTGGATGAATTCGCAGAGGGCATTTGTGCGCGCGCGAATATATACAAAAAAAATATATACCCTGGTGCGAATTTCCACATATAAATGTACTTTCGCACCAGGTGCGAAATTACCATGTATCAGAGTAATTTCGCACCTGGTGCGAATTTACATGTATAGGTGGAATTTCGCACCCAGGGTGCGAAATTACCATCTCCCCATTGAACATACCTTTTTCAAGGTAAAACGCCAAAAAATATTTGCATTTTGCGAATATTATAATGATGGGTCATGGCTCGGCACTAAGTCCCCAAACTATTCTATATCCTATAACTAAAACCAATATTTCATACATGGTTAGGTTAGGTTGAAATGACTGCCGACAAAAGCCACCGATACACTTAGACCATTATAAGGTCCCGTCCTGTGGTACCACATGAATCTAGAAGAAGTTTCGTCTTACTCGTTGAACCAGTTTGAACTTCTTATCAAGCGATTACGAATGTCTAGGTTTGTTAGATCGTTTAAAATTTAAGATCATTGTAATAAAAAGCTCCCAAATGGAGTTTCTGTTTTTGGGAGAGAGCCGGACAAGTTCAGAGAAAGTGATGAACGGTCTTCTCCTTCTCCTCTCGTCCAAACAACGTCTACAAAAATCTTGGGATTTTGCCCATTAGGCAGTGCTCCATAATGACACCTATTATGGCGCTGATATGCCTCTTCTGTCAAGAGAGATAAATATTTCATACATACCTACTTTTAGCAGCCGTAGTTAGGAAATTTATTGTAGGGTGAAAACTGCAGGTCCTCGTAAGGTAATCTTGGCTTAACATTAATATAATCTATTTTATATTGGATCTACCAATGTTTCGAATTTCGTCTACGCTCCGAGTTATTTCTTATCTGATATATAAATGGTTACACATTTGAAATTGGAGTAGATAATGGGAAATTAGAAATAACTGAAGTAGGGAGTAGATTTCTAAAATTTGTGAAAAGTGAAGTAGATCTACTCCAATTGGAGTAAAGTGTCATCGCTTACCTACTCCGCTACGGCCACGGCGCACGGCCCGGTCTCGCTGTCAAAAACTCTTTGCTCGCAAACAAATGAATTGCCAGAAGAAACTTTGGCTATTTTATTTTCAATTTCAGTCAGTCGTTGTGTTCGTTTGGGAGTGGTTGGATTTTTTCCATTGCTTCGTGTGTATACTATTTGGAACGTAATTGTTTACTACCGGTGTTTTACCAATTCTCATACTGTTTTTATAAATATCGAGAGAAATCCGTAAAGGTAAGTTAACTGCGACATGGGTATCAGCTCAGCCTATCGCCAGCAAATAGAAATATTAGGAATTTCACCTCCATTATAAGCGACCGTATGACTACTAGTAGAAATGTTTTGCATAACTCCCAGCTAGATATGTACATGTATTTATGTAGAAAAATGTAAAAATCGACTTTCACTGTGAACTTAGGTTTAATCCATGCAAACCGTTCTATTTTTGTAATTTCTTCACTTTTAATTTGAGGTATAAAAAAAAAATGATTTTTATTTCATACTCGTATTAATTAGAATTACTTGGTCTTTGGCCCCTATTTACCTTTTCCACGTTCATCTGTCCTCCTTTCTGTTGGAATTTCGTTAGAGTTGTGTGTAAGAGTCTACGCTATGTATGTATTATTCTTTTGCCGGTTTTGCTGTCAGGTGAACAACTTGTTTTTTTTTTTAATTTAAATCATTTGAAAAAATAGGGGGAAAGAGTCAGACAGGTGGCAGTAGTATAGGTACTTGTATGCATAATTGTGTTAAATCCATTCCCATACGAATTGTGCAGTATTTGGGCTGTTCTACCCGTTTTACTGTGTAATCTGCTGTACTTCAAGTTACGCACTTTCAGGTTTAGTGTTCCAGTGGAATTTCGAAGTAAATCTTAGAATATTGAAAACAGCATTACATACTACATACTATAATATACATTATAGTAGGTATTTGATCTCGTCAGCTACTGGACTGGCGTGATTCTTTGAAGAATGGTCATCTAAAGTGATTAACTGTGTGTACACCACCCCTCTGGTGATAAGATAAGTGGCTGATATGACGATGTCTGACAGAATTATCACTGAAAGCACAAGCACGATTGTTATATAATAGGGCAAATTGAAGTTCGTGATTGAATTTGGTCACTTTGACTTCGTCAAGTTTGTAGTTAACGATACCATCTGGCGAAAGATAACGTAGAAAGGTATACAATACAATAATTTGTTAGTTGTGTGTATTGTATCAGTATAATGACTATGCGAATTTTGTTTATTTTGTAGTAGATTTGCATGGGTAGGAAAGTAGCATAATGGCGCAAAAAGGTTGTTGTTCTTGATATTATGTAAATGTAAACAACAAGCCAGTGTCTGTTACTAGCAATTTGTACGAGTTGCAGTTCCTCTCTTTAGAGTAGATATCCACCTAGCTAAATTAAAAAAAAAAAAAGTTAAATTCATTTATTCAGACCAAGCGAACAGTTTTGAGCACAAACTGTGCCAACATTGTCCTGGTTAAAACATGAGTTGCAAAACGTTGTACCTATATATAACTTTTTATAGTACTGTAATCTTTCGTTTTACAGATTGAAAAGTTTACTACGTTAATAGATAATAGTGTTTACGTGAAATTAAATTTTTTATCACAAAATGTCAAAATGAAATTTCCACGTAAAAATTTCACATGCGCATGAGATTAGTTTAGAAATAATAGTTTAAAAGACTAATGAAAGGCTTTAGTGTACGTCATGTAGATTGGACATCAATCTGACTTTAGAGTTTATTATAAGTGTTGCCGTTGTTTTTTAATATTTCATTTTTTATTTATTTAATTACATTATGTATTATTTTATAGATATATTAAATATTTTTATACCTCCCGCCTAAAAGAGGGAAAATAGGCGCAATAGTATAGCGCTTGTCCTTCTACAAGAATCAATTCAGAATTTGAAAAAAAATCAGTACCTAGATTAGGTGCTTACCTGTTAGGTACCTATTTGTATTTTTGAGTTTAAAAGTAATTTTTTCAAAAACTATAGAAATAACTTCAATAAATACTATCAGAAAACAGATTTCTGGCTTTCAAAACTGTTAGGAGTACTTTACTGTGAGTGTTGCCATTGTGGTCTGTTTTTTTTATTTTAAGTATTTTTTTAAAAGATGTTTTGTTACATTCTGCTTCCCTTCCCATATATTTAACAGAAAATTCGTCGATTAACTTCGAAAAAAATACTGATGGTCTATCAAACAGCAACAATAATTATTACTGTTGCTAAAAAAACACAAAAATTAAAATTTATTTTCTCGCTAGAAGTAGGTAGGTAGGTAGGCTGTTTATTCTGCCAAGTCTAAATTAAAAGCTTCTGCAATTAACACAAAAAATACGCAAAATGTATGGTTGTTTAGATGGGTAGGAAAAATGCATTGTTTGACTTTTTATTTGACAGATATAGAACTGTCGTTTTCGTTAAAGTTGGGGGCTCTCAGTATAGTTTATAGGCTAAACAGCTACATTTATAGAATAAATCTACAAAAAGTTTTTTATTGGGTATTTTTTCTTACTACTTTATGTATAATATGTACTACATGTTATATGTACTCGTAAGTACACAACTGAAAAAGTGGTATCTATGAGATTCTGATAAACGAAATTTTGTTAAAATTCCCTCAAAATTCAGAGTGTTACTAATTGTTCTCTGTTTTTTTGTATGAGAAATAGTCCGTACAACAATACAAGTTCATAATGATAAAAATAAAAATACCAAAAATGTAGTTTTATTTATTAGCGTCATCAATAACAGTACAGCACGTTGTATTTATTTTCCAGTTAGAATGAAGAAAATTAATTTGTTTTTTTCGCGTGGACACCAATTAGCAGAAGGTTATATGACTGGTACCAACAACTGATAATTTAATTTAGTTAAACATAACATTTGGTTAGATTATTTAAAGAATATTGGCTCAGGTTTTTATTATGAACACTAAACAAATTTATTTTTAGTCTAAGAGCCCGCAATAAATTTTGGTCGTGTATTCGGATGCGTCTGGCAAGGACTTGGCGACAAGTGAAACGTCTTGGACTTATATATTTGTTATCAGCGAGTTTTTCTCTAAATTCTAAAATAAAAATTAAGTGGTTGCATAAATTATTCAAAATTGGAATTTTTAACGCATTTCCACCTTGTCTGGCAGGGCTTTGGCGACACCTAAAACGTCTTGGATACATGTATTTGTACTGAGGGGACCATTCTATATTATTTGGTAGTAGATTCAAGCGGTTGCACCAATTATTCCTTTTTTTTATCATAACGCATTTTTAGTATGCAGTTTAGCTGCCATTAAGCGCTACCAGACGGGCATATTTGAAATCTTGGGCATCATTGCAACGTATTTATGTAAAATTCATCCAGTTGCGTTTCACATCCAAAATTTACTGCGGGCTCTCGGTCTATTTTTTTTTTTTTTTTGTAAATTGACTAATTCTAAGATTTACTGTAAAATAATTTTTATGTAGAAACTTATTTTTCTATTTTACTTTTAAAGTTTTCAATTTTCACAGAAAAGTGCATGTATTTTTATTGACTGAAAATATTATACCTACTGCTAAATACCCAAGAGTAAATATAATTAAACTTTAGCTCCTGGCGCAGGCGCTTGAAAGGCATTTGTTGACATACCCTTAGTGGAGCGACGAAGTCACGTGTAGCCGCTCACCGTGCGAAAAAATGGTTCAAAATAAAATCCTGTTAGCGAGCGAATCGAGCCACCCACCCCATACTTTAAATACACCAGACTTTCTTACAGGCGCCTATCTGACAGTTTTAGGTATAGACATGTTTAGCTATGTAACTAGAATGAGTCACATAAAAATGGTTTGATAAAAAAAAAATATTAAAATTTAGAAAAAAAATCATTTCCTCAAGAAAAAAATATTATATTTATGTTTTTTAGGCCATTTAAAGCCGCCCATTAATGCAGCACCTGGTAATTATTATTTCTGTCACCGCACCGCTCTACTTCAATATGCTGGGGATAAATGGCCCGTTCCATTGACCGCTAGTCGTCTAGCACATAATATCCCTGATGGAGGAATAATTTATTTATTTGCTATCGGTAATTTGAGCGTAAAAGGATTCATTTGATTTTTATTTCGATTGGGGGCAAACACAGTTTGTTGTCGAATTTTACAAAGCGAGAAGTAAAAACGATTCTCCCTTAGTGGCAGTCAAATTAGTGCATTTGTCTTCGATTTTGGTTCTGTATTTAACCCTAAAACATAAACGAACTTTATACTTTTCTAAGTCCCAAAAATTTCGCTATCGGTTTATGATCTGAGTCACAATTGTAGTTATTTAAAGCAATCTATTAATTTCTTGTTTGTCTAAATATTCTAACTTTGAACATTGAGAAATACACATCAAAAATATTTCTCCGGATCTTTTGTTTGCTCAGCCTCCCCGCACAATCTCCGTAATCATCTATTGGTTTCGCTGGTAACAGCAGCTGTCAACCCACACAACCTGACAGGTCTCTCTTAACCGCATCTTCTTCCTATTCACACCGCACTAAAGACTAAATATTTCGACAAAAACTAGGTTTTGTTTTGACGTTTACCGTTACCTGTGGAACTAGCTATAAACTTTTTGTGTCGACTAGAATTTTATTTTAGTAACTACCTATATAATGTACAAATGAAAATAATTAAGGTAATTGTTAATCGGTAATTTATGGTTAGACCATGGCAGACAATGCTGCCGTTCTAAAATTTAAGAAAAACTGAATATTTGCTATTCATAGTGCCGAAATAACAAGAATTTCCACATTTGTAAACATAGGATCTTGGACATTGCTAGAAACGGTAGCACTGAGTGAGAGCTATCCTTTCAGCAGTTTTTCTGAATTCGGTGAATTTTCCGCTTTCAATTTTGGCCAAAAAACCTATATAGCGACAAGGCGCATTTTTGGCTATGTGAATAAACAAAATTGTTGATTTTAAAGTAATGTTAATCCAAGAGAGATTACGAAGCGCTTGACAACAGCATTTGGTGGGAAAAAATCTCACAGAACAGGCAGTTTTTTTCCACAACATTCGACTTTCCGTGTTTTCGTAACAAAATTCATAAAACTTAAAACTGCATAGCATAGTACTTACCTAACTCCTATACGATCGACTGCTCACCAGCACATTTTTTAAGTTTGTCTGACTTTATTAATAACAAAATACGTAACTTTGGGCTACGGAAGATCAACAGGGTTCACGAGCTGTGAAATTAATAAAAACGTTATCAGTGCACTTGACATGGTCCATGAACTTGGCTGCTACTTGAGTTCTTATCTGTTGCCTTTTATTTAAATTGTGCGTATCAACTAAAGACCGTAATACCGTATTCATGTTGAGCCGAAAACTGGGCTTTCACGAAAACTTCATCGGAAAAAGACGTTTTCCCATATCTACATATTCCAGTTTTCAAAACGAGTTGTTTGAAATCGTTTTCCATGAAAACACCACGAAAACGACATCCAATCGTTGGATTGTTGAAGCAGACATACCTTTGGCAACATTCTACTAGTCTTTCAAGAACTGAATCAAATTTGCCACAGTCTAAAGGCAAATTGAAGGATATGAAGATTGTCATTGGAGCAACTTGGTATAGGTATTTATCTATATAAGGGTATTCATGCAACATCGTAAGTTTATCGTTCGCGTAAAATTGTAAGTTTACGACACACGTTTCGCAAATGATGGTAAACCAGTCAGCTGTTTCACATGAGACGGAAGGAATGAATTGATAAAATAAAAGAACAAACCACTTCTGATGGAATTATAAAGGGAAAATTGCACATTTTACTAGTGTAAATTGTAATTGTAATATTCAAATTGTATTAAGAAAACAATTTTTTAAAGGGTTTAAATAACGAAATTTCCAATTCCAAACTTTTTACCGAGAACGAAAACATCCTTTGTTTGGCATGGGAAATTTTGTTATTTAAACTCTTTTCAAACATGTGTTCTTAATACAATTTGATGGATTAATAATTTATTCTACACTTGGAATAGTAAAATGTGCAATTTCTATTTATAAAATCATCAAAAGTATTATAAATGCACGCAAAGTAATTTTTACCTGATTTAACGCCTTTATTTCAAGTGTGAAATGTCACATTGACTTCGTCGTAAGTTTACCATCTCAGTTTCCCACACAAATTCGCGTAGTAAATGTACCATCTTATATGGTAAATGATTTTTCATACAAAATTTGACATTTCATTTACCAAGTCGTAAACTTACCAAGTTTACTACGTTTACGACGTTGCATGAATACAAGTATTATAAATATTTTAAACTAACTTTTGGAGTTACCTACTTTTTGTAATAGGTAACGCTGAAATCGGGGCGCGTTGAGAATGCATTTAAAAAAAATGCTGCATGTTTTCATTTAACTTTATGAAACCTCTAACTGAAGCAATATAATTAGTTTATTTATAAGTAGATTTATATGCGAAGTCTGTATACGGAGCTGTAAATTAATTATTTTACAGTTCATTGGCAATAGTTTGTCTTAAATCACTATCAGTAAAAACCTTATCTAACACAAAAACACTTGTAGATAGGTAGACGCAATATCATAAAAAGAACAAATAATCTTAACTCACATAGGTATCTGAAACGTTTCCATTACAAATTTCTGTTTAAGCACAGTTGGAAACAAAATTATGTAGAAGTGTCTGAAAATGACTATTTACGATGTTAGAAAATGCGAAAATTATTTTCACCTGATCTGCGGCTCCTGAAAAGCTAAACCTAAGACCCTTTATGAACTGCATATTTATTTTTTTGTGTTTTTGTGTTGACCATGCGACCTTTGGGATACGATACGACGCGTCGACGGTTGGTATTCCATTTTTACAAAAGGAATTAGAAAAAGAGGTGTTCCACAACAACGGAAAGTCCATAAAAAGTTAAAAAAATGTTGATTATGCTTAGTTTTCTAACTAAGGAAATAAAAAAATAAAGCAAGCAATTTTTTCAAAATGTAGGTAGGTATTAATTTTTAGAAATAACTAGATTTAAAAATAACATAAAAGAACAGATATTGTAAGTGTGCCAGTTGTAAGTAAGATAAGGCTAAGCTATCGTACTCTTCCTCCTGTTCTTTATATTTAAACATTTTCAGCAAACCGGAATTTGTTAATTTAACGAAGCCATTTTTTGTACATTGCCTTTTAATAATTTTATTCCACACACTACATAATATTAGGTACCATACTTTTGTCCCAAACTGTAAAGTGCAAAAGCTTTTCGGTATGTACTTGACGACAAAGCCCACTAAACATGTTTATCAACAAAAATGAAGCAGATAGCTCATAGTGTCAAGTCATTTTCATGTAGGTAGAAAGAGTAGAGTAGTTCGTTCAATAAACTTTCTTGCGTAACCCCGCCAATCTAATCAAGCTGCTGGTTCATTTGATAGCATTACATTTTACATACATACTTAATTTTGACAGTAGATTCTGTGTTTTTGTATTGCACTTGTCTGCGGCTCTGTGGCGGCGATAACGAATTTAAAGCCGTATTGTTTTTTTTTCTGTTCGGAAGCGCATTTATTTAGTTTTACACTTTTATATTATTGAAATACAGTAGTAAACCCGATTCCTAATGTCGCGATTCTTTCAAACATTTCAGATGGCAAGCAAAATCAAGGCCGGTCCCGTTGTTGATATTCTCGGTGATGAGATGACTCGCATCATCTGGAGCTCAATTAAGGATAAACTAATTCTGCCATTCCTTAGCATTGACTTGCACACATATGATCTGGGCATGGAAAACCGTGATCTGACCAATGACCAAGTCACAATTGATTGTGCTGAAGCCGTAAAGAAGTTCAACGTTGGCATCAAGTGCGCTACCATTACCCCCGATGAAAAACGTGTCGAGGAGTTTAATCTGAAGAAAATGTGGAAGTCTCCTAATGGAACAATTCGTAACATTCTCGGAGGCACAGTGTTCCGCGAGGCTATCATCTGCAAGAACATTCCTCGTCTAGTTACCGGTTGGGAGAAGCCAATCATAATTGGACGTCACGCTCATGCCGATCAGTACAAGGCAACCGACTTCGTTGTTCCAGAAGCTGGTACTCTGTCGCTAGTATTCACCCCTGCCAACGGAGGTAGCGGAGGTATCAAGGAGATTGTTCATGAATACAAAGCGGCTGGCGTCGCGTTGGCCATGTACAACACTGATGAATCTATTGTAGACTTTGCTCATTCGTCCCTTCAATACGCATTGCAGAGGAAGTACCCACTTTATCTGAGTACAAAGAACACCATCCTTAAGAAATACGACGGACGTTTCAAGGACATTTTCGACGAAATCTACCAGAAGGACTACAAGAAGAAATACGAGGAGGCTGGCATTTGGTACGAACATCGCCTAATCGACGACATGGTTGCCTATTGCATGAAGTCCGAGGGAGGTTTCGTCTGGGCTTGCAAAAACTACGACGGTGATGTACAATCTGATTCTGTTGCTCAAGGTTATGGTTCCCTTGGTCTGATGACCTCAGTGTTGTTGTGCCCCGATGGTAAGACTGTTGAGTCTGAAGCTGCCCATGGAACTGTTACTCGTCACTACAGAATGTACCAACAAGGCAAGGAAACGTCAACCAACCCCATTGCATCGATCTTTGCCTGGACCCGAGGTCTCCTCCACCGTGCCAAGTTAGATAACAACGCTGAACTCCAAAGATTTGCTGAAACCCTTGAGAAGGTGTGTGTCGATACCATTGAATCTGGCTTCATGACCAAGGATTTGGCCATCTGCATCAAGGGCATGAACAACGTTCAGCGCAAGGATTACTTGGAGACCTTCGAGTTTATTGACAAACTGGCTAACAATCTTAAGGTGGCTCTTTCGCAATGACTACTGACGAGTGCGGATAGTAAGGCCCATTTGTAGAGGACCGCTGGCGGGTGCATTACGAGTATATTATATTTAGTTACAAAACGAATAACACAATTTTATTTTTCAAAGAATTATTAGACTGCGTGAAATTAACTTCATTTTTATACCAATCAGAATAATGTTTGTGAAAACAATAAAGTCTAGTAAATGTCTTGTATTTTGTATTGTCATGTTTAATTTAATTTACAGATCAATAAAGAGGAAAATAAATCGTTTTTAGATCGATTCCATTGCATATGAGACGTTCTGCGCTGCGTTGTGTAACGCGTAGAATGATGGAAGCTTGAGCAGATAAGGAAAACAAAAACAAATTGAGCTTTGGATTCATTTGAATCAAATGCTATCTTGATTAAATAATAGGCCTTATATATTGAGGATTATTTGATGTTGGATTCAGTAACTATCAGTTCAAAGTTTAATTTTTTGCTCAAACTTGTTATCTTCAGATTGTTGAATCAAAAACGGTAGATGGAATGGTACAGTAATTAAGTTAGCACTCGTCATTGATTTGGTCAAATTGGGTTGCATTTTTTAAGAATTTCGTGGGAAACCGACAAAACAGATAAGTATAATTTTGTTTTGCTTTGAACTTTTATTCAGAGAAACTTACCCTTTAGAGTCGTTTACATCCCCTAAATCTATGGCCACCTATGGCTATTGCTACGTCCTAATGGGCCTAATTAATAGCATTCCTTGACTTTTATTAATTCATAGCCAATTTAATTAAATACGAATTTAAACCAACACAAGATCACTTTATAATTTTCAATGAAATTGTACTAGAGCGAAACGGCTACATCTGGTAGAACGAGTTCAGCTAAATAACGTTGGAAAATACCAACCGTAGGGTAAATAATGGAATATATCTTTTTTATTATTCGTATTACAAAGTACTTAACGACAAAATCCCCACAACACAAAGCAAAAATAACGTAGTTCGCCATCAAACATAAATCTCAAAAAAAGGTTTAAATAAAATCAATTTATATATTTTATAAAATCACTGCCTTATTCATAACACTTAATTAAATCTGGATTAGGGTTAATTTTGGTTTAATTGCAGTAAACGTTATTCATAAGCTTTTTTCAAAGTTAATTTCCATTTAATCAAGTGTCAAGAAGTTAAATGCCGAAATCGGCATTCAGGAGCAAAATAACTCTGAATTAAATTGTTCAAATCATCATGGCGTTCCTATCTCATGCACACACCATTCCAGAGAAAAATGTCAGAATTTATCAGATATTTCTACGAATTGCATACTTTTATATGAAATGCTGATATACTTTTAGGCTTATTGCCTTAATTCCTTGATTAACTGGTATACGAGCAAAAATTCTTTATGAATGAACATTTTTTAATCCTTAATTAAAATGACAGTTTCGAGTTTGAAGTGAATTAGCTGAGACACAGATAATTAAAAGATTAAATGAATCTAATGAATAAGGCTGTCAGTTTGCAGCAGCCTAATATTAATTTTTGACATTTCACCAAGACATACATGAGTTGACTATATTCGAACAGCAGCAGTTTTCTTGTTACATTGGATTTCAGAACTAGTTAATCAACAAGTGAGAAAATGTAAACCGGCATTAGTTTTGAACGTCCCCAGCGGCTGAGGGGACGTATTGAAGTAGGGTTTCTAACAGGGTATGTGTGAAACAGGCCTTAAAGGTATGCGAAATATGTAGGTACTACGTGTACACATTTTTTTCTAAACATTTTTATCATTGACATACTATACATGGACTGCTAGCAGCCAATTTTTCGTTGAAGCAAAAATAAACACTAGCTCTTTTGGTTCACGGCGGAGAGAAACGAAAACACTCAAATGTCATCGAGGAATTCGTGCAATTTGGTTTGTGTCGAGGTTTGTATGCTGAGTGAGCCATACTGCCATCTGTTATAGATCGTTTGAAATAATTTGAATAAGTCGTTATTTTTGCGCAGTTGCAATGTTTCTACAATGGATGGCACTGTGTTCTATGTAAAACAATAGCAAAGGCCCGCAGAGGTTGAAATCTCTTTCCTACTTTCGCCGCACTGAACCAAAAGGGCTAGTGCCTATGTTTGCTTCATTTTTCCTCGCAGGTTTGTATGAAACTGACATTTCACTAGCAGTCCATGTATAGTATGTCAATGATTTTTATTGTTCGAAAAGACAGATTATTTACAATAATTGTTTCTTGGTCAAACAATAATGCATTTAGCATATAGCACAGGTAAGTAGGTACGTTATGCTAACTTGAAGCGAATGATGGCTGGATAGATATCTATTATACCTATGTGTACATAAATTCAAAATGAGCATTCATTAGAATTCCAAGCAAATTTGTGAGAAATATAAGTATCCGTTCATGAATCATGAGTTCATTTGAAGTATGTGTTTATTTAAAACTTTCGACGGCATTCGTATGTTAACTCCGATCAAATTAGTCGGTAAATTAATCAGGCCACTAAAAAAGAGGAAATAGAGGTATCTACCTATTACTGCAAATGTACTCCAATGTAGTCTTTTAATGTCACACGCAAGTGATAGGTAGATAATAGTATCTAAATACTATGAGGAAGCACATTTCTTAATGAATCCCACAACGTTGTAATGAATCCCTCCAAGTGTCCATTACCGTTTGACCCGATCTACCTGTACATAATATATAAAAAGGTAAACAGTCCTGTGTGACGTGCATGTAGAAACAACAGAAACATCAACCAGTGGATGATTAATTATTATGTCTGCAGCATTCCCCAACAAAGTTTCTCCACTGCGTTTTTAAGAACGAACTTAATATTGCCATTCCCACTGCGATTTACGAGAGGAACCAAGCTTTAGATATTTTATGGCTTCCACAAAACTTACCTCTTATATTATGCTGTTGGGGGTTGTTTAGATGGTGACTGAAAATCGCCAAATGTCTATAACCAGCCGATACTAGAACTTAGTTCAGTTGAAACTCTTACTGAGACGCGGACGGTTCAAATCGCACTTTTTGCAGGACTATTCAAAAACCCAACAAATATTAAATCTAATCAGATTAATCTAGTCTGAATATGAAACAGGCTTCTAGCCTTGCCTTTGTGTCTATCGGTTTTGTGTTTATAACGGCTTTGCAGGGCGGGAGTAGCGCCTATTCGGGAAACAGTCATCGAGAATTGGATATTTGTAGTCATTGGAATGGACGCAGACATTTTCTGGAGCTTGGCGAAAGAGGCGATTTACACGCCCGTAACGTTACCACTTCTCCATATCGGGTGTGTCCATCAGTCAAAGGAATCGGATTTTAAGAAAATATAACGTCTAGTATTTTTTTAGAGTACCTTGTACACTCCGCTCAACATAAGAAATCGCACAAATGCTGATGTCTGGTACCAATGTAATTTAGAATTGGTTACATGCGCCGAGTGTGTGATTAGAATAACCTTCACCTATGTAAACTTTTCCAAGACATGTGAGAGAATAACTAACAGTGGCGTAACCGGCAAGTCACCTACCATGTGTCCTTGTGAACATATTCAGTTTTCGGAACCACCTTATGATACAACTATTTCGGGTCAGGAGTTTTGTGGTGATGGCAAGGTATTTCGCAGCAAGACGAGAACTCTTTTGTTGAAATTTTTCTATCGTGCCACAAACAGTCACGTATTTTCCTTGCAGTATTTTTCAGAAAGTAAGTTTATTGAAAAACGTAGTAGGTACCTACCCTACATTATATTAAAGCGGAACTCAATGAAATCGAATTTAATTTTGTGCAATGTAATGTTTTGTGAGCTAACAAAAAAGCAGGAAGTTAAAAACATTTAAAAAAAAAAGTTTAGCTCGAAAGCCATTACTAAATAGGGTTCCGTGATTAGTCAGTAGGCTAGAACTACTGAAAAAGGGGTTGCCAATAGTGTGTCCTGAGAAATCATCTTAATTCGGCTGTGCGGTACGGCACAAAAATAAAATTCATAACTTTTATAATTTTGTTGGTCGTGCAATGAAAATGCCATACATACAAATATGTACCCCTGGGCGAATGCGTTCTCCTTGAATCCTAGATGATACTACTACAAACAAAAACCACATTTTATCTTAGAATAGAAAGATAAGTTAAGTTAAGTTTTCCACTTAACGTCTTCCTCTTTACATTTTCGAAATGAGTGCGAAACAAAGAAGCATGATTACTGTAAGTGTAACTTGGATGAGGTTCGATCCCCGGAAAACACAAATTACATCTTTTTCCACTGCGCCACCTCTCGCAAACGTCTGAGAAACATCCGAGAGTATAACAAGTCCTAAAAAAGCTTCTGAATTCAGCCGTTCGGACTAGGCGTAGAACTGTAGGCCCCATCCATTCGTCTCAGAAATAAAAACTCACGCAAAAGTATGGCTGTAAGAAGCTAGCATTCACAAATATGCAAGTAGTCGTATCGTAATGCTACATAATCACCCCTATTCCCGTTGGCGTTTGTCATAAACGACTCGTATTTCACTTCGTTTTTTGTCGATTTTTGTAACATTTTTTAAACAAATGAATTGAAATAATGGTGAACACATAGAAAACAAAACAAAACTGTTAACAAAAGTTAAAACAAAAATCTGCACATCGTTTTACAACGACACGAAACATGAGTCGTATACGACAAACGCCAACGGGAATAGGGGTGAATAACTCCTATTCTCGCTGGCGTTTGTCGTAAACGACTAATATAGCTTTTCGTTTTTAAGCGATTGGTTTCCATCTTTTTTGAGACAAACGATTTAAAATAACACTGAACCCTTAGAAAAAGAAATAAAATCGTTAGCAAAAGTTCGAACAAAATCGGAATACCATTTTTACAACGCACATGAGTCGTATACGACAAACGCCAACGGGAATAAGGGTGATATGCACATCAGAGTTCAAATTACAAAACTATTACCAATTGCGTTGCGCATTACAACATAGAATCGATTTCATTGTACAACGCAAGGGTTGAAAACGATATACCTGCATGTAACACAATTTTCATTGCTTTATAAATTGAAACGTTATAATATTTTTCTCTATTCTCTATTGCAACATTTCCATTTTTATTTTATATGAAGGAAATGTTAAAATTATAAGTGGCTCACCGACGCAATCTATCGTCAGCAATTACTCGCAATTCATGCCGCAGATTATATCCACACCATACTTTCCAATGTCGTATCCTCGTGACTATGGCATCGAACATATTCTCACGTGTGAGGCAGACAATTGCCAAGTGCGCTTGGAGTTCACAGATTTCCAACTGGGATTGACATCGACTCTGGAGGTCTTTTGAAACCATTGTTGTGTGTAATGTCCAGAAAATCCTTATCTGTGTCGCAAATTTTTGAATAATTTTAGGTTTTCGATTCAAACGGCCAAATGTTGGACTCGTATACTGGTGAACATTTCCGTCCGCCAATTATTATTAGCAGTGGCAAGTCGTTGCTGCTACAGTTTCGTGGTAATGGAGTTACAGGATCAGGTTATAGAGCTGAAGTAAGTTTTCTTCCTTCTAAACAGATAAAGGATCGACAGTTGATACCTTATACAGGTGAGTACCTACAGATAAAAGAGAGGTCAGCACCACTCAGGTCATGCTTGTTTCGATTTATTAAAGATTGCGGTGGCATGGTGTCTGGTCCGGGAGGCGCAATAACAATGATGAACATGATCGAGAATACAACAGACGTCCGACTGTACGACTGTATTTGGATCATTAAGCCCGGCAATAACTATATGATGATGAAGACTCATATATCCCTAAGAGTTGAAGCCTTTTATGGAATGGCATCGCGCTCAGAGCTAACAATTCGCCAGGGAACAACATCGGATGCACCTAGCGTTGAGAATGTTGTATGGCCAAATAATGGCATGAGTAAAGAGAGTCATATTGTACCTATTCTGACGGGTTATTACATTCGACTACGGGGAGTCTTTGGAATGTCTTCAAAATTGGCGGTCGTCTACAGTGTTTTCAATTATTTAAGTGAGTTTTCAACCGACTATGTCTAAACCTATCTGGGTAAATATATTTAAATTGACAGATTGCTACATTGGTTCTGAATTCTTGTGTAACAACAATCACTGCATTTCAATTCGCTTACATTGCGATGGATTCGATCACTGTGGAGACGGCAGTGATGAACCAGAGTCATGTGAGGAGGACTGGGCTCATCTTCAAAACGATCGCCGATGGTATTCCCATAAGCCGAACTACTATTTTCCAAAAATGGAACAATATCCTGACTTAAAAACCGCAACGGGGATATTTGTCATGAGCACATTGGGCATATTCGCTGTCCTATCTGGGTGGATGGTGATACTCTATAGAATGGGCGTTCGCGCAAGACATCAACGAGAGTTGCAGAACCATTTGCAGACAATTAGTGAGCTACTAGGTAAGCCTTTTACTGCCTTCTATCGGAAAAGTAATATTCTCTCTCTTTTCGAAAGATCGCCAAGAAGAACTTACTACGGATGACCCACCTGGCTATGAAGCTCCTCCAGACTATGAAGAAGTGATCAAAGTCGGTATGGACCAGGAAATTCATGAATCACGTCACAGACAAAGAAGACATCCACGACATCGCCATGACCAGTCAAGGTCACATAGCCGTGGTAGACTGAATATTAATCCTAATAATTCCCTTCAGCCGACTGTGCATACATACGGACCGTCAACTTCGTCAGCGGCAGCAGATCCCTGTCCAATGGCTAATCCTTTGCAAGAGCTAGCAAGCCGAGTCTTGTCAGCAACTACAGCGTGTGGTAAGTAAAATGCATATAATCGTTCAACATTGCATTTTAATTAATTTTAAATAAGACTTTAACTTGCAGACCTTGCAGAACCGGGTACAGAGAGGCAATGCAGGTGTGCGTCGAACCAACCCATGGGGGCTGCAACGAGCGCCACATCGATTTCCATTGGGGGTGAATTACCCACTGGCAGTTCGGAATTCCAGGGTAGCCACCAACATCAACCACAGCAACCGAGTTCATCAGGCACGCCAACTCAGTTTGAGGAATGCTCTAATGAATTTAGAGATGAATCCCTTAACATTTCGTTTACCTTAGCCATACCGCAGACATTAACGGGAAGTGATGGAAGTAAGTATGGCACAAATTAGAAGTTTGCCCTATGTTATGTACGAGTTATGTTGCTTACGTCGATTTTCATTGGGCTTTTACCGTTTTGCTCAGATTTTTCCTGCCCAATGTAACATGAAATGAGATAACTTTTTTTTTTTGCATTTGGCTTGGTGTGTTATTTGACAGTCAGCTGTTTTTTTTTTTTTTATTACAATTTGTGTTTACAAATTCCTCTTATGTTGAATTCGATTGGCAATCTGATGTCGATTTTCTTTGGGCTTTTACCGTTTTGCTCTCAATCTCAGATTTTTCCTGCCCCAATCGAACATGAAATGAGATCAATTTTTTTTTGCATTTGTGTTGGTGTGTGATTTGACAGTCAGCTGTTTTCAAATTCCAATTTGTGTTTAAAAAATTGAATTGTTAATTGTTAGTTTTTTACTTGTACTTGTACAATAACTACTTACTTGTTTTGTTTTGAACTAGAACTTCGTCCTTCCCCATGAAAACAACCCCATACGACGATCCATTCGTCTACATTAATATCCATTTTCATATTTTCAAATTTATTCCACAATAGGTAGGGGAGACTGGGGCACATTTGAACCCTTTTTGCTTTGAGGTCTCATAAAATCCTATTTGTTTAAATTATTAAACTCACTTTAAGAAATGCAAATAAACTTTGATTTGGACAAATAACTACGTAAATTTAGTAAGGGCGTATAATTTATTTCTATTTAAAAACGAAGTAGGTCCTTATGTTCAAAGGAACCCCCCTTCCCCATACGGGGGGCACTTTTGAACGGCAGTAATTGTAATTGCTATTAGCAGCTAATAAGTTACTACATGCTTTGTATTTTTTTAATAAAATAAATTAACTTTATTTTTTTAATAAAGAAAACAAAAACGACTTAGCAAAAGCAAACTGAAATTTTGAAATTTCTGAAATAGGTATTTTACAGACTGAAGAAACTTTCTAAAACAAAAATGAGTTATTTTATTAACCGAACATAAATTTTAAAAAAATTAAGATAAAAATTATCACCGCAGCTGTCCTCGATGTTCCCGGAGCGTTAATTTTAATAATTAATTAAAAAGCTAAGAAATGACAAGCTATGAAATATTGCTCGTGGAGACGCGGTGTTAACACAATATTTCATAGCTTGCCATCTGTCATTTCTCATAGAAAGAAATAACGATAGTATGCAATAAAATGTAGGGTGGGCATTTCATATCTTACTATTTCCATAGCCATCACACGAAAACACATGCGTCACAACAAAAAAGTACACCCCATAGAATACTATCGATAGCAAGCTATGAGCTGAGCAATAGATGGAATACCATTTTTCATAGAATACTATTTGTGGTCTCCACGAGCAATTTTCATAGCATACTATATGGCAAGCTATGAAATATTGCTCGTGGAGACGCGGTGTAATGAAAGTGTATTGGTAAATCTCGAGCGTCTCTGAGAAAAAATCTAGATTCGCAAAAGTGCTCTCGACTCTGAAAAAGATTGCTTTTTTTTTGTACCAAACGAACGAAAAAAGTGATCTCGGGAAAGAAAGAGTGCTTTTTTCTGGCGAATCGAAATTAACATTATTTTGGTATTGGTGGAAGTATGTGTGAATCTCGCTCGCTAATCGAGATTCGCAAAAGTGATCTAAATTTAAAAAAAGTGATTTTTTCCGCCCAATGGAAAATGAACTTGACAGACAACTGATTTCTAGAGCAGAAAAACTGAATCTGAAAAAGGTGTTTTTTCTTGCCCAATGGAAATCGACATTAGATTCATAATTTTGCAGCATGAGGGCTAATATGAAGCCGATTTATTAAAGATGTTAACCGGGTTAGGAATGTAGATATTTCACTGTAAAATCTACTATTTGCTTTTTGCACAAAAAAATGTATAAGTGACCCAGATAGAATAAGCGGGTTTTACTACCCATGGAATTTTAGTGCTTTGGGGGGGAAGTAATATTTTGACATCTACAATATTGATTCTCAGTTATCAACTTAAAAAAAAACGGACTCGATTGAAGTTGTAATAAAACTCCCCAATTTTCTCGAACGTTAAGAACACCTCTTTTGGTCCTTTTGTTATATTCGTTTTGGTTACTGACTCTCATTTTTTGTGGCATATTTTTTCTTCAACATTTGAAGGGACAAATTGAAAATTCCGCTAAAAGGTTTTTTTTTTGCGTAGAACTTTTGTACATAAAAGTTGGGTCTAAATATACGCCCGTATTTATCTTTCTCGACCTTCCTGTCTATCAGTGAAAAAAAAACATAAGGCCTGTTTTATTGAAAATTTTGCTCAGTTTTTGCTATGTTTAGTTGAATCTTCACGCACGCGATTACAACAACTACACTCTGCTTTAGTGTATTCCCATTTGGTATTTATTTCAAGTAAAAGTGACTGGACAGTACACCTTTCTGTAGTTCATGCGACTGCTAGTTAACTGATTTCAGCGCAATTCACTTTCAGCGAGTCTTTAATAGGAGATCCACTTTGTCCACTTTGTCACTAATATCAATCTCGAACGTAAATTATACAGCCATCGTATATACGATCGATCGTATGTGTACTTTACTTGGCTTTGCTGAGATACGCGTTCAAGTCATTTATTATTTTCTCTTTTAGAAACACAACGTCCTAAAAGCAATATTTGTACAGAAAACACATATTTGAAGCGATCATGGGTGGTGTTTAATAATGGTAATCAAAATTTTCGAGTTCAACGGCTAAGACACACTTTCTCATCACCAGAAACATTTTTAACGGATTTTATGCAACCTGCTGAACCATTAAACTACGGAACAAATTTACCTATTGAAAGGTAAGTTTTTTTTCTATTAAAATAAAGAACAGAGACTTTAACTTTTCTTCTAGAAACTGTAACATTAGCAATGCCAGTATCTTTGGTTCGGAACTATCACGGGATCCTTCACCTACAATCGATAACCGAATGTCATCGATAACGTCTAATCAACTGGAGTTGTTTACTCAAGTCAACACTGAATCCAACGTTCAAACCCCGGATTCTGAAAAGGACATAGATTTAGATTTGGATTTGAGAGCTTTAATCCAAAATTCACCAAGAGTTGAAAAGCCCAATAGCAGTAAGAATAAGCACCGTTCAACACATAGCAGCGGTAGCATTTCCTATAGATTTGATTTGGTAGCTACTGAGGCCAACCAAATGTGTCATTCAGATAGTGAGAATCCAACTTCCTGTTTTGGCAATGTTAACAACCCGTTTAGAGTTACCAATAAGAAACGAAATGCCCATCATAGACGCCACGTTCGTAGTAAATCTTTTACGAATGCCGGTAGTCGACAAAGGGTCACACGACTGAGGAGAACATCTTCGGCGGATTTACTAATGCATCGTTACTCACCAAATAAGGAACGCAATTGTTCTAAAATTTACTTAATATAAGTGACATACATCAATAAATGAAATAATTTTTTATAGTCTGCATCTCTTCAATAGTGCAAGCTGCCGCTTAAAAGCTACTTAAGTTATGTAAAGATATAATAATAAATTATTCATATTTAAAAATTTTAATATGTACCTACCTATGAATGGTGCAATTGCAAAGAAATGTTACGATTTTAGTATACGCTAAATGAACACAACGTTACTGTAACGGATATAGTAATTTAACAATTAACTTCTAAAACACACCTCAGGCCAAGTAAATGAAAAGAAAAGGAACGTATTAGGTATGTTGCGCATATGTACGTTTTCCGGTAGTTTGATTTTGCTTAAGAAATGTAGGATTAGCTACTCGTTCTTAATAATCGAATAGGATCAAACTCTGTAAGTCAATATGCATACCTACACCGGTTTACGTACGTATTTCAAGGGAAAAGTTGTGTTAAAAACGGCAAAACATTGAAATTTCATCAAATAAATATTCTAACATGTACCTTTGTTTTTAGTTTATGTTTTTAACCATATAGCCTAAAAATAAAATGTAATTATTAATTATTTGTTTTGTATTCATATTCAAATGATTTATTTAAACTGCCTGATGTATCTCAATCAAAGCTCTTCAAATGACTATCAAAGCTTAAGTACGCTTTCCCATTTCCCTCAAATTAGCAAATGTTATTGTCTCTCAAGAAATATTCAAATAATTGTAAAATCAAAATTAATTCCGGAATATCTGCGTTACCTCAAACTAAACAAAAAGGATTAATTCCGGCGTCAAACAACACCAACAAACAAAAAATAGGTTGACAGTTCACATATTTCTCAACTTTCGCGTTGAATTAAGTCGCTTTACAGCAACTTTAACGTTACGTAACATTATGGGGGATTTACATTACCACGCCACGCAATTTGGCATGACTTCAAAGAGAAAGATCCGTTTTCTACAGTCAAGGCTAATGATCTGTACACGGCTACGTAACGAAATGTCAAAGTTTATATTGCGTCAAGTTGGGGTATGTGGTTCGCTACGCTTGCGGCAAAGACTCTAAACTCCAGTGTAATCATTTTCCGACATTATGCCGTATGTTTAGGATCCAACCTTTATCTTTATAAAGAGTTTTTAATGAAAATAGGATTACGTTACGTTGATTACGTAGTCGTGTCTCGAAAATCGGTAAACGTCAGTTCAGTAAAACTGTCAAAATGAACTTCCGAATAGACACTTCGATTTTTTAATTTAGTAAACAACGAGAACTTTGAAATACCAACTAATATTCGATTGACTGCTATTTGGCAGAAAATAAAACAATCGTTTTTGGGTTCAAGAGCACATTTGTGAATCTATAAGTGTATTCATGCAAAGTCGTAAATTTATACCATTTGCGTAAAATCGTAAGTTTACGACACACGTTTCATGAACGCCCCAAATAGCTGCCTGGTGCGTAAATGACCAATCAGCTGTTTCACATGAGAGAGAATGAACGAATTGATATAATGCGAACAAACTACTTTTGATGCAATTATAAAGAGAAAATTGCACATTTTACTACTCCAAGATGAGGATAATTAATTATTCCATCAAAATTTATTAAGAAAACAAGTTTATTGACAGTTTAAATAACGAAATTTCGAAATCCGAATTTTTTGCCGCGAACGAAAACACCCTGGCGCGAATTGTCAGTCTATTCACAATCCACATCATTTAAATCGCGTTCCACAAAGTAGCGAATAAAAAATTCGTTCGAACCTTATTCCAAGAGGAGGATATCTTGGAATAATAAAATGTGGAATTTTCTGTTTAAAAAGTGGTTTATTCGCATTTCATCAATTCGTTCGTTCGTTCCCATGTGAATGGTCCTTTAGGTAGGTACTAGAAAGTCGAACTACAGCA
This sequence comes from Cheilosia soror, assembly GCA_949372485.1. Lineage (NCBI taxonomy): Eukaryota > Metazoa > Arthropoda > Insecta > Diptera > Syrphidae > Cheilosia > Cheilosia soror. Next base: position 4,784,118 of record OX443561.1, read on the forward strand.
AATGAAATGGTAGAAATTGCAAGCTGCCCATTTTCCCATCCCACGAACACACCCGAAATGGATTGTATGTTCCACGTTGTGGATTGTGTGTTTGCAGAATTGTCAAAAAAATCGAGGAACTCACACACAGAAAATAAAAAAAACCTTTTTCTGTTGCACATCTGTCAAGTGAACGATAATCCCTGGACCAAGTCGGTACATTTTACAACGTGCGAGGTTATCGAAAATTTTTTTTTAAATTCCACCAAACTTCTCTTTAATTTTTATTCGAATAACAAAATGTGGCCTAGATTCGGTATTAAAATTGGCAATAGCACGCTGTGCATAGCTGCCGTAAAATCCGATGGTAACCCCGAAGTGATAGCCAACAAACAAGGCGACCGCGTATCGCAAGCCTGCCTGCTTGCTGAAGGCAACGAAATAGAATGCGGACTCACGGCCAAACAAAAAATGGCATCAAAACCCGCTTCTTGCGTAGCCAACAGCTTGCAGTTCTTCCTTTCACAATCCACACTGACGCCAGAAAAAATCCGAGAAGCATGTAAGTACATCACATGCTATTACAACGAAGAGACGAAGGAGTTCGAACTCAAGTCCAAAGGTGGTGGTGACTCGGACAAGGAAATCATTACTAAAATCTCTCCGCACCAAGTTTGTGTAAATTTCTACAAAGCCGAGTTCGAGCTGGCCCGTCAGTCGTACTTACACGAGGACTCCAAGCCATCTGTGGTGCTGTCAATACCAAATTGCTATCCGAAGGAATCATGGCCAAATCTTGCAGCAGCGGCTGAAGAAGCTGGTTTCCATGTGGCACAGATAATTTCGGAGACGACGGCTGCCGCTTTAGCATACGGCATTGGTGAAGCGCAAACTACTGAATCAGAGGCTAAAATTGTGCTTTGCATCAAAAGTGGAGGCATTTACAGTCACTTTACGCTTTACGAGGTTGCCGGTGGAATGTACACGTTGCTAGAAGAACTGGGTCCTTTCCCCATTGGCGGCAATCAGTATACCGAAGCTCTGGTCGAATTCGTCAGTCAGGAGTTCTACAAAAAGTACCGCCTGGATCCCAAGGAGAGTCGCCGCTCAATGGCAAAGATTTATACTGCAGCCACCAACTGCAAGCACATTCTAACCGCATTGCCATCGAACCAAATCTACATCGACTCGCTAATGGATGGCGTAGATTTTAGCCTGCAGATGTCGCGTGCACGCTTCGAGAGTCTCATCCAGCCGGTCATAAACAAATTCATGGCGACACTCAACGAAGCTGTCGATAAGCTTTTCGCCGACAATACGTGCATCGTGAAACAAATCGACGAAATAGTGCTACTGGGTGCTACCATGAAGATACCCAAGATCCAGTCAGCTATCGCTAGTCGGTTTCCAGAGGCGAAACTCCACTCAAGTTACGCAGCCGACGAAGTGGTCGCAATTGGCTGCGCTCGCCAGGCAACGTATCTTGTTGATCCCGAGGGACAGGACTTGAACGACAAGGAAGTCTGCCTATTCACACCAGGTGATTTGAAAATGTGGCACGGTGCGGCTGTGGAAAAGTCGACGGTTATACTCAAAGGTGGGTCGCTGCTGCCTGCTGTAGTTGTAGTTGAAGTAGAAAAGGACGACAACGAGGCCAGTGCGGGTGAGGGTGAGAAATTAGAAGTATTTCACATCAAGGGTGAGGATAAAACAAGCGAAATAAGTCTAAGTGCAGCGCCTACACCTGACGGCAAATTCAAAGTCGAAGCATCCGTAGATGTGAAGGAGGACGGGGTGACGACTGTTATAACGCTTAGATGTCTGTAAATACGTTTTTATTATTTTTTAATATTTAAATAAATGTATTTAAAATTAAATTTAAAAATTGAGTCGTTTTAGTAAAAAAAAGAGATTTCTTAGGTGGTTTCCAACCGAAGACTGGACTATTTTTTTTTAGATGCTGTTTGATTTTTCGATTCATTATGGAGGTTCGGATGCCTACATAAACTTATGTACCAAAAAAATACAATGCGCCATCTCTGTCTTGTTGTTAGCACAAAGAACTTATTTGACGGTGACTAGCAACACGAGTGCTGGTATTGTAAGGGAGTCTTGCTGCTACGTGCAGTAATCCACACGCACTGATGCCTTATTTTCCACAATCATGGAAAAATACCTACCGACAAGATAGCATTTCTGTTCTGCCGACGAAATGATTTTATAATTTTTTCTGTTAGTAGCTCTCAAGCGCTTGCAAATCTTTTGGGCGACAACAACTTGCACTAGAAAAAGGATCGCATCATAGATACGTCAGTTTAAATTTTTCAACTCGGTTGGTCAGAAACTCCAACCTAAACCGTGGCTGTAGATTTATTGATGTAGCACCCTGCGCTGACAAAGGTGGTTTACAAATGCCTCAATAAATCACAAGTCACGTAAGCATTCAGCACTACCCTGCAAAATTTATATTTTCTCCATGTATGACTCAGAAATTTCCCCCGAAACGGCAATAAAAGCAAACGCTCCTTCCTCCGGGTGAGGCATATGTCGGAAAAACTTTAAAGTTTTCGGATGCGAAGGATCAATGATCGTATGATTCCTCATATCCATTAGTTTAACGAACTCTTGAAGTGGAACAAGTTTGTCAATCGGCAGCTGTACAAATGGTCCCGGTAATTCGTCATTCAATACATAACCCGATAGCAACATAGCATAGTCATTGCGAACTCCTTTCATATGAAAACACATGGAGTCAATCGAAGACAGGTAGGTTATCCACTCTTGCCCCCTGCGGCGGTCGGATAAATCTGACAACAGGGGTACATATTTTTCGGCTTCACCGATAAGAAAGTTAAACTGTTCGTCTAGCACCTAAATTCTTGATTTTACTTAAATTGCGCCACAGAAATGTAAATTGAATACCTTCCCAATGTTATCGTCATCGTTGGGGCATTCGTTAGCATGTAAATCGCACACTTGAGCTTTCTCCGGTATTCCACCACTGGACGGACACCGAGGCTTACGACCAGACTCCATTCTCTTCGGATTTTGAATGTAACTCACCTCTCTGAGAGCATTATCGGGTGGATATTTATTGAATGGATGTCTCAAGCCATTCAAAGACATACATATCGTCAACATTACTAAATACCGATTTCGCTTTTCTCGCAACACCTCCGCATTGTACGCTGGATCGCTGAGTTTGCGAAACCAAACAGTGGCCAACTTCTGCCCACACGGAGTGGGAAGCTTTAATACGAGATCTTTAACCAGACAGCTGCAATAGGATGAAGAAAAGTCAGCTTCGCTCTTCTATTAAATGGCATACCTGTAATACTGAAATTCCATGTCAAGAACGTCCAGATTCTTGACTCGAGACATATGCCCCGTATATATTAAAAACGATTATAGTAGAAAATAAGTTTAATCAAATAACAAGATTATTTCTTAACTGTCTAAAACTCCATTGTCGCATCGCTCACTTCGATTGCCTTCATTTTGTAGCTCTTCTCGAGTTTGCGTAGAAATTCTTCAAACACAACCACAGGCTTGAACATACCAGTCTTCTTAAAGTCCTTAATGCGACTCTTGTCTTCAGGAGCGTCTTCCTCCTTACTCTTCTCATCGAACGCATTGATTTCCTCCATTAGCGAAACAATGGTCGGCACTGTCATGGGATCAAACTTGCCCGCCACATTCGGGTTGAAGGGAACACACAGCTTTCCCGTACTGGGATGGATACAGAAAGGAGCCTTAAGCAAATGGTTGAATCCCTTGGTGACATTTATATCCAAACGCGGATACATAATAGCCAACTGAATCTCCTCCACAATGTTCCGCATTTTCCTAGCCCAAACGTTTGATGTGGCCTGACTCCGCATAGAGTTGACGAAACGTGTAAAAGTTGTCCAGATCGTCTTTGAACTAGCGCCTTCGTGTTTTTTAAGGTGCGTCTCGACATCCTTACGGGCATTCTCATCGGAAATCATTAGAAGAAGTTTGCTAATGCCTTTTGCGGTACCAAATAGATTTTGATCCTCCAAGACAACTTCTTCAAACATGGGCTCAATTATCTTTAGCGCACGTTTGACGCTGTGATGCATACGCTCGCCAATTACTGCCCGAACAGTGCCGCTGTTATCACCGCCGACAGCGTGTGAAACTATTTGCATGTATTCGGCGACGGCAGCTCGGCCCTTGGTGTCTAAATGGCGTGCGACATGATCACATATCCAACAATGGATTCCACGTCGACCAGAAAATACCCATAGGATGTGCTCAAAGCCGAAGTCTTCTCTCAGTGTTAGATCTAACACTTTGCATGCGATTGTCATGAATTTCCAACACTTTGTGCATACCTCAGCGCCTTCGCAGCACGTTCGTACATCGTCATAGTCCGTCATATCGATATCGAAGACGAGTTCTCGTTGGACAGGTATCATAGACTTGGCGGACATACGCAGAACTGACGGCCTAAAATTGGTAAAATTAAGATTAGAGCGCGGTAATGTTTGAATAGCGTTCACCCTACACGCGAGCGTAGACTATTAAATGTATTGAAAGCAGTAAGAGTGCAGTGCTTGTACTTCAAATGATCTATTATCCAGTAACGATTATTTGTTGAATGAAATAAAAACTCTAAATGAAGTTATTATAAATCAAAATGAAAACTATGAAAGACTGCTTCGAAAAAATAACATACTCATTATGAATATCAAAGAAGTCAATGAAGATAATGAAAAGCGAATGAGTCTGGTTAAGAACTTAATGAAAACTAAACTAGATGTCAATATATTGGAATCAGACATAAATTTCATTAAGAGAATTGGCAAACCTAGTGAAAATAAGTCAAGACCCATCTTAATTGGACTGATGACTTTACTTAAAAAAGAAGAAGTCATGAAAAACAAATCGAAATTGAAAGGTACAAACATATATATCAAAAACGATCATTCAACTCAAGAGCGAAACAAGAGAAAAGAAATGTTCTCTATGGCTCAAAAGCTAAGAGAAAAAGGTGTTGAAGTAGCTATAAGGAGAAACAAATTGATCGCGAATAATGAAGAGATTGACCTAACAGATGCATCTAACAAATTCCTAGTTGATAACAGCAATACTAAAAGAAATAGATCACCTGAAGAAATACAAAAAGATGGAAAAAAGATAAAAGCTAAACCTGTGGAGGAAACAATTAATAAAGAAAGTCAAAAAAGAGTAAATAATAAAGAAAAAGAAACAGAGAGGAATGAAGGAAAGTTCAAATCTCCATCCAAGTCAATAAGATAGCTTAACAATTAAATATGTTAAAGGCAACACGATGTATACAGGGCTATGAAAAAAGGTAACAGATTGGATATTCTAAGGTAAGAGATATATTATATTAACTAAAGGAAAATACAATAGTACAGACAAGACAAGACGAACACACAAAACACAAATCAGACTCTGACATAAGTACATAATTGGCAATAGTACCAGGATGTGATGGGTTAACATTTAATAATGGGCACTCCAAGAAATGGTCACAAATCCAACGACACTATTGTAACGTGGTGAGTAAATGCCGCCATCTAAATAAGCATTCTACTACAAAAGACAACGACACGAACACTACAAAATATGAAACTTAAAGATAAACAATACAAATGAATTTAAAAAAAAAAAAAAAAAAAAAGAAATAAACAGTATAGTACCTACAGGTAACTAAGAAGAAACCAAAGTCAAAGATAAAAGTTTTAAGTTAATTATTAGTTATAAATAATTAAAAATAAATTTAAATTAAACTGAATTTTGATTTGATTTAAATAAGAATGAACTGAATAGTAAACAAGAACGAGAGGAAGGCAACGGGAAACCACCTCTTTCAGATAATAAAAATACAATCTTCCCTAGTAAAATCATCATGCAAAATCAAACATTACAAATGGCCCTCAGTCCCCGGCAGACCTTAAATGGTCAGAGGGTGCTAAGAATCCCCGGTGGGTATCTCAAAATTGGAACATGGAATGTTCGTAGCCTATTACAGGCAGGAAAATTAGAAAATGTAATAAAAGAAGTAAAAAGACTAAAAATAGACATTATGGGAGTTGCAGACGTACAATTGAAAGGAAATGGAGTGACAGTGAGTAAAGATGGATACAAGCTTTACTATTCATGCGCAGATACGAATCGGAATAGATATGGTGTAGGTTTGCTCATCTCAGAAAAGATACAGAAGTCAGTAACTGGGGTCATAAATGTGTCCGAAAGAGTAATGCTCGTGAAACTAAAAGCTGAAAAAACAGTAGTGAACATAATTCAAGTGTATGCACCCACAAGTGATTGTGATGATCTAGTCATTGAAGAGTTTTATAATCACGTAGATGAAGCAGTAAAACTAACCAAGAAAAAAGAAATTGTGTTTATGTTGGGCGACCTAAACGCTAAAGTGGGTAGAGGAAAGGTTGAAGATATAGTAGGAGAACATGGGTTAGGTGTAAAAAACGAGAGGGGGCAAAGGCTAATAGAATTCTGCCATCTACACGATTTTACAATAACGAATACCTGGTTCAAACTTCCGCCAAGGAGATTATACACATGGACTTCACCAAGACACACCTCTCAGTCGATTGTCAGAAATCAAATTGACTACATCATCATCAACAAAAGATTCAGGAACATTGTGAAATCAGCGAAAACCTATCCAGGTGCTGATGTAGGCTCAGATCACAACCCAGTGGTAGCAAAATTTAATATAAAACTGAAAAAGGTCAAAAGAAGCTTCAAACAGAAAAGAATAAACATAAGCCTACTCAAAAATCAAGAAACACGAAATAACCTCAAGAGAGAATTGAACGAAAACATCACACATTTAAACTCAACTCAAATTGATGAAGAAAATATAAACTCAACATGGCAAGAGATAAAAGAAATCATAATCGAAACCAGTAAAACACATTTACGTAGCAGAAACCAACAACCGAAAAAAGACTGGATGACAAATGAAATTCTTAACCTAATGGAACAGAGAAGAGAAAACAAGAGAAACCAACATATGTACAAAGAAATAAACAGATTGATCAAAATCAAAATCAGAGAAGCCAAGAACCGCTATCTGCATCAAGAATGCGAAGAACTGGAACGACACGACAGAAACCACGATAGTTTTAATTTACACAAAAAAATAAAAGAAATCTCTGGTATAAAGCGCAAAACAGAGCCCAATAACTTGAAAAACAATCAGGGGAAACTTTTGTTGAATACGAAGGAAAAATTAGAACACTGGAAGGACTACATCGAAGAACTTTTCTGGGACGAGAAGATTCTTTTGGAACCCTACAATAACTCAGAAAGTCCCGTAATAATGAAAGAAGAAGTCGAAAAAACACTGAAAGAAGCAAAACCCCGAAAAGCGACAGGCCCCGATGAAATTCCAAATGAGCTACTCCAACTACTCGAAGAAGAAAATGTGCAGATATTGGTAAAACTGTTCAATGCTATCTATAGACATGGTAAAATTCCCGATGAATGGTTGAAGTCAACTTTCGTCACACTGCCAAAGAAGAATAAACCTACAAACTGCTCTGACTATAGATCTATCAGTCTAATGTGTCATACACTAAAAATTTTTCTTAAAATCGTCCACAAAAGAATATACAATAAACTCGAAGAAGATATAAGCGACACTCAATTTGGTTTCAGAAATGGATTTGGAACTCGTGAAGCTTTATTTGCATTTAACACATTGATTCAGCGCAGTTTGGAGATGAACAAAGCGGTGTTTGTATGTTTTGTAGATTATGAAAAGGCTTTTGATAAAGTGCAACATGCTAAAATGATAGAAATACTAAGGAACAAAAATATAGACACGAATGATGTCAAAATTATAGAAAATCTGTACTGGAATCAAAAAGCCAAAGTAGTTATAGATGGCGAAGAATCAGAAGAGATTGAAATTCGGAGAGGAGTCAGACAGGGGTGTATCTTATCTCCGCTCCTTTTTAATATGTATTCAGAAGAAATCTTCAAAAACCTACCAGTAGACCCAAGTCGCGGAATAAAAATTAACGGTTTTCCAGTCAACAACATAAGATATGCAGACGACGCAGTTATATTGGCAAATAACATCAATGAACTTAACATCACAATGAACAATCTCAATACGGAAAGTAACAAATACGGGTTAAAAATTAATGCAAACAAAACAAAATTCATAGTGTTTGAAAAGACCCAAGTAACACAAAACTATGTGCTTAAAATAAACAACTCCGTTGTGGAAAGAGTCGACACCATTAAATATCTGGGAACAGTAATCAACACAAAAGCAAACCCTTCCAAAGAAATACAATGCAGGATCGAACAAGCGAGAGCAGCGTTCTGCAAGATAAAGAAAACTCTTATGAGCAGAGAGATTAACTTACATCTCAAAGTGCGATTGATAAAATGTTACGTCTGGTCGGTTCTTCTTTATGGAGCAGAAACATGGACTCTAAATAGCGCTTCAACGAGGAAGGTAGAAGCATTTGAAATGTGGATCTACAGAAGAATTCTCCGAATTTCCTGGGTTGACAGGATCACGAATGAAGAAGTGTTAAGACGCGTAAGGAAAAAACGAGAAATACTCATTACCATCAAAGAAAGAAAACTCCAATATCTCGGTCACATAATGAGAAACAGAAAATACCAACTCCTCCAACTAATGCTGCAAGGAAGGATCGAAGGAAGAAGAAGCGTCGGAGGGCAGAGGCTGACTTGGCTCACAAACTTGAGAGAATGGCTTAATCTTTCTACGACAGAAATCTTCAGAGGAGTGACAAATAAACAAACATTAGCATCGATGATTTCCAACCTCCGGAACGGAGCGGAACCCTAAGAAGAAGAAGAACGATTATTTGTAATAAAAACTAAACGCGCTGAATATATCAAAAATGCGGTAGATGAAATAAAATGGGTGCATATCTTTTAGTAAGCAAAATATTTATGTATGTATGAAGATACGATTGTTGAATGTCCTTCAAAGATGTCCATATCTTATAAAGTTATCGGAGCGTTTTTAAATCTGGTTTAAATAATCGCCCGTATTCCCGATGGCGTTTGTCGTAAACGACTTATTTAATTTCATTTTCAAGTCGGTGTTTGTAACTTTTTTGAGGCAAACGATTTGAAATGACAGTGAACACATAGAAAAAGAAATGAAATCGGCAACAAAAGTTAGAACAAAATCTGAAAATACCGTTTTTACAAGGACACGACACATAAGTCGTATACGACAAAAGCCAACGGAAATAATGGTTGAATTAGCTGTCACACTAAAAGTCTTAAGCACAAAGCTTATTGTAGAGAGGAGGGCTCTAGAATACACCTTGACGTCACATAGTGCCAACCGATGTCGAATTTGTCGAGCAATTAAATATAAATATTTCAGAATTGCACGCCACCACTACCAGTCAAACTTAACAACAGCAACAACAACTTACTTATTTTGTAGCACTGCTCCGATATCAATCTTAAGCGGATTACGGGCGCACAAATCCTTTTCAAACTGCGATTGTGTATCATAGCACAGGTAGCGTATGTAAATGTCATCGCCCAATGTAAAGGAAATTTCTCTATTCGTGAAAATACCCGGTTCAGCTGAAACAAAGAAGGCAAACCGTCATTGGACTCGAGTCTATAAATAACTGGCAACACTTACACAATCCGTACGATAGCCAGCGGTAGAAAGGTTTATGGGGAAACAAACGTTTGTAATACACCGGCAGCATATCGGGAAGAGTACTGGGATCATATTTCGACGCGGCCAATGCCTTTGCTTCTGGTTCTGCAACTTCTTTCATGATGGCAGAAGCGGCTTAAACACCACCTATAACAAAATCCCAACTGAAATTTAAAACAAAAATTCAATCATCATACTCCATTGGGCATTATGTACAGAAGTTTACTTTATTTACTCTCTATTGTATATGAACAGCTAAACATAACACTACTTAATACACAACTTCTTCACATTAAATCAAATAAAAATAAAAATACAAAACACAGTAATATTATATTAAGGACTTAATTATAGGAAATTGTTTAAAAAATAGATCATCATATGTATGTATGTGTAGAAACAATATAAGAGTTAGTTTCGCCTATATTTGGCATGTGGTACGCTTAATCTGTCTAGAATTTCACGCTACTGTGAGGCGAATGTCCTGCATTTTATTGTTCTGCCATATGTACTCCTTTTGTTTTGACGGAGACGTGTTGTAGAGGGTAACCGAGGCGATATGCTTGTTTGGCATCACCTCGAATATAATGTCCTGATAGCCGTAGCAGAATGTCGAACCAAATGGGTTGGCAGTGTTTGTCGAGCTGGCCCGATGCAAAACAACTGGCCTCTCGGATGGCACCAGCGATGAACTAATATCGTCCCATTTGGAGTACGCTGTGATTGGGACCGATTGTGACGAGATTTGTTTGTCGCCATCGAGCACTTTGTCGGGTTTCAATTGGAATTGAAACTCACAACGATGGTACATGTTGAAGTTGAAATGACCCGGATAGTTGGTGTGCAGAATGAACTTCTTGCATGACTGTGTGCGCGCGTCGAAGAGAATGTCAATGCCAATGGTAAAGTAATTGAAAAATATATCACTTCGCTTGCTCTGGGCCTGGCGATTCACGCTCGATGAGTGGATTTTCATTTTGTCCTCGCTCTTGAAGAAGATGCGATTGGGTGCGCCCAAATTCATAGCCACATCTTGGCAACTATCGCCGAAAAGAATCTCCTTGGTGAAGCATTGTCTGCGAGGCTCCAGAGCTCTCCCTGATCCTTCGGTGAACAGTTTGAGTTTGAGGCCGCGTGTCATACCTAACGGATTGCGAAGCACAGAAGCTGATTCCAGGTGGAGCTGTCGGTTATAGCAGGATAGAGGTAGTGGTGGTGGTCTGTTCTCAGCCACATTACTGCCAGAGTATAAAGACATTTTGGACACCACCGGTGAAGCACCACTCAAAAATACCAGAGAACCCATACCGTGTGCATGTCCAGCATGCAGTTTACTATCAACAGGAAAATAAAAGCTTAATCCTCTAAAATGCAGTGCAAATAGCTGCTTGGCCGCATCATAAACACCGGGATGTGTGGCTCCAAATGAGTGTTCGATTTGCTCAATCGATGGAAGAACTTCTGGAGAATTGAAGAAAACACTGCCATACTTCAGCTTAACCAACTTCATGCTGAACACCTCGATTGTCTTCAGTCTCTGGACGACAGGATCAAAAATCAATCGAATTCCATCTTGAGGGAGATTTATGATAATATCCACCCCTAGTGGATTCGTATCTGAATACAGAACCTGCACACCCTTGATTATTCCCACCTGAGACTGAATGATTGCGATGGCCTGAGAGAAATGCATGCCCAGAACAAATTCCCAACTATCACATCCTAGTGATTTTTCGGGAACAACTTCCAAGTCGAGCATTTTCTCAACCGAGAGTTATACGATACGTTATCTAGAATAATTCAAATTTTAGTATTTTTGACGAAACTCTTAGAGATAGCATCAGCGACAGTGACGACAAAGACTCACCCTGAGTTGAAGAAAATTTCTTTGTTTAAAAACAACCACTACCGATGATTCCACAACCAAAACAATTCTCTACGACGCAAATTATTTTTGGAGAGCGCTTATGAAACTTGAGAAATGCACTTGCACGGTGCTGATGCCACTTAAATATCGGATTTCTATTAGTTGACTAATTAGGAGTGTGAAAAATATCTTTCGTGAATTATCGAAATCAGGGAAAAGTTTTTTATAAAAAATACTAATTATTTTGCACTTTTTTCTTGTTTTCCTTTTCTTTGTCTTCTCTGTACAAACCAATTTTTGAGAGCGAAATGACACTGACAGCTGCTGAAGCTATCCACTTTTTGGGATAAGTTCCACAACATTTACGACCCACAAACAAAAATTTTTTTTTTTTTTGTTTAGTCATAAATTTATTAAAAAGTTATTTCCTATTTTGCACTAAAACAGTGGACTAATTCATTTGCACGAATTAAAAGGGTAGGTAAGGGTTTATGTAAACAAACATAATGAGTTGTTCTCAAATGTGCAAGGAACAAATGGAGCACCCGCACGCAACCCACTTAGTTCTAAGAAAAATGTGCACATTAAGGTGTAATCAGAAAGGCGTTATTTACCTGGACAAGATGTTCTTCAATTAAATTTAGTAAATAGCCTTTGAAGATGATGCTGTTATTTGTTAAGCTGCAAAATTCGCGATTATTTGAGACGAAAAAAATGCCCGCGCTTTAGAAAACCTTTTGACATCTGTCTGTCGTGCATCTCCATTGTGATAGTACTGCCATCTAGGTTTTAATTTTTTTGAATTTAAATATTTCTTCCGTTATCTAGGTTCATATTTCATAAATTCGAAGTTTCGACAAGGAGCTATTTCGGTTCAAAGAAAGCACATTTTTGGCGGAGATTCCCTAGCGCAAATCTTTTTGCCATTGGTTCTTGATATAAATCGATAATTTAATAAACCTGTTTACATTTCGCAGCCGCTATGGGCACTTCAGCTACCCAAATGATTAATAATTCGGCGTAGTCCCTATTTTATTTTTAAGCTCGATCAAGAACAAAAATTCATAACCGCGACTCAAACGTTCAAGGTTCAGATTTGATTAAGAAATTATTTTTATTCAATCAGTTTATGTATAAATTGGCTCCAAACTAGATTAAAGTAGTAACAAAAGGGGCCCGAGCCCGACGGATTTGGAATGATAAATTTACATTGTTTCTACAAAACAAAAATAATGGCTATTCAATATATTCATACACTTTTAGTTTTTCATTAGCGCTATTAAAACTCTTAAATGATGTTTTTGCACACTTCAACTTATTTGTGATTGGGTTGTAGTGTTTTAACTTGTCTTTTTATTATTTATATTTTATACTCATTAATCTATTTACGGAAGTCCCACCTTCATTCAACTTCAGACTAATTTAATTTGTATGCACATTGCACGCTACCTATGTACCTACCTAGCTACAGGCTTTTCAAAGTCAAAAATACCACGTGCAAATTCGAATACCATTAAATAGATTTTCATTTCAAATTGAAAAATGCGCAATTATATTTACATGTTTAATATAACAAAAATTCCCAAAACAAAGTCTTATAAACAAACCAAAGTACACCCTGCAAGATCTACGCAGTGTAGCTCAGAGGGAATATACCTTCGGAGCACTCTTTTCCACATACCGTACAACAAAATCTTGAGTCAGTCAAAGTATTTGCTTGCAAACAGTAGAAACAGTAGATATGCTCACATCCAATATGATGTGGTAATGTTGGTCTATCGCCGCAATAAGCACAACACGAGTCGTGACATAGTTTAGGCTGTTTCAGCTCAGATTTAGATGAGGTACTTCCGCCACCGTATACAGTGTTACGAATAAGTCGATTGATTTTTTGAAAATTTATTATGGGTAGGACAAGTCCAAGGAGTTCCTGCAAAAATATTCATTGAGTATAAACACAACAATTCGATTTGAACAAACCATGAATCCACCCCACATTAATTCACGTGTCAGGTACTTGTAACCGATTTCTCTCCTCTTGTTTCCACGGAGACTTATATAGTCGAGTCCCAGTATATAGTCAATCAATGAAGGTTTCCTGCCTGTTTTAAGAAAACGGAAGAAATTCATGACTGATAGTATCAGAGCTATATTCTCGCCCCATTCAACGGCTTTATGCACCCATTCTCTATTGGTTAGTCTGTATTCTGCGTTACTTTTAGCATATTTTGGTAATACAGTAAGTGCAAAATGTACGCATAAACGTGATATTGTAAGCCTTTCCGAATCGTATGCAAGAACAAGTAGCTGTTGTCCAAATGTAGAGCAGTTTTTGCCAACAGATCCAAACCACATTACCGATTGAACTAGGAGATCGAGCTCTGGTTGCACTTTTACAAAAAGTATTGGCTACACGAATGTGATATTATGATTATTTTAATCGTTAATAAGAATGTAGACTGGAATTGTTTCCAAATGCTTACCGATAAAGCCTGTAGGTTTTCCAATAGATTCTCCCTTATCATTCGGGAGATATCTTTGTTTAAATGAAGGGCATCCAACTAGAATACAAGTTATTTAATTAACAAAATATAAAGTACATTTAATTAACAAACCTGATTTACTCTGGGTACATAGTCGTTGTTTTTAGATGTGGTCATATTTGTCAAAATAAACAAGCAAATTAATAAAAATACAAAGTTCGGAAAATCTACAGCAAAAAAAGTTTTCGGAATAAACTTCAAAGACAAGGTGACAGTTTATTTAACCTATTTTTAAGTGATGCCAGGTTTCTTTTTTAAAGTATCCTAATAACGGCGCCATATCTCACGGATAATTATGTTAATTTCGATTCGCCAGAAAAAAGCACTTATTCTTTCCCGAGTTCACTTTTTTCGTTCGTTTGGTACAAAAAAAAAAAGCAATCTTTTTCAGAGTCGAAAGCACTTTTGCGAATCTAGATTTTTTCTCAGAGTTGCTCGAGATTTACCAATACACTTACATTATGATTTGACATTTGGCGTGTGTTTGTTTACGTTTTCCGTTTTCCGGAAAGTCTTTGGCCGAAAAAGTTAGAACCAGTGAAAAAACACATTACCTACAATAAATAATATACACAAAAATTTGGATAAAAATTGAACAAATAATAGATTATTCATAATGTGCCGCACCTTCATCGTCCTCGTCGTCGTCTTGGGATAATACTGGTTCGTCTTCTTCATACCAGCAATTTCTCCAGTTGCAGTATTCATTATTTGTAAGGGAGAAAAAGCATCGCGTTTGAAATTATGTGGAAGGCTCGAACATATTATTCGGAATATATATTATCAGATATCTTTTATAATAATTTGAAAATTTATGTAAAAGTTGGAAGTTGCAACCACTCTACGAACAAAAAATCTTCACAACAAAAAAAACGTAAACAAATTGTGGCAGCTACACCACCAACACCAACAAAGAACAGCTCAGTATACTTTTTTTTGTTCGATTTTGACAGCCGAAATATGACATCTCAAACAGAAATCTGAGATTTCTAATCGAAATTAGCATTAAATACACGGATAACCGTACACTTAGGGCCACTTCCACCAAGCTCATTTGACAGTAGTATTTATTCTTTTATTCACTGTCTCGCTTTATTCTGCTGACTAGGAAAAAATAGTGTTGCTGGTCTACACTTATTTATTTATCCATGGATAAATTCAAAAAATATTTATCCAGTCTCGAAAGGCTGGATAGTCGTGCCCAAACGTCAAAAAATAGTAAAACAAAGTGTCAAGTACTTGGTAGTGCCAAAAATAAATTCGATAAATAAAAAATGGATATTAATTTAATTTCCGACGACGATGAAGAAATTGTGGATTTTATAAATATGTAGCTACTTTTTTAACCGAGGAATATTCAATAGAAAAAAACATTTCGATACTGAGAGATTTTTGTGAACTAACTATTTATTGGTTTACCTATCTTTGGTTTATCACTTTCTTTGATTTCAGGAACTTTATTTGGGGCCCAAGGAAAAGGGGGCTTTAGTTTGTATGGTTAACATTTTTTTCCGTCCTATCGAAATCGTAGCAAATTATGTAAAATGCTTTAATTTCTCGTATATTTTTGTTATTTATTTCTTTTTTAATTAACTAATGCCCTACGCGATTTATAGAATAACTTCTATGATATAAAATCGGAGTTTGGTAGCACCGGACTCGATTATCTCTCTCTCACTCTATCGTCTCGAAAGTCATTTTGACTGATATTAATTTTTCGAAAAGAAGTTTGGCCTTAAATAAAATCCAAAAGGTAAATAAAATCATTTACTCTGTTTTGTTAAAATATTTCGTTGGTGAAATGAGCTCCCCATCGACCAAAAACAACGCAGATGCTAGTGCCACAAAACAAAGGAAGTCATCCAAAGCAAACATGACAGCGAAATCATCGAACCTAGATACTCGTGCAGAATTGGCGGACTTGATAAAAAAGAAAGCAGAAACTTCGGTAAATATTACTAGAAACCTCCTAGTAGATAACAAAATAAAATAAACCATCCTCTTCGAACAGGAGCAACTAGCCAACCTAGAGCGTCAGATATATGCTTTCGAGGGCTCATATTTAGAAGACACACAGCTGTACGGGAACATCATCCGTGGCTGGGAACGATACTTAACATCAAACAAAGCGACAAACTCCAAAGCAGACAAACGTAACAGAAAATTCAAAGAAGCTGAAAGACTATTCTCAAAGTCAAGTATAACGTCGATGGCTATATGCAATCGTAAGTATAGGCGTGATGATATATAAAGAAATACAATTCAAAACTTTGTTGATATTGGCAGCTGATCGTGCAAGTGAATCAGATTCAATAACAAATGAGGATTCTAGCGATAATCAAATCAACTCAAATCACAACATAACAACCGCCCACGATGGAGCTACATCAATAAAAACCGCTGGAAAAGATGAAAAAGATGGTAAGACGGAAGGTGAGCTATACAAGGCGCATTAACATTTTTCAATTTCAGCAGAAGGAGGCTCAACCACGCCTATAAGAGACGGTAACAATAAAGATCCTACCACTCCAAGTGGCAGTGCTAAGCACAAGCTCAACTCTAGCAACTCTAACTCCGCGTCGAAAGTTGCCCGCATCATCAAAAAAGTCCGACACCGATAAATGCAAAGAAAACTCATTCTACTTATGGAAAAATATATTTATTATATAAATAATTGTAGGAATTCAGCCACATTCTCGACGTCACTATGTAAAGTATAAACTTTAGAAAACAATAAAATAAATTACCAAAATAATGACTAGCAGCGTTGTGAGCATGCCGCCTATCATCACGTATTTGTCTTCAACAAAGCGTCGTTCGATAAGTTTCATCGTGTGATTTGATAGGCCCAAAGTACTGCCAATCGCCACGATTCGTTTGTGAGCTCCCTTTAAGGTTTCTCGCTGATTTATCAGGCTACCCAGAATATTGCTTCCCGTCGAAATCATTTCGTCGACTCCTGTATGCGCGTTGCCGAGTGATGAATTTTGTTGCAAAGCGTAGTCAATATCTAGACAAGTCTCTTGATTTGAGGTAAACCTGTGATTCAACAGTTGTTCCCTTTCGTTCATTTCTGCTTGTCGACGTTGTTTCTTTTGTCGGTACATCTCTAGTGCATTCTATTTAAAATAATTAGTACATTACAGGTAGAAACATAATCTTGATTTTTGTTTACCTGAAGATGCCTTGTGTCGTATTTTAACTGATCTACTCGCATTTTGGCACTCGGTCGTTGAGTGACTGGAACTTTGTAGAGCAATACATCCAACCTATCACAGTTTCTTAAATAATATTTATTTGTTAGTAACTATTTAATTGCACAAATCGTTGTATTCTTACGAATTAACTGTTGTCAATTTCATGTGGATATCATTTTCGATTGTGGAAAAATCGTTTGGTGGAGCAGTGGCCAGAGATTGGAAACTCTTTTCAATTTCTTGTAGAATTCTGTTTGTTTGATGATATAGGGTCTCCATGATGCAATCAGGCTATTATTTCGTGTATCAAGTATATTTTGTAGCTAATACTAAAGCCAAACATCTAATTACACTAGAGTTACGGACAGTCGTTGTTTTTAGTAGCCGCCTATGCTATGCTTTTTTGTATGACGTGTTTTGGAAGTTTCGAATTAGCCGACGAGACAAATGCATCCACAACGAAGTGTCAAATGTATTGTCAATTCACAATGGACTTTTAACACAATTTTATTTTTTTGTGTACGGTGAGGCACGTCTTGTTCGGCACCAATAGTTTTTGTATAGATTTGTTCCAAATAATTTGTTCTCAATAATATAAGGTCGTGTGTCAATTTTGCTGAATAATTATCCTCAGGGCCTAATTACATTAAAAAGACAATCTTTTTAGGTATTTATACTATCCAGAACGCGGTATTTATTTTGAGACCTTGACATGAGCTATCAAATTTTCTTGAAGCTGTGAAAAAAACGCATCGACTCCTTCCTTTGATTACTTTCGCTTACGAAAATTATTACATGTGCGCTTAAATGCGTGTTTGGGTGGTTTAAAATAAAACTTAAAAAAAGACTCCGCAGAAAAGCTAAATATGTACATTGTACATAGGTACCTGCATATATCCAGATTATCTCGGATTACCGGTGTTTATGGGAAACTTCTACATTATTCGTGTACATATTATATTATATGGGAAAATTCGGCGAAATGATAAATTTGCGCCAGTCCACTAGTCAAATGCAGAAATAGGTATTAAGATTTTTGCTATGAACTTTGAACAAAATCTTATCTTTACAATAGCATTTATGGAAAAGCTATTATAGGTATGTTCCGATATTTTTTTTTTTAGTAAAATACGTTAAATATTAAATTTAAAGAACTAATATGTTCTCCAACAACATAAAGTGGCTAAATTATTATTAAAAAGTACAAATATCAGACTTTTCTAATATAGAACATTTATACAATAGTTCATCTGTAATGATTTTTCACTGAGGATCATTTTTCGTTAACGAAATTTCTCAAAAATTGGAACAGGATTTATTTTATATTAACGGGTCCAAGCGGGGTCTTATTCACGAGTGATGGAAGGAACATAATGCTTCGTTAAATAGTACCTACGAAAATTTGTTTTTTTCGAATCATATTCACTTAATCTGATAAATTTATGCAGCTCGTAAATGTATAAATTTCTGCGGTGCTTTAAATGAACACCCTTCGGAAATGTTATTGCGTAAACCGCGTAAATCGACTGTAAATCTGGAATCAAACAAACAATTCATACGGGCTGTTTGACATTTGTGACTTGCGTAGGTATATTTCCGCGGTTGGCTTCCGAGCCTAAATCGTCGCGGAAAATTTTGAGGTCTGCGTAAACTATTCTCCATACAAAATCTGACAGTTCATTTTTTGCAGTTTAGGCAGTTTACGAGGCTTTTACGCGTTTTAGTGAATACCCCTATTATAAATGGGCCTGAAAAAACCAACGACACTTCTTAAGTCACAATAGCGAATAATAGTCAGCTGCTTGCTGTTCCAAGAGAAAATTTGGGAGCGAAAGTACTCTTCTTCCTCTCTTTTTAAATAGAAAAATATTCCATTCTAGTAAAACGATCTCCGCGATCTTTATTTGTCATTTTTCGATTAAAGTGTCAGGCCAAAACGACAAGAGAAAATAAAAAAAAAAAAAAAAATATTGTGGAAAAGTGAAAATAATTTTCAGAAATTAGTTCTATACTCAATTTAAATCAATAATTAATATTCCGCGGGTCAAATTGAACAACAAAAGATCTTGCTGGCAGATCTAAAAATGGATAATAAATGTGATTTGGGAATACAATCGGTTCCCCCCACCACTAGTTCATATCTCGTGGGAGGATTAAGTGACGATGGGCCATCGACTGCTTCAAATGTATCCACATCACTGTCATTCCTTCTAAATGACGACCAAACCTCAAATTTGGACAATTTGGAAAATTCCGATGTAATCAGCAGTAACAGTGACATCCATTCGAGTGACTCAGCCTTCGAAGGTTTCCAGCTCGGCGGAGGTGCAGACAGCAGTCTTATGCTGCTGAGTAACGGTGATCAGCAGCAACTGACACAGGTGCCACATATTTTAAGCTTAGAAGATTTAGGTACCTCCGATAATGATAATCGAAAAACACCGGATCCACTGTATCAGTTCGTTGCATCCCCATCGATGTACATGACCAACACTGATAGTGGCATTTGTCTAAATTTCGAATACGAGTTCCAAGATCATCAGCTGGTACAAGTTCAGCCGGCCATTGCTACATTCACAAACAATGGGATTACCAGCGATTCGTTTGAATCAACAACAGTCTTTTCTCCATTAAGCGGCGATACACAATCACCAATATTTGATAGTAGCAGCAATAGCCAGGAAATAAATACTAGTTGGGACTTCAGGTAGAGTCACTTGTGATTGTTGGCGCTCCATCCCCGTCCTGTTCTGAGAATTGTGTGGCTTTGTTGCATTAATTGCGCGCGCCAGCTCCCCCGCCTCCTGCAGCTGACCGTTTACTAAAAAAAGATCAAATAAGATTCTAAAATTAAACTTATTGGTGGATGCGAGCGAGATATGTGTCGTTATGTCCTTAGAAATTATTGTACACCTAATAATAATTTTGATGATGAAGATGCTTGCTTATGGTGTATAACACCGTTTATATGTATCTATCAGGTGGGAAACGCTGCCTCGCCCACGCAGCATGTCTTGCCACTAACGAAGACCATTTTTCTGTTTTAACTCGAGCGAGTTTCTTGCTTTTGCTTTGGACTTTCGCCGAATTTCGTTTGATGGATCTCACATTCCCACTGTAGGGTAAATGTTTTTTTTTTTTTTTTTTTTGTTATCTCCCATTAATCTTGTATATAATCCTATTATAGCGATGAAGTTTAGCTTCTTGACATTGTACTCATATTTTTGGTTAATGTGTAAAGTTTCCATTAAATCGTTTTCCACTTCTGATTGGTGGAAAACTATTAATTTATTAATCTGTAGAATGTTTCTATTTTTAGCGGGGGAGAAAAAAATGCATCCTATTTTTACCATACTTTTGTTTTTGTTATTTTCCCCTAAAATGATTTTAATTGGTTTTCTAAACAAATGAGTGTGTTCTGCTAAATTAAAAATCTGTAAATTTGTACAGCATTTCTCTATTCAGAAGAGAAAACAAATTATGTATAGTGTAGCTGGCTGTTGCTACTTTCAATATTTTAATGCCTGCCGCTGCGGTTGATGTTGTTCTTTAGATTTATATACATTTTTTTTTCTGATTTATAAATGCAAATTAAAAACAAATCCATTCGATGATTTTTAGTTGCATCGAACATAATATTCAGGCTGATGAAATCTCACTATGCATACACCCCGGTGCCTTACACAAGTTTACCACGGATCCACCAACTCACGCAACTCTCACAATCGAGGTACAAAAGAACAGTCTCTCTCTCTCTCTATTTAGTTGATGTTGTGTATATTTTCTTAACTTACAACAAAACAGCTATAAACTAATGTGTAATCCACTAAATGGCCCTAATATATAGTTGGTTTTCTCTAATTCTAATTAACTAAGGTCTAAGGAAGCCTGAATAACTCTGTAATATAAAAAATAAACAATATTATAAACTGCTAAAGCTAACGGCAGAGGTTGATGTTATTTTTAAGTATATATAGGTATGTATGCAGTAGAAACCACGTCTGTAAAACCATAACAACGCTGTAAATATTTAATGCATCTCTAGATTCTTTGTATTTGAGTAGTATTAGTATTTAACATAAAAAAATAGGTGGCGAGTAGGTGTCCCTATTAGTTGTTATAAATGTAGCTATACTGGTTTACACTTAAGCCTATCTAATCTATACTTAAGTATTTTATTTAAATTTGAAGGGAATCCCCACTTATGATGTAATATTTTCGCATGTCCACATATAATCGTAAATGTAAACAGAGAGATCGATTAAACGCTTTTTTATGAATTTGCGCAAATAATTTGAGTAGGTACAACTGCCGCTTCCTAAGCTTTGTTTCACATCGTATTAATTAATAATAGTGAGGTGATCAGAATCAATTAGGGATTAGGCAATTGGCATCCTCTGTGTTCCTTTCTTACGTTTTCCAACCATAATCTTTCACATTGTATATTTAAGGTGCTTACGAATTGTTAAGAGTGTTAAGGCTAAAATAATCCATTATTATCCAACAACTGCAATGCAATCTTAAATCTTAGACACATCAACATCGATGTACAAGTTCATAAATGCTGTTTTCACTTTCGGAAGTCAGTTTTTTCTGAATCATAGTTGTTCAGCCTTAGAAAAATTGTTGGTCTACCCTCGGGTCTACCTCATTGTTGTCCATTTGTGTTTTAAAAATAATACGTAGCCACCTAGTAGTAAGAACTGCAACGTTCTACGAGCTTTTTCCAAAAGAACAGGAACGTTAAACTGGAAAGCAAGCGACTCTTTTAGCTGCGATTTGAACTTCTTACTCGATTGATACATTCCAAGGTGTGGAAGCCGTGGTTCTAAAACCAAGCAAACCATCGAATGGCTTTCGCTAGCATATTTAGCTCATTTTCTAGGAGTGTACGTTTATTTTATGCTTGCAAGGTCATTTTAAAGTCGTTAAGTTACCAGTAACAACAAAACAAGCCAAATAAAACCTAACGGCTGGGTTCCCTCAATTACCTCAATTTTGCAAACGATTTTGTTTAGTTTAAATTCGTTAAGTTACCAGTTCTGGGTGTTAGTTTCATCGTCAAATCAATTATGTTCTTTTTGGAAGCAATAATGCTTATGTGTGGGCTCAGTGGTTGGTGTGCTGCGCTACTGTGCCAGAGGTCCAAGGTTCGATACCCGTAAAAACACAAATTACATCTTAAGGTTTTTTCCACTGCGCCACCTTTCGTGAACGTCTGACAAACATTCGTGAGTACAACTTATCCTGAAAAAGATTCTCAATTCACCCGTTTCGGACTCGGCATAAAGGCCGAAACTAGGCCCCTTCCATTCCTCCCAAAAATAAAACTCACACAAGCGAATAGTTGTGATAAGCTAGGCCTAGTCTACAGGCCTGTTGCGCTTACTATTTATTTATTTTTTCATCGTCAACGTCAATGACAAAAATATTCCTTTTATACGACAGAGAACATTATTTACTATTACTTACCCATGTGCTTGTTCATGTTCAGTCATTATAAACCCTAGATAGTGAGCAGTTTCTCAAATATTAAGCAAAAAATCGTACAAGGAAATAGAATCATATATGTTTAGTGTAGAAGCCTAAAATCAAATGAGCCTGTTGTCATGGTCATAGTTTTAATGCAAGTATTTTTCACGTATTTGCTTACAGATCAAAACTGTTTACAAAAATCTAGAAGAAAAAAGTAAATATTGGGCTTAAGCTCCTCGTACCCATTCATGTGTTTTATTTTTGAACCAATGGAAGAGACCTCCATAGCGTACGGTTTCTTTGAACCACTGAGGGCCGATTTTTCAATAGTCAGATAAATCGTCTGATAGCTAACTAACAATTAAATTTATTTCACTCTTTATCTGCAAGATAACAATTTTGAATTTTTCAATCATAAAATAAGAGGTAGATAACTATTCGACGGTAAAGTGGGTATGAGAGAGACAGATTGATTGACCATTTGTTGTGTGTAAGCATATTAGATAGTCATGCCCATAGATTGACGTTTATCTTCGTTTGAAATCTGCATTCTCCCATTATACGTAATGGTTAGGTCTCTCTCTCACTACTCTTTGTTTCCTTGTTGGGAAGTAATTATTTGCCAATTCTTCTTCCTAAATAATAAAATCTTCGATACAATCGAATAAATCCATTTCCACAATATGTACATATTTCCCAAAACAAAACTTTCTAAAATATAATTTTCAAATTTGACAGTTCGCATACATTAACTAGAGAATTATATTTTATCCGCCTCAGAAACGGGCAGATAAATTTATGAGACAGTTAGATGTTATATTCATCGAATAGTTGCTATTCGACTAATGAAAAATGCGTTTATGGCTTACCTGACAGTTAACCCCTATCTGATGATTGAAAAATCGGCCCTGAGCGTACTTAATCTGATCCTGCCAATAAACTCGCGGTCAAAGTCAAAGTAGTTGCAGTTCTTATGAGCAGCCATCATCATTCACCCCGTTTCTACATGACATTTATAATAAACGACAGATGGCGTTTTTCGAAATCGGTATTACATGTGGCGTGTTTTAAGGCATTTAACGACCCGTAAACCGCCGACTAAAATTGGTTACAAATGACACTAAAGACGCCAGCGGTCGTGTTACTATATCGAGCATTGACTTATTATATATGGACTGCTAGTGAAATGTCAGTTCATACAAATTTATCCCAGAAAATGACGCCAACATAAACCAGCGCTCTTGGTTCGGAGCGAGAAATAAGTGAGGATTTCTTCATAGAATGCTAGAGGCACCTATTGAACGTGACAGAATTTATGAACATTTAAAATTGAAATTATTGCGTTACTGTTTAAGGTAGATGGCATTGGAAAACGGGAGCCAATGCGACAACCATCTTTTATTTCTCCATAGAATGCTAGAGACACCTAGTGAAATTGGCAAGTAAAACGGTTGAAAGTGCTAGTGGTTATGTTGGAACCAACGCGAAGACGTCTGCTTGCAGTCCATATATAAATAAGTCAATGATATCGAGCATATGCAGAACGGGGATATCTGCATAGTTGATAGATAGTTGGATGCTCCACCCGATTCCTCATTACGTATGACGGCGATCGTTTCAGATACTTATTTATGACAACCGGATAACCCTTTTATGTTGCGATAGGCAATTTAAAATTACTACTTTAAATCCATTTAATATTTAAAATTCAACACATAAATTTATTATTAGGTGTTGCTGATTATTCTCTCTCCACCTGACTATATAGCAGGCTTTCTGAATTGCACCTTCCCCACTCATACACTACGCAATGCACATTCATGCCTTCTATGTTAATATCGTCTCCGAAATGCGTTCATTTAGTATTTCCAGCAGGCTGTTTAAACACCTACGTTCGTTGAAATTCACACCACCAACTTCTAAATAAGGTCCATTCCCAGCCGGGAACATATAATGTGTGCACGCACATGAACATCATTTTAAATCGCGTTAGGTATAAACATTTGTTTTTATTTACTTTGATAGCATGCATTGTTTGGCTAAATACATTTTGCATGCCACCGCCGTTATATAAATTAGTTTTAGTTGAAACAAAATATTATGTACTAGATTGGATTGGGCGTCTACTTAGTAGCTTATCTTTGGTTAACAATTATTAGATTGGACATGTTTTAATTTACCTAGACTTTGAAAAAAAAATCAAACCCTTAAGGAATGTCAATTTGTTTAATTCTATCGACATTTTGTACAGAGTAATAGTGATCAGTCGGAACTACTCGGCCGTTATAGGTGCAATTATGAAAATTGTACAAGGAGCTACAGTACGATTGGAAATTTGCGAACACATTTGAAAACACATCGAGGTTTGTAGCATCTTTTCAAATCGCTTACAATTTGTAAACTCTTTTCTATTTTTGTATTCGTATAGGAGACTACCGATTCAAATGCTATGAGGAGGGCTGCGGCAAAGCATTCCTAACATCCTATAGCTTGAAGATACATATTCGGGTTCATACAAAAATCAAGCCATACGAATGTGAGGTCGGTGGCTGTGATAAAGCATTCAACACAAGATACAGGTAAGAAATGATTATTTTACTTGTTATTTTGATATACACTTCTAAGCCAACGCAACGGCAAGGTTTCCGATTTAGCTCGAGCTTTTATTCCATTGCTGAGTCAATGAAAGCCTGATGACTCTTATTACTATATTTTTCAAGAACCTGTATACCAGTGTGATAATTTATTTAAATTAAATTGTACCGCACGGCCGTAAATCAGAAGCTATGAATGTGGTAATGAAGTAATACTTTTCTATTTCTACTGGTTATCCAGCAATGCTTACTTATTTTCACTTTTCATGGCGTTATAATGCTGGCGGATTTGGGTGTTGTATACCATTCATTATGGATTCATAGCCAGCTGGCTCCAGTTGCGCAGAGCATTTTGTTTTGGCTGAGATCCTCTTCCAGCTGATTGCATCACCTTAGGTAAGCAAGGTCTTCGTCAAAAAACTCTCCGGGCAGAAGCATTGCTGTGCATTCGTCCTAGCTATCTTAGCTGATTAGTTCAGTATTCTCACCGTAAATTGTTAATTTTACGTTCTCTTCCATGATCGGACCAACATTCACAGAGAATTTTCTGCATCGCCTTTGAAAGAGTCAGTGCTTCCCTGCCTTCTTCATTTTACCATCTTTTCCAATCTGCTTTGCAGACTCATGTGCATTCAAAACGTGTTGAATGTGTGCACATACTCCCTGAATTTTTTCAATATTCTTCGTCGTTACGGGTGAACAATACCAAATGAAAACGTTCCCTGCCCAGCTAACCCCGTTCAATTGCCGTTTGCTACTGCAATATATTGGCCGACCAGCTCTAAAGAAAAAAATTGTGCTTACAATATAGCTTTCGTTTCAGGTTACACGCCCATTTGCGACTTCACAACGGCAAAACCTTCAACTGTGAAAAGTGTCAGAAATGCTTCACGACTCTTAGCGATTTAAAGAAACACATGCGCACCCATACCCAGGAGAGACCATATCGCTGCCCAGAGGACAACTGTGGAAAGGCATTTACAGCATCGCATCACTTGAAAACTCACATTCGCACACATACCGGAGAAAGGCCATATCCATGCCATGAGAACAGTTGCCAGAAATCATTCAGTACCTCGCACAGTCTAAAATCGCACAAGAAAACCCATCAGCGGCAGTCAGAACCGCGTAAAATTCGAAAGAGGAAGTCAAAGCGCTGCAACAGCCCAAACAGCCTGACTCATTCGTGCTCGCAGAGTGAGAACGAGAGCATTGGTTTTGTTGATGACAGTCTAAGCCACACTACTGACTCCAAAGACACTTGTACATTGAAAGAGGAAGCCGAAGTGCCAATGTTTCAGATAACAGAGGTCGCAGAGGAACAGGAAAATAAATTTGTAATGGGTCCGAAAATTGAGTCACTAGACGCTCCCAGAGAAACATCCCAGGCCCTTCAGCTGGCATATGCATCAGAGGAAGAAATTCCAGTACCATGGTTCGATGCTGGTGTCCTTGCTTCCAAGCCAATCATGCCAATGGCCAGAGTTACGCCTGCTTGTGTTGCTCTCCCAACAGCCTTGCCAAGCTTTGTCGATCTTCCGACTTCGAATGCCACCACTGTTTCAGATAACTTGGATATGATGCGACTGGAATCTCTTCCGCAATTGCCATACCAACCACAGGCCGCTGGTGGTCAAATAGAGGACGTAAAAATGGAGGAGAGCAGCGCAAACGCACTCATTCCAACTTATGTGATGACTATGCAGCAAACAGGTACAAACGGATTTATGAACATCCGTCCGGATTTCGAGCCGGCCGCACCAGATAACCAGTCTACAACTATGGACATTGACTCATACTTCATTCAGTTTGATCATTCCAACAGTATTACACATTCTGCGTCGCCTTCTGAAACCAATGAGTACTCAAACTCCCAGGATAATATCGAGTCGCTCTTGAAAGAAGCTGCACGATCTGAAGCAGCATATCCCCAACCCGATCTCGAAACTGAGTCGTTGCTGAATGACATTTTAATGACGATCGAAGGTAACCAAAAAGTATTTGCTCCCGAAGAGGAGCCTCTTACCAGTGAGATGTTAGCTTCTGAGAAGCCAAACATTCTAAAGCAGATAACTGCGGATGCAGGTATTTGCAGCTGCACCAATTGCAAATGCGATCAAACTCTCGGATGTCAAGGTGGGTGTTCGAATGACAAAGCATGTCGTCGAAGGAAATCCACGAAAGTCGACACAAACAGAGCACGATCAACAGCCGCTTCCAATTGTTGTCAATCTAAGCGAGCTGAGGCGGAAGCTCCCAAGACTCCAGTCAGTGGATGTTGCTCTGAAAAAAAGCCACAACCCAGTCAATGTTGCTCCGAAAAGAAGCCCCAAACAGTCAATTCATCTCCAGCTGCAGTTGGCTGCTGTGGCGATAAGAAATCCGAAGTCAATCAAAGCATCGAGGACGTTGCTATGCTAATACAAAACTTGGCATCAATGGAAACTGGCGGTGGATCGTGCTGCTCTAAGAAAACAGCCGCAACAAAACCGTGTGGATCGTCGCCAGCAACATTGCCACCACCTGTTGTGAAATCCACTTCAGGATGTTGTTCTAGTGAACCTTCAAAGCCGTCGACCAATGTGCCAAAAGCAGCAGCCGCAGTGAAGAGTTCATCTTGCACATGCAAAAGCCCTGCCGAAGGGGTCGCCAATGGATGTTGCGTTGTAATATGTATGAAAACGCTTCAGGCACTGCGAAGGGTACTTACTCGTAAAAACATCAACCTCATGCTGTGCCCAAATCAGGGAGTAGATCAACACCAAACCAGTGGTGTTACGTCGAAATAGTCGATATGTTTCCAATTTTGTTAAATTTTTTGTTTTGTTTAGTCGCCAATGAGTGCCAACAAACGCAACCAAAGAAAAAAGTATATGTACTAGCAACTGGACCCGCTTGCAAATAACCAAATGTGCATTTTTTGCTTTTGACGGAAGGACACAACACGTTCCTTTGCTTAGCCTGTAATTTTTGGGATATGTTTTCCAGTCTACGACCTATGAGATCTACCTTATTGATTTGTAACGCCTTTTTATTTTATTTTTTATTGTTTTTTCGTTTACTACTAAATTAGACAACATCCCTATTGTCTGTTGTTTTATGTTATTTTCAGATGAAATAGTTTATGATGTCGTTAAATGCTTATGAAGATTTTAAAAACTCTTAATCAATTTATATGTGCAATAAAAGTATTACATTAAATTGTCTGCGTTTAATTTTATGCTGAGGGGTGGGTGGCTGTGGAAGACGATTGCGAATTATTTTATCTTTTGTATTGCTCTAGAAGGTATGGTATTTGGCCGTTTCGTGCGAATTAAGTTTTATCATCATGCCACAAAATCGCAAAACGCATGGAGTAATGCATCAGCGGCAAGTGTTGTGGGTTGCGTTAGCAGTTCTTATTTGCGCTTAGTGCTTGAAGTTATAACTCCAATTCCCATTTTAGTTTTTTTATACGACTAATGTGCTCTGTTGCGTTTAAAATCGACATTCGATAAGATTATCAACTTGATAGTCGTTTGGAATCCACCCATAGCAAGAAAAAGCTAACAACGTTTGTGAGATAATTTATAATAGCAGTATAGCATTCACGAGGGTGTATACACTCGTGCACAGTAATCTTGCATAAATAAGTTTATAGCTTCAGAGTATCTGTGATGAAGTATACGGATTCAATATCGATGTTCTAATGAGACATTCTCGAAACTATTTTCCGCTGTAGACTGATGGGAATAAGCCTCGTTTATGGTTTCGTGATTAAACACTTCGCCTGAAACTTAAACCCTTTAGGGTCTAATGATGCTTGACAAACCCGACTCTATGAAAATACATGCAATGTTGTCCGAGTGGTTACACTACTCACAGCGAAAGCTCTGAACAGCCAAGGTAAATTGTTTACACGCCTGTCAACAGTAGCCGAAGTTATTTTTGTGCATTTAAAAAATATTTAGGATTTTTTGTACAAAGCATGTATCTCTAAATAACAACTTCACCTGAGACCGAGCTACGACCAATCATCCAACGGCGGAAGTGGCAGTTAATTAATAACGATGCAATGGAATCTATTAAAGCAAAGACGACAGAGGAGCGTGTCGTGCGACAATTACTACATAGCACAGATTAAAACAAAAATAAAGAATCCAAGCAACTGGCAACAGGTAAAGCCAAACATATTTATCGGTAAGTCTCAAAAGACCACCAGACAAGAGGAGGCAGGTATTTCCCTGAGCCTCTTGTTGTGATTAAGCGTATAAAAGAGTAAGTTAAATAAAAAGTAAAGAGTGCTGCCCTGTCCGATACCATAGTCAGAGCCGTGTGCCCATCACAGAATCAGCGCGTTTCTATGTGTTCGGTCTTTGGACGGGAGGAGTAAACTTTTGAAAGTTGTTACAAGGATTACATAATTATATTGTATGTATTAAAGCAATTCCGTGTCGATTTCTTCATTATAAGTTACTTTATGTATAAAGCTTGTTCTGGTGACTTTTTATATTCAGTTTGAACTTTTACTAACCTGTTCATTCCAACAGCGATGATAATTTGTGAACAGATAACATATTCTATGAACACTATGATCGCTGATACCATAAAGCGCAGCTGGAGCAACATTTATTCAGAAATGAGAAAGGAATGCTAAACAGAGAGATAATGATTTTAAACTAAGGAGAAGCATCTCGTGATTAGTCTTCTCCAGCTGGTATGGCATCCTCTAGACGTCGGATGAACTTCACTCGTATCTCAGTAAGATTATCACCCTTTAACTGATCCTTAAAAGAAAACTTATTTAGTAAAAAAAAGGAAACAAAAGAACATACCAATCAACAAACCTGTACAAACCAGCACTGCACCTCTAGCTGGACCATCTCGAGAGCACCACGTATGCAGCCACAAAGAATCGAACTGTACCTCAAGTTGGTCAAATCTGGTGGCAATTCTACAAACTCTGTCAGTGGATTTGTTTCAAAAATCAATGAGAATTCATCCGAAGCTGCGGACCAATTCGATATCGTTGGCTGGACACCGAGATAGATGCGAAATGCGTGCTGAATTCTGTCTGCGGTTTCTCGCATTTCCAAGCAACGTGGCGCCGATGTCCGCGCTAGGAAGTCCTCAATAAGCCGCATGCCCATGTTGTATCCGATGCGCTCTAAATGTTTGTTTACGTCGTCGACATTTTCATAGTCGCGGAGCATTTGCGTAACAAAGGCACCATAAGTGAGCGTTAGGAACTCGGCGTTCTGTTAAATAGGAGGAAGGAATTAAAAGAACTCGCCTTACGATAAACACAATTTTATTCTTAGACTACAGGGTATTTTATAAAAAGTTGAGTGGGGGATTCTATTTGATAGCGGTAATTGTTATGGAAGGCGATTGGTGCGGAGCAATGAGCTTCGGCTGAGTTACAGGACGACTCGCTGTCGAACGAGAATTGTGATGTGATTTTGAGCTGCTATGCTTTTCTGGTACCCCAGGTGTAGAATGAAACCGGCCACCCTCACCTCTGACACGGTTCATAGCGTGCCTGTGACGCGACTCGTGAAGGTACTTCGATCGTTCTTTTGGTATTCTACACTCCAGTTTCGCTCGTGCCTGCCTGCGTATGAGAATGCGTTTATACTGTTTAGCGTTGACGTAGAGTGGCTCCTCTTCCACTTCGGGTTTAGCTTCATCGTCTATTGTAACACAGGTGTTATTTGAATTTTGTTGTTGTGCGTCAACGGCTGGCTGTTGATTGGTACTGGTTCCGGTTGATGTTTGAGCCACATTGTTTGTGTTTACTGTAGCCGTTGCGGTCTGTGGCATTACAATTAGCTGAGGCTGAGAGTTAGCCAGATTTTGCAAGCCTTGTGTGTTTTGAGCTGGGATTTGGATTAGTTGACCATTTATGTTAATAATTTGGGGCTGATTTGATGCGTTCCCAGGTTGATTGGCATCCACTGACATGGTTGGCTGGTAGAGAAATGCCTGACCGTCCGACAGCTGCACGAATTGAACAGGTTGCGTAGACTGCTGTGGAGAGGTTTGTAGCATAAGTTGACCCCCTTGTAGAGGTATGAGCTGTTGCTGTGGCTGGTGGACTTGTTGGCCCAGAATAAGTGGTCCATTGCCATTGGGCATTACTGGAATCACCTGCAATTGAGTCGTTTGGCCACCCTGAGTAAGTTGGCTCATTTGTTGCTGTTGTTGCTGGTGATGTTGTTGCTGTTGTTGTTGAGATTGATTATTCTGCGACTGGTCGTTAGAATTTTCCATTGCAAATTGTTTATACTCCGTGAAATAGATATAATAATGTTAAGGTTTTCCGAGAATGGAAGGAGGTTCACTAGAAAATCGAAGTAAGCCGATGAGGGTGACCAGTCTTTTTTCAGTTTACAAAAAATACTATACGCAACTAATTTCTAATTAAATACTCATTGAAGCACATACCACTTTCTTTGTATCTAATCGAGATGTTTGACGGGACATGATATTAATATTTTAAATAAACTTTTAGATTTCTTTAAGATTTATTTTTGTGTTATTTTTTTCACCTCACACAGTGACATCTGAAGAAAATGGCTGCCATGCCATTGCCCTGTCAGTCAGACTCAGAACTCTCTAATGTGATTTGGGTGACATCTCTATGTCGCTTGAACTCAAAAGCTTCATTCACAATAGGGTTAGATACTAGCAGAGCTCAGCATAAATCAAACCCAATCAAAATAAACGATAATATGTCTATTCGGTCGTTAATTTTGTACTGACAGACGCTTACCGAGGGTAGGGACACGGCTAGGTTTTATTAAAAACTGTTTATAAAGATAAAATTTGGGTCCTAAGCGTACAGCATAATGCCCGAATATGATATACTGGAGTTTAAAAGACCTTGCCGCGCGGCACATTGCCCAACTTGACGCAATATAAACTTAGACATTTCACTTTCGCACGACGGCCAAATAGCAACACCCCAAATTAAATTGTATACTGCAATCCCAATTTAGTCCAAACAAAACACATATTCCAAAAATGCCTAAGCTCAGAAAAACTATTCGAATAAGCTATTGTACCTACCTAAGAAGGTAGTTGATACTTGATAGTGTGTCGCACAATTCTGGTTCTATTTACGTTGCTCGCTCAGCTACACAAAACTGAAACAGATCCAGAAAATGATCAAATATTGGCAAATATTAGGGGTTTGTCCACTCAGTTCTTTGTGAATCAGACTACTGAGCGAAAAGTCAATATTACTAAGTTTGAATGAGCGATTCAATCCGTGTTCAATTCCCATGTAAACACTGATCGGATCGAAATTAAATTTAGTCAATCACAACATTTTCTGTAATCGAATTGAAAATGATCATGTAAACGCAAATTGAAAGATCGAGTTTATCACGTCAGAGCGAGTGTGTCCTTTTATTTAGTTTTCTCTTCATTTAGTTGTGATTATTTTCCACTGGTGGATTAAAATTTGTGTGGAGTGAAAATTAAATAATGGCGATAATAAATGTTCAAAAAATACAATTTTTCAATTCGGTGGGAGCGAGAACTGTGATCAACAGGTCGATTTTAAGTGAGGAGTAAAAAGGAGGACGTATTTTGCTCTTTTCTCAACTTAACGTAAATATCAAATATCTACCCGTCTCGCCCGACACGAGTCTCATGAGATAGTGTTGGGTAGGACACGTATTTTTTATGAGTTTGTATGAGGTGCTCATTTCGGAATATGAGGTGGTACAATGTCCCACCTCAAATGAGGTATTTACCTCACATGAGGCTTGTGTATTGTTTCTCAATTCTGAGGTACTTACGAGGCTGAGGTATGGTATGAGGGAGAGTCATTGAATGAGGTATACTATATATACAAAATATGAGGGTAGGGAATGAGACATAATGAGGTATTTCTATTACATTCACAGCACCTTAAATCCTCAATGAAGTGTTGGCTTACTCACTCCCTCAAATGAATGGAAAGACAAAGAGACGTCAGATCTGTACTCTCTTTCTGTTGAATTGATATGTGTTGTGTATGAAATGGAAATATGGATTGGAATTGAATATAATTTTTCACATGTATGTGTTGACATTTTATTTGGTCTCTTTTCTCTTAAACTCAAGTTATAGAAAGAAGTAAAGTAGGTACATAACGCAAATCTATATTGATGGTAGGCAGCGAATAATGTAAATGTGTGGTCCTGTTGTGCTTGTATTAATTGTATCATAGCCATGACATTTGGTATTGTGTTCTTCGGCGTGATACATTTAAGAGGTGGTACAAATATTATTTTTGAGGTGTTGGGACATTTTGAGCAGTTGTATGGGACATTTGTACCACCTCATGTATGAGTTACCCAACACTATCATGAGAAGGCATGAGTATCAATGGCCTTTCAATTCAGTTTCATTCGATCTTTCAATTCGCCCATGTAAACGCAGTAAATGGTTCAATAAGGCAATACAAATTTTTGAGAATTATGAGAATATGGTTCCGCACATAGATGCCGCTAGAATCGATTGGTAACTGTCACACTGACATTTGTTTATTCACTGATAAACCTGACCGACAAAAATACTAATTTCTCATAACAAAAATATGTTTTATTCAGCGATAAACTACTTTCCGGTCGATGCGAATACTAGTGCGCAAATTTAATTAGGATTAGAATAATGCATGAATCATTTGATTTTCTTATCTCAACAAAACACTCGCCGCAGTCACTTAGTCTCAATTGTTGTCTTCGTGGAGGTGTTTCAGTTTCTGTGATATATCTTCAAGACGATGCTCCTTCACAAATACGAAACTTACTTCTATATCTGCGTATATCTTCTGTTTCTGGCCCATGGACTCTTTAAGCTGTATGAAACAAAAGATAAGATTTTATCGGTTTCTAAATTGGAATTTGGTTCTGGTTGGCGCTGGATCGCACGACCCCAGGATGACACCAACGATGAGTTTGAATATTTTAAAGACTACCTCCTCAAGAACACTTACTGGTATGGAATTCATTTGTTCGTCGTGGAGTTGTGTCGTATTGTCAGACCGAGATATCGAAATATTGCACATGCCTGTGTTGGTTTGGCTTTCCTGGCGACCACATTCAAAGTGCAATCACTATTGGTAATACTGGTGGAGCTGTTCTCGTTTTATTTAGCATCAAAGGTCTGCTCGAAATTCCTTACATGGAGCATTGCAATCTGTTGGATGTGTGGAATTAACGCTATCAAAAACAATAACGAGCTGTATGAATTTCTTGGCCATCGGGAGTACTACGAACTGATTATATCGTTAGCGTGGTGTGTCCTCAAGTGTCTAAGTTTTAGCCTAAGCAAGGCAAATGATAAGCAGCGTAGTGATGTTTTCAGTTTGGCAAATTTCCTCGGCTATACAGTGTACTTTCCGGTCTTTGTGCATGGACCTTTTATGATTTTTCGGCGATACGTTGCATTCACAAAGGACAAAGAATCTGAACAAGGCGAATTCTTCCGTTACAAACTTCTTTTAGTAAGATTAGCAAAGGTATTCTTTTGGCTCTTCGCCTTGGACTTTTCCCTCCATTTCATTTATATCCATTACATGGAGAAGGACATTGACGCTGTGAAACTACTGGGCGACGCATACGGTCTGTATGCATTTGGCTACTTCATGGGACAGTTCTTTCACGTGTTTTATGTGATCACCTATGGTCTTGGCATTGCATTTGCTTCTTTTGACGGCCTAAATCCGCCAAATACTCCAAAATGCATTGGATGCATAAATTTCTACTCAGATATGTGGAAGTACTTCGACCAGGGTCTCTATGAGTTCCTATTTCAACACATCTATGCTGAACTTTGCTCCAAGAATTCGTCGTCTGTACGCAAGATCTTATCAGCACTTGGTACCTTTATGTTTGTTTACATTTGGCATGGTCACTATCTGCATATTCTAATATGGAGTTTGCTCAACGTGGCCTGTCTGATATTGGAAAAGCTTCTTAAGTACACCATTGGTACCAGTTGGTATATGAGGAACGTGGCGCAGAAGTTAAGCCCGTCGAATCAGCAGCGTTTGTTTGCATTTCTCGGAACTCAAATATTCATCCCGTCGGCGTTTTCAAATTTCTACTTTTTCGGGGGCAGGGAAATTGGAGATTACTTCATGAGCCTCACATACGGCAATGGTGTGATTTATTATATTACAATTAGTTTTTATTGTTATTGCATGTTCCAGTCCTCTGAATATATTGTTAATTTATATAAGAACAAAAAGTAAGAAAATATTTCAAGGCAAAGCCGCATTCTTGTCACTGTTGAAAGTCGTAAACTTAAGAATTGATACCTACTGCATATTTATATATTTTTGTATTTTAGTGTATAGTAAATAAACATTAATGTCGACAATTGACAATAGAATCTGTTCGTTCAAAAAGAGCATTGTATTATGTAGTTACTGAGGAGAGGAGAGGGGAAGGAAACAATAATGAAATGCAAAACTAATTTTTGTAAGAAGCTAAGGTCCTCAATGGACTAGCCAAATTAATAGTTGGCGATGTCCGTAGTAAACGGTAGGTAATTACTGATTCGAAACCTTTGGCTTTTGCAGACAGGTTGCATTTCGCCATTTTAGGTGGAATCGGTTTGCGATTAGTACATACTTTGGCAACTATGTGTTTGTTCCAACTCTTATATATGGTCATGAGGTTTGGGTACTGACCGTAAGAATAAGATCGCGGATACAAGCTGCCGATATGAGATTCCTCCGTTGTATTGCTGGTGTGACCCGTAGAGATCGCAGTAGAAATACCAGAATACGTGAGGAACTCAATGTCGAGCAGATAGTTAGATCAAGTTCATCAAGTCCACTTGAGCAACCTACACCCACGACCCACTTAATGGATAAGCGGGGCATTCGAAATGAATGAATGAATATGTTAAATTCGAAAGGCTGTTGCTATTCGCACGTTGTTCGGGACACGACTACGTAACGAAATGTCAAAGTTTATATTGCGTCAAGTTGGGGTATGTGGCTCGCTACGCTCGCGGCAAGGACTCTAAACTCCAGTATAATCATTTTCGGACATTATGCCGTACGTTTTGGATCCAACTTTTCTATTTATAAAGAGTTTTTAATGAAAATAGGATTACGTTACGTTGATTACGTAGTCGTGTCTACTTTGAACTCGAAAAATGGGAATAAATAGACTTTCCGGAATTTTATATCTGCCTAAACCTAAAATGCAGCAATACCAACAACAAAAGAACCATGAATAACGCGGCCCAGTGGTTATCGAGTTACCTATAATGTCAACGAGTTTCACCCCGAAGGAATTATAATAGGCTGTTGCTATTCGCCCGTTGTTCGGGACACGACTACGTAACGAAATGTCAAAATTTATATTGCGTCAAGTTGGGGTATGTGGCTCGCTACGCTCGCGGCAAGGACTCTAAACTCCAGTATAATCATTTTCGGACATTATGCCGTACGTTTAGAATCACCTTTTATCTTTATAAAAGAGTTTTTAATGAAAATACGATGACGTTACGTTGATTACGTAGTCGTGTCCCGAAAATCGGTAAACGTCAGTTCAGTACAAAATCTGTCAAAATGAACGGGCGAATAGACACTCCGATTATAATATAATAGGCGAAGATACAGACGATAGAAATTGGATTCTAAATTTACTCTTAAAACTAAATCATTTTGGGCTTAGGTACACCAAAAAAATAAATAAATTCATTGGTGTTGTGCCTCTCACTCTTATAGTTCTTCTTTAAAGTGAGTTCCCCGTGCATTTCACTCTCAACTCTTAGTGCTGCGCCACGCAATCATGCCTGTATGGAAAGGGGCAGGGAAAGGGACGAAATTCCTTACGTTACGTTTACGTTACATAGCCGTATCTCATCCTCGTAGGTCTGTTCAGTGAACTCGTTGATGAAAGAGTAACAATTAACTTTTCCACCTTGCTGAATGCGATCATTATTGTGTATCAACTATCACCGCCAGATGACGTAGCTGTCATCAGAAAACTTAATTTTGACGTATAAACAAACACGTGCGTTCCCTTTTTCGACTGATTTACATGCTGGCTAAAAACTTTACTGATTTTATTCTAAAAAAATAATTTTGCTAAAAGAAAACAAAATATTATGGATATAGTTAAAGCAGTTTTAGAGAAACAACAGCGTGAGTTGGATAAATATAAACCGATTACGGTTGAAAAGCACTTGGAAGTTCGAATTGATGTGGGAATGATGCTATGTTCAGATCCAAACGATTTGACCGAAGAACAATTGAAGTAAGTTTTTATACTAAGAATATGTAGGTACACAAGCGTAAACAGTGAAACAAATTTCTTTTCAGAAATAATAGAGAAGACTACCTCAAAGACCTAACAAGAGATAACACACAGCTATTGATCAATGCAATTTGGGAACTACCAACAGAGCGGGTTGACGAATGCATAGTTGCTAAGTTACCGGCGCCAACCACAGTCTTACCAAGACTTCGAAAACCCCCTGGTCCTAAAATATTAACTAAATGGGAGAAATTCGCATTGGAGAAGGGTATTAAGAAGAAGAAGAAGGATAAGAAAGTGTTTGATGAAGTTTTGGATGTAAGTTGGCAATTTGATTTTTTTTCTTAAACATATGCTTGAACATAGGCTCGATACAACTAGTTTTCACGAGAAGCTGTTAATCCCGGTTTAATCCGAATTAGGTATAGTCTTAAATAGCTTACTGTTCATAGATCAGATATATGACGGGTATTTTTATAATAATCTATTAAAACAAAAGGTTTAAGTGAATCTAACAACAAACAGGTCATCGCGGGTATCTTAGGCAAAGCAACTTTCGACTAAGAACCACGTACACGTATACGCCTATACGGCTTTGGGACATTTAAGAAAAATCATTTCAATTAAGTTAATTCTGTTGACGAAAAATTCATTTAGTTGGTTTCCTTTTTTTAAGCTATCACTGGCGAATTTACAGCTTTAGTTTGTTTGTTCTCATTGCATACAGCAAACCGCCTACGAACATGAAATCGTTCGTACCTATTCATAAAGTCAAATAAAGTCATTTGCGGATATTATAACTGCTTTAGTACCTTTGGTTTTGTATTGTAATCTAGCTCTCAACTTGGAGCACATCTTATCCAGTGCAATAATAAATGACACCTCCATTGTAAATTTTAGAAATGGGTGCCCACATACGGTTTCAAACGAGCCGATGCAGAAAGACAGAAAGATTGGGTTTTGGAAGTGCCGAAAAATATCGACCCCGATTCAGACATGTTCCAGAAAAAGATTGATCTCCGCAGCGAAAAGGTGGCAAAGAACGAGATCCAACGTATGAAGAATATTGTGCGCGCCAAAAAGATGGAAGTGCCCCGTTCGGGATATCTTGGTCCAGAAGCAGCGTCGTCTGGTCAGCTATTGACTGCTGTCACTGTCGCAAAATCGTCAACAGCATCTGTTGGCAAATTCCAAAATAAGTTACCGAAAGAGAAGGAAGCTCGCGGTATCGGTGTCAAGGAGCTAATACCTGGTGCCAAGCGAAAGGCATCCCATATCGGTGACGTGCCCGAAAAAGAAGCCAATTTAGACCTAATAAAGAGTGTCCTCAACAAGAAGCCCAAGATCGATATCGAACGTGCTATTTCCCTCCAAAAAAGCGAAGCTAGAGTCGAGTAAGTTATTGAATTCCTCCATCTCATTGGCGATACCGATTAAATGTTTTTCTATTTATTGCAGAAGACAACAACAGGAATCTGAGGAAGGCGGAAAGAGGAGTAAAAAGGGAAGGAAAGGTGGCGGCGGAAAAGGTAGTCACAAAGCTTCTAAAAAGCCCAAGGGTGGCCAGGGACAGAGAGCGCCCGGTAAAAAGCCGGCTATTGGAAGAAAGAGGCGCTGATAGTTGTAGAATATCAAATTTGTTTTAATAGTTAACATAAGGTATACACAAGAAAAGTCAAAATAAATTCATCTAAAATATAAATGGATTGCAAAGTCTACGCTCTAAAACTGATGTCTTCCGTGTGTCTGTTGAGGTATTCGTAAACGAAAACTCTAAGAACTTTGTTAAAATTTCGAATCGAAGGCCAGTGAAGGTTTTCTGCGTTGTCTTCGGCGGTATGCCATTGCTTGGGAAAGGGCACTGTGATCAAATGGAGAACAGGAACATCTGTAAATTGTAATCTGTTAGCAGTTTCCGGTATAGTTATTAATGTATAGGTACATACTGTGTTGTAGAAAGGGACGGTGGTCGTCGTCTATGAAACTTGACGAGGCTCTTCGCAGGAACATTAAGTTCTGTCCTTCTAACTGTTTCTGCTTGTTCAGCGAGCTCTCTATGGCATTTAGGGAGCTGTGTAGGTTCTGTGTATTGGGATAGAAACTATAAAACTTGGAGTTTGCTGCGCCAACCAGATCTAGAAGTATTAAAACTTCCTAAAACGAAAAAAAAAAAATATATGTAGGTAAGTGGTTAAATGCAGAAGATGTCATTTTTTTGCCTGTATCGTTGCTTTTTTCTTAAAAAGGAGAAGCCATCTGTACATAGAAGAAATGTAAATTATTGTTGTCGGCGTTTCCGCGAGCATCGCAGTACGAGTTGCACCAACAGACATTTTTGTACCCGCCACAGGTGAAATACTGGTATATGTATATGTCAATACATTTGTAACGTCAATAAAAAGTCACCGGAGACCCGACAAAGTACAATACATATACATATTCTAAATCAGAATCAAAATCTGAATCGGTTTAGCTATGTCCGTTGAAAACTCGGTAGCGTCCAAACGAATCAACCTAGGCGATTCAAAGTGAGGGAACTTCTTTTTACGGCCGTCAGGTTGGTATTAAAAATGGGCTTGTCGGTCAAGTAGTTCGAGTGTGTGCAAATCTCGAAAATTATCCAGATCTGCAAAAAGTGATCCGAATCAAAAAAAAGATTGATTTTTTGTCCCAATGGAACACGAAAAGTGATCCGGATCAAAAAAAAGATTGATCTTATGTCCCAATGGAAAACCACATTATATAGTGGAGGATATCAAAGCATCGGCCATCCGATTTTCTATAATTCCAGTGTGTGGAACCAATTTCCATGTTATAGAAATAAGTTTAAATATGTCTGCTTTTGTCTTACAATGAAGCCTCATCTCATCGCATTTCTTAAGTGTTTCTAATTAAACCATTTTTTTAAGGTCTTTATTAACCTACTATTCACACTGGGTTTAAATTCTTTCACGAAAACAAATTCACTTAAATTAATAGCTATCAATAAATTGATTTACGGAATATTTCAATTTTGTATGATATTTTTGCAGTTATCGATTAGTTCCTGCTTTAAATAATCAAATGGGCCAAACAAGCCTATATGTACACATTTGTTAAGAACACTTCGATTTATTGCATCGTATATAATGCAGTGCTTCGTCATGGTGATCGTTGAAAACATTTTCGTAATTTGAATCAAAATCCACTCAACAAATATAATTTAAAGAGCTGTAGGTCCCTGTTTAAACATAAATTAATACTTACAATTCTGTCGATGTTTCGAACCTTTTGGTTACCCCTCAATGTTGTAGTTGATTTACTCAATTTGCTAGCCAAATGTCTTGACCCA
This sequence comes from Cheilosia soror, assembly GCA_949372485.1. NCBI lineage: Eukaryota > Metazoa > Arthropoda > Insecta > Diptera > Syrphidae > Cheilosia > Cheilosia soror. The sequence goes on from OX443561.1 coordinate 4,825,049, forward strand.
TAAACTGAGTCCTGTTCGGTCCAGTCTAAGAATGCTTCTTCTCCATCAAAAAATATGAACTGCAATAGAAAAATGTATCAAATATAATAACTGACTAAATCTACTTTGCATACCATTAAGCCAATATCCCTTCTTCCTTTAATATCTTCATTCAAGTAGGGTGAAAGGGTCTTAGCCAGATTCATCATAACCGCACACGGAACAGCGGAGTCTATAGCACCAAGAAAATGAGGATTCTCTTTAAAGTATTTACTATCGTAATGACAGGCCAAAGTTAAAAACATATCTGCTTCCGGATTATAAGTTGCTATTATATTTGAGAATGTCAAATTGCCGAAAATTGGCACAGGTGCTGTGAATTGGTCGATATCTATTTGAAAGCCTAGTGATTGCATTTCCCTACGAAGAAAAAGTAATTTATTTTATTTTGCTCAATACAATTTGTTGTATATCTATTACGTTGTTATGAATTCGCGTACTGCTTTATGTCCAGGAGAACCGACCACACGAGGAACTAATATTTGCGACAGCACTTGGTTGAGATGAAGATTGTCGTCTGGATGCCTTAACTGGAAAGAGTTTCCTGCCTATATATATATAAGAATTTGGTTATAAAAAAAGTAGTTACACAAGTTTTGTAAACTTAAAGCTATGAATCATTAAATTATTTATGCCTGTATGAATAATATCGCTCGCATTAAACATAATAAATATAAATATAAATACCTATTATATGCCTTGCCTATCCCAAACTTCAATCAACTTGAGCTATTGCTTAAGTGAAATCATGCTACAAGATACCAAGTAAGATCAAAAAATTTCCTCTGCATTATAAATTACAACGACTCAGGCTGTTTTTAAATCCCACTCGCGGAAAAAATGTTTCCGCAATATTTTAAATTTAATGTAGGTATGTATTACGGTTTTTTTTCTAAAAAAAAGTATGTCCACGTTAAAATTGTTCAAAAATAATTCCGATCAAACAGCGAAAAGAGTTTTTGTACAGAAGTATCAAATTGAAAAACGACATAAAATAAAGCAGCTCAATAAGAGCTCAGAATAGCCTCCGCTAGGTGAATTTTGATTGCCCAAGAAGTAATATTTTTTATCTTTCTTATTATCTACCTTTAGGGCTTTATTTAAATAAACTATTATTGCTGAACACGTCTAACAAATTTTAAGTAGGTGAAGTCGACATGCTGAATCAGTCTCAACTGCGTTTTTGTTTACTTTTGCTTTACGAGTAGTAGGTAAACTTCTGCACACATTTCATCTATGTCTACTTAACTTTCTCTCCATGAAAATTTAAATTAAAAAAAGAAGAAATACATATTTGTAGAATCACATTACAGGAAAGGGGCTTATAGCTATCGGGAAAAATGTGTCAGTAAAAAAACCCAAACCCAAAGGCCTGGGCAATACATGGCTTCCCATGAAAGTCGTGTCGGGCGGGACAGTTTAATTTAAAGTGAGTAGAAATAAGAAGGAATTTTCGGAGTAATCTACACTTCTTTTTCAACTAACATAAATCTAGGTGTTTCGCTCGACACGCCTTTCATGGGATGGCAGAAGAAAACATTTTATGGATGGAACAGTAAAAATTTTAAACATTTCAGTGATAATTTGATGCGAAAAATGTACCTATTTAGAAAAAAAAACAGAATTTGAACATACAATTATATAGAAAAGTAGTCAGTAAATTATTTTTCTGAAATAACTTATTTCTAAAATTACTTGTTTTCTACCCCGTTTATGTTTAACTAGCTTTTGCCCGCGGCTTCGCTGGCGCAGTCCTAAGGATTTGGTACATAGAAATTCCTTCACATTCAGTTAGCTCCCTCTTTTATAAGGAGTAGTTAGTATCTCTGAAAAATGTAACACCATATTGGAGAAAGCAGGTCAAAGAGTAATGAATGACCAATTTGTAAGTAAAGCGCTCGCATGTCAACACAGATCATACTACTGAGCCTCTATCTACGGGAAAAAACATATTTCTTAGCTAGCAAATCCTATATTATATTTCATACCGCCCGCCAGATCTTCCTATAGTATGTACTGTGAAACTTATGCAACCAGAAAGATCGTAAGGATGTGCACCACTTTCTAGCAGTATGACCCCATTCTTACAGAATTCCGCATGAATATCCTTGGAGTACATTCGCTGGAGTTAGATGAAGCGAAAAACATATTCATATTGAAAAAGACGCTCTTTAAAGGAGTCATCGGCAATAACTCAGACCCCAAGCAAAATTTCCAAAATCGGAGAAATTAGTTTTCTTTATTTTTCATAGAGAGTATACAAACCGAGTTTAAAGTCAATCGGATGAAAAATAAAATTTTACCCATACAAATTGTCACCCCCTTTTACCCCTTTAGCTGTCAAATTTCAAAATATCTTCCTTATTCATATGTATTGTATACATTATAAAGGGAACCTCTGTGCAAAACTTCAGCTTTCTAAAGTAAAGGGTTTGGGCTGGGCGTTGATGATCAGTGAGTGGGTAAACTTTATTTTTATATAATAAAAAATAGAATACATTTAATTTTTCTTGTGTAATTGGTTTTATAATTATTCTAAAGCAGCATTAATAAAGATTAATACAAAATATTCAGTTTAAGTAGTCCAAAAAATTACGTGGGTATGGCTATACCTGGATCCTAGGTAATACATTCTAATGAGACGATTAAAAGTCAGAAAGTTTTGGTTTGTAAGGAGGAATGAAAAATACTCTGCTCATCTTCTTTCATGGATAAGTTAATTGATTAACTGGGAATTGCTCATTATTTCCAATATGCCGCTAGATTTATTTTTATTTCGTTCTTATATCAACAAATTTCTCAAAGTTTGACATTTGTGATTTTGCGTATCTTTTCGCGGTTCATTACCGAGCGTAAAAAATCTCGGAATTATAGTTGGCGCACCTAGGGCTACCATCTCACCATTCGTTTATGTGGTTTATTTATTGTTCTTTTTGGGCCAAATGAAAGGTGCTTAAGTTGTAATTTGTGTGTAGTCCACTAACTGCGGAGCCACTGCGCACAGAGTTTATTTAAGAGGCGGTAAATTTCTGTTGTTAACGCAGTTTATGATGCGGCTTTCACAAATTTAAATGCCTTTATTAAGCGGTGCGTAAACAAAAAAAAAAAGTTGTGTCAAATTGTCTAGATATGCTATTTGTTTTTGGGTAGCTTAAAAGCTTGGGCATATTTGTTTATAATTACTAGGGAACGAACTGATCTTATGTTTCACAGAATTAATAGAACGACATCACAAAATAGACCGCAAATTAATCCATTTACATTGTAATCATCAATATTCAAGTCAGTTCATTTGTTCAACAAAACGTTTTTCATTCAATTATTCAACTTATCAATTCGTATTTAAATTCACTTTGTTGTACGCGTACTAAAAAATTCTTAACGTATTTTAGAAAAAATAAAATAAAAAAAAATGAATAAATTATCGCTGTTGGAGCATAATGCATAACAAAAGCAAATATTATTAACAAAAACAGTATGTACTAATGGCATTTTTTTACGGATGTTATCGAATGATTTGTGTCTCATGCATATTATAAAACATTTTTGTTCAATCGTGTGTGCGTGTATCACCTGGGCATCTGAATGGTAGAAGCTCCCCGTGAAGGCCAACAAAGCCAGCAGCCAAGTAGTTGAGGTATTCATGATGATTGTCTAGCGTTGGAACTTTTTTACCGAGGGGAAATAAATTTCAAAAAGTGCAATTAATTTACCGAATAACGAGAGTGCTACGGGGACTTTTATTCGTTAAAATGTTTACAAAATGAAAAAAAAAAAATTAACACTAAACAACCGTCGCAAGCTCCCACGGTGTGAGCTCACCAACCAACTACCGGAAAATGTTGATGCTTGTTAACTAACTGAACTGTAAGACCAGTTGACTATTAGCCTACTATTGTCAAGATCTTGACACCATCATTGTATCAGAAAAAAGCTTATTCATGACGTAGGCAGTATACCAAGCTGGAAGTCTGTAAAGTCAATGAGACTGTGAGAGCTTTTGCTTCAATGCGTCAGGAGGGAAATTTGACGTAATCAAGATGTAGTAGAGCATTCCCCGAATTAGGGAATATACCTAACCTTTGGGCCAGCGCGCCAAATTATATGTGTGGGCAAGAAATTTAAAGTGGATGTGCTTTTACAGGTTTGTTTACAGAAGTTGATTGAGGTGATTACAGATAGTAGCCATTGGAATAGAACCATCAATGCAAATCTGTTATTTGCTAAAGCGAATTGCACGAAAGGGGATTCCTTAATTTTCGTATGCATGTCAATATTGTTATCGCTAGCAAATAAGTATACAAACAAAATGGTTTGACATCTTCGTAGACATTTATAGGAATTTACAAGATAACCTTTTCGTAACATCTCATGTTATTGATAGCTCGGAAACAAAAAAAAATGCTTGTTATTGACATCCGTTGATGTTTGAAAACTATTTTAAGCGGTTAATAATTACTTTAGAAATAAATGCAGAAAAATACATAAGGTACTTTATACGGCATTGTGGGATCAGTGGTTTTTGTGACTAACGAAAAACATTTAATTTTAATGTTTCAATGAATATATTTATTTCAGTAGAATTATTAACAAATCTCCTTTTATAGAATAAGAGCTAGCAAAGTTTTTTCTCAAGTAATTTTAGCAAGGCTGTAACTTTGTGAGCTTAGTTGGGGGTGACTACTGAACACGTAAATATATATCTGCCAGTGCTTAGAGATTCCACCTGCCACCACGCCACTGCAACGTCACTTGCTCACCACTTCCAGACCACCCCCACGCCTTGCTTTATAGAAAGCCTAAGTCAACAAGATCTGTCCGTGCCATCATAAAGGAACAAATCAAATCCATTCTGAAATATTTTCTATAGTAGGGTTATGGGTATGGCAAAGATGAAATCTAAGTCAATGTCGTTATGTAATTTACTTCATTAAAACTTTGTTTAATTTATGATTCCCAAATAGGTATTTATCTTACAAAATCTAAGTGGGTGACATACTTAATCAGCCTTAAGTTGCGTTTGTGTTTACATTACTACAATCTCATGAGTATATTTATTGCAACATTCCATCTGGCATGTATGCCATGGCTAAGTTTCAATTTTTTTGTATTATACTCAAATCATCTTCCCTTCAGCTTACAGCTGAAAAATGACACAAGACAAAGACAATAAATTGATGAAAGCGTTTAGGATTAAAAAGCAGCTTTTGGTTTGTAACCTTGATTGATATTTTAGAAAAAGAATAAGATACAACTGTTTACACTAGAATAGGAGCAGTAGAAATGATTCGTGAGTCCCAATAGCTCAAGAACAATCGGTCCCTTAGATGGAAAATTGAATATTCACTTTAAATAAAGAAAGTTTAAGGAAAATTATTACGTTAGCAAAACGTTTTAACAACAAAAAAGAAACAGTATTTAATATCACCCTGAAGTTGCAGTTTAATATCAAAACGTAGGCTAAAATCCTTTAGCTATTATTTTTGCTATATAGTCAGACTAGTAGTTGTTTGTCTGAACTATTATTAGGTAGCCCACTGGTCTTATTCCCTAAAAAGAAAACAAAGAAATAAGACCCACGGATTTTGTTTCTTCTTTGAAGTGGCTATAACAGCTGTGGATTTCAATGTCTTTTTCGTCTGGATATTAATTCCAATTATAAATGGAAATAAAACTCATTATAAATGCAAAAAAGTTAACAAATTCAACATCTTTTAGCATTATAAAATCTCAAATACGTTACTTCATTATAATACATAATTCGCCAGAATTATTCACTATTAATTTATAAACTTCTCAAAAACTAGATCACATTTTTCTTTTTTTGACTCCAAACTTAAATAATTTAATTATGTTTACCTTTACTGAAAAAGCAAAGAATCAAAGGAGATGCGCAAACCACAACTTTCAAAGAAAGAGGATGGAGTGTGAAAAATATTGAGACGAAATCAAAGACGCTATGGCAGAAAATGGGCCAACATTTTCGTCGGATCGACGTAGTAATATAGGTTGATGGGCAGGTTCATTATGAGCTGAACGTTCACACGAAAACAATATTTTCTAATTTAAATAATTAAAATTGAGTTTTGCGGAATGTGGTTAATCAATAACCCAATATTTTCAAAAAGTCGGGACACTGTGTCGTATACGTACCATTTTCGCTTATATTTTCACTAGTGCCGATTTCTATTTAATTATCGCATACTTTTTAGAGAAACTTACCAAATGTTGGCTCGATTACATATTATTAGATGCAGAGCTTGAATGAAACTCATAATATGTATTTTATTAGCGGACCCGGCGAACTTTGTCCCTCCCAAAATTGATTTTTTAACAGATGACACCACTCGAATTTGCATTATTAATTGAATGAAACACTTTTCGAAATCAATATCCTTTATTTATGTACAGCCTGCAATAGTTAACTTAACTTGGTATTATATTAATACTCGTAAATATAGGTTAACCCAAAAGGGCTTAAAACAGTTTCTAGGCACTTTTGGGTAACATTCCTGTTTCTGCTCCATTTAGAGGGTATATGGTTAAACACGTATAGTAGGATATGCATTGTTTTTTTTTAAGTGCACAAACATTTGCATTTTTAAAAAATCTTTCCTAAAACATTGAAAATATCAAGAACTTTTAGATTGTTGCACGGTGTTTGTCAGACAAAATCGAAATATTGACGAAATACCAATTTGCAATATTATTCCTGATTAGGTGTAAATATGTATGTAAGCTTAAGATGTTTGATTTGTCGCTAAGTCCTTCCCAGCGATGCATCCAAAGGATCAAAGCCCGCTAGGTAATATCCAATTTGTCCAATGTTCATACAAAACATATAACTGAAACTTAACCATACGGAAAACATCGAATAAAACACCAGAAAAATAACTGTACATAAGTCCAAAACCAAGTAATTGATCAGACGATCACTGACAAAGTTGTAGGTACTCTAATAATTGCTGCTGAGTTTTTATTCTCTAATCTGTACCATCAGGTAGGCGTCCTCTAGGTAGACCAAGGATGAGATGGTTAGATCAAGTCCATAATCTCTCCTATACCCGTATGGGGATTGGCCTTGATGATTTAGAGTCGATGGCGGAGAATCGAGAGCTATGGAGGGTCCACTTGAGCAACCTGCACCCGCGACCCTTTTAATGGACAAGCGGAGCATTGCAAATTATGATGATGATGACGATGAAAAGGTAGGGAAAGGAAATCGACATTAGGTATATGCATATTCAACCTGCAACTGTATTATACCACCTTGTTAATAAATCATTTGAAATCCATTGAGATGCAAATTGCTGCAATGATTGAGGCACATATTGTTAGTTCTTTTCTTTTAAATCAGGGCCGTGTTATCACATTTTAATCGCGAAAACCCTTTTGCCATTTATTAAGACCTCAGATTAGATTATTGATACTTTTATAAACATTTCCAAGAAATTCAGATCAAATCAGATCATAACAGTAAAAACTACATACAAATCCGTCCATCGATTTTTATTATTAGCATATAGTCATACGCAGATAAATGCGCAGATAAATTCAGATCAAATCAGATCATAACAGTAAAAACTACATACAAATCCGTCCATCGATTTTTATTATTAGCATATAGTCATACGCAGATAAATGCGTGACACTGTAAGCATCGTGAAAAGACAGCGCTATCTGTCAGATAAATCTATCATCAATGGATGATGTAAGGCCAAGAGCTGAAGCATATAAATAACTCAACCATTGCAGATCCGACCACTCATATAAATTTATCCAAATCAAATATTCGGTACATTCCAAAAGAGTAGGTAATTAGCTACATGTACTTAAGTTCAGTTTGTTTAAAATTTCACATAACAGCTGACGAAAACACATCTGTCACTGCTGGAGAAAGTATTTTGAAAGAAATTAAATGCAAATACATATTAATATTTAAATATATTTAATTTATTATGTCACATTTACTATTTTACTCTTTTAACAGTATAATCTAAAAATGCTACAACGTCAATATCACATCGAGTGTCAATAGTTACAAATTTATCTAAAACCTAAACTGATCATTTGTATCTATGTGATCGTATATAATACTGAGATAGCATGCACATATTTATATGAACTACTTATTTCATATACTAAAACTACATGATAATTAATTATAAACAACAATTTATTATAACCGATCGCCGCCATATGGCGCAGCTTAAGTAAATCAGTTAAGACATTCTAGTTTCTATCATTCGGCATCCAAGGACATTACTACGTTTAAACTTAAACTACAGAAGTTCTGAGACTAGTTGTGTTGGTTAAATGCTTTAACCTACTTTTAAAGTTGGGAAACAAGTCCAATGGTAAAATGGACAAAATTGCATTACTCTGTGCCACACCTACAATCTAGATGAAAGTCTAGCATTCACAGATCGGCGTAGAATACTTGATTGAGCTTCGCCGCGCGTTGATGCCCGCAAAGATGCTCCAGTCTGTGTTGATCGCACAAAGTGTTGGACTTTATTCTTCTCCAAATCGGTGATTTCATCATCGATCTTTTTCGCAAGACATGGGACATCCCAGATTCTCTGTCCTCTACCGAACTCCTCGCCATCAGCAAGTGTTTGGGGTAGTTCATGTCCTAATGTCTCGGGAAGCAAAAGAGCTAGGGCTCCTCCCACAATACCCAATATACCCAGAATGATAAGTGGCAAAGCTGGATTAAAATTGGCAAGGTATACAACAAAGGGAGCAATGATACTTGCAACATAACCCATGATATGAATGAAGGCAACACCTTGTGCACGAACGACTGTTGGCAATAACTCAGCTGCATACTGAAGGCCAATGTTATAAGAAATATTAACAAAGAAGCGTCCGGCGATGGCAAGTGCAGCTGAGTATGGCCCAACTGGCACAGTAGTAGCAAGCAAACTGAAAACTCCACTGGCTATCATTGTTCCACAAGCCAGCCATCTTCTTCCCCATCTGTCCAGGGTTACAGTGAGCAACGTATCAGCTGGGAATTCAGTAAATGATGCCAACGTAAAGGTGAAGAATATATCCAGTCCAAGCGATCCCACATTTCGCACATGTCCATCGAAGACCAAAGATATAGCCATCCAGATGACAATCAGTAAAAGAGTGATGCGCCGCAATCTGGGTGTTTTAAAGAGATCCAAAACTGAGTATGAGTTGTGAGAAGCGTCGTCTTCCTGCATTTTGTGGCAACTATCCCGAAAGTCATTATAAACTTGTGGTGACAATTGCTTGCCATTCACTCGTTCCAGTTTCTTCAGAATTGTAATAGATTCCTCAATTCTGCCTTGGGAAACGAGCCATCTACGTGGGCAAAGAATAATTATAAACCAAACAATTTTCTGGATACGATTACATACCTTGCAGATTCAGGGACAACCCATGGAGTGAAAACCGCCAGAAGTAAAGGGGCTGATGTTACGACTGCTAGGAGCTTCCAATTTGCTAAGTAGTAAGCGATCCATGGGAGAGCACATGCTGCTCCTGTAAAAAACACCGCGATTGACATGTTTGCAACAAATGTTCGCCATTTAGGCCCAACGTATTCCAAAACTGAAAAGATTATTAAAGAATTGATTACTTTCTAACCAACAAAGGTGTGTTTTAAATGAAGCTGAATGAATGTTTGGTGCTTTGGATTATTTAATATTTAAACATGGGTTTGGTCATATAAGACCATCATGGACATACAATTGTGGGAATCTTTTGAAATCTTTTTCAAAACTAGACTACAACCGATCGGCCTCAATTGCCGTGATAGGCTTATCAATAATATCCCCAGAAAAAGGTCTAAAAGTGAACAAGTAAGCCTATTGTCTAAAAATGTTAGTTAAAGTCCAATGCCTATAGTTGTCTAAGATAGGACGACGATTTATTTCAAAATAGGTATGAATCTTTAACATTTTTTCTGAACATGAGGCACACGTTTTCACGTTTATTAAGTAAACGCTTCTGAGCTACATTGACATTGTTTAAGTAAAAATTAATCGGTCTTGTTATAAGTGAAACAAGGCGATATATAACTAAAATCAATGAGACTTCTCAAACTATTAAGAAGAACAGACTGGCCAAAAAGGAAAGCTATTGTTTCGGGGTATAGAGTAGAGAAAAAAGAAGGGACACTTTTACTTTTTTGACACAAAAGAAAATTTCTTGACATGTGCCAAGGTGAAACCAGGACACTTTACATAAAACCCTCCTCATTTTTGCCGTGCAGAAGCCTGAAAAGGTCTCCTAAACAGGGAAAGTTCCTGTTAAACGTTTATTTCGTTTTGCGCTATCCTGACTGTTGATTGAAATAGTATCTATGTATATGGAAAAGAACACTACTCATCTCTAACGGCGGCCGTATATACCACGTCGGTAGCGCTTTAATTTACGCCAATAGTTTCAATTCGATTCGACTACAACTAACAATTTTGCACTTAAATATATTTATTTGGTTTGTGATTCACTCAAGGATTCTTGATAATTTCCTGACAAAAAATGCCCTTAATTATTCGATATATGTATTAACTACAGTACGATTTACCTGTTACTTTTGTACTACATGCACTATCATTCCGTTCACCAGATGGTTAATTAAATCATACTTTGTATGTAAGTAATGTTTTATGTATATAATATCTTGTTTCTATATTAATTTATGTAAATCAATTCATATTGCTGAGATATTTGCTACCCATAACCAAGGGAATCCTTTACCAATTATATGTACATGATTCTATGTAATTAGTTTGCTTCCATTTAGTGCTCTGCATTTTAAAGCATATTTCAATGGCAATGTATCAACGTTTAAATGTTCTAAAACATTTATGGACTTAATTACTGGCACAGAAAGTAAATCAGATTTTGTAAGCCAACGCTTGCATTTTTAAGCTGTTTTTTTTAAGAACAGGTACAAGAAAATTAGATCTCAGTGATTACCAGCTATGAATTAAAATAGACCATTTGAATATGCTAATTAAATAATTGTAATTGGGACATTGTCGCTGTCCGATAGGTAATTGCAAACGCAAAACAGAGAAGGTTAGCTGTCCATTCGTTTTGATAAATTACTAGCTTGTTCTGGTTTTAATATTTTTACAAATTGTGCTCAAGGCGACCTTTCAACAGTCCAAAAAAAAAAAAAAACCCAAAACAATTTATATACTTTAATCAACACATTAAGTTAATGTTCTCTTATTAGCACGCACATTAAGCGCTAGCGTAGGCTAGGTTCAATATAAAATGGTTAATCGTTTGCCAAAATAGCCGTATTTAGCCATAATACCAAAACTATGAATGGGGTGTTTCCATTGCAAGCTATTGAATGACAGACAATGCATTTAATGTGCAGAGACTTGTATCGTATAAGATGCGCGATGTAATCGAAGTTTAAGTTAATTGCCATTTGGATTGGATACGTAACACGTTGTCTTAGTTATGAGCTAGAATGCAGTAATTGCAAATTACTATAGAGTAGGTATATAATTTATAATCGCATATACACACGAGACTGGTGTTATAGAATTTAAAATATTTTATCTTGAAAGTCTATCGGTTAACCGGACCTCATTGTTGCGGATTTCTGGTTATACACAAAATTGTAAAAGTGAGATTAACTTTAATGTTTGGTAGGCATGGCCTTGTCGGCAAGTGAAATGATTCAACTTGTTTGAGTTGAAATCAAAAATGTTTTAGCAAAATCCATTTCTGTGAGCCTCATTGTGAACGATAGAGCATTCATACTTTTCTTGTTGGTATTTTCATTGCTGACGCATGTTTCCGCATCTCGCCTCAAATTAAAGCGTACGATGTAGTTTTTGTTTGCTCTTGATGTCATCAATATACAAACAGTTTATGACAAAGAAAAAAAACGTCAATAAGCCTAAGGAAAGCCCAATCAGTCGAGGCCCAAGGCTTTCTAATTTAAACGAGTCATGTACGAGCATCGGAACCTGGGGAACCCTCATTAATATTTACTTTTCAGACGTATGTATTGTTTAAGTTGTGTCAACTTGTAAAGGTCAAACCAACATTGACAACAAACTGTAATTATAAAATAACTGAACACCATGGATCAATTAAATGCAGGGGAATTTTATTTGTATTAGACAATTTTATCGGCTCTGGTGAGTCTGGCCTCTGAGCCAGATCTTTTGCAAATATGTATTTCTGTATGTAATACATACCTACTCTTGCAAGTGGAAACAGTTGTTGTCAGAATGAAGTAAATGAGTTGGGAAAATGCATAATTCAAGGTCTGTTCCTTTACTCTTAAATCTTACGAATTTGTACGCATTTTTACGCATTTTTACTCAATGTCGTTCCTTAACTTAAAAAAATCGTAAAAAAGAGCGGCTTCGAGAGAGCAAGATAAGAATTTCACTAGTTTTTACTCAATAAATTTCTTTGAGTAAGAATCGGCAAAACTGTCCAGTCGCCAGAAAATTGACAGATGATTAGAAATTTGTTGCCCTTTGCATTTGCCATGGGTGTCTAAAGACTATTTGCATATGTGTTTTGATTTCCTGCGATATTGGAAAATAAAAATGGTATCAAAAGGCGGAAAATAATGTACCTAGTTTTTTTTCTCTTCTCGAATGCTTGTAGTTCAGTTAGTAGGAACTCTTCCACATACTTGGATTTATACTCACATACAATTTATGGAAAAACAAAATGCATCTGTCATTTTTCATAATTTACTACAAAAGCGTTCTCTAACATTTTTGTAAGTTTTTCTCTTTGAGAAAGAATTTATTCCCACCACAGCCATTCTGACAGTCTTTTCCATTTTAACTACAAAAATAAAAGGAGCAGGCTTTTATTAGTTGTACCTTCTTATCGTAAAATTAATTTGAGAAAGCAAAATCAGTTTTTGACAGCATCTAAAGTCTGAGATCTAAGATTCTAAGATCTGAAATAAAAATGGCCAGTGGAAAATCATGATGTGCACAGTATCGATGGAATGTTTTTAATTTCATTTAAAGAACAAAAATTGTTGGTGGGGCTAAAAAAAAATAAAAAATAAATAGTTGGCGCAACAGGCGTGTAGACACCCACAGCTTCTCACAACCATACGTTTTGTGTGTGTGTGTTTTTTTTTTGGGACGAATGGATGGGACCTACAATTTTATGCCGAGTCCGAACGGCTGAATTGAGAAGCTTTTTCAGGACAGACTTATACTCTCGGATGTTTGTCAGACGTTCGCGAGAGGTGGCGCAGTAGAAAAAACCATAAGATGTAATTTGTGTTTTTCCGCGGATCGAACCAGGGACCCCTCGCACAGTAGTCCGGCACACTAACCACTGAGCTACTGCGCCTAATGATGGGGCTAATGGTCCTAAAAATTGTGACGTTAGAGTTGGCAGTCTGTTTCTTGAATTTGGTTAACGTCATCTTTTTACTAAATATGAAACTAGAGATGCATGCTATCTGATTATCCATATCTATGGTAAACTATTGACGTACTTAGATATCGATCAATCTGTCTAAGTATATAAGTAAGATTTTAATATCTATTACTTCGTCAAATCATACATGTCTTCTTAAATATTCAATATGTGCGGTATGCATATAATTTCTATGGAGTATGATCAAAACGACACAAGTCCAAAATACAAGTTTTGAGATAAACGCGTTTTAAAGTTCAACAATTTATTCTAAATCCAGTTTTATGTATTAATGTAATATTCCAGTGCAATAATAATATAAATTATTAGATGTACAATAATCAATTACTAAAATTTGAAAAATTATAACAAAAAGGTGTTTTAGTGGAGATATGTTGTTTTGACCAAACGGTATTTTGATTTTTTTTCCAACCGATTGAGGTAAGTTTCAGATTGGAAATAAATTTAATAACAAAATTGTTAAAAACCGAACGCATTTACTTAAACTTAACAACTAAATCAAAAGAAAAATTGATAATGTATGGGTTTCCCTAAATACTGCGAAATAATATGCACAATAATTGTCACGATTATCTACTATGTTAAAACAACAATATTAATATAGAAAAGCGAAATAATTATATACGATAAACGTGTGAGAACGAAGTAACAGCTGAGTTATATGTTGTTTTGACCACGTTATTATTTAAAAAATTTCAAATGTCTGTTCGGCCAAAACAGCACATGTGGAGTAATGTCATTTTGATCAAACACAATTATTTGAAAAATTTAAAGCCACTACTGGGTCAAAACAACACATGTGGAGTAATGTCATTTTGACCAAACACAATGTTTAAAATACTTTTAATGTGTTTTTAGGACCACTCAATAACTCTGGATTCGGTTTGCTGAAACTTATGCTGTTAATACCAAACGAAAATAGATTTTTTTCTGAATAATTCTGCATACTCAACTCAATTTCACAAAAAATGGACTTATGTCTTTTTGACCAAACATCGTAGATTTATTAGCTCAATTCTATAAGACAGACTCGTGTATTAGCTGTTTACATTTAATTGTTCCTGAAAGACAATTTCAGCTTATAAATGCAACTTTAACATACCCAGTTACTTACTGCGCCGGTATAATTGGTAATTTTCTATACCCAATGATTACAACCCCATCATAAAGCTAAAGCTTAGTAAAAAATTACATTTCACTTACCTAATATGTACATCATGGTAAAGCAGTTGTCAAATGCAAATCCAACCAAGAATCTTAGCAATGCAAACTGCCAAAAGTTACCAACGAAAGCAGTACCAACACCAGCGGCGAAGCCGATCATATTACACCATATTAATGCTGGAATGCGTCCAAAGCGATCTGCTATCCACCCAAAGAGCAGTCCACCCACAATGGCACCAACAAAGAATATCGATTGAGCGTATGTCGGTAGGGCTGCCTGGTCACAAACCCAGTTCTGTTCAGTTGCCACTGTCGTATAAGGTATTTCTGTAAAGTTATATGACCAGCCACGTTGGCACGGCACTACTGGCCATGACGGATCCGCAACCTTGATGCCTTTGGCAAGCATATCAGTGAAATTGACTGCGTACATAGAGCATCTGCTATGGCCATCACCCTCACGGGGAATTGCCAGTGCCAATCTGAAAGGAAAGAAGGGAAACACAAATTAATTAACACATTTCTATTGATAGCCATTGGAGGAAAATTTTGCTCTAAATTGCTATGTGCACATACAGAGTTAAATGTCACATAGGTAATCGTTAATTAAGTCGTGACAGTTAGTTTAAACTGGATGTAAATGCTTGGCGTATCAAAAAGGTACGACACGGCGTAACAGTCTGGAGATTTCAAATTTCAGACGTAAGTCCCACATATCTGGTATATTAGAGATCAATTAAATCGGTCACATTGACTTTCAGAAGATGATGAAATATAAGGAACTCGATAACTTCTAGATAGAGGAAAATTAAATAAGTAAACAGCAATAAACTGATCGTATTCAGTTAATTACGTTGCACTGCATTGTGATCTTGCTTAGCACCTTCGAAAGTACGACTTTCTTATCGTATCTCCGCCCAAAGTAGGTACTTTTTCCTCCATGTCTGTGTTACTAGGGTTATTGATGTTTTAGCAATTATTTATAAACACTTAATGATGTAATTGAATCGTTATTCTCCTAAACTATAAATTATAAGGTTGACATTTTTGTGTAGCTTATTCTGCCTAGCTAGAAGAACTTCACTCCGGAATCCTAGTGCAACATAAATTATTATATTTTTTAAATTTTTTGTTTCCACTCAAAAGTTTTTGGTACAACTGCAAAGTGATAGGCAAAAACGCATGAGTGTCCGATTTTCAGTTGCAAAATTTGGTCGCTTACTGTAGAGAAAAATTCCCTTCGATTCATCCTCAATTGATGAGGTGTCCATTAAGCAATGAGCCCAGGCCAACCAATTATTAAATAGAACACCAGAGAAATGACATCCCGCTGTCGGTTTTAGCTGTCGCTTATTAAGTTTTGTTGGTCTCTTGAGTTTTATATGTATAATAATTCTCTCCAATAGGATTTTGGAAGTTGTATGAAAATTTGTCTTTAAATAGGTTAAACGACTTGCCTTCACCAAAATTGTGTGTGAAGCTAGAATACTCCTTTTGGCAAGGAAACACTATAAGATTGCCTATACGAATTTTCTTGAGACTGAAGGCCACTTAAGCAATGTGAAGGTTTTCAAACAATTCACGCGTGTTGTTTGATGGATAGTTTTAGACATTCCAACAGGATGTGCGCACAATAAACAATGCTGGGGCCACTTTTGTGGGTCCTCTATCAGAATGTACTCCAGGATCAAGTTCGGCTGTTTAGCAATGTCTGCCACTTTCAAAAATACCCTATGAATTAGACTTGTCTATCGCAACGATCGTAACATAAATCGCATTGTTACCTTACTGGCGTTCTTGCATTTGTACCTACACATAAATGTATACGTGTTTGTATCTAACGCTTCAATGGGTCTGTAGCCTATACCCACAGTTCCCAAATTTGAAGAAAACACACACCAATCATCAGAATTTGTTCTACTATTACTTAATTACATTTATGTAGAATAGATCGGGCCAAACTGATTGCGAAGTATTTTTCAGTTTTCAAGCAATGACTTAAAAATATCACAATCGAAACCGTTTAACACTTCTCAGCGCTCTAAGCTCTGTGGTATATCATTAAATCTTCCAGTAATACAATATTAGTGAAAAAAGCAACAACTCAGCCTTCAATTGCAGTTCTGCTAAATCGAACATTCAGACCTTGAGCCTCAACTGCCAAACACACCGTAAGAAAAAGTAAACCGCTGACTGTTTACACTGTATACTAACTTTTTTATACATGCTCTATGTCAAGTAGTCTGCAATTCACCTAAAAGCCAGCAAAATCTAGACACTTGCCCAATTTGTTAGTTGTTGCACCGCACTTCACCTGTAAAAATCTATCGCATCGATGTTACTACAACTATACAATTTTGCATTAATTCAATCTGTTTAGTTACTCATACCGGCTAAAGCCGGTTTCAAGAAGCCAATAGCAGTCTGATTGAGGCAGGCACATAGCCAAGCTATCTGACGCTGACGGGTCAGTGTATTTTGCGATATACGATCATTCAATTGTGCCAATTCAATTGTAATGGATAATCTTGCTTTTAACCTTTTTTATGAATTGAATCAGACCTTGGTAGACAAAACAGCCGTACAAGGAAGACCAACATACCAAGCCGTTAACCTTTTTTTCTTTTCCAAATTAGATCGTTAAACTAATAGCCTTGGAAACATTTAAACGTCGGTCGTATTGACAAAAATGCGAATGACCACAATTAGGTACTTTACAGTAATTGATCTACAAAATTGAATTATTTCCCTGAAAATGGTCATTTGAACGACAAGATTTTTCTGATGGGCATTATTCTACCTTGACATAGGTATGTGTCTAGCAGCTGTGACGATAAAAATGTAGTAATTAACTTAATGAACAAGTTGGAGACATTTATGTCGTTAACTACCAATGCAATAAGCTATGTGTGCTCTTAGGTGCATAATTGATTAATTTGATTGGAGCTCGATTTGCAAGTACGTAGCATAGGGTTCGAACATTTGTCGAAATTGTTAACCATATTTGGTCAAACTCTGTATTCGTGTAGAGAACAAAGAGCAGTAAGAGATGCTGTCACAGAAATACCACCATCTAACTTTAAAAATGACCTTAAATGTTTGCTGTCAGTTCTGTCAAATATCAATTTGGATTTTACTGCAAATTTTTAGTCAATGGCCGCGTTCCATTGACCATTTGACGTCTAACACATGCATGAAAGCCGCGCTAGAACTCTAGTGCCAGCTAAAAAATAATGACTTTTGGTTATTTAACTTAAAGAAGTAAATGTGGGGAATAGTTTAACCTTTATTTAATTTTATTTCCAGTTTTGCCGATTAACTTCATACATATTTAATAATAAAGTCATTATTACATAGTTTTGTTAACTTTAATCGATTGTTTTACTCAATGTAGCGGGTAATTTTGTAACGGATATGAACATTTTGCTACACTATTCATGTAGCGGTCAATCATTTACATTTACTTATTAGCGTTTATTTTGAGATCAACAAAATGTACGCTTATACAACAGGGAAACTCGCTCTTTTTTTGCTGACATTTCGATTTTTAAACATGATGCTTTCAGCATTCCCATACTTTTTTGTTGCATGGTCTCGTGAGGGAATTATCCCCTACTAAAAGATATAAAACAAATATGATATTTAGCCAATTTTAACTCTATTTTAGCCCAATTTAAACCAAACAGAAAAATAATAACTTATGTGCCAAGCATATTGGCAATATTCACATCACCAACTCGACGGATTTGATAAATTCATGAGCCAGACAGCAGAAGGCGGAAGTTTCGCAAGCTGTATGAACCCACAATTACCTTCAAGGTTTTCTTTACAAACGTTCTTAGAATGTTAATGCATACGTTTTCGGACAATAGTACCATTTAGAATTAATGACCATTCTTTTTCATAACGTCAGATATATAAGCCTGCAAGCGTTACATACATGGCTAGCTCATATGGCACCTATAAAATATATAAATAACTAGCGAACCCCTGCACACTTCTTAGTGCAAAATAGAAAAATAAAAAAATGATAAACAGTTTTTATTGTAATGCTCCGTGGTACATATTTTTTGTTTTTCCAGGAATCGAATTGCGTAGAAAGTATTCTTGTCTATCAGGACAATGCATAGCTATCAATGTTACAAATTTTACAAACTTTGGCTCCCATGACTGTCGAAAAATAGCGCCACACACCTTTATATACCTAAGATTATCTGTCAATTTGAGCTCAATCGTTTCGGTGGTTTTCGAAATATACGATTTTGAATGTTTTTTTGAATGGGAGGTGCCACGCCCCTATGTCCAATTTTGACCAATCTTCACGGGAATACTCCTGGGCCGATACCTAAGATTGTATGTAAATTTGAATTCAATCGGTTCAGTGGTTTTCGAGGAATAAGATTTGGAATGCATTTTTTGTATGGGAGCTGCCACGCCCCCATAACTCATGAACCAATACACCTACAAAGACCGTATGAACTTATAAACCATGGCATTAACGTCACCTTTCATGGGAAATTTCTAGAATCAAAATCGGTTCACGCATTACAGAGAACATTATTGACAAACACAATTGACGATGATTTTTATATATATAGATTCCTTCCTTTATGAATCGGTTAAGTCAAAACATAAAATATTGTGTATTAACTTTAACGGTCTAAGCTAAGCAAACCAATGCAAAACCATATTGAGTGTGGGCGAACTGAGCATAGACGATCATTTTAAAATATGTGCTGAATTAGGTAAGTAGTTCCTTTTATTCTCCGATGTGAGTGAGCAGGTTTCCAAATATTAGCAATATGGACAGAATGAAACTAAACTTTGGTTCTAATTCTAAACCTATAAATGTTGTCCTTTTTTTCTTGCTGCGTTTAATTAGCATATAACATAACCAAAAAATGTGCACGACTGGGTCGCACGTAACTTTCTCGTTTATTGCGAATCTCGCAGAATCTCAGAGTCATTTCAGCAAATTTTATGTTTAAAATCATACCCAGCCCACCCAAGATGTAATTAATAACGTTATACATACTATATAAACATACGTATTAACTACAACAGTGTTGTCACTTGGGATTTCAAAAATGTGGTAGATTGGACGGAAAAAAGAGTGGTAGATTTAAGAAAGGGGTGGTAGATTTGAAGTTTATATGCACCATTACAATTAGCCACAGGAAAATCAGCAAATATGTATACGTATAGGTAATATGCGATCCCAGCAATCACTGGTCGGATAAGTTCTCCTAGAACTCTCATTAGCTGGTATTAATATAATCATCTGTCCTATTCTTCTGGACTCTTTCCGAGTAAGTGGAAAACAATTCCAGCGCGTCCCTAAAAAAGGCGGTTCTTCTTCTCCCACCAATTACCGACCTATAGCACTTACGTCCGTTCTTATCTAAAGTCATAGAAACGCTTAGAAATCCTCAGCTTATGAAATATCTTGAATCACGGAAACTTCTCAATGGCCGGCAGTACGATTTTCGTGGCAACAGGTCCACTGGTGATTTGATGACTTATCTCACCGAGAAGTGGAACCAATCTCTCCATCACTTCGGTGAATCGAAGATTGTTGCGCTTGATATTTCAAAGGCATTTGACAGAGTTTGGCACCAAGCTCTTTTGTCGAAAATGCGTGCTTATGACATCGATGCGTTTCTTATTCAATGGATTAGAAACTACATTTCTGGCCGCTAAATTCAAGCTGTTTTTGATGTTTTCACATCTGAAACTCACCATATAAATGCTGGTGTTCCCCAAGGCTGTGTTTTG
The DNA here is from genome assembly GCA_949372485.1 of Cheilosia soror. NCBI lineage: Eukaryota > Metazoa > Arthropoda > Insecta > Diptera > Syrphidae > Cheilosia > Cheilosia soror. Next base: position 4,845,455 of record OX443561.1, read on the forward strand.
TCTTCCACTCTCTTTCTCATTTTCATAAATGATCTCTTTTCTGCATCTTCTAATCCAATTTTTTCCTTCGCTGATGACAGCAGACTTACCTTCTCATATTCATTCCTTGCTCTTCGGCCATAAAAGTGGAACGGCAACATATGTTAAGCTCATTAAATTCTGACCTTAATAGCATTATAAAAAAGGTTTAGCCAATAGGGTGGAGTTTAATGCTTCCAAAACGCAATGCTGTTTGCTATACCTAAAGCAAAAACCAAACCTTCAGCCATTATAAATGAATGGCTCTTATATTTTCGAAACCTAAAGACTTTCCATTTTCGGTATGTGTGTCCATGAAACACGTCGTTAGAACGACCATATACACGAAGTCTTCAAGAGCGCTGCGAAATGTCTAGGTTGCCTCAAACGGTGCAAGAAATAGTTTACCCCTTTTGATCTATCTACAATATAGTTATAAGGCGTTCATTCGCCCCAAACTTGAGTACGCTTTTCATTGCACGATTGCACCTACTGGAAAGGATACAAAACCGCGCGTGAAAACTAATTGGTGACACGAACATAGGGCGTCAATGTCCAGGGCGTCAAATGTCAATCTATCCCTCGAAATTCTTAATCGAACTCACTAAGGTACAAAATCTTATTAGTGAACGAAATGGAAATTGCCTGTTTTGCTGGGATGTGAAACTGTAGACTGAAGATGTTAATGACGACACGAATGATAAAAATATCCATCAAAAGTGCGCCTCGCTTTCATTTTCTTATCGATATGAAAGCATAGAGAACTATAAAATATTTAACATTGGAATAACAAAACGTGGTAGAATTTTTGGGTGCAGTGGTAGTTGTGGTAGATTGAAAAAATATTAAGAAATTGTGGTAGATCTACCACATTGTGGTAGAAGTGATAACACTGACTACAACACTTTATTACTTTCAAATTTCACCCCCAACTGACAATTGAAGGAGACAAGTAGGCGATGAATTTCAAATTGCCACTGAAGTTTTGGGCTTTGCAAAAATATACCGTGTGTGAATACAGATCGGGATTTGGGTACCTAGTCATTTTTGAGAAATATTCAAGTTTTATGAGAAAAACTAAGTACGTGATCGTGTTTAGAATGCGTCTTAAATATGTATTTTGATCAAAATCGTTAGAGCGTTTTTTTGTAAAATTATGCTGACAAATGATTTGAAAAGCACTGGTACTAAACTGTTTAGCTGAAAATTGAATACGACATATTCTTCAGGATATAAACATTACCTAGCCGTTAAATTGTCATCCAAATCAAAAATGGCGTTTTCGAGATATGAGCAGTTTTTAAAGTACCATTTTTAGCGATTGGGGTGGAAATCGGAGGGCGCATTCATGGTTAAAAAAAAATGGCGTTTTTAAGAAATGAGCAGTTTTTTAAAAGTACTATTATTAAGGATTTGGGTGAATATGAAAGGACGCAGTCTTTTTAGAGAGAAACTGAGTTTGCTATCAAGTTAAGAATAACAATATGTAGTACCTTAAAAATAAGTTTTTTTTTTTTAAATTGGTTTTGCCGTTTTCGAGAAAAAGCCAATTTTCAAAACTGCCGTTGCTGGACTTTTTAGCGAAAACCGGGGTATGCAGTCATGTTAAGCATGCCTACATTAACTCAACTATGTATTAATTTTGGGTCAAAATTATGTTTACGCCGTGAATTTTCTCGCTCGTCTGTGCAAAATTCACCATACACGACACAAATATGTCGTTGCAGACCAAGAAAAATTCAAAACATTTTGAATTCACGCAGATGGTCGCTGTAAACAGTCGACATGAATACACACGACACAGACGGCCTGCGCGAACATGAGTATAACAACAAAATATATATGGGCCCTAAAGGCTCAGGTCCATCCGGATTGTATCGCCATTAAAATTAACTAAGCCCATAATTTAAAGTTATGTATTCTATTTAATTCTTAAACTACTCGAGAGCCGTTTAGCAAAACTAAAATCATCTCAATCCCGCATCAGTTTTATTACTAAAGCACTCATTCGCCTCACAGACCCACAATTAAAAAAACAAAAAATTTGCATTCTTACATTGGATTCTATGATTAAGATAACCGAGTATACCGCGCCTTTAGCAATTAATGGCAGGGTTCTGTTTCAAATAATAGATTTGTATCTGACTAGTGGTTAATTTCAATTAAGGGTAATTTGTTACCAAAACTCTTAGACAACATCTTGGTATTGTTTACAACCTATATGTACCTGTACATGTACATTATTAACTTATATAATTAACCATATCTAGTATTTACGCCAGAACAATGACTCCATTTGGCATTGAAATTCAACTGGAAGAACAATGTTAACAGTATTGGACAAGGCTTAAGCATGATTATATAAGTTTACTACAATGCACGCTGTTGAAGTCCACAACACTGTTCTTGCATTTTTAAATTATTTGATAATAAAATAAATGTGTAAAGAATAGACACGACAAAAAGATCCGATAAGCGGCTTTGCATAACAATTATGTAGGTACTCATTGTTAGTCAAGAAGTCATTAGCTCAAAGCTATTATTCTTTTGTATAGAAACAGACACTGCAGTAACACTTTCATTTTCGTTAACCTTTTCAGATAAGCAAATGTCTAGTTTTGTAGTTTGGTAGAATCAAAACTAACAAATGTGCATAATTTACATATTATATGCAATTAAAATTTTGCTTTTCTATGGTACGATATAAATAAATTATATATGTATTATTTTTGATTTTTTTTTTTATGCCGGAGGAGATTTATATTTTTCAAGTTGTAGTATTCTTCCAAAGACTTATTCAACCAACTAACGTTATTTTTGTTAATATTATGTATAACCATTCGAAATGTTATTACTTTTAAAATTATTGATTGATTTCTTGGGATAAATGCTATTAGCAGTAGTTGTGACCTTCCAATTGAAAGATAAAAACAAAACTAAAACAAAAGATAAACTTGGTAACTGGAATTGTTGTGGTTTATAGAATTGATTTGATATTATGTAGATATTAATTTATTATGCTTCAGCGTTGGTGAATGTCATGACGAGATATTAACATTGGTTTATGTGGTGGCACTTTCAATGAACAAGTTTACGGCTATATCGTAAGATAAGTAGGTACAGACAAACGTTACTAGAAGTAAACGCATTGGTTGATCAATATAATATAGAATGAAGAATGCAATTGCTATTGCAAAGGAAGAAGTAGATTGCAAAAAAAAATCAATTGGACATATTTTTACCTTATTTCCAAAACCACAAAAATGAACAGAAATATGTAGGTATTAAGGATTGTGTAAGTTTCGCTAAATAATTATCTTTGGATAATTTTCTGACACTTATGAAAGTGTTGACAATAGAAGTTAACCAAACTCCAATCTTAAAACAAAGATTTATCGAATTTTTTTTATAATTGAAATTCAGTGTTTTATTTCCTTTACAGGATTCTAACAAAACTTAAAAGAAAACGTCAAAAAAATAGCTTATAGGATAATTTATTATCTTGCTCCCAAAGCAGGATAACTCTCTGAGAGCTAACGATAGTGTCACAATGAACCTATGCTATGCTGGTCTAAGTGTGTTGGCGTTTCCTGGCTGGCATCAGCCACTCTCAACCAAATTAGGCAAAATAATTACATATTGTTGGATAATTTTCTGACATTATAATTATAATTATCCTCCTTCTAATAATTGCTATTTCTTTTTCATTAATAATAATCAATTAATAATGATTTTTTTAAACAACTAAGTTTATATGAGTAGGATAAAGTTTGTTTTCAATTACTGCAATAACAATTTATTTACACATTTCGCAGAGTAAAGTCGAAGTAGCTAGCACTTATTTTGGGCGGATCAAACTATATAATGAGACCGTATAACTGTCTAACTGTGATAGAGCTCCCAACTGAGACATAGCCATCCCTTTTGTGCAAAATTTTGAGACCTTTATGATCTGAAAGCAAAAATCAAAAAAATGGAAATAATTTTACACCAACCGATTCTTGAATTAATTCAAATTATTTCATAAGTGGGGTCACAAGGGTTTAATTTTAAAAATAAACTGGAAAGGATGGGAACGATCAAAACTCTAGTTAATAAGTCTGACAGTTGGATCACCTTATATGCCCGAGTTTTTATTGGTCTAAAACTTTAATTGGGAACAGATTTTCAGTTGTTGAAGGGGTGACGACAATTATAGTTAAAAATGTCTCGACTCTGTTGACTTTTCGATTGGGTGAGTATGTTTGACGTAGTAAAATTGACGTCGGCCCTTATTTTGTGTAACATCTTAGAAGACCCATTGATTTCATGATTTCTCGTTTGCATACTATCCTGAAGTATGGCAAGGCTAGAACGAGTAGACCACTGCATTGACTTAATTGGACTAGGCTAGACATCTAGCTTAAAAAAGGAAGGCACATTTGCATGCAACCTTTACAGATTAAAAAATAGCTATTTGGGCATCTTACTTTTTATACTATCAATATTTAATATCTTGTGTATTACAATATACGAAATTCATCTCTTCGCCAATATTAAAAAAAAACACTATAGGCGTATATTCCCGTAACTTTGGTACCACAATTTTCTCATCATGATACAAAAGAACCAACCAAACCAACAAATTCAGTTGCATTTTATTTCCTCCCAATTGATTTCGGAAGTTCTATACGTATGTTTGTATATAAATTGCTAGTTGTGCGGTTACTGAGTTAAAGTGACAAAATACTATTGTAGTAAGTCTGCGGTTCCTATTATATAATTACTACTAGAAGGGAACTTAATGACGGTGTTACCAATCAACTATTTGTATTTAGCTGTATGCTGACAATTGAAGGACAGATCAGAGTGTATCTACTTACAACAGATAAAAAAAAATTGCTCTTGAAATTATTAGCAAAGTCAAATACATATATGCACTTAATACATACCATTATATACCTATACCTACAAACAAAGCGTGTGGCATTATACATCAAAGTGATTGACAGGTATAACGTTGAAATTATTGCGGAGTCTGCAAAAGTAGATACACAATAATGTTTCATGAATGACACCCTCGTTAACTCAGAGAAATTACCTAAATCCAGCAACAAAATATGATTAAAAAAGGATGTGGATATGGCCCCAACTTTACATATTAAAAATTGTTTACTTTCTGCATATACAAATTCTGAAAATTTTTGAAAAATTTCCGAAAAAATATTCCCAAATTTTCGGAAGACCAGACCAGTATGAGAATTTTTTAAAAAACTTTGGAAACTTGTTTCCAAACCCAAGATAAGATACATAACGGTTGCTTAGTCTTATGGTGCACAAAATCCGTCTAGTAGCGCGGAATTTGACGTCTAACATACTTACAAACTTTCGAATTTAATTATCTCTGTTCAGCCATCAAACAAGACTCTTCTATAACAGGAAAGTACAAGTTCACAAGTCTAACAAGCTAAACATAAGTGGTGATAATATCACCATCTATTATAAGGTACTATAGCGGTTTTGTGTGTGCTAAAACTGATTGAAAACTGCATTTTTGAGAAAATATAGCAGCTGTGAGAACTAAAGTGTTGCTGAGGATCAAAACCTACTTTTCCGTGATATTTGTCCGTCAACTTTGTGAGGAAAACAAAGATTCAATTTAATTATGACACTAAGTAAAATTACATTACCCATATATGCCGTGATTTTAGTAAAATTAGTGTAATTTTCTTAATATCGTATTCTGGATACCTAAGTAATACAAACTGCCACACCAAAACTATTATGTATTTGTTTTTAATTGTTCATGACATCGAACTGAAATAGGCACAACCACCGCTCAAATCATGAAGTTATCGTCCAGAAATCCAATGGGCGAAGTGGGCACAAAATTACATCTTAAAGTTTTTTCCACTGCAACACCTCTCGCGAACGTTTGACAAAGATCTGATTATATAACTGCCCTGACAAAGCTTCTCAATTCAGCCGTTCAGAGTCGGCATATAATTGTAGGTCCCTTCAATTCGTCCCAAAAATAAAAAGAACTCACACAAACGAATGGTTGTGAGAAGCTATAGACCTAGAGTATCTGCACGCCTCTTGTGCCAACTATTTATATTTATTTAAGCCACTGGGCGAATGCGTACTCGATTGGTTAAATTTAATTTAAAAATATATGTAGGTAGTTTATAATTCAAGCCGACAATGTCTTTGTTATTCGCGGGCGTATCTAACATTTTTAAGAAACCAATATCTTGAAAATTGTAATTGTTATCGTCAAAAATTACTAAAAAGTTGCAGGGTAAAATATTGTTAAAGGGAACATTGGTGTGGCAAATAAAATTCAAATCAATTCACTAAAATTAATGTATTCATATCCTGAAATAGTAATTTTTCTTTACTCCTTACGCTTTATCGCATGAAGCAGATGAAACTGGTTCAGAAATCATAATTAATCGTTTAAATGGGATTAATTGTCTCAACATGTGAAAATGTCTTTAAAAATAGAGGCCATCATGATCAGATAAATTAACAGCACTGTGTGAAAATCAACTTGGAATAGTATGTCCTTCATGTTAATACAGAGTTTATAGGTCAACTTACCTGTCGGTCACGTTCAAATGATCCAGTTCAGGAACACTGCACCAATGCTCCTCGGGAACTAGAGTTATGAAAATTTGCGAGAAATAAACAAATGCAACAAAAAAGGCAAACGGTATCATGCAAAGGAACAAGAACTTTTGATATTTTCCGAATTCACCAATCATCGGTAGCAAGTCATCAAAGTCAATTAGAGGCTTTTCTTCATTATCAGCAGGTGTAGCTACAGTGCCACCCATTACTTGCAATGTAAGACAACCACCTTTCGCGTCACTGAGATTTAGACCCTTTTCACTTTCGAACGCACCATTAACAAAGGCCGATTCGCCCGAGTTGTTATTCCCAATAATATTACTAGTTACAGCAGAACAATTGGCCTTGACGCTGGGAGGCGTCAGACCACTGTTCAGTTCCTGTTGTGGTTTCGGTGTCATATTCAAAAAAAAAAAAAAAAAAAACAGAAATCTTTAGTTAATTTGAAACTTGTAAATCGTTCTATGTTTTCTATAGTCAGGACTAGCCAAACACACTCTCTGTCTATGGTTTTAGGACTGGCAAATTCCTGATTATCACTTTGAAAGGAGTTATAATGTATATTGTCCTCCCCAAAGGTGCGGACGAACGGGTGCACTTCACTTAACTAACTCTTACGATTGAGCTTCAAATCAATTTATATGAGTGCTAGTCGCACAGCACTTGGACTTGAGCCACCACACTTGAGAACCATATAACTTTAAAGAATACTGTTGATCAACGGTTGCTGTGCTCGTATATGCGAACGTGTTTATTGTTGATCTCTAGAGTTGAGTTATATTTTTCAAAGCGTAGGCACTCAAATCCACTAATTTTATATGTTGCGTGCGGTGGGTTAAGATACAAGTCTATACTCTTTACAGAGATGTAAGTGCAAGTAAAGGGGTGAATTACCCGCTTAACTGTGGCGTATACTTAACCACATATTAGTTGTTCGAACTCGACGCCGCCGTGAGTGAGTACCAGTTTGCGTCTCTCAATGAGCTATGAATCATGGTTGGAATTGGAAATTTTGAATTTTTTGCTGTTTCCTCTTTGACATTATTTGGTTGTGTGAAAGCGAACTGATATGATATCAAGCATTTGCAGTAGATTTCCTCTTGGGATAGCTTCATGGAACATGCTCTGCGGTGACTCAATTGAACTCTGAAATAAATGTTTCTATTAATAAGCGCTCATTACATTAATGAGTGAAGTGGCGGTTCACATCTATTGTCACCCGATATGATACTTGTCACTTGAGATACTTTCCATTTTGTGGCCCGGTAAGAGTTTTAATGTCAACATTCAATCTTGATTCTTCTTCTTCTTTAAACACTTCGCGCCACTTGAATAGCACACCTCCTAAGGTCGGTTTTCTATCGCCCACTCGTCCCAAACCAAGCATGCTATAGGGACTTATTTTTTTAGTTAAGTTAATTTAATTCTTGTGAAGGAAGATTTAAGTAAGTATTAACAACAAATTATTAACTAAAACCTATAAAATGTGGGGTCCTAATTTTGCGCCACTTGAATAGAATAACACTTAAACCAAAAAAAAACATTTTAGAGAATTCTGCTTCTCTTTAACACAAACATTACTTAAATTTAATTTATTTGGAGTATTTAAAACAAAAAATAAATAAATAGGTGGCGCAACAGGCGGGTGACACCCAAAGCCTAGCTTTTCGCAACCATTCGTTTTGTGTGAGTTTCTATTTTTGGGACGAATGGAAGGGACCTACAATTAATGCCGAGTCCGGACGGCTGAATTGAGAAGCTTTTTCATGACAGTCATACTCTCGGATGTTTGTCAGACGTTCGCGAGAGGTGGCGCAGTAGAAAAAAACTTTAAGATGTAATTTGTGTTTTTCCGGGGATCGAACCTGGCATCCCTCGCACAGTATAGTCCAGCACACTAACCACTGCGCTACTGCGCCCACATTTGGAGTATTTTAGATTTAAAAAAAATTGTTCAACTGTGTTTTAAGCTGAGCCACCTTCCTGCTCCAAAATTAACACCTCCGGTTTGGAAGGGATGCATTTATCTACAAATTGGCCAAATAATTTAGAGAAATCGAGCTCGATGGCTTGGGTTATTCGAAGTCGAATATTGTTGTCCCGAACATCCCCAAACATTTTCGATGATATTTTAATCCGGTGAGTAGGCCGGTCAACTTATTCAAAGTTGGACTCATTACCTACTTAAAAATATGGATATAATGTGTCGGTTCCTCTCGAGTTTCTTAGCTAATTTTTCCGTCCCGGTAAAGGCTTTTTCTTCACCCATTTTATTTTTAATTTTTTTAAATTAAATAGTCGAAATTAACAAAAACAATCGATCAAAGAAAAATAAATCAAGTGGCGCAAAAAAAAGAAAAACAAGTAAAAGTGTTATCATTGGCCCTGGCCGATGCTTTAATACCCTCCACTCAATTTCAATCGCTTTTCCACATTCAATCGCTTTTACTCATTTCCACAGTCTGAATCTGAAGCGGAATTTATATAAGGGAAAGACTACAGGTGTATTCCTATAAAAATGAGAATTTCACATTTTCTCACATCCGTGAGATCAGAGGGTTGGACAGTTTGTTTGCAAATTAACTTTAGCGCGGACGTAACGGACAATTTCACAAAACATCAATAAACATGTGCGTATATTTGCATGTGTTCATTAAATCTGGTAGGTAGCCAAGTATAGATTCTATGTAATCTAATTCAAGGTTGAGGATAGAATATTGATTGATTTTGTTTTTAAGGAAGTAGTTAAAAAAAATATATCTAACAAATAACATTGCTCTCTCCAAACTTAGGACTAGACTGGTGTGATCTCGTTATTTAATTATCTACGCATTTAACCTTCAATGCAGTCGTAAGAGGCTTGCACTAACACACGTCTTAATAAGTTAATGGTAAACGTGTTTGCGGGTCTAGTCATAATCAGACTTTTGAGTAAAATCTATAAATTTGTTATTTTTTACTTATCATATTTGATTTCCTTTTCCGGTAATGGATCTACTATATGCTAAATTAATTAAAACGATAATAAATAAATTATGAACATTTTATGCATTTACTAACCTAAACCTATAGTTTTAGTTTGTACACTTTTATCTTTATTAAAATGTCTAATAACCCAATTAAGAAATCAAAACGACATACGAGTAAACGTTTTTCAATTCAAGTATTGTCTATATTCTAAAACTAAGATTGATATTAGTAGGGATGATTTTAGCGTTTTTTTTATGGTACAGAGTCATGGATCTATAATTAGAAATACAAGACTCAATGTTTACCAACCTAAATAACTAGGAACACTTCAAGAGCGACATTCGACTGTAGAAATACAGAAATGTTTTTTATACTGTTTTTGTTTTTTAAATCACGCAGGCATTATTTTCGGCGTTTGCCCATAAGGCAAAACTAATTTTGAGAGGAAATCTTTATTATGAATGAAGTACACTGGTTGATTCAAAAACAGAGACTCTCTCTCCAGGATCAATGGGAAGCCACTGACGTTGCGTGCGTCGTCGTTGTGTGGGAAAAGATAAGAAAACATCATCCATCATTTAATTCCGGACGCGCTCAACAACTGACAAGACATCCTTGGGTAATCTTGACCGTTGGAATGCCAGCAATACCGCGTTCTGACGATCAATAGTCGTACTCACCCACGCTTACTTTAACGGTCTGTCTGTATCGAAAATGTTTTCAGGCCTCCAACAACAATTAAATACATAACATGTAACCGTGTTCCATCCGACCAGAGCCGAGCATTTAGGAGTAATTCTAAAATCTATATTCGAAATTTGACTGAAAGCTTAATATAAAAAAATAAAAAAAAAAATAATAGGAAAGTGGGTACACGTATGTACTGTACAAGGGATTCCACAATAAGAAAATGTTCTGTTCTTCTTCAAAATAGGAATTGTGTATTTTTTGGAACACACATCCAAATCTGATATATATGTGGTTGAAATAAAACACTTTCATCTCTAGTTAATATTAAAATTCAAGTTTATTTTAACGATTATTATATATAGGTAGGATATTTAGTAATATTTTTAATAATATATTTAATTAAATTAAATAAAAAAAAAGAGTTCCAGGTTTAAAGGCACGTAACTTTAGATTTAGACATTACTTTAAGTAGGTACTTTTCTGTTAGACTTTTCGAACAAGAGTGAGTATAAAAGAGTTAGACAAAATGAACGAAATGAAATGACTAGACTATCGCATGTCTGCTAACGGAAGCATTCGACGCTAACCGATGGATGAAGACTTTTACTTCTCGGCTGGACTTCGGTCATCTACATGTATTAGGTTCGATATTGCTATTCCAATACCCTTTTGTGCTTCGGCATTTCGTATGTTGTCGTTATTACAACCGAAAAGCTTACACTGCATCATATTTCTAACTTTTAAGTTTGTATTTCCCTCGGGAAAGAAAAACCTATAATGCTTGCAGGTAGATGTTCTGCATCGGTTGTCTGTTTAAAAAAATTCACACTTTACAAAATGTTGGTTCAACGCGTAATTTTTAGTTATTTTACACCCCAATGGGATAAGTAGTGTCTGTGAATTTTTGTGATTGGAAAAAATGCAAGGAATCCTCAGAAAGTTTGTTTTCACGTGGAACACGGAAATGTAACTAACTTACTTTTGGTGGCGCTTACAGTCCGGGGTGGACCACGGCCTCAGCCAACAAGCCCCTCCAGCCAGCTCGGTCCCTCGCTAGCTGCCTCCAGTTACGCACACCAAGTTGGTTGAGGTCGTTCTCCAATTGTGCGCGCCACCTAAGGTGGGGTCTTCCTCTGCTAAGTTGTCCCTCAGGGGTGGATTCAAAGACTCGACGGGCTGGTGCGTTGTTGTCCATACGCTCTAGCGCAGTTCAGAGTATCTCCTTTCTTGTGGATGGGGCACACGATGCTGAGGTTCCATTCGCGGGCATGCTTTCATCCGACCAAATTTTACAGATGAGTTGGTGCATGCTCCTTACCAAGCCATCTCCCGCTGCTTTGAAAAGCTCGGCCGGGAGGCCATCCGCTCCAGCAGCTTTGTTGGACTTAAGTTTGGATAGCGCTATCCTCACTTCGTGTAGGTCGGGTGGACGGAAGTTTTGGCTATCATCGTACAAACTGATCAGATCATTCTGTGCTAATGTACAAATGTGCTAATATACATAGAAAATGAAGATACACGATTTTTGAATAAACAGAGAGAACAGAGTGGTTAATTATTATTGTTGCACCTGTTTAGTGCAGTATTTAATTTTGACTGCTAACATTACACAGACCCACATTACACATTTGTGCGATGGGAATGCAATAAAGTTAATCCGTTTTTATTATTAAAAACAGACAAGTATACATATTTTTCGTTATTCTAGAAATAATGATACTTAGATTCTAGAAAAATTCAAATGTTTATCCATCTGCTGTATTATGCATTCGCCAAGGTATAGTATATTAATCCCAGCATTCACATCTCGATTCCAACAAGTACGACAGTTTGGACAATACTGGTACCGGTGTGGAGATTTTGATGTTTTATTTTCGCAGAAACATTTTGCACACAGTTTTGTAGTTCGGAACTCGTTTACAAATAAAATATCTGCTTTTCTCTTCTTAAGTGTCTCGATTAATTTTTTATTTGGACTTCGTATATACCCACGCATGGGAGAATTTGAAGCAATCTCTGTAGAGCCAATGCATATCAACGTCTTTTCCTTGGCATTTGGAACTAGCAACTAGCTGCTTCGCAATAGCATGACTTGTTTTTCTCAACACAAATGAACTTTTGTAGTTTCAGACGTGTGACTTTTCTCTGTGCATATATTTTTTGCTTCTCTGCGAATATTGAAAGCTGGTATTCTGTATATTGTTCGAAGGCTTCTGAATACGGTGATAGTTGAGAGTCTTCTACGAAATTTTTTGTATATTTTCTCAATTTTTGTTTACGACAATAATATCCAGACATGTTGTGATATGTTGAACTTTTCAATTTAATTGGTACACCATTACGATCTCCACCGTATACAAGTCTTAGACCAGGATCAAAGCCCAATTTATTGTCATATATTGTATTTCTCATTTTTAACACATCTCCATTGTAGTCTTCTTGTTGTGTATGTAATTTTTTCCTTTTAACTTTAACAATTTTAATTTTCTTTGGCTTCTTCATCGAGAAAGATACGGCTATGCCATCTGTTTGAAGTGAATAGTTGAATTTCTTTGCAATAGTTTCTGAAATTGAAATATTTTCTCCATTTTGACTGCTTATAAATCTACTCTTTCTATGTATTTACAAATTTCTTCACTTTAACGAAATATGTAGACCCTCCCTATAAGACATGCATTTTCAATGGCAAATAGGCAAAGTGTCCACAACAATATTTTCATTAAATTAGTTTTTGGCTAATAATATACGGCTCTAGCGAGGTATCCGTCGGAACCGAAAATTCTCCGATTTCATACGAATCGGAGGATTTTTGCTTCGAGGTATACTTCGGAACTGCTTTTCGGAACTTCTTTCCGACAAATATGCAACGCACACTGGCGTTTTGCGTTTCAGTGCGATCAAGTGCGTTTTTACTGATATTTTTGACAGTTTCATACAAATTTTCTTCCGATGTGCTCCGACAGGAATTTGTTGCGGAATTTGTTTACGATTTGCAGTGAAGTGTTGGTAAATGAAAGCAATAAAGAAAAAAACTTTTAGCAAAGTAATTGGTCGTATTTGTTGCTTCAATTTGTGTGTCCCAGAGCAAAAAGAAGCATTAAATAGGAAAACCCCGATGTACAACGAAACGACATCATGTCAAATCAATGCGTCGTCGCATTTTAATTATTCTTTCCGAAGACGGATACCTCGAATGTAATTTGAGTCTCCGACGGAGTATGCGTTGCGGAGAAAATTCCGTTCATGTAAAAAGGTTGCTCCATAGCATTCAGGATATAGTTCACCTGCCCCCGCCTGGAAGGTAATACAAAGTGTCACTTGACAAGTAGGTAGGTATTCATGTCTATCACAGAATGCGTCGTACTCGGAATTTCGTACGAACCCCGAAAGAACGAATAATCACAGAATCCGTCATAGTAGAAATTGTTGCTACGAATTTCGAAGAAGAATACTAATACGAATACGAAATTCGTAGCAAAAATTTCTACTACGACGGTTTCTGTGAAAGTTCTTTCGGGGTTCGTAACAAAATTCTGAGTACGACGAATTCTGTGATGACATGATTATTAGATCCTATTTCATTGTACTTACAGCGTGTAATCTGAATATTTTCTATCAATTTCTCAACTCATTAAAAGACATACATTTTGTTTGTTTTATATAAAGAAAACTTATAATTTATTGGCTTTTCATTAATGAAAATTGAATTGAACGATACTACGAACTAATATTTACAGTGTTTCTTTTTTTTTGTTGGTTTAAGTATATATGTATGTATAAATTTATAAATAAAAGCGTGGCAGAAAAAAATTAAAATATAATTGTATTTGTATTGTTTAATCATAATTAATTTTACCACTTCTGTGTACTCGTAAACCATAAATTGTATTCTAATGTTAACAAATAAAATCAAAAATATTCTGGTGATTGTATTCACTAATGATAGTAATAATAATAGTTATAATAAGAATTGTAAGTCTATTGAAGTATTTAAATAGTTTTCTTTTCCTTAATAATAATGACAGAGAGATTAATAAAGTTATTTATTTCCTCAACATGTCGCAACAAATTTTAAAAATTTCGTTTCTCATCAATTTTTGTTTGTTCATTTTCATTTATAACTTCAGGCGTAATAATCACACATACACATACTGGTTTTTCAATAATAATAATAATAATATATATGTATTATTAAATAATATGCATTTTCAAATATTGCTCTTGATAAATATTTTCTCTTTTCGCCAAACAAATTCAATCATCTTCGATAGTATTTCATGAGTTTTCCCTTTAGTAATTTCAACTGAAAGGACACATTATTATACATGTATATTGTATGGATATATGAGTTGCAAGCAAAAAGAAAAAATTCATTATTAAATTATATAATAGGTTTTTTTTTTTGTTTTTGATTTATTTATTTTTTATATAACAAAGTTCCCTCGAAAACGCGAAAACATCTATAGGTACATTCTTGATTTTTGTTACTAAAGGTAGTATCAATTTGTTGATTTAATCTATTTTGGATATAGATAATAGTTAATTTGTTATACAATTGAATTTTAAATACCGTTATTATATAAATTTAATTCGTTTTTTGTTATAATGTTTATATAATGTATATTTTTAGATTCAGCATGGTTTATTTTGTTAAAGTAAAAATAAACTATATTCTTTTTACTTATACAAATTTCAGTTTAGTGTAATTTAAATAAAAATGCTTCAACAGCCGGCGCTATTTGGATTCCTCTTTTATGTATATATTTAACAACAAAATTATTTTAACGAAAAATACGTAAAAATAGTTATTCTCATGTTTTATTTTTGTATATATTGTGATTGTTATATGCAAAACTAAGTTGGTCAATCACAATTTGGATGCTATATTTGAAGTTACAAAATAATGGACAGTTAAGAGATAGGTTAGTATTTCATTTATTAACTTATAAACTAGATGGCCTAAAAAGAGATACATAGAGAGAGTGCGAAGGAGCAGAGTAGAAAATTATGACAATTGCAAGAAGGAGGAAGAATACGCTTCTTATGACGGTCAATGATTTGTTGGATTTTTTTTTTACTTTTTTTTTATTGGTGTGATCGGCGATGAAAATTTGCATGTCATTATTAAAAATCCATTTATTAAAAAAATAATAAAAATTTGAATTTGGGTTCAAGTTTTTAAAATGTTTATTTGTATGAGCTCGTCTCTAAGTTAAAAGACATTTAAAATAATTAGAAATTAAATCAGTAAAAAAATTCTGTACGCTTACTTACTAACCTAGAGAAAGGCTATCTTCGCTCATAATACTATAAACCAGGAATGACAAAATTCGGAAAATGGTTTCCCAGCGACTATGGTGCAATGAATGGTCGATAGTTAAGAAAGAAACTGAATACTTAACAGGCTTAGATGGAAGTAATTCATATGAATCCAAAACAGCTTTCAAAGTATTGACCATCATGGTCGACCATGGTTTTCCTATTTATATTCGCTTGTGTTACTTAGATATTTTTACATTCAGTGACTCAGAAATTACTATTTGAGTTGTTTTTGAATTTCAAGATTTTTCTACAGTTCAGATAGATAATTTCGGTCCATTTTTAGTAGTTTGAGGATCTAGGACTCGCTAACGATTAATCGATTTCGAATGTTTGGTGTTTGTTTAACATCAACTTTCGTACTATTATTTGACTTGATTTCTTTGAGACTTAGGAAGCACGGAATTATAAAACAGAAGCCAAAGTGACTGTAGGCGAAAACAAATGCAAACTGGGTACACCGAAAACTCGAAATCCTCACGAATTAGCACAGGGGTGATACTGATAACGTAGTACATATTTATGTTTCTCAGATTTTTCGTGTCATACTAGGAAATCTCTGCGGTGCATTCCAAATTGATTTCCTTGTTAAATAAATGAACAAAAACTGTTGGTGTTTGGCAGATAAAGGAGTACGAAATTTTAAAAAGTAAAAACGCTTGTGAGTTGTGTTACTTTTCGTTGTTTACACATACTCAACTCATACTGTGATAATAAATACGGCTAAAGTGTTTCGTATACGAAGAATTACGCAAGAGTGGAGTTATGTCAAAACTTACTTTTTTTTTAATTTACTAAAAATGTGTATGAATTCGCACTGTTCCCAACTTTCCCCCTTTAGTTACAATAGTTATTTCTGATATGCACAGCTCTGCAATCAGAAATATTTGCCTAAATTTTCCAATCACCACACACACGAAAGGTCTAAATTTGCCGAAATACGGCTGACTCAGTTTTTGTGAAATTTCACAAATTCAGGAAAACAGAAATCTATTGATCTGCTAGACAGAGATTTCATTAGTTTTCAGGCATAATATTGTTGTGAGGACACAATAATATGTAAGAAAGGATCAGTGCGCTGAGGCCAATGGAAGCCATGATCTAACCATGAACAGGTTTTCAGTTTAAGTTTAGGGGACTAGTCTGCAAAATTTAGTGGAACAATTCTCGCCCCAACTGGTATTTTGAAGAACCAAAATTCTTCTGTAAGTCGCTGTAGTTTGGGGAAATATAAATGTAAATAAATATAATTTTCAAATATTTATAAAATGTTTATGGAAATGCATAGTTTGCAAAATGCCCTTCTTTATAGTGAAAACGTTTCAAATAATCAATCAACGTTTGCTGTGAATTTCAAGTGCCAACAAATGTATAGTTAAACTTACCAAACGAAGCGATCACAGCGTACCCTTTGACATGACTCAATTGAATGGAAAATTCACATGCCTTCTTTAACTTTAAAGCAACTGCATTTGGGAAGTAAATTGTGTATCTCGTCTCACATTCAAGGCAACGTTACTCATTTTCGACAATAGCTAATTAAGTAAGACGCTGCGGTCTGCCACCATTAACTTGGGAAAAAATATGAAATGAAAACTTTTTAGACGTCCCATAATTTTTATTATCCCAAAATTTCCCAACACAGTGATCTGGACCATCCAATAATAATTGGTTTTTGCACATCCCAAAATGTGACAAATAAACAGGGGTTAGAATCATTTCCGCCCATACTAAAAGACCGACAAAATAACAAAATAAGCTTTTATATTTCTGAACACTCAAATTCATAAATTCATAAAAAAAAAATCAGTATGTACAATAACTCACTCTTCCTCCTTACTGCAATCGGAATGATGGGTAAAAACTCAGCAAATTATTTTCTGTTAAATATTTTAAGGACAATATTATTTCTCTCCTTGTGTATCAATGAATTTTGTATGTGTGGTGTTATTTGATTTGTTTTGTTTTATGAGTCTGTGTATGTAGTGTTAAAAAGCCGATTAATTACGAGTATATGCAATAAATGTAGTGCCTTAACTATGTGTAGTTTATAGTATTATTATGTTACATACTAGTATATTTATAACGTATTTTTTTTTATTGTTTTCATCAAATGTCGGTGTATTGCGCAGTCTGATAATAATATGCGCACAATATCCGATTCGTTCAGTCCTAAACTATGGTTTGTGGTTTGTTTAAGAAAAGAAATTAATAAAATAAAGAAAAACATTGCACTTTTGAACATTTCTAAATATTTTTTGTTTGTTTTTGTTTTCTGTTTTGAAAAATATCTACTTAAGTGTACATTTATTTGTTTGTTCATATATTGACATATAAAAAGAGAAACAATAAATATTGTTAATTCTTAAAATCTTCAATAATTATAGTATAATAATTATTACTTTTGTTCGGCAAATAAAAAAAAATTAAATACAAATTAAGTTTAGGTGTATCCCCCCTTGTGTTTTGTTTTTGTTTTACAATGAATAGTGTTATTTTACTACAAATATTTTGTTTTTTTTTATATATATATTTTTAAACATGGAATGAAGGAACATTCTTTCTCTTTTCGCTATTATTTTATTCAATATTAACAATTTTACTACTTATGAATATTTTGTGTGTTTAATATTTTCAGAGTTTTTTGTTTTTCTTATTTTTTTTCTCAAATGATCATGTTATTTAAAACAACAACGTTGCGTTGAACAATTTTTAAATAAGTTAAAAAATAAAACAAAAAAGTCAATTCGGCGCACCACTCTTTAGATCCACTGAAGAGGGCATGCGTCATCGAATGTTGTTACAATTTTGTGAAACAAGCGTTCTCCTATTCTAAAATTTTTATTTTAAAACTGCGCTGCATGAAACTGAAAATTAAATAAGAGCAGAGTTTGGTTTTTGTTTAAAATCTATTATGTGGGTATTTTTTTTTTTTTTTTACACAATAACGATATAATTAACTAGACACAATTTTACTAACAAAGAGTCGAAAGATATCAACAAATATAATGTAGATAACGCAAGCTAATTACAAAAAAAAACGCATGCAGTGAAAACCACAAATAGAATTCAGCCTCTCACGCGGGTTAACACTTTTTGACAAATTTTATTTCCTATAGCTTAGATTTAGCGGGCGCGTTACCTTAAGCAGACAATAGTAGACTCTGCCACCATGCGACACAACTACCAATTACTCTTTTGGTATGACGAAGAGGACTGACGGCGATGTTGAGAAATATGCTGTTGCATACTATTAGTGCCACTACTACTATACCTATTGTCGGTGGAACAGTGACGAGAGGATCCGTGCGACGAGGACGATTTCGACTTATGATGTGAGGAGGAAGAGGAGGATGATGGTGGAAGCTTTGGCGAAGTACCGATGGTATCGTTGTTGTCGTCGTTATCGTCAGTATCATCGTCGTCGTTTGACTCTCCAAACAAGTGGCTCATATTACTGCTGTTGTATTGATGAATCTGTAAAATTTGGTGGCGTGTTTTTGGTTGCACACATTTTTTTGTGGAGGGAATATTTCATTGTTTTAAATGTTGTTCATGAAGAGATTGTTTTTTTTTTTTTGTGTAAGTTTTGCCAAATTAATTCCATGTAACTTTAAATTATTTGTTTAGCCATGTCCCGAGAAGCAAATTTGTGGAGTTAAAACTTGTAAAATCTTAGTTGTTTGCTGTTTAATTTATGTTGGAGTATGTGTGTTTGTGTATGATATAGCTATACATGAATTGGCTTAGTTGTAAGATTAGTGTCGTTTTCATGTTATTATGATGGAAAGTACAAAAATTTGTAGGATTAGCCGTATTTACATAATGTCGGAGTTGATGACTTTGTTAAGGTTTCCCGTATTACCTATTGACGCGCTAATATAGTTAAGATTTATATCTACTAAAAACATTTAAGAACCTCCACCAAATTTGAGCGATGGAAACTACATCTAAACATCCCATTTATTTAATAGATATGATGATTAGTGCACCTGTTTTGTGCAGGGTTTGGGGGGATACGAGGAGCAGTACCTGTGCACAACGGTTTTGAACAATTGTGGATATTCTATTTTTTGAGGCTAACATTTGTTATCTTTCTGGTATTTGGCTTCGAATATGGGGTGCACAGATACATACCAAGGATGGAATGTTTCTTTCAGTTCCATCGGTACAAGGGCCATTCTTGGATGGCTGAAATGTCGCTTGTATTATGGCAGACAGCATCGAGAAGCACTAAGTTTGATCGTATTTGTTTTTGACGAATTTCTCAGGCGAAGTACAAACTCTTGCCAGACCCTTTTTCTTTGGGCTGAGAAGACAGGTTTGTAGTAAGTCCCTCTTCAGTAAGATTTAAATAATTCCAGTCTACTGTGGTTGGTGTTCTGGACTACTGTGAAGGGGAGACGACGAATTAACTGTAGACTACAGCGACATCGGCTTTAAAAATTGGGCACTTGAAATGGCTAAAACAACAAACTTGCAGAGCGCAACCAGATGCAGATGGATAAGTATGAGCCTAACTTGATAGGCTTGTCAGTAGCGATCTTCTTTCATACCGAACTGTAGAGCCGCCTGAGTATGTAAAACTGTTTAAAAAAAAACGAATGGTGCCAAACCATGAGTTATTGGGTACCGAATTTGGAAAAAGAAAAGTTGCAGTTATGAATTGCATGCGGTGTTTTAATGTGCAGATTCACATATAAACAAGAATTTTGTGCAAAAAAAAAAACTCGTGCAACACCAGTATATAGCAGGATCGAAACCGTATTGAAGTACCGGATAATAAAATGGACAATGAAATCCCAACGAAAAGTTTTTGACCTCAAGCTCAAGGCTATAAGAGAGAACTTAACCTATTTTTTCAAACGACTAAGCAAGTATGCTTACAACAAGCGTGCCGAAGTCGAAGAGGCGCGAGAGCTGAAGCGTCGCTTTCTGGTGTCGGTTTGAGATGATCATTCAACACCCAACAATTTATCGCTTTCGACGGTGAACAGCATTTTATATTGACGAAGCAAGTTGCAATGAAAATTCTAAAGGCGGAAATTGTATTCTGTTAGATGAATTTCTCTTTGTCCGGACGACTTCTATGTAAAATTAGGAAGGAAAATATTGTGGGGGCATCAGTCAACAGCTTGCATTTGAACAAATTACACTCACCAACGGATGGCGCTTGCCCCACCGTAAACTTGTTGGCTTCGAATGGACGGGTGACAAATGCTCCCTATCACCCTCTTTATGTTTTCAATGGAGGAATGTTATAAATCCCTAGTAGGCCCTATTTAACTTTCATAATATGATAACTACGCAAATGTATATTTTGAAAAACCATTCACTACACTACAACTACAGTTTTGATAGCATGCAGAAAAAATAAAAACAAAGCAATTTATGTACAACAAAAAATCCCATTGCACCGACAAACCCACATGAACACTAATAACTCACCTTATTCGATATCTGACCCTTTGATGAAGACGATGAGTTCGTCGAATTGTTGACTCCGGAAGTTGCTGCCGCTAGAGAATTGCCACCACCATTACTGCTACCGTTCATTTTACTGTGATCGTGACTGCTGCGTTTCTTGTCCTTTTCTCTGTCACGATCACGATCGCGATCCTTCTTTTTACTACTACTACTACTGCTGGTGTGACTGCCTCCAGCCGCACTGCTTCCATGATATAGATAACCGGACATAGTACCCGCTCCTTGCGGGTCCATGCTGCCACTGCTGCTGTAGCTTTCAATTTTGTCTTTGGAAATTTTTATTTTCAACGGCGGAGCAGCCCCGGTTGATGTATTTAATGATCCCTCGTAGCTGCTTACCCCGCTCACACTGGTGCTCAGATCTCCAGTGATTCTGTCCTTGGGAATCTTTATTTTGAATCCTAGAACCGGTG
The DNA here is from genome assembly GCA_949372485.1 of Cheilosia soror. Lineage (NCBI taxonomy): Eukaryota > Metazoa > Arthropoda > Insecta > Diptera > Syrphidae > Cheilosia > Cheilosia soror. The sequence goes on from OX443561.1 coordinate 4,866,964, forward strand.
TCGTGCCACTTTTGGATGAGTCTGACAAATTTAGTTTGTCTTTAGATATCTTTATTTTGACATGTTCTGAGCTTTCAGAGACCTCGGGGCCACGCTCTCGGTCCTTGTGGCGGTCTTTGTCTTTTTTGTGTTTCTTTCGCTCCTCTTTGTCCTTGTCTTTGTCCTTGGACTTATCCTTCTCCTTATGCTTATGCTTGTCCTTCTTCTTCTTTTTCTCTGTTTTCACAGAGTCGCTGTGGTCTTCCGTTTCCATGGCAGCAGAGATAACTTGTTCTTCCTTAATCGCCACAGGTGCAGTCTGAAGGATTTGCTCAGGCAACGTTGTCATAGTAGGGTCAAAGAGTTGCATGGGATCCTGGTAGTCGGACTTTATGATTGGCAGAGGTTCGGTTTTGATGAAGCCAGTTGATGAGAACTTATTTTCAGTGCACAGACTCTCCTTGAGCAGGCTACTGACCAAGTCGGGGTTAGTCTCAATGCCATTCACCGTTCCACCAGGGAAGGTGGATGTTTTCATTGATGATAATGGGGGCGGGGATACAGGATGCAAATCTAATTTGCGAATCTTTGAGTCGCGCATAAGATCGTCCTCTAGCTTTATCTGGTGGTCCATACTGCTGGATGGGCGTTTAACGACTCCATAACCAGTTCCATATGTCGGTGGTATCACAGTAACTTGCTCTTGCTTCGGCTGCTGTTTTCCAATCCCAAACATCTGCGCTTGGTTTTGTGTCTGTCTTGCTGATATGGCAGCATTAACATCGATCATTGCAGCAGAAGACGTTCCGGATGAGGATGATGACGAAGAACGACTCTTTTCCTTCTTTGGTGTACTGCGTTCCGACTTTTTCGGACTGTCACGACTTGAAGTTTTGTAGCCTCCTACTTTGCTGCCGTTATTCACACTCTGAGCTGGTTTCTCGTTCCATTCAGGGCTGAAGATCGATGATGGCTTTGACGATTGTTGCTGTTGTTGCGCTGATGGAACAAAACCCTGCGGAGTGGCATATTGGGAATATTTTGGAGGCGAACACAGTTCCATTTGATCGCCTTGTTGCTGCATCTGTGGAAGTTGCGGCTGTTTGCCGTAATTATCTTCCACTTGTTGCCTCGAATACTGATGCGATATCGAAGACTGAGTTAGTTGTGGATTATAGGAAGACTCGATTACAGATTGCTGCTGTTGCTTTTGGTGTTGCTGGTGGATGATTTGTTGTTGCTGCTGCTGCTGCTGCTGCTGCATTTGGACGGATAAATCATATTTGCTGTTGCTTATGCTAGTAGTTCTACTCGGGTATGATGCGGGATGAATAGAAGACGGAGGTGCGGCTTGTGAGTTGTTTGGTAATTGGGTATTATAAGGCCTTTGCTGCTGTTGCTGGGCAACACTCTGTTGAAGCATACTTCGAGTCATATCGACTCCTACATTTTGCGCAGATGTCACGGGATACATTTTGCTCGAGGGCATTTTGTTGGGATCGATCGGTCTGACGTTGGGGTCTTTATGCAGTATTCTACTGCTGCTGCTGCTGCTCGATTCTGTTTTAGACATCATCTTGTGGTTGGGTACTGTGGGCGGAGCATTCAGCTGTGGGGGAGGTGCCACACTCGATCGACTTGACGGCTTATGATAGTTGGGATCGAGGGATTGCTGCGCTGGTCGTTGGGCTATTTGAGGAACAGCCGCTACTGGCTGACGTCCCAATGTACTTGAAGGACGCGATGACACCGCTGGCGGCTGAACGGGAGGTTGCATTTGCTTGCTACTACTGTGACCAGCTACGGAAGTGGGGTATGGCTGAGAGCTGTCACGTTGCGCTCGATTCACTGGTGGGTACGGTTGCTTGTGAATTGCCGACTTATGGTCTACTAAAATGACAAACATTACTTACCATAGTTTACATACAAATAGATTGATAACTTACCTCCTGTTTCGCTGGGTGGCAAGATTTGCTTGGAATGATGATGCGACGTCGAGGAATGATGCACACGATGGTGACTAGAATGGGATTCCGATCGTCTCGGTTGCTGCTGCGCGGATGATGCAGGTGGGGGCAACTGCTGCTGCTGCTGTTGTTGCTGTTGTTGCTGCTGCAGCTGTTGCTGTTGTTCCTGCTGCTGTTGCTGCTGATATTGTTGCACTTGCTGATCCATTGTCATGCCGCCGCTACCATTCGATGATGAATCTGTTGGAATCGACGAATGATAAAGCTTCAACATATCACCCATTTTCCAATCCTCAGCCTGAGATTTTTTATCTTTGCTCACTACACGATTACTTGCACCTTGTGCCAGTGCTTTAATGGAGTTCAGTTTTGACTTCAGTCGAGCCGGGCTCTTTTCATAAATTGCAATGAACTCGTCAGTCAACTGCTTCAGCAGATCCATGGTCACCGATTTGTCAACATAGTGGAACCAGTGCTTGCCCTCCGTTGATTGTGGTATCTAAACGAGGAACATAGAAATATTTTTGTCTCCTTCTTCACATGAAAACAAACAAACTTTTATATTTACCTCCCATCTGGACCATTTGCAGGCCAAGTAAATGCAAAAGCAGGCAACTACTGTTGGCCTATATTGCAAGCACATAGATGTTAAATGTAGACTGAAAAATTGCATTAGTTGATTAGAAATAGAGTGTTTGGACTTGGGGCTTTTGCAAACATTTACCTATTTGACGCTAGAAAGTAGGATGTTTGTGCCAGGTCTTTGCAGGCTGTAGAGTAATCAAAATATATAGAAACAATCAGTTAGAATATATTTTTGTTGACACAGGAAATTCATACAACAATAACAATTCATTACACTGTTACGTTTCCTACTTTTCATTGTACTATCTCATCTATATAAGGTTGTTAACGCCACTGCTCGGACTGAGCGTAGTCGCCGACTAATCCGTACTTGTGTGTTATGTGTTAGTTGTATTATTATCAGTAAGTTTTAAGGAAACCGTATATAGAAATTCGCTAACTAAATAGTGTGATACCCACAATCAGTTATTTGAAGACGAAATAGTTAATATTCATATTCATTGTAAGCCCAAAAGAAAGCTGCAAAAGAGAAAGTTTCGGCATTTGACGATAGCAAATGCCAATTTATTGACCACTGTGGTACAGGTCATAGAATTGGGACATTTCACTTCCGATTTTAGACACAGACCGTGCTGTTTACCTTGTTGGTGTCGTTGCTGGTATGCTTAGGTTGGGTTAGGCTGAAGTGGCTGCCAGCATACGCCAGCACACTTAGACCAATATTAGGACCATTGTGATACCATTTATATCATATATTTCTCTACGCCTATTTGCTATAAACATTTTGATCTTTTAATGAAGCGTAACAAAAGCGTATGCTTGCAACTGCTTTATAAGCTCGCCTGAGGGAAGATTAATACAAAAACCATCAACCATGTCAGTCTGGGCAGTCTCAAGAAGATCAAGTGATGGATTTAATTTATGGAAGGGAATAATTTATGGCCACAATGAGTCGAATATGTAAGGAACTAGAAAATTGGGCGAGAAAACGTCGTGGCGAATATGACTACCACTGTAACTGGTCAGTCTATATTTCCTATGTCAACCCTACATTGGTGAGGGAGAAACCTGCGTTTACCTGAAATTCCCGTTTCCATTGAGTGGGTCGCGAGTTGTAGATTCAGTGGACATGGAGGGTCCTCTCCATTCTCCGCTATCGACTCAAAATCATCAAAGTAAATTCACATATACTGATGGAGGAAAGATTATGGACATGGTCTAACCATCTCATCCCAGGTCTACATAGAGGACGCCTGTCTGTTGGTACGGATTCAATGATATAATGATTTTGTTATACCCTTCACAGCCCCCTCACTTTGCCACGCCATATTTAACGTCAAGAAGGATTCACTGGAGTCCCTATAAAGTATATATATATTCTGAATCAGGATCACATTCCGAATCGATTTAGCCATGTCCGATAGCTTCCAAACGAATGAAATCTTTTTACCGTCGTCAGGTTGGCATTAAAAATGGGCTATGTCGCTCAAGTAGTTCTGTAGACCCTCCCATACAAAACCAGTACTAGACACATGCGTGTACCTGTACAGTACATACAGTGGAGGGTATCAAAGCATCGGCCAGACCGATGACAACACTTTTACTTCTTTTTAATTACAATAAACAATACAATTCCTAGCTTTCTGTTTTACGTTAAAATGTATAATCTGATCATTCAAGGCTTTGTGCATAGGGTCAATTTATGACTAATTTTTTTTTGGAATAAATATAAATATGTAGCAGAGTTCCCTCATTTGATTTTTAGACTGTAAATGTTGACCAAAAACAAAAACATTTTCTCAGTAGTAGAGGTTTGAAACGAATTCTAAGAATCAATTTTCCCTATCCTTTTATATTTGGCCTTAGCCAGAAACCTTACTTTCTTTAAACTTTGCAGCAGATCATAAACATAAGTGAGTTTTTTTTACCTAGGTAGGTAGGTACCTGGCGTGCGTTTTCAACATGTGTCCACGCCTGCAATCATTTTGAAAACATTTTTGGTTTATTGCTCTCTCAATATAATGACTCGAACGCTGACTCACTTTATTTAAATTTAAGGATTATAGATGTTGTTGCAGGCATTACCGATAGTTTCACAGGAAACTCCCAAAGCGTAATTTTTTGTTTCGGATTATGTCTGGTTATGTGATGTAATAAATTTGCACTTAATTTGTCCGTCTGTCTAGTGGTTGCACGAATTGGTTTTTGTGCGAATGGAAAAATAATTAGGTATTTCGTCGAAATCGGCACTGATTCTACGAAGGTTTATGGTCTAACGTTTTCACAGAATATTTCAAGAGAACTAGAAGAATGCTTGAAGTTCTGAGGGAAATTGCTGCTAATATCCATGAGCTGACAAGCGTTTTTTTGCAGATTTTGCAAACATTAATTTAAATTGGGATGCATGCGGCACTATGCTTTTTGATTAAGTTTTATGGTTATAAAAATATTGATATTTAGGGCTATAACAGTAAAATCTCTTTGATACGGTGCAAACAAAAAAAAAAAAAAAAATCGCATTGACCCTGGTCCTAAGATTAGTTTTTCATACTTCAAGAAACTTTTTGCGATATTTTTTAGAAAAGTAACAATTCCATGTTAGCCAAATACGTAGTAGGTACAAACACTGACTGTGATAGTAAAGCTATAACATTATATTAAATTCGGGAGCAACAACTTGTAGAGCCAACATTCGATCGAAGTTCAAAGACTGTCTATCAATAAATTGTATTAAAATCTCAACTCTACAGTCTACACTACAATCCATCACCTTTAATATATCGAAGATTAATTGGCCTGCCCAACTAGGACGCCATGACTTAACTTACCTTTTACTAGATGACAAGTTTTAACAACATGCGTATGAGGATGATCGATGGCCACGTCGAATCCCAACGTCTGCAAGAGAACGTTTTCGTTGAATACCAAATCCTGAGCCTGTTCGATGTAACTCGCATCCGATGTTGATGTTGGCGGTTGTCCCAGACACTTTTGCGAAGCTTTAATCACGTGCTCCAGCTTGCGAGGTTGCTCCTCGACCTTGGCGGCAAGGAACAAACTAGCTGACGCTATTCCATTTCGCGAAAAATGCGTAAACGAGTGAAATGCATAGAACCTGTGCATGTACACAATTGCTGTGTTGATGCATAACTGGGAACTGTAAATCAAAACCATAACTTAAGTTCCACTAGCCCCACTGTTTCCTCTTTAACTTACACTTGCAGGCGTTGGCCCATTTCCTGAATTAAATAGGCAGTCATCTGTCGAAAGGAGAGCTCCTGGTCGGTGCTGATGCCATGTCGGCGGCTGGGTGAGCTCGCCAACTGTTCCGACGTAAAGTACCAAATGCTGTCCTTCTCCTTGACCTCACTGGTTGTGTTGCTTATAGATGCACCGCTGCTGCTACTAGATATAGAGGGTAATCCACTGCCAATGCCAGAGGCAATGTTATTCGCCGCCATTTATCCAATTTCTATCGCGTTCAAGCACTATTGTATCAATTCAATTATACAATAGTATCGCCGCGAATTAAACAAAAAAAAAAAATCGGAAAACAAAACGAAAATTGAGTTCAATTTCAGTTAAATACGATTAATCGAGTACAAAATGGATTTCACTTGATCTTCACTTGTGTCTAAACTAAAACAAAATGCTGCATTCAAAACAAATCGTAACTTAAAAGGAAATCAAACAAATTCTGTTCTTTTGTTTTTCTGTATTTTTTGTCGAATGAAATTTTGTGTTAATTTGACTTCTGGACCAAAACCAGCCACAAAAGACACGCGCTGGGGCAGACGATTGTTTTGATGTGTTTTTCGCACTGTTTCGCACCACTTGGTGATGGCAGCGCCAATATTTCAACTGACAAATGACACGTCGCTGTCACTGAACTATTTGGGATATTTTAATTTGTTCGTTTTTTTTTTTTCGTTCGTTTGCTTTCTCCGCCGTTTCGTCGCTGTCACTGTCAGACACACGAATTTCCCTGTATGTATGATGAAATGAAATTCTTGGGAATCACTCCTTTCTCGCCACAGCAAAAAAAAAGAAACGAAAAACTCAAGCGAGAAGGCGAAAATTTAATGCAAACTTTAGCAGATGAATACAAAAATAAAACCTATAATTAATAGAATAAATTTTGCATACATGTAATTACGAAAAAATGCTGTCGATTTTTTCTGTTTTTCCTTCTCACTTCAGCGTGCATTTACACAAATATATTCTTGGGATTGGCGACGATGGACGCCATTTAATAAAAAAGTTCACGTGAAGTCGCGAGTTGGTCGGAATTGGGCTCCAGACTTTTTCACTTGGTTTAGCGGTTCCGTGTTGTATTTATTGTTCAAAATACATTAATTTTTTGGTTTCGCATTAACGCGTTCGTTTTTCGATTGAATTGCGGCAATCGATGTAAGTTTAATGTGAAAAAATTGATAAAATATTAGCACTTCACAGAAATGATGTTGTATCCGCAAGAATGGCCGACCCACAACATGAAGGGAATTTTTTACGTCACAAATTTGCTATAAATCATCAGAAAATGGCGTGTGGATGGGAAATTTTATATTTTTGCTGATTTCTGATGAACTATTTACATGATTTTTAATAGCAAAAAATTCGAATTGATTGTCAAGTGCTATTATTTTATTGAAAAACTATGTTTTTTCGTAATGCTAGAATTTATTGTGTGAGAAGGTTTTAATTTGATGTTTTTTTCGGAGGGATTGTAAGGGCATGTGCAATGTTATGGGTGGGTAATTCTTATTATGGGAACGGACAGGCATTCAGTATACTGGTTTTATTTTTTTTCTTGTTTTCGATTTCAAAAATATGTACATAAAGATTAGAAGGTTTTACATTTTAAACAAAACTAATTTAAAATAATCTCCCATACAAAAATATCTACAAAAACATTTAGCGAGACACTTTGGCAAAGCAGAATATTGTTTCGCATGCTAAATTTTTACGAAGTGGCTATTCGCACGTTCATTTTGACAGATTTTGCACTGAACTGACGTTTACTGATTTTCGGGACACGACTACGTAATCAGCGTAACGTAATCCTATTTTCATTAAAAAATCTTTATAAATATAAAAGTTGGATCCTTAACGTACGGCATAATGTCCGAAAATGATTATCCTGGAGTTTAGAGTCCTTGCCGCGAGCGTAGCGAGCCACATACCCCAACTTGACGCAATATAAACTTTGACATTTCGTTACGTAGTCGTGTCCCGAACAACGTGCGAATAGCAACAGCCAAATTTTTAATTTCATGTGAATGGGGCACACTTAACGTCAGCCAATATAATAGACGTATTCTGGGGGTATTCATGCAACGTCGTAAACGTAGTAAACTTAGTAAGTTTACGAAGTGTTAAATGAACTGTCTAAATTTGTGTGAAAAATCATTTACCGCAAGATGGTTAACCTACTACGTGTATTTGGGTGAAAATCGAACATGGTAAACTTACGACGACGCCATAGTGACATTTCACATCACAGAAATAAAGACAAAATCAGATAAAAAAAATACTTTGCATGCGTTTATACCTAATACTTTTTATGCATTTATAAATAGAAATTCCACATTTTACTATTCCAAGTGAAGGATAATCAATTAATCCATCAAATTGTATTAAGAAAACAAGTTTTAAAAGAATTTAAGTGACGGAATTTCTAATTACAAACAAAAAGAGTTGTCGTTTGCGGCAAAAAGATCGGAATTGGAAATTTCGTCATTTAAACCTATTTAAAATTTGTTTTCTTAATACAATTTGATGCTAATTATTCTACAATTGGTATAGTAAAATGTGCAATTTGTTCTTTATAGTTGCATCAAAAGTGGTTTTTTCGCATTTTATCAATTCGTTCGTTCCCCTCCATGTGAAAAAGCTGATTTGTTTACCATCATTTACGCAAGCAGCTATTTGGGGTGTTCATGAAACGTGTGTCGTAAACTTACCATTTTACGCAAATGAACACCCTTAATGCGTACGCTGTTCCAAGAAAGCTAAAAGCTAAGCTAAGCGCATCTCTCAACCACCTTATTTTAGTGAACAAAATGCGATGATACACTTTCGGAGATCGGATACTATGAAATGAACGTAAATTCAGTCTCCGACTCCGAAAATTTCTCTCCGAACGGATACTATTATAGGGTCTAGTATCTGCACTTTTTTTGTATTTTTGTTATGATATGCTAGATTGCCGCGTCTTATTATGTTCATGTCGGTAGCTATTATGTTTTTTGTAAAAAGTACTGTGCTATACTTCACTAGCAGGTACCTACCCATAATTTCATCTAAAATACCTAGGTACCTTGTTGTATTTGAATCTGGCAATGCCTTCATCTCCATATTGAACACATCTCGCAGTTTAGCGTTCATTGTATTGTGTTATTTTTTCTGTTTGGGGACTGCCATTTTTCTTTACATTCGTTTCGTAGTAGGTCTATGTATTTGTTTTCAATTAGAAAAATATAAAAAGTTGATTTTATTGTCGAGTTTGTAAAGTTTAAAAAAGTTCAATGGAGAAAATTACTGCTCTACCACCTAGGGAAGTAGCCACAAAACACACCGTTGATATGGAAAAAGAATTGCGTGAACAATTGCATGTCGAGATTGAAAAAAAATCAAAGGCTTGCTCCAATCCAACGTTTGACTGCTCAATCCCTAGACTCGATGGATACGAATACTGCATTCGCCATATATTGAAAGATCCACGAGCCCCCTATCGACCGTGCACTTTTACATTTGCCAATGGAAAGAAATGCCCACAGGCAACTCCAAAGCATGACACCAAAAAAGATCCTTCGTTGACAACTTATTGCTTCGAGCATAGCCGTCTGGCGCAACTCACCAAGACGCGTAGCAAAATTGAAAAATTCAAACAAATCGAGACCAATGAAGCTCTACTAAATAACTTGTCACATCACTTAAATATTGAGCCGTTGACGCCGCCTCCGACCACGTTTGCGTGTGAGCTAGACGAAGAAATTGATGTAGTGTCACCAAATATACAACCATTCGGTAAAGAAGAATAATTATTTTACATATTTCGAAATTGATGAAGGTTGCAATGTTCTCATATGATTTTAGTTAACTATGACCAGATCTCGGACTTGAACACGGTCAATACTCTAATAAAGAAGAAGCGGCGAATCCTTGACTATGCTTCGGACAGTTCATCAGATGTAGAGCCAGTTACTATGCTCAACACCTCAAAGGGACACGAATGGGATGGTTCTGACGATGAAAGTGTCGACTCACAGGATGATGATTTATTGAAGTGAGTTTACAATTTTACAAGCAAGCTTAATTTCATGTTTTCTTTTAATAAAGGCATGCCGGCATTTATACAAATGAAGAGGCTCTTGCAATATCGAAGAAGAAACTTATTAGTCTGCAGAATCTGTATATGGAGCAAATAAATCGATTGCATCATATTCTAAAGGAGAAGCGGCGAAAGTACTTACATGCAATACGCAAGGAGAGGGAAACATTGTGTAAGTTTGTTTAAAAGATTTTTACTTATTAACAGCACATAAAAAACCTGAAGCTAGACAGACTTCATTTTAATTTATTTAGTAATATTAAAATAGTTTACTAAATAATCTTTATCCATTATTCTTCAAACTATTTTGTTCAAACCGCGTTCTGGAAAGTGGAAGCCTTATGTCGATTCTTAATTTATTACACAAACAACGTAGTAACAAATCTTTTACATTTTAAATACTAAAATCAAAACTTCTTTGATTTACAAAAATTTTGTTTTGTTACTTCTGCAATATCATCATAACAATGTTTCCCTAAAACAAGTAGGTAAAAGCTTTATCATCGGCCTGACCGATGATTTGATACACACCACTTCAAACAAGTCATGCAAAATGTTAGGCATATGAGTTAGTACATACACAACACATGGGTCTAATATTGGTTTTGTATGGAAAAATAAGTATGTATTCTCACAAAATGTTATTCCTCTAGGTCGAATCGTTTTGACGCTGTCGTGTTTTCAACAGACAGACGGACATGGCTAAATTCATTCAGAATTTTATCCTGATTCAGATTATGGGGTATCCAGTGACTCCTTCTTGGCGTTACAAATGTAACGGCCTTCCTGTGGAGGGTATAAAAAGTACCGTCGACCAATGTTCGGCGTAGTTCACAACTTTCGCCATCTCGTTCACATAGATTATAAAAACCGTACTTCTCCTACTTAATAAGAATCAACGGTTTCAAAGCTCTTTTTAGATGTAACTCTGTCTTTTATTTTTCATTGCGCATATTAACATCAGAATTTTGACTTAAATCCACTTTGGTCTAGCTTCTTTTTTTACTGGTATAAAGTATTGATTATGTGGCGCATATATTCTCTCTCTGCATTCGTTTTGGTTTTAATAGATGTTTCACTACGTTTACAAATTACAGGCAGCATTCATGATCAGTCTAAGCAGACGCCTGCCGAGCGTAAGTTGTACGAGAAACTCAAAGCTCTTAATCATTACCATAGACGCCATGGCATAGAAGCTGTTCTCCATAAGAAGTTCAAGGAGAAACGTTCAAAAGCAACAGACGGCTTCATACAGAAATCACTCGCCTATATAAAGTGTGTCTTCACCGAGGGCGGTGTAAAGTGTGGCGAAAAGGCCATGCCCAGTTGTAAGTACTGTAAAAAACACATTCTCGAAGACAAGAAACAAATTCTCTTCCGTGGATGTGGAGTTGAAAAAAGCGGGGTATTATGTCAGGAACCGGTGCCGAATATTTTTGATGATGCCACATGTGTACTCCACATCACCTTGCCTGCTAAAAGAAACTACGTTCAGAAGGTGAGTCTCCATTTTGAAGATTACCCCCAACGATTTTTTTCCCTTTTTGTTGTCCAGTTGAGAAGCGTGAACGATGCCAATGAAATGAGTTTCAAACATTGAAAAACTGCGCCTAGATCGCAGAGCATAGATGGCTTTTTAGTTCGCCATTTTCAAATTATTAAGCGTTTCAGTGCATTTAAAGAAAATCAAAAATTGTTCACTTTTCGCTAAAACAAAGGTAAAGCTTCGACAGTGAACTTTATCTTATATGTGGTTTTCTCTACATTTTCAATTTTAGAAATACGAGTCCGAGACAGAGGAGGAAGAGGACGACACAACTGCAGGTGCTATAGCCGCGTCGACAAATGTCACTACGACACTGGTGAGCTCATTGTTAGCCAGCGATGTTAGTGATGGTACCAAAGCCGAAGACAAGGAGAAACTAGACACATCCATGGATATAGATGTTATCGAAGAACCAAATAAAAATGTCACAATTTCACACGATGAGAAGCCCATTGAAGTTGAGGTAAAAGTAAAAACAGCTTCTCAGGAATGTACCATTGATGATACTCCGGTGACGCTTGAGACAACGGTTACAACTGAAGCGGCTGAGACAAGTTGAACGCATTTCTAAGTTATTGTTTTCGTTTTAATATCCACGTATTGTATACAGCATTGTTTTCTTGTGTTTACGCAAATAAAATTTTTAAATCATTTCTTTCTATGTTTAACATCTTAAATAATCACCCCTATCGTGGAATCCGCCGGGGGAATTATTCACGGAAAATAATATTATGGTATCGTCGCATCCGCAAAGTGAACAGTTGCCCGAGTATCGTTAAAAACGTTTAAATCGAATTTTTCCCGAACGGGGAACTGTTAACTTGGCGAAAATATTCACCTCGATTACCGTTGTCGAAAAGAAAGCATTGAAAGGGAAAAAGTAAGGAATTAATTTGAACACGATCAAAAATAAGACATCATTAATTGTGCAGGAGTATGTCCAGTCTGATGGGAAAAGGAAGCGGATGGTATGGGCAAGTTTGTAAGGAGATAGATGGCTGACGTTTCAGGAAAATCCTACCATTGTGATTGAATTAGCGGGGAAACTGCCTGCGATGTCGACTGAGCTCTTGAAGTATTTGAAGCGTCTAACCGTTCGGATTTAAGATTTTTTTCGGACGAGAGCAAATTCGCAATAGCTTCATCTTGAGGCGAAAGTATCGCCTGTTTAAAGTTGCCTCTTCCGGTTGCTTGAGCGAGACTCCTTTTTCTTATGCACTTGTTTTTTCAAACAGAACATTTCACTTATTTAAAATCTGCCTAAACCTAAACAAAACAAATTATATAAAATACACAATTTACTATCAAAATTAGTACCTATTGCCATCTCTTATCAAAGGGCCATAACTATTTATCGAAATCGATCTTATTTAACCAGATGAATATTCTTCTCCATTAATAAAGTAAGCACTTTTGATTGCTTTTTATTTGTTATTTTAAATTTTTTTTTTCATACTTTTTCAACTTATCCATCGGACATACGCAATCAAACTGAAAATAAAAACAAACGTCAAATTTTCTACCAAAAACGAACGCCTGCATGTTTGTGTGCGTTCTTCCATTAAAAAGAAATAAATTATGTTTAAAAAACCGAATACAAACGCGCAAACACAGCCTAATTGAACCACCCGACTACCTGGCGGGAGCGAAATTGCAAACGACAAAAAAGGTCGGTTTTTAGGACATTAAGGTGGGTTTCCACATGTCGGTTGATTGACAAAGTTTGACAGCCCTCGGGTTTATGTTATTGAACGACATGAACGTCAGTTCATTTCCACTTATGCCAATTATTGGCAAAAAATCGTTTGTCAGTTGATTGACCAACTTTTGAACTCGATGCCAATTAAATTTTCTCGGTCAATTATAGACAAAGTGACATTTTGTTTGACAGCTATTTCCACTTGTCCAGTGGTTTCTTTGTCAGTTATTGGCAAACGCTGTTAGTCAATTCATCGACAAGCAATTTTTCGCTATTTCCACTTGCCAATTTTTTAATTGGCATAAAAATACGTCAATTGTCAATTTCAAATCGACAAGTGGAAACCCAGCATAGTCGTGTCGCTTTTTCTTAGGTAATTAAAGTAAAGTCGTGCGACGACTACAAAACTAGTACATAAAAGCATTTGACATTTTCATCCTACCTTTGTCGTGTAAAAACGACAAACGTAATACAGATTTGGAAGAGTCGTCTATTTTTGTGTCGAAAACGACAACGGTAATCGAGGTGATTCTTTTCCGTGAATAATTCCCCCCAGCGGATTCCACGATAGGGGTGAGAATTTTATCGTTTCTGGGAAGGCTATACAAGTGATAGTATGACACACGGTATAAACGTGCACGTCGCATGTAAAGGGTGTCCATAATTCACGGAAAATGTTTTTGTAGAAAATGATTCATAGAGTGTACAGATTGGGGTTATGTATGGGTAGCACATCGGATAAATGGCGGCCACGACTTTGCTGGCAAGTACGTACTCTTTTATTGAAATATTCTATGACCATTTCCCATAAATGTGGCTGAATTTCATTAATCTGCTAGGTTCCACATTTCACTTTCACTCGAAATGAAATCGGAAATGAATTTTTGTGTTATACATTTCACTGTATTCGATTTCGATTTTAAAATTTTCGGAATTGAGACAAAGTGAAATTGGGATTTCGAAAAAATTTCGGAGTTTCCGAATCGCTCGAAGTTCAGAACACTGAAAACGAAATCACTCGATTTGGAATTTCGATTTCACTCTATTTCTGGAACCCAGCTGAATATACCTCCCAATTTCCTCTTTCTGATCGCAAAAACGGCCGATTACACTATTAGACTCATGAAGTAATTGAATTGTTTCTCTGGCTGTATGGCATTTGGCACTGTCTTGCTGGAACCACAAACCACATAGAATTAGACCGTCGACTCCTCCCACATAACGGACTTTGCCTACAAGCTGACTGCTGAAATTCGAGAACTGCCGCGAACAAGAAAAGTGTTCATGTGAACGAACTGTCAAAACTTGCGAATATTCGTTCGTTCGTAGGTAGTTGGTCGCTCTCATGTGAATGGTCCTTTATTCTCAAATGCTAACTGTGGTCTCCAGTTTTTTTTTTTTTTTCAATAGACTTCCAATTTTCCATTTATTTTCCCAAAAGTTTGACAGCTTTTTCCCGTCACAAGATACAAGATTTTGTACAGCTATCGCTTTTGAAAATAAAAAAAATATCAATCCGCCGCGCATTTTCTTGTTACTGCCTGACCAGCCGCATTTTCGAATAAGAATATGCTTCCAGCCCAAAATCCGCACAGTCGTGGACATTAATAAACCATTTTGTATGCATTTATAAACAGAAAATTTGACATTTTATCAGTCCAAGAGAAGGATAAATAATTATCGTATCAATTTGTATGTATTAAGAAAACAAGTTTTTAAAGAGTTTAATGAAATTTCGAATTTCTATTTTTTGACTCTGTTATGCACACAAAATAGGGTATAAGCATACCATTAGTATTATGCGAGAAACAGATTGGCACAGCAACAGCAACAGCAACTTTGACAGCCACAGCGCACTTTTTAGAGCCCCTGCTTTTTAATGGCTGAAGTTACATTACCACAGCAACATCGACATCGACATCGACGTTAGAGCTAAGTCCTAAATTCAATGTTGCTGTGCAACGGCTACCAACACCACGGTAACTTTTTCAGTTCTCTCAACTTTCGAATGCTGACATACTGAAGGTGCAGCATCATTACCAGATATAGACAAAAAAAGTTTCAGCAGTTTACAAATAATTATTCTTATAATAAATTATTTATAAAATACTATTTTAATGTTTTTTTTTGATTTAGATTGCCTTTCATTTTCGATTGGCAAAAGAAATCAATTCTTTTTTGTGATCTGCAGGCGTCAAATTATTTAGAATATGATTTTGAATTCTAGTTTTACTATATTGCAATGTGGAAACGAGTTATCTACTAATTCAATCGTCGTGAGTTGTATTAAAATTAATGTTTGACAAGCTATTAAAAGAAAAGTCATGTACCTAATATCATTTTTATTTCGCTTTTACCATTTATTTTGGAAGATATAAAAGGTAATCTGGCAGTGCTGCGTTGCAATCAACTCTCAACAAATTTTGTTTTCCTCCCTTGACAAAGTTGCTGTCGATGTTTCCAATGTGTTTCATGCGACTTCTGCTGTTGAAGTTGCTGTTGCTGTCAAAGTTGCTGTTGCTGGTGCTGTGGTAATCTGTTTCTCGCATTAAAATATAAAAACAAACAGACCTTTACGTCAAAATTTTGGAAAAGTTTCCATTGTCACTGGAAATATAAACGTCAGTTACTTTGGGAAAATATATAAACCATATAAACAAAAGCACGTGTATTGTGTATAGCTTATTAGCTAATTTTAATAGATTTCTCTGCAATAAAAATTCAAAGAACAATGACAAAGTTTATTACATACTACAATTTATGTCCCTTACACGACACTAACGAATTCCTCGGATTATCACCCGATTGCAATAATGGCAACATTATTGCCACCCTTGGTCGCAACATAGCCATGGTGATAAAGGTAAGTGCAATTTTAAACACCTATGTGTAGTAAATATTTATGAACTCATTCTTCATTTTACTATCATTTCATGTAGATTTCAACTCAAAAACAAATTCGTAGCTGGTCTGTTTTGGAGAAATTCTCATGCAAAGTTGTATATGACCCCAAGAGTCAGCAGTATGTCGGAGTCTTTGCTAACCGCTTTGTACGGCAATGGGATGACACTATTAGTGATATAAATAAATGCAAAAAACTTAAGGTATGGTCAGGTACAGACAATAGACAATCAAATTTGAATGCATTTTATATTTTTCAGTTTCATAAGAACATAGCTGACTTGGTTTACGATTCATATGAAACATTACTGGTCTATGCTGATGGCACATGTGAGTCTCTATCATCTGCCATTCAGTCAAGAAAAGAATACAAGGGAGACAATCTGCAGATGGAAATGTTTTCAGCGAACACTATTATTGATCCAAAGATAATTAGTATGCCAGATGGTCGACGTTTTTTTACTTATTTCGGAAAAAATAAGACTGACGCCATAGAACTTTTAAAGGTAGAATTGGATTTGACCAATTTAAGGCCAATTGGTGACCCGACTTGTTTTATTCTGCGACGTGCCGGACAAGATGTTGCGGTGGCAGGATACTCAGTCATTGAAATTGAAAACTCGCACGCCTTGCTGACAATTTGTAAGTAGTTTTTAAAATGCAACAGTACAAAGTCACAATTTGTGTATTTTCTGACTTTGCTGTTCTTGTAGGAAGTTTATAAGTATTATTGAACTATGCTTAGTTAAGCCAATTCATATTCTCAAACCTTTTTGGTTGTTATTCCCTGTTAAGGTTTGCATGATTAGCACCTTCCAGCTTTACCTATTTAGCTGATGGTCTCCTTTCGTATGCATGTTTTAGCATAATCTTCCGTTTATACGCACAATTTTTGCTTTTTCGCTTAAAGCTTTGCATATTAGCAATTTGGTCCCATAATGCATCTAAACAAATTTAAAACACCGTGCATGCAACTGAAATTGCACTGTGTCTTAAGTTAGAATTATGTTATCTCACCTCTTATGTCCGCACATCACTCTAAGTCTGTGCTTATGTTTTTATTTTTCGCTATATCATTTCCCTGTATTACGGGGTATCAATAATCTAACAACGTATGTGGTGCTTAGCATTAAAACAACGAAATGAAGCTGAATTACGGCCGGTTGGACTTAGAGAACGATTCTGTTCATAAACCTCTTCATAAGTATTTATTTTCATTCGTCTCTTTCAGGGGCCGATGGCAGAGTCTTTCTCCTGAACCTCGTCGATAATTTGAATAGTCGCAACTCTCCCGGTCAGTTTGTGTCGATGTTCACCGACCTTAAAGTAGACACTCCACTAACAATAATGGGTCTGTCCAAACATTGTGTAGCAATCTACGGAGGCAACAGCACCCAAGAAGGGGGTTCGCTTGTTATCTACAATACACAGTTCAAAGTGGTCAAAGCCAAACAATTTTTCAAAATCTACTTCAACTACTCTCGCCTATGGTCAGTAGGATCAAATATTCTTATAGCAATGGGACAGAATCTATCTGTTGTCTCATACCAAGTGAGCAAAGGCATGCTCTCTGACTTGGTTGGTTCACAAATATCGAATGATTATTCGCACGCCGTAGAAGCTGAGTTCGTTAACGAAGAGGAAGATCTTGAAGAACATCTTACCTTAGCAGATGTACAGAAACCACCACCAGGGCATCTTGAGAATGGCCCTCGAGCAAAAGACGAGAAAAAAAAAGAAGAAGCGCTTTTGGCCGATGGGAAATCAATCCCATTCAAGGGGGCCGATAGTTTCTTTAACAGACTCAACCGGTTGATGAACCGAGACATCCATGTGGAACTAATACAAGTAGATTCAGCACATGCGGACATTGACATCAATTTGATGTCGAACTACTATGATACCGGGTTTGTCACAGAAGAAGTACAAATTATAGCGAAGCAACTGGAACAGTGCGGTGCCAGTGAACATGAAATAACGGAGAAAATTATGTGGGTCCTCATCAAAGCCGATTTAGTGGAAGATATCGCTGTTTGTCTTCGGCGATACACAAGTATTTCTGAGAGAATATTAGTGAAGACGCTGAAATACGTTCTACAAGATTTTGAGATATGCCCCGCCGAAACCGCTCTTGAAAATAGCACAAACAAAAGCAACAACCAAATGGACGTAGACATTGACAAGTCGGACGGCAGTGATTTCCCAAACATAAATCTACTAGCTGACTCCTGCGTGAACGAAGTTATACCCGTGAAAGAACGAAAAGATTTAATGAATGTAGTCCTGTCGTGCTCCTTCGACATTCAGTCGATTTCTGCACACATCTACAACGAAATCGACTATAATGATGTTTTAAAAATGCTTGAGTACTTGTACGTTTTGATCACCAGCAAAGAAACGTGCCTTGAAGAGAGACCCGATTGTCCGGATAAAATTGACGAAGACTTGCGTATTCTGCGATGGTTTGGAGTGTTTTTAAATACACACTTCCAAAAGATGACACTCTCGAAGGACCTCCGTCTGTGCGAGATACTTATGAAGTGGCACGTTGTGTTTAGCGCCTATAAGACGCAAATATCGGAGCTTGAACACTTGGCTGCGCTTCTGTATAATATTGTAGATAAGAAACAAATTAGCAAAGAGAAGAATTATTCGAAGTGGTATTCAATCGAAGAGGTTCGATTGTATTGACGATCTATTTTGTAAGTAGCTTTTAAAATGTTGTTAAAATGTATGTTAATTTAGAGTAAAATATATTAAATGAGGTTTTATGAGAATTTCGTGTTGAAAAACGCAAACTGATGGTTTTTTTTCTTTTTTTTTTTGTTCAAAAGCGCCGTTGAGGTCTTTTCCGTTTTTGTCAGTAAAGTAATTTTCGTACAGTGGCATAAACAACATCTAATTGGAGATGTTAAGTAAGGGGTGGCCAAAAAAAAAGTTTGTTTGGCTGGACGTTCGCAGTAAAGGACGGTAGCGCGCAAAGTTTGAAGTGGACCTCAACCAACTTGGAGTGCGCAACTGGAGACCGTTGACCAAAGACCGAACTAATTCAAGAGACGTTCCGGATAATGTCGATGGTGGCTTCTGTAGTGACATCCGTCGTGCGCACTATCCGCCCTAGAACGAGATTTAAGAAAGAGCATCTTCTTCATTTCTATGGTACATTTTCCACCCGTGGTCGCGCTAATTAGTTGGAGTAGGTTTGGACCGAATTCGGCCATCGTTATATAAAGCTCTTGGTGGCGGTGGGTGATGAAATACATAAAACGCCTAAGAACACGCCATATGTAATACCGATTTCAAAAAACCCCATCTGTCGTTTAATATAAACGCCACGTAGAATAAGGGTGATTATTTATCATGCCGATGAAAATGTGGCAAGTCTCGATTTGAGATTCGTGGGTCTTTTGCATGATTTGCCTCAGTGTGAAAATTTGGTCTATGGTCACTCTCTCTGCATGAGGTACATATAACTGCTGATTAAACACATCCAGGAGTATCGTGCATAAATTCCGATGAAATTGATTTGGAAACATTCTGGAGGAAATATTATTCCCGATAGGCCAATAGGGGAAATCAACTATTCCCTGTGCTTTGGTAAATACGCTTCTTTGCGGCTTCAAATAACTTAGGCCTATTGTCCACGTAGCTGCGCTTCATACGCACGCTTTCGTCATTTGCAACTTGGTGTACCCTTGCTTGCACCTCGTTTGTTTATACCCAAGCTGCAAACTAAGAAAATTCTTTATTATTTACTTTTAAATTAATTTTTATTAATTCTTTCTTTAACTTACATACTAGACAAAAATGATTAAATCTAAATTAAAACTAACATTTATCTTACTCTAGCTTACTGGCTCTTAACGAGCACTCTAAACTTAAATATATCCTTATAAGTTGTAATATAACTATGTATTGCCTTTCGGCCTTAAATCTATCAATTTTTGTGTTTTGTTGTGCTGTTTTTTCATTTCCAAGAAACTAAACTTGGACTCTTTATTATTGGCTTTTTCTTAAAACTACCTAAAACTACTATTGTGCGAATGGCATGCATGGCATAGCATACATGTACATATATATATATACGCTGTACAAAGCTTTGGGAAAGTACTTCTTTACACGCCGACTACACTAGAGATCTATCTCTCCAACTAAATGTCTGATATCTATGTCCTATTTCTTTTATCTGCGCTGGGCAAATCATACTATGATATTTCATTTTGTATCGGCACGAGAAGTTGTAGCTGTATATAACGTTTTCTGCTGTGGATAGATAAACTATTCGGCTCTTCGTTTTGTTTACAAAAAAAAAAAACATTTGTCAGAGTGGCGTAGCGTGGGTGTCAGCCGCCCGGAATTAATTCCCCTGTCTGTGAATACGTGTGAAATGCCAAAATCAATGGCGGCAATGATTATTCCATGATATACCATTGGCCTAATATTATTCAAGTATGCGTGCGTTAATGGCGCTCCTTTGATTTTGTACAACACCAATACATGAAAAGTCTTGGGCCCGCAGGCAGCTTACAATATTGTAGGCAAATTCCGTTTTGTGGCAGGAGTCGACGGTCTATTCTATGTGGTTTGTGATTACACAAATACACACCTCTTGTCTATTGAGCCAGATTGGATAGCCTTAAAATACTCACAATCCACCAAAGTCTGGTTCCGTCTTCACGGCCTTCTCTGAAGGGACCTACCCGTAGGTACTGTAAACTAATTTGTTATTTTACAATTACCCTTATTCCGAGTGGTGTTTTACTTTCACGACGTTTGTCGTTATTTGAGGCATTTCATTTTACAAGACTTATTCCATAAATTCAACTAAAGGGTACGACGTCGTCGGTAAGTAGTTCACATTCCAAATACGATCCAAACCAGATAAATGGTTGTATCAGTTTTTTGTTGTTTATCTTTTACGAAAGAAATTCTCAGTTTATATGTTAAAAATGACAATGTATCAATGGTTTGGAATAATAATGAAGACGACAAACTGATCTCCTTCGCATCCGGGATTAGATAACGACAAAATTCAATCCAATCTACCAAATGAAATTGAAAAAAAATAAAAACAAGTTAATAAATTGTTTTCGAATTCAAAATGTTTATTGGAATGCCTAAGGAAATCTTCATTGTACGAAATAACAGATAAGAAAGTACATGATATACTTATATACATGAAGATGCTTTCTCAAGTAGCTACTAAAAGGGTGTAGGAAAACATTTTAAATAAGGAATTAACAGTCTACATTCAAAAAATGCTTTAAAGTGAAGCTAACAAAAACTTTCTGCGAATCTTTTCCATCACTTGATGGTGGTCTAGACAGGGTTATAGCTACGATCTTAGTGTCAGCATTTAAGACTCCTTTTAAAATCCCTTAGACAAGGGGTTCCCAATCTTTTTCATACTGCGACGTCCTAGAGAGGTTGAACTATTTTTGCAACACCCTTCTAAAAGCACAGATATGTGAATAGAAGCTGATCTTACTGAGCATTCACTAAAGAGCTTTTCAATAAGAACGAAACGACGTTGAAATATCGTCGTCCCATATTTATGGCAATACATACCCGCATATTTATCTAAAAATGCGCCTCGTCGTTAAAGACGATTTTTCGGACAAAATTGGGGTGCTCTTCTAAACGCTCCGAAGCCAAGTCAGCGAACAAAGGGCTTTGACTAGGTTCATTAACTTTGAGCTCCTGGATTGGTTGGACCTTGTACGGGTGTAAGCCCAAGACCCGATGCAAAATTCGCCAAGTTGGAATCTGCGAACTGCAATGTACCTACCTATTGGATTTAGTTCCTACCTTGCTCTTGCTCTTACGCTACAGAGAAACGTAAAAGGCGCAACCCATAGAATCCTTCGCATCCGTTGCGTTTTTTGTTCGTAGTCTTACGGCAGTGAAAAAATAAAACCTGTGACGCCCTTAGGATAGCGCCACGACGCCGCAGGACACAATTGCTTACTTTAAAATTTTACCCCGAACAATTGACACTTAAAAGAGACAAGTATGAATTCCCATTTTAGATTATATAAAAAAAGTGGTCTCAGTGGTCGGGATTTGGGTAGTAATTGTTGAGAAATATTCATAAAACGGCTATATTCGAGTTTTCTAAGAAAAACTAAGTAAGTCATCATGTTTAGAATGCTTATGTTGTTTTGATCAAAATCGTTGGAGCGGTGTTTTGTAAAATTATGCTGACAAATGTTAGAAATTTGTACTCGAAAAGCACTTTACTAAACTGTTTAGCTGAAAACTGAGTACGACGTATTCTTCAGGATATACATAACATCCAGTCCATATAAGTAATGAAAAGGACAGGGAACAAGACGCACCCCTGGCGAAGTCCAACGCCCACGGTAAAAGGTATTGATTTAACGCCGTTCACCCGAACACAGCTTTTACAGTTTGTGTAAAGAGATTGAATGGCTCTCAAGAGAGAACCATCAATTCCATACTCCTGTAATACACTCCAGAG
The DNA here is from genome assembly GCA_949372485.1 of Cheilosia soror. Classification (NCBI taxonomy): domain Eukaryota; kingdom Metazoa; phylum Arthropoda; class Insecta; order Diptera; family Syrphidae; genus Cheilosia; species Cheilosia soror. The sequence continues at coordinate 4,889,455 of OX443561.1, forward strand.
TTTCCCTCGAGGGACTCGGTCATATGCTTTCTCCAAATCTACGAAGCAAGCGTAAACAGGTGTAGCATACTCCCAAGCCTTCTCAAGTACCATTCTGAGAGTGAATAACTGGTCGGTTGTGCTTCTGCCGGGACGAAAGCCGCACTGTTGATCCCCTAATCGTGTCTCGACCACAGATCTGCAACGCGTTTCCAGCACCTTGGCAAAGACTTTTCCGGGGAGACTTAAAAGTGATATACTCCTGTAATTGGAGCAATCCCTTTTATCCCCTTTCTTGAAAAGGGGCACAATCACCCCAATCTGCCAATCGCTGGGTGTTTCGCCGCATTCCCAGGCCACTTTAATGACACGAGCGAGCCATTTGACTCCCTCTTCACCTAAGGCCTTTAGCATTTCTGGCCGGATTTCATCCACTCCGGCAGATTTGCCAGCTTTTAGCGATTTGATCGCAAAAGTGACTTCCTCTACCGTGGGACTATTTTCCGCCCTGCTTAAGGCGATGGATGTGTCATTCTCAATGCCCTGGATTGGATTGAGCAATTCGGAAAAGTGCTCGCTCCATCTGCGCAAGATGTCCTTCTCATTAGAAAGAAGTGTACCATCTTTGGATTTGACTCCTTCGATAATGTTCCACTTCCTTCCTCTAAGACGGCGGATGGTCTGCCAGAACACCTTGCTTGCAGATCCGTGATCGCGGTCCAATTTTTCGCCGAACTCCTTCCAAGACTGTTCTTTGGCTGCTTTAACAGCCAATTTGCAAGTTCTTCGCGCCTCAATGTACCGGTTTCGAGAAGGAGAGTCCCCCAAGTGAATCCACACCTTGAAAGCCTTCTTCTTCTCTCTGATAGCTTCTTGAACTCCGGGCGTTTTAAACCACGCAGTTCTTTTCTCACCACCAGCCGCCACACCGAGCCGCTTTAGTCCGCAAACATGTCCTGCACAGGCAATAACTGCTGTTGAAAACAACTGCCATTCTTCCTCTACATTCAATGGAACATTTGGAATTTGTTCAAACCTTGCAGATACCTGCCGTGCAAATTCCTCCCGTATCTCATCGTTCTGTAGTCCCTCCCACCGTATGCGCGTTACCATTCTTGGTTTACGCTTTGGCAGGATAGGTATTTGATCGTTGAGATACAATTTACACAACACCAGGTGGTGATCAGTTGACAGTTCAGCCCCTCTCATCACACGAACATCACAAACCATCCTTTTAATACACGATGGTACCACAAAGAAATCTATCAGCGATTTCTGCTGAAGACTTCGACGGTACCATGTGTATTGTGTATTTATGGATATCTTTGTGTGGAAAGAAAGTGTTCATAATGGACATTCCATTTGAACAACAAAAGTCCAACAACTTCTCTCCGTTCGCGTTCTGATCGGGGTCACCGTGTTTCCCAATCGCGCTGCCCCATGTCGAGAAATCCGCACCCACGTGAGCATTGAAATCACCCATCAGGATATAAGAATCCATATCTGCAACCTTTTCAAGGACTGCATCAACTTCATCTAAGAAAGCTGCGTACCCTGACTCCAGATTCGGTGCATACACCTGCACTAGAGCCAGAGTTGATCTTTCAAGCTTAAGCTTTAAGATCGCAACTCTCCCTCCTAATGGTATCCACTCCAATACTCTGCCTGCCAGCCTGGGACTTGTGAGTATCCCCACTCCCGCCTGAGCAGACATTGAAGGTGCTACTCCCGACATGAAGAGTTTCCACCCATCCGCAAGGTCCACAGTTCCAGAACCCCTTTGCTTTGTTGAGGAGACACCAACTATATCTAGTCGATATTTAAGAGCCTCCCCAACAAGCTCCAGGTCTTTTCCCGTGAGCGAAGAGATGTTCCACGTGCCTATCCTAAGTCGATGCCGTTGTCGAGTAACCGAAAGTCCACTTATGCCCCTATTGGTGCATAGCGCATCCACCCTCTGACCCCCATAATGGTTTGCGAGACCATTGATAGGAAGCTCGTAGCCGTTTCGGGTTAAACCCGGCCGACTGCCGAGCGTGACAAGTCGATTCAAATGTGATTCAAATCGTTAGAGCCGTTTTCGAAAAAATCTAAATTGTGTAATATTTTGCAAACTTCTTAACTTTATACTTTCCCGTTAATATTAGGGCTAGCATAAAAAAACGCCTCCCGAAACGAATCCCACTCTAAATACGAAGTTTGAAGCAAATCCGTCCAAGCGTTTAGATTCCCCAGGGTTGGGACAGACAGACATACGGACGGACAGAATTGCGAGACCCACTGTTTTGAGTTCCCCTATCATTGTAATATCAGAATTGATCAAAATCTCGGGTTCGAAATTTTGTATGAAAACAATACGTAGATACATATATGAATGAGAAAGTTAAAAATATTAACCAATTTGTTTTCACTGTTTATAAGAGTGTTAGTATAAGCAATTTTTTTAAATACTATATAATTTGGGTGTAAATGCGTGGGATACCTAAATTAAAAATTAAACGGCGAAACAGATCCATATAGGCATCCTGGCCCCTCGCAACTATTCTTATGTGTGACTTTTTATTTTTTTGGAACTAAAAGAAGGGACGTACAATTTTATGCCAAACGGCTGAATTGAGAGAAGCTTTTCCATGACATTTAATTTATGCTGTCGGATGTTTGTTAGACGTCAGCGAGAGGTGGTGCAGTGGAACAAACCATAATATGTAATTTGTATTTTTCCGGGGATGGAACCTTATACCCCTCGCCAGCGTTACTTTAGTCGCCATTTGGCGACTTTTTTTATCTCTGGGCCCCCGGCGACGACTTTTAAAAAATTCTCTGTTTTGGGCACTTTTGAAAACATTGGCGACTTTCGGGCGACTATTTCCATAAAATACATCCTAAAAACCGTTGAACAACTCAAAAAAAATATTCTTTTTATCCATAATTAGCACTTTCCAATATCAAACTAACAAATAAAATTGGAAACTAGGTAGGGTACCTGCCTAGCGTATTGAAAGGCTTTAAAGAAAGCATTAGAAATATGTAAATGTTGTATTACTTTAGGTATGTGTTATAATAACTTTTTTTGTTGCATTATTTATATTTTTTATGGTGTTACTATTTTGCTACTAATTGTTTGTTATGAATGAATACATAACAGTTCTGTTCCTTTACTTTTAAATTTTACAAAATTTTACTATTAAATATTTAACGGCGTTCCTTAATTCGAAAAATTCGTAAAAGGAAGCGGCTTCGTGAGAGCAAGATATTACCCCTCCACACAGAATCTTTCAAACTTTTTATGCAACGAATTTCTGGCAGTAAGAATTGAAAAAGCTATCAGCCACTTGACAAATTGACAGAAATTTATCGTCCTATTTAGCATATGCGTGAAATTACAATTAGCATTTTTGGTTTGACTTCATCAAAAAGATGTTCGATTAATTCTAAATCACTTCGCCGGTAGATGAATCAGCTAACATTGCTAAGAATTTAGTAAATTATTCGCCTTTATCAGACATTTTAAAGACCTTTTCACCACTGCGAACGAGAGAGGGGGGAGGAGTGTCTACGCACTAAGACACTTCCTCTTGTTTCAGGCGGCAGCGGATGAATTCCCTAGATGGAATCAACGGTGGCGTCTACAGTTCCGGTCAGGTCGAACTAAAGTGTAATCCCTGTATGAGCTGCTTCGACATATTTGGATACCAGGTCTATGGGGATCTCCAATACTGAGCCAGGGTGTTGGAAAAGAGTTGGTGGCGGAGGAGCCCTCAATATGGGTCAACGGCAGCGCTCATATCCCAAAATGGATTACTGGCATCGGTTTTTCCGGCCCGCTGTCCTAGGGTCAAAACAAGGGCCTGGTCCTCCAGGTTGGGGGTTGTGCCGTCGGGGTAACTTCCCGACCATGGAAAAAACCAGTAGTTATGAGAGAGACACAACCAGCCTCGGATAATGGAACTCCTCAAATGGCAACCAGACCCGGAACGTCAATGGACTACGATCTGAGAGTATGTACCTGGAATGTACGAACGCTCTACACCCCAGGTGCTACTCAAAAACTTGAGTCTGTCCTCACGCGGTACAAGGCAGATATAACCGCGATCCAGGAGATACGATGGATAGGATCAGGTATGATGAAAAGAAAAGATTGCGACATTTATTACAGCTGCAACAAAAGATTGCATGTATTAGGATGCGGATTCGTCGTGGGAAATCGGCTTAGGACAAAAGTCATTGACTTCAAGCCGATAAGTGATCGCCTTTCTGTGATCCGCATCAAAGCTACCTTCCAAAACATAAGCCTAATATGTGCACACGCCCCTACCGACGAGCAGAAGATCCTATCAAGGAGGAGTTTTACGACCTCCTGGATGGAGCCTACGGAGCCTGTCCGGAGTATGATGTAAAAGTTGTACTCGGGGATTTCAATGCTAAAGTCGGAAAGGAAAACATCTTTGGCGGATTAGTTGGTAAGCACAGAATCCACGAAACGACAACAGACAACGGCTACCGACTAATCGATTTTGCAGCAGCTCGTAATACGGTGATAAGTAGCACTAGGTTTCCAAGGCTAAGGATCCACACAGCAACCTGGCGCTCTCCAGACGGTCGAACCGCCAACCAAATCGACCATGTGCTAATCGATGCGAGGCACGCATCCAACATCCTCGACGTGCACACATTCCGAGGGGCAAACGTCGACTCTGACCATTTTCTTGTTGCGGCTAAATTCAGAGCTCGACTGTCCAACGAAAAGAAGCTGCGAACTGCCCAGAAGAAGAAATTCGACGTTGGACGCCTTAGCACACCTGGAGTAGCCAGAGCCTACAGCGAGCGCCTGAGTATGAAACTCTCCTCTGTGCACTCACCTACCACAAACGCCAACAATCAGTGGTGCCAGTATCGCGACATCATCAAGGAGGTAGCCGAAACCACCGTAGGGTACCAGCCACCCCAGAGAAAGAGCCCGTGGTATGATGATGAATGCGTATACAGGAAAAAGGTGACAGAAGATGCACACAAGAAAGCGCTGCAGCGCAAAACAAGGGCAGCGAGAGAAGAGTATCGAGCCAGGAGAAGGGAGGAAAAGAAGATCCTGCGTAGAAAGAAGAGGGCTTACGCAGCTTCCCAGCTCAAGGAGATCGAAGAGTCGCGCGATCGTAATAACATCCGGAGGTTTTATAAAAAAGCTAAGCAACTGGCTGCTGGCTACAAAACCGGAACGCAGGCTCTTCGAGATAGCGAAGGGAACCTAGTCACCGAAGCGCAGGGAATAGTAGATGTGTTTAAGCAGCATTTCCAGCAGCTGCTTAATGGGCATCATGTAGAGAGAGTGATAGGGCAAGAAGAGAACCCACGTCCAGTCAATGAAGAGCTAGTTCCACCACCTAGTATAGAAGAAGTTGGCTTAGCTATAAAAAAGCTTAAGAACAACAAGACCGCAGGGTCTGATGGTCTACCAGCGGAGCTCTTTAAATACGGTGGTGATGTTTTGGTAGGGAGCATGCACCGAATCATCAACCAAGTATGGGTGGAAGAAAACATGCCCGATGACTGGACTATCAGCTCCATATGCCCCATCTTCAAAAAAGGCGATCCTATGTCTTGCAAGAACTATCGAGGCATATCCCTGCTAAATGTCGCATACAAGATCCTATCCAACGTACTGTGTGAACGTCTAAAACCGTTCTGCAACACACTAATCGGCACGTACCAGTGTGGCTTCCGGCCCGGCAGATCGACTATAGACCAAATTTTCACACTGAGGCAAATCTTGGAAAAGACCAACGAATTTCAAGTCGAAACCCACCACCTATTCATCGACTTCAAAGCCGCGTATGATAGCATACATCGTCAGGAGCTCTATATGGCGATGGCCGAATTCGGAATCCCGGCAAAACTGATTCAGTTGTGTCGCGCGACGCTGGAAAACACACGCTGCAACGTGCAGTTTGGAAGCAGCTCTTCCGAACTATTTCAAACATGCACCGGATTTCGGCAAGGAGACGCTCTATCATGCGACTTCTTCAATCTCGTACTGGAGCAGATAGTGCGCAGGGCAGGTGTCAACACGGAAGGCACTATCTTCAACAGGTCCGTCCAGCTGCTTGGCTATGCGGACGATATTGACATCATCGGTCGCTCCCAGCGTGCCGTGATAGAAGCGTTCACGGCGATTGAAGAACAGGCGAAATCCGTTGGACTTGTAGTAAATGAGGACAAGACTAAGTACATGCTATCAACAAACAAACAAGCATCTGTCCACCGCCTAGGACAAAACGTCACTATTGATAGCAATAATTTCGAGGTAGTTAAGGAGTTCACCTACCTCGGAGTAAACGTAAACTCCACGAATGACACCCTAGTGGAGATCCGACGAAGAATTACCCTAGGAAACCGCTGCTACTTCGGTTTGGCAAAACAACTGGGTTCAAAACTCCTAACTCGAAGGACGAAATGTGTGCTCTACAAAACCCTCATCCTGCCAGTTCTGCTTTATGGCGCCGAGTGCTGGACGATAAGCAAGAAGGGAGAGATGCTACTGGGCTCCTTCGAAAGAAAAATACTTCGGCGGATTTTTGGTCCTGTGTGCGAGGAGGGCGAATGGAGGAGAAGATACAACCGCGAACTCTATGAGCTGTACCAAGATGTGGATGTAGTCCAAAAAGCCAAAACACGTCGACTACATTGGCTCGGCCACATCGAGCGAATGGACAATAATGCTCCAGCCAAGAGGGTCTTCGAATCCCAGCCCCCAGGTTCGAGAAGACAAGGAAGACCGAACCTCCGTTTCAAAGACCAAGCCATCGCGGGTGCCAGAGCGCTTGGTCTGGACAATTGGAAGCAGCGTGCCCGGGATCGTAGAGGATGGAAGGCTGCAGTGTCTCAGGCAGAGACTCTTCACGGGTCGGGAGCCCGATAAGTAAGTAAGTAAGTAAGTTTCACCACTGCAATTTATGAATTGACAAACATAAAGTCATATCACAAACTGCAATTTACGGAAAACCAAATGCATCTGTCATTTTTCATAGATTACCTACTTCAAAAGCGTTCCCTAACTCTTTCGTAAGTTTCTCCTTCTGAGAAAGACTTTATCCCCACTGACATTTTGAGAGTCTTTTCCATTCTTACTACAAAAGTGAAGAAAAAACCTAATAAACATGTTTTGTTGAAAATACTAAACTCTTGGCGACTTTTTTTGGCGACTTTATCATTTTATCGGTAACGCTGCCCCTCGCACAGTGTTATTCGTGCGTAGGAGCTCATCACCATAGGTAAAGAAACAATAATAATCACGATTTAAATCCCAAAATTTAATACCAAACTGACAACGCAGTCCCTTGCACTCCTTTCGTTTTACTTGATATTTGTGTCGAACATTGTGTGAACACATACTTTTGATATAAAAAATAATATCCCTTATTCATACGATTACTCATTTCCTAAAAAGATTTCGCACAATTTCTCTATGGGCAACTTCCGGTGGCAACTAAATCATACCAAATATAGATTCCAACTCTAACGATATCCAGTTATTGTAGAGTAGCTTAAGAATGTACATCAGCATCTCGATGGAATGTAGTTTTTGTACACGCGCGAAACTGTACCCTTTTATTGAGCACCAAGAGCGCGCGCGCTCTACCAAACCAACCACAGCATTCCCAAAGAAAGAAGGACCTGCCTGGCAACAACGAGTTTTTTTTTTGTAATTCTAAAAATAAAACCGACAGTTTAGCAGATATAAATATAATTTCCCGAAAGCAAATAAAATGAGATGTACAAAAAAGGAAAAGATGCAGGCGCGCGAAATAAAGCAACGTCGTTGCAATAAGAGTTACATTGAGCCGAGAGAAGGTTGCATATGAAAGCCGTCTTGAATAGGAAGGACTGAATCATCCCCCTTCCCCCCCTTGTTCCATTTGCTCTTCGCTTCTGCCTACATATCCCGCACCCATATAGGGCATAATCCTCCCCCCCTCCCCCCTATACCACGACGCAGAATCTTTTTATATTGAACGACAACCGGACCAGAAGAGCTCGCGCACAAAAATCCGATTCGCATAATGGCTGTTGGCCAGGTTTATGTCCCTCTTGAGGCAAGACCTTATACACAAGAGAGATTGTTAGCGTGGTTGGTATCGTCCTGCCTCCAACGCGCGAGATGTGTGTGTCTATCTATCTATCCAAATATATCCACAACAAGGCACAACTTAAGACCACAGCATCGCAGATACCAATTTCCTTCTTTTTTGTTATGCTGCTGACTTAACGATGAATTGTTGGGCTCCTAACTCCAAGGTGTAGGTTAGTCGCCAAGTTCAAAATGCACATATACCGGATTGTGTGTGTGGGCACTTACATGGGACATGAAATGGGATGCGATGCTGTTCGGATGCTGGGGTCCTATACACGCAAATATATAGAAATATCTCTGATTATATCTCCGTAGGGATCGAGCTGAAGTTGACTCCGCTCCGTGGCTTTACTTGGGTTGCCCAATGAACCAAAAAACCGAAAAAAAGAATACGAGAATAAATGACAGCCAAGACAACGAAAATAAAAAAAAAAAAGAAACAAACAATATAAAATCTCTTAAAGAACAAGATTCTTGTTTTGGTTACATTTTCTTTTTGGCCGTCCAATGGTAAGTTTCATGTACACGACCATCGTCGACAAAGCACGAGCACGAAGATGAAAACTGGTAAAAGGAGCCCCCTGGCAGTCGACGTGTCTTCAATATAAATGGCTTGAACTTAAGAACTTTTAACGATCTTTAGAGCTACGAAATTAAACTGGTTTCCATAGTTTCGTCGATGATAAAACTGAGAGGAGAAAGATACATTACATAGGTTTGGCCATAACGAAAAAGTGAGCCAGGTAAATGATCACCTCGTCGTCGTCGGAAAGCGGCACATACATAATTCATCGATCTGATACTTGGAGGTGAAATTACTCGGAATGGGGTGATTGAGTTCAATGATACGAAACTAAACTGGCGAAGTTCGTGAAATGATTTCGCCCCCTATATAAAAATGTACAGTTTGCGACTTTAATTAATGTGGTGGCAATAGCAAAGATTGATATTTCTAAACTGCTATAAAAATAAAACTGAATTTGATTACATACATGATATCCTCCAAAGTTGTGTCTGATTCTGATATCCGCTTAGAGGCATACGGGCCTTGATGACACATAGCCACGCTGCGATACGTTATGCTTATGATACATAGTTTGTAAGGCATTGCGCACCCACACCCGTCCCGTTTCAAATGAACGACAACTTATTGCTCATAGGGTCAAGTTTTGATCATGTGCGGTATTATTCAATTAACGGTAGGAGTAAGGTGATCGGGCATTATTGAAACTGTAGCAGTGACGATATTTGGAAGCAATCTTAAACCTTACTTTAAACGAGTTTGCGGTCGGCAACCATAGGTATGTATGTATATACAACATATGTGCAGAATAAAAGTCAAGTTTCTGGAGATAATTATACTGACTATTCAAACAAATTCTAATCAATTCAATCAAGGTTCATTATCGTTTGCAATTTGATTAGGCTGATCTTAATTTGTTTTTGGCGCCAAAAATTCAAATATCTACGTGTATAAAAAAGATTGAGCTCAGATCTTTCTCCTCGGAGCTCATAAATAAACATTTTAGTCATATGATATGCAAAAACGTATTTAAATTTTTGGTTTCGTCATAATGTGTTACAAAACAATCTGTCGTTATCAGATACTCAGCTTTTTAGCACTTACCTACGACTGACATTGGCGTTTGTGATACTACCACGTTGCATGCTCAATGTTCTATAGTTGCCATAGTAAGTTGGTTTGGCGTGCTCTGCACTAGCGCCCACTCAGTGCACACTGAGGCAAAGGCTCATAACCTATTTGGTTTCATGCCGAAGTTGAACATGAAATGTAACCCTGATACCATTTAAAAATGTACTAAATAGAGACTTAACACTTGTGATAACATTAAACTACATATATAATATTGATAAACACATTTCTGGCCAATAGTTCACCCAACAGCTACGATTGACAGCAACATAGAGCACTGAACCCTTGCCCTGTGTCAATTAGTAACAGTTATCAACTAGGGACAAGGAGGCCCAATTCTCACATTAAACAAAGGTCCTGATTTCTATTCAAGATCAGTACGCTATTGAACTCAACTATTACTTTTTATTTATATGTTAAAAAAAGATTAAGGAAACGCTTCGTAATATTTTTACAAAATTATTCTGAGTTCTAAAGCTCGTTTCCATTTTTCTGTGAATTAAAACAAACAAAACTGTCGCATCTGTCGTTTCGAAAACCTGAGAGCAAGTGGATCACAACATTGACAACGAGTTTTAATACAAATTGATAGGTTTACTTGGCAAGTTTTTTGTTTATAACTTCATAATATTGTAAAATATATATTAGAATTTGAAAACTTGACCAGTGAATCTACCAATTTTTTTTAACAGTTAACCTTCTTAAACTAAGAACTTGGCGTACATTTAAATCTCATTACTTTTCGTGGTGTAACTAACATACTTTTTTAACTTTCTCGTATATACGTAGTATCTAAGAGAAAGATATTGTTTTCGTACAAAATTTCGAACTCGAGATTTTGATCAATTCTGATATTACGATGATAGGGGAACTCAAAAAAGTGGGTCTCGCAATTCTGTCCGTCCGTATGTCTGTCTGTCCAACCCCTGGGGAATCTAAACGCTTTGACGGATTTGCTTCAAACTTCGTATTTAGAGTTTGTGGGCTTCCCGCTCGGGAAGTTTTTTTTTTATGCTAGCCCTAATATTAACGGTACATCCCATATACAAATTTTACGAAATATGACGAAATATGCCTAAATTTAGATTTTTTCGAAAACGGCTCTAACGATTTGAACCAAAATTATGGTTGAGTTAATGTAAGCATGCTTAACCTGACTGCATACCCAGTTTTTCGCTAAAAAGTCCAGCAACGGCAGTTTTGAAAATTGTTTTTTTTCTCGAAAACGGTAAAAACGATTTAAAAAAAAATATATTTTTAAGGTACTATTGCCATTCTTAACTTGATAGCAAACTCAGTTTTTCCTTAAAAATACTGCGTCCTTTGATATCCACCCAAATCCCTAATAAAAGTACTTTAAAAAACTGCTCATATCTCAAAAACGCCATTTTCGATTATGATAAAAATGTTACTTTCAGGTAATGCTTAAATCCATAGTAATACCACTGGCTCAGTTTTGAGCTAAACAGTTGAAAAATATTGTTTTTTGAACCATGAATGCGTCCTTCCCATTCGCTAAAAATGGTACTTTAAAAACTGCTCATATCTCGAAAACGCCATTTTCGATTTGGATGAAAATATATCTGCTAGGTAATGTTTATATCCTGAAGAATATGTCGTACTCAGTTTTCAGCTAAACAGTTTATTAACAGTGCTTTTCGAATCCAAATTGTAAACATTTGTCAGCATAATTTTACAAAAAACCGCTCTAACGATTTTGATCAAAATACATATTTAAGACAACATAAGCATTCTAAACATGATCACGTACTTAGTTTTTCTCCGAAAACTCTAATATTGCCGTTTTATGAATATTTTTGTAATTTGAAATTCATCGCCCACTTGCCCCCTTCAAGTGTCAGTTCAGGGTGAAATTTGAAAGTAATAAAGTGTTCTAGTTAATACGTAGGTTTATGTTTATGTAGTATGTATTTACGGTATTAATTACACCTTGAGTGGGTATGATTTTAAACGTAAAATTTGCTGAAATGACTAAGATTCTGCGAGATTCGCAATAAACGAGAAAGTTACGTGCGACCCAGTCGTGCACTTTTTTTTATATAAAAGAACTTGGCTGTTTTTGGTGTGATACATATTATTAAAACATGTTGACGTATATCCAGAGCAACTGTTCATTATTTTACTTTGAATAATCCCAAAACTTGTAGTTGCTGAAAATCGACCCTTACGGGAAAGATTGTGCTTAGGTGGTCGTTTTTATACCCTCGACAGGAAGGTAAATTCACTTTGTCACTGATGGAGACCCCATTAATGTCGTTTTCGGTTGGTCGTCCAGAACCGTCCGGAAGAACTCTCCGCGATTCTGAAGTCCAGAAGCAAATTTCTCTTCTTTTCAATAGAAGAACTGTCAGGTGAGTGCCAATCGAACACTTTCAGAAGCGTTACTTGTTATCTTGTTATTAAACGAAAATAGATTAAATGACCTTAAGTCAGTCCATATTAATTTTACGTTTAAAAACGTACGTATACTGTATGTATACTTATACAAAAACAACAATGTAGTGGAATACTCAAATACAGCCAAATATCTAGGCATGACTCTAGATAAACTGCGTTGGAAAGCGCATGTAAAGAAAAAAAGGAGATGAGTTGAGTTCCTGTGATATACAGTAAAATGTATTGGTTTATCGGAAGATATTCATCTCTGTCCAATTACAATAAATTATTGCTATACAAGCAAGTTCTAAAACCAATACGGTCCTACGGGCTCCAGTTGTGCTCATGCACATACCAAACAAATTTGCAAAAAATTCATGTTTACCAAAATAAGTACTAAGGAACCTTGGTACATAGGTATACGCAACGCTGATCTACATAGAGATCTAAACATTGAAATGGTTGAGGAAGAAGTGAAAAAAATATACCCAAAGGCACAGAATTAGACTTCTTAACCATGTTAACTTAGAAATACAATAGGGGTATTCACTTAAACGCGCGTAAAAGCCTCGTAAACTGCGTAAACTGCAGAAATTTACACCCTCGTGAATGAACTGTCAGATTTTGTATGGAGAATAGTTTACGCAGACCTCATAATTTTCCGCGACGATTTAGGCTCGGAAACCAACCGCGGAAAGTTACGCAAGTCACAAATGTCAAACAGCCCTTATGAATTGTTTGTTTGATTCCAGATTTACAGTCGATTTACGCGGTTTACGCAATAACATTTCCGAGGGGTGTTCATTTAAAGCACCGCAGAAATTTATACATTTACGAGCTGCATAAATTTATCAGATTAAGTGAATACCCTTAATGTAATCAGGAGATGAAGGCGGGTAAAACTTCTTGATCTATAAGAGTTAGGAGCTAAGACCAAGAAAGTATGTAATATTTTCAATCAAGAAAGTATAGAAATCCTCTAAATTTTTTAAAATGAATCAATAATAAATTGCCGATTAGTCGAACGACTAGGTACAATTCAATTCGGGATGACGATAGTCCGTCCCATCGGGAGTTTTTTTTTAGATCGGGTTAAATTCCCTCACTATTGCAGAAGCATCCCTCGCGTAATACCTCTGCAATGTCTTTGGATGATTTTTCCTTCCAGCGAATTCCCAACGCAAAAAAAAAACTTGTTATCTAAATGGGTTGGGCGGCATTAGTCACATTACTCCAATTACACGTTAATTAAGTTGAATCTTACGCAGACCAATGTTTGCTGAGTACCATACTACCCCACAGGCTACTTATTGATGCCCAATAATGAATATCAATCAAACTCCAAAAAAAAACACAGCAAACTCAATTTGTAAGTCATAAATAGTGATTACCAAATTATTGAAATTATATGTATAAGAGGGATGCTACTACAGAGGCAATGCCCGAAAGTTCTACCAGAGGGTAAAGCGATTCTCCAAAATGTATACAAGGCCTAAAATAAATGCCTGTCCTTTCAGAAATGTTAGGCTGGATAAAATATGTAACTTAAAAGTTTACAATTCTTTGCCATGTTACACAATTGTGGTTCTTTGACGCTCATCCTTCCGCTTTGGCAAACAGTATATGAAACAGTATGTTGTTTAATGGGGATACATCACTCTACAACTTTTTTAAAAGATTAGATTTCTGTAGCCCCTAAACCGCCCGGAACCCACATTTGTAATGTATCCGACCACGACAACCAACAAAAGTTAAATTTTTTTTTTTTTAATTTTGTTGTCGAATATTAATTTCAGTACCTACATCTTCTTAGACTATATACCTAAGTAAAAGTAATTATTCGCAAATAATTCGCAAAGGTGCGAAATTACTCTTATACATGGTATTTTCGCACCTGGTGCAAAAGTAAATTTTTTTTTATAATTCACTAGTGCTCAAGGGGTTTTTGTTCCCTTAATGGGAGGGTTAATAGGGAGGATAGAGAAGATGTACTGGTGCACATTGGTTTTAAACAATTTTGGATTGTAGTGAGAGGGGAAAACCGCGTGAGGCAATGCATTCCACATGCGTGTTGTTCGACTTCCAATGTAAAGCAAAGAAAAAGATATAGGAATTCAATCCATTAAAAACGATAAAAAGAACAAAGTATAATAAATAAAATGGAATTATGTGGAACGCCAACGATTTTACTAGTCTTAAATGGTTCAAAAAGAATTCACCCATATTTCTACAAAATACATCTTTGAAAGCTTTTAAGCCCTTTTCCCTGAGTGTGGACCAACAAGAATTCCCTCTGTAAATTCATCTAGATTTATATTTTTTTTAATTCTCTAGTGCTCAAGGGGTTTTTGTTCCCTTAAGGACCATTCACATGGGAGCGAACGAACGAATTGATAAAGTGCGACTGCGAACAAACCACTTTTTATGCATTTATAAACAGAAAATTGCACATTGTATTATTCAAAGATATCCTCCTCTTGGAATAAAGTTAAATTCGAACGAATTTTTTATTCGCGACTTTGTGGAACGCGATTTAAATGACGTGGATTGTGAATAGACTGACTATTCGCGCCAGGGTGTTTTCGTTCGCGGCAAAAAGTTCTGAATTCGAAATTTTGTTATTTGAACTGTGTATAAACTGGTTTTCTTAGTACATTTCGATGGGATAATTAATTATCCTACTCTTGGAATAGTAAAATGTGGAATTTTTGGTTCATATATGCTTAAAAAGCTGTTTGTTCACATTTCATCAATTCGTTCGTTCGCTCTCATGTGAATAGTCCTTTATAATGCTAATGCACAGCACGGGAAGGGTTAATAGGGAGGATAGAGAAGAGGTACTGGTGCATATGGGTTTTAAACAATTATTAACGATTTCACTAGTCTTAAATGGTTCAAAAAGAATTCACCCATATTTCTACAAAATACATCTTTGAAAGCTTTTAAGCCCTTTTCCCTGAGTGTGGACCAACAAGAATTCCCTCTGCAAATTCATCTAGATTTTTTTTTTTGTGAGAGGCGAAAACCGTGCGAGGCAATGCATTCCACATGAGTGTTTTTCGACTCACAAAAGAATCTCTATATTTTAAAGTACGTCCGAAGGTAGGCTTAAGGGTGAACTGATGTGCATTCGATATGTAACGGGTATTGCGAGAGAATTGTTGAAGGGGCGGAATGCAGTTAGCTATTTCATCAGAGCATCGGTGGTGAAAATATCGATAAAGTAAGGAAAGGCAAGAAACATTTCTGCGATGCGCGCTTTTGAATTCTGTCTAGTAGGTAGAATGGAGTTCTTGGTGCACCTGACCAGATATGAGGGTTGTACTCAAGCTTAGGCAAAATAAAGGCCTTGTATACTGAAGCTAAGTCGGAGTAAAGTACTTCTTACATCGATTTAAGAAACCTAGACGTTTCGCAGCGTTTTCGGCGACATCGTATATGTGGTCATTCCAACGGAGTTTCTCGTTGACACACATACCAAGTATTGAAAGCCGTTCGGTTTCATCGATGCAAGTCCCATTCATGGATAATGGGTGAGGGTTCAGGTTTCGCCTTAATGATAAAAGGCAGCATTGTGTTTTGGAAGCATTAAATTCCACTCTATTGATTGTAACCCATTTTATAATGCTGTCAAGATCGGAATTCAATGTGTTTAGCATACTTTGCCGTTCCAGTTCCACGGCCGAAGAGCAGGGACGTGAGTCAGGGAACAAATATGAAAAACTGAGGGTGCTATCATCAGCGAAAGAATGTAGGTATTGGATTAGAAGTAACAGACAAGCGATCATTGATGAATATGAGAAAGAGTGTCGGACACAAAACAGAGCCTTGGGGAACACCAGCATTTAGATATATTGTGAATAGCAGACTTGAAACCGTCCTACACAACTTGAATTTAACGGCCAGAATGGTAGTTTTTATTCCATTGAAAATAGCGATCAGCAAGTAAATTTCCCGAGGTTTTCGATCTCTATAGGTGCTAATGAACGAGTTTCCACACAGGTGCGAAATTACACCCTCTTCAGGGTAAATTCGCTCCGGTACGAAATTACCTAGGCTGGGCCGAACATTTAACAAAGATACAGATACAGTAAAATCCTCATAGGGCTAAAAGGTAGGACGTCCGAAGGTAGGCTTAAGGGTGAACTGATGTGCATTCGATGTGTGACGGGTATTGCGAGAGTATTGTTGAAGGGGCGGAATGCAGTTAGCTATTTCATCAGAGCATCGTTGGTAAAAATATCGAACAACGATATTAGTTATTTGGAATAGGACTCTACTACTAAGTTCCAATCTGAAATGGCAATAAACACAATTCGACCTTATTTCCTTCGACTTTATTTCACGGCACCCTTCAAAGACGCTCATATACCCCCGGACTGGCGAAATGTCAAACTAGTACTAGTACCTAACAGGTTGGGTATGGGTACCCTAACCCAAAACCAAAATAGGTACCCTAAGCTAAAACCCCCAAAACCAAAAAATTCAAATAGATTTCGAGTGTATTCACAATGCATTTACAATAAAATGGACATACCTTCAAATTCCCCTTTTTGGGGTCACTGTTGGATTTAGAGTAGGTATACCCAAATTTCTTTTTAAATATTTAGAATTTAAATTTTGATTTGGTGGATTTTGAATTTCGGGATTTTGTGCTTGGGGATAATCAATCTGAGGATTTTTCAAACAGTTGGGATTTTGGGATTTTGCGCTTAGGTATTATGTGGGTATACCACACAGTGCAGGTGCGGAGCTGATTGAACTGGCAAGTAACGTACAGTTTAAATTATGTATATACAATACATACATACAAGCAGATAAATTATAAATAATGTGGTACGAAAAATCTGAGATCTGAAATAAAAATTCGATGTGCCCACTGCCCAATGGAAACGACATTAGACTTTATGTCTACACCACCTTTAGTTTCTGCTATTCCGACATATATTTATGGCGGAAGATAGCTATATCCCCTTATTTCAATTTCTTTAACTGTCTAAAATGTTGTTCTTTTCAAGAGCTAAGCAAATGTGTTTAAAAAATACACATAATCACAGCCACAAGTTAGCAGTGCGAATAAATTATATTGAATAATTTTCACATTAACGAAACTATGTATCTAATGTCAAATCTGTCTACATTATACATACTCCGCGTATTGCATAATGATCTCCCCTATAGCAGCCATTTTATACCTATACGAAACAACTTTCAAAGACGACAAATAAATGGTAAATGATATTCTTAGGCGAATGCGAAAATTTAAGTCTTCTTTCGATTGTATCACAATATTTGGTGCATTTGCTCATTTATTCGCACTTTCGTACACGTTACAGTTTCTGATGCCAAAAAAGGAAACGTACACTAATGAGTACACCGATAGCGTACAAGTACGTTCCTCCTTCGCCTGTGTACCTGATTGTAATTCCAGTCATACAGTCACAATCAGATCTGAATTTCCAAAAGACCATTACCTACATAAAACAGCGACTGCTGTTCACTCATAATTCATGAATTTCTTTAATTTAAATTCACTGTTTAAGCCTGCACAGATACATACAACGCTTTAACCGAAAAACAAAAGGAACACAAATCTGGAAAACAAATTTAAATTCTGATGGGGGCGTTCTTAGGCTGCCCATTTTAGTACAGGTGCGTTTATATCGCTGTCATTTATGGAAAATGTTCGTGAAATTAAGAAGCCATTTGAGCTGTAAACAAATTAGATCCTTATCGCGAGCAGTGTGACAAAGTTATGCGGCATAAATTAGCAAATTTCAGTCAACAGGTATATAGCTTCCCATAAGCCTATATGCAAAGTATCGATCACAAAGAACAATAACCAACAAACCCGATGAGCAGATTCATTAATATTAATCAAAGTTGACTTTAGCCATATCCATTCACTCTAGATTTTGGTACATGGTGTCGTGTCGTGTGATCACAGAATACCTGTATGCCAGTCTATATACCATTATGACAAGCATGTACCTACCTAGAGAGCCCATCCGTCCAATCGATCTTGGGGGCCCCAAAGTGTATAAATAAACAGCAAATACGAATTTAAATGAACGCGGCAACGAGCAGTTTTGTTTTAGCCATCCTCTGCTCTTACCGGTTAAAATCAAGAAAAAGAACCCCTCAAGATACAGGTATGCACACGGATTTTGAGAACACACCGACACCGCACTCAAGTCGAAGTCACCGCTCCGCTCGCTCACACTGACAGTGGTGAGGTGACGCTGGCTGGCTGGAGAAAATCACTAGTGTTCGTATATCTCTTGGAACCAATTTAAACAAAACCAGTTCTAAACTTTTCAGTCATTTCGGAATACCAAATTTTCTATTCTGCCCGGTTTCCCCTGTACAGCCGCAGCCGGGGCGGTCACCAGGCAACACATCGGCTTCTTAAGTCCACAGACTATATACCTACCTTGGGCCATACATATGTACCTAATGAAGTTGAAATAAAAGAGGAACAATAAAAAAAAAAAAACGGCCAATCGATTCGAATCGGAAAGACAATGTTATTAACCTTCATTGAGATGCTTAGCTGGAGCTCTGGCCCCGTGGTCGTCGTCATCGTTGTGGCACTAAATGCGTGTACTGACATTTTATCTTCTTCGTCTATTCTCGCTTTATGATCAATCGAATACGAACGAGTTTTAGTATTTATTCGAAAGAATTTACACTTTCTTAAATGTAAATCTACCGACTAATCCTCAATGATTCAATTAGATCATCGTTTATTATAATAATGCCACTAGGCAAGCGGACCTGCGAAGTGGATTAATAGTGGATGGGAAAATATAGGAATTCATTATGTATGGTAAATTGTAGATTTTTTGGTAGGTATATAAATCGAAAAGTTATAAAATATTCTTCCCTTTGGAGAGCAAGCATTATAAAATAAGTCAGTTCGAAATTGACATTTGAGATAGATAGAGAGATAGCTTAAACAAATATAGGTACAAACAAGTCCACAGGCTATTTCAGAGCTGTAACTGTCCCTAGTATCCTGAACTAATGACATCTGTCTGGTTCTGTAGTCTCGTATGAAGTGAGTTTTATTTTATTAAATCTGACATTTTATACAGTGTAAGCATACCTATACCTAAATTCCGACAATTTATACTGTATTTTAAGATACTACAAGAACTACACTGGTCGGCATAAGTATTTTGGGTGCCATGAAATAAAGTCTTATGCAAAAAAGTCCAAAACGTAATTTTGTACTTTTTTGGACTTTATTGCACTTTTGAAATTGCAATAAGATCCAAAACGAGTTTTGGACTTTATTTCATTTTTGAAAGTGCAATAAACTCATTAGACATTATTGCACTCAGCAATGTAAAAGAAAGACGAGCAGGGGGGTTGCAGGGGGGCAGCATGCCCCCCCCCCATACATATATTACTGTAGGTATGCATTGTGGATTTTATTTCCATTTCGATTTGGACTTTTACTTTACTTTTTGGACCTTTTTGCCTAAGACTTTATTTCATGGCACCGTATTTTGACAAAACTAAAGTTAATTCTACTCATAATTTGAACTTACTTCATGTAAATTTTGGTATCAATGGAAGGGTCATTTAAATTCCGTTTGAAAGATACAAAACTTTCCTTAACCCATTAAATACCCATTGAAAATTTAAAACTTTTGTAAAAGTCTAATTTTTTGACTTTTTTCCTCGGTCCAAAAAAAAAATGTGTTGATGCAAAAAGTTTCTCCAAACAATTCTAATAGTGCAGTTTGGAGAAACTTTTTGCATCAAACCATTTTTTTTTGATACCAAGGAAAAAATGTCAAAAAAGTAGACCTTGACAAAAATTCTAATTTCTAAAATTTTTAAATGGGTACTTAATGGGTTAAGGAAAGTTTTGTATCATTCAAACGGAGTTTAAATGACCTTTCCATTGATGCCAAAATTTACATGAAGTAAGTTTCAAATTATGAGCAGAATTAACTTTAGTTTTGTCAAAATACTTATGCCGACCAGTGTAAGCGATTTGTTCCCGTAGCTTTCCTAGTAAAATTCATAAAATATCAAATTTGGAAGCTTGAGGAAAAAATATGTAGCTATATCATTCGAAAGATCCTGGTCAACAGCAATTTATTGACTAGAATTTCGTAATGGGAGAGACGGATTAACATCAACAGTAGGGACCGTCGTATGAAACTGATTGAGAAAAACTACAGTGACTTCATGAGTGGTGGCAGAATTTTAAATTAAATGGTAATAGGGATCATACAGTCACCTATCGGGCGTAGACGCACGCCACAAGATGTAGATACTGCTTTGAGGGAGAGAACAACTTCTGTTCTCTCTAAGAATTGTAGCTTATGCGGACGACTTAGATATACTGTACATTTTTGTCAACAATCAGTGAACTAAAGGAATCTACTGTTAAAACGCTGTCTGTGTGGGCAAAACAAAACGATTTGGAGGCTCACCCTCAGAAAACTGAGCTCGTTTTTTGCACTTGCAGGAGAAAGGTACTTGACTTCGCACTAATAATTCTTCCCAACAATAATTCTCTCCCTCGTTTGAATCTGTAAAAAGATCATCCTCCTTTGTCATTCTATCTGTTGTATGCAAAACTCTACAAAATTCCCCAAAAGAAATTGCTCAGACGTCATTCTCTGCAATTTAAGCGATTAACGTTGTTACTTCTCACTTTCCCCGCCATTCAAAAACAGGAACCGTCCCAAATCGGCTTAACCTGAGCCCCCTGCTTATTAGTCCAGCACATTAACCACTGAGCAACTGGGCCAAACTAAACTTAGTCCTACATTTTTTACTTGAACAAAAAGGTTCAATGAAATGCCTGCTTAATTAAGTAGGTATCCGAGGGATGTGGTCAATAGGCCTACTCTGGCCTGAGTGTGGCTGCATTCGCTCTGGCATTCCACTCTAACCTACTAATGGTACAACAAGCTAGTTGTGCTTTAAACCGGCTTATATATTCAGCTACTTTCGAGTTTCATTCGCATATTAGCACGTCTGCTTATTAACACAAAAAACGAGTAGTTGATAAGAAAAGCTAGGGCTGGATTCCTATACGCCCCTGTTGCGCCAACTATTTGTTTATGAAGATTCTAAAACTGAATAAAAAGTAGCTCCCGCTTCTATCTAAACTATCTATTTTATATTTAAAGATGTCAAAAGTATTATGGAGCAACAACATTTTCTTTGTAAATACCTGTAATTATTACTTGGAGAATGTATTTAATTCCATATAATAAATTGACTTTAAATCGATTTGCTTGAGGTATTACGTATAGTATACCACATTTAAGATGTGAAAGAGAGATGGAAAAGGACCACCGCACCTGAGTCCTAAGAGTATACATATTAGCATATACCGAGCATAAAAACCAGAACTACCTGTTCCTTTGTTATTTGATACAAAGGGTGCAAACACTGTCAAAAAGTGAATCCCTGTGTGAGAATTTTTTTCTTTTTTTTTAACCCAACGAAGGGTGCACCATGATTTAATATTGCCGTAAAAGGTAGATATATGGTATTTTTACTGAGGATAATTTTAGAGCTATTTCGGGGATGTTCACTTTTTAGTTTTACAAAGGGACTGGTATGAACCTCGATTCAGGCTTACACAACATCAGTTGCTGTCATAAAACTTTCTCTAAAAAGTGATTGCACAATACTAGTGCACAAATCTCTTCCACCTATCTATTCAGAATGTGATTAATGTTTCTATTTTAAGTTTTTATTGTTATTTATGTATAAAACTTCGCAGAATAAATAAATAGCATAAGCATTAAGGCAACTAAGTTTCGAGTAAATTTTATGTTTAATTTTTACTTATTTAAATTTTTTTTTTTATAAATTGGATGTAAGAACCTACACATAATTTGATGCTATGCCGACACAAAGATTGGGGACTATTGAGCTTAAGTGGTCCAAAATAAGGCACAACGTTTTCGTATTACATATATGAGTATATGACTATAACTGGTATCTACTTCAAAAAAATGTCTGCAGCCAAACTACACAATAAACGTCCTTAATAACTTATTATTAAATATTCGCCCCTAGCGAGGTATCCGTCGGATTCTCCGATTTCCTACGAATCGGAGGATTTTTGCTTCGAAGTATACTTCGGAAGACCTTTTCGGAACTTTTTTCCCACAAATATGCAACGCACACTGGCGTTTTGCGTTTCAGTGCGATCAAGTGCGTTTTTACTGATATTTTTGACAGCTTCATACGAATTTTCTTCCGATATGCTCCGACAGGAATTGGTTGCGGAATTTGTTTACGATTTGCAGTGAAGTGTTGATAAATGAAAGCAATAAAGAAAAAAAAAACTTTTAATAAAGTAATTGGTTGTATTTGGGACGAATGGAAGGGACCTACAATTTTATGCCGAGTCCGAACGGCTGAATTGAGAAGCTTTTTCATGACAGTTATACTCTCGGATGTTTGTCAGACGTTCGCGAGAGGCGGCGCAGTAGAAACCACTGCGCTACTGCGCCCACCCAATTCATTCGTCCCAAAAATAGAAACTCACACAAAACGAATGGTTGCGAGAAGCTAGGCCTTGGGTGTCACCCGCCTGTTGCGCCACCTATTTATTTATTTATTTTTTATTGGTTGTATTTGTTGCTTAAATTTGTTTTACCAGAGCAAAAACAAACGAAAAAACAAGCACTAAATAGGAAAACCCCGATGTACCTCGAAACAACATCATGTCAAATCAATGCGTCGTCGCATTTTAATTATTCTTTCCGAAGGCGGATACCTCGAATGTAATTTGAGTCTCGACGGAATATGCGTTCCGACGGATACCTCCCTAGGGCCGATTTAAGTGGCCTCAACTCCAAATGCGTTTCGCCCCGGTGGTGGTGGGTGGACTCATCAGTAGACGAACCACCACATCTGCCTAGACGCACTATTTACTCGATGTTTACCGAGACTATATGGAATCACAAACACAAAGTGACTGTGAACCATAATCTAATACGAGTCTTTGGTCAAAGATTTAATCGTAGGTATAGGATTATTTGCCCGTGGCCTGGCGCAGTTTAATACCAAAAATGTTTCAAGTCAAATGTTTCAAGTCGTTCTTAATAACAACAATCAAAAAATATTTTGCCAATTCACATTTCTCTCAACTTTCGCGTTGACTTATACGAAACGTTACGTTGCGTTGTTCTTTTACGAATGGCATTTTAAAGTTGAATTGCAGTTGCGCCTTGTTTCATTGATTTCCTATCTCTGAAATGAATACGTTTCTCAACGCGAAGGCGAAGCTCTAAAGCGTGATTGTGTTTTATATACAATTTTACCTTCTATGCTAAACTTGCTGTACCTCCTGGCTTTGTCTGTGTCCAGGAGTGTTATTTCTTAAATATATTCCTTTCTACATAGGTATAAGGACAATGCACATCAATTCGTTCAAAATTTTACAACTTAAGCATAAAATATACCTCACAATCTCACATAGGTAGTACATACTACAAGGCGCAGTGGCTCAGTGGCTAGCGTGATGGACTATTATGCGAGGTTTACCAAACGATACATATATAGTATATAATTAATTCGTTTTCAATAATTCGCTCGCTAATGGAAAGGACTGTGGTTGGGCGCCATTTTATTTAGACAAGCTATTCATGTCTGTAATTTTGTATTAAAATCACATGGAGAGAAAAACATTGCATCAGAAATAATCCGGTAGGTACATCATTATCTTATCCTTTGCCAATATAAATTCAGGGCCCAGATTCCGTAAAATGAAAACGAACGATATCGTTTCGACAATAGCAGTCTCTGTCTATTGCCACAGATATGATATAGACAGGTTTAGTGAAAACGATATCGTTCGATCGTTTTCATTTTACGGAATCTGGGCACAGTATAAAATGTATTCTATGGCATGACATTGCAATAGATAGGTATCTATTCAATGCCTAGATATTTGAACTTTATTTTGTTTGCCATATAAAGCAAAGCTGTGAAGTGAAATTTCCGCCCATTTCAATGTTAAAAGGAGTAACTTTTCCTTACCCTCTATGGTCAGCGGTCAAGAGTAGCTCGATCGCTACGGTATGCACATTTTTTTGGTGTTCTCTTCCCAACTCTTTAAATATATTTGTTCAAATTTAAAAAAAAAAAAAAAAAACAACAAAACATCTACCTAAAATAACAATTTCAGATGAGAAATGACAGTGATTTTTTTACATCGTTACTTTTTTTTAACCCCAATCCATCCGCATTTCACATTTTCGAAACTAAAAAAAATCTCAAAATGTACACCAAAAATGTCTACACATGCACACATCAATCTATATACAAACGATTATCATTCACCATCTTCATCGTAGGTACATACAAGATCCATTGCGGTACATGCCGACCACGTATCCATACATATATTCAGATACTCTCACATTTATTTATTTAGATGGGAGTAGGTACCTAAAAAAATCTGTACATTCAAACTGATTTTTTGTCTTTTATACGTTGCCGCTTACTGCTCTGTCCATTCCTTGTTGCTGCTATGTTGTTGTGTGTTTTTTTTTTTTTTTCTTACTTTTAGCCTTTCATTTGAAAAATGTTTAATGTTAAGAACTGGTTTCTCTCCCTCTCTCATTCTCTTAACTCCCGCATTTATTGAAGAAAAGAAAAAAAAAATCAATAAAGGAAAAAAAAACAACAACAAGTCTCAGAGCTATACACTTCACCTTTTTTCATTGTATATTCATACCTGTAGGTATAACAGGTAACAAAACACAAGCAAGCAACAACAATTGAAAAAAAAAATCTTACCCGCCGCACAGGTATGAAATAACTTCGAGAATTGATCTGGAGCCCGATCGAAGTCTTAAAACCGAAACTAAAATTAGTCTAGAAGTGTTTGGCGTTGAATGAAATACCAAATTAAGTGAATCCGAGCATATTGCCAAGTTTATTTATTTTTCGAGCCCGCATTTTTCACTTGACTTTACACGACGGTTCTTGGAGCTCAATACAGTTTTTTTCACATATATTTTTGGATACGTTTTTAGGTTAGGTATATGTACCTACTTAAAGAAAAAAGTTCGCAACTTTATCTGTTTCTTTTCAAAAAAAAAATTGATTTAAAAAAATCCGACATTTTAGTGTTAAATTGTACCTATAATAAAATTAATATTTAGTTATAAAAAAAACTATGACGCTATCACTTCGTGTGAAAAAAGGTATGTAGGCTGTGACGAGTGAGTTCGTACCTACATCCGGCTTCTAAACTGGAAAAAATAACGGCTGTGACAAATATATACATATATATATATAAAAAAACAAATGAAACTTAATAGAAAATCTAGTGTGGGACATTCAAATGATCTAAGAGGTAAGCAATATTTTTTAATTTAAATAATTTTATTAGCATTAGTTCTACAAATATCACACCACCACGTGTTATTTAAATTACTAATCAAATTTCCTGGGAAAACCATTGATGGTTGTATTCTTCTACTTGTAGGCAAGTCAGTGTGTACTTGTGTAGTAATAGATGTGATTCACATTGTAGTGAGGTTGTTGGACTTCCTTATTAGGTGTGATCATAAAGCAATTACGCGACAAGTAATACTTAATACCAATTTGTTTTTCATTTTTTATAATACAAGTGTACAATATTAATATGCCTATATGTATATATATATATGCGTCATTGTGCGGTGTACCTGTTTGTAGATTTACATATTATACATATAAGGAATGTAATGTTGTAAACGGCGCGGCGCTATTTCCCTATTAAATGTCTGTATATATTTCATATAGGATTAGAATTGCTTTTGTAAAATAAATAAAGAGTAAGTCCCAAGACTTTAACAGAATGCCATTTGTTATTCATATTTGCGACAACGTGTATAGTTTGAGTTTCAACGGTTTTTTTAATTTATACCCGAACTATGCACGCATTCATAAAGTCTTTTTTTACTGGCTTGAAATTAACCACAATGGTCAGATATAGTACTTATCAATTACTATAGCATGAACAAGTAATAATTTCGAATTCAGTGTTCATCCCTATTCCCGCTGTCGTTTGTTGTATAGGTACGACTCATATGTGGTGTCGTCATCATCCGCAACTTGTTCGACGCAAACGATTTGCAATTAGCTATGTACTTTCTACACAAAAGTTTTCGAAAATAGCTTTACAAGGATATGACACATTAGTCGTTGCAACAAACGATAAAGGCAATATGGTTGAATACGACTAAGTGTCAAGTCAACACCCATTTTTGTTTCTTTTAAAGTTAAAAGCCCTTTTTGCAAGTGATTAAGCTAATTCGATTAATAAAGGCTTGTTTTAAGGCAAATGATTGTTTTTTCTTGTACCTACATGGAAATGACTGGCTTCAAGCAAATACAGAATAAAAACTTTAGGTACCACTGCGTTATTCCTCTCGCCAAAGTCTGACAAACAGCATATACCTACCCAGTTGTCATCAGAAAGCTTCGTAATTCAGATTCGAAATAAAATCCGAATCCGAATCACACAAAGGATTAGCTCCAAGGAGCTACTCTTATATTTTCCTTTTGCTATTTTACTATTTTTTAAATGGCACCAGGAAAGATAAGCTAACCCTGAGATCCCATACAGACCTTTGCGAGTTACTATATTCTATGACTTTCCCATAACCTAATCTAACTAGATACAACCGTTAACATAGCATAACATAGAAATTGTGTACTACAATCAAAACGTAGGCTTTTTAATGTTCCGTCTTTTAAAGCTTGAAAAAAGGGCCTTATCTACTAATGAGCCATTTTTAACCTTTACTTTAAATTTATTGTTTGTCGAAATAGCTATTCTACATGAAAAATTTCGCCAGTGTGAGCTCGTAAAATTATAGACATGGGCGCAAGAAAGATTATTAGTACTGTGCAAACATTTTATCAGCTAAGTTAAGTTCATTTATTAATAGATTTCATGCAACTGCCTTATATTTTCAATGCTTATCAGTCTGTATGTAAGTGTACATAGTTGTACAAGGTTATGGTGCAAGTTAACATAACTACCAAAGGACTACCAAGGACTTAAGGTTTTGTTACAAAAGTATAGAACCGTGTTGAAAGCATGTAGGTATTTAGATTTTACCTTGAATTTAGTTTAACCTTTCTTGTTCCCGTTTTCTAAGCTAGAGTTCAGTCCAGATTGAGAAACTATACTTAGGACAAAACTTTCTTTTTTATTATAAAAACGTACTAAAGAGATTATGACTCTTTTCTCCTCTATTCTTGTGGTTATTGCCGCACTGATGAGTGATGACGTAAGACAAGAGTTATCGAAAGCACATTAATTTTAGAACCTATTTTATTTGCAGTTAATTTACATCAGTTAAGCAATTGTAGCCGGCTCGGTTTGGGCGGCAGATAACTTTTACCACTGTGTTCCAAATTCTAGAATTATATTGGTTATAATTTTAAATTCTCATAATAGGAATATTTTTCTTAATTAGGTAAGTTTATTCTGCTAAGAGTTGTCTGAAATATAATAGAGTCGACTCTTATTTATGAATTAGTGCAAAACCAGACTTTTCTTTTTTTTTTATGACAAAAATAATAACAAAAACAAGAAAACACTGTTTTCATGGGCATTACCAAGAGTGTCGACTTTAAATGTTGTATAAAATAGCTATAATTTCTCAAATATGAGCTTCCATCATTTTAAGGGCGGGATATTAGTAGGGCCGATCGCTGGCAAGAAGCGGGTGCTAAGGTACGAGGTGCAGAACCGTGCAAAAACCAATCAAATACAGACTACATATTTCAATAACTCAAAGAACCTACCTATGTTTGTAATATATTGCTTGCCTATTTGATGAAATTTAATTAAAATTCCACAGTTTTGCTTCAGAACCGGCTGACATAATCTTTGACCGTCGCCCCTCAATTTGTTAATCATATAGAATTCCTTCAAATGCACTCTGACTTTCTCGTTAATAATATAGAAACATAGACACATTCTGGACATATCAGACGCCTAGTGATAGTAAAATAATACATTGAAAACGTTCAGAACTTTAGTTTATAGTCTGATGATAACAAGGCTGACTTTTTAGTGTCTTCGAGTTTTTAGTCACATGAAAAGTTTTTTTTTAGTTGACGTTAATGGAGGGGTAGCAGATAAATCATAGATGAATGAATTAAAAATACGCTATTACATGCAAAAACAGACTATACATACTAGTACTTTTTTGATTTGACTGTTTTGATGTTCGTTTTAACAGCTTCTGACTTCATTGATGTACGTATATTGCTACTCGAATTTAGTAGTTTTACATTTTTTGGGGTTTACCTAGCGATGGATTTAAAATATTCATTTGAGCTGGTAGGAGGAATTTCGTATTAAAGGGTAACAAAAAAATACGTTTATTGATAGGGGTCATATATTACCTTTTAATATTAACTGTGTCTCTCAGTTTGGCGCAGTAAATATTCCATTTTTTAATTTAAGGATTTGCAGTTTCTATAATATTTGTAATTTATGAGCCTGAAGCTCTCATGTCACATCACATTTCTTGTAAGAAGAGAGTGCTTAGTGCACTAAAATGCAAAATTAGGAACGAAATTACAGCTTAAAAGTTAAATACTCAATTCGAGTTAAAACAAAACCTCTCACTCGGTGATATTGCAGTTCAACATTCGCTATTTAAGAAATTAGTATCTACTGAATTAGATAATATAAATTTGGTCTTCGAAATCAATATAAATTAATTGTCAGGCAGCATGAAGTCTGGAAAAATAAGTTTGCCTATTCATAGCCCCTTTGGGCGGCCAGCCGTATACAAATTTGTCTTGGGTAACAAACGTGGTGAAATATGTCTATATTATATGACTCGTAGATCGTCAAAAAAAAGCTATAGAAGCAGCACCTAATTTGAATAACAGTTTTTCATTGCTGTTATCAAGCCTAATTATAATATTTTCTTTTATTTAAATACTTTTTCAAAAATGCGAATCTTTAACCCCCAAAAGCGCACCGAGTCACTGCGATGATGCGAACATTTTAGAAACTGCCAATATTTGTCAAAATTGTTATTGGTTTCAATACCAAACCCAGTTCGCTGGTCAACTCTTTTGTTTGCGATAAATATTAGTACATTTTGAGTGGTAGGTATTCACAACTCATCAATGATGGTGTCTACCGGCATTTTTGTTAAATCTTTCCATTCACTTGAGCATACTTATTCATAGAATTGTTTTTTTACCGTACGCAATGGGTGAATGTTGTTGACTCATTGTACTGTGTCGAAGTTCAAGGTACATTAATCGTCCCACGTAAAATAATAAGGTACCTTGCAGTTACGCTAAGCGTTTGCTATACCTCTCCAGTGATTGAGAGTTCTGGATAACATTCTCCCCCTGTTTATTTTTTTATGATTTTCCCACTGTCTTCGCCGATTGGAATGAGGTGAAAGAACAATCAGCAATTGAATCGCCATCCACCCACGCAGTTGAATGAACGCAATCAGCTGAAAGTGTGGTTGCACCCATTTTAGATACTTTTCTTGCAATATTCTTTGTTTTCAGCGTTCAACTAACTGTATTTGAAGGTTTAGAAAGGAACATTAACACAACACCACCGCAGTATGATAAAGAAAAGAATGCGAAGCATGTCTAAAGAGACTTCAGTGTGAGAACTCTTTTAGTTTAATAAAAAAAACTGAAAGCACATAATTTCGTCTTAAGCCAAAAGTAAAACTGAGTTATTCCATCGTTCCAGTCACTTGACCAACCGAAACATGAAAAGAGTGCCAACGACTAAAAACCAGGAAGCAAAGCAGTTTTTTTTCTCTAAATAGTTAAATAATATTCGTCTGTTGGTTGGGTTTTTTTTTATTTCTTTCATAGCCACACGTAAATAGCTAATTGTTTTTTTTTTTGTTTTAATTTGATATTTTCATCGGTCAGTTTGACTTCATCTTTGGTTTGATAGGTACTTGACTTGTACTACATAATGTATTTGATTTTTGAATTTAAATTGCTGATCGAATGAGTTTGAAATATAATTTAAAGGAACGCGTGCATTTGTGGAGAAAACATGGTACGTGATTGTAGTTTTAAATGAAGTGTCAATCAAAGTGATGGAATTATTGTTAAGTTATATTAATGTACATACTTCTATAGGTATGCAAGAAATTAAATCGTGCTATGGTTCTCTTTGGTTATCTAGCTGTATGAGTGAAATTTAACGTCATAAAGCTAGCTTACCGAAGTTAATATTAGCGCTTTATCTACAGTGAAGAAACTATAATCAAATTTGAAATACAAAACAAGTGACTATGTAAGTGTGTTATTATTACGAAACGCTTCGTATTGTCCAGTTTCGCATGGTATACTAGAAAGTAGGTACATATACCTATGGAAATAATATGTAGTTAAAAAATGTGAACTAATAAAAATAAAGCTATTTATACTGGTGCCGGTGCGGTTATGGCGACGAACTATTTGCACAATTGTTAGTACATAGCTGTTGTTTGTATGGTATAACATTTGAATTGACATTTTAAAACAAGTGAATAATGTCGCCATAAAAACACAAATAATTTTAAGGTTCACTTACCACGTATCTGGGTATCAAGGGCTCAGTTCCATCATTTTAGATACATACTAGGGTACTCAAATTTAACGCAGATTTTACAGATAAGGGAAAGACATTGTTTACACTATATACCTACAACCATATTGACACCGGACTGCTTTAAAGTTTACACGCATACCGGCATACACAAATAAATAATTGGTATTCATTGCTTTGAAGAATAGCATGAGAAATGGAAATGTGCCCCAGTTCCCAGTTTTTATTTAATTAACAAATAACTATGTATTTGGAACGGTCCCAGATCTCCACTAAGAAATCTTAATCTAAAAACAATTTTGCAAATATTTTCATGTGTATTTCAAAAAGCCGCGCAAAAAGTTTCGGTTGTTGGTAAAATTTGTTTTCTTTTTTAAAATTTAACGTTTTTTAGGTGCTTGGAGCTTTTCGTTTGTCTGAAAAGGTGTTTTAAAAACAAAAATAGATGGTGCAATTTATAAACTTATGTCGTTTTCCATTAGTTCACTCATTTTGAAATCTAATGGAACAAGAAAACTGCCTCTGGGTCACTCACGTATTGGTGAAATGTCAAAATGATTGTATGGATGCAGAAAAACAGTTTTGTCATATCGAAAAATTCCGTAAACTGGGAAATCCTAAAAAGAGGACAAATTGCACATATGTATTTTCAAAAAGATACCGAACATTTTTTTTTACATAAAAATAATATCCTCTTAAAAGAGGATGTCTGGGGCCTGTAACACAACGTGATAAGTAGTTGTCGGACAAGTGAATTTCGACAACTTGTAAAAAAGTCTGTAACACAAAACGACAAGTTCGTGAACACTTCGACAATTGTCGCGATTAAAGATGACAAGTGGGAAATTATATAATTTCCCTCTTTCTGTAACAGAACACGACAAGTGTCAAGAAACACTTGTAGAACTATGGCTCAATGAGGACAGGTGATTTGAATATTGTCAAAAGCTGACAAGTGCATTTTTAAAGCAATATCCTAATGCTTAACATTTATTTTGTGTAATTAACGTATTAATTCTAATGTTATTTATTTAATAAGTACTTACAATTGCGCGTTTCTTATAATTTTGCCAAAATACGTCCCTTATTATACGTCCAATTCTTATTTTGCGGAACTACGTTTAGGCTTTTTGGCAGGCTGTGTATTTCCTTCTATTTGAACATTTATTTTCCTTTGTTTGGGCATAATACAGAAAGCAACAAAAAGGCTATATTTTCCTCTCTTATTTTAGTTAAAATAGATTTTTTAGTTTTGCCATATTCTCCTGTTAAACACTTGTCGAAAAATGCCGACAAGTCGGGGAAATTTAATTCTTTTGACAAGTGCAACAGTTTACGCTCTGTTACAGAATTAATTTGTACTTGTCGGATAAGAATAGTCGGACAAGTGAATTTAGACTTGTCGACTTGTCGCGTTGTGTTACAGGCCCCTGGTCAGCCTAGCTGTGAAGAGCTAGGAAGATAAATCCAGATAGTAAGTTGTTGGCTGTGGACATTTCTTGACTTTAGTATTAGAAATTGCTAATATTTGTTTTAGTACATCAGCTGTGCAAATTATTTTCGTTTGTCGATGGAAACATATACGAACTTAATATGGATATTGGCCGCGTTCAATGCGCTTTTGCCTAGCTAGTCAACAGCCTCTGATTGGTCGATTTGACTGCAAATTTAGGCAAATTTCGTGAGGTCGGTCAGCTGTGGTGACTGGAAAGTTAGGCAAGAATTTCTGCCTGAGTTCTTAGTGGGTTTGAGAAATGTCATAAACAGCTGATTGAAATCGAAGAATTTTTCACTCCATTGTTGAACTTTGCTGAGATTTGTATGTGGTTTTATTATTATAGTTGGAAAAAAAATAAATAAAAATGAAGTTTCAAGCTACAATTGATGGTGTTTTGTATGACATCGATGATACAAAGGAAACTTACGACAATTTGACTACGGATAATAAAATCAACACGTTCACAAGTGTGATAATAATTAAATAAAATGTGTCTTTTAGATGGGGTTTATACCCGACTGCTTTTAGAAAAGAATCAATAGAATCATTCATTTTAAACTTCAATAATTTTATATTATTCTTTAGTAGGTAGCCAATGTGTTGATCAGTTGATGTCAAAACAGCAAGTGAATGCTCAATTCTTAACACATGTAAGGCATTTGACATTTAGCTTAGGTACTAGGCAATTTTCCGTTCAATGATAAACTGTCACCTAAATATTTAGGTACCTAAGCACATTGAACGCGGCCATTCATATCGACGAAGAATCGAGATCCACAGAAGTCAAGGAAAAAGAAGAAGATAACGAAGAAGCAATTACTCCAAAATTAAGTCCATGTCAATTATTTACGTTTTGTTCTAAATAATAAATTGCTTTTCACGAGGCTTTTCGTAATTTTGTTTTGAAAACAAATTCCGAATGACGTAAAACAGCTGTGCAAGGTATAATCATCATGGTATGTATTAGTGAGAATATGTGTAAATCTCGAAAAATTATTTTGCGTCCTTAATTGAGAATATGACGATTGACGATACCCTTAATAAAACTTATCTATAACTAAAAATTATAACTAATTATTTCCAGTTATAATTGCTTACTCAAAAGGTTTAATTAATTTTCTTATATACACTACCTACATTTTTTACTTATTTACTTATTTTTTGTATTCTCTTTTTACCTACTAGATATTATTTTATTTAAATTTTCTATACTTTTTGTTCTGCTTTAATTTTTATATCCAAATATTTTAGAAAGGCATGTACTTTGTTGACAAATCAAATATAAATAAATAAAAATATCGAGATCTGCAAAAAGTGATCCGGATCAAAAAATATTGATTTTTTTGCCCAATGAAACATGAAAAGTGATCTAGATAAAAAAAATGTAATAGTAAAACCAAGTGTCCTGAGTCCTGAGATTTCATGCACAAACAAAAAAGTTACAGTTCCCGCATATAGCCTACTCAAAATTAAAGAAAAACATTTTAAATGTATTTACTTAATATCTTTGTCGAGACTCTAAACTTAGATGAAGAGTTTTTAATCAAACTAAACTGTTCCATATAAATTAAATAGGCGATATTGAAATAATAGGTCTGTTCCCGCAGTCTCCGAGCCACTAAATGACATATACAACATATTTTTTTATCGTTCGAGAGAAATTTGCTAAAATCTCAAATTTCACCAAAACAAGTTATGCAAGTTTGCTTCTTTTAAGAAAATTAACATTGACATACTATACATGGACTGCTAGTGAAATGTCAGTTTCATACAAATCTGCAAGGAAAAATGAAGCAAACATAAGCACTAGCCCTTTTGGTTCAATGCGGCGAAAGTAGGCAAGAGGTTTGAACCTCTGCTCGAAATTGCTATTTTTTACATATAACACAGTGCCATCCTTTGTAGGAACATTGCAACTGCGCAAAAATAACGACTTAGTCAAATTATTTCAAACGTTCTATAACAGATGGCACTCTCAACACTCAAACAAAATCGCACGAATTTCTCGATGACATTTGAGTGTTTTCGTTTCTCTCCGCCGTGAACCAAAAGAGCTAGTGCTTATGTTTGCTTCAACGAAAAATTGGCTGCTAGCAGTCCATGTATAGTATGTCAATGGAAATTAAACTAAGTTCTTTTCCCTATTGCATTTATTTCGTTGCAAAATAAAAACAAAATAAATATTTATTCCGGTTTGACAATCATTTAAGATATTTTGTCAGTTATGACACCAAAAATGGGTATTGGACAAGCTTTTTTCAAATGTTTGCATGCCTTATCCTGCGAGAACAGACTTTATATAATTACAGTAAGTACCACAAACAAAGATTGGAATATTAATGCATACTGACACAATTACAAATTATTTCCACGTGTAAACGTGTGATTTATTAAATTGGACCATTAACCCTTTCAGACCCACATTACACAATTGTGTGATGTGAATCCAATAAAGTTAATCCGTTTTTATTATTAAAAACAGACAAGTATACATATTTTTCGTTATACTAGAAATAATGATACAGTGGTGGTCCAGTATAACGAATGATATAATGTCCAGGTGTATTTGTTAAATCGAAAAATTCGTAATATCGAGCACACTTTACTTGTACAAAACGTTAAATAAAATGTACAAATATTGTTTCTATTCATTCGTTTTATTTGATGTATTCCTAAAGTAAAAACAAAACTTTTCAAAGTAAAAATGTCTGGAATCTATCATTAACTTTTAAAAAAGAAATCACAAATAAACGTTTGTTTTCGTGACGTTTGAACGCAGCAATTTGCAGCTTTTTCCTGAAGACTTCTTAGGAAGGCGTTTGCGAGCTTAAGGCATTTTTACCAATTTTACAGAACTAATAGTACAAGAAAAGACCCCTACCTACACCTACTTTTGAAAGACGCGCCAACTAATGTGGATACCAATTGCGCATGGGCCCCAGACAAAAAAAAAACAAGAACAAACTTGCAAACTGAGAGCTTTGTGAGTGCAAATACATAGCAGTAATGCACAATAACAAAAAGGTTTACGTAGTAGCTTACAGTCTTACAACACGCCCATGCACATGCATACATACATTCACAATCCAGAGAGTTGGTTTACACGTCCTGGCTACACATGTATGTACATATTTCCTCTCTAAAGATATGTACAACAGAAACATTCGTTATATCGAATGTCAACCCATTTTTTCATACGTTATATAGAGACACCAATGGAATTGAAAAAAGTGTACGTTATATCGATCATTCGTTATATCGGCATTCGTTATACTGGACCACCACTGTACTTAGATCCTAGAAAAATTCAAATGTTTATCCATCGGCTGTATTATGCACTCGCCAAGGTATAGTATATTAATCCCAGCGCCAGCATTCACATCTCGATTCGATCTTCGAACTCCAAGTGTGGAGATTTTGATGTTTTATTTTCGCAGACAAATTTTGCACACAGTTTTGTAGTTCGGAACTCGTTTACAAATAAAATATCTGCTTTTCTCTTCTTAAGTGCCTCGATTAATTTTTTATTTGGACTTCGTATATACCCACGCATGGGAGAATTTGAAGCAATCTCTGTAGAGCCAATGCATATCAACGTCTTTTCCTTGGCATTTGGAACTACAGTGGCCGGCATAAGTATTTTGACAAAACTAAAGTTAATTCTGCTCATAATTTAAAAGTTACTTCATGTAAATTTTGGCATCAATAGAAAGGTCATTTAAATTCCGTTTGAATGATACAAAACTTTCCTTAACCCATTAAGTACCCATTTAAAAATTTTAGAATTTAGAATTTTTGTCAAGGTCTACTTTTTTGACTTTTTTTCCTCGGTTTCAAAAAAAAATGTTTTGATGCAAAAAGTTTCTGCAAACAATTCTAATAGTGACTGCAAAAAAAATTTTTCAAAAATCTCTTCGCTAATATTTTTTATGATTTTTTGAAAATTGCTAAAAATGTCTATTTTAGTCACTTTTTCCTCCTTTTCATACAAAATTTTTCTGAGATCATCCCATTCAAAAAATCATAAAAAATATTAGCGAAGAGATTTTTGAAAAATTTTTTTGCAGTCACTATGAGAATTGTTTGAAGAAACTTTTTGCATCAAAATATTTTTTTTTGGAACCGAGGAAAAAAGTCAAAAAAGTAGACTTTTACAAAAGTTCCAAATTTTCAATGGGTAATTAATCGGTTAAGGAAAGTTTTGTATCATTCAAACGGAATTTAAATGACCTTTCCATTGATGCCAAAATTTACATGAAGTAAGTTCAAATTATGAGCAGAATTAACTTTAGTTTTGTCAAAATACTTATGCCGGCCACTGTAGCTGCTTCGCAATAGCATGACTTGTTTTCTCAACACAAATGAACTTTTGTAGTTTCAGACGTGTGACTTTTCTCTGTGCATATATTTTTTGCTTCTCTGCGAATATTGAAAGCTGGTATTCTGTATATTGTTCGAAGGCTTCTGAATACGGTGATAGTTGAGAGTCTTCTACGAAATTTTTTGTATATTTTCTCAATTTTTGTTTACGACAATAATATCCAGACATGTTGTGATATGTTGAACTTTTCAATTTAATTGGTACACCATTATGAACTCCACCGTATACAAGTCTTAGACCAGGATCGAGGCCCAATTTATTGTCATATATTGTATTTCTCATTTTTAACACATCTCCATTGTAGTCTTCTTGTTGTGTATGTAATTTTTTCCTTTTAACTTTAACAATTTTAATTTTCTTTGGCTTCTTCATCGAGAAAGATACTGCTATGCCATCTGTTTGAAGTGAATAGTTGAATTTCTTTGCAATAGTTTCTGGTAACTTGAAATATTTTCTCCATTCTGAATCGCGTTGAAATGTTGACCATGCACCCTTGTACAACTTGATGCCACATAACATTTGATAGAATGCAAACGAGTCATATTGTATATGATGACATCCGTGTTTCAATATGGGAACCAAAGCAAAGTTCTTCATATTATTTTTTTCATTATAAAGTTGTAGATTATAGAATAATGGCAAACAAGACCAAAATAATTTACCTACGATTTTGTATTTTATCTAGTCTTTCTCCGTGCCATGATAATTTATCTCTAAGTTCTTGTAAAAGAACAATATCTGGTGTTTCTTCGCTCTTGGCTTGGAACAGGTATGACAGTGTTCTATATACTTTTTTCTTGTCGGGTTCGAATTTGAAAAATCTTCTTAGTCTGTTATACGCATGCATCCACATATTATTGTGAAAGAGTACTTCATATTGGTTGGAGGCCGAGATGAATAAATTCGAACGGTACGAACTGTCGTACAAAGGAAGTGATTTTCTCATTTTTTTCATATTCCGGGTCCAATATATATTTCGATTTCTTTGTTCTCATCAAATGATAATAAAAAGATTGGAATTTTACAAGTTCAAAATTCCCACCTCTCCATTGTTTCATCAAATGGAAATGAATATATCTCGAGACTTCCACAAAAAGCGATGACATTTCCTTTACATCTTTTTGTATTTGTTCGAAGATGTGCTCATTTTTACAAACGCCCCTTAATGCTCTTTTAACTACGACAGTTTCAAGATTTTCATCATTTGTATTATTTTTACGTTTAGACATTTTAAAATTTCTCATAAATCACATGAAAAGTGCTAATTATTGTGTCCCAAGAAATGTAGCGAAGTGTGAAATTTTACTTCGCAGAATTAAATCTGGGCGCAGTAGCGCAGTGGTTAGTGTGCTGGACTACTGTGCGAGGGATCCCAGGTTCGATCCCCGGAAAAACACAAATTACATCTTAAAGTTTTTTCTACTGCGCCACCTCTCGCGAACGTCTGACAAACATCCGAGAGTATGACTGTCATGAAAAAGCTTCTCAATTCAGCCGTTCGGACTCGGCATAAAATTGTAGGTCCCTTCCATTCGTCCCAAAAATAGAAACTCACACAAAACGAATGGTTGCGAGAAGCTAGGCCTTGGGTGTCACCCGCCTGTTGCGCCACCTATTTATTTATTTTTTTTTTAGAATTAAATCTAAAATTTGCAAGTTTAAATTTGGGTAAAATGTTAATTTTTGGGTAAATGTTAATAAAATTCTTAAAATTTATTAAGATCCTTTATTATGAATTTGAAAATCTCTCGCTGAGTTGAGAAAATGTACAGGAAACTAGCTCAAAGTATCAATACAAAGTACATGCGCAGCGGTTTCCTCATCTTTCATGCAATTACAAAATCTAGTTTTTTTAATAACACCTAGGTATCTTGCTTAACTGGTGTAAGAAAGCCCAGTAGTCTTCTAATGGCATCTCTTTTCAAGTTAAGGGACTGTTTTGATTTATGTCTAAGAATTATTGTTTATAGCAATATTTATTTCTGGGAGCTGCTGGATTTGGCATTATTTTTAAAAGCAGAGACTACTTGATGATGGCCCAACTTTGCAGTTTCTACTGCTGAGTTTGCAGCAGGGAATGTTCTAGGTCAGTAGAAGCATGTGCTTCTGTGCGATTTTTTTTATTTTCTAGATCGTCGACTATTTTATGTAGAGACGTATTTAATTGTATTTGTATCATATCTCTCAATAGTTCATTTCTATAAAGATTTACGTCAATAAAATCGTCTAAGGCACTACGGCAGCCGTGGGACAATTGCCTATTGGAAATGTCGTTTTTTCCTACCAACAAAAAAGTTCCACAGAACGTTTCAGTACCTAAGTTATTGTAAATCTTTTAATATGGCTTTATTTGGTTCGTTACATTTGTCAAAATAAAATATTAAGTCTAAGTGTAGTTAGTAGTTTCATCAAGAGCAGTTTGTCACTTCCAAACAGATCAGTATTGCTCAACATTTGTTCGCCAGATAATTCCCAACGCAAATTGGTAATCCCGATGTGTGAACATTCATTTGAATGAACTGCCGAAATTGGATAATATAGCGTGAATTCATAAATAAAAAAACCGTTAGTTGGTGTTGATTTTAATTTATGTGACGAATGAAAACTGCAAATTTTATGCCAAATCCCAACTGCTAAAATGATAAGATAAAACAAGAATTATTTATACAGGATATGCGTTTCTAGAACCTAAGGTCTAGATACTAAATAGGAAGACAGAAAACAAATAATGCAAGAACTCATTAAAGGGCCACGCCACGCCGCCGCCGCCGGCCAGCCGTTTGAAAGCGAAAATAAGAATGAAAAAATATTTTTGTTTTGTAGCTAATGCTGTATAATTAAGTTTAAATTGTAAATTATCTTACACTTTAATAAATAATTAATAATCAATTCTTAATATTGATACACTGTAACTAATCAATTTTATTCGTGAAATGTTAGATTACAATACAAATTGCATTCATTTCTACCATTTCCTGAAGGAGCAGCTACCTACAACTATTAAGACAAATCGCGAGGCAGGACTGGCTCCAGCAGTTTTGCCTCCGGAAGCTGCTAGTAGGTATAAGTCTTTAGTTGATAGCGTACAGGTACAGGGTAATGACGGCGATCAGATTCTTGAATATATTTTCATAAGCATAACATTGCATATTAGTACTTACCTCTTCGCTATTTATTAAATCCTGAATAAAATCATTGGTATCTTCATATTTCGAACAAATTGTTGTAAGTATAATTTTGTGTAAAGATTTCGTGCAGCCGATAGTTGGTATGCTTAAGTGATAAACCGGCCGGCAAATTGATTCCTTTTCCCGAAACTGCGTGTATGTGTGTAGGCGCGTTATACCTACCTACCCATGTCAAAATGATTCGAAGAATGTGACGTGCTTCCACACGAAATACCACGTCGGCAGTGGCAGATAATTTCACAATTTTGGTAACATGCATGAAATATCGAATAATGTGTCCACTCCATCCACAACCACAGCGTCTCTGAAGCCAAAGATAAAATAAAAAGAAAAGAAAACAAAAATGAATAAGAAAACAAGTTATTCGTATCTTTGGAACCGAGAATACGCCGAATGCCGAAATGATTTTTCGACTTCAAGTTGTTTGCTGTTGTAGCCTTTCCAAGATGCATGCATAAATATTTTCCGATTATCATGGACCCATGCTCAAGTGGCAACCCACTTCTTTCTTTCTTGAAAACTTGTTTTTTTCCCCAAGTTGTTCTCTCTCTGCAAGATCTAATAAAAAGCAATCAATTAGATTGAATAAGCACAATCGGGTGTAATAATAATAAGAATGGAGTTAACTTCCACGAGTAGGTATGAGTTTGATTCCCTTAGTTTTTACTCTACAAATTTGACCACAAATGATAAATGCCCGACTCTGACCTTCACATTTAAAATCGATTAAAAAAACATCACTGTAAGAATAAAGCAGACGAACATAATGAAAATATAAGATCAGGTAAGGAATTCTATGATTGGAGGATTCCAGCAAGTGTGACTCAGCATCACAATTGTAGAATACCTATCCCAAATACCTGTCCAATGCACACTTCATCACCCTTTAGATAATAAATAGCCTGAACCCTGGAGTGCCATTAAAACTGTAGAAGTCAAGTGGAAAAATGCGTTAAAATAAAAATTGATCTTACCTTTTTTGTCTACACACTCGGTGGGAGTGAAAAAAAAAAAATAAAAAATATTTGTCTCAACAATTTGAATGGATGGCGGGATAATAATTTGTGTTCAGAGAGAATTTGGGTTCGTTGCAGATACGTGTTTGGTGCTGTATATAGAGGGGATACACTATACATGTAGCCGTACAAACAAGAAACTACACTAAAGTCGTGTACAAAAAAAAAAGTTAAAATTCGAAAGGAGAATGAGGAGATAGCGTTAAGTACATAATACATACTTGGTGAAAAGTAAAGACCCATGTAGGATATCTTACAATCGCAATCAGGTAGAATGAATTTGTTGGACATTGCACATCAGGCAAGTAGACTTTTCCATTAGGAAAACTGGTAGATTCGTCAAATGAATATTTAAATGTCTGAATGTCTGAAAATATGAATAGACAAGGATTCAGGGCTATCCTTTTGTTTGATTTTGGAAATCTTCTAAGAACATAAACTTTCATGTGATCTAAGAAGTAAAACCCTCTCGTAGCCTCTCGTACAAGACCTTAATAATCACGGCCTGCTGTATGGTGCAGAAGTACCTTCTCGAAAGCTGATCAAATCCTCTTGGCATGCTTTGAGAGAAACATTCTTTGAGTGATTTTCCAGTTCCAGTTTTTATCGGCGGAGTATATATGAGGAGATTCAACGACGAACTTTACGGCGACTTTGGCCTGCTCAAAATACAGCGACTAAGTTGACTGGGTCACATGAAGCGTATGAACAACAACGCACTAGCCCGACGAGTCTTTGAGTCCACCCCTAACGAAGCAGAGGAAGACCCCACCTCAGGTGGCGCGCACAATTGGTGAGCGACCTTAACCAAATTCATGTGCGCAACTGTAGGAAGCTATAGCTAGGGACCGAACTGGGTGGAGAGGCTTGTTGGTTGAGGTCTTGGTCCACCCCGGATTGTAAGCCTGAGCGGCAGTAAGGTAAGGCAAGCATTTCGCTTCCGTTACGGAAGTATCTTGTACGAGTTAAATATATGTATGTTAAAAAGTGATGCCATTCCGACCGGATTCCGGTCATATCTGACCGAAATCTATTTAATCTGACAGGAGAAAATTTTGAAATCCGATCTAACCATTTTTTGACCGGAACGAAAAATGTTTTTAACCGGAAAACGCTTTTTGGGCTGGAAAAATAAAATTGCTCTACTGACTATAAATAAAGATAGATTTCTATAGGTAATTTGAATAAAACTTTGCCATCCATTACGAACACGCTCCCAAGTTCAAACAGAAACCAGTTCACTGCGAATATTGGGACATTTACAACATAACACATGGAATCCTCCTTCGGGAGCAGAATAATAAATTATCTTATAGGCTAATTTTTGGACGTTTTCTTTTGCTAGAATGTTGAATGTGTGAAATTCGATAAATCTCAGATTAGAGTTTGGTGAACTACTCTTTTCAAGTGTCAGAAAATTATCCGAGAATAATTATTAAGCCATACACGTCTTCCCATGACTTTCATTTCCATTAACGACTTGGCTACAAACAAAAACGAGGTATCATTACAATAAAATAAAATTGGACAGGTAAAAGAATATTGAAATCGGAAACACAAACAAATTTTATTGTAAAGCCGAAGCCGACGCCCGTTTTTGACGCCCTCACTCTAT
Source organism: Cheilosia soror (assembly GCA_949372485.1). Taxonomy (NCBI): domain Eukaryota; kingdom Metazoa; phylum Arthropoda; class Insecta; order Diptera; family Syrphidae; genus Cheilosia; species Cheilosia soror. The sequence goes on from OX443561.1 coordinate 4,931,900, forward strand.
CAATGCAAATATCAAATGCAGATTTATATAGAAAGCACAATGGTACGAAAAAGAACCTTTATGCCCTGCCCAGGCCATGCCAGAACTATTTCTGAAAATGGATTTTCTGCGCATTTTCTATGCTATCTACTTTTCTTCCTTCTACTCACTCAAAATCTACCTGTCTTGCTGGACATTGGAAGACGTTGTATGGTCATGCACTAATTTCAGGACTTAAAACACGTCACATAAAATAAAAATTTAGTTTTAGTAAATTTTAAACAAACGAAATAAAAACCAAGTTTACAAACTCAAGATTCACATATTATAAAAACGTTTTCTCAACATGGATAATGTTTATAATGTAAAAAAAATGGCTAATGATAGTTAACTTTTGTTTTATATTTTTAGTAATACACACATATTATGTTACATAATCTATTTTTGACCGGGTTTCTGGTCAAAAACTCTGATTTTGACTTTTGACCGGATTTTTAACCGGATTTAGAAAATGTAGGCCCCAATGAAAAAATGTCCTAAAAAATGAAAAAAGGCACCACAAAATGGGTAATGTTTCATAATGAAAAATTACCCCATTCCATTTATGCAAAATTGCTCCAAACAAATGAAAAATTTCCCAAAATAATGATTGACAAACAACAAAAATTGTAATGAAATTTGAAAGTATTTTCATTGTTTTGGGGCCTTTCAGCGTGACCGCTGTGAGACTAAAGTTGCAATTTGGCACTTTTTTTTACCACATTGGCACAATGATACCACTTTTCTAAAATTTAATGATTTTTGCCCTTTTTCACAATTTGGAACAACAAAAATATTAAATTTTAAAACTTTTACGAAAATTCATTGCGCTGAAGTGGTTCAATTGATACACATCACACCAAAAACATAAATGTAAAAAAGCAGCCAAGCTCTGTTATATAAAAAAAAGGTGTGTAACTATTCAGCCACGAAAAGTAATGAGATGTACGACAAGTTCTTAGTTTAAGAGGTTAAATGTAAAAAAAATTGAATGAAGCGAAAATCTCAACTTTTGGACTTTTCGCAGTGTATGCACCACAGGATCTAGCATTCTGCCAAATTTCACGATTCTAGGGTGGCTGAAAGTGCTTCATAATTTTGATGATCGTCATCTAAGTGAGTGAGTGCGTATGAGTGAGTCAGTCAGTCAGTTACGGTTTTTGCGATTTTTGACGTCCTGTATGTTGAAAACCACTAATGCTATAGAGATGAAATTTGGTGAGGTGGACCTTTTTAATGAGCTTGGTAAACTTTTCAAGTTTGAAGTTTTTTGGGTTAATTGGTTCCGAAGCCAGAGGGAGGTCGAAAACAGCCTGAGTTTGTTCCTGTAAGAAGGGTAAGTGCCTTTACTAGAGAACTTTGGATGGGGCACTACCGTGATCTTTAATCTGGCGAAGTCCATTCCTTCAACGAGCAATGCGGCGCCTCCATGTTTACTTTTGTTTTGAAGTTATAACTTTAAATGCCCTTTTTTTTCTCCGTTGCCATTTTTCTTGCGACTTTTCTAAATTTATCAACGGTAACGGTGGGGCCTTTTTGCATTTTATTGGGGTGATTTTTCTTTTAATGGAAATTGTTTGAAAATCATTTGGGGCATTTTTCATTTTCTTATTTTGGTATCAAAACAAAAATCAACTAGAAGAAACGCGAATTCCCGTTGTTATAAGGGCAGGGAGTTAAAGGAGTAAATAACTTAGTGACGATTGAATTTGTGAGTACTAATTTAAGCTTTAGAAAAGCCAGCTTAGAAATACCTTTTAATTTTAGCTTCTGAAAGCTTCTCAAATTTTCTAAAGCTTAAAGCCAGCTCGGTTTTTAAAATAACTTAATTTTCTAAAGCTTAAAGTCAGCTTTAACTTACTTACTTACTTATCTACTTAGATGGCGCACAGTCCGGGGTGGACCTGGGCCTCAACCGACACGCCTCCCCAGTTAGCACGATCTTTGGATAACCGCCTCCAGTTCCGCACTCCTCGTTGGTTGAGGTCTCTTTCCTCTTGAGCACGCCACCTGAGGCGAGGTCTTTCTCTACTGCGTTGCCCCTCCGGGTTGGAATCGAAGACGCTTCATGCCAGAGCGTTGGTATCCATTTGCTCTACATGTACCAGCCATCTTAGACGACTGATAGCAGCTCAGTTTTTGAAATAACTTTTAAAAATTTAATATTCGCGCGAATTTTCAACTTTTATTTTCTAAAATTTTCTAAAGCTGATATGTAAGCTTTTTCTTAAATATTTGTTGTAATTCGGGGTTTTCATTGAGTTTGGGGTGATATATCATTCTTTTGGGGTGATATTTCTTAAAAAGATCCCAATATTTAGAATCGATTTAAAATTGTGACAAAACTCGTGCATTGATTCGCTCCAAAAAAAAAAACTATGCATAGGGATAGTATTGTTTGATTGCGCTAAAGAAGTGGTTCGTAAAAATATGATTCTACTGCAACCGTCCGTAAGGCTCAAGAAGGAAACGAAATATTATTATTCGTTCGAACATATTACTTTAAAAACGCATATGCAAAAATATATTTATTTAAAAGAACACAAAATATTCGTATAATCTTTAAAAACAAAAAATATTCATCTTCGGTTCGACCAGCTCTTTGCAATCACAATAATCAATACTTCTCATTTCTTTAATTTATCATTCTATTCCTATTTCATAAAGAATTGATTCTAGTTTCGAAGCACACGGCCAGCTTTATTTGAGTTACTAAAGATTGCAAGTTATTCCTTTTTAGCAGCTTCCGATTCATTATAAGCTTTATGCCAATCTAAATTTTGTTTCGAAACAGTTTCACCACGTTTTGCTGCTGCCTTGCCGCTAATAATCATTGTGATGCATCCCACAATGGTAAGACCCATCAGGATGTTAGCCAAACGTATGCGGATTCGGTTACGGCAACGTTCCATTTCATTACAACTGAAAATAAAATTTATTATTTAAATTGTTATATTTTTTTACATGATGTTAGCTTTGATAAGTATAATTTTTTAACTGGAGCCTAACGGCTAGACATTTTTGAATAAAAGTCGGTATTGCGAAAGTTCCATTCATAAATCAATTGCAACGATTATATTCATTCGACGAATTTTCGAATCTAGGTACTCTAAATGGACAAATCAGTAGGTTAATACTGAAAGTCGCGTTCTCATTTGAAATGGGACCTGAACGTGAGTATTGACGTTCGCAACTAAAGGCAGGTGGCAATGAATCCAGCTAAAGTTTTGAGTGTTAGCATTATCTAAAGTAAGTAGCTAGCTAACTGCCATCACTGGTGCTTTACGCACTACACCCGCAGATGCAGTTATGGCGTTCAAGTATCGCTGGGGTCAACCGGACAGATGGGACATAGCTCCATACTTAGGGAATCCTTCTCCAACATCCTGATAAAACGGATGAAAGTTTGACCGAACTTGGCTTCGATACAGCGTACGAAGTACTATACACAGATAGGGAGGCCTGTCAAAAGGATGAAGTTTCGAATGAAAATGAAATTTCAAGTATATACTCTAGTGATATAGACCTACACGTGTCATTAAGACTTAAGGACACGTGTTCCAGGCAGAGGTTCAATATCAATATCAAACAAGAATATCGCTATTTATATAGATTGTCAGGCTGCGTTAAAGCCGCTTGAGTCCTTCATCATCAAAACTGAACTAGTCAAGAGCTGCTGTGTCGGGTACCCGGACACAAAAACGGAGCAGAGATTCCACAAATTGAAACTATTGAGGGCATAAGATCACCAATAGCCGTGGGCGAGAAAATTATTGTCAAGAAAATTAGAAACGGGGCAGACCAAAGATGGTCTGATAAGTTGGATCGGAAAGTCAGTACAATTATTAAAACTCAGCAGATCAAAGCTACGAATGGAAATATGGATACTCTTCGGGCACTGTATTATAAGGAAGCACTTTAGGACATTAGGTTTAGCAAATACGGTTACGTCCAGGTATTGTGAGGACCTATAGGACGCAGAACATATTATTATTCTTCTTCTCTGTAAATGTTAAGTTATTGCTCGGAATAGAAGGAAACGAGAAGGTTGGCCTCACAAAACAAAATTGAAACAACTTTAGGTTTTGTAGGGATTAGGGAAATTAATTGCTTGGGATGGCGATGGGCCCAATATGGTGCCTGGTCCACTGTGATGAACCCGTATATCAAGTGCTCAAAAAAAAAAAAAAACCGTAAAACAAAAGGTCGTAATTGTATGGTCTGCAACCCCTCTGCTACTGGTTACTGTAGGATTTGGAATGAGTGCGAGGTTGAGTATAAGCAAAGCTACTTTTCGCCAACAGCATTTCTAATTTGTTTATTGTTTACAAAAATTTCCCCTGAAAAATTAAAAAGCCCGAAATAATACTGTGCTGAATGTTCCTTCTGGCTACATAGCGTCGATTAGGGAAAGGTGACCTTCATGGTAGGAATGGCGGTCGATGTTTTTCGAATGGGATAGACGATGAATACTCAGTCTTGCTTCCATTTAAATGTGTGTGGATAATAGGCCTAGGTTGACATCTGAAATGACTTCGTTAGTCTTTGTCCACCAGACCACGGCAGCATAGGTAATCGCTGGTCTAACCACAAGCGAATAGAGCCAATAAATCATCCGGGGTTTTAAAACCCAATTGTTACCGCAGACTCGACGGCAGATCCAGATCTCCAGATCACCAAGACCTGGTGGCTCTGTTTACAATACGTTCTATTTGTGGGTTCCATCATAGTTTACTGGCAAGAATTATTCCCAGGTATTTGGCTTCCCGCGAGAATTCAATCGTCATACATGGTGGGGCGAGTTAAAAGATATAGATTTCTTCGTTTGGTAAAAGGGACGATAGTCGTCATTTTTGGATTTACAGAAAGTCCTTCTTTGTGACAAAATCTTGAACGATGGGTAGTGCATTTTGCAGTATTTCTGATACCGTGCTTTCGAATTTACCACTGACGACGATTGCTACGTTGTCGGCATATCCTATAGCATCGATCCCTTAGATCGATCGATCGGCAGCAATTGAAGTAGGTCGTCAATGACTAGGGGCCACAAGAAAGGAGTGGAGTATGTTGATTGATGTTCTGAGAATGCCCCTTCGGTCAATACTCTCAAATCTATGGCACCTGACTGGTCGTACTTACTCTACTGAAAAGCATCGCCGTAAAACTATTATAAAAACTTTATATCTTTATATCTAGATACTTCTTGAGACAGACTGCCTGAAAGCTGTCGATTTTTCATAAAGCATGTTGCATGTTGCATTGGTTGTAAGTTAAATAAACTTTTTTTTGTTATATATAGTTGAAACGCGTTAAAGAGGTTACGACTACTCTTATAGTGTAATGTGATGTACACGGCGCGGGCTTTAAGGGGAATGGGGTAGAAAACATAGAAGATGCACATTGGCCTTAAATGTATGTAAATTGTACTTCGCATTTCACATTCGCGCTGTACATATTCACGCCTATCGCGAATAATATTTCCCCCGGAATGTTTCCCATTCAGCAATTTGATTTACATTGCTGACAAGGGAAACATTTCCATCGGCATTTATTCACGATACCCCTAATTATAAAAAAGTCTCTATATTTCATAGTACGACCGAAGATAAGATGTCTGGAATGCTGCTGGCAATTTTGTTTCAGCACTGTTTGTTAAAAAAGTGATAAAATAGTGTAAAACACGAAACGTATGTATATCTTTCAACAGAAATATACCTAAATATTTTAAATACTATTATATAAATTCCGATTTATGAAGGAAAACAACGAGAAAACCCAGCATTTAAAAAATGTCTCCGATTAATTCCAACGTATGATTTTGGATCCTATCCAGTAGGAGCAATATGGTTTTCGGCGTACCAGACCAGACCAGGCCAGCTGCATTGAATTCGTTATTGCTGTTAAATGTACAGGTGAAGCTGCCAATACACATATAAACAAGTGAATTCTAATCATGCTACGAGCTAAAAGATATTTTTGGATTTACAGAAAGTTCTACAAATCTTAGTTGGTAATAAAATAAAATACGAATGGCATAATAAACGGATAATTAATGTTTGAAGTTAAGGCTTAGGGCTACCCCGGACTGTAGCACCACCTTAGTAAGTAAAGCTAAGATTAGACTGTATGCCAATTGTGCATATGAATGCCAAAAGGCAAATGACCAGATTAGCTGTCAAGTGACCAAAATGTCCGGACTATCAAAACTGTATATTAGACTATATGACCAAAATTACTAATATGGTCATATTTGCCTTGATGGTCATTTAAGGCATTTGTTATTTATTGCCAAATGTTGTAGTAGGGTAATGATGTAAAGAAAAACAAAGCAAAAATTTGATTTTGGTTCCTCCATCATCCTGCCATCGCTGCTCGCTTCGATTGAGCTCCCCAAAGACATGTAGATGGTTCAGAAAAGTACAAACAGAAAAAAGCAAACACACAAAAGAACTAAAAAGGGTAAAATAACAAACAAAATATAGATCAAGTGAAATAAGCAATCGAACCAATGAAAACACATAACGAATATAAACAAAAATACAAATAACTAGCACAAAACAAATAGATAGCAAAGAATTTCTACAAAAACAAATTTCAAAGAATAGATCAAATAAATAGTTTACACAAATAATAGATTGAATAATCCACAAAAAAGAGAAAGAAAATGAAAATAAATCACAATCCCATGAACTCAAACACCGATGACAACAAAATAATTCTTGTTCCATCGAAAATGCCAGCAATGCCATAACGAAATTTCAATAAAGTGCATATGGGCATATAGGGCTTTATGCTGGCATACGTGCTTATTGTCCGATTACACTATATGCCATTTGGGCATTTTTATCTGTCAAAATCAGCCTGGTAATATGTGGCATTTAGGTCATTAGACCATATGAGATATGCCCATTACATTGTATGACCATATTTTGACAGGAAAACTGTCAGAAATTGGCATTTTATGACCACTTGGCATACAGTCTAATCTTACCTTAAGTAAGTATTGATGTTTAGTCAGCCATCATAGTCGAGAGCATAAATGAAGCCAATATAGTCACAGAAAGTTGGCTTTAATTATTGCACTGGACTTTATTATTAAAGGACGAGCGGAAGTTGAGGCGACAATGAGAATTTGAACATAATGCATTAGGTACCCACAATATTTTTAGACACTAAAAGCACTTATTGACACGAAAAACAAGCCTCTTAGAAGCGAAATAAAAACTAGCACCACTCCTAGCAAATCTTGAATGTGTGAGCATTCGAAATTAGTTTTGACCTTAGGGATGTCAAATCTTATGGATATCTACGTATCTACATATATGTATGTAAATTCTATAAATACAGAGCGGCATATAATCAAAATGCTACAGTGATTTCATCAGAATCCATTAACCTTTTCAATGTTCACTAAATAAGAATCAGTGGTAATTAACACAAATTAGGTATGCTTAGCAACATTATGTTGATAATTGCAAGACACTCACCTGACGTGATTGGGTACATCCTCAACTGTCTTGTACTTTCCAGTCCACACGAGGAATCTTTTTTCTAGATTATCAGGCTTATGATTGTTAACAGATTGAGTTCGCAGTGCACTGACTGAAAACCCCCTTGTTGCTAAAAATCCTCGAGTCATCGCCAAATTTGCTATATTTCTTCCAATTCCAATCATCTGACAAATTAAGGAAAACTCTTAATTCTTCACTTTTAAAAATAATATTTCAGAAGACTTACCACTAGGCTTTGTGCTTCCGTAGGGAACAATAAATATTCGGTAAAATAGTTATTATACAACTTACTCGATGGTGTACTTATCAAAAACTATACCTATATATATACAATATATAGTCAGCGGTACTTATACGAACGATTCAAGTCTTTTCTTCTTTGAGTTTTGTCACTTTATGTGCGAGCGTAGTGCTCTACATTTTGACGTCTTACGTCAAACTTATCATGTAACCATGCTTTGGAGAGTTTAAACAGCTGACTACCGCGTTCGCAAATACGTTCGTTGGGTTGATTGGATTTGTATGTAGGTACATTTTGTACTTGGTATCGCCTCACCTTACATTATAAAATGTTCTATTTCTTTAGATATGGGGATTTGTTTATAAAAAAACGACTTATTAGAACCTTCTGATTATATTGAATAACAATTCGAATATCAAGTTCAAATGCAAATGAATCTGGCTTTGGGCTTTATTTAAAAAAAAATTTAGCTTTATAAAACTTTACAACTTATTGGTGGTGTTCACTCCCTAGCCACTACTGTAGTCAATTTCTCTGGTAATTAAGTCTTCCAAGTTCCAACTCATGAGGTCGCTGGCTATCATAATGCACCAGCCTGGAAAAAAGCCCTACAACGCTCATTGAATGCTTTATACGAACGATCCTTAACGATGTCTTCTACATTTAACTCCGATTGCAATACGCGCAACTAGTGGATGACATGGATGCGATCAGTTTTTGTCTTTTCGAAATATTTCAAAACTATACCTTTCTCTGTTCTGACTTAAACTTTTTGTCAATTTCAAAATTATCCCTATTGGCTTCTCGAGTTTCTTTCAGTGATTTAACCGTATCCGCAGTCACCAAAATACATGTTTTAATTGCATCCTCCCGGTGTTGGTGTCCCACTTTGAGTTTATCGTACAAATCACGACAGGTGCTTTCAGAGTTAACTTGTCCTTTGAACGATTCTGTGGGCAGCGATGTATTCAGGGCATAGATGATCTTGTCATCAAGTTCTCTCATCTTTTTAAGCGCCTCCTGATGAGATATTTAATAGCATGTTAATTGATAAGATTGGACCAACACTTCGCAAGATGCAAGATTTAATTAATATACTTGAAATCCAAGGAAGTCATTGCAGGAATATGAAATTGCCATTATTGTCACTTATGCAATAGTTATTTATTTGCTGTTTTCTTAGAATAAAAAAACTTTATTTAGAAAAACTGCCCACTAGAATTTTGACAGCCTTCCTAACCTCACCGCATCTAAACTCTCCATATCGAGTGCTGATTTCATACCATTCCGGTGCGATGTTTTATTTTCAACCTTATGGGAATGCTCACACTTTTATATTTCAAAATTTATACAAAAAAGAAACAACTTAAAATTTATACAGCATTGCAAATATCGACAGCAACTTTCTTCTTCGCCAGGAAATAGGTGAAAGTCAAATAAAATATTGCAAGAAGCTAAAAAATATTAATTTCATTCGTGGAGTTCATGTCTTCGTCGTCAAAAGATAAATGTATCGAACAGCTGATGGAACAGTAGTTGATGAATCAACTTCGTCCCTGTCGTCGAATGTATTGAATGCACAAAATGCGGGTTGCATCAACGATTATGATGTAGTGAATTTCCGTAAAAAATTTAGCTACATTTGATGATTTAACAGGCGTTGGATGGTGACGAACAGAACTTTCGAATTATTTTCGCAATAACTACTGCTGTTGTCGTTATCCATCGGTCACCTTACCGCCACATTTCATTTTAAGTCTTTTCACTTTCGACATATTCATGCATAAAAAAAATAATCAAAAATGCGCAAACACAATAATTGTATGGAACACAACAAATTAAATCAAATTCCTATTAAAAAAAGTGATTCCTATTCATATGTGAAAATTGACATGAGCATGATTTTTAATAGCTCATCACTTCTACTGTTTTATTTTTGTTAATTAATAATAAAAACTACCTTTTGAGAACTTTATAAGAAACTGCACTCTCCGAGCAGGATTAAGTAATCACTACATTATATATAGTTGTTTTTTGGGCCCTGCAACATCGCGCAATCAAAATCTTTTAGATTACATCATTCGATACTCCTTTTTTTTGTATTGATTGAAAAGGATTTATGGTTTGAATAAAACCAGTAAGAGAGCGGTTTTATGAGATTTATGTTTCAGGTACGAAAGGAATGGGAAAATGATCATATTAACCATGGTTGAGAAACCGAACGAATTCCATGTTTTGGATAGTATATTTCTGTATAATGAAAATTTTATACTATACAAAAAAATATATAATTTCAACTAAGTATGTATCTTAAATACCTTTCTAATTACAAATTTCCCTTAAGATTAATGACAAACCCTACAAAACTCAGATATCTTTAAGAACAAATAATAAAACAAAACCTTTTCTGTAGCGATACTTTAAACTTTATTTTGATCAGTCAATTGGTAGATCATACTTCAGATGCATCTCTTTAATAGTTACCCCATCAATATTTGCAAGCTCTCCCAAAACCACCTGTGTGGCGTCCTTAACATTATTGAATTCATGTAACAAATTCATAATTTCTTTCTTCTGTTCCTCTGCGCTTAGAATCGACTCTTTTTCGATTTGTTCCATCAATTTACCCAACCTTATTTGCAGCTCATCAATCGAAAACTTTTCCTCAAAATTCGACATTCCGTAAATTTTGACTGTTCTCTTTCTGCGGTCTAGTCTCCACTCTCCAGTTAGAAAGAATTTCCTACTCCTAGTTCTCACCAATTTATTGTAAGTTTTTGCATTCGCGTGCAGTGATTTTCTGTGAAAATTCTTTAAACGATTTTAAGGTAAACACTTGGTCCCAATGGACGCTTATTTATTCAAGAGTAAATTGATGTATATAACCGCAAACACGTGAAAGTATATGGAATGCTACAGACAGATTTTGATTAAGCACTTCCCATCGATGGTATGACACTTTCAAGATGGTTGCTTTTGTCGTGTAGAGAAAAGTGACAGTACTCGGGTTGCTTTGCTCTGCTCTGCTAAAAGTAGTGACTGCGCTGTTGTGAAAGTGTCTTGTTAAATCATTGAATAAAAATAATTTTAATTTCTTATTCTGCAAGCTATTCTTTCGAATATCACTAAAAAGGCTTCTTCCTTCAGATGTCTACCACTCACAGACACCGATATAAAAATGTTGGTTTGGACTCATCTGAAATGCGCCGAAGGAGGGAGGAGGAGGGCATACAGATACGAAAACAGAAACGCGAACAACAATTAATTAAGCGAAGGAATGTTGATGTCCCAGTCAACATGGAGAGTGATAATATTCAGGTAATTATAAATAGAATTCCATGGAGACAGAAGAACTCCAATAGGAACACCTTTCTAGCTTAAAGAACCTGCGGCCTTGAGCAAGAGATGTGTGTAAGTAATCTCTGGTACGAGGTCGTTAGCCAAAAGAACAATTTTCTAACAGCAATATGCACACACCTACAGACGGCAGCGTGAAAAGTGAAATTATTTAGCCACTCGTTGGCGGTTTATTATTTATGTAGCTTGTGTTACTCAGTAGCCGTTATATCTATATAAACGCACGTCTTCTAATTAAAGGAGGATGAAATGCAAACCCAACAGAATGCGATCATTAAGAACGAAATGATAGAGTCACTGTACAGTGAGGATGAGACTCAACAGCTAATTACAACACAAAAATTTCGAAAACTCTTATCGCGGGATCCGAATCCACCTATCGAGGAAGTCATAAAAAGTGGTATTGTGCCACTTTTCGTGACATTTTTGAAAAATAACTTGAATGCATCGTTGCAGGTAATTTTCTAAACAAATGCATTTTAGTAAGAATAAATATTGGTTGTCTTTCTTTTAGTTCGAGGCTGCATGGACATTGACGAACATTGCGTCGGGCACATCTCAGCAAACAAAAATTGTTATCGAAGCTGGGGCTGTCCCAATATTTATTGAACTTTTGTCTAGTCCTCATGATGATGTTCAGGAACAGGCCGTGTGGGCTTTAGGCAATATCGCTGGCGATTCACCCATGTGTCGGGATCATTTACTGAATTCCGGAATTCTTCCACCTCTTTTACAGTAAGTTAAATCAAAAGACAATCTTATTTTTATGTGCCCAATTATGTTTGAAGGGTTTTGTATCTTAATGCATTTTTAATTGCACACACATTTTATTATTGTTTTAAACCGAAGACCTTTTTTGGAATTACGATTTAAGCTATCTATAGACTACCCACTAAAAATCAAAGTTATTTGCTTGTGTACGAAGCATCTAGCTCGATGATTATCTTCAAATTGAATATTATTGTGGTTTCACTACCTAAACATCTGATGCATAAGAATTGATTGTTTATATATAATCAATTATACTTTTCAATATACGCCACTATGGGCTTAATCCCTCAATTAATGGATGTGGTCAACCTTTAAAGCGCTAGATTTTCGACCGCCCTGTTTCAATATTGTTGTAGTGTTTCCTCATTTATGAGGCTAATGCCAAATTTCGTTCTTAATGATCGCATTCTGTTGGGTTTGCATTTCATCCTCCTTTAATTAGAAGACGTGCATTTACATAGTTAGCCACCAGGCTTCTGCAATGCGGGTATACCTAGGCAATTAGTGTCACTTCATTTGGCCGCTTGACTACAACTTGACTTGAAAGATTATACGACCGCTTATGTCTGATGAATGTAAACAATATATTATCGATATATCGGAGCGTGCGCATTGTATTCTATTAATTTTTTGTTGACTTATTGCTAATCATGCCCAAACTGGTGCTTTAGATGGTGTACTACTGGTTCTTTTCTACTCACGAGATTCGGATCTCGAGGCCCACGTTATACGGCAGTCTGTTTTGAAATGTTGCGCTCTATAATGAACCTATGCGCTATAAAAGCTGTTCCAATCAAATACCAAAGCATGAATATTTTCACTAACACCTATTATAGTTCTGATCGTTGATACTTCCTTAATCGGTTAAATTGTAACTACATTATATCTATTGTCCTAAATTATGTTATAGAGTTCTAAGTAAAGAGGAAAGGCTCACAATGACAAGGAACGCTGTATGGACCCTATCGAATTTGTGTCGAGGAAAGAACCCACCAGCTGATTTCTCAACAATTGTTAAGGGCTTACCAACACTGGCACGTCTTCTAAATCACAACGATGCGGATATCCTAAGTGATACGTGCTGGGCCATAAGTTACTTGTCCGACGGACCAAACGATAAAATTAAGGCAGTCATCGACGCTGGTGTTTGCCGTCGTTTAGTCGAACTTCTCATGTAAGTCACAACACAATACTCACCCCCCGAAACTTAATTATGTATTTAATAATTTTCTTATTTAAATTCAAGGCATCCTCAAAATAATGTGGTAACCGCAGCACTACGTGCTGTCGGTAATATAGTAACCGGCGATGATATTCAAACGCAGGTCATTTTAAATTGCAATGCACTGCCCTGTATAAGTGCATTGCTAGGTTCTCAACTAGAAACAATTAAGAAGGAGGCATGCTGGACGATTTCCAATATCGCCGCTGGAAATCGTCAACAAATTCAGGCTGTCATCGATGCGAACATATTTCCAATTCTTATGAATATACTACAGACAGCTGATTTCAAAACAAAAAAAGAAGCCGCCTGGGCCATAACGAACGCTACCAGCAGTGGTACAGCCGAACAAATTCGATATCTAGTAAGTGTTTTTTTCGTGAATTTGCGAAATAGCATTAATAAATGTACAATTTGAATAGGTTCACGTTGGATGCATACCACCAATGTGCGATTTCCTAACTGTAGTCGATTCCGACATTGTCCAAGTAGCACTAAACGCATTAGAGAACATACTAAAGGCCGGCCAAAAAATCACTACCCGACCAAACCCCTACGCAATACTAATCGAAGAATGTGGAGGTAAGCTTAAAAAAATATTTATATCACAATTATGTCTCTTTAATTCCTATCACTTGCAGGTCTTGACAAAATTGAGTATTTGCAATCGCACGAAAACCGAGACATCTACCACAAGTCATTCTACATCATCGAACAATATTTCGGCAATGAGGAAGAAGACGCCCGGGTAGCTCCATCAACGGAGAACAACCAGTACAACTTTAATCCAGATCAGTCAGCCCCTCATGGCGGTTTCAATTTCTAACCCCACTAAGCAAACAAAAAAATTGTTCGTTCAATGTTGCGATGTGAGGAGTTAATATCAATATTCACCTATGCGGGGACTGCATTCTTGAATCGTTGCCATCGACAAAACTCGCTCTTCTAAGCAAAACCACAATTTATCATGCACACATCTTTAAATTGAAAAAAAAAACCTAATTACTAGATTTTTGACACAAAAACAAACCTAACTAAAATTAGCTCTTTTTACAGCATTTCTTCCATTTATTGTTTTGTTTCTTTGTTTAGCTAACAATATTTTGAAACTTTATTTGTTTTGCTTGCACTTTTCTGTATTTAACGCAAATTCTTCCTTTTTTTTTCTTTTTGTTATGTTAATGTACATATTATAAAATATTTGAATTTTGAAAATATTTTGTATATTTTCTTTTGAACTTGAGATTTATTTATTTTATTATTATTAATTTTTTTTTTGTTTTTTTATTTTCAATTTAGAAAATTATGTAACAAAGGCTATAAAAATAGAAGTATATTATATACAAGATAATAATAAACTTGACACAACCGAATAAACATGTATGAAGGTATATAATTCCTCAGACGTATATACTTTTTTATTTGCTTTCGTATACAATATACGTACAACATACATCCATAATCAGTTCGTTCCAAATGAATGATGGTTCGTTATACCCTATATTCTCTCCCATATGTATTGTTTGCGATTAATTGAAAAATTTTGAAAACAGAATTGATTAAACTATCGCCATTCCATAGTCAGGACGTAATACACTTAAAGCCCTGTATAACCTAAAAATGATCTTTATTTTATTTGAGAAAGCAACCTTCCGAGATGTTTCCATAAACATCTGACATTCGCAGAGAAGACGGGTACATGGAGGTCTTTACAATACCTGTATGTATCCGTATTCATTAAACCTAATGGCTGCCCAGAGAGTATCCATATCATTTTTCTTAACTTTGATCTGTTGATTTCGTCAATTCTATAGTTTTTCTACGATCTAACTCAGGTGACAAGGCCTTTAGATCACCCACCTTATTTAGTAGAAGCACTGCTCCTTTTTAAGCCAGAGCGTCGGCTCTTCGTTAACAGTGGCACCCAACACGGGTACGGGTAACAACTTGCAGGCTTTATGATATGGCCTAAAATAACTTACGCGCTTTTCTGATTTTGTTTTGTTCGTGGTATTACCTGAATTTGCGTATAAGTCGAAACAATATTGAACGTGGACAAAAACTCCTTATTAGAAATATTTACCTCTATTTTTGGAAAGATTGTTCTAAACTTTTACTGGTAGATTTGGACAGTATTATCTACGTGTAGTTGCACTTAAATGTGAAAAACAAAAAACCGTAATGTATAAACCACAGATGAGAAGACTAATTCCCAAGAACACAATACTCTAGATTTCTAATGCATATACGCCTGCGGGATTTCTTACATTTCTAAACCCCTAATAAAACTATACACACGTATTTATTCAACATTAACATGTTTATTATCATCTTCGATTGCTTTCGACTGTCCTGTTTGCATGGTTTGCCTTCTTATTTCGAAAAGAATCAATGAGAGCGCACAGCTTGTATTGAGACTCTCCACGCCATTTGCTAATGGAATATGTAGGAAAGCGCCGTTATTCCCCGCTAGATCAACAAACCTAAAAAAAATGAAGAAACAAATTGATTTTAATTCAAAAGCTTGAAAACTATATAAATAGACTTACTCATATGCCTCATTGCTAATACCATGTGCTTCTCCGCCAATAATGATGACATAGTGTGGACTATCTCCACCGATCTCCAGATACGACCTAATTAATTGCTCCTTTGGATTCGAGAACCTGTAGTTCATCACTTTTTTGAGACTATTTTCAGCAGCAAATGTTGAGAATTCATCGGGCAAATAGTTTAACACTCGATTCCACTCAATGTCATCCTTAATCTGTATTCGAAATTGTGCACCACATCCGCCTCGAAGTGCCTTGGTTTCCCAAGGGTCACAGCAGCCCTTCAAAACAATTACCCGCTGACATGGGATGGCAGCGCATGCTCTTATGATGCTTCCCAAGTTGTTGGGTTCACGGATATTATCACAAATTACAGTAATGGGAAAATACTTATCCTCAGCAGGAAGCTGTAATTTCTCATCTAAAGGTCTCTCGAATATAGCAAGCAAACCTGGCGGAGTTGTTAACGTTGACCAGGTTTTTAAATCATGCTGTGGCACCTTGTATATTTCGATGGCTTTCTTGAGCGGACAAATTTGTTCACTTATAAGTTCCAATTGGTCCTTTTGACTAAATACAATAGTTTGCAATTTCAATCCGCTGTCGAGTGCCTCTAGAATCAGACGGCGACCTTCGATGATTATTTGTCCTTTTTTGTCACGCCGCCTTCGCGATCTCACCGTGGTTAGAAGGTTGTTGAGTATCGGATCGTTTAACTTCAGCTTTGTAAAACTCAGACCCAGCGTTCTGTCATCAATAATCGTGGGTTCGTAGTTATTCGAGTTAAACTTTGGTTTTTGAACCCGTTGCGCAGTCTTTATTGGAAACGACTTACTTACCTTTTTCATGTAATTTTTTAACAACTTTGGAGCTGATGTCGGCTGATGTGATTTTGACGAGTTCTCAAATAGACTTGTTTCGATATCCAAAGCGTTTTCTACTTCTTTGCGTGTCAATTCTTCGGGTGACGGATATGTTTTTGTAAAAGGATTTTCCGACGATGCAAATGCTTTCACGAAAAGAAACGATTTTTGTTTAGTTAAATAGGTTTTAGTTACAAAATTCCTTAGCTGATTCATTTTAATGCGGTTTCAAATATTTAACTTTGCAAAACAGGCATGGACTTTTGCAGTTTGAAGTCAGCTGTTAGTTGTCATTTAATGGTAGGTGTTCATGAGGGATTCACAAGGCTATATTTGAACATACTTGTGCCATATTCGATTGGCATTGTCAGATTCTCCTTTCAGATTTCCGATTCCAAAAAAGTATATTGAGCTTTTTTTGTTGGTATATCTGTCAAAAATGTGTTGACCTTTTTTCGCTGTGAAGATTTTTTTCGTGTAGAGATTATCCTCGTATAATTTTCACACTTATGAAAATGTTAAAAGGGAATTGCATCGAACTCCAATCTTAAAACAGTAATTTATCGAATTTTACGTTAACAATAATTAATTGAAATTCAGTGTTTTATTTCCTCTTCAACATTCTAGCAAGACTCAAGGAAAAGAAACCGTTAAAAAATAGGCCTATAGGATAATTTATTATCTTGCTCCCAGGGGAGGATAATTTTTTGACAGCTGAAAATTCGTTTTCCACCACGATAGTGTCAGAAAATTATCCGATCACCGAATTGTCGTCTACCGGACCCTACATATATATAGACTATGTCTGGAAAGTGACGAGTGTCAGGCTCTCTTTCATCTCAAAAAGAATATCTTTGCGAGGAAATCGTTACTTCAGCAAATCTTTCTGACATACTCTCAGAGAAGATCCTTGTCCTCCTTATTGTCTCTGGAATAAAAAGATTGCTCTAGGATCATTAAAGAGGCCGCAGTGCCAGAGCTCCATGAAGGCTCTCCCGACTTAATCTAGCCGGTCAAGTTGTGTACATGACAGAATTTATGGATAAGATCAGCATATATTATATTATAATATTTACAGTAATTCCCCACGCAATTGAATGAGAAAATAATTTATAATTGTCAATTAACGCGACACTGTTTAAAGGCTTTAGAACCACTTTAGCGAATTTTGATAAATGGTGCTATTTCATGAAACAATTTCCAAAAGAATAGGCCCAGTCACAATAATAACACGAAAAAATCAACTTTTCGCGAACAATTAATGTACCTGACAATCAATAATGCAGAAAAAAAGAGTGCAGAGTAGGAAGCATGTACAAATTATTCACTTCAACATTGTTTCACGTACCCGAGCAGCATAGTCCAAGACAAGAAGTAGAACGCGATTTCTCGTTTATGATTTCTTCGTGTCAGTTTTGTACGTGATTTTGTTAATAGAATTAGACCACGCAGCGAATTAAAAGAATAATAATGAACAATTAAAAATGCCTTTTCGATTCTACGGAATACAAAATGGAAGTATCTTTTATTGTACAAAAGAATGACATATAAAATGAAAAAGTTCAGTGCATAAGGCGTGTTCGCAAAAATAATCTTAGGAAGTGTTTACATTGAATAAATAATTCTAACACTCCCACTTTTATTTAATGTAGGTACTTTAAAATAAACAAAAATTCTTTAATTTAGGTTGGCAACACCGATGAGCCTACGTAGATATTCAAAACGTTCACGAGGTAACCCTTTCGTGAATATATCTGCACGCTGCTCACAGCTGGGAACATATTGAAGTTCGAATGCACCGTCTTCCAGCTTTTCCCGAATGAAATGATGCCTGACGTCTATATGTTTAGTGCGTCTATGGAATTCGGGGTTTCGAATCAACTTCATCGCACTTTGGTTATCCACGAACAGTTTTGGCACGACCATAACAGATGAAGATAAACCTGCCATCAACTCGCTCATCCAAATTAGCTGCTTAACAGTATGACACGCTGCAATATATTCGGACTCAGTCGTAGACAAAGCCACAACTTGCTGCCTTTGTGAACACCAAGCAAGTGGCCCCGATCCTCTCTGAAAAATATAACCAGAAGTAGATTTTCGAGTTATTAAATCACCTGCATAATCTGCATCGCTATATGCGAACGTCTGCGTGTTGACATCTATTGAATCAAATATGAGACCATAATCCTCAGTCCCTTTTAAATATCTCAATATTCTCTTCACCGCGTTCCAATGCATCTTCGTGTGATTTTCGAGGTACCTGCTCACATTGCCAACAGCAAAAGAAATATCTGGCCTCGTACCAATTGCCAGGTACATCAAACTACCAACCACCTCTCTATAGGGCACGTTCTCCAATAATGTTGCTGCATTCTCCGCATTACTCTTATTATTTAAAGATGAACTCACGTCACATGGCGTCGACACTGGATTCGATTCCGCCATATTAAACTTCTCCAATATTCGTCTGGTGTATGTTGACTGATTAACAAAAATTGGTCCTGTTCCAACTCGATGAATCTCCAATCCAAGGTAGCATTGAGCATCTCCAAAAGTTATTGCGAAATGCGTTCTTAAGTATTTCAGCAGCTCAAGTGCGCACTGCTCGTCGGTAGCAGCAACTAGCCCGTCATCTATATAGATTGCCAAGATGATCTTTTTGTTGCCTTTGTGACTGGTAAAAACACAGGAATCAGCTTTGTTAACTTTGAAACCGTACAGCTTCAGAAAATTTGAAAATTTCTGATTCCAACAACGAGATGCTTGCTTTAACCCGTACAGACTCTTTTGCAGACAGCAAACCCTTTTAGATCCGTCTTGGTAACCCACCGGTTGTCGCATGTAGATTTCAGAATCCAAATCGCCGTTCAAAAAAAGCTGTTTTTACATCAAACTGCTTCAGAACCAGCTTTTCTGATGTAGCAATTGAAAATATTGTCCTTATGGAGTCAAACTTCACTGTTGGGCTAAAAGTTTCCTGATAGTCGATCCCATACTTCTGCGAGAATCCTCGAGCTACCAGCCTCGCTTTGAATCTGTCGACTTTCCCACCAGTTCCATATTTTACACGAAAAACCCATCGATTATCTACTATCGATTTATCATTAGGAAGATCCATGAGAGTCCACGTTTTGTTGTCCATTAAAGATTTAATTTCTTCATCCATTGCTTTACGCCATTGCAGAGCGTGTTGAGATTGAATCGCATCCTCGTAAGAGTCTGGCTCATACACTACAGCAGAAAAGACTTCGCCTTGTTCATAGTCACTCAGTTTTGGCGGTGGACGAATCAAGTTTCTATTTCGAAGACTATAGCCCCGAACACCTTCTCTATTTTCAGCTTCTTTGTCCTCTGCGGATCCATCCACAAATTCAAACATCATACTTGTGTCAAAAAAATTGTCGCCATCGCTATCCACTGCTGCTATACTGTCATCCTCTATTTGTTGTTCTTCTTCGAGCCTTTCATCAATCTCCCTGGTTTCAGAAACTTCTTCATCATTTGTTGTTGGCCTTTCAGAAGACTCTAAGACTACTTCAAAATGGTCGGTTTCGGCTTTCTCTGCTTCGATACAAATACCCTGTTCTTTAAAAATTACATCGCGGCTAACTTCCACTGAGTTTCTATCCTCAATCCACACACGATATCCTTTCGTGTTCTCGCAGTATCCTACGAAAATACCTTGAACTGATTTCCTGTCCCATTTATGTCTTTTCTGTTTGGGAATGTGCACGAAAGCTTCTGATCCAAAAACCCGCAGATGATCGTTCCTTGGTTTCGCCTTCCACCATAGTTCAAATGGAGTTTTGTCTTGAATTGTGCTTTTACCAGTCCTGTTTAAAATATACACTGTAGTGCTCACTGCTTCTGCCCACAATTTAATATCCAAACTCTTTGCATGAAGCATGGTTCGCGCAGCCTCAACGATCGTCCGCATTTCTCTTTCTGCACAACCATTCTGTTCCGGAGTATATGCCACAGAAAGCTGATGTCTTATATTGTTTCTTTTTAATATTTCAGAAACGTCCTTGTTGACATATTCAGTGCCGTTGTCCGTCCGAATACTTCTTATGTTACAACCAGTCTCCATCTTTGCAGCTATTATGAAATCGACCAACTTCTCCTTAACTTCAGATTTGTGTTGCAAAAAATAGACCTTTCTGTAATGTGAGTAGTGGTCTTTGAAGAGAATGAAGTACTTAGCACCGCCCACGCTTGCATTTTCCATCGGGCCACATAAATCCGAGTGGATCAATTCTCCTGGATGTTCCATTTTCGTTTCACTGTGCCCAAATGGAGCACGATGTTGTTTACCGAAAACGCATGCGTCACAGAAAAATTTGGATTTTGTGTCCGTAACAGCAATTTTCATTTCCTTCAAATTCTGTAACACCTGTGGAATGTTTTGGTGTCCCATTCGCTCATGCCACACTTTTAGACTTTCAGTACGAGCAACATTTACCGTAGCCATTTCAGCAGACACGCTTCTGACCTCGACCTTGAACTGCATCTCGAAAAACCTTCTCTGCCTTACTCCCACTGCAACTATAGTGTTTCCGTCCAAAAATTGAGACGTTGTATTTGTTGATTTCAAAACCAAACCCTTATCCAGAGCAGATCCTTGCGAAAACAAATTAAGACGCAGATCAGGAACATATAACGCATCTGTCAATACACATGGACTCCACTTATTCCCAACAAGCGCCAACATATCTATGTTGCCCCTTCCATACGCTTTAAGAATACGACCATCGCCAATTTGAACAAGAATAGGAGTCTCTAGCTGATGGTATTTAGCGAACCATTCTCTATGTATGACCATATGGTCGCTCGCACCTGAATCTAAAATCCACTTTCTACTCCCATCTACTTCACTACTCATTAAATAGACCTCACTGATAAAAGCCCTGCGATTACCTTCTTGACCTCCATCATCAGTTTTAGCATTTGTGTTTCGCAACGGACAATCCTTCTTAAAATGACCTGTCTTGTGACATAAAAAGCATTTGAAAACCTTTTTCTTCCTATTTTCTCCTTGTGAGTTATGAGAGCTTTTTCTTGCAACAAAAGCAGTTACCTCCTTACCGCCCCCTTGTTGAGATTCTAAACGCGACTCCTCCATCATTAATCTCGCTGTTAAGTTCGACAGAGTCTTTTTATCGTCACTTGTCGACTCCCATGCACTGAAAAAATAATTATACCTGTCTGGTAGCGTCATCAATATTTTTGTAACAATCATCGATTCCGACACTGCCTCTCCAGCCTCCTTCAGACGCTGAGCCAACTCCTCAACCCTCGATATGTGAGATGCAATGCTATCCGAAGAATTTAGACTCAAACCGTAGAATTGTTGTTGCAATAAATGCAAGCTGGTGGAAGATTTTAACTCATATACCGAGTGTAACTTATCCCACATCTCCTTGGAACTTGAACAATGCATTATATGCATCATGGGCTGCTGCCCGACCGCCGTAGCAATTATTTTCTGCCCTTGGCTATCAAGTTTATTCCAAGCCTTCAATTCCACCTTGAATCTCGCCTCCGCTTCAGCATCGGTTTCTGTCCCTATTTTATGCAAAACAGGCTTCGCCATACTTCCAGATACCACATCAAAAATTTCTCCGGCGTTAAGCAATACTCTTAGTTGAAATTTCCATATTGCCCATCCTTCGCCGCCTTGTAATTTATTCACACGTACCAAATCGTTTTCCATTTTCATTATTCAATTAAAATAATTTCTTTTACTTGATTATTAATGGCCTGGGCCCATAACCTGTTAATAGAATTAGACCACGCAGCGAATTAAAAGAATAATAATGAACAATTAAAAATGCCTTTTCGATTCTACGGAATACAAAATGGAAGTATCTTTTATTGTACAAAAGAATGACATATAAAATGAAAAAGTTCAGTGCATAAGGCGTGTTCGCAAAAATAATCTTAGGAAGTGTTTACATTGAATAAATAATTCTAACAGATTTTCACAGCAGTATTATAGTAGGCTTAATTAAAGAGACAAGACCAAATAGTATTGTCAAAAGGCTACCTAGATAAAAAAAAATCCAAAAAGATTGATTTTATTGCCAAATCGAAAGCCACATAAGCTAAATCTGGTTAGGAACTGTTAATAGTCGATCTCACCAAAAAATATATGACTTTATAATGACAGCCGTATTAATAATAGCTGCGGAACTTCGTGTTATCCCTAACTAATGACTAACCCACTGGTTAAACCCAAATTCCTATTTATAAACATTTTTAGAAGATAACTAAGCTTTCGTAACTTTTACATAACTAACTCACGGTGGTAGGTGTGTTAGCGATTTGTTAGCTTTGCAAAACATGTTTCCCGCGCAAAATGACAAATGGTGTTTCGCGTTTAGTTTCGTTTGAATGATATGAATGTGGTAAAAGTGTAATAAATAATTGAATAAATTTGCAAAAATTGTGGAGCAAAATGGTTCCCCTTTTTGAATAATTTGAATATGCTAGACGAAAAAAAAACGAAAAAATCCTACGAGAATATTTAAAACATTCAAAAATAAATATAGATTTTCAAAACGAAATACAAAAAAATTAATTGCATTAGTAAGAGTAAGAAAATTCTAATTACATTAGAAGAAGAAGATGGCAGCTGAAAAGAAGGACGCATTCCTGTCAGTTTTCAATACAATTTGGAGAAGCGTTGTCATCACAAACCTACTATAATAGGAAACACGTCAATTAGTTAATGCATGGGTTAAATTTCTTTATAAATAAGAAAATTTAGTCAGTTAGTTAAATTTTTAACTACCAGTTACGTAACAAGTGAGTTAGAGAATGGTTTGAGATCTATTATTAATACGGCTGTGAATGTTTTATTAAACATTCGTTTTCAATAAATCATACCTATTGTCAAGCAATATTTGATTTTACAGAGATAATTTGCCCGAACTATACGGAAGTACCTAAATCACATTTTATCCACAACCTACCATTTATATACAAAAATTGAAATGTAGTAAATAGAACTTGAAAGACTTGGCAGCACTTTTTGTGCTATGAAAAAACCAGCCATCGCCCCTGTTAAATTAGCGGAAGATGCCATTTTGTCAATCGAGTAAGATCTGGAAAGCGGACAACACCATCGTATAGAGAGAAAAAAGGATTGGAAGAGTGATTTTTTACCATCCATCACTCAAAGAACAAATAACAACAGTAGTTGAGTCCCTAAAATATACCAACTGAACACAAATAAAACATCTCCGTCAAGAAAAGATAATTTTTCAACATCTAATTGTGAGAAAATGGCAGACTCAGAGAAGGTATCTACTGAACAGCAGCAACAACCAGAGCAGGATGATTCGCAGGTCGACGCTGCTGGAAATCAGGCCCCACCAAAGCCGGCTGCTCCGCCAAAAGAAATTATTGGTAAGATTTAGCAAAAATTTAAAGTATACCAGACGTTGAAACAATAAAAAAAAAATAATGGGGTTACGCATCTGCCGGTGACCACATTTTTTCATATTGATTTTCCGAACAAATAAGGACGTCGCCATTTTGTTTCTAATGTGATTATCTCGGCGGAGGCTCTCAAACTTTTTTCAAATTGGCCGGCAAAACAAATGATGCAGAACAGATACACACCTATGTGGTTTGTCTGCATAATGTGCAAGATTAATTCCTTCCTTTACTTTTTAAGTAATTTACTAACTAATTGTTAACACAGTTCTGCTCGCATCTGCTCTTATTTTTAACGCAAACTAGTTACTGAACGTTTTGATTACCTAATTTACATAAAACAAATTGATAATATTTTGATGTTAATCCTACCGCTTTTATTTTAAATTACCTGTTTCCTTGTTCACTTATTTCGGTTGATTATCATATCAGCTTTTTTTTCTTACAAGAATATGTAAATTTTATATAAAACACTGAAAAACAAACTTTCGTTTGATATTCTCAGATTCTGTTTGTACATATTTGCATGGGTTGGATTCGAACATCAGATTGTATGTTTGAATTTGATAAGATATGTTTACATCTACGAATCTATTTGATAAGCAGGGGATTTCAAAACAAGATCAATCGACTGATCTCATTTTTCTATTGGCTGAGCTAATTAAGTCTGGTTCGAAATGGGAGCCACGCTTTTTTGTGGCTTTCCCTGTAAAAACAATTTGTTGCTATTTTGAGAACAGCTTGATTAATTTAAATAGTTCTACTGTCTAAGCACTATCTACTCTACATTTCAACCAGCGCTGTTGCCAGTTGTGTATACCTTCTTTCACGCTACATAGGCGTGCCATTGTTTATACTGTGTGTCAGTATTTGGAACGATATTAAATATTGCCGACAAATAAAACTGCGAAAGCAAAACCGCTCTATCTAACTAATACCAAATCATACTGTTGACAAAATAGCATTGTGCCGAATTCCGACAGAAATTGAATTTGAGCAGCTTTCGAAATTTGGTGTGCTCATTTCGGTTAATATTCACTTACTATCAGTTAACTTAATATTTTTGAATTAAGAGGCATGGAATTGCAAAACACAAGTCGATGCGACTTTGGATGGACGCAAATGGAAATTTGGAACACCGCTAATTCGAAATCTGTACAAATTCAATTTAACTTTAATTAATAACATCACTACAAGGTCGTATTAGTGGCCTTTTCGTACGCTCATTCTAGTTAATAATAACTACATATTTTTGTACACATTGCATAATTACATAAATTTATTTGTTCGATCATTTTGCAGCCACTAAAGTGAGTGGTACCGTGAAATGGTTCAATGTCAAGAGTGGCTATGGTTTTATTAACCGGAACGATACTAAAGAAGATGTATTCGTTCATCAAAGTGCTATCGCCAAGAACAACCCCAAGAAGGCGGTACGATCTGTTGGCGATGGTGAGCTGGTTGAGTTTGATGTAGTAATTGGAGAGAAGGGAAATGAAGCTGCCAATGTGACTGGTCCATCTGGCGAACCAGTGCGTGGAAGTCAATTTGCGGCCGATAAGAAGCGTACATACCGCTCGTGGTTGTACAGAAGTCGCCGCAACCCACAGCAACGCCGTAACACAAACAATGCTGAATCCGGAGGCGAAGGTGATGCCATCGAAGGACCCCAACAGCAGCAGCAGCAACGTCCACAGAGGAACTATCGTCGCGGTGGAGGACGTGGTCGTGGACGTGGCTACAACAACTACTTCAATGGGCCAAGACGCCAACAAAGACCATCTGTTAACAACCAAAGTGGTGATGGTGGGCTCAGTGGTGGTGAGGGTGGAAATGATAATGTTGAATCCGGAGGTCACCGAGGAGATGGTCAGGGAGGCCAACAACGTCGAGGTGGACCACCAAGGCGTTTCTTCAGGCGCAAGTTCACCTCTGGTAACCGCGGACCACCGGGAGGAGGACGTCGCCCCCGCAGTGCCGATGGTGGTAATGATGAAGATTGTATGTACAATTAAATTTTCTCTACATTTGTGCAATATGATTGTATAATTTTTCTTTTGATCACACAGACAACCAGGGAGGACAGGGAGACGCTCCGCGTAATCCTCGCACTCGACGCAACCCCAGGAAGCAAAACAATGCTGGGGGAAACTCTAATGGAGGTGAACAACAACCTCAACAGCAGGTAAATTAGAGTGTTAAAGTCACTGTGCGACACATAAAATCTTAAGAAAAATTATAAAACATATACATACTAAACATTGCATCTTTCCCATTTCATTACTATACGCCATATGATGTATATACATGTACTTAATAGTGTCAGGTAAAAAGTTTCATTGCAATTCAATGTCAAAATTGGAATTTAAAGTTTGTTTGAAAAGGTTTTGAGAGACTTTAAAAATATCGTTTTTTAGATGAGTATTAGAATCCAGATAAATAATATTGTTTTACATAAATAAGTTTCAGTGATCATTTTGAGTTGGTTTTTGTTGTAAGAATGCAATAACTTGGTCGTGTTTAAAAGTAGCGTTCCACAAAAAATTAGAAATCGCATATATTCACTGTGTTGCAATCGCCATTGTCGACGACAGTTGCTTGTCTAAACAAGTGTGATTGCCGCTGATCAGCTTTCGTTTTGTAGTTATCTGAGCTGCTTGAAACCTTATTTATTTACCAAATCTAAATGGTTTGAATGTTATCTTACAAAAGAAAAAGTACCAACCAATGACACTTATGTAATGTAGAAAGCATAATCGCCGGAATATATTTTGAGAAGCTCTGAGATCAACTGCATTATGCTAAATAGTGTCAACTTCGACAGCATGCATGGGCAGAGGTCGGCATCATTTATAATTTTACTCGTTCTATTTGCCATGAGTGCTTCCCTGAAATCTTTTAGAACTCCTGAAGTTGGATGATGATCTCGATTTCTAACATCTTTGTTTAGCCTGTGTAATAAAATCAAAAATTTCTCATTTCTTGAGTTGGAAGGAGCAGACATTTTTCATTAAATTCAATTAAACTAAAAAGCCTTTCCTCTATTCATACAGCTAGGTTCCAGAAATCGAGTGAAATCGAAATTGTAAATCGAGTGAATTCGTTTTCAGTGTGCTGCATTTCGAGCGATTCGGAAACTCGGAAATTTTTTCGAAATCACAATTTCACTTTGTCTCAATTCAGAATATTTTAATATCGAAATCGAATACATACAGTAAAATGTAGAACACAAAGAAAGCTTGTCAGGAATACTCTTCCTATCATTTCTATTTAGTTCATCATGTGTATTATTATATAGGTAGAGGTTCTGCTACATTGTCAGCAACCGTTTATGCACTCACATAATAGATTCTTTATATACGGAATTTGTGTAAGCAAATAGAATTTTCCCTATGTCACTTGGCCTAATCAAAGTATAGAATTTAAAATTCAACTCGTTCATCATCAATTCCGTTGCTTCAGTGATTGTCCTATCTCTTCGTTTCATTCATTAAAGTATTGCTTCCCACAATATATTCGGTCTCGCTTCAAGCCGCTGACGCCAGCAAATCATGATCTTTCCAAATTTTAGATTCCAATTTCTGATGGAGGATCCAATTCGATTGGAGCAGCTTAACTTTTGCCCGACATTTCACATTAAATTCTTCTCACACACACAAGTAGGAGATTCCTTTTTTTTTTTTAATTACTGTTTTTGTACTTTTACTTTTCACTTATCATTTCGTTTTGTTTTATTTTTTTTTTCGTTCCCCATTATGTGTCTGTATAAAACAGCAGGACGTTGGCCATCAAGTTCAAAATACAACAACTGAAAGTTCTGCATAAGAAAACAAAGCAACCCACAAATAAAATCAAATAAGCATTACACAAATGGAAATTATGAAGACTAGTACAGCATCGTGTACTAGATTCTTTTGAAATTCGAGGCAACTCCCGATGGACTTATTTTTTAAAGCAACTTTATTGTTTTATCTTTTTTTTTATTTTTAAGAAAATCTCGTTATATATTTATTATTTTCAATTTTTTTTTATTTTTAAAAAATATATGATTTTTTTATAAACCAAAAAAGAAAAACAAAAACGAGTTCAAATGTAATGCATTATTTATTTTATTTAGGTGGAAGAAGCAAACACAAATAAATTATAAAAACAAGTTGAAACACCTATTTTCCTTAAATTATACATAGATTGCAGTTAGTATGATTGACTGTGTTTTTTCATTTTTTTAAATGTGAATTTTAAATCCTAAAATCGTTTTAGATATTTGTGTGTGAAATTTATTAAACATCTACTAATGAAAAACAAAGCAAATACATATTTTATACAATTGAAAAACCATATAAAAGTAAGATTGATTGTCAAAGTCTTGAATGTATGTAATATCAAATATAAATTAACACTACCATAGCGAAATGCAGGCGGCATTCTTTTGAAATTTGCAATTTTTGTTATACCTATTACTCTGCCTATTCTAACTAAAACAAAAACCAAAACCATCAAATTCTAATGGCAACAAGTTGCATATGAAATTTTCAAATGTGTATTTTATATTGTCATACCCATTGTGGAAAACACTTAACAAAAACAAAATATTTTTCTTATATCCATTTAAGTATAAAAGTGTATTATTGTATTTTGAAATCACAGTTTGGTTAAAAATGTCAACAGTTTCCCGAACCAGGTAATCAGAAAGAGATTTATTCAATCTTGAGGATGTAATTACACTCAATGTCCGCTTTTATACACTTGAAGTAGAAAATTGTATTTGAATTTGAGTGCATAATTACCATAGAATGGTGAAATATAAAACATACAAAAAAAAATTAAAAAAAAAAACTAAAAAAACATGTAAAACACAAAAATTGGAAAATAAAACAAAAAAATTGTAAAACATGAACACAATGGAATTTTATTTACTTTTGAAGGTGCTACAGGCTACGCTCGTTTTCCAGTCAGATCGACTGAAGGGTAGTTCCCTTCAGGTGCGCACTTTGCGTTTGTTGTTAGGTTAGGTTAGGTTAAAAAGGGGTATGAGATGACTCATACGGCACTAGGCACCATAAGGGCCCATCGCGATCCCTAGGGGGAACCAATTGCAGTGACCTACAATGGAAAAACACCTAAACACTTGCCCTTGAGAAAACCCCAATTTCCCTGCAAAAACCAAGTAGCCCCTTGAAGTTGGTATTGTCTATCTCCCCTAAATGTTGGAAGAAGTACCTGCCCAAAAATGTCCTTCTACTGCGACATATTGCCTCACATTCGCACAGTATATGTGTTATGTCCTCTTCGGCTTGCAGGTCACTGCAGAATCTGCAAGTGTCCGAGTCTGCTAGCCCTAGTCTTCTTGCATGTTTTCTAAGAAGACAGTGCCCTGATAATATGCCGATCAGTGTCCTGAGCTGTTCCCTGCCTAGTTTGAGGATTTCCCTAGATCTTTTTCGGTCGTATTGCGGCCAAAGTGCCTTAGATACCGCGTGACCGGTGAGGTCCTTCCACCTCCGGTCGGCTTCCTTGTTTATTTTATTCCTAATATTGCTTTTTATGATGCAAGGAGGTGGTTTAATATCCACATCTCCTCCGTCATGCAATTCCCCGCCTATCCTCGCAAGCTCATCCGCCTGCTCATTTCCAACTATACCGCAGTGTCCTGGTACCCAGCACAGTCTCACTCGGTTCTGACTGCATAATGCCTTGAGCATTGTGCGACAGTTCCTGACTAATTCAGAATTGATGTTCGTAGATTCCAGTGCCTTGAGTGCAGCCTGGCTATCGATGTAGATGGCTATATCCCTTCCAGATATAGATCTCATCCGCATTAGCTCTGCCGCCTTCATAACAGCCAGAACTTCTGATTGGAAGACACTGCTTGTATCCGGTAGTCGTATAGACACTTTTAGATCTGGATCTACGGAGTAGATTCCAGCACCCGTACCTTCCGCTGTTTTTGAGCCGTCCGTGTAGACCGCTATTTCGCAATGCTTAATTACTTTATCCCTTTGCCATTCATATCTTTCCGGGTAAGACACTTCGTACGGAGTGTCAAAGTCGACCAAGGGGTGTATTTCATCAGTTTGCACCTGTACACCCGGGAGTAACTCCGCTAGTATTGTACAGTGTCCAAAACTGCCCTCTCTAAAGTAGCCCAGTGTTGCGAGCCGTAGTGCACTACTCCCCGCAAGTTGCTTTATGTGCAAGTCAAGTGGCGTAAGGTGTAGAAAGGTGTCCAGCGCTGCCGTAGGGGTGCTGCGAAGTGCACCCGTTATTGCTACGCTGGACGCTCTCTGCACCGACGCTAGTTTGCCGACTGTTGTTTTCTTTTTCGTCGCCGTCCACCATACTAGTGCGCCATATGTGAGTATGGGTCTAACCACCACTGTATATAGCCAGTGCACCATAGCAGGTTTTAGGCCCCAAGTCCTGCCTACTATTTTTTTACAAATAAAAAGAGCGTTATACGCCTTTTTAATTCTTTCCACTACATTTGCATTCCAGTTCAGTTTTCTGTCCAGAATGACCCCAAGATACTTTGCCTTGTCAGACAAAGGCAATTCCACTCCTTCCAGTTTAGGGAGGTTAAAGTGTGGTATCTTGTGCTTTCTGGTGAAGAGTACCAGTTCCGTTTTGGAGGGGTTGACGTTAAGTCCACAGCCCTTTGCCCATAAATTGACTTTCCTTAATGAACTGTCCATAATTTCACTTAGAGTGTTTAAAAACTTTCCCTGAATGATGATAACTAGGTCATCAGCATATGCTGTGGCACTTATTCCCCTGGAGCTCAGTTTCTTCAAAATGTCATCCATAACAAGCACCCAAAGGAGAGGTGAAAGGACTCCCCCCTGTGGTGTTCCCCTGGTCACCGACATTCTAATGGAACTTTGTCCCAGGGAGCAGTTTATTTTCCTACTTGCAAGCATGTTGCAGACCCATAAAACTATGCTGTGTCCAATGTTCATATTAGACATGGCACGCTTTATAGCCTTGCCCTCTACATTGTTAAAAGCACCCTCAATATCCAGAAAAGCTGCTAGAGCAAACTCGCCCAAGTGTAAGCTTCTTTCAATCTTCCCTACTACATTATGTAAAGCTGTTTCTACTGACTTTCCCTTCATGTATGCATGTTGCGATTCGCTTAAGAATCCATTATTACATTTGCTCCTGATATGAACTTCTAATAGCCGCTCTAGGGTTTTTAGCATAAAGGATGACAGACTGATTGGTCTGAAATCCTTCGCTGTTGTATGCCCCTGCTTGCCAGCTTTGGGAATGAAAACCACTTTCACCTCCCGCCATGCTGCTGGTATGTACCCTAATTTCAGACTCTGTCTTAGAATCTCCGTAATTTTCCGAATCGCCCTCTCAGGTGCCTTTTGCAGCATGATCGGCAAAATTCCATCTGGGCCCGAGGATTTATACGGTTTGAAGGACTGCAAAGCCCACCGCACTTTTCTCCGATTTATGAGATCAACTATCTCCCCCCTCGTGAGGGGGTCACAGTTGATATCCGTACGACCTTGCAGCTCAGAATCCTCTGGGATAGTAGCCCCGGGAAAGTGAGATTCCACCAGGGTTACCAGAACCTCCTGACTGCTTTCGGCCCAGGTACCGTCTTTCTTTTTGAGGTAGCTAGGTACACTCGCCTCTTTTGAGAGTACTTTGCGTAGTCTCGAAGCCTTATCTGTATCCGATATTGATTCGCAGAAAAGTTTCCACGAAACTCGTTTGGATTTCCTGATTAAATATTTGAATTGCCTTTTACTTTCGGTATACTCATTCCATGTGGTGTCGTCCCTGACCAACTTCGCCCTATTGTAGAGTTTCCTTACTTCTTTCTGTTTCAGCCCTATCTCCCTATTCCACCATTTCGGCTGTACCCTTTTTGGTGTCTTATTTTCCGGGCATACCTTCTCAAATGCCGTTGTCAGTGTTTGGTTTATCAGCTCAACCGCCCTATCCAGGTCCTTGGCAGTATTGCCAGGACCGGGCTGGGTGTCAAGATGCTGATTTACCATTATCGTATATTTAGCCCAATCTGCTTTTCTAGGATTCCTATGAAAACTACATGCCCTACTATGGAAGTTGACGTTGAAACGTATCCATCGATGATCTGACAAAGACGCTTCTTCCACAACCCTCCAATTTCCAACTACCAACTTGTCAGTATTAGAGACAAGGGTGATGTCTAAAACCTCCTCCCTATTTCTGACTACAAAAGTAGGTGAATTCCCTCTATTACATATTATGAGGTTGGACGTTATAATAAAATCATAAAGACACTCACCTCTTGCATTAATGTCACTGCTGCCCCATTGAGAGTGATGGGCATTTGCATCACAGCCCATTACGTGCATCCAGTTTGTCTGTCCAGCCAGCTTCTTCAACTTCTCCGGGATAACTACCTCAGAGTCGTATGGGAGGTAGGCTGATGTTAGACATAGCGGTTTACCGTCTTCCCTTTCGCAGATTACTGCAGTCAAGTCTCCTGAACTGTAATTATTCAAAAGAAAAGCCCTTATATGGTTTTTAATTAAGATACAAGTCCTGATTTTACCTTTTCCCTTATAGAACAACGTGTAATTCCTGTTCTTGAGACCATGGATCTCGTTGTTCTTATTGATCCAAGGCTCCTGTATCAGTATTGCCGCGACGTCCTGCTTGATGATGTACTCCAACAAACAGGCCGTCGCTGCCCTACTATGATGCAGGTTTATCTGCAGCGCTTCCATCATCATTAACAGGCGGCTCCTCCTCATCCTTGCCCTTGGTCGTTTTTACCATGACTCTTCCCATACTATATCTTACCATACCGTTGGATTTCTCCAGGTATGGAAGACTTTCCTTATTTAAGGACAGCAAGAAGTGCTGGCCATATTGCCGTCGTGGTCCCGTCTTTAGGACTCTCCATGTGTCGGCTTTGAGTTCCCGATTTTGCACATGGAGAAGCCCTAGGAGCTTCTCTGGGTAAGTATAAGGGCACGGAACCCAAACCCATGCCGTCGGTGGAGTGTACTGCGCCAACTCCGCCACCGTCATGCATTTAAGTTTTATGCCTTCCCATGAGTCGCTGCACTCCAGGATGAACCCTCTCAAGAATTCCACCGAAGAAGTGTTTCCACAAGCGACAACCTTGCGCCCTCCTTCCCAACCAGCACCGTCAAATAAAAGTTCCGCGTTTCCTGTGTCGGACAACTCCTTCCACAGGGCGTCTTGGAATTTTTCTTCGACGTATTTCCACTGGTCGATTGTCAGACGACCGCAAGGTTCCCGCTCGTTTACTACAGCAACGAGAAGCTCATCTTTCGGGTCGCTTTGCCCTCGACGAAGTGCCGATGAAGTCCCAGCCTTCATCTTCTTCGCGTCATTGGGCTCCGCGACGTCGTCCGACCTGCCTCTCTTGCTGCTGAAACCCGTCTCAGCAGAGTTCTTCCCCTTTGCAATTGCTGCGTAGGACGTAGAGGGCGCCGGTCCGGCTTCCTCCCTCGTCTGCACAGTAGCCCTCTTTTTTGTCTTCTTTTGATTGAGCGGTGGAGCGGCCAAAGTAGCCTTTGCTCTTTCAAAAGAAGACTTTTCCCATTTGCTGAGAGTGCTGGGATCGCAACCCTCATATTTGGCAACCTTGCGCTTTGCGCCACGTATTGCAGCCTTTGCCTTCTGGTGCTGATTATGCTTCGCACCTTTGCTGTTTAAGTCGGAGGGAGCACCGGTCACAGCGGACGAGCCAGCTGTTCCCGCTTTTCCCCCTTCTTGAGCATTACCCTGACTAGCATTGACGTCGGATCTAGCTTCATTGGTAGCGGAAGTTCCAGCTACCTCAGCCTTTTCCTCAGCCAATTTCTTTTCCTGTTCTTTTGCGATATCGGATAAAGCCTCACTGACAGCGGATGTTCCAGCTGTCTCAACTTTTTCCTCCACCGCGTTACCCTTTGATTCACCTGTGAGAGTCCCAGCCTGCTCACAAGTGAAAAGGCTAACGTTAGTGAGAGTGTCATCAGACTCCCCACTATCGCTAGCCAGCAACCTCCCTTCCTCCAATTCTAACGCCAGGAGGGAGACAGTTGAAGAAGAAGATAACTCTCCTTCGCTCAGCTCCGATTCCCCCCTAGCGTGAATTGCTTTTTGTTTTTTAATATTTGTTTTTTTTGTTTTGTCCATTTTTCTGTTACGTTAAATTAGTCCCCACGAGTAGAGCCGGAAATATAAAGGTCAGCCCAGGCAGCGCCGCTATACCTGGGTAAGGCTAAATACAACAGACCCGCGCCAAGGCGTCTGAGGGAGCTCGTTAATAGCCGGTTTTACCTCCGGCCGATTGCAACCAGAAGCACGGTTTACTATACGCTCTCTCCACCTCTGGTATCAGGTACGATTTTAGGGTTTTCTACCACCTCAACTAATGGATCACGACACACGATTAAAGCGTAAGCATAAATCCTTGGCTGACACCAACCAGACAAGCTGATTGGCCATTTTCAGACGGGCGCCCGCGGGAAGGAACAACAAGTTGAGGATTTTGCCCAGTCCATTTGCATTTGTTGTAGTTGTAGCCCTCATCCGAATGGGCTGGCTTAGGTAAGGTTTCCTCTTCTGGGGGCTTATTCCCAAATGCGCGGCGGATCGCTTTTCATGGCGGATTTGTATTTTTGTATTTTCAAAAGCGATAGCTATTTATGTGACGGATTGCTGGCGGATTTATTGCGGATAAAAAATAAACTAATTCTTGTGACGGGGAAAAAGCTGTCAAACTTTTGGGAAAATAAATGGGAAATTGGAAGTATAATTGGAAAAATTGGAGTTTGCATTTAAGAATAAACAAAAGTGAAGACGGTCGAAATCGAAGTATCGCTTTCAATACGATCCGCCACGCATTTGGGAATAACCCCCCTACATTCTCTCTCAGGAACAAAGTCCAAGATTTCCGATGAATTCCAAATGAACTGCATGTCCCAGCAATCTTCCCGATTAACTCTAATCTCCTTTGCCTACGTCTATGTCACTGCATGGAGATCAAGCTTCATTTTTAGCTGATTCTTTGATACTTCGCTGAAATCTGACGTGTGTAAATTTTTGGTAGATATTTTCTTACCGATATGAAAGCGCCCAAGTCGTCCAGGCAATCAGACAATGCGATTAATGGCGTTGATGAACCTACATTTAGTGCCGTTCGCGTTAATTTGGTCGACTGGGAAAAATGCTCTCTATTGCTTTGCCCTTGCTTTTAATTCCTTTTCATTCACGGCAAAGTGAACAGTTCCCCGAGTGGGTACTGTGAATAAGTTTCACTGTATCGTTAAAAACGTTCAAATCGAATTTTTCCCGAACGGGGAACTGTTCACTTTGCGGATGCGACGATACCAAAATATTCTTTTCCGTGAATGATTTCCCCCGGCGGATTCCATGATAGGGGTGATTGTATGCACAAATAAACACGGCAATGTAGCCCTTTTTGATTATACATATTTTACTGTTACGTCGCCCCTTTGCTTAAATGCTCTTGATGGCTGCACACAGTCTTTGAGAACTTGTCTTTTAAGCAGCTCTGCTACCTTCTGGTTTTGCCGGAAGCACTTAATACATCTCACAAAGGATGATTTGAGAGCACACTGTAGTGATGGAATACAGAACGTCACATACAACATACTGCATGGGCATGCAGCATATAAATCATTATTACTATCCAATTGTCAATATAAGCATATAGGGTGTAGTTTTTCTATTCGAGGGCCAATTGAATAAAAAACGCAATTAAACCAACTTTTTAAAAGTATTTTTTTTTAATCCATTGGGTAAAACTTAGAATAGCACAATTTTAAATTGATTTTTGCAATAAGATAAAAAATAAAACGGTACAAAATATGATCACATCTTCTATAAAAGTTTTTTATTTGCTCTGCAGTAAAATAACTTCGTCGGTAACCCGTGCTATAAGTGGATCTAATTCATTACCACCAATCGTTGGTTCCCAAAGTTGTCGCAGGGCTTCCTGGGCCGTTTCGACAACTCTTTCTGATACATAAGAATAAAATACTTCATATTTAGCAAGGGATGTGTGTGAAGATTGTTTAAAGTTTAACTCACCTCCTTTATTTTCTGCTACCAATGAGAGATATATAATTACCTTTGGCACAATAGGGCTATATGTGTCGCAAATTGCATGAAGAGCCCTTGCTGCCTCGGCTGGAATCTGCGTATGAATAAACATTTCATACCGATACGTACAACAAATCAGATGCTGGTTTTTACCTCATTTAAGTTAGCTATCAAAATAACGTTTCCCTCCTTGATCTTCTGCTTGTATTTTTCGATAACATATCCGTAGTCGCTTAGGGCTTCTTCTGATGTAAAGTCTAAACTCTCTATTTCCACGGTTTTCATAGAGGAATCTGTCAAATGTCTCTAATGATGGATGAAACAAACAATTTATCATAATCAATTTTCTTACCAAAACAAGTGGATGACGTTTGAGCAATATCTCTAATGAGCTCATTTGTCGTCTTTCCACCGCTATGTACCAACAAATAAACGGCAGGCTTGTCGGAACGATCATTCAAAATATTTTCTATTCCAGACGTTAAGTGGTTCCATAGGTAGTTATCTTCAGTTTTATACTTGACCCGTAAATCCGAGTATGTGCACCTTTTAACGTTGGAATCCATAACAGTTGCCTTTTCCGAAATGCCAGCACGTAAACACATAGAACTGATTATCATAATAACAGCTAATATGGTACATATCCAAAGGTAGGAACTGGAACCACTTTTGTTGGCGTTCTTTTTGGAGCTAACAATAATTTCTGATGATTCTTCCCTGAGTACAGATTTAGCTCTTGTAGTTGCATGCCGTGAATAACTTGACAATTCTTTCCTAATTGGAGATTTTGTTCTGGTAGTAGCTTTTTGCTCGTTTCCAAATGGGGATGGACTCCGTCTTTCAAATTCTCGCCTTGATAACTTTGGACTGTTTGTTATTTCGCTATCCGAGCTCGCCAACAGAGATTCATCGGGGTCTAATGATGTTTTTATTTTTGTGTGTATTGATTTTCTTCCTTCAATACTCATATCTGCGTAGATTTAAGCAAAATGCAAATGAAATGACAAAATAGCAAACTATTGCAATCGCAAAAATAGCCGGAAAACAAAATCACAGCCCTAGTGTTGTTGTATTGATGAAGTTCTGTTCGTTTGTACCTACAACAATGGACCTACATCAAATTTCGGATTGAGGCTGTATTCAGTGAAGAACCTGGCATAGTTGAATACGAAATTATAAACATTTGCAATTAATTAATAATTAACAAAAATAGATCCACCCGATGCAACGCGTTTCAATGTACCTTCATATGCCGTATTTTTTGGGGAAGTGAGTATAACAATTTTGCATGTAAAATCAAAGTATATAACAAAACCAAAAGTGAGTAGGTATAAAAGTTTTGCATGTTAAAAGTAAAAGTAAGCTAGCTATAGATTCTCAAAAAAATACGCCTATAGTTGAAAAACTTCTCTGTCAAACCCAAATCACTAAGTACTGGTAAACCTCAAGCAACTGAAAAATTCGCGTTCTCGGTACTAAAAATTATTGTTTTTTCGAACTCAAGATTTGAATTCATTCTTGCATTATGATATGATATGATGATAAGAGAACTCAAAAAAGTAAAGGATTATTCACACGAGAGCGACCAACTACATACCAACGAACAAATATTCGCAATATTCGAATATTTGACAGCCCCTTTACATGAACACATTTCTAGGTCGAGTCAATTCTCGAATTTCAGCCATCAGTTTCCCGCAATGTCTAGTTTGAGGTTAAGTTCGAACGAATGTTTTATTCGATAAATTGTGGAACGTAAATTAAATGGTGTGGATTGCGAATAAACTTTGTCAATTTGCGCCGCGGGTATTTTCGTTCGCGGCAGAAAGTTTGGAATTCGAAATTTCTGTAAACACTGTTTATAAACGTGTTTTCGTAATACATTTTTATGGGACAATTAATTATTCTCGTCTTGAATTAATAATAATGTACAGTTTTCTGTTATAAGGCGTATTTTTTTGAGAATCTATAGCTAGCTCACTTTTACTTTTACATGCAAAACGTTTATACTCACTTTTGGTTTTGTTATACTCACTTTTGGTTTTACATGCAAAATTGTTATACTCACTTTTGGTTTTGTTATACTCACTTCCCAAAAAAATACGCCAATAAATGCATAAAAAGTGGTTTGGTTGCGTATGTTGAATTTAGGTGCGGTGTAAACGTACTATAACCATAATCAGTACACCTTAGTACCTAATTGTGAACTCAAAATCGAACAGTACTAAAATGGTTATGCTTGTCATTTTTTCCATTTTGAAAGGTCAGACGACGGACATATTTACAAAAAAAAACTTTTATTTTATTCCATTTTGGACTATAAATTAAATCATTTCCTTATTTTGCTAAA
The DNA here is from genome assembly GCA_949372485.1 of Cheilosia soror. Classification (NCBI taxonomy): domain Eukaryota; kingdom Metazoa; phylum Arthropoda; class Insecta; order Diptera; family Syrphidae; genus Cheilosia; species Cheilosia soror. The sequence goes on from OX443561.1 coordinate 4,970,312, forward strand.
CTAAATTTTAGAGTGAACACTGATTTACATTATGACGGGATATTCGTTGAAGCTGAAATCAAAAAACGGTCAATATGTTGTAAGCGACCTAAATGCAGGCACAACGATAGGCGACTTGAAAACAAAAATATCACAAGTTACGCAAATCCAAGAATCGTATTTACACATTCTAATAGGGTTTCCTCCAAAACCATTGGATTTGTCGCAAAACGGTGAACATATAAGTGCGACTGGCATCTCTAGTGGTGACACGCTAATCGTTGAGGAGAAAGTTGTTGTCAGCATAGAAGAAGACGCTGCCTTAGCTCGAAAATTACAAGAAGAAGAAGAACAGGCACAGGCGCCTCGTGAGCTATTAAATGTAGATCCTCTGAATCCCTTCGGTGGAATACTATTGAAGAAAGTCGTACCTGCAGATAACTCATGTCTTTTCACTAGTGTTGGTTATGTTTTAAATGGAAAAGTTTCCACAGATTGTGGAAGTTTTATGAGGAAAATCATCGCCCAGCAAGTAGCCAGCGATCCGGTTTCGTACAACGAAGGAATGCTTGGCAAACCGAACGAGGAATACTGCGAATGGATTCAAAAGCCAGAATCGTGGGGTGGAGCCATTGAAGTTTCAATATTATCTAACTTTTATGGAATGGAAATCGATGTAGTAGACATTCAAAATTCCATTATTAATCGATTTGGTGAAGACAAAAACTATGGCTTACGAGTGTTTCTTCTGTTCGATGGCATCCACTATGATCCTCTCTATATGGAATCGGTTTCTGTAAGTGATTAAGTTATTGATTTTTCATTTTAGTGAAGTGGTTATTCCATCTTTAAAATTTTAGGAACGATTTTGCTAATGTCTATTAAGTACAGTACAGATAAGGTATAGTGGGAGATGTGCAGCAATCAATTCCGTTAGCAATCCAATCGAATTTGATTTAAAAGTTGCTTATGTAATGCAAAGAAAAAATAATAATCTTTTTATGATAATGCGTTAAAGTTCAAACAATATCATTCCTTTGTAGTTTCGAAGGTTTCTTACAGTGTTTGCTTTTACGCTCGGTAGCACAACTATGTAATTTTAGCATAGTTTATGTTCATACTTCTATTGACGATTACAATTGAACGGTGCTATGGAGTTCAGAAGAAACAAAAAAATACCACACAACTTGTTTTATCCTAATGTAAAAATGAAAATTATCAAATGCTCATATGCCCATAAAATCTACAGCAACTGTTACCGATTATGAAATACTCTTATATATATTCATAAAATGTCTCTGTATGTTTGTGGCTCCAAAAAAAAGGGTAGCGCGCTCAATTTGGTCCCATAGACACATTTCCATCCAACCAAACAAATGTTGGGCCATCAGAGTCCTTGTCTAACGATTTTAACGTCAAACTTGGTCAGCCGCTTGGAGGAACTAAGTAAACCACAATTGTTTTTATAATTGCTATTTTAAAGGGTTAGACCGTTATACCTTATACATCTGTGATATCCTCTGATAAGGATGAGAGTTTCGCTCACCATTTTTTGCTTAAATTTAAACTTCTTTCCATTCGTTATGTATAGTATAGTATAGTAGAAACTCAATCTTTCTATTTATATTTTAGGGAGACGTACCTGCAACAATGTTTCCAATCGAAGAACTTGCTGTTTACCAACAAGCTGAACAGCTAGCAAAAGAAGCGAAATCATCGCGACAATTCACCGATGTTGAGAAGTTCTCCCTACGCTGTATGCAATGCGATATTATGTTGGTTGGACAGGTTCAAGCTCAGCAACACGCCAAATCGACTGGACATACAAATTTTGGGGAGATTTGAGTATATACCGTTGCTGCTATAAACATCATTATATTTATTTCGGTACTCTATTTAGTGCTTATTTAAACAAAATTTACACTCAATTAGAATTTGTTTTAGAATGTTTGAAATTTATTTAATTATTGCTAACAAAATTTAGACCACTGCAAACGTCATACAATACATTTTTATTTGCTTTGTTACCGTACGAACTAATTGGCTTTTTATTTATTTGAAAAACAACAAAATTGAAAAGGTAATGATTATATAAAAAACGTTGTAGTGTTATGTGGCCCAGGGTGGTGTCATTGGTGCTGGATTTTGCAAATAGGACATTACAACAGCACTTACACTAAGCATAAACGATGATAAGACCTGAAAAAGAAAAACATTAATTTTGAGAAGAAATTAAAAAGACATTTTTTCAACGAAGCCTTCCATTATTACATCTGCTATAGAAATTTGTTAAATAAATCTTAATTTAAATTATTTGGCAATAATATTTTCATTTTCTTTAGTTAACCTTGAGATTATAGTTTAGCCAATGAAACAGGGCACTTAGAAATAAACGTTGGGTCTACTTAAAAGTGGAAGACTAGTTCATATTCATAATTTGTTCTGCCTGGGAGAAGAAACTTAAACGTGCTCAATTTTAGGTAGATCTACCTAATTTTGAAGCAGTAGTTACAATGAGAATAATATAATACTGAATTCATGCTGCATCCCTTGTGTTTCTCTAGTGAATATCTGTTCAAGGCTCTAAAAGATCTGTGCCCTCGATAATAGTTTCCAAATAGGCTTTTTCGACAGTGTGGCATTTCTTATTTAAAAACGACAAACATTTGCATTCATTTACAGTTAGTTATCTAGTCAATTTCTTATCACTATTAATTCGTTGACAAGTATTTTAAAGGTTTACAACCACTGATATTGTTAATACTATACTTCTATAGGCGCAAAAAATTATCAGAACTATGGTAGTGGATATAAGTTAAGTCGTATTTCTGTATTTGGAGGCAAAGACAAAATACTAAATACCACTTTCTATAGAAACTGTGCACCTAAAATACAACACTGTGATGTCTAGTTCCTACGGAACTTTCAATACATCTGCTCACACTTTTAAAATTTGTGAGTTTTCTGTTGCCCATATCTTGTTCGGTGACATCGAATCGACTTTGTGGTTTGGGCGTTAGAAGTATGAATGTTTTATGGCTTAGGTTATCACAGTGTTCCATTGCAGTGATTTTAAGTGAGCACTATAGAAATTGTTTTCTTGTGAATCAAGCAAAACTAGCCTACCCAATTTCATTTGTATGACGCATCCTATTTTAGTTTTTTCTCGCCTTTGTAACGAACAACTCTGTATTTCAAAAAAAAAAAATAAACAAAGCCTGTTCCCAGGTTTCTTTCTTCAAGTTTGAAACCAACTAGGCCCTCAAATTTTAAATTATGTATATAAATTTACAAGTTTCCATTCAGTTATTAGGAATTCATACTGTGGTAACAAAGTAGACATTCAATAAAACTAAATAAATACATTCAGCATAAATATATTGTAATATGTAGTAATAAATCTCACCAGACAGTTATCTCTTATCCTTATATTCAGATATACGCGTGATACTATTAATTATTCGCAGGTACTCGGTGGTGTTCGAAAACTATCATGAAAAAAACTATTTAATTCAGCTTTTCATATGCGAATCGGTACGATAAATATAAACGAATGGTGGGTTCTGTTATTATGAACAAGATGCTGAATGTATTTAAAACATAAGAACAACAATTGGGAAAAACTTTACGTGTAATTTGACTGACTTTTATATAAATTTAATATATTCGAAATGAGCACCAATAAATATGTAACCCCGTTATATTTATATGTGCAACTAGTGCTGCATAGTTCCATAGTTTCAGAACAATATGCGCCTAATGGCTGCACCATTTACTCATGTGCGGCGTATACGGACGGGAGATTTTAGTAGGTACCGCGCAAATTATTTAAGAAAATCCATATGCCTAAATACATATTCAAAATCTACGCCAAGTGGTTAAAATGCACACTAACTCCTATACCAGGGATTCATTGTAATTCGAGAAACAATTAAAAAGTTAAATTAAATTTGTATGCATTTAAATTTCAAGCACGTATAAATTTAAACTTCAGAAAGTTGCCTTACTTGTAAGTTAATAAACCAGAACTAGAACAACAAACTCTAGGTACCACTATAAGCGGACTTAATCGTTACCAGTAAATAGAAATACGATTTGTATTGATCTTGTTTTCTATTTAGAAAAGACATTATATAAATACATTACGTGATATGTAATAGCGAAGCAATATTATACATTTTATTAATTGCTGGAATATTTTGGACCTGGCGGATTTATCAGTTGGTAAAACAACAGGATGACACATTTAAACAACACTAAATTGTATAAAGTTTAAAAAAAATCTAAATATTTACTTATCGAACAAAAAAACTGTTTAGGATGAAACTACTATTTTGTCCAAGTCAAAGTCAAAGCAGTTTTAACTAATTGTAGTTTATAACAATGAATAATGGAAATAAAGATTGAACGTTTTGTTAATAATTTAAATCATAAGGGCAATTTTATTTCTTAACTTTAGATGGCGCATTGGTATTCACCCCTATCGTGGAATCCGCCGGGGGGAATTATTCACGAAAAAGAATATTTTGGTATCATCGCATTCGCAAACAGTTCCCCGAGTGGGTACTGTGAATAGTTTCACTGTATCGTTAAAAACGTTCAAAACGAACTTTTCCCGAACGAGGAACTATTTACTTTGCGGATTTGACGATTACCAAAATATTCCTTTCTGTGAATAATTCCCCCGGCGGATTCCACGATAGGGGTGATTGTTTTTAGCAAGTTCATTATGGGAACTTGTTGGTTTGAATTTTTTTAACATAGTGCTCTTGTATCGTAATTATTGGCTACATGTAATAAAATAAGATACGACTGTTTAAAAATTATTATCTGAATTGTATTAGTATAGTAGTCATCTTAAGCCATCAGGAAATGATTGCCAATTAATGAGATTTTACAAATACAAAAAGATGTAAAGGAAATGTCATCGCTTTTTGTGGAAGTCTCGAGATATATTCATTTCCATTTGATGAAACAATGGAGAGGTGGGAATTTTGAACCTGTAAAATTCCAATATTTTTATTATCATTTGATGAGAACAAAGAAATCGAAATATATATTGGACCCGGAATATGAAAAAATGAGAAAATCACTTCCTTTGTACGACAGTTCGTAATGTTCGAATTTATTCATCGCGGCCTCCAACCGCCTCCAATATGAAGTACTCTTTCACAGTAATATGTGGATGCATGCGTATAACAGACTAAGAAGATTTTTCAAATTCGAACCCGACAAGAAAAAAGTATATAGAACACTATCATACCTGTTCCAAGCCAAGAGCGAAGAAACACCAGATATTGTTCTTTTACAAGAACTTAGAGATAAATTATCATGGAACGGAGAAAGACTAGATAAAATACAAAATCGTAAATTATTTTGGTCTTGTTTGCCATTATTCTATAATCTACAACTTTATAATGAAAAAAAATAATATGAAGAACTTTGCTTTGGTTCCCATATTGAAACACGGATGTCATCATATACAATATGACTCGTTTGCATTCTATCAAATGTTATGTGGCATCAAGTTGTACAAGGGTGCATGGTCAACATTTCAACGCGATTCAGAATGGGGAAATCATTTCAAGTTACCAGAAACTATTGCAAAGAAATTCAACTATTCACTTCAAACAGATGGCATAGCAGTATCTTTCTCGATGAAGAAGCCAAAGAAAATTAAAATTGTTAAAGTTAAAAGGAAAAAATTACATACACAACAAGAAGACTACAATGGGGATGTGTTAAAAATGAGAAATACAATATATGACAATAAATTGGGCCTCGATCCTGGTCTAAGACTTGTATACGGTGGAGTTCGTAATGGTGTACCAATTAAATTGAAAAGTTCAACATATCACAACATGTCTGGATATTATTGTCGTAAACAAAAATTGAGAAAATATACAAAAAATTTCGTAGAAGACTCTCAACTATCACCGTATTCAGAAGCCTTCGAACAATATACAGAATACCAGCTTTCAATATTCGCAGAGAAGCGAAAAATATATGCACAGAGAAAAGTCACACGTCTGAAACTACAAAAGTTCATTTGTGTTGAGAAAACAAGTCATGCTATTGCGAAGTAGCTAGTTCCAAATGCCAAGGAAAAGACTTTGATATGCATTGGCTCTACAGAGATTGCTTCAAATTCTCCCATGCGTGGGTATATACGAAGTCCAAATAAAAAATTAATCGAGGCACTTAAGAAGAGAAAAGCAGATATTTTATTTGTAAACGAGTTCCGAACTACAAAACTGTGTGCAAAATTTTTCTGCGAAAATAAAACATCAAAATCTCCACACCGGTACCAGTATTGTCCAAACTGTCGTACTTGTTGGAATCGAGATGTGAATGCTGGGATTAATATATAGGGGTATCGCGAATAAATTCCGATGGAATTTGTTCCCTTGTCAGCAATGTAAATCAAATTGCTGAATGTTAAACATTCCGGAGGAAATATTATTCGCGATAGGGGTGATACTATACCTTGGCGAATGCATAATACAGCCGACGGATAAACATTTGAATTTTTCTAGAATCTAAGTATCATTATTTCTAGTATAACGAAAAATATGTATACTTGTCTGTTTTTAATAATAAAAACGGATTAACTTTATTGGATTCACATCGCACAATTGTGTAATGTGGGTCTGAAAGGAAATGTACCGACTTACCTGCTTGGCATCATCGCTAACTCTGGAACTGGCGAAACTGATGCAGGAACAATATAGAGCAAACCATGCACACCATTTAAGTTTCATCATTAAACCGCACATCGAAAATATCATTCCTTAGTGGATATATACGTATATGATTTAATAAATGAACTATATAATTTGATAAGGAATTTATGGAAACACGTCTTTCTTACCAAGTATGTTCATATAGTCCGGCATAAGATCTTCTCCATTTCCACCTTGAGCTTGATTTTGAGGTGGTTTATATCTATTTACCTTGTCCTTTCTACGTGGATCTATGAATGCGCTCATTTTTGTATTAAATTTATAATTTTTATACACTAATTAAAAGAAAATCAGTTTCTAATTTTTCGGTCACTGATAATTTCTTGTGCTGTCAGTTTAGAGATGTGACACACGTCAGTGTACAAGAAAAAAAAAAAGATGTTAGGGGCGTGTTCAGTGATATATATTATGTAGTATTCGATTGGGCAGAAAAGAACACTATCGCTCAAGATTAAGTACTTTTTTAAATTCGATTGACATACAAATGCAATCTATTTGGAGTCGAGATCACCTATTTCGATTTATGTTTCTTTTTGAGTTTGCAATATAAGTACGTTTGCGTTTGACAACTTGTGGACCTTGTTTTCTTGGAAAGTCGACATTCCAAACAATCGATTTGCATAGTTGCCATGTCATGTTAGGTGAAGCGAACTGAATGAATAGCAAATTATGCGATTCGCGGCGAAGTGAAGGTGCTAGTAAACGGCATGTAGCAAGCCACATACGTATGTAACGTCATGGTATGGTCCCAATGGCTATACACCCCGTGTACAAGCTTTCATTGTGCACTCTCTGTTGACGTCAGAGCTACACACGAATGTGGCTTGCTAAATGCTGTGTACTAGCACATTCAGCTCCCAGAATAAATAGTTTGCGAAGTTTTCACCACCTTTCGTTTAATTTGTGTTTTTTGGACGAATGTAAGGGACCTATAACAATCGCCCTTATTCCGGTAGGCTTTTGTCGTATACGACTCATGTGTCGTATCGTTGCAAAAACGATATTCAGATTTTTTTCGAACTTTTGTTAACGATTTTGCTTCTTTTTCTGTGTATTCACTGTAATCGTTTGTCTCAATAAAGTTACAAACCCTGACTTAAAACCGAAGTGAAATAGTAGTCGTTTTCGATTAACGCCAACGGGAATAGGGTTGAATATTATACCAAGACGGAATGGCTTAATTTCTCAGGATAATGCAAATGTGTAGGCATTTTTATGAAGGTTTCATATCATAAATACTCTAAATGACCATCAGTGTTATTTTCCTGAACCCTCTTCACAACTGTTTTATTCGTAATTTTTTCTTACATAATGCTTATAACGATCACGGGTCGAAACATAAGTACTTTTGCTTTCACTATGTCGGGTCGTAAAATACTGTGCTTTTATTTTTACCATTAGTATATTTATATTTTACTATTTACATTGGTTTAAATATACATATTAATATTTGACTATAATTATCATTTAGTTTATTCTTGTTCAATAATAATTGATAATGTGAATTCTGTAGACAGTCCGAAGAAGATAAACATAAATGTAAATCAAATGAGAAAACAAAACTATAATTTGCAGAGTTACATAATAAAATCACAGTCAGAGAAGTGGGCACACTTTTTTGTTTATTTTAAATTATAATTTAAAGGAATTCCTTTCATTTCTTGTGAAGCGGTTTACAGACACAATTAGGGAAGACCGATAGTTACAAAACGAATCAAAGATTTACAATTACCTACACTCATAAGATTCATTAAATTCTAATATCAGAAATTAAGTGTGATTGTCCCTCAACTCTTATAAAAGAAATTGTAACAAAGTATAATATATAGAAACATGCAGAATGAACATAATGGATGGTGATGTGCAAAAAATATAAGAATTATTGTTTATATTACATATCTGCTACTTGTAGAATATAGTGCTGCTAAATATATTAAAAAAAATATTTATGTTTAACAGGTGTATCAACGCAATTTGCTAATGTAAACTTTAAAACAATTAAAATAATGTAAATTTCTTTTCATGATATTGAGAGTATAAATTATAATAATTTCATAAAGACCATCGTTTCCTTGCTGCCTTTCAAAATCTTAATAAAGACATTTAATTAAATAAAACGGTGTTTGGATCTTCATTATCCATTTGCTTAACGTGTCGTAGTACGTCCTTTTTCGTGATGACACCAAGCAGGCGACTGAAATAGAAAATCAAAAAGTTATGTCGTCGTTATTCATGTGTAATAAAAAATGTTAATAAGAATTATTATTAATGAAGTAAGATGGTCGACTAATAATTGTAAATTAAAAATGCGTTCCGCCCCGATGTGATGGCTGGGATTATCAGTATAGACGACCACCACATCTAAAAGCTCTGTTTCCGATTTCATTAATTTTTTAATGATTTTACTTATTAAATACCCCACGCCACGGACAAAAATATACCCTTTTGACGATAGTCTTTGACCAATGATTCGTCTTGAGGTATGATTCACAGTCAGTTTTTGATTGGTGAGTCTAGACCAGATATGGTGGTGGTTAAACGTCATATTTTGTATGATTAATAAAATAAAAACAATCCTAGTATAACAGTGCCCGATCATCACCACACAAACGACCTTCTGTCGACATTTATAGATACGAGTAAGCCTAGTTTTAAACGAACATATTTCTACACGTGCGTATCGCGCATTCAAGGTCACTCAAAATATTTTGATAATATATTTAGGGTATGATTTATTAATTACGATGTCAACGGGCTATTTTTGTAATGCACGAGACCACTTCCTTGAATTGTGGAAAAACAGACCATATTGTTTATGCAATATTTCGGGTTTGCTAATACCTGTTAATCCCGCGACCATGTGAATGTTGTGACGTCTTGTTTATAAGTCTATTGAGATGTATTAACACTTACCCATTGTGCGTAACTAGTGTTTGTCTTAGTCCCAACTTTCGGAACATATCCACAACGGTTTCCATTGGTGTTTGATCTGTAACCGTAATAGGCGCCATATCGAGAATTTTCTTAAGTTTCAACGGAGGTGGGCCCAAATTTTGTACCGGCGTTGCTGAAGTAAATAGCACCACCGACGAGCCATTGATTCCTTCAATGAGTCGCTTTGCATTTCCTAAATAAAACGAAATGCGTTTTTAGGGCATGTTTCTATTTCAAAAGCAATCACACTCACCAATTGCCAAATTAAGGTCCCTACGGAGGACAAAGCCAACTAAATACTGATTTTCCTTAGACACCACCACCGGGTATCCATTGTGTTCGGTTTCCTTGAGTAGTGATTCAATGTCATCTACCGCCATGGAATCCTGTGTTATTACCGATAGCGTCTCATTGCGTCTGTAAAATATATGAAATTTTAATTGTGAACTGAAAACGCTTCACAGAGAAATTACTTTGGTTGCATAACATCAGCCGCCAGGGTTGTATGTGCAAATTCGTCTTTACTATCCAAAAAGGGATAGCCATTCAATGCGATGTGTGCATCGTAAATGCCCTGAAAGGAAAAAGGAACTTTATTACTGCTGAAGGTATAACGCTAAAAAATTACCTGCCGTCCCAAAGCATCTCCCACCCATTTGGAAGCCATGGCAGCCGCCATTAGCGGCACAATATAGCCAACTCCTCCAGTCAACTCAAACATGATTACCACCAGGGAGACAGTCATTCGGGTTACACCTCCCAGTACAGCCGCTGCTCCCACCATTGCGTACAGCCCTGGCGTTATTAGATTCTGGCCGGTGACACATTCACCCGCAAAGAACCAAATGTTTGGATAGTTATACGCCAGTTGTTCGACACCTTAAATGCAATCTTTTGAATAACAAGCTCGATTTCAAACATATTATGTTCTTACCTATTCCAACAATTCGTCCCATTATGGCTCCAAGCAATAGCGATGGAATGAACAAACCACAAGGAACCTTCATACCAAAGGTAAACACCGTCAGAGCCAGCTTCAGGAAGAACGCCAAGATAAGCAGCCAAATAGCTTTGTATACTCCAGGACCAGGCTCCGCTATTTCTATGGCTGCTGCTGCTGCACTCGTTATGTTGTGACGCGTATAGTCACTGTTCAATGGTCCAAGTTAATTCTATTCTGTCATATTAATTTCCACTCACCATAGAGGATTGCTGTCATTAACTCCGCACTTGCTGAAGAGCATATAAATCAGCTCATTCATGTTCATCCTGGTGTATGGGTTCGGATAGCAGATAATCGTTGTAACTAAAGTCACAACAATCACCTCCACTACCGGATACTGACCCAATTTGCTAAATTTCCTGTATCGGCACCACCACAGGTTGGCTTTTATAAACACTGTTCCAGTTATACCCTGCAAATGTTTAGCACATTAGAAACAAATTTAAACACCAGTTTTTGACGACTCACTCCCAATACACCGAGCAGCACAAAAGGAATCAACTCGAAGAATATCCAAGGCTTATTGTATTCCACGAAGAACAGAACCGAGTGCTCGTTACCAAATGGCGTTATAGAACGCAAGACAAAAGCTGCTATCAACGCACAAAAAAACGACCGCCACAGCGTTTTCAAAGGAAAATAATACGAGACCTCCTCCAAACTGAAAAGCACACCGCCTATTGGTGCGCCGAATGCCACTGATACACCAGCTGCGGAAGCGGCGGAGAGAATTTCTCGTTTTTTCGCCTCGTTTCGACCATACTTAGGAAAGAGATGGGAAAATATATTTCCTATACAGCTCGCAATATGGACCATGGGGCCCTCTTTTCCCAGAGTTAACCCAGACGATACAGAGAGCATTAGACCAACCGACTTGATCAGCAGCGTCCATTTGCCAAGGTAGCCGCGAATGATAAAACCTGATAGGATGGTCTTTATTTCCGGTATGCCTGAGCCACATGCATACGGTGCAAACATACGCACAAGCGATGCACTAAGAGTGGCAAATAGAAGGGCCCACATTATGTAAAGAAAGTAAGAGACGATGTATGATCCCGCTCCGCTTCTAGATCGACCAAACACTTCGGGCCATGTTTTCCACTGAAATTTAAATGTGTTTGATTTTGGAAAATATGTACTCGTAGAGATTATTTGCTTACCGTTGTGCAGTTGCCATCGTCGAATACACTCTCTTTGGATGGCCAGCAACATTGTTCTCTGTTGAACCAGAAAGCTTGAGGGCAAATACCATGCTTGAGATCTGACATCCAACTTGCTCCGATATCTACCATTCCGGCTACGCAACCAGCGGCGATACCTACCAAAAGAACACACAGCCAGCCTGACCAAGCGTCGTGTGCCCCCTGTGAAAGAAAACAATAGTATTTGTTTAGCAAAACAATTTGGTTCCATTGAAATAAACATGATCTGTATGTAGTCTAAAATGCAGCAGACAAAAGGACGATCAAAATCCTCCTTACTGAGTCATCCGGTAAGTACCACGATTAGTGTTTTTCTACGACGATTAGCTTCTCATATCTTCAGCGTTGTTTCGTGGTATTTGGGATACTCAAAGACATTGGTTCAAACCAACGTTATTCGCAGAAAAAAATTCAAAATCTAAAATAATTGCCTCTATCCCATACCATACAATTATGTACATAATAACAACTTTGTTGACGATATTTTAGAGTTGTAATTACCTCAAGACAAAATACGAGAAAGCAATTACTATAACGTATATGCCCCTCAGCAAAATAGTTATTCAATTTGAATAAATCAGGTGTTATGCGATACGCTATTCATGGCCCCATGGGCCTTGTTTTTAAAGTTACAACATAATTACCTTTATTAAATCCCATAATGAATCCTGTCGTTTCTTAACTATATATCTGTGTCGCATACGATCTCTAGCAATATCTCGCTGCCAGTCTATTGTGTGAAAGTCATCATACTGCCCAATACCGGGTATATCATCATGAGGTTCTGAAAATCAATAGTACGCAATTAATGCAGCTTCAGTTTTATAATAAAACAAACAAAACTTTACCTTGCGAGCCATAAAACGAAATTGCGCCTGCAAAATAAAAATCAATACAAATGCATTAAAACATAAATGGGGACATTAATCTTGTTATATTATGCGAAGTACAAATAAACGGTGTATCTGCCTACATCTCGGATCTAATTTTCATTACAAGTTTAATAATATCCTAACGATGTGTTAATTTAATTCTTTAATAGCGCTAATTTTTGTGTTTGCCAGGCAATAATTGATATCAATACGTATTAATGATCAAAGTTAGATTTCGTTAACACTTTTTTGAAAGCGAAAAATTAGAGATCGGACACTGCAGCGACCGCCGGCATTATCGAAACCGGTTTCTCAAAAACAATAAGCATTAATGTAAACACGATTCGCGAGGGTTATAAAGAAATTGAAACACAAAAAAAAAAAAAAAAAAATTGACATACATACCGTCTGGATCATTGTAATCAGTCCCAAAAGCACTGTGAGTTGGCACATGGGTCCGATCCATTTCGGTATCCCTACTGTCGGCTAAATTCAAAGTAGAATGGGCTTCACTTGGACTTGTGCGCGGTGTGATGTCAATCATTTCATCATCATCAGCTGCGGTCAGCGATGTTGTCGTCGACAGTGGATGCTCCTGTTGGATATCTGGTGCAGTGTTATGACCGTTTGACTGGAAATTTACGTGACGTATTAACGACATGCCAAATAAGCGATACTACACAAATCATAGCGAAACAAAATATAAATCCAAAATCAGTAAATAACATCAAAGCTGACATTAGCGAACCATATGATATAACTATAGTTAGTTACACTTGCCTTACAAATCTGAGGTGAACGTATAATTTTTTTTGCAATTATGTAGGTATTCATAAAGTACACACAAAGAAAGATGCGATGAATCAGTTTCTTTCCACCTGCAAAAATGTGTGGCAGAGCAGCAGGTGAAGGTGCAATTATTTGATTGTACAAGTGTTATTTGATATACCAATATAATGTGCTGATAATATGGGGCGTTTTTGTATAATTTCTCAAGTGGAATTTCGATAAATCTCTTCTGTAATGCCAATGACATTTAGTCGAGTATATTGTTGTTATAGTCAGTGACTGAGTATGTATCAGATACTGGTGCATTTAATTAAATAATGCATGCCAGCACCATCTCATTTAATCCCTTACTGCAACACTCACCTTCTTTAAAACAGACTGATATGCGGTGATGTAGTTATTTCCTTCTGCGGCGACTGCTCTATTGCCTTTCAGTGGAAATTTTTCCATAATAAAATTTTATTCAACATCCGTAAAAAGCAATTTTCTGGACGTCGTCGCCAACAATAGAATTGTCTAAATTTTTACAATTTTATTAAATTTTTCTTTCGCAAATTTATACAATTAAAGCAAACAATGAAAGACCAATGAATTTTTTATACAGCTGGTTTCAAACACACTTATTCGGATTTTAAAACGATTAATTGATCAGAGGAATAAACGCACTCATATTTAGAATAACATGCTAATAAATAAATAATTTGGTAACTTTTCTTTCTTAAAAATTTGTATAGAAAAATATGTAGTGACGTGCTAAATTGAAAGCAAATCCAAGGAAAGTGACAGCAGATGACATTTTATTGTAATAATAATGTAGTAGATTGTTAGATGAAGTGTAGATGGGCGAAATTTTGTGATTGCATTGAACTAATAGTTGCCTTGTTATCTTTGAACTTTGTGCAATGTGTTTTCTTCTTATTTTTGTTTATTGTGTTTCTTTACTGGTATTATGCTTTTTGTGCTATTTAAATTATTTGTTTCGTCCGTTTGTTAAAGTTTTGTTTACGTTTTGTATTGATCAACGATTCTGTGCTTTGACCGATATTTCCTCAGACTCAGACGTGTGCCCACGAATTTTATTGTTTAGATATATTTTTCTTGAAATGTATTTTTATTTTGTTATTAGAGGTGTCACGCCCTTTTGTTCAATCCCGCCAGGTTTTGCAAAATGATTCAATCAGGCAATGTTCAGATATAGTAATTTAAATAACTTTGTTGTAAGGGTGGTGCCATGGTCCGTTTTCCAATCCCACCCACGCGCGGTTGTTTGTTTGGACAATGTACATCAATTCTACAATTTTACAACTTTAGCTCCCATGGGAGCGTTCAAAATGTATATTTTTTTATACGGGTGGTACCACGCCCCATCCAATTTTTATGCAACGCCCTTTTGCCGAGTTTTCACCAAATGTGAATCTAAACCATCCTTGGACCAACTCAAACACGCACACAAAATTTAATCAAAATCGGTCCTGCCGTTTAGGAAAAGTTCGATTAGAATACAATACATTAGTTACACACATAAAGGTAACAAATGCCTTACATGACTAATAACGCATATGTATGACCATTTTCTTCATGTGATATGGGTTTTCCATTGGGGGGAAATATATTTTTTTTAACTATATAGATCACTTTTTATGTCTCATTGGGCAACAAAATCAATATTTTTTTATCTGGATCACTGTTCACAGATATTGATATTTTTCAAAATTTTCACATCATCGTGTCAGAATAACAAGGTCGCATGTGAAAAAACATGCATTCGAGATACAGCGAAACTGCATAAAATCCTAATTTGCATGAGCACACAGGCCGTTTCCATGAAAGTCGTGTCGTTAGTTTTCAGTCTGTTCTTTAATCTTAGGCGTTCTATTAAGCGGCCCATAGACACTACACTTGTGTCTTCTCTTCACCGGTATCGGTCTACGGAAATGTGTGATGTGTGTCGGCTGGTGCGCACACCGATTTTGGTGTCAGATAAGGAGCGAGTAAAAATCAAAAGTTTTTGATTTTTGGTGTCGGTGGCTCGATCGGTGTGATGTGTATGAATATGTATATTTCTTTCTCTTACACGCTACAACAACCCACGCTTCCTTTCCCGAATGTATTCTCTGGGGGAGCAGTGGCTTAGTGTTGTACTACTGTGGGAGGGGTCCCAGCTCGCAGGTTCGATTCCAGCAAAAACAAGTCTGACAAAAATCCGGTCCAGAATTGGAGGTGCGTGTAACAACTGTAGAAGTATATGTACTGAGCCACACTCATGCCTTCCCATGAAAGTCATATTGGGCGAGACAGGTCGATTTTAAGTGAGTAGAAAAGAGAAGTGATTTTCAGTGTAATCTTAATCTACCATTCACTACCATAATTAATTTCATTTTAAGCATACTTTTTTTTTTAAATTACCCTTCCCGCCTAAAATAAATGAGATAGACCTCCCCCCCTGCCAAAGTAAAAAAAATTCTTGTATTTAACCCCTCTAAAATAAAACGTTGTCAATTTTTTGCGCCCAGTTATCGTACTCTCCCGCAGATTTAAAGCATCTTATATAAATTAGTTTCAGTAAATTTTATCACCCATTCTTTACTAAATTCTATGAAATAAACCAACTATTATCGGATCACGAGTCACGATTACAAGATGAGCAGTGCAGTTTTCGTCCCGGCAGAAGCGCAACCGACCAGTTATTAACTCTTAGAATGGTGCTCAAGAAGGCTTGGGAGGCTTGGGAGTATGCTACACCTGTTTCGTAAATTTGGGGAAAGCATATGACCGAGTCCCTCGAGGTAAACTCTGGGGTGTATTACAGGAGTATGGAGTTGATTCAATCTCTTTACACAAGCTGTAAAAGCAGTGTTCGGATAAACGGCGTTAAATCAATACCTTTCACCGTGGGCGTTGGACTTCGCCAGGGGTGCGTCTTGTCTCCTCGCCTTTTCATTACTTATATGGACTGGATGTTACAGCGCAGTCTTGGCGAAGAACGTTTCGAATTGGGAGATCTGAGGATAAGTCATTTGCCCTTTGCTGATGACTTGGTCATTCTTGGGTCCTCTCAGACTGAACTTCAACAAGCACTCAAACGGTTTTAGTCGTCAATTTTGCGACTTTAATTCGGTGTTTGTTCCAACTCTTACCTTTTGTCATGAGGTTTGGGTAATGACTGAAAGAATAAGATCGTGAGTACAAGCTGCTGAAATGATATTCCTCCACTGTATTGCTGGTGTGACCCGTTAGAGATCGCATTAGAATACCAGAATACGTGAGGAACTCAATGTCGAGCAGCTACTTCTCCGGACGGAGCGGTCTATGCTTCGGTGGTTTGGTCATATTAAACGCATGTTCCCAACCAGGATCCCACGACGTGCTATGGAATCCTTACCATCTAGGCAGGCGTCCTCTAGGTAGCTACACAAGATGAGATGGTTAGATCAAGTCTATAATCTCTCCTATACCCGTATGGGGATTGCCCTTGATGATTTAGAGTCGATGGCGGAGAATCGAGAGCTATGAAGGGTCCACTTGAGAAACCTACACCTACGACCTACTTAATGGACAATCGGACCATTAAAAGTTAATGAAAAATGAATGAACGAATTATCGGATCATTATACCATTTTGCAGAGAATTCAAAATTCCGTCTGGGTACCATTGCAATTAAAATAAACATATCAGCATGCTGATCTTTCCTGTAATTCGTATTATGTAACATAAACAAGATGACCGGCCAAAATGGGCTGGGCAAAAATCCTTTACTTGTGGTTCCTTCCCGCGGGCGCCCGCTTGAAAATGGCTAATCAGCCTGTCTGGTTAGTGTCAGCCAAGGGTCATACTTGCTTATCAGTCATTAGTAAATCAAGGCCGGACTAAGGTCCAGCAGGTGGTAGACAGGCTCCCATCCACCTGTCGCCCGGTGAGATACCACCACATCATGCTATAGGCTCCGTGAAGTAGTCTTGACTACGTTTCGGAGTTTGGCAGATGGGCCGGTGCAAAACGGATGGAACACAAATGCCATGATGCAACTTCCTGAGATAAAGAATTCCGAAGGTAAACTAGTCTCCCATTCGGATCTCCGGGGGGGACTATCTCAGGGGTTTCAACATGCAAATATTCACCAACAGGACTTGCAAGACGACAGACAACAACGAACACAAAGACAAAATAGACAAAACAAGGTCACTAACAGAAGAAAGCTAGCAACAGATTTCTGCAACATCCGATGTCTAGGATTCAACAATGTCAACGTCAGCTGCGTGCACCAGCGTCTACAAGAAAAAAAACCAGACGTCCTAGTCTTAACCGAGACTCAAATAAACTCAAACACTGACTACACATATCTTCGCTGTCCAGGATACGAACTACTTCCTCGTTTTCGATATAAGGGGGACTATGTGTGTTTGCCCGAACTGATCTGGCGTGTGAAAGAAAAGAAGAGATGGAACCTGCGGATCTCGACTTAATATGGCTAAAGGTCGTCCTACAAAGTTGTACTAAATTCTTTTGCTGCCTGTACCGCTCGCCAAACGATAACGAACCATCTAAATTATTTCGTCATTTATCCGAAAAGGTAGACTGGATACAAATTCATCATCCAACGGCTGAAGTTATTATACTTGGTGACTTCAATGCCCATAACATGGACTAGCTACGATATTCTAACAGAACGGACGATGCAGGGAAACAAGCTGAAGACTTCGCCATTAGCTGCAATCTCACTCAGCTCGTTGATAAACCAACGCGAATTCCTGACAATCCATCGTATTTCGGAAACACTTTAGATCTATTTCTCACAACCGAGCCAGATAATTATAAAATAAAAATATCTGCTCCCTTAGGGAATTCGGATCATGCTCAAATATCTGCTATCCTGTCTTTACCGACACCAATAGGAGCGAACCAGGATCGCCATCGTCTGATTTGGAATTATAGTAAATCTAACTGGGACGAGCTGCGTAATTTCTTCGGTTTGTTGCCATGGGCTGATATGTGCTTTAGAGATACCCATGTCAATATAGGTATGTGCGCAAAAGCCGTAATCGAAATGATTTTACTCGGTATGGAACTTTATATTCCACATTGCATCAAAAAACCAGCTTCAAATAAACCCTGGTTTAACAAAGAATGCAAGCGAATTACCGCAGCGAAAAACAAGGCTTTAGGTGAATGGCGGCCAAATCCATCGGAGCAAAAAAGATCAGAATTCATAATTCTTCGAAATAGATGCAACCTAATCATTGAATCGGCGAAGACAACTTACAACGAAAGAGTCACTAACAAAGTAATTGGATGTCCTAACGGCTTAGGCGCATTCTGGTCCATGGCAAAGACAATCAGTTCTAACTTTAGTTGCTCTTCCTTTCCACCTCTAGTAAAAGAAAATGGCACGCTAGCAATAACTCGCCTAAAGAAAAGGCAGACCTTTTCGCTAGCATGTTTTCACTGAACCCCACCCTAGATTCTGCACAACTAGAGCCACCAAATATCCCGAGGGTGCAAACATCGATGGCAGAAGTGAAATTTCGGCCTCGAATAATTCAACGCATCCTTAAGGAACTAGATTGCAATAAGGCAACGGGACCCGACTGAATTCCGGCTATATTACTCAATAGCTGTGCTCCAGAAATGGCACCTGTACTATGTAAGCTGTTTAGCATGTCGTACTCCCATAAGACGTTTCCTTCTTGCTGGAAAACCGCTCGCATTCAACCTATTCCAAAGAAAGGGAGGAAATGTCTGCCACAAAACTATCGTCCAATAGCGTTACTTTCAATGCTCTCAAAAGTAATGGAAAAGGCAATAAATGTCGAAATAATCAAATATCTAGAATGCCACCGATTAATAGGTGACAGGCAATACGGATTTCGGAGCCGTCGTTCCACTAGAGACCTGTTCAGCTATACGTAACGCACTTATGGACGCAAGCAATTGAACAACACGGCGAATCCAGAGCCGTAGCCTTGGACATATCAAAGGCATTTGACCGAGTCTGGCATAGAGCCCTATTAAGCAAGCTGGCGTCTTATGGATTACCACAACAACTCTGCGGATGGATGCAAAATTTTCTTCTGGGAAGATCGATCCAAGTTGTGGTAGATGGTGTATCATCTAATTCGTTTGCTATAAATGCAGGAGTGCCCCGAGGATCTATTCTTTCCCCAACTCTATTTCATTTCCACATCAACGATTTGCTTGCATCGACAAATAATAATATCTACAGCTTTGCTGATGACAGCACTCTTATATCCTCTATATCCTGTGAATGCGGCTACATCACACAGTCGCAAGATCGGCGTCCGCTAAGTTGAGCTACCTATTTAGAGCAAAGAGGTACTTTAGCCCCAAGCAACTTCTCCTTCTTTACAAAGCACAGGTTAGACCAGGCCTGGAATATTGCTCCCATATATGGAGCTCGGCCCCAAAACATTCACTTAACCTACTTGACAGCATACAGAGACGAGCAGTTCGACTTATTGGAGACCCTACACTCACATCGAATCTGCAACCGTTGGTGCACAGAAGACAAGTCGCTGACCTATGCTTGTTCTATAGGTACTTCCATGGTAGATGTTCCGAAGAACTCAAGGACATTATCCCTCGAAATGCAACTTTTGGGCGCCCCACAATACAGGCTGCTAATGCCTATGACCATACAGTACACTTGACAACCGCGAGGACATCATCTTTCCAAAACTCCTTCTGTTACAGGACAAGCAGACTTTGGAACTCGCTTCCTTGGGATATATTTCCAGAAGACTACAATTTGCAGCAATTTAAGTGCAGAACTAACATACACCTGCAAGCATCTCGGGGCGCTGATGAAGCGTTATAGGTTTGCCTTTCCCGGGAGAAGTATTTAAAAAAAAAATTGGAGGAATCAACTTCTCTTTAAGCATTAAAGATTTTAAAAGATTTTTTGTATTTTCAGACATTTTATAACAAATTAACAATTACTAAACATTAAAAATTAAAAAACACCGAAATATGAAGTAAGAATCAAGGATATAGTAATGGAATTACGTGGAATTGGGAAATCAACAACAACATCAAAAATCAAAGCTATGGAAGAGATTTAGAACTCGAAGTAATTTCAAGATTTACAATAAATGGGACCTCCACATCCTATGTACCTGATAAATACGGTTATATGTAAGAACCTTGAATATTTACGTCTGTGTAATTATTCAATCAGCTTATTTACGTTTAGTTTGTCCATTTGCATTGGCGCTATTCTACGATACCCGGAGGACTAGAGCTTAGCTTCAATGAGGGCCGAGGTCTGTGCTAATACATACGAGATGACCGGTCAAAATACATGTGAATGTGCTAGAGTAGATAGACCGGCATGTAGCGACCCACATACGTATGTAGCTCTGACGTCAACAAAGAGAGTGCGCAAAGGAGCTTACGCTGACGTAAAAATTAACCAATCAGAACATCATAATAAGAGTGCCACTAAACAATTTGCCTTATTTTTAAGTCTTACTAATAAAACTTGAATGTAAGTACATTATTATGTCATAATTCCTATCAAATCCTTTTTGAGAATGCTATTTTTAACGCTTGTGTATTTAAATATGCTGCTTTAAACATACGTAAGCTAACAGCGTATGTATTAGGTGCGGCCTTCATACCCAATCGAGCGCAAATAAAAAGCTACGTCAAATCAAATAAAATAATATACATATTTGCATTTGGCAAACTAAATGTTATCGCATCCCCCAGGTAAGCAAATATAGAATTCATTCTTGTAGCTGCTTGTCACTAACAGAATAGACCAAGCTGTGATAAAATATCACATCCCCCATTGTTCAGAACATGACATTTAAAATATACCTAGTTGAAATACGTATTCAGGGGGTCAGTTATATAAAAAGGATATACAATTAGGAAATTGGTAGCAGCACATTTTATTTAATATTATGCATGTTAATAGAAACTTTATGTATTATGATTTATAAATTATAAGTTATGTATGACCATAACATGATTAGTAGGTAGCTCTGTTTAGGCGTTGTTAATTTTCGTTAATTTTTTCTTTTTCTTTTTCTTAATTGAGAATACAGTTTGTAGTTTAACGCTCAGGATGCCAGGAGTAGACATCACTTTATATAGCTTTTCTCTATAGCTATTTAAAATACCGCAAATGTAAAATTGGACTTTTTTTTTGTTGAAACTTGAAAGTCTGAATTTCTTCTTGGAATACAATTTAAAATAAAAAAGTCGGGGCGAAACGCATTACTGGAGTCGAGGCCAGCTCAAATTTAAAAAAATTGTGATGACAATCGTACACTCCACCACTGTTCAATTCATAAATATGTTTATGATTGAAAATATGTAGTTCGATTAAAAAAGTTTAAAGTTTTCATCATATTTAAAAAATTTCAAAATTACAATGGACGTTATGGATCTACCTCTACTCGATTCTTCTACACACTACTCCCCTTAAGAACAAATTTATCATCACAGCTCTCCTCGATGTGTTGTACAAAGCACATTTTCTTCTTTGAAAAAGAGATATTTCATCTTATTGAGGTAATTTACGTTTTAGCGGTTTGCATTGGTTACGTATCCTGAAATTGACATTGCCACAGGTATCATTGAGGTTTTTCTACTATATAAGGAATAAAAATGGGACAATTGTTATCAGTTCTTTGTTTGTCGCCAAAGAAGTCAAGTCTTATAAAAGTGGTTCGCATAAAAGAAGAAAAATATTCGATATGGTTAAATTAGTTACATTTGTGTTGGCAGTAGTTAGTATCTTACTGGGTCTTACCGCTGCACTACCAACTCCTGATGAAGAGAGATATCTGGATAAAGAAGTAAGTTTTAATCAGCATAATTGTGACTAAAACTTATCTCACTGATTCAATATTTTGTGACAGTATGCCAGAGAATTACTTAATTGGCTATCAGCAATCCAAGCTCCAGTTCCTAACAATCAGTGCAAATATTATGGTAACGGACTGTCTGGACCAATGCCCAAACGAAACTCGGAATTAATAAATTCCCTGCTAAGTCTACCCAAGAATATGAACGATGCTGGAAAATAAGATAACAACAATCATCCTACCGTTTCATTTAATTATGAAATTTAAATAATCATTATCAACCATTATATAAATCTATTGAAAATAAAACAATTCAGATGAAACGTTATAACGTTTAAGTGTAGTGATAAATTGTAATTAGTGCGTGTATTATAAGATATTATTTATCTGTTTCAACACTATATTTTAAAATCAAACTCCATCTAAGTTCTAGCTTGGACTAAAAGTTCACCATCGAATTTTATTTAAAATTTGGCTGGAATTGGACAATATTTTTGAAATACACTCTAGGTTACTCTAAGCGCATGTCCCTAATGGAATTAGTGCATCAGGTAAGCATCCTCTGTCTAGATGCCCGTCAGAATGAGGTGGTTAGATCAAGTTTAAAATCTCCCCTTATGAACATTTGATGGCTCAGAGTGTTTGGTGGAAGATTGTAAGTTATAAATTGTGCATAAACATCAAACATTACAAAAAATTACGATGATGACTTTTTCGTGAGATACTAACTGGTACTACTAATCATTCGTTGCGAGATGTTTAATTATTTTGGACGGCATTTTAGGTTATAAGATGACGAAAATAGTATGGCAGGAATTTTAAAAATTTTGCGATTTGTCAAATTGTTTTTTAATAATGAAAGTGATAAGGATAGGACAAGTGTGTTGTGTGATAACTCTTGCATGTGGAAACCCCCATTAAATTGCACATACCTACTACCTAGGTACAGATATTGTAAATAGAACATTTCCATATCTTTTGTTATTATTATTTTTGTTTAACATTTATGTGTGAAAAAGTAAATGTAAATTAGTTGTCGATTCCCTTTCGTGACGTCAAATAGCTTTCTTTTGATACTTCATTTGGATTGGCGAAGTGTGTGAACCGCAAAATGAGGCCATTGTTAAGTTACAGCCTTAAGGAAATTTCTGTTGTACTTTACACATAATCTCCATAAAAAAGTTATGGCAGCCTAAATTCAACTGTTAGGCTTGTGGTCTCACTTTTACTTATCACTTGCCTTGACTGTAGAAAAACGGATCTCTCCCTCTGAAGCCATGCTGGATTTACATGCCACTGCTTATCTGAAAACTGAGTACATCGCATTGATCAGGATAAACATTACCTAGCAGTTACATTTTCATCCAAATCGAAAATAGCGTTTTCGAGATATGAGCAGTTTTTAAAGTACCATTATTAGCGATTTAGGTAGAAATCGAAGGACGCAGTCATGGTTCAAAAAACACTATTTCGCAACTGTTTATCTGAAAACTGAGCACAAGGTATTATTCTAATTTTAAGCACTAGGTACCTGCCAGTTGCATTTTTATCATAATCGAAAATGGCGCTTTTGAGATATGAGCAATTTTTTAAAGTACTATTACTAGCGATTTGGGTGGATATCAAAGGACGCAGTCATTTGATAGAAAAAATGAGCTTGCTATCAAGTTAAGAATTATGATATTACCTTAAGAATACGTTTTTACCGTTTTCGAGAAAATGCCAATTTTCAAAAGTGCTGTTGTTGGACTTTTTATCGAGAAACTGGGTATGCAGTCATGTTAAGCATGTCTGCATTAATTATTCAACTATCAATTTTGGTTCAAATAGTTGGAGCCGTTTTCGAAAAAATCTAAATTGTTTGAAATTTTGTAAAATTTTTATATGGGAAGTACGGTTAATATTAGGGCTAGAATGAAAAAAAAAGCGGGAAGCCCACAAACTCTAAATGCGAAGTTTGAAACAAATCCGTTGAAACGACTAGATTTCAGAGCTATGGGACAAACACACATACGGACAGACAGAATTGCGAAACCCACTTTTTGAGTATCGTATCAGAATTGATCAAAATCTCGAGGTCGAAATTTTGTATGAAAACAATATCTTTCTCTTACTACGTATACGAGCAAGTTAAAAAGCAATGTTCCTGAGTAATGATTATGCTTTATTATACCTACTATGATGCAATTTACGTGATAACGGGTATCGTATAGGTACTTTTTGTACGGCGTTGTCTGAATTGATGCCAAAAAGTTATAGGTATATATAGAAATTAGAATCGTTCAGTGAAATTAGAACGGGTCCCGGCTTAATAGTCAAGTTGGAGGTAGGGGTAGAGCCTCATAAGAAAAATTGCTAAGATCAGGTAACTATTTCCATTTTTGTCGTAAAGGAAAAACTGATTTCATAGGTAGAGCTAAAATCGCTCTTATTTGCTGACTATCCTTCTTATTTTTTTGCAGCGCGGTGTTAAAAACTGAACATCGTGGGGCATTGAGGTGTGACTTCAAATATATTTTTGGTTTCATTCTTCGCAGTTTATCACATCTATGTAATTCTTTATTGAACTCGGCTCAGCAGTAATTACAGCTTACAAATATGTATATAGTATATTACATACATGAAATATTAATTAAAGTCCCTAAAATAATACACTACGATTTTTGGGTTAAAGTCTACCATTTATACAGAAATACATAGTTCCTTCAATTATTTTTCAATTTTAATGATTGACTGACTGATTAAATACTATTTTGTTAAGAGTTTATACTACATATACATACTAGTGAAGAAAAGAAGAATGCATAAAATACTTAAAAATTGTGATGAAAACGTTTTTAGTTGCAGCATTATTGGGAAGGATCTCATTTAGCATAGTTGGCAGGTAATAATTTCCCTCGTTTAAGCATGTTAATTTATTTCAATAATAACATTCATTGATTTAATATTCCTCCGAGCGATGTTAAGCATGTTACAAAATATTGGTCAGCTGTAGATCTTGTATCGTGGTGTAGTCTATTTTCCTAGCTGTAATATGTATGGTCGTACAAATAGAATTCCTTAATTACTTGACGCAAATAAAGCTGGTCTATCAACGAGATAGGAGTAAGACAAACCCGTTTGACTCACATCCTCGAATAGACTTCGCAAGAACAACCATAATAGTCTACCGTTCATTTCTTTATGTAGCAAGCGTGCATGTAATCGAAAATAGTGACACATTTGAACTTTTTTTTATTATGATCATTTATATTTTATTAAACCAATTGTTTGTGTACATTTATACAATTTTAAATAAACAATTATTTAGTACATTATTTAAAAAAAACTACTTTGCCCTCATTACAGTTATCTACGATCGCCCTTTACGTTCGCTCTAGACTGATTGCTACGACCAGCTCGATTAGTTTTCTGCTGTTGCTGAGCATTGGATTGTCCTGATATACCAGCAATTGGCTTAACTGGATCTGCTGGAGGAATAACTCTACCCTGCTGCGTTTGCATTTTTTGAGCTTGTGCGGCAAGAGGAACGGGAACAGTGACACTTGGCGGAACTGCTATTGGTCTACTCGCTACTATCTGGCTACCATTTGCAGCACCATTATTGGGCATTTGTCCTGGACCTGGTATTGGCATTTGAGGGTTCATTACCATTTGTATTTCAGGTCGTTTCTGTTCGCTCATGTTAAGTTGTTCGTTGAATGTGAGACAAAATTCTCCCATTTTAAAGATATCTCCATTCTTTCCCGAATATAATGTAAGGCAGTGACGCCAGATAGATGCATATCCCTTTGTCAATTTGATGATATCTCCAGGTTGAATCAATTTACCTGGTTCATCCCAAATGGAAACATTGATGCAGGCGGTAGGGTCTCCAACTTTAAAGTTTCGAACTTCTCTGTTTTCTTTAGTAACAGTTGCTGTTCCAATTTCAAGTACGATAAATATGACATTTATATTTTTCAAACCAGGCTTTATATCCTTGATCGCTATACATTCGTTATTAAACATTTTACTGAGAAGAAATTAATAATAATAATAAATTCTTTGCCTTTTTGTTGTCACTATTGAAAACTCCGAAAACGAATGCGCTGTGAGAGGAAGCGAACTGTCAGTCTATATACTTTGGGGAGTGTTCACTGGTAAACAAAACATAGGTACTAGAAATGTACAGTTTGTAACGAAAATAATATCAATTATTTGCGATTGTATTAACAACAAGTACTACAAAAATTACTTACTTTTTTCGGGCTTACTTTAATTTGTGCAAAAGCCATAATATCCTATGTGCTGGGCCACGCATGCCTTCCCATGTAGGTCGTGGCGGGCGAGATGGGTAGATTTTTTGGTTAAGCTAAGTACGCAGCTCTAGCGAAACTAGATTTTAGGTGCTCTCAAATTTTTTTCTCCAAACTAAATCTTTAATTTGACATTGTGGATATAAGTGTCATAGAAAATATGTGGCTGTTTGTTAAAAAGTATTAATATTTTCGTTGCGCTTTCTTTTTTCTTTGTCTGCTATTCTTTGATTTCAAATTGTCCACTTTTAAAGGATTCTTCAAAAAATTAAAAAATTCAGCTTGAGAAAATGTGGGTATACATAGTCTAATGGAAATTTGATTTTTTAGGTGAAAGCAGCGTACCGCTCGGCTAAATGGATTCGTTTAAATTTAGCTCAGCTAAATTTTGGAGAGAATTTTGTATGGTAGCTAAAATTTAGCTCGAGCAGCGTACTAAGCTTTAAGCTGCTAGAGCTAAATTTTAAAAGAAGGGTATATTACACCAAAATCCTTTCTCATATATACTCACTTAAAATCGACTTATCTTCCCCGACACCACTTTCAGGGGGGAAGGCATGTATGTAGGTTTGTAGGCATGTGTGGTTTAGCACCATTACAGTGTTTTGTTAAACATTGTGCCATTGCATCAATATGGGATGCGACTATGCGAGTGCGAACGTGTATAAAAAAAACGTTATGGGAAGTAAAGCGTGAAATTGGTCAGTCCATTCCATAATAAACTAGTATTACAAATCATGGCCCTTACATAATTTATAAGCAAGCAGCCTGGAAAAATTGAGAAACATAAATGGCTAGAGAATGTCAATAGTGATTACCTATTATGCGTGCGTATTTCAATAGCCTCGTCACAGATACACGTCATCTTGCAAAACGAATGCAATACGTCAATTTATTACAAAACATTTCGCAATAAGAATGTAATAGGAAGATAAAAGAATAGATTTTGATCAGATCCCGCATGACATTTCCCTTTCTAATTGTACCAAACTTTGCTGAATCATACACGTCTATTCAGTATAAAGAATCTATACTTCTCCTTCACACAACAGTAATCAGCTGATTTCCGGCGAGCGAGACGTCGAACGTATATTTTCGTTGGAAGCAGGAGGTAAACAAGAAGTTTTCCTTTTGTCATCGCAGCAGCAGAACCTGCAACAGAAGAAAACTTCAATAAAAAAAGTTAAAACGCTGCCCCAATATACAGACTTGTATAAAATTTTCATCGAAAAAAATGATCTAAATAAGATTTACTCCTCCATTATACCCAGAAAATTCCGAAAAACGTTAACAAAAACTATTCTTCCACCTACGACGACAGAAAAAAGCAAAAACGAAATTACATAAATTCCAAATACTTCAGAAAGTATGGATAATCTAAAAATCAAATTTATCGGAGTCTTACGGGAGGACAACATGAACAACTTGGCTGGCATTTTACATTGCAAACGACGTCTTGAATGGACCCGAGAATGGCTAAGGAAAAATCAAGACCAATTCACTGCGAAGGAGAACATACTCAAAGAAATCCAATTCCGCACCAACGAAATCTATCATTTGAATTGCTTCTTCGACATTACAGAGAAGCAATTTAGATTTTTAGTTAATAAATTGGGACCACTCATCACAAATTATCAGCCACATCGCAAGAAGAAGTTCTTCAGTGCCGAGGAACGTCTAGCTATAACACTGAAATATCTAGCTACAGGTAAGTGAGCTATGAACGCATTTTTTTTTAATACTTCCTCCTAAACACGTCGGAAGGAACATGTTATTTGGGGGCCATTTTTCGTAAGTTGTAATTTGTAAACACCAAACGCTGATGGATATATTTTTTTGCTTTTGGGTGAAATCGAGTTTATTTTTACCTTTTTTTTCTATCTACGACTCATGGGATGAGGTGTTTTTTGTGTGTATTTCATAAGATGTTTGCAAGGAAAATTGGACGCGGAGTGCAATCAAGTATTTTGATTTACATAATGCACTTTGATCCCGGATTGGGATAATTTGGGGTGTGTCCTTTTTTGTCCATAATTTTTTTTTTTTTGGCGAGACGATGAAAAAGATTTGCTTGAACAGACAAAAGCATGACGTGAATCACGCACACACAGTTTGTTGTTGTTTCACTTTTTTTTCTCATCGAAAACAACAGCAGAGTAGTATATCAACAGCGATAGGGGCCGTTTATGCAGAGGTTTTATAAAAAGTGTTTGGATTTGATTTAATTGTACGAAAAAAAAATCGATTGAAGAAATTCTGCTTAGAGGGTGGTGGTCGAATGAAATCAGAAATTAGAGGGTTGACTTTCAATTGGAACATGATTTATTAGATATGCTTGAAGCTTTTGCAAACTTTGTACATAATTGGTATACAAATTGGCAAATGTAAGGGAAGTTGTATTATGAAATGGAAATGAACAT
The DNA here is from genome assembly GCA_949372485.1 of Cheilosia soror. Lineage (NCBI taxonomy): Eukaryota > Metazoa > Arthropoda > Insecta > Diptera > Syrphidae > Cheilosia > Cheilosia soror. Next base: position 4,999,383 of record OX443561.1, read on the forward strand.
CGATTTAGATGTTTTACTGGATATTTACCAAATAGGTTTTATAGATGCCTATACTAACTTACCTAATGCATTCTTATATCCTTATATCAACGAATGCGGTTTTTGAAGGAAATGTTTTTTTTTCTTATAGGTTGGGTATTGTGAACTAGGAATTGCGGTTTTTAAACCCAAAATCAGACTGCTCACCTTTTTTATTTAAAGTGCTACAGAAATTGAAATGCTTGCTTGTAGGTCACCCGTAAGAGATCGAAAGCTTTGTATGTTGTTGTTGTTGTAGTAGCAGCTTCATTCGTCAATTCGTCTATGGTTTCTAGTCCTAGGAATTGTGCCACTTCAGTTGGGTTCTGGGCAGCTGTTCTGTATGTTGGGGTCTACGCAGGACATGTAGCTATTTAGTTTGTTTCACCAACCCGACCGGAGTTGGGCTAGTGTTGTTCTGGTTGGACGTGGGAGTGATTTCTCTTCGGTAGCAATACTTTGTGGTGGTCTGCCGCCGAGCACAACGTTTGCTTTATAGTTAGCGATCTTACTTTACTTACTTAAGGTGGCGCTACAGTCCGGGGTGGACCTGGGCCTCAACCAACAAGCGTCTCCAGCCAGCACGATCTTTGGCCAGATGTCTCCAGTTTCGCACGCTAAGTTGGTTAAGGTCCCTTTCCACTTGCTTGCGCCACCTGAGTCGCGGTCTTCCTCTACTGCGCCGTCCCTCGGGTGTGAATTCGAAAATCTTTCGGGCCGGAGCATTCATGTCCATTCGCTCTACATGACCCAGCCACCGCAGTCATTGTATCTTCACTCTTCTGGCTAGGTCAATGTCTCCTCCTCCATTCACCGTCTAGGCAGACGGGACCGAAAATTACTCGAAGAATTTTCCTCTCAAAGCAACCAAGAGTAACCTCATTCGCTTTTGATAAAGTCCATGCCTATGCACCATAAAGAAGGACTGGGATGATTAAGGTCTTATAAGGGGTCACTTTAGTTGTTCGAGAGAGGGCTTTGGTACTCAATTGCTTTCTTAGCCCAAAGAAACAGCGATTGGCAAGAGTTATTCTTCGTTTAATCTCAGCGCTGGTGTCATTGGGCCTCCGCACACGAGACTAATTCTGCCGGCATAAAACTGATTTTGTTGGCGAGGGGACTGAGGTGAGGGGGAAACAAACGGAATAAAATGTTCTGCCGAGTTTGAGCGGTTAAACAAGGCATAAAACTAATATATACACAACTTTCAAAATATTTCAATTTTGAAAATAATACTACACAATGAAAAGGGGTTCATATATATAATTCTTTTGCCGGCAGAAATCATCCCGTGTGCGCTCGAAGTATGGTATAAAAACTGCTTGCTGCCGGCAGAATTAATCTCGTGTGCGGAGGCCCATTGTCTGAGTTCATAGCGGAGTCCAGCGATCGTATGTGTTTTATTCCTGCTGCGTATTGTTCGGAATTGAATTGGGTTGTACAAGGTGGTCTATTTCGTCTTGGAAGTCTGTGATGTACTTTCCTTGTATCGTCAGCGATAGATCAGGCAGGGTTGTATTTGCTCTCCCATTAATAATTCTTACGGATATAGTACGATTCCATTAATTCACTTTAAACGAATAAATCGTTTTCAAGAAAACGCAAACCTATTGTTTAATAAAAATGTTAGTCTTATTTAATTTAGACGAACTACTCGGACCACTATCCTCTTCAACAGGTCTCTTAAGTTTCTGCTTCTGGTTCTCATCGCTCCACGCGAACGCGAGTCGTGTCGCTCGTGAGACTTGTAACCGCCTTCCCTCGTTACACAGGGTGTTTCAAAGAAATTTGCCCTTACCTGCAAAAAACATGCTCTTCATAGACTTACATCACTTTCCGAAAATCCTTTGGCTTCAGGCAACGTTATCGGTGATGTTTATGACACAATAATTACCGTAAGACGCCTTTATCGGAGTCATAATGAAGACCTCTTTTAAGATATTTTTTTACGGGCTCCCGGCAGGTTTAGAAGAATTTCCATTTTGCAGAATAGTGGGCTCTTAACAGTGGCATGTAATGTAGAGTCTGCTATTTTTATCTTTGCTCCACTCCATGCGATGGGTTTCTTGCAGTCAGTTGCCTCAACAAATATTTACAGGTTAAATCCTGATAGGTATCCTGATTACTTATTTTTGTGAACATTTTTAATTCCTATTCGTTTGAATTCCAACACACCGTTTGATAGAACATAAATGGTATATATAATTCTTTTAAATTCAATTGTTTGAGCTTTTTTTGAGTGAATGCATCTTTAAAAAAGGTTGTCCTTACCGAAAGCTGTCATGCCACATTTATTCTTTTTAAGGCAGACTTTACAGTCCACATATTTGGCATATATTGATCACAACTTTATGGCTTTCCCATGAAATATTCTATCTAATAAATACGAAACACTATTCGATACTGACACACTTTTCCGTTTTTATTTGCAGGCGAGTTCCATTCATGTAGAAACTACTGTTTCCGAGCATCAAAACCTGTGATATTGAAGATGATCGGCGACATTTGCTTGAATATCTACGAAACACTAAAGGATGTGTTCATTTCCACCCCAAAGACTGAAGAGGAATGGAAAACCATTTCCAGTGCGTATTACAAAAAGACACGAATTCCAAATTGCATTGGTAGCCTAACAATGAAACGCATAACGTTCAACAAACATCCCCTTAAGCAAACCGATGGCGAGGATACATTGATATTCACGGGCATTGTCGATTCCAACGACAATTTCATCTACGCCGATGTCGGACCCAGTCCCAGCAATAGCGAAAACGTCTTCGAATCATCAACAATCAAAGGTCTAATAGAACAGGATCAGCTGAATTTGCCAAAACAACCTGACGCCGGACCAACCTACTACTTTGTCGGTCATGGTGCCCTGCCGCTTAAAACGTACCTTTTGAATACCCTTAAATATGTACCATACAGCAGTAGTGAGAGTTCAACATGGTTCAATTATGGCACTCCCGAATACGAATACTGCTACGCCATGGATCAAGTAGAATACAATTCCGAAAGTGCCCTACGCATGTTAACCAACATATTTCCCATTCTGTCGGCGCCATTTCGAATCGACACCGAAAATGCCCGAAAGATAACTCTTGGCTGTGTGGCGTTGTATAATTTCTTGCGAAAAACCGAACGGTCATTTTACAAAAGTTCGGAGAAGATCAAGTGCGAAGAAGAGTGCATCATTGACGACGAAGAGGAACTAAAAGAACTGGAAGAGAACAGTCCCAATATATCCGAGTCTATGTGCTTAAAAGTACTGCGGAAGCAATCAGGTGACGATACATCGGCTGACGTCGGGCGGAAGTGGCTAATCGAATACTTTTCCGATCGAAAGAATCAGATTTATTAGATAGGGAAATGGAAATAATATTAATTTATACATTTATATATATATATATATAAATATATTATGTATATGTGTACTCGCTATCTTCCACCTTGATAATTGAGTTTTGTTGGAACTTACTAGTTGTTTTATTAATTCTTTTTTAAGTTCATATTTATATACAAGCATATATTTTCAACAGTTAGCGTTTAAATAGGAGGATTTAATAAAATTGGAATAAACTTGAATTTCCAGTATTAAAACAAAAACAATGCTGTTTCAATGATAATATTAAAATACGGATTCTGGTCACACTAGAGAAATCTTAAAGGTTACTTTTCAACAAGTTAAAATGTTTCTATTTCTTGTACAGTAATGATCAGAACCCATTGGGAGGTGATCTCTTGCCAAAAGGATCATTTAGCAAGCCGATGGCTAAGGCCATGTGATGTGTCAATTGGGCTAAATAATTATCCTCGGATAATTTTCTGACACTGCACTGATGGAAATCGAATTTCCAGCTGTCAAAAAATTATCCTGCTCCGAGAGCAAGATAATAAATTATGCCATAGGCTAATTTTTGTATGTTTTCTTTTGCTTGAGTTGTGCTGGAATGTTAAAGAGAAAATAAAACACTGAGGGCTAACTTCGCACTTCGAATGCAAATGCGAACGCCATTTTAGACGTGAAGTGGTGCGATAGATGTTTCGATGGCGAATTAAGTCGTCAGCGGTGCATTTGCATGGTGAAAAAAAATAAACGGCACCGAAGGATAGTGATTTTCTTTGAAAGTAGACATTCCAAACACACGTTTTGCATAGATGCCATGTTCGCCGCGAAGCAAACTGAATGAATCGCAAATTATGCTATTCGCGGCAAAGTTAGCCCCTGAATTTCAATTAATTAATAGCGTAAAATTCGATAAGTTTCTGCTTTAAGATTGGAGTTTGGTGAACTTCTCTTTCAACACTTTCATAAGTGTCAGAAAATTAATTAGAATCTGTCAGTGGGCGGTATTTTCTATGAAAAATGAATCGAATTTTATTCATTTTGAATTGAGACGCTTTTCAAGACAGTTATATTATGGGTATGGGATGTTGTCAGACGTTTGCAAGAGATGTCGCCCTGGGAAAACCCTTAATCGGCCCTAGCGAGGTACCTGCTCGTTGGAAGTTACATTCGAGGTATCCGTCTTCGGAAAGAATAAATAAAATGAGAATGCACATTGATTTGACATGACGTAGTAGGTATCGTGCCACATCATGAATTTCCTATTGTATTTAGTTTGCTTTTGTCTTAGGAACACAAATTTAAGCAATATATACAACAAATTAACTTTCTAAACAGTCACCCCTATTCCAGTTGGCGTTTGTCGCTCCGGTTTCGCATTTTCGCGTTCGTTTGAGCAGACATTTAAACTGCCCGGCGAACCCTAGAAATGCACATTTAAGGTTAAGATTTCCTTACGAGACGCCTCTCTACGATGTTTTTTGATGGCCTGTGGCGCTGTACCGGACCGCATTGATGCTGATTTTTTTACGCAGACGACATTGTAATCCTAATGAGTGGAAAATACCTACCCACTATTAGCGAACTCATGGAATCTGCTCTAAAGGAATTATCCTCGTGGGCAGGACCAAACGGCCTCGGAGTAAATCCAAGCAAAACCGAAACTGTCCTTTTTACTAGGAGAAGAAAAATCAAAAAATTCGATCTGCCGAAGTTGAACGGAATTTGTCTGAAACTTTCCTCAGAAGCTAAGTATCTGGGTATCATCCTGGACTCTAAACTTACCTGGAAACGCAACACAGAAGAAAGAGCAAAGAAAGCACTATGTGCCTTCTACGCATGCAAGAAAACTTTTGGTAAACGCTGGGGTATGCGCCCTTATAATCCATTGGATGTTTACGGCAATTATAAGACCCATACTTACTTATGGGTCCATTGTTTGGTGGAAGGCAATAGAAAAGGTAACCTATCTCAATAACCTATCCAAGGTACAGAGATATTGGCATGCATCGGAATAACGGGAGCAATAAGATCAACACCTCAAGCCGGGCTGGAGATGATTCTAAATCTACCACCCCTAAGTGAATACATTTGCAGCATGGCAGCCAAGGGAGCCCTCCGCCTAAAGGAGGCAAAAACCTGGAAGCACAGCTCCTATGGGCACGGTTCCATAATTCAAAAATACTTGAGTATTGATCTGGCTAGAAAAACGGACTACATGATTCCGTACCAGAGCTTCAACAAAAACTACTCTACCTACATACCCCAAAGACAGGATTGGATTACTAACACGCACGCAAGCGTACAAGAAATACAAATCTACACTGACGGGTCAAAAATGGAAGTAGGCACAGGAGCCGGAGTATTCTGCGAGTCCCTAGGTATAAGTGACTCGTACAAACTCCCAGATGAGTGCAGTGTCTTCCAAGCTAAAATAGTCGCCATCGACAAGGCAGCAAGTACCATATCTACAAAGAATCTTGACCCTTACAATCTTCGTAGACAGTCAGGCGGCCATTAAAGCACTAGACAGCGCAACTGTCAAAGCAAAGACTGTCAAGGACTGTCAAAGAGCCCTAAACAAAATAAGCGAGAAACACATGCGGTCACGCTCTGCTGGGTTCCCGGACATAGTGACATTGATGGAAATGAAAAAGCGGACGAGCTGGCAAGAACTGGGTCGGAGCTTGATGCAGTAAATATCATTGCATCAAGACATCCCAATTAGTGTAGCACAAAGAAATATTGACCAAAAATCAAGGAAAAAATTAACACCACCTGGTCTAACAGACACGACTGCGTTATATCCCGTAGCCTTTGGCCAAGAATCTACGAAAAAAGAACAGGATGTATTCTGAAAATGAATAAACGAGATATTTGAATCTTAACAGGTGTACTGACAGGCCACTGTACCATTAGTACCATGGCTACAAGACTGGGTATTAACTCACCAGACTACTGCAGGAGCTGTCAAGATATAGAAGAAACGAAGACCATCAAGCACCTGCTCTGCGAATGCCCAAACCTCCAAACCAGTCGACTCCGATACATGGGAGACAAACTTTTCGGAGACCTAGAGGACATAGTACAGGTACCACTGACGAACACAATCAGGTTTGTTAAAAGTACGGGATGGTTTACTTAGTAGTCCAACCCCGCCAAGGAACAACTCCAAGAAACCAGGTAAAGTGTTTATGCATGTTTTTTGTGTTGTCCAATAAAATGAACATTTTTATCCACGACCAAAAACCACAAGGGATCACAATGGACCAAAAGGCCCTCGTGGTAGCACAGCACTCTTAAAGCTGTGCACTTCCCTCATACCTAACCTAACCTAAGAGAGAAAAGTAGTTTCTCTTTATGGAATATAATACACAGTATTGCACAAATGGTAATATTCTGTAGTTGAATGGAATGGTATTTTCTATTTCAAAAAATATTAGTGCACACAACATACCTAATACAATACTAAAAGCATTAATTTCCGCAAAAGCAAATGCATCACTAGCATTATTTCTTAACAGTATACCTTATTTTATTCGTATCATATCATATACATAAATTTATTTAAACACAATTTATTTAGTATATTCTCCTGCTCCAGTGTGGCCATTTTTTGACAATTGAGTACAAGGAATCTCCAGGACTTACAGTAGAGCTGAACTGCCTATGACCAAATAGTTTATAATTCGTTGATATTTTTCCAAGGCGAACACCTTCGGCTATGAATTCTTGTGCTACATTAATTGCCGCTTCACTAGGTGGTTGCCGATTGAAATTTCCAATAAAAGCTAAACCTACGCTGCCGGCATTATGACCTTTAGTATGTGCACCGACTTTACTCCAGCCCCTACCCTCATAAACGTTACCGTCGTTTCCGATAAGAAAATTATACGCAATATCACTAAAACCGAATGTATCCATTTGTAGTTTTTGAATATTCCGCACCTTCTGGTCACAGGACGACTAAATAAGAACACTTTTAGTATGATCTTAATTTGAAAATGTAAATTGCGACAAACTTACCCTATCATTGCAAGATTCCGAAGCTGTGTGGCTTATAATAACCTTATCAACGGGCATCACCAAACTATCTATCTCTCCATCAGCATCCTGAGCTTCCCAGTCGACTTTCGATACCACCGATTTATTAGCAATTATTAGGCAACACAAAAGACACAATATTAATCCCAATAATAATTTTGACGAAGTCATGTTGTGAGAAATTCTTATTAAAACCGCGTTCCCAAGCGCTTAAACGAGAGTCGAGAAATGATTGCTCGCGAATGATGTGATGGCTGAGGTTCCAGATGCAGATAGCCTTTAGTATGTCGCTTTATCGATGACGTCGGCAGGGGAAACACAATTTTTTAAAAAATATTGAGATAAGTTTTTGTTTAGCTAGGCGATTGGTAAATATTTTACTTTCCGAGTTGTGGGGAAAAATATTTTACAGAAACAATAGCAGACATAAATGTGCCCCTAATTGAATAAATGGGACTTTACATTAATTCTTAAACCCAGAGTGACTTCATATTAAATATGGGGAAATTTGATGTATGATGTGCCTTTTGATTATTGACTCAATGATTTCTAAATGGCTTTAATCACTTATCTTTTATTTTCAATGTGTATGTATGTATAAGTTCATAATTGTGTAGCTACGTAACGTACGTTGCAAATAATTTTGAAAGTGGTGTTACTATCATGATTCATACTTCTGCATAAATGCAGATAGGTACCTAGTAGATAACATAGAGAAACTAAATATTGGGGTGGAACTAGAAATATTTATTTCTGTCAATTTGTGTATAAAGGCTTCTGTATTTCTGGAGGCTATGATGCTCTTCTGCATCTGTTGTTTGACCTTAAATAGTCAAAAGTTTGTCTAATATAGGGATACTATATGCCCGTTGCATTACCTTTTGCTATACTGTTCTTGCATGTCAGTATATCCTTTATTACCACTGATTATACGTTATGATGGTCCTGGCACCTGAATTAATTTAGCATTAATTTTTCTGCTAAAGAGTGCTAAACCCTGATTTAAATAAAACAAGTTTAAATATAAAAGTATGTAGGTATGTATCTAAAGGGTCCGCCATCTAACGTTTTTTTTTCAACTAGTGCTTATTTCGCGAATGGTAACACTTAGCTCATGTCTGATTTGACAGATAATTAGTTTTATCCTTCCGTTGATTGAACGAATATGGTTGTGGATACGCTTGAACAATGCTGGGAAATATTGCGACATTACTTTGAAAATCATGGTAATGTTGCAGAATGTGTGCGAAAATTGCGTACGGATTTTGGAAGAAGAGAAGCACCGTCAGCTCCGTATGTTCGTTATCTTGTGAAAAAAGTGAAAGAAACTGGCATCCTCATCGATAAACCAAAGCGTGAAAAGCCAAAAACAGCGCGTATACCCAAAACGAGTCACTGTTTGGTGCGGATTTTGGTCCAGAGGCATAATTGGGCCATTTTTCTTCGAAAATGAGCAAGGAGTGGCCGTTACAGTCAATGGCGATCGTTATCGGGCCATGTTGAACGAATTTTTGTTCACAAAAATTGAAGAGGGGGATATTGGCAACATTTGGTTTCAACAGGACGGCGCTACGTGCCACACAGCCGAAGCCGAATCTACACCATCCAGTTAGCCACTCAACCAAACACACAAATGTTCATCAACATCGGTCCAACCGTTTAGGAGAAGCAAGCAAAATTCATGAAACCCGATTGTAGAGCCACCTACCGGGTTCTATTGCAAATCTACACCACAAACCAGTAAGAATAGACCGTCGACTCCTCCCACATAACGGACTTTGCCTACAAGCTGCCGGCGAGACCAGGATTTTTCATGTATTGGTGCTATACAAAATCAAAGGGGCGCAATTAACGCACGCATACTTGAAAAATCCTGGTCGCATGGTATTGCATAGAAAAGCATTGCCGCCATTAATTTTGACATTTACACGTATTCACAGACAGGGAAATTCTTTCCGGGGGGAATCGGGTAGGTGTACGGGAAGTCGGCGGTCTATTCTTACTGGTTTGTGATCTACACTATGCAGTTAGCCACTTAAACACACACAAATTTTCATTTAAAATCAATCCAGCCGTTTAGAATAGGTGCAAACAAAATTCACGATTGTAGCGCCACTGTGTCGAATGGTGAATTTGCACTATCCAGGGACCCACTTAAACACACACACACAAAATTTCAACAAAATCGATCTAGCCGTTAAGGAGGTAAAAAAGTGTTTCACTTTGATTTTCGTTTAATTTTTTCGGACTTTAACCCTGTTAAAGAAGTTTCACTTCAAAAAATCTTAAGATGTAATTTATATTTTTGCGGGGATCAAACCTGGAAGCTGAGACTCCTCGCAACACCCTCGCACATAGCACCTAGTCCACACACTATACTATATTCACAAACAATTTTTTCATTTTATCACACCATTTAGTACCTATCTACCTACTTTATTTTTAACAATACATACTGCTCTGATCAAGAGGTTCTTCGAAGACCACCCCACCTATCAAGACGAAAATGATTTGGGTCAGTATCAAAGCGTGATTGTCAGTCATTTGAGAAAATAAAAGTTGTACTCCCCGGAAAACACACCAATTACAAATTTGGACCATCTGTCATTAACATGAATATGATTAAATTAAAAAATGAGAAAAGGAAGAGTTTTTTATTAAAGGCTGATGAAAATATAAAGAAGGAGACTTGTTGTTTTGTTTTTGCTACTCTAAAAGCATTACGCGAAGCCGGACAGTGCCAACTTCCCATTTGAATATGAATGAAAGAAGTTCCTATAAATTTAGATTATTATCATCTGAATAACATTTGACATATACGCGAAGCGAACATTTCTCGGCTTAATTTCATCACAGATAGATAAAGATAACATATCCAGATTATTACACCATTTGCTTTGCTATCATTCTGCACCGTAGAAATTGCAATACGCTCGCATATAAACACAAATCAACAGGGTTCTAGATAACAGATAAAACCATGGCGGGCAAATATAATTTTCAAAGTATTCCGCCCTTTAATCAGTCAAATCCGTTTGGTTAGCCAAACAACATGCATTTAAAGCTATCTAAACAAGATAAAAGTCGACTGTATCTCTCGTATTGTAACCAAAGTGCTTTCAAAAAATGCGCGTTATAAGCATTATTATCAGCGCGCTACTTGTGGCTACAGCTATATTTGGCATTTACCATATTGTGGTTTTATTTTCAAACATAAGTAATTTATTATTGGACATTGCATACCTATAATTTAATTGGAACATTTAAAGATGGAGCTGGGAACCCCTCAACTGAATCTTCTTCGTCTGCTATTGTGGAATGCAACGACAATGCTACCAATAGTGAACCATGTTTTGGACTTGTTATGGTCACACGGAATGAGTGGCTGGCACAACCAGCTCATAATCCAATAAACAAACTTCAACTTCCGGCAAAGAGGATCATTTTAACTGACACACAAACAGAGGAGTGTTCTAAGAAGGTAAAAAGGATTTTAATTAAGCATAATAACTAAGTTGCAATTATAGTTAAAAAAAATTGATTGTGAAAAAAAATCCAGTCAGCAATATTGTTTGGCAATACATAGTCTGAAACATTGACATACTATACATGGACTGCTAGTGAAATGTCAGTTTCATACAAACCTGCGGAGAAAAATGAAGCAAACATAAGCACTAGCCCTTTTGGTTCAGAGCGGCGAAAGTAGGATAGAGGTTTCAACCTCTGCGCGCCTTTGCTATTTTTTTTACATAGAACACAGTGTCATCCATTGTGGAAACATTGCAACTGCGCAAAAATAACGACTTATTCAAATTATTTCAAACGTTCTATAACAGATGGCAGTATGGCACACTCAGCACACAAACGTCGACACAAACCAAATCGCACGAATTGCTCGATGACATTTCAATGTTTTCGTTTCTCTCCGCCGTGAACCAAAAGAGCTAGTGCTTATTTTTGCTTCAAGGAAAAATTGGCTGCTAGCAGTCCATGTATAGTATGTCAATGGTCTGAAATATTAAGAAACAATTTAAATAAAAAGGAGTAAACAACGATTGCAAGTTGGGGACTTAAGGTATGTGAGTACATAAATATGTATTACTTTGACTGTACCTAGTGATTAAGAAATTCTGATGTCATTTGTTTTCTCTTTTTGGTCATTGGCTGCAGATGAAATAATAAGAATTCAAATTGGTTTTAATGTCACTTTGCCGCTGCCGCTAGATCTCTAGCGCTAGATCTCTAGCGCCAGCGTTCCTTCATCAGGGATATTATGTGCTAGATGACTAGCGGTCAATGGAACGCGGCCATTGACGTGTGGCCCTAAGCCAATTCTAATATGGGAAAAAATCCACTTAAATTCCGTTAACCGTTTGATCCCACCTACTACATATTTGTAAACCTATGGAATTTAAGCATAACGACATTCACATGATTTTTTTTTTTCGTGAAATTTAAAAGGTGGGTACTCATATTGTGGATTGCCTGGGAAGAGTCAGAGTGCGACATATGTATACCAAAATGCAGCAATTGTATACTTCCTATTATCGCATATAATTACAAGTAAAAACATTAGGGTATTCACTTACACGCGTAAAAGCCTCATAAACTGCGTAAACTGCAGAAATTTACACCCTCGTAAATGAACTGTCAGATTTTGTATGGAGAATAGTTTACGCAGACCTCATAATTTTCCGCGACGATTAACGCTCGGAAATCAACCGCGGAAAGTTACGCAAGTCACAAATGTCAAACAGCCGTATGTTGTTTGTTTGATTCCAGATTAACAGTCGATTTACGCGATTTACGCAATAACATTTCCGAGGGGTGTTCATTTAAAGCACCGCAGAAATTTATACATTTACGAGCTGCATAAAATTATCAGATTAAGTGAGTACCCTTATAATTATTATTTATGTTTCACCCTATCGTTATTTTAACGTTAATATTTTCACATTTTCTGGGAAGTTCTTAAAAGAGATAACATTTGTCGCAGATTGGGTAGAGAGGGGCAATCAGTGGTACAAGAATAGGTACAGACGTACAGGTGGTTAAAATTGAGTAAAATTGGCTGCAAAATCATTGAGCCGGTGAGCGCTATCAAAATATTCCTTTAACCGTAGGTATTCGTCTTCTAGGGATTTAATTGTGCTATATACAAAACACAAAAATTTAAAATTATTAATCTGAAAATTATTATGTTTTTTCAGCCTAACTGCATTTACATAGTGCGCAATATTCAAGGAAATCACGTATTGTCGAATGATGATATCAAATACAATTTTCTTATAAACACTCAAGGAGATATTTACGAAGGTAGAGGATGGGCACTACAAAGCGCTCAAGAAGCTGGTGAATTCAGAATGACAAGTTATTGGATAGCATTAATTGGAAACTTTACTGCAATTCCAGCTTGGGAAAAACAAGTGCAAGGTGTGCGACGTTTTGCGGAACACGCTGTATCTGCGGGAAATTTAATTTCTGCTTACGATGTTTACTGTTCAAAGGATATCTTAATCTTGTTAAGAGAAATGAATGGTAGCTATAAGGAGTGCATAAAAATAAATTGAATTTTATTTGCAAGTTTTTCTTTGACACGGCTTTTTTATTGGAATGTGTAAAATTCTATGTACTAGGTATTTTTCTAATTTGGTCGAATACAGGTAGAGGAGTGATCTCATTCTGGGCCCACCTAGAGGAACCATATTTCAAAAATGTACCTACCCACTTAATATCAAAAAGGAAAATAAACAGTAGACAGAAAAGAGATCAAACTGAGTAGGTGCCCATCGGGTTTTACAAAATTAAAAAAAAAAAAAAACTTTTACTACCCATTATCCGTCGATGTTGAATGAAATGGAGGCCAAAAAGGAAGTACCTTACCTATACCTATGAAAACTGGATGAACTTTGTAAATATTTTTTTCTATTTGTCACATTTATTTAATTATACCTTTCCTCGATATATTTAAAAGTTCGAATAACGTTCTAACAATAACCAATAACATAATGCCCGCGTTCCATTGACCGTTAGATGACTAGCGGCATATGCCAAACTCCATATAAAAAAAACTGACATTTCACAATATGTGCTAGAGTTCTAGCGCAAATGATGAAATGTCAGTTTTTTTTTATATGGAGTTTGGCATGCGCGCTAGTCATCTAGCGGTTAATGGAACGCGGGCAATGCTACTGGGTCACATATATGTGTATATACTTTTATTTATATTTTTACGTACATAGTTTGTAGGTTTTTTCATTTGCCGGAGAGGCATAATTGCTCTTTCTATTTTCAAATAAAATGCAAACAAAACATTTGGCATACATTCTGCTAGCCATCCAGAAGAACAGCTTCGGTAATGGTCATGTGCAAAATAATATAAACTCTTATTTTACTGTTTCACTTTTTTTACCAAACCAGCTTTGTCATGGCTTCAATTTAACTGCTAATTTTATAACAATTAGGTTAATTAATTATTTATTATTTCAGCCATTGAAGATCACCTTTTTTGCTCTAAACGTTAGATTAAAGGGTGAGTGATCAACATTTAATTTTGTGCAGAGTTCTGAAATATGATTAAGGATCCACGGAAAAGTTTCTCAATTCAGGCTTTCGGATTCGGCATAAAATTGCAGGTCCTTCCATGAATCTAAAAAATAGAAACTCACAAAAATTAATGGTTGTGAGAAGATAGAATTATTCACATGAGAGCGTCCAACTATCTACAAACGAGCGAATATTCCCAAATTTTGATAGTCCTTTCACATGAGTACTTTTCTTGGTCGCGCAATTCGCGAACTTCAGCCATCAGTTTCTATCAGTAATTTCTAATTTGAGGTTTAGTTCGAACGAATGTTTTATTCGCATTTTGATGTGGTAATTGATTGTCCTACTCTTGGAATAGGAAAATGTGGAATCTTCTGTTCATAAATGCATCGAAAGTGGTTTGTTTGCATTTCATCAATACGTTCGTTAGCTCTCATGTTAATGGTCCTTTAGGGTCCTACACGCACGTATTGCGCCAGTTATATATTTGTTTGGACTCGAGAAATCTGAAATTTAAGAATGCCAATAGAAACACCATTAAGGTGGGTTTCCACATGTCCTTTGATTGTCAAAGTTTGACAGCTCTCGCGTTTATGTCATTCAACAACACCACCGTCAGTTCATTTCCACTTGTGTCAATTATTGGCAAAAAAACGTTTGTCAGTTGATTGACCAACTTTTTATGAACTCGATGCCAATTAATTTTCACCGTCAATTATACACAAAGTGACATTTTGTTCCACTAATCAATCAAATCCTTTGTCGGTTATTGGTAAACACTGTTTGTTAATTCATTGACAAGCAACTTTTGTTATTTCCAGTAGGTATTTTTAATTGGCATACAAATACGTCGATTGTCAATTTCAAATCGACTAGAGTGGAAACCCAGCATTAGGCAATGAAATCGCAAATCGAAACGCGCCCTTAAACTACAACAAATCATTTTAGATCACAATAACACCTTTTCCTATTCACAATTGTACTTTAAAAAATCCATAATTTGTCTTTTGCTAGAAATTTAGAATCCACAAACTGTCATGTGTAAACCCATCTGTCTAAAAGTTTGCAAAAAGTGAAAAGTCAACCCGATCCAAGTGCTCTTGTTTCTCGAGTATTTTTGCTGTAGAAAAACCTTGTAAAATAAATGCAAATTAGCATTAAATTACATCTAAATTATTTGAAAACATTTTTCCAGAGTCAATTCACCGACTAATTGGTTTTATACGGTTAATTTCACAATTGTAAAAAACAGCTTCAATTTTTTTATTCAGCTGCAGTCATCTTGTATGAGAAGAAGGCGTTCGCATATCAAGAGAGAGTAGAACGAACGAAAAAAAAGACAGACGGGCGACAAAAACTGACAGCTTCGTTGTCGAGGTTATGTTTTGTGGCCACTATCGCTATCAATTACCTACCATTGTCGTCACCCAAGCAAGAAATAGTTTTCCTCAGGATCAGTGTTCCTAGAATACTTTGTACACATCTATTGAAACGAAATTAAGCGTTAATTAACGCGAATTTGCATTAAGTGTGGAATCCTCGTTATAAAAAAGGCACTACATAGCCAGATAAATTTTAGCAGCAAACGTAACAAAATGATTATAAACCTTAAAGTGAAGACTCTGGACTCGCAAACCCACGAATTCAGCATAGACAATGAGGTAAGGAGTTTACGTAGAAAAGTATTGCTTGTATTTAAATCGATTTTGTTTCAGAAGTGCATTTTTTATTTTATTTTTATTTTATTTTTTATTTTTTTTTTTTTGGGGTGAGTCACATCGACATCTCTTCGAACTAGGTACCTATATAGTATTGGGTGGATGGAATGTGCGCTTTGTAGTGGAATGATCGGAAACACTAATACCATCTGACACCCATTTTATTGAGAAGTTTGCTTTTGTTTTAATGGTACCCGAATTGGCATGATGAGGTAGACTCGGGTTGACAAATTATAATCCTATTTTTATAATGCCGTTTAAAGTACTTATATTTAATAAGAACATCCGAAATCACTTCATTCCATAGTTTTAAATTCTGTTTTCGGCTGGACCCAAATGGGTAAATTTCTATATTTGCTTGATTCTAAATTTTCATATCGCTTTTGTCGAAATCCAACCTTACGAAAATGCTTTTAGATGATATTGAAGACAACTGGAGTGCCGATCTTTATAATGATCCTCTTGTCTTGCTTATTTGTCTGGTTCGATTTTTTCTGATTAGGCCAAGAAACAACCCGTAAGTCGTCGTCCCCAAATATTGCTATTGCGGGTTAAAGTGTCGCAGTGCCGCCCAGTCCCAGACAACCTCAATTCGTTTTCGATGTACGTTATCGTGAAATGTTAACAGACTTGTTATAGGTATAATTGCATTGCATTTCACAATACAGTAATGTCTCACTAATCCGAGTCACCACCGAATATCCTGCTAATCCGAATTTTAATTGTTTCTCAATATGTACTCAACAATCTGAATCTACACCGATTTTTATACGCAGGAATCCAAATTCAAAATAAACAATCACCCCTATCGTCAAATCCGCAAGGTGAACAGTTCTCCGTGTGGGTAATGTGAATGAGTTTCACTGTATCGTTAAAAACGTTCGAATCGAATTTTTTCCGAACAAAATTACATTTCTCGCCCGCATCAAAATCATTGCGGATTTCATAGGTTTTCTTGCTTGCTGCACGTCGTGAGAATTTTTTTTAAGAAAACATATAAAAGAGCTGCTTTATTAAGTCGAACATTTGTCTTAATCTGTGGAGTATTGAACTTTATTAGAATCAAAAAATTAACATTCTAAAAACACATTTCATGTGGAAGTTCCGTGAAATAATTCACTGCTCCTCTTAGCCTGTCTCGTATTCTTCTCTGAGAACACCGCTCATTTTGTTCTTCCAAGAATATAGCTATCGTATACATTATTTTATTGCATAACAAACACTATTTTTTATTTAAATCACTTTTGAAAGAAACTACATACTCATATATGTACCTTCGACGAATGCAGCTACACAGATTTGTATTGAAAAAAATGAAAGCCGCCGTTTGACAGTGAAACTACCTTTCCCAAAAATGTGTCGATAAAGAAACTTTTCCGGCCGATTCCACGATAGCAGTAGAAGGTGAAAGGGAATCGAATATGTGAAGTGAAACTCAATTCCGACGGATTCCACAATAGGGGTGAATATACATACATACAACATTGCGTTGATTTGCACACACGTTTTGGCTTTTTCCATAATTTTTTAAATTTTGTTATGGATTATTTACGTTAAATAACGTACTTTTTGTCCTGTACTCATTAATCTGAATAAATTAATAATCAAATCACAATACCCCCATGGAATAATGGATTCGAATGAGCGAGACTTTACTGTATGTGGTTTGGGTTTCTACGATTACAGACTCGAAGGACAAACTACAAGTGTGTTTGACGTGTCAGCTCTAGAGAACATAATATTATACTGATTATACTGATTCAATAAATTATTTAAATATGTATGTATGTATTTAAAAACGATTTCTATTTACATTTGTTTACCAAACTGAGAGAGCACAAATGACAGTACGATTATAAGCTTAATCCAGCACTCAACGCAAATGCAAATTGATCCCAGATAAACGAGAGCACTGTAATTTTATAAATTAATATTAAACGCAATTTAGAAATGGCTATTTTACTAGAACTGCCATTCAAAGTATTCCTTTTTAATATTCATTGCTATAGATAACCAGAGAGCCACTTTCTAACTCCCATCATTGCTTTTGGCCATTCGTTGTTTTAAGTTGTATTCAGTATTTTCTTATAAGGTCTGCTAAGATAACGATGCAGTCCGTATCTTGCGTCTTCTTCTATCATAAGGTAGTAACGCGCACCGTCTCAAATTGACTATTTGCTTATCCAGCATTCTATTCTGAAGCAGGCAGCAGAAGCCAGAGTTTATTTAGTTTCTTTCATGATCTCTAATGAATTTCTTTGTTTTTGTTTTTCTAGATAACTATAAGACAGTTTAAAGATAAAATTGCTGAGAAGACCAATATTGCAGCTGACCAACAACGCATCATTTACTGTGGACGAGTTTTGGCAGACGAGAAACAGGTCAAGGAATATGGTAAAAACATATAAGGTTTGATTTTGCAGTCACACTTATTAATTTCTGACTTGTTTGCAGATGTCGATGGTAAAGTCGTTCATGTGGCCGAAAGGCCTCCGCCATCGGCAAGGATTTCAGCAAATTCCTCTAGTACATCATCGACAAGGCGTAGCGAACGCGGTGAAACTCGCGGAATGCGTAGCTCTCCATTGTTTCGAGCTCTTGACGGCATGGTAGTTGGTGCTATGGCCATTCCAATGAATGCTGGGGTGGTAAGTTTGCGACACGGACATCTACAAACATTTCACAATTCAAATTAATTATTTTTCTAAAGCAAAATCAGCAAACAACGATTAACCCATTGACTTCATCATCATCGTCCTTCTGCATGAATAGAATAACAGTGGCTCGTCATATGTTGGATTGTGCCAACAACATTGCAGCGTATTTGGAAGATCCAGAAAGGGTAAGCATTTTTATTAGGGTGGGCTTGGTAACACGTAGTGGTGCTTTGTTGAGTTGTCGCTATAACTAGTTTGGTTGGCATATTGTTATATGTTACATGTTAATTCCTCTTAGGGTCTTAATAATACATCACTTGACATATTGGCTCAGGGCCGTTGGACCATGGAATCGACCGTGGTGGAAGTTGGTATCACTGACATACAACAGAATCAAACTCATAATATTGTCGAGGCTCTGCAGGGTGCTGTCTCAGCAGCACTTCGTCAGAATGGTAATGCAAATGTTACTGTTGTGCAACTGCCAACTGTATTCGGTACGAATGGTGCGGACCCTACCTCTGAGCAATCAGACACTGATAATCAATCATCAAACAGTGGAGGTGATTCAACAGAGACCATGGATGACGCATCAACAGAACATGCTGTTTCAATTGATGACACTGAATCGCCTATCTTGATTGAACCAACTGCACCAATTGATACTGCTGATCCCGATGACGGTGGTCCAACATCGAACTCTTCACAAAATGCTGATCAAAGTCCAAGTCGCCAGAGAACTGGAACTCGGGTATTAGCTGAAGTTATTCAACAAATGCGAACTGTGCAAGCTCGTCTTAATCCCTACATCGATCAGTATTATGAGTTGTTGCAGAATGAGCCAACATTTGAGGAAAATGTAAGATCGTAGGATTGTAATAGTAGTCCGTTATTATTTGAAACTCTTTTTTTTTTCAGGACACTACAGGTCGAGATAATACACAACGACTTTTTGATCGTGTCTCAGAAGCTTTCCACTATCTCTCTCATGCTCAGCACGCTATTTCTGATTTGATGTTAGATGTGTCTCAGCCATCGCCACGTTTTTTGTGTTGTCGTCCGATTTTAGTCGAACAGAGCGGATATGTGAGCTCCAACAATTATATGGCATACAACCCATCGTCGGGAAGTGGTTCAACAATTATTCCTGTAACTATGCCGCGACATCAGTTGTCAAGAACTCCACCACAGTCGTCGGTAAATACGCCAGCTGCTGCACCTACCGCACCAACTGCATCAACATCAGCCGCATCTGAAGAACCTTCAGATAGCAGTACAACATCGAATGCAGCCACACCGGGCACAGCAGCAGGCGCAACACCTACTCCAACAGCCACATTGCCGACCACTCCTCCATGGATTGGAATCAGTGCAGAACCAGGAAACGGATCTCCACCAACACAAAATTTATCAGGTCTGTATCTACTTTACAGAAGTTTTTTTTTATATTTTCACCCTTGAGCTATTTGCTGAGATGGGGCTTTTGACTGTCGATTCACATTTTGTATGCAACGGTGCTTTTGATTTTTTGCTCCTTTTTTATTTTATTGCTTTCTAGATGAGAATGAACTAGAGGTTGTACTTGATCTTACTCCGAGAAGGGTTTTCGTTCGTAGGTTTTAAATGTTTTTTTTTGTTTTATTTTCCTGTAACTAATTAGAAAAAATGTAAAATTTTTAACAAGTGCAGTAGTGTCTGTTAACTAATTGTGTTACAATACAACAGTTTTTTTTTTTTATTATTTGTACCTATGCGCCGTTGTGTGTGGTTTGTGCAAATATTTTTGTGAGTTCCCACCAACCCTTCTCATAAATTGCCGTGACTGCTCCTGATTTTTTATTTTGTGACCCGTATTTATCGTGTAGATAGATCACCATCTTAAATTAATCTATCAATGGCATCTCGTGGCTACTGCATTTTCATTATTAATTATGAAATCAATGTTACATCCTGTTTTCATTGGGCAGCTGCGCATAACTAATATGACCATTCTAATTAGGCCTTTACAGATTATTGCAGAAATAATCGTTTTGCATCACATTATCAAGAACTGCTGGCAGCGGTGAACGGATTTTAGTTTGGTTATTAACATTGAACTCCTGATTTGTTGCTGCCTCGTTTACCATTAAGCCCATTTAAAAAATAACTTCAAAAGAAGGCTTTTAAATTCGCTGAATATTTAATAGCATAATTTTACTTTAATCTGAGTACAAATTTCTTTGAAAAAATAAAGTTTTCCTACACGTGTTTTTTTTGCTTTATTTATTAAAACATAATGTATCCTCTTTATGTCGAAAATATACCCCTTGTGGCGATAGCATTTAATTAACCAAACACAAGTTGTGTGAAAATTGTTCTAATTTACAAATGATTTTATTTATTTTCTTAGCAAACCATCAAATGCAAGTGGCTCGTCTCATTCAAGCCGTTGTTAATTCAGCTCCTATCGACGCAGATTTTCATGTTCAAATTAACGCGCCGAGCATTCTGTCGATTGGTGTGCCCTTGAACGTATCTGTACGTCCACAACAAACACCATCCTCCACCGCCGCCGCCGCATCGACTTCAGCTCAGACACCAGCATCATCAACTCAACAACAACAGTCAACTGCAACGACAGCCACACCGTCGAATGCGGCATCAGATTCAAATTCAGCTACTTCGAGTGATACGAATCAGGCTCGTGTTACCACAGCAACTCATCCAACTACATCCACTCAAACACGCTCAACAGCTCGTCCACAGGTTCAAGTAGCAAACATACCATCGGCTTGGAATAGCCGTGTGATACCCGCAAATATGCTGTCCTCTTTTGATAGGTGAGTTAAACGACGATTATTGTTACGCATTGCTATTACTGTGGCCATTTCAGATTCTTACCCTGTAACAGTCACCATATTCGCGATGGAGAGACGCACGACCAGGGCCCAAGTAACAACAATGGCGTGAATCAACAATTCACACAGCCGCGTTTACAAACTCGAATTTTACGACGCGTTCGACGGCCCAACTCGACCCCAGCAACTGCTAATACAGATAGCGCTGCAGTTTCTACAACACCGACACGCTCACGATCACCAATCTCTCGCGGTGGTAGCAGCACTAGCGCTACCGTTGGACAACTTAACATAATTGCCAACATTAGCAGGATCAATCGTTTGCGCAACCAATACCTCTCGTTCATCGGAAAGTCCATGTTCAATGGCGCTCCAATTACCATAGATGGCATGTCGGCAGCTGTCGAGAAAGCTATTCAATATTTAAACGATATTCTCATTTTTCTGCCGCAGTACGACATGCACGAGTATAACTCACGTGCGTCTGTGGAGAAATTGGTTCGCACTAGTTTGCCTCTAATTATAAACCTTATAGAGGACCCCAATGATCGCATTAACTTTGAGTCTCGCTTGAGTGACGCTTTAAAGGAATTGTTCGGACGGCTGTTCGTGATTTTATTTGTTTGCGTGGGACGAATGAATGCTGAGCTCTATTGGACTCAAATTACACAAATGGTTATGTTGGCGATTCGTGGCCGTAAGTAGAATGAAGGTGTCCTTGCAATCGCGCTGTCATGACGATGTAATTTGTTTTTATAGGTTTCCAGGATGAAGCATTAACTTTCTTGCAGACCCATATTAGGACCCGCACCCCAGACGTAGATAACGAGACAACAATTGACGATGTTAAGCCGTTTTTGGTACTGCGTGATCCCTCGGTAACATCTAGAAACAATGAAGTAACAGTGAGTTCAAGACATTTTTTGTTTATAAATAGTACTATTAACTGTATACAGTGCCATCAAATCTACAGTGATGTGGTCGTCATTGTTTTGATATAAAAAAGCTTACTACCATTGATGACTCAAAGTCAGAATGACTTCCTTCAGTACTGGTTGAGTCAGATCAGCTACAACCTTCTCGTGAAAAGGGCAAATTCAGTTTTTAAGCGATTGATTGATAGGACACTAATCTCCCATTACACCTAGGGACCATTTGAGTACTATTTCCAACGAACGGTTCCACAACAGAGCATAGCAACGTCTTTTGCATAAACATAAATGCGCATGCTCCCAAATTTCGAAATGTACAGCTCTGTCGCATCTAGTCTTTATAAATAATGACGCCTTTACCCGAAGAGCGCTCTCAGCAGAAAATCGTCAATTGTCCTGCAGTGGACTCAGTTTACCAGATAATTAAACTGCCTTCTCGAGAGTCTACACAACATGAGTGGACAGGTGTCGCATTCTCCCAAGCCTTGCCTTTTATACCTTTGCACTGTATTTCGCTATAATAGTTGGAGCACTCCATTTTATATCCTTTCTTGTATAAAAGGGTACAAGCACATGAAATTGATTTATGAGATACAATTTGCACAAAACAGGTTTAGGAAATACAAATTTTCTTATAATTAAGCAACGCGCCAACTGGGAAAATAAAAAAAATGTTGTTTGCTGCATTTTCCGATGCTACGCAGCTTATGGCGTCTATTATTTGCTCTTGTTTAAAATAGTTTCTTAATACATATTCCGCGGTACTAATAATCATTTTTAGTGTCCATGTTAACTTTTACGAAGTCACAATGGCGAACATTTCCATAGTTTTCTCATTAAACTCTAAAGTGGTTCCATTCAGAAACGAAATGTGTATGAATCTAAAAGTTGATTTTTGTATCAACCCCTCCTAGGCATAAGCAGCAACAAACTATTTCTATATTTGTCATTCGATGCTGACTGCAATTATCCCGCTTACAAAAATATTTTATCGTTTCTCTTACAGCCGATGGATACAGATTCATGTTCAGCTTCGGGTTCTGCCTCATCAAGTAGTAACTTCGAGTCATTAATAATGCCACCAGGAGCACGCGATGAAATCCTTCCATTAATCAATGTAGGCTCTGAGCCTTGGCATAGAAATTTCCCAGCAACTTGGCTCCCCATTATTACCCGTGATATTCAACGACAGACACGACAAGTACGTAGAATCAGCAGAACTTTAAAACCAAAATCTCAAATTAACCATTTCTTTAGGCAACTCAGCCAGCATTTTCAGACACATACATTTCCGGAATGTCTGCCAAGAGGCGAAAACTTATTCAAAGTACGAAACCATCACATGACGTCAAATCGCTAGTTGCTGAGAGTGTCCGACGTGCAATCCAAACGACTGGCCTACAAAATCCCTCCTCATCTAATCCAACTAACAGCACAGATGATATTGCCAATGCAATCGCCACAGACTCCTCCGTACAGGCGTCATTCTGTGAAACACTCCGCTCCAATGTCAAGGAACGACTTAAGACCGACAGCGACTTTACCGCTGACAAATTTCCACATACATCGACATATTTCAACAAACAAAACTAAAATAAACATACTTTGCACTAAATATAAATAAATCGTATAAAAAAAAACACACACAATTTAGTAGATTATATAAAAACACAAACTGAAAAAAGCAATTCCCAGTCCCCCTGGGAAACGCAAGACTTAAAACTTAAATTATTGTTTTTTTTTTTTGCATTTTGTTTGTTTAGCGCTTTCTAGACTTGTGGTTACTTTTCATTTTGTTGTTTATATAGTAATTATAATATGCATCTCAATTGCTGCATTGCTTAAACTTAGATAAATGACACAACGCTTGCAACAAAATATGCTATAAATTTAACGTTTTTGGGGTAAAGTATTGTAAATAAATCAAAATAAAACTGTTGAGAAACAATTAAGATTTATTGCTTCACACATACTGTTTCGAAAGTAACAGATAAAAAACGGAATTCCATCACACTCGAAGAAGACTATTACTATTGCAGATGCCACAGGCACGACACAACGTGTCCTCTTCCTATATTTGTATAGATAATCAATATCATACATTACATATAAAATTATGGAGTTTTCTTTTGTAATTTAGGCACATTTTTTGTTGTTTAAGTTTCCTTCTTGTTTTTCTTAAAATAACCGATTTAAATATGATTACTGTTAGTATGTATTGTATTTTCTTTTTTTTTTTTTAATGACTGAGAAGGTAGCTCGGTTTTACGTGATTACGATTAAATTCATTAAACATATTTAACAAATTTGTGTAATAATAATAAACACTTGAACTTTTACTGAATAAAGTTAAAAAAATCTAAACTTAAATAGGTAAACCAAAATGTTTTGTTTTGATTTCACTTGGAAATATGTACTGACGTCTTATCTCAGGTCTGAACGGAATGAAAGACGGATTTCAAAAGACACGAAATCAAGAGGCCAAGCTGAGCTATATTGACATTCAAGTAAGGTAAAATATAGCAAGGATTACTCTTTAGCTAATGATTTTCGTTGAGCTTTTATCATTCGACTAAGTTGCAATCATCATCATTCAGTTTTTGTTCGAACTTACATTAAGGATTTTCTATAATATTAGTTGTATTCATCACTGGAAACGAGGCGATTTACAGTCCTTTAAAGCTGCGTTAGGGCAAACTCTCAGACTGAACTTCAGCGCGCACTCGATCGGTTTGTAGCCGTTTGTGTTGAAGCTGAGATGAAAGTAAATGTGAACAAATCTGAAGTGATGGTCGTCTCCCGAACGCCTGTTCAATGCACTCTGCATGTTAGTGGAGTCCCATTGAAACAGGTGGAGAAGTTTAAGTATCTCGGGGTCTTATTCACGAGTGATGGAAGGAGCAACGCCGAGTTTTCCTGTAGGATTGGTCAGGCTGGATCGATTTTGAGACAGCTTGGTCATTCTGTTATCAGGAGGACTGAACTTGGTGTCAAAGCTAAGTTGTCAGTCTTTAATTCGGTGTTTGTTCCAACTCTTACCTATGGTCATGAGGTTTGGGTAATGACCGAAAGAATAAGATCGCGAATACAAGCTGCCGAAATGAGATTTCTCCGTAGTATTGCTGGTGTGACCCGTAGAGATCGCATCAGAAATACCAGAATACGTGAGGAACTCAATGTCGAGCAGCTACTTCTCCGGACGGAGCGATCCATGCTTCGGTGGTTTGGTCATGTTAAACGCATGTCCCCGACCAGGATTCCACGACGTGCTATGGAATCCGTACCATCGGGCAGGCGTCCCCTAGGTAGACCCAGGATGAGATGGTTAGATCAAATTCATAATCTCTCCTCTACCCGTATGGGGATTGCCCTTGATGATTTAGAGTCGATGGCGGAGGATCGAGAGCTATGGAGGGTCCACTTGAGCAACCTACACCCGCGACCCACTTAATGGACAAGCGGACCATTGAAAATGAATGAATGAATGAATGAATAGGGCAAACGGTGTTATCAATACAATTACCTTTCACCTTGGGCGTTGGAGGACTTCTTCAGAGGTGGATTTTGCCTAATCTTATTTTCATTACATACGTGTAATTACTGGATGGTACTGCGCAGTCTTGATGAAGAACGTTTCTAATCCGAAGGATATTTCATCTGCTCTTCGCTGATGCTGACGCTCTCGGTCGTCCTTGGGCCCTCGAAAACTAAACTTTGAACTCTGAAGATATTAGCACTGTTTCTCAATCATTTTATTATGGGTGAGAATTTATGAAATTATGAATAAAACGACTTGCGTATTCGTAGATCCCAAAAAAAACTCCTTAATTTCTTTTGACGTTAATTTGCAATGGCAAAGGGTAGTAATAACATACACCACACAACAGAGCAATATTCAATTAAATTTCCATTCAATTAGCATGCTAGCATAAAACAGACATCTGGCGCCTCAAATCCAAGCCAATTTGTAAAACGATCCATCGGACACATGCAAATATGCAGTTAATCACCCAGCGAGTGCGCCTGCATATCTCGAATCTCGTACGGAAGTCATGTTGTTTTCAACGCACAAAAATGCTACCATATTACCATAACTTGGTCTCGGCTATATAGATTGGCGACAGTAGCCGCAGAACCATCAGCAACAACATTATCACCATCTCCAAGATCAGCAGACACCGAATTACCATGGCATTAGTGTAGCACGAATCGAAATGAGGAGGCCAAGAGCGCACCACAACGGCCGTATGATTAATACAACGCCACACTTCAGCGATCAGAGAAGTGATGGATTATCATGTTTAGATTTATCTCAGCACTTCTCAATGCGCCGTGGCGGCCGGCATCAGCCGCATCGTTCGCATACCAATTCGAACACATAATTCCACAGTTGTTGTACGAGTAGTCGAAAGTCGAGTCGTCCACATTTCAGATTTGGATTTCGCTAAGTGACGTTTCTTCATTTCTGAGCATAAATCATTTGGAAATTTTTACCAAGAGATAACCATAACCACGATCCACTACAAGTTGAGGATGGCGCCTGGGCGCCATATTCCTACTTAATTGCGTGCACTCGCATTCATTTTCAATTGTAATTTGATGACGTACTTGAGTATGGGGGGACGACGACGACGTAGGGCTGTCAAGTGCCACAAGTTGATGCAACGGATTAGGTACGTCCTTTCCTCCATAGTACGATCGGATGGCTGTCAGTGTTCGAGACACGCCAGAAGAAATGATTTTGATTTGAGTTGCGAATATTATCGAAACAAATCAACAACAATGGATGATTGTTTTTTGTTATGTACGAAGAAAATATGTGAACTTTTGAATGGAAATTGCCGCTATAAGACGTCAGAGCTCAGAAAAAAAAAATATTCTGGAATGCTGTGGCTGTCGTCAGTCAGAGAGTTCGGAATTTTTTGGCCACAAAGCCAGAATATTATTATGGCAGATGCTACTCGGTGAGGAATTTTAATTTGGTCAATAAGTTAATTAAAATTATTTTAGGGTACATTAAGGAGATTTGAACGTCGCAATTTAAAACATCAGAGAAAGTGCAAGGTTCATTTGTCATCTCGTATATGAATACATTGTGGTCGTATAAAATTCCTTTGAGACAGGAAACGTGGCGCCTTGTTGGGACTGATGTTTACTTTTAATAAATTGTATACTGTTGGTTATTTGAGGGCATCTGTTGAAATTTGTAATACAGGGAATCATTATTCGCATATAGGTATCATAATGAGATTTATATATAATAGTAATTCTAGCTACAGCAAAGATCAGGGGCTGAACTTTCTCATCAATATACAGAAATATGTTTTGCTGAATCGAGATAATTCCGATAACGTATAGCTCGTTCACTAATGCGGCGATTCCACCTGAAACTTTGAGTTTAAATAATACCTACTTCGATATTTTCATTATAATTATTTTCATTATTGACATTTGGATGTTGCATTATCTAACACAGTGTGAACCATAATGGTAATATTGTATAAATGAATGAAACTTGTAAGCTATACGTTAAAAATAAACGTTACCAACTCGTTTGAACACACCTTTAGGACTCCCCAATATATCCTATCCGTACGTTTCTTTATGATATAAGTAGGTATGTCTGCGTTTGGACTCGCCATTAAAAATTGACCTTTCAGTCGTCCCAAAAATTACAACTTGAACAAATGAATGGTGCTCTCAGAAGTTAGCTTTAGGGTGTTCCTCATACTGACTCACAAGCGAATGCCGCACTAAGTTAGTAGGCCTTACATGGGCCACTATCTACGCGACAAAATATATTTCTTTTCTGGCAAATACACCGATATGATAAGCACCATCTTTAGATATATAGCCTAAGGAGGAACTCTTTTACCCTGCAACATATGCAACCAAAAAGATCGTGAGCATGTGTACCACATTCTAGCAGTATGACTACTTCATTCTTACAGAATTCCGCTTGAATATCTTTGGAGTACGTACGCTGGAGTTAAATGAAACGACAAGCATATTCAACGGTGACAGAGGTTGGGACGCATTACAAAGTTTCAAACTCATACGACGAACGGTTTGTGAGTTAAAAAAAGGGCCCCCTTAAAAGGAACAACCGCCAATAACTCGGCCCGAGTTATTATCGCCAAAATTTCCAAAATCGGAGAAATCAGTTTTCTTTATTTCTCATACAGAGTACACAAACCGAGTTTGAAGTCAATCGGATGAAAAATAAAAATGGCCGCGTTCCATTGACCGCTAGTCATCTAGCACATAATATCCCTGATGGAGGAACGCTGGCGCTAGAGATCTAGCGGCAGCGGCAAAGTGACATTAAAACCAATTTCAATTCGTATTATTTCATCTTCATGAGAGTCGAAAATGTATTTTGTGCCATCATGCCGCATATTTATTAATGCACTATAATTTAAATAATTAAATACAAAGTATATTAATTACATTGAAGTTTGAATTCCCATTTTACACCAAATTGGAAACATTTGACTTCTGCACTTTCACTTTTATTTTGACAGTTCGTTACTTTTTTCCAACCTAGCAGTTCATCTTGCGCTAGATTGAAAAATTTCCCAGAAAAGGATATTTCACAAAATGTGCTAGAGCTCTAGCGGAAATGCTGAAATGTCAGTTTTTTTTATATGGAGTTTGGCATGCCGCTAGTCATCTAGCGGTCAGTGGAACGCGGCCAATGTTCCCATACAAATTTTTACCCCCCCTTTTATTCTTCCTTAGTCTTTGTATACATCATAAGGGGAACATCTGTGCAAAATTTCGGGTTTCTAGAGCAAAGGGTTTGGGTTGGGCGTTGATGATCAGTGAGTGGTAAACTTATATAACCCAGGGGTTCCCAATCTTTTCCATACTGCGACTCCCTAGAGAGGTTGAACAATTTTTGCGACGCCCTTTTAAAAGCACAGACATATGTGAATAGAAGCTGATCTTCAAACGAATCTTCAAACAAACGGCTTTGTCAATGGTCATTGACGTTGAGCTCCTGTATTATTTTTTGGATATTGTAGTGGTGTAAGCCCAAGTTCCGATGCAAAATTCGCCAAGTTCTAAGCCGATTTCTTGGGCATGGCGAGGAATTGACTGCCTGGGGTTCTCCTTACACTCACATCTCGGCTCTCACATTGAGGCAATAATAATCAATAAGCAACTGGCATTTGACAATAGGAAACACGCAAAATTATCGCTCACAATTATTTTACTTTGAATTAAATTAGAGGTCTCACATCAAAGCAACTAAATATCGCTCGAACGAAAAATGTTGCTGCTTATTGGCAGTTGCTATAGCAACTATAGTTGCTTATTGCTTGTTGCCTCAATTTGAGAGCCGCCTTATGGAGCGCGGAAATCCTCCCGACAAATCTGGATGGCAACGACCAGTGTTGTCACTTCTACCACAATGTGGTAGATCTACCGCACAATTTCTTAATATTTTTTCAATCTACCACAACTATATATTATATTTTATAGTTCTCTATGCTTTCATATCGATAAGAAAATGAAAGCGAGGCACACTTTTGATGGATATTTTTATCATTCGTGTCGTCATTAACATCTTCAGTCTACAGTTTCATATGCCAGCAAAACAGGCAATTTTCATTTCGTTCGCTAAAAAGATTTTCTTCCTTAGTGAGTTTAATTAAAATTTCGAGCGATAGATTGACATTTGACGCCCTTAGTTTTCACGCGCGGTTTTGTACCCTTTCCAGTAGGTGCAATCGTGCAATGTGGTTTTCGGTGCACCCGACCAGATAATGAGAAGCGTACTCAAGTTTGGGGTGAATGAACGCCTTATATATTGTAGCTAGATCAAAAAGGGTAAAATATTTCTTGCACCTAGACATTTCGCAGCGTTCTTGAAGACTTCGTGTATATGGTCGTTCTAACGACGTGTATAATGTGAGATAAGTCATCAAATCATCAGTGGATCTCTGTTGCCACGAAAACCGTACTGCCGGTCATTGAGAAGTTTCCGTGATTCAAGATATTTCATAAGCTGACGATTTGTCAGCGTTTCTATGACTTTAGAAAAGAACGGACGGAGAAGAAGAACCGCCTTTTTTAGGGACGCGCTTGAGTTGTTTTCCACTTATTCGGAAAGAGTCCAGCAGAATAGGACAGATGATTATATTAATACCATCTAATGAGAGTTCTAGGAGAACTTATCCGACCACTGATTGCTGGGATCGCACATTTCCTACACATATTTGCTGATTTTTCTGTGACTAATTGTAATGGTGCACTCTTTTTTCCTTCCAATATACCACATTTTTGAAATTCCAAGTGACAACACTGGCAACGACCCGTGCCAATTGAAAACCCTTTAGGTACTTAATTTTGAGTGCCAGGCAAATATATGAGTGCCAGCCACGAAGCAAGTTTGACTGGAAATGCGGGAAACATAAATGCAATGTAACTAATTGGATTTCGATTCGACCTTGCTCTTGGTATTCGTAAAGAGAAACGTAATGCTTTTCCTCTGTTCGGATTCTTATAGCAGTGAACAAATAAAACTTGCGACGCCCTTAGGATAGCGCCACGACACGACGCAGTTAAGGAACCGCTGATCTAACCATTATCACCAGGGAAAACAACCCTGATCCATTTGATTACTTTCATCCAACATTGCGTTGGTCATATTAAATTATCATAAACTAAAACCAGAAGATCCTTATTACAGTGCAAGTAACCGATCTTTTGTTTTGTTTGATTGATCGGGACAATTTCAAAATTTTGTTTTGTTCACCTCCATTAGGTTTATAAAACAACATTTTTGACCACCAATCATTTGACAAATAAGACAATAATTGCTCGTTCAAAAACGATTCTTTGATGTCTCGAGGAATAAAACCAACGACGTCTTGCATCTTAAATACCAACAATTTTCTTCGGTAACAAAAGACTTAGTTAATCCATTCGAGAGATGAGCCTATAAAATCAACTCAAAAACAACGTGCTATGCTAATGTAATGACTGGCTCTTAAGAGTGTGGGAAGCATATTTGATACAATGTATTAAGTTTACCATCAACCATTTCAATAGTCTTTTTGGAAATTCGTGGCGCCTCTCTATTTATATACATTTTTAACATTCATTCAGGAATTTTAAACCTGAAATACGATGACAAATATTGGTATTTTAATTTTGATATCAACAAATGATTTTTATTTTTAGATTGACACTTCTTGTTGTTTACCGGCAACAACAGACTGTAAATAACTCCCACACACCTTGAATCCAATGAGTGGTACAAATCTGTATGGTGATGCACTTGACCCCTTGACAAAATAAATGTTAAACACACGCTGTTTGACAGAGTGGTGACGGGTGCCTTAAATTAGGCCTAACATTTTGTTTTTGTATATTCTGCGGGTTGTTTGATATTTTTAGGCAGTTGTCTCCCTATATTTCTATTTTCTAAAGTGAAACGACTTCAAAATATTATTTAATCGTTTACGTCAAAAGGAGCTCATTCGGATAATCACGGCGATGAGGTGAGACAATCAATTGGATTGAAGTTCAGCAGACGAGTAAAAAAAAAATATTTTCTTCAAGAATTTTTTTGAATTTGAAATTTGTCATCTATAAAGATAAAAGATTATTTTTGTAGAATTTCGTTTAGCATATTCTTACCTATGATTTTGATGAATGATAATGCGAGTCTCCTCAAACAGTTCTGCCTGTTTGTCTGTTATTTTGGCCACTCATAAACTAGGTATGTGTGAATGTCTTATTTTACTTTATTGATTCATCTATGGCCGAAATAAGAGAGCAATGGGCATTGATTCCGCTCCAATAAAGTTGGTAGGTACGAGTATTGAAGTAGGCCTAAATGAAACGTACCTTGAACTATTATGTCTAAAAATGCACATAAAAGACATATCCGCCACAGATTAGCATTCGGACAAAATTGACTATTAAAATGTAAAAAGCGAAAACAAAATACGATAGGTAGGTAAACTTGCTAAATTTTACAAATTCCCAATTGCTTAATTTTCTATTGTGACCAAAAATATGGCCCTTATTGTGATTGTCGATCAGCGATCGTCACGACAATTGTCGATTGCGTCGATTAATTTTAGCTATTCGCACGCACAACATTTTTTCACTTCAAAGGGAAAGCATCGACCAGACATTTGTAATCGACTGCTAGCGACTGTCAAATCGACAAATATCAATCGCCAATCACAGTTGTCGATCAACGATCAACTATATGGACACTCACATTAGGGGCCTATATTTAACTATTTAAGTTGAAAGTTAATAGTAAGGCCCTTACTAAAATTACGAAAAAAAAACCATAGCTAAAGCACGTTGTTAAATCTTTGGGGCCGGTTTCAAGACTAACTGATAAAGTCTTGGGTAGCCTATCAGGAATTTATATGTCAGATAAACTTCAACTTTCGGTTTAAAAGGTTTCGGATAGTCATATCTGATAGATAAAGTCTCGGATAGTCTACCAGCTGGTTGAAGTGACTGTTGAAGCCTCTATCCGGAAGATAAACAAAACATTTATTTGCAGTGGCTGGAAAAATATAGTTTCAGAGCAGTCTTTCGCTGACGGGCGTAGACAGCAGTCAGTAGTGTCCTATCGTGGATTTATTTGAATTCTTAGACGACGAATTTGATGGATATTACAACCAAATCACACGACCCCGTAGGAACAGAGTATTTTAAATTATTTTGGGATATATAAACAGATAGTTTTATAATTTATATATTGCGGACAATAATCTATGTATACTGTCCCCTTCTTTGGGATCATTGTTAGATTTGGATAGGTGCGAGATTGAGTACCTATACTCGTATAAGCAAGGTGTCTTTAAATTCATGCGAACCATTTTTTATTTCAGTCTTGTTTTCATATATTTTTGTATAAACAATTGTTTTTTTCAAAACTTTGAGCAATGTTTTCAAAAAAGATTTATAGAAATAAAAGAACAGGTTTCTCTCCGACTTTATATGAAAACTAGCTTTTGCCCGCGTATCCCTCAGGATACACAGAAAGGTCGCGCAACAGGCAGGTAGACACCCTAGGCCTAGCTTCTCGCAACCATTCGTTTGTGTGAGTTTCTCTTTTTGAAACGAATGGTAGGGACCTACAATTTTATGCCGAGTCCTACCGGCTGAATTGAGAAGCTTTTTTCAGGACAGTCATATCAATTGGATGTTTGGCGTTCGCGAGAGGTGGCGCAGTAGAAAAAACCTTAAGATGTAATTTGTGTTTTCTGGGGATCGAACCTGGGATCCCTCGCACAGTAGTCTAGCATACTAACCACTGCGCTACTGCCCTTTTAGCTAGCGAATCCTTAATTATATTCCATACCGCCCAGATCTTCCTATACTATGAAACCAGAAAGGTCGTGAGGATGTCGGTTAAGAAAAGGGCCCCCTTAAAAGAGATCATCGCCAATAACTCGGCCCCCAAGCAAAATTTCCAAAATCGGAAAAATTAATTATCTGCTTTTCTTCTAATAGAGTACACAAACCGAGTTTGAAGTCGGTCGGATGGAAAATAAACTTTGACCCCCCCCTTTTACCCCTGAATTTCCAAAATCGGAGAAATCAGTTTTCTTTATTTCTCATAGAAAGTAGACAAACCGAGTTTTAAGTCAATCGAATGAAAAAAAATGTTTCCCATACCTACAAACACACACACATTTTAATGCGAATGCGCGCACATAATTTTGGATTTTATGTGCGCGCATTCATATTGAAATGTGTGTGTTTCATTTTTTGCGACTAAACAGTCGCGCTATTGAAATCGCATGTGTGTTTCGGGCCTTAGGGGTCGAATTTCAAAATATCCTTCCTTATTCCTTGAAAGCATCATAAAGGGTACCTGGGCGTGCAAAAATTCTGCTTTCTAGAGCAAAAGGTTTGGGCTGGGCGTTGATGGATAAGTGAGTGGCAAACTTCATTTTTATATAAGAAAATAGATTGTACACCATGATTTTTTTTGGTTAAAAATCGTGGAAATATTGTATCCTGGCTGATTTGCACATGCGCAACGATGTCCAATTTTGCCATGCACACAGTCGACGAAATTAATAATTGTATTGAGGATACGAGTAATGCTGTAGTACTGTAGATAGTATAAATACATAGGTACCATATACATTACTTTTTTTTTAATCTTATATGTAGATATTTTAAGATTAACTAAGAAAAGCAAGCAATTACATGATTTTCTTTTGTTCTATATAATTGAAGTCAAAATAACAGTAGGTGCTGAACAAAGATTCCGAATTATGAGTCAGTCGAGGAGTGAAGTTGAGAACGATTTGAAATATCAAACGCGGTGGGTTAGCTAAAGATTTAAAGATTTTGAGATGAATTGGCAACATTTTGAACAAAAATGTTAGCTCGACATATTCGGTGAGTTATGAAACTCAATTATTTGTCAAACGATTAGAAAGATTACGTCAAGGTTAAGAGGCAATAATATGTACTTATAATGTAGGCGGTGCGTGGTGGCAATTTATTTCTCTCTAAGGAGTGGGTCTTGAAACCAACGATACCTACCAAACGAACTCGAATTCGCTTCGATTTGGTAGGGGTTTTGTTTTTTTTAAACATTTCCAAATGCATTATAAAGTACCTAGTATACTACCTATATTCATTTTCCAAATTTATTTTTGATAGTATGTATTTTTATGAATGAAAATTAATATCACTATCTAAATTGCCTCGTATGGTATAAACCATGTTTGACGTCAATTTTGCAATTATCTCCCACGAGTCCATCAGCTATGCTTATGTACCTATATATTTCCTGGACTTGAGTACTTTTATTGCTAAATACAAACAATCGAAGAAAGAACACAAATCTCAAGCATCAACCCGTCATATGATTGTATCCGAGAATTCCAACGTCACACAAATTACCCCCGGCTAATTGTGAGGGCTGATGAGCAGAATATCTGGGCCCCCAAACAACTCCTTATCCAGCGACCAATCCGAAACTAAAGCTTTACACAAATCAAACGTCAACCGGGTGGAGGGGTGAAAGCTTGTTGATCTCTACAGATGAAAAGTGCACAATCTTTTCGCGAATTCTTTAGATTGTAGAGAGGGTATGTCATTTCTGATTGGTGACGGCTACTACGGCATAAATCTCATCCAAAAAAAAAAACCACGCACAGATGAGAAGATGCCTTTACAGCATCTCTCTCTCTTGCCGACTACTGATCTTGTGGAACGCCGAGCCGATCACCCTGCTGCCGTACCGTACTCTATTTTACTGTGAGTTTTCTCAGAGTATTCCGTCTCCGATGCGATGATAATAATAATGCCATTGCTGCGGCTGACACTGGCTCTGACCGAGTAGTAATATGAAGAGGAGAACGTCGACGACGACGACGACAATGATGCTGCTGCTTCTGCTGTTGATGATGATGATGGTGATCGTTTAGGGACTCTATCGCGGGTCTTCCATTGAAAATCTTTATCGTCTCCATAGTCGAATTCAGACCGTGCTGGTATGCAGACGTGAAAATATTTATCTCGCGGAAATACGTGTTCTTCCAAAATACATACATACTCTTCTATTGCTGCCATAAGGATAATCAAAGTGTTGCTGACGTATCCATTAGACACTTTTGGTGTTTTTTTTTTTTTTAAAGAGTATATTTTGGTTTCCGGGTTT
The DNA here is from genome assembly GCA_949372485.1 of Cheilosia soror. Classification (NCBI taxonomy): domain Eukaryota; kingdom Metazoa; phylum Arthropoda; class Insecta; order Diptera; family Syrphidae; genus Cheilosia; species Cheilosia soror. The sequence goes on from OX443561.1 coordinate 5,035,147, forward strand.
TTCTATTATCGACCGCGCTGATTGCAAAAACCTTTCCATACGTGCCGTGTTGGAAAGCCCAAACATCTGGTAAAAAAGTCCTTTGTCCGTCGAGTTTTAAGGATCTCAGCTGGTAGTGATGTGGAATTTGTGTACGCGCGCACTCATTTGAATGTTAAACGTGTGTGACTGAAGGGGATTTTCCCCGACCCCGACAAAAAAGGAAGTATATAATTTCAAATAATCTCGAAAGTAATAGAAAAAAAAAAAAAAAAAACGCAGATAGTGAGTGTGTGTAGTGACAAAGTGTAACAGATATTATAGTCAGTTAGTCAAAAAGATCTTCCTCTCTCCCTATCGTGATATAATACAGTGTGAATCTCTGAAGCATAGTGTACAAAACTTAACCGAAAATGGCATCGTTTGTGTATGCCATTTGGAGTATAGCCTCGGTGCACTGTTCGATGCGTCCAGAAATCTCACCATGCACCTGCGAGCCCATATTCACGACAAATCGCGTCGAACTATCCTGCGAGAAAGTCGATTCCTTTAATCAAATCGTCGATGCCCTATCGGGGAAATTCTCCTCCAACCTAACCATAAGCTTGCAAATATCCCATTCACAGTTGGATGATTTGGAGATGAGGTCGTTTACGGAAATGAAGCTGAACATGATCAAACTACGAATGATATCGGATAACTTGAGGTAATTATATACTCGACAGTCGACATTTAGAACATTCCATATTTGTGTTTTCATATTTCGGCAGGAATTTTCGCAAATATTTTTTAAATCTATATTCTCCCTCGAACTTGGGTGATTGCTTCGAGTCGGTGTGTGTGTGTGTGTTTTTTTCGAGCAAATACAAACGGGCTTATCATCTGGCTTTATTTTTGAATTACAAACTCATCGCGTTTAAAATCAAGCTCTCTCTCTCAAAGTGCGATTCTTAAAACTGATATTTTTATTACTTTTGATGGCAGAAAAGAAAGCGACCTCTATAGCCATCATCTCGACCTTAGCAGTGTCATTTGGTTGCAAATTGGTTGTGAAATAGCCTATGAAAATCGCGACTCGTTTGAGAATCTTTTGGGCCGAGTTATCGCAAAAGTTTGAAACTGAAACAATAACAAACGGAGGCTTGTATGTATGGTATAGTATATACCTAAAAAAAGAGCCGCCGCGATAACAACAATCATCTCTCATGAAAGCGGGTGAATTTCGCTGCTGAATTTCGAAATTGTGGGTCTTTGATGGAGATTTTCGATTAAAATTGCGATAAAAACAAATACGAAACATTTAGTCAGCGCAATTAGTTACTGGTTTACTCAGGTTACGATTAAATCAATCCAGATTCGCAACCCACGATCGGTCGTTTGAAATTCGCCGCTCTATATTTTCACAAATAAAATAAAAACTACTTTTTTCCTAAGGTTTTTATTAATGGGGGCAAATTTAAAGGACCATGGTACAATAGAAAAACCCTCACCCCGTCAAATTTCAAATAAAAACATGGATCTTATGGGAACATGACGTGAGGATGCCGACGGATACAAGTTGGCCCAACTTCAGCTTTTTACGCTTTTAAATAATTAATATTGTTTTATCTTTTATCCTTTACATAAATATGAAATTAATTTATGATAATTGTATAAAAGCTAAATTCATTAATTATGTGACAGTCGAAAATAAAAATTCAACAAAAGTCACACATTTTAATCAATTACCTATGTTACCTACTTAGCACTCTACAAGCGATTCTTATTTAAAAAAAAATAGTTGCGTCAACAGGTCCATTACGCACCCTAGGCCTAGCTTCTCATAACCATTCGTTTGTGTGAGTTTTAATTTTTGGGTCGAATGGAAGGGACCTACAATTTTATGCCAAGTCTCAACGACTTAATTGAGAACCCCTTTTCAGGACAGTTATATACTCTCAGATGTTCGTCAGACGTTTGCGAGAGGTGGCGCAGTGGAAAAAACCTTAAGATGTATTTTTTTTTTTCTGTGCATCGAACCTGTAACCCCTCGCAAACTATAGCCCACACACACACTGTCGATATTGCTACACCAGCATTTTGACAGGTGAAACAGATAGTCCACAAATATTAGTTTTTTGTGACTCTTTTTCTTTTTAAGCTTGTCCCAGAGAAGTTGTCTTGTCCTAAATATAAAAATAAATGGGAAATGCTCCTTTGCAAAATTCGAGATTTTTGCACATAAACGCAGCCTTTGAAAATATTTTGTTTCTGTTCTGTTTTTAAGAATATTTAATATAAATTTAAATAACGAATATAAGTCCAAATGTTTGAAGAAATATTTAATAATTTAAAAAATATACAGTCACATTTAAAATTAATGAAATTTATTTCTTTGAATGGAAAACAACATCGAAAAACTTTAGAAAAGTCCAACGATTATTCTGCTTATGCATAAGTGGAGCACTTTGCACAGCGCCCTCAAAATCACTGGACAGTTTGTTCCTTTTGACACCCCTTGACACTTTTAACAGACAAAAATTGCTGCTAGTTCAGCCGTTCGTCTTAAGGCAGTACACCAGTGATTAAGTAAAAAATTTGGCCACGCGCTTCCAAACTAAATAATTTCGAAATCGCTTCGGAAAACAAAGAGTAGATATTTCCAAGGTAAATTTGGATTAAAATTTCCAAGTAACCATCTTCCGTAAGTCATGGCGAGGGAAAAGCTTTTCTTGAACACACTAACTAATACAGTCCTCAAGAAAAATGTGTTATCCACTATATTTTGTCACCACTCCTTTATCGCGGTTGCATGGATGAGAAGGAGGAAACACCTTTCCACCTATACTCTGTAACTGCCCGGCGATATCATCGATTAGAAAGCAAACTCTAGGAGAGCACTTTTTCGGGGAGGTTGCGGATATTGCCGAAACGGATATCAGCAAAATACGGAAGTCAAAATGGAGTATCGGAAATAACCGACTCTGCTAGTGGTTGGTCTAAGTGAATTACTCCGTATGTAACGGATAATTGCCACCTATTCTAACCTAACCAGTCTCTTACATTTGTCGTTTATGAGGTTTGCAAATGCCCAACTTTAATTTTTACATTTAATAATTAATTTTTCACAATAAAACCGTATTTTTTCTTGTCCTTAAAATTTAATTACTGAAACATTATTAGGACTATCTAGAAGCACATGCTCAAGAAGGAATATTAAAAGAATAGAACAGATTAAATTATATATGTACAGTTCGTAACACTTGAATAGCCGTACGCATTGTCTTTTTTAAGATTTGGTATTTCCGTTACTTCTTTCATGCTTATATAAGAAATATAATAAAATATAAGAATGAGAGACAAGGTACGAGACTGCTCTCTGAGACTTTGTCAAAATTTGAGAAAATTCTTAAAGCTAACAGAACTTTCGAAACCAATTTTGTTTGCCGTCACTAAAATTTGATTTTTTTTTTCGTAACATTAGAATAGCCTCAAACACAGTTTAAGCGAAAATTTGGAAGCGTGAGTGTCGAAAAGCTATCGGGAAGTGATAAACGGCTTTTTTGTATCTTTTCTTTGTTTTAACTGTTAAAATGGGTAGAAAAAAAATCATTAACAGTAGCAAAAATTGCGAAAATAGAGGCCTATCATTAGCAAATTCGTTATTATACCGTTATAATACCTTTATTATATGGAAAAAAACTAGAAAGGCCGCACTTCTTCAGTTCTTTCTATTCAAGACAAGCGGACAATCATTGGATTAGCTTCCAATTCCGCCCACTCTTTGAATAAAATAAGCCATGAAGCTGGGTTAGGAGTTAGACAAATGACCATAAGTCGGGTTGAGGTAATTGTTAGCGACTAAAGCTGAAGAAAAAACCATGGACCGGACGGATATGATTATTTAGGTTGAGCTTTAAATCTGAAAAGATCACTTTACGTCAATCCTTTGAATTTCTGCTGCCATGAGTATAGATATAACAGATAGGGCCATCTGTTGGTTTTATTTTGAATTATACGTTATTTTGATACTGACAGCTCTTTAGGTACATGTTAACAAATTTAACAGAAATCACAGTATTAATTTTCGCGGTATGATCTACGAAATGGATCGATTTACGCTTCAACAACGTTGGAAAATACAACAAAGTTACTTCCAAAGTGGAGACTGAATTGCGGAAAAGTTAGAATTTGAACTGAAATATTGGTCTAAATAATGCACCAAATTGCAGCTGGTGTAGGTACTCAAGTTTGACAAAATTTGTGAGACTGATTAATAATTTGTTTTGTAGGGTGCCATTAAAGACCGATCGAAAAATTGGTTTGAGGATGATCTTCTACCAAGCCATTCGAGGTAGTCATTTGCATAGCTGTAAAAGACTGCAATACTTTAGTATTGCATTCGCTGAAGTCGCAGTCATTTGATTGCTTATTACTATTTTAGCAAAATACTTCACTTAAGTCATTTGACTTCAAAATCGAAGTCCCAGTATTTTTTGAAGTCTTATGTAATGCAATCACCTGAAGAAGTCAAAAGACTTGAAGTCAAAAGAATGCAATACTTTTTGATTGCTTGAATTCTTTGAAGTCTTTTTGAAGTCTTTTTTATTCTTTGAATTCTTTTAGTCATTTGAATGCATTCAATGTTTTGAAGTCTTTTGACTGCTTGAAGTATTTTTATTGATTTGACGTATATCATACATCATACATACATACATACACATTTTGAAACTTATATCTGAAATGTGGATCTCAAAAATTCAATCGAATATTTAATTTCTTAAAAAAAATACTTCAAATCAATAAAAATACTTCAAGTAGTCAAAAGACTTCAAAACATTGAATGCATTCAAATGACTAAAAGAATTCAAAGAATAAAAAAGACGTCAAAAAGACTTCAATTTGTTCTAGACGCAAACATTTGCGGTAGGTGCTTCTCATATAACGGTTTTACAAAACTAAGATTTTCACGGATCTAACAATTTATAATAAAAAACTGTGCCACTATGCAGCATTTGGATAAAGAGAATTCGCTCTTTTATAAAGTCGGAACGCGTAATAGTTCAATTAAACCATTTACGAAAGTTTTTACTAGCAGCTTTACCTTCCCTCTCATTTAATATCTGTGATATTTTTGTTATAAAAAATATATAATATTATACGGTAGTAAGGTAGTTTTACCATCTGTGTTATGTGCCTTAGTATGTGATGAACAATATAATATCTTTTTTGCTACAATAAAATGTTATGTTATGTTAAATTAAACTTTTTAATTCAATAAAAAAATGGTTGGCAGTTTAGGGGTGTAGGTCTAGATTTTCACAACCATTCGAAAGGGACCTACGATTTTACTGCGATCATCTGCTTTCTCAAGCAAGACGGTTGGGATAGGTGTCGTTGGCGCAGAGGAAAGAGCCTTAAGATGCAATTTGTGTTTGTCCGGGGATCTCAGGTATAGAACACTAACCACTGAACCATTGTGCCCACTGGGATAAGGAGCGCCTATAAATTACAAAAGCTATTTAACACGAAAGAATGCATAATATTTGCATATGCATTTAGAAGGTATATGTACCTACACTTTTTTTTCATATGTTTTTATTAGACCCTTTAGCTTGTAGGTATAATTTAGCTTAAATTAATATAGTCAAATATAATATTATCTCGCTCGAGACAATTTGATATTTATATTAAGTCTTACTCTCTTAGCCTTTCCGATTTTGTTCTTTTCTGCAACAGATACCTAACCTCCTTTACAGAGAAGAAAAATCATATTATGTGTTCCAACGTCGAATTTCAGAGTTCCTTCTGCATATTCATATTGTCAACTCAAATTATTTGTCGTAGGTAATCAATCACTAATCAGTTTTTCGTATCGGCCACTGTTTTCTGTTTTTGCTTCTGCCGCATATATGTATCTTTGAGTTTACATCGCGGTTTGTCAGGGTCACTAATCATAACTCAATTCAATACCCTAGTCAACAAATTTTTACTTTAAAATGGTATTGTTTATGCGAAGTAACTTTTCTTATAGATTTTGAAGCGCTGAATACGAAAATGTTTCAGTTTTTGGGAAAATTATTATTTTTTACTTCTCACAAGTAAGTATACAACATAAGGCTAGATTTGACTTTACTTTACCATTCGAAAAAAATACTTTTTTTTATTTATAAAATACCATATAAAATAGTACCAAATTACAGTCAAACTTCCATAACTCGAACTTCTTTAATTGGAATTTCTCTATTACTCGAAGTTTTATTGAGACCTCTGCGTTTTCAACTTTTTAACATCCGAGAGTATGACTGTCATGAAAAAGCTTCTCAATTGAGCCGTTCGGACTCGGCATAAAATTGTAGGTCCCTTCCATTCGTCCCAAAAATAGAAACTCACACAAAACGAATGGTTGTGAGAAGCTAGGCCTTGGGTGTCACCCGCCTGTTGCGCCACCTATATTTATTTATTTTTAACTCGAAATTTCTATAACTCGAATTTATTTTCTTTCATTTTGAGATATCGACTTATGGAAGTACCACTGTACTGGCACCCAGGTGTAACCCAATTGTCGTGGATCTGATTCCCAGTGTATTGGTGAAATACTCTTGAAGGCGAGGAGTTCCCGAATCGATATATGACATGTTCCTGGTAAATGGCATGCGCTTCGCGCGGGTACTTCCCTGATTGACACGTTTTTTCATTCGCACTCGAACACTTGCGATCACAGCATGACTTTGGCCAACACATGCACCGCAGTATATTATTGTTGACTTCTTCCTTCGAATCGCCATGTGACGTTCCCGTGTGGGAAACTTTAGTGTCTTTCGAATGACAATCGGTTGAACTTCGAACTCGTCCATGGCTTTCTACAGATTTAATCCATTATTCGACCGACAATTCCAATTGTGTTTCTTACACTGGCACTGCTGATTGTTATCCTCAATCAAAAGCAAAAGCATTTTTCGCTTTAAATTATTTTTTCCAAATTTATTTATTTATTGTCGTACACTTTCGAAGGCTACTCGATCCCCTAAAATCAACTGCACATTTAGGGAATATAAAAAAAAAAAATTTTTCGAAAAATTGGACACTCCGTTCTTGAAATTTTAGTACTATTTCACATGGTATTTTTGAAACTTTGGGGGCGTGCCACGCCCAAACGGTAAGAGAGCGCCAAGTTTTTTTTTTTAGATTTGTATTTAGGGCACTGCAATCAATCGGACTGTGCAAAACTGTTATTTTCGAATGAGCAGTAAAGTAAAATCTTGCCTAATAAAATAGCATTATATTTGATTAATTGTGCCGAATTTTGACGTTGTCATGTTGGTGCTCGTTAATATTCTCCTTCTGGAATGTCTCGTAATAATCCGCCAGCATTGAAACGTTTCATTTACCCTGATAGCGTTTTTCCATGTTAGCGATACTTTGATGGAAGCGTTCTCCATGCTCGTCACTTATATAAAACGGATCACGAAAACCTGAACTAAGAAATAACTTTTATAAATGAATCTGCATTCTGCATCAGAATAGTAAAAATTGGCTGAAAATATTTTAAATACCATTTCACTGTTGTCTAGTGAGTGCCACATATGAAACAACTATAACCAAAATAAGTGTTTTATATGTATTTCATCAGTGCATGCGTTATCGCCCAGCAAGTGCATCTAAGGTGATAAACAACCATCGGAAAACTATTTTCTGTTAACCAGTTATTTCTATTTTGGTGTTTTATCAATGGAATGTACCTAAAGGTCATCTAAATAAACATAAACTAACTAGGTGCCTCAAAGGAATCCAATCTTAATCTATGGTGGCAGTTGTTGATTATGATTACTGATAATAACACTTGTATACAAAATCATCGGCAATACAGTTTTTTTACGAAGCAAAACTTATGGAAATGAAAATAACGAATTATGGCCATTTGATTGAGCCGGGCGGCATTACTTGCTCTATCTATATCCGTTGCGCTGCGACCCTGTGCGGTATTCGTTGTATAATAACCGCCAAGTCATTATCTATCTCTATCTCCTGACTATTGATTTGTTTGCAATTGTAAACTGATACGACTAATTAAGACCTTACTTTTACTTCACATGCTAGCACACCTTTCTCTAGGAATGAAATCAATCCAGCAAAAGTCCGATCCGAATCGAAATCCCGTGCGCCATCGATACTCGAATACACGGATCGGCCAAGTACGCTCTTATCGCTGCTGAGCCCACTGCGATAGCAGCCGTTTAACGACCACTTTGACATTTTTACGATTGGCGCCAGGAATATTATTTTTTATGGCGGTATTTAATTATGATTTTCTATAGTTGTTGAATGATGTTCATATAAGTGTTGTTGTTTCTGTTGCCCTTCTACAGACTCATATACACGTGATAATGACCAATTGTACGCATAGTCATTGGAGGTTTTTTTTTTTTTTTTTTCGTTTTCGTTTTCAACTGTCGTCGGACAAAATGTTAACTTGCCAATTAACATTTCATTGTGACGATTGTTATCGTTTTTTGTTTTCTTTTTTATATTGTTTTTTAAAATGCAGTAAAAAAATTCCTTGTATATACATATGTATTTGATTGTGTGAAAAATCGAGTGAGAATTGGTGACCGATTTAGGACAACAACGCGCTGATTGTTTACTGGTGTAAAGGCTAAACCCGAGCGGAGAGTATCCTATGGTGTTGATTAATTGAAAACGGTAGAATTTATAAATGCATGTGTATACCTATATTTTTTTTTTGTTTTGAAGTTATCACCATTTTTATTTTTGTTTGCACTTTGGTACCAAAAATACATTTGCCGCATGCGATTTTCTTAATTATATTGAGATTCTGAATGAAAACTCATTTTGATAAGAGGTTGTGCATTTATTTTTAGAGTTTGTTAATGACAAATAAAAAAGTGGGTACATTGCAATTGCATAAAATGTAAGCGCAGATTTGTATTTTTTTTTATTTTAGGTACGTGTTGATTGTGCTTTTGTATTGATATTGTCAATATAAGAAAGCGATATCTACAGGTACCTGCACATCTATATTTAATATATTTGATGCTAATTATTTTGAGTGTATGTTTTTATAAGTCTTTTTTTTTATAAATAATATGGTAGGTAGCTAGATACACGAATATCCGGTCAAATATGTGCAAACTTTGGAATGCATCGCATTTAGATACTGTTGGGTAGACTCCGATCCTTTCTAAAACGTAAAATTTCCCAAATTTGATATGGAAGGCAAAAATTGAAGCGTAAAGTTTACCCAAGAGTACAAAACTGAGTCATTTTCAAGGGCCTATCCATTACAAGAGCAGCTTAAGTGGAAGGTGGAACCTCCTTAACTTTCTATCAACCGCCACCGAATCTAAGGCCAATGTCACACGTGCTCCCAAATGGTCGCGCGTCGGTCGTCGCTTGAATTTCGTTGTTCTCGCATGAGGTGCATTTTGTCCGCTACGTTCGGCGGAATAGGTATTATGCTGGCCATGCTCGTTAGCACAAACATTTTTGTGTCACAAGGCCCACTTTTAAAAGTGTCATAACGCCCGAGGGCCTTATGACACAAAAATGTGTGTTATAGCGCCTCAGGGCGTTATGACACCGGGCGTTATGACACCGGGCGTTATGACACCGGGCGTTATGACATGTACCCAAATTTGCCTACAAGCTGCCTGCGGGCCTAGGATTATTCATGAATTGGTGCTGTACAAAATCAAAGGAGCGCCATTAACGCACTCATACTTGAAAAATCCTAGGCCCATGGTATAGCATGGAAAATCATTGACGTCATTGATTTTGAAATTTCACACGTATTCACAGACAGGGGATTTCATTACGGGGAGAATCGTGTAGGTGCACGGAAGTCGGCCGGCGGTCTAGTTCTATGTGGTTTGTGCTTTTAAGTTTATTTTTGTTATTTAAAATAAAATTGATACAGATAAAAAATTTTGTTGTTGAAGAAATCAAACAGATGTACGGGTTAAAAACCGACGCACGTACCGTGCATAGATCGTGTGTTCATGCTTATTTTAAACTATCGTCATGTGAAAACAGCTAGATTGTCCTAACATATCATCTGGGATAGCCGCCATGCTTTAAGATGAGGCGAGTACATATACACAACACTCGCAAGTCTTAGGCCCCTATTGTGAGTGTCGATAGTTAATCGTTGATCGACAACTGTCGATCGATCGAGTACTGTGATTGTCGATTGCGATCGATATTGATCGTTTTGTAGTCGATTACAAATGTCGGATCGATGCTTTCTCTTGGAAGTGAAAAAAAATTGTGCGTACGTATAGCTAAAATCAATCGACGCAATCGACAATTGTCGTGACGATCGCTGATCGACAATCACAACAAGGGCCTTAGTTAGTACGGCCGTGAGGGCCGTAAGGAAGAACTTGTAAAGCTCCGTAAGGAAACTAAAGTTTACATTTCTGAATCTTGTAGGACTACTAAGCAGATGTATTATAGTCAAAAAGGCAGCTTTGCCGCTGATTTTTACAATCAGATGATCTCTGTGACAGAGCTAGTACGTGGCCGCGGGGTAACGCAAGAACCACAAATTATAACACATCGATTGGGTTTAAACTGGTGTTTGTTCGATATCGCTGAACATGTCTGTCTGCCTGGTTGTCCTTTAAGTACCTACGTTTCCAGAATCTTTATCCGTCGTATATTCTTGGGTCTTTAAGGATACTCCTTACACTATATATACGAAGAATGTCGAATTAGAGTGCGTCAATGAATGTAAAAGGCCTGATGCTCAATGTAAGTAAATTTACAAAATGTGGGTGGCTTGTGTTGGACAATGATTTAAACTGGTGTGTATATATTTTGGTAAATATATGTAAAACATTGTGCAGACTGTGTGAGAAATTGGGCGAAAAATTCGCAAATATTTTCTCCCTTGTGTTGATCAATGGGTATCTATATCTAAATCTATATCATAAATTTTTCGATATGCGGATTTATGTTTTTATTAAAGGAAAAAAAACTGTTTTAACAAGTTCTGTATATATTGCGGAAAATTACGGGAATGAACGAGGCTAGGTGGATTAACAACGAACCTTTAAATTTCGAGTGCGTTTAACTTTTTAATATTTTCGAAAAGGTCAAAGGTCACAATAGTATAATGGTGTGTTTAACAACATTCTTGCGCAATACATTTTTTAATTTAGTTATCGGACAAAGAAAAAAAGAACAAATAATTGTGAAATTACCCGTCTCGTAAAAGTAACCCACTACAACAATACATCTCATCTAGTCCTTGAGTAAAAAGCATAATACATTATAATTACCGTAATTTCTTAAGAGATCAAATTGAAGCAGCAATTTATGCCCAGAACAGGGCATACTACTATTTACAATACTATTACTTACTAGTCTACATTACATACTCCCAGGTCGTTCTTTTGTTTATGTAAATGAGGAAGTAACTAATTCGAGAAATTTCCAAATCAAATTCAAACAATTATTATTGTATTTCTTCTGCCTATGCGTCGAATGAGTGTATGAGACTCGACTCTTAACTAAATTCAATTAGTCGCTCATCTTTGACGAAATTGACGGCGGCGTGGAACTTTTGCGCATTGCTATTCCTGATATCTTCACTTTATGAAAAGGCGAACCAAGATCGTTTACTTCTCAGATATACTGCCAAAATGATAATGCAAGTCGAAGAAATTGTTTCATGGATTTTCCAGTGTTTTAGAACCTTTTGAAACTAACTTTCAGGAGAGATCAACAGCGGTAGGTATTCTTACCTATGTATCTGTCCTGGGCCTGGGGCAAAGATATGTTCTGAAAATTTTATCTTCGTAAAATTGAATGTTTTTAACTATTGAGGGGATTAATACCTGCAAAATTATAGAAAAAATCCCAAACAAATTTGCAAGGCTATTTTTCCTAGAAACTTTAAAAACTTTCCCATCAGGATAATTCATAAAATATGAACATTTCTTTTGGTAGCAGTTCATCATAGGTACAGCTATTCAAAATTCAAAAATTCAGTTTCACTTCTGAGTACAATCTGAGTACAAAGTACAATCACTTGCATTTTATGGATTAAAGATGAGCCGGAAACTAAGCAAACCCGAAGAAACAGTGGCCATCGGTTATAGAAATGATAAATGCTATTGACTCGGGCGGGTTGGCATCAGGCGTAATAAAATAAAAACAACGTCAGATCAACATTCACTGAACTTGATCGGTTTTAATACAATTGTCACACGACCTATTTGGCCTTTGGCCTTTGATTGATCGTAATAATAATAACAATTGATCATCATTTAATTTGATTCCAAGAAAATATTTTTCCACTGATAATATCGTTGTGTGAGTTAGGTGTTGCGGGTTTGCTTTGGCTTGGTTTATTTGCTCCTCTTGCTAAAGACTTGGATGCAATGGACACATTGAGAGCGAAATGTTTTAAAATGTGATGAGATGAGTATGAATGTGTGTAACCCAATACTTGTTTGTTGAAAAATGTTAAAGCAGCAACAGCAAGTGGATACTGGCGACAACCCAACACTGATGTAAAATTTGTTTCTAGGAATTTAGTCATACCAATATGTTGGGGGACGTCATTAAGCTTGACTTAATCGCAATCGATCGATCAATACTATTCAGTACCCCATGCTCTAGGGGTAGTGGATGATTTGATAATTGATTTCCTAACTGATCAGGTGGGTACAATGACTCAATGATTTGTATTCTGGAGGACTACTTAGGAAAAGAGAATGTTACATCACCCACTAGGGTGTCATTCGTTATTGGTCTTGTCGCATAATTTGGAACATTTTATAAGCGGTTGAGCAGATGTGTCCCATTAGCAGCTTCTGATATTATTATTGTCATTGATAATTTTAATGCTGATGTCCTTCCTTCGATTTCTTTAGCTCAAATTAAAGCACTTTCATTGATGAGAATCAACAAGAAGGGCTGTTTTTGAATTTCAGGCATATCAACTGATTATGGTTTCGTTATCATTTCGACAGTTTTATCCAGGTTATCACTACTAAATTTAGTCGTAATATGAACAGCGGAAGAAAATGTATGAAATAAATTCTATTAATGCGGAAAATGGCGCATCTAGGATATTTTCAAAACACCGTTGTGCTCTCTCTTTTATTAACATTTCTTAAAATGTCAAAATTGATTCCACCCCAGTGCATTACTGGAGTCACTTTTTAACTGATTAGCATTAGACAATAGACTACCTATGTAGTGCTGTGTGTCCCTCTTTAATGAGATTGTTCTTCTAGCCCTACACTACACTGTATTAAAAAAAAAAATTAAATTAAATACACTGCGAAGTGCGGATAGTAGAGGAAGGAATAAACTGATTAATTAAGTTGTCCGTCGGTTTTCCTTTCCACTGGACTCTGAAGTTAATGCTCGTTTATTTTAATCGCATTTAATCGTGTTAATGATTCGAACGCACTTCACTTGTCAAAGCAGTACTAAGTGTTTTAGAGCTCAACGCATGACGCCTGGCGCCAAGTAGTTGACTTCTCTCATTCTCTAAGTCAATTGCTGCTCTCTAATGAAGGCACACATTGTAGAACAATGGGTGAGGATTTTCATGCTCGTTTTATTTGTTATAAAGCATCATTCGCACACATTCGTAGATTACATGCATGGTAAAAGTGATGCTTGGCTCTATTGGAATTGAAGGAGATTGGAGAACTCAACGAGTTGTTGTTGTCGATGGGAATTTGATTGTTGGCCTTTGCTCTGCAATTGAAGTGAATGTTTTGAAATTCACTCGCCTCGCTCTGGCGTGGCGCGATAATCTTTGTCAATTATTCTCAAGTTTCGTTTCTTTCTTTTCAGTGGCTTTTATTGGATTTGCGAATTCATTCATTTACAAAGTTATAGCGATAGCAATAATTGATATTGCGCTCGCTGCTGAGGGAATGTAATCGAAATGTCACTCCTGTCAGGTTGTTCTAAATTAAGCACACGACGATGATGACTCGATTCAGTTGTGGGCGCCCTTATTCAGCGCTGAACACTTAATTGATACCGCGAGTGATGGATGTCGTGGAATTTACCATCACTAATAGAACAATAAGTCCAATGTTCTTGCTCTGCAATTGTTGACATCATGGATGGCAGGCAGCAGACGGCGGCCGGCCGGCGACGGGCGGTTGCCAATCTGAAATGCCAGGCCTACAGATGTGTAATGGTAAGACATTACTCACTCGATTGACAGTGGGGTTGTCAGACAAGGATCACGTCGCGTCTTCGAGGAGGAGACGACATTACGGCAAGTATCACCTGTTGGCTGAGCGCCATTCACTGGTTGAAGTGATACAATTTGTAATGCATTATTCATGAGCCGTCGTCCCTGGCTTCTGCTGTCGTTTCCTAGTTATTTGCGCGCCTTTGCCATCCTCTTTCTAGGGATTCTCCTCCCTTTTTATTTTCTCTCATTGGCATTCCGTTACGCATTTTTTCATAATCGCTGGCGCTATGCCGGGAAGGCAAGGATTTTAATGATCGCGACGACGACGCCGACGGTGCTATTTTTAGAGACGGTGGTAAATTCTTGCGTGGTGCCAGTGTTCTATTTTTAATTTTAATGCAAATTGAGTGTTTCCAATTAACGGCGCTTTTCTGATTAAGAATGCTTCGCAGGCTGCTTTATAAACTAGCATTTTGTGGAAATTGACATTGCGAAATAATTACGCAATGGCGACAAGGATGTGGTGGGAATGTGCTGGACGGTGCGCGCTGATGCGTGCTTCGTAAGTGGGAAGTGATTACATCATTGAAATGCAATTAATCATGGTTACAACTTGTAATTGGTACTGTATGTGAGTTTATCACTATAAATGGTAATTTGAGCAGGATCGCTGCTCAAACCCCCATGACGTGGGTTGGTAGCACAAGTTGTTACTAAAATTAGATAATAATTGCAAGACTATCTTTAGTTTTCCTAGCTCTACTTTCCCGAATGGAGTTTAATATTTCAGGTATTATAGATGCGTTGGTCACTAAATATCAGGTAGATATTTTATACCTACACAATTTAAAAATCAGCCAACAAAGGATTGGTTCAAATTTGGCATAAAGACAGCTTATCTGTCGAGATGCGATAGGTAGGTACATGTCAACATTATACAGGTGAGAATAAAATAGGTAGCTTTAAGGTTTTTTTTAAGATTTAACAGCTGTAAAGGCGATGCGGCCGAAAAGTGCTTTGGAGCCGCAGTCATTTTTTTAGTGTGGACAGATGATGCTCCGCGATTTCATTCAGATAGGTAGGAGATTAAAGCCGGGAGCAAGATAACCAAATATCCCGTTGGCGTTTTTTGTACGTTTTTATTTACTTAAGATTTGCTACCTACATATTTAGAACAAAGTTAAGCAATGAATTTGAATTGATTAAAGGCAAAATAAGAAAAATCATTCAAAAAATTAGCCGAAGATAAATAATTAATTAATTTTTTATTTTTTTTTTTAAATACTTCTCCCGGGAAAGGCAAACCTATAACGCTTTATCAGCGCCCCGAGATGCTTGCAGATGTATGTTAGTTCTGCACTTAAATTGCTGCAAATTGTAGTCTTCTGGAAATATATCCCCAGGAAGCGAGTTCCAAAGTTTGCTTCTCCTGTAACAGAAGGAGTTTTGGAAAGATGATGTCCTCGCGGTTGTCAAGTGTACTGTATGGTCATGAGCATTAGCAGCCTGTCTTGTGGGGCGCCCAAAAGTTGCATTTCGAGGGATAATGTCCTTGAGTTCCTCGGAACATCTACCATGGAAGTACCTATAGAACAAGCATAGGTCAGAGACTTGTCTTCTGTGCACCAACGGTTGCAGATTCGATGTGAGTGTAGAGTCTTCAATAAGTCGAACTGCTCGTCTCTGTATGCTGTCAAGTAGGTTAAGTGAATGTTTTGGGGCCGAGCTCCATATATGGAAGCAATATTCCAGGCCTGGTCTAACCTGTGCTTTGCAGATAATGAGAAGTTGCTTGGGGCTAAAGTACCTCTTTGCTCTAAATAGGTAGCTCAACTTAGCAGACGCCTATTTTGCGATATAGAATATATGGTCCTTCCATGTGATTCCTGAATTGACTGTGACTCCAAGAAGCTGCATTGAACCCTGTTGATGCATTTTTCGTAGAAAATGCTGTGAGCTGTGTCTTGTTTGCATTAAATACAACCAAGTTGTCTTTTCCCCACTTCAAGATTTTGTCCATATCATTATTTAGAGAACTAATTTGTTCACATCTCTGACTGTGTGATGTAGCCGCATTCACAGGCCCACTGTTCGAGATAGAGGATATAAGAGTGCTGTCATCAGCAAAGCTGTAGATATTATTATTTGTCGATCCAAGCAAATCGTTGATGTGGAGAAGAAATATAGTTGGGGAAAGAATACGTTACTAGGTTTAAAGGGTCCAGTGGAACGATGGCTCCGAAATCCGTATTGCCTGTCACTTATTAATCGGTGGCCTTCTAGATATTTGATTATTTCGACATTCATTGCCTTTTCCATTACTTTTGAGAGCATCGAAAGTAACGCTATTGGACTACCTATAGTTTTGTGGCTGACATTTCCTCCCTTTCTTTGGAATATGTTGAATACGAGCGGTTTTCCAGGAAGAAGGAAACGTCTTCTGGGGCTCGTTAACTGTGTATCTTTTTTGCACCTAATGCAAACTCCAGCCTTATTTTTGAAGGAATAAGCTATTATGTGCATTTTACTGATTGTAATTAACTATTGTATCTATTCTGACTTGGTCTAAAATTTAATTTTGCTTATTAACTGGTGGAATCTAAACGGGTCGTTTTTCAATTTCTTCAGAACCTGATTGATTGATGACTGAGTTTTGATAATTTGTTGACATTGTTCAAGCGCCAGCCTTTATGATGATGTGCCAAACTATATACCCACCAATCATAAATGGCAAAAGCAAACTGACGGCTCGTTTGACATCGGTTTATGAGATTCAATAAGAAGAGCTTTTATACGAAACATGTCAGTAGCAATTGCAAAACTTACACATTGAAAGTAAGTTGTGCGACGGAAAATGACGAAAACGCACGTGCCCTTACATTTTATTGGTTTAAATATATTTTTTTTTTTTGAAGAAGGGGTTACATTAATTGTTTCGGTATAGTGATATGGTCTGAAGACACCAGGGCTATGACCGAAAAAGAATTTCCAATGTGGAGGAAAATCGCAGTAGAGGAAGATTGTTGAAAGTGTCAGAAGAATATTATGTACAAGAAAAAAGTAAAACATGTTTGTAAACGGAAATGGTATCAGGAACTCGTGTTATTGCTTGCAGTTATATATAAAACAAAACAAATAAGCGAACCCAATATTTAACATTGTATTAAAAAAAGTTTTCCATTTTGTTGTAGGTATGTTCCCGAATTGCCGTTCAGAGGTCTATCGAACTTGGAGTATTTGAGTTTTGCCGAAAATGACTTGGATGAGATACCCAAACAGGTGCTCAATCACTTACCGAAAATATCGACGTTAGATCTGGCTCGAGGTCGAATAAAAGCAGTTTTGCAAGATGACTTTAAGGGAATTTCAAAGGCACGCTACCTAATGCTGGTTAGCAACAACATTACGCGGCTGGATAAGGGCGCATTTCCCCCAGGATTAGTTTCCTTGCATTTGGGTCGTAATCAGCTTAGTACCTTAAATGGAACGCTACGTGATCTGCATGACTTGGAATCGCTTTTTATTAACGTGAACAATATACAAGTCTTGGATGATGAATTGCCACCTTCACAGAATCTCAAGTTGATCTTGGCACAAAATAACAGCCTAGAGAGGTTGCCTCAAAGTATGAAAGATATGCCAAATCTTGATTCGTTATTCTTTCAAAATAACAAACTGAAGGCTCTGGATGGTGTGCTGAGAAATGCGAAAAAGTTGAAAGAATTCAAGGCGTTCCACAATCAAATTGAATACTTAGCCGAAGATGAGTTTCTTGAGGCTGAATATCTAGAAGTTCTCGACTTGGCTTACAACAACATACGATCGTTGAATAATTCCCTTTTGCCAATCAAACGTTTGTGTATGTCAAATTTCTCATTTAACGAAATGGACGAGTTTTCCATGAACGAGATACGAGGCTTGGAGTATCTGAAATCATTGGATATTTCGTATAATAAAATTCAAAAATTGACGGGACGACAGGAGAATCTAATCGATCAGCGTTCGTTTTTGGTTGACTTGCATCTACATCATAATCGATTAAAATCACTGGATGGCGCTCTAATGGGTTTGAATAAACTCAGAACACTTGACTTGACTCACAATCAAATTGAACGTATTCTGCCAGACGATTTCATTGGTCTGGAGGGCTTGGAAATTTTAGATTTGTCACACAATCAATTGCTGACTTTAGAAGAAACTTCAACGGTAAGTTTAAGAGAAATTTTTATTTCTTATTTGTTTAGACCTTATACATATTATGTATGTACTTGTAAACTAGGTAAGGGCAGTAAGTTTATTTATTTTAATATAATAAACTTCAAATAGAACGCACCGTATTAGGGTCATTAGATCCTTATGGATCTCCCGTCGCGTCTGCGGTAGCAATTTAGGTCTAACAAGTAAAAGTGTTATCATCGGCCTGGCCGATGCTTTGATACCCTCCACTGAATAAAAGTCCTGCAAAATGTTTGCCACGCGAGTTAGTATGTGTCTAACATTAGTTTTGTATGGGAGGTAACAGAACTACTTTACCGACATAGACAATTTTCAATACCAACCTGACGACGGTTAAAAAAGTCCTTTCATAAAATTTCATTCACCTAAGTCGATTCGTTTGGACGCTAAGGTGTTTTCAACAGACAGAGAGATACATGAGTCGAATATTGGCTTTGTATGGGAGGTAGCAGAACTACTTGACCGACATGGATCATTTTTAATACCAACCTGACAACCGTAAAAATAAGACCTGTCACTCAATTTCAGTCGCCTAGGTCGATTCGTTTGGACGCTATCGTGATTTCAACAGGCGGAGAGACACATGGGTCTACTAATGGTTTTGTATGGGAGGTACCAGAACTACTTGACCGACATAGCCCATTTTCAATACCAACCTGACGACGGTAAAAAGAAGTCCTCTCACCAAATTTCAATCGCCCAGGTCAATTCGTTTGGACGCTATCGTGCTTTCAACAGACAGACAGACAGACAGACAGACAGACAGACAGACAGACGGACATGGCTAAATCGATTCAGAATGTGATCCTGATTCAGAATATATATACTTTATAGGGTCTCCGGTGAATCCTTCTTGGCGTTACAAACGTAATGGCAAAGTGAATATACCTTCCTGTGGAGGGTATAAAAATCCGGTTGATATACCTACCGGCTATACTCGCTCATTGTTAGATCAGCGCAATCCTTAGCTGCTGTGATCTGTTGGGCAAAGAAGTAACCACAGTTAAAAGGATAGGCCGACGCGTAATATTCAGCAATCCTTTCAAAAATCATCCATATTATTGGCTGAAGTCATTTCTATTAACCACTAGAATCGAAGACAGCCAAGCAGCTCTTAAAGCTCTGTCATAAAATCGAAACTTGTCTTGAAAACATAAATCCACGAACTTGCTAAGAAAAACATAGTTATCCTTCACTGGATTTTCTTCTGAAAGCAAATTCAAATATAGTACACTGAAAATTCGAAATCCACAGTTTTTGAGCTATTAAGTTGTTGAAATAAAAAAGTGGGATTGCGAGAAATGAAATCAGCTGGTTTAAACGCGAATTTAATAGACCAGAATGTTCATTAAACGGGAGCCAGTATTTTAGAAGACGGGGTTTTAAAACCTAAACAAGAACGAGGACAAAAAAAGCGGTTGGTATACGCTCCTCTTAACATGTAGGCCGTCGATCCAGCAGCATTGTTGGAATTAAGTGTAGATATCAGTATTCTCAAAACCAACTTCGATTCTAGTACAAAGTATTCTTGTTTTCATCTACCGTCTCCTTTCGGGTCGCCATGTATTTTCATTTTTGCTTACATTTTGGTATATAAAACTTCCGATTGCTCCTAAAGTAACATATCTCTATATCCGACACTTCTTATGGTCTTTCTTTTTTTCTTAAGAAGATTCTTCCCTTCTCTTCTTTTTGAGCCTATCTCTAACAACGTTTATATGTATGTATTTTCATATTGTAATCTTAGATCCAAAATTTAGTTGTATGTCGGTGGCGAAACTTTTGACAAAAGGTCGGGACTCCAACTCAAAGACAATTCCCACGATTTTTTCTTTCGGGGTTTTTTTTTAGTGTACGTGCTTTTATTTTACGATCGGAAACTGATTATGTATAGTCATCCCCCCAGTAAAAAATGTTAGGGTTTTCTTAACATAAAGTGAAGCACACATTTAAATATAGAAATGTCATGATTTTCTTGATTTTAGTTTATTTTCTTTATACTTTCAGACGGTTCTTCCATCACTTAAAATCATTAAGGTGGCATATAACAATCTGACGAAATTAGTCAAAGATTTCCATGGCTTACCAGTTCTCTGTCAAGCGAACTTGATGCACAACCAAATCACCTCTGTGTCAGCTGATTTAGTGTCAAAGACAAAATGTTCCAATCATGGAGTTCCGGGAAAACTTGAGATGTGGCTTGAGAGTAAGTTCGATAACTAGACCATTTATCTGAACAGATTATTTAACTCAAATATTAATCATTTCTTTAACAGACAATCCAATTATGTGCGATGATGAACGCGTAAATGAACTCTGCCCGATAATGGCTTCACAGGAGGCTCGTATACGTGGCAAGTCACAATGCTACGAAAACGATAGAGAAGTCTGCACTGATCCGCCAATAATCCTGCAAGCACCACTCACCGAAAATCTGCCTCTAATCATTCAGCAACAACTCAATCAACAAGTGTCTAATGGCAAGCCGCTTGTACAGGTTATCGTACCAGCTCCACATCATTTTAGTAAGCCTCTGAAGAAGTCGGAACTCCTTCCCCCAATTATTTCACCGATCATTCCCCAATACATAAAGGCTCCAACTACGACTAGTACTACGACCACTACCACTAGTACCACATCCCCGACGACGACAACTACAACTGCAGAACCGATTTCGACCACAACTCCATCGACAACATCAACAACGACAACAACAACTCCTTCTCTGGACGACTTACAGCCAGAAGCCACCACAACCACCATGAGAATTTCAGTAGATATACCCTTGCTGCATCCAACAGATATTCAAACAGATTATCCAACTGTTGAGTATGTGCCATTGCCAGAAGACGATTCTGGCCAGTCAAATTTTTCTGACGGCGAGGATAACTCGGTGCACGAGGAATACTCGCCCGTTGTCATTTCCGGTCTAGAGAACTCACAAAGGCTTCTAATGGAAGAGGAACCGCCCGAAACACCGTAAGCTATAGGGATGGTGGCACTAGTTGCGATGCTGTGTGTGGAGTGGAGCAACCAAGAAGAGGAAATGTTTAAGTTATTAATACATTTTTAAGTATAAGTTGTTTTTAGTTACTATAATTATATTATTTTTATTATTAATATTAATTTCGTTTTCTTATATAAATTTGACCCAACATCCGTTTTCTTAATTAATTTATGCTACAAAAAGAAGAGATGAGGAAATAATCAAATTAAAAAAAAACGAAAGGAAATTGTTCCAATTACCAGTAGAAAAAGAACGAGAAACGAAATAAAGTCATGATAATGTGTTTTTTTTTATAAAATGAAAAAAAAAGGAACAAAAAAAAATTTGTGTGTGCATGCAGGCTGGGGGGATACTTGAGTAGGTATGCAAAGTAGAGCCAATCCAATAGATGAAATTCTGATAAATGTTAGTACAGTACTATTATAGTTTGTTAGGAAATAAAAAGAAACGTATTTTCCAAATGCTTGGTTTTTTATTGTTTTGTTTAATTCGAATTTAACTCAGTTTTGTGTTGAATGTCAAACTACTTCAGAGGTCCAGTTTGTACTAATTTGGCAGGTAATATACCAAAATTCGATCCATAGCATTTAGATACCTCATTATAGGTACATATAATAACATGAAGACAGTATAGGTACGTCAAGAGTAATGAGCTGTTGTACAAACCCGACTCTGAGACTGTGACTTCCTTTTATTATAAAATGATAAATAAAGATAAGCACCGATTAATAAGCGACTGGCAATACGGATTTCGGAGCTGTCGAGCCCTATTAGGCAAGTTGGCGTCTTATGGATTACCACAACAACTCTGTGGATGGATGCAAAATTTTCTTCTGGGAAGATCGATCCAAGTTGTTGTAGATGATGTATCATCTAATTCGTTTACTATAAGATCCCAAGGATCTATTCTTTCCTTAACTCTATTTCTTCTCCACATCAACGATTTGCTTGGATCGACTAATAATATCTACAGCTTTGCTGATGACAGCACTCTTATATCCTCTATCTCGAACAGTGGGCCTGTGAATGCGGCTACATCACACAGTCAGAGATGTGAACAAATTAGTTCTCTAAATAATGATATGGACAAAATCTTGAAGTGGGGAAAAGACAACTTGGTTGTATTTAATGCAAACAAGACACAGCTCACAGCATTTTCTACGAAAAATGCATCAACAGGGTTCAATGCAGCTTCTTGGAGTCACAGTCAATTCAGGAATCACATGGAAGGACCATATATTCTATATCGCAAAATAGGCGCAGTAGCGCAGTGGTTAGTGTGCTGGACTACTGTGCGAGGGATCCCAGGTTCGATCCCCGGAAAAACACAAATTACATCTTAAAGTTTTTTCTACTGCGCCACCTCTCGCGAACGTCTGACAAACATCGAGAGTATGACTGTCATGAAAAAGCTTCTCAATTCAGCCGTTCGGATTCGGCATAAAATTGTAGGTCCGTTCCATTCGTCCCAAAAATAGAAACTCACACAAAACGAGTGGTTGCGAGAAGCTAGGCCTAGGGTGTCTACCCGCCTGTTGCGCCACCTATTTATTTTATTTTTTAAATAGGCGTTCGCTAAGTTGAGCTACCTATTTAGAGCAAAGAGGTACTTTAGCTCCAAGCAACTTCTCCTTCTCTACAATGCA
This sequence comes from Cheilosia soror, assembly GCA_949372485.1. Lineage (NCBI taxonomy): Eukaryota > Metazoa > Arthropoda > Insecta > Diptera > Syrphidae > Cheilosia > Cheilosia soror. The sequence continues at coordinate 5,058,188 of OX443561.1, forward strand.
CAGGTTATACCAGGCCTGGAATATTGTTCCCATATATGGAGCTCGGTTCCAAAACATTCACTTAACACACTTGACAGCATACAGAGACGAGCAGTTCGACTTATTGGAGACCCTGCACGCACTTCGAATCTACAACCGTTGGTGCACAGAAGACAAGTCGCTGACCTTTGCTTGTTCTATAGGTACTTCGATGGTAGATGTTCCAAGGAACTCAAAGACATTATCCCTCGAAATGCGACTTTTGGGCGCCCCAGAAGACAGGCAGCTAATGCTCATGATCATACAGTACACTTCAGAACCGCGAGGACATCAATTTTCCAAAATTCCTTCTGTCACAGGAAAATCAAACTTTGGAACTCGCTTCCTGTTGATATATTTCCAGAAGGCTACAATTTGCAGCAATTTACATCAGTGCAGAACAAACATACATCTGCGAGCATCTCGGGGCGCTGATGAAGCGTTATAGGTTTGCCTTTCCCGGGAGAAGTATTTAAAAAAAAAACACTTTTTTCTTTCGTTTCGCGTCTCGGTTTTGGCAAATCCACAGATTCGAATTTGCCCGTACCTCGCATGTTCAATACGAATACAATTTTAACGAAACCGTTCAAAAGTTTCTCGAGTTATGGTAAATTTTGGAAATCCTGTTAAGTGGTGAAATCAAATAAGGCCCATCAGGAACAGCCACTATTCCCGAAACACAGTATGGGCGGCTACTGTGCTGTTGCTGTGCATAAAGTGTAGGTATATTTCAACACAATCAAAAATTATGTTTGCTTGAAGGGTGGTGCACAAAGGTGCAGTTTTATAAAAAATAACACCTTAAGGTTACTGACAAACATCCGAGTGTATAACTGCCCTGAAAAACCTTCTTCTCTTCTGGCGTTCTCATCCAGTATAAAATAGTCATTTTCATTCGTCCCAATGCCAATCCTAAATATTGAAGTTCAAACAAACGAATGGTAGGCCTGTTGTTTATTGTTTAAAGGTGCTCAGCGGAAGGCTAGCACTATGACTCCTTTAATCATAGTCCACTTGTGCCAAATTACAAATTACTGTGTATACCTACGTTTTAAGAAATGTGCCCTATAAGCAGTAACAGATTTAATGTTACTGTATTAGTATTAGGGCTGAACGCAGATTTTTTTCTGCAAGTATCTATCAAGTCTATATAAAAAATATTGTCCCCGTTTTGCTCTATAAGCAATTAAAAAAAAAATACTTCGAACAGGATATACATATACACATCCACTTATCACATTTCAAGGCTAATGCTAAAATAAATTCCAATGTTATGTACATAGTATAGCGTATAGGTATGTATAGGGTATATCTGTCACGCCCGTTGTCCAATACCACCAACCTTTCGGAAAGTGCTATTTTTGGAACTTTATGTATTTGGGAAATTTCGCCATTCCACGTAAGTAGTTACCCACAAATGGCGCTTTTTTTATTAATTTAACGTACAATTTTTAAAATAGTAATGGAAGTAAACAAGTATATAACTTCCACTTCCGCTAAAGTGGTGAAAAGAGTGAATACTGTCTTCTAGGTTAGTACTCTATTACATTTTCAGGGTTATGACATTTGTAAATTATTGGTTCATGTCCGAAATCGGAGTGTGTCGGTGCTAATGAGAATGACTTTATTGATTATTGAGTAAGACAGGGGTCTGCAATCTTTTTTACACTGCCAATCCATAATTATACAGATTGTAATATTTTTGCGACGCCCAGCACATTAACAGCCGTATTTATTAGATTTCCTTAAACATCGCGTAAGAATTTACCCCAACCTCTACGCTACTTTGCTGAAATTGTTATTTATAAACTTTTTTCCACTGTTGATTTACTAAACAGGGTTGGTGTCCAGATAAGGAGAAATATATGAAAAACTATTACAGAAAATATGTATATAAAACTAGTACTTTATTTTACTGAAACCGACATGAGCTGTTTTCTGACAGAAAACAAACAAAAATATTTGTGTAAACAAAAATATTTGAAATGAAGAAATCAAATATGTAGGTACCTAATGCAAACTTTAACTTAGAAAATCCGTGCCTGAAAGCAACTGGAGCTCCATGTTGCTGATCCTGATGGCCTTATGAAGATAAAAAAAAAAACAAATAGGTATCATTATACCGGATGACCATTTATTTCATATTTTGTAAACAATTTTTCCATAGCACACACATAAAACCATATAAAAAATAAAAAAAAACTAAATAGGTGGCGCAACAGGCGTGTAGACACCCTAGGCCCATGATGGAATAAGTATAAGGTGGTCTCGTCGGCTCGGCAGCCGAATCGTTCGTTTTTTAGTCCCTTAACGTTCAGTGAGCGTTTGCTTGTTGAAGCGAGAGGTTGTGTGCGGACGAATTTGTTTGCAAAACGTCAACCCTTGTGCAAAAAAAAATGTTTTTTTTATTATAATAGGCAACTTCAAGCCAATTCCACTCCACTTAAAAGTTAATCAACAATCAACATACTCATGAACAGAATAATCTCTCTGCACACTCTATTGTCGTTTCACTTACACTTACTACGCTGAACCCTTTCACACGCACTTATTACTAGTATAGTTAAGGGACTACTTTTTGCCGACGAGACCACCTTATACTTATTCCATCATGCCTAGGCCTAGCTTCTCGCAACCATTCGTTTTGTGTGAGTTTCTATTTTTGGGACGAATGGAGGGGACCTACAATTTTATGCCGAGTCCGAACTGCTGAACTGAGAAGCTTTTTCATGACAGTCATACTCTCGGATGTTTGTCAGACGTTCGCGAGAGGTGGCGCAGTAGAAAAAACCTTAAGATGTAATTTGTGTTTTTCCAGGGATCGAACCTGGGACTGGGATCCCTCGCTCAGTAGTCCAGCACACTAACCACTGCGCTACTGCGCCCACCATAAAACTATATCATTTCATCCAATTTTGAATCATAGACAAGGAACACCAATAAATTAGAGTTGAAATGAATAGTTTCTAAAGGATATACATATCAAAACAAAAATAATAACATCACCAGATCGAATGGAACAATAATTGCCGCAATAATTGAACACGAATTTAAGCATTTATATCCTTTTCAATTAGAAAACATATTCGATTTTTGAGACTTTAAAGCTATTAAAAGCACTGAACAGAGGTCGATTTAAAATAATAGCTAGTCGAAATAAGATGAAAACATGCGTTTATTTGCCAATTTTTGTAATCACTATTCACGATTTCACCCCATCATTTGCAAAAAAAAAAAAATTTACGCAAGCTCTACGGCTACGCAGCCTCTAAACTACGTTGCTAGATTCGAAAAATGATTATAAATAACGTTTTACTGCGTAAGGGCATTTTAGAGGCTGCGTAAAGTTAAGTAGGCTCTACGACACGTTTACAAATACGCCTGCTAATGTGGCTATAATGTGGATTTGCATTCCGCTCCCACCTCGATCTTGGCTTTCGTAAAGAGAAACGTAATGTTATGTCAGTGTTGAACTTTTCTTTTGTCAGGAAAATGAGCGGATAATTAAATTTTAGAGCGAGCTGAAATTTGATGGAATGTTACGTGCAGTCGACCTGTGGGTACCGCGTCTGTTGAACATGATCACAAACAAAAGTTCCATTATCCTTGGAGTTTATTGCATATTTTAAACAAACAATTAAGTACATAATAATATAAAGTTATCACAAATCTGATTGGCTAGGACTTTTTGTTTTGGCTTTTCATAAAAAAAATCACAAAATATTGCCACTTAACTACATAAAACCACTTGACTATATATATATACATCACCGACACTTAAAAATACATTTATACTACATAAGACTTTAATCCAAAGGAATTCATTTTCAATACTTTAGATAAACTGTTTGGCTTAGCGGCAAACTCAATTCTTTTCCGCTAGAGATGTTTCTTTGAAATTTTCTGTAAGCTCTTCCACATCTTCCAGGTCCGCCACTAGTTCTACACAATAGCGTATTTTTTTATTGCGCAAATAACTATTTGAATTGTCAAAAACAGCAAAGTCTGTAAAAAATACACATAGCTTTAAAGAAATCGAAAATTATTGATGATACGACAAACTATCTTACATGTAGAGTTTGGTCGGCAGTTGATGAAACCAATTTCGTCCATTTCATTTGAATACACTGTTCCCAAAGGAATTTCATCTGTTTTTTCGCCAGTGTTTTTGTCAAGACTGTAGATGCCGAATTTTATGTCATAGTCTGTGGTACGGAACTCCCATGTAAGTAGGCGCTCCTTTGCCTGCTCAGACACATCAAACTCTAGCTTGAGCTTCTTGCCCTTGTTAACGGTGGCTTCGACAAAAGATTTACTTTTACTGCTTTCATCACTCTGTTGGGTGTACAGTTCCTTGGGAATTTTACCCCCAAAGCAAACCTTTAAGTACATAATACATAGTTATAAGTGGAACGGGAATATGTTACGCAAGCTGAACTTACCAGAGATTTGCAATCGGGATCACCGTTTTCGTCTACGTAGTTGCCGCCAAAACATTTTGGAAAGATTTCTGGATCGACATGTGAGAACATATGCGCCTTCCATTTATCCGAACCCGTTTTATAAATTTTGATCTTGCTCATGGTGTACTCGTCAAGGAATTTCTTCACAAAGTTGAAGGCAACCGAAAACAGTTTTGGAGCTGCATTTTTTTTTTTTACAAAATTTACTATCAGTCGTTTTTTACATAATCAAATATTTTCCTTACCATTTACGATATAGCACATTTTAAGGAGCTCTGGATAGTTGGCTTCGTATTGTTTCATCATTGTCATTATAAGCTCAGCAGCTGGACGCCACGCGTATTGCTTTAGATTGAAATTAGCAACATCAAAGTAGACAACAAGCTGCCGTGCTTGTGGGCCATATTTCTTACTGCTTTCGTAACCAGCTTTCATATATCGGTCAATAAGAAGAACTGTGTACTTTTGAAATTCGAACTTGGTCACACAATGAAGAAGACCCCACATATCCAAGCCGTAGAAGGGACACACGACGACTAGAGGGAGGATTTTGTTATATTTTGTATGAATGATTTTGAGGTTATATTACTTGGAGATCCTTCCTTATCGTAGCCGACAAGTCCTTTTGGGACGAAATCTAGTAAGACCTTGGGACAATCCCATTTTTCTATATTGTCCACATCCCACATGTCACGGGTTTTTAAACTCTGTAAAGAATGAATGATAAGGTAGGTCTTCAGAGTTGAATCTTATACTTACAGTGCGCAACATTTTCTCTGCAGCTTCTGCGTTCCATTTTCTTGCTAAAAGGATAAAAACATAACATAAGTTAATATGGGTATTTTAATATTTAATTAGGTTTTAAGTTCTGTGTTGTGTGTACTATTTTTATTTATTTCTTTACTAAATTATTTTATTCATTTGTTTTCCGTGGAGGATTTTTTTTTTTAAATTCTGGATTTCTAAGGTATATATAAAAAAGACTCTCCGATATGCTTTCCCCTGAAGAAGTTGCTGAAATTGGTATTTACCGAAACGGGAACCCCTTGTTATCTCCTTTTCCAAAATCCCTTATTGCACATAATCTGTCATTTTTTATATCTTTTTTCCAAAATCTCCCGGAACGAAATCCCCTATGCCAAAATCTCCCACCTGCCTATACACAATTGCTTACTAAATTCCTCGTTAAAATTAGAGCTTATACGTTTTTTCTTCTTGTAACTTCAATTTAACTTCACCCTGAATCAACATATGCGCGTGGTGATTCCATTTTCTATAATGGTAATTAAAAAACGCGTACTTTTGGCGGTAAAATTAAGCAAACAACATAATGAAAACTTTGCATATACCCAACCTTGCACCTACTCCAAATCCTACAGTGACAGTGACTAGGGGGCAGCAAGATTTTGTGGAAATTTAAGAAAATATGAAAATAGTTCATGTTCAAATTGATTTTAAGAATTTCAGGGCAAAACTTTCTAAAAATTCTACAATTTCTTTTAATGTAACTCTACGAGCTGTATAGCGATATCGACTATAGGGGGTAGCACGAACCGGCAAGTATTGCAGCGCTTTTACCCGAAGAATCTTCTATCACAACCTGGAAAGTCATCGCAGAAGTGGAAGACTCGCATCTCCGAGCGCGAACCTCTATCGAACAGATGTCAGAAGCAGAACCAGCTGCTTTTGGGATTGTACACCCCGTCGCCATCGACATCAAATCCAGAGAAATAAAATGAGCAAATGTGCCAATACACGATATGTAGCACGCCTCATATACATGTGGCTCTGACGTCAACAGAGAGTGCACAAAGAGAGCTTGTACACGGCATGTACCCATTGGGACCATTCGCTGAGGTCAAAATGACGTCAGTGCTACATATATGTATATGAGGCGTGCTACATATCGTGTACTAGCACCTTAAGAGAAAAGAGAAGACTGCAAAATAGCGACGCTTTATAGCTCATAGAGGGAAGAAAAGCTGGCAACACCCTGCCCCCAAAAGCAGTTTGCCTTTTCGGGAGTAATTAAAAAGGAAATATGAAGATGATATAGTATGTATTGTCAATTTAGAGAACCTTCCAATTACATAATTCGAACGTTTTCTGCTAACAAGTTGTACACTTTAATTATGATTCAGATCAATGGTGTCTAAATTTAATTTTGGTTTTGTTAAGGTGGTTTGGTCATGTTAAACGCATGTCCCCAACCAGGATCCCACCACGTGCTATGGAATCCTTACCATCAGGCAGGCGTCCTCTAGGTAGACCAAGGATGAGATGGTTAGATCAAGTCCATAATCTCTCCTATACCCGTATGGGGATTGCCCTTGATGATTTAGAGTCGATGGCAGAGAATCGAGAGCTATGGAGGATACACTTGATCAACTTACACCCACGAACCACTTAATGGACAAGCGGATCATTGAAAATGAATGAATGAAAAAGGTAGTGTTACACTTCTGACATAAATACATCGGAAATTGAGGTACATTCCATTACTGATTCATAAATTAAATAAACAATAATTTTCTGATTGACATCCCTAAAGCTATAGTGATCCTGTTTTATTTAAACAACAAAGTAAAAATGAATATCTAAATTTTTAATGTGTATAGGGTGTCCCATAATTCTTGGGTTAGTAAAAATGGAGCGCTATACGAAAGAACAACGCATTTTCATTGTTGAGCAATATTTTAAAAATAATGAAGGTTTGTTATAACAAAATTGTGTTCAGTAATGAAGCTCATTTTCATCTTGATGGCTTCGTTAATCGTCAAAATTGTCGCATTTTCAGAAAAACCGCACGAGTAATTGTTGAGAAACAAATGCATCCACAACGCGTGACTGATGTTTGGTGCGGATTTTGGACTGGAGGCATTATCGGACAATTCTTCATCGAAAATGAGGCTATTTTGGCAGTAACAATTAATGGTGTTCGTTATCGTGACATGATAACCCGGTTTTTAGTGCCTAAATTACAAGATAATTGACCGTTTTTGCGATCAGAATTCGCCATCCAGATGGACTATTTTCTTTGGTGTTTTTGAAGTCAAAGGTCTTTGAAAACAAATCCACGACCACTAACGCCTTGAAATAGGAAAATGGAAATTGAAATTCATGAAATTTAGCCAAATTTATGCGAAATGCGGTCATAGAAAATTTCAATAAAATAGTACGTACTTTATCCGATGTGCTATTCCATACATAACCTCAATCTGTGTAAGTACCTATGTATACTCTATCCGCGGTACTAATAATCATTTTTAGTGTCCAGGCTAACTTTTACGAAGTCACAATGGCGAAAATTTCCATATAAAATTATCCACTGTGACCGTCAAAATATTTATGCTGAAGATTAAAAATGATTATTGGTAAGGCCCTATGCCTATGAATGAATAAAAAATTTAAGCTTTCTAATTAAAAATCTGTATTTTCTATCAAAATTACATTTTGCGTGAATTATGGGCCACCCTTTAGATATATAATTTCACTATTGCGGCACTTACCCCGAAGCCATCGGAGAAGATAGTAGTCATCGTGTTCAGGTTTAATAACATCTGCGACACTGCGACGGAACTGTAAGCAAAAAAAAAAAAAAATTAATAAATAAATAGAAGACAGCAAATAGAGTGTCAAACAAAGAGATAAACAAACCAGAGTTAATAACCAAAATTTGCTACGAAAATTATTGATTTCTGATGTCATTTTTAAATTTGTAGGTAATTAAATAACGTTATGTAACCACAACGCAATATTCATTTGTTCTGCAATCAAATTGACGCAGCACTATCTAGTGTGACGGTCTGTTACAATTCGAAACCTTACTCTAGTTCTTCGACCGTAACCGGCGTTATAAAGTGATAGGTGCATAATTTCACATTTCTGGACAGATGACGGGACGGTAGCCACGGTTCGATTCATTCATACTTGACATTTCAGATCCACCTTAACCCCTTTATCACAAAGAATATACGAAAAACTTAACATTTCTTGCACGTAGTGTCTATGTGTATTGTTGAGGACGATTTCGTATTCATGTACGAGTATCATGTACCAAATGACCGTCATATCGGCCAAGAGCCTCTACTGTGTCAGTGTTACACAAGCGCCTTTTAACACTTAGCACGTATTAATTGAGGCCTCCCTATACTCGTTTGCTTCATGTCCGGTCATCGGTCTTGGCACTTCGGTCTCACTTTCAAAGTAGAAAAGAAACGGAAATAGAAACAAAGCATAATATTAAACGAATGGCTTTGGGGTCAAAGACATTGCCCCTCCTTATTGCTAACCACAACTTTCAGAATTAATTTGCATTAGGCATAGCTTAATTCACCTCGCGAGCTATACAAGTGTGCATGTCAGCCTTCGCACTGTAGAAAATGTGTATACATGCATTATACGAGTCGAATTAAGTCTAATCGGTGTATCCGATTCTAACGCGTTTTTATCCAAGGATATTTGTTTCCGGTCAAAAAATAACTCAAATCGTGAGAAACCATCAGAAGATTATTAAAAATGCAAACATTGCAAATGAAAAGCTCTGGAATGCACTGCAATACTAAATACAAAAATGTGCATATTTTTTGTATCGGTTATCTGATTCATTGTATCTTATATCACTGCGTTGACCGTTGGCAACTCGATACAATTGCGAAACGATAAGATGCCTTCGTGATTCACTTGCAAACTTGTACATACTTTCATTGCGTGTGAATTGTTTTAAAAAAAAATTATTTTATTTAAATCGCTGTAGAGCCTCTCACTGCCCACTGTGCTGGTGAATAATAATAATGGTGGTGGTTCGCGTTTAAAGCAAAGCGCTACGCTGCTGTGGAGATTTGTAGTTCATTATGAAATCGTTTCACGCTTCAATTGAATAGACGTACGAGTAGCTTCATTAGACCGGGATTTGGGTTATTTATTTGACTTTTTTTTGCATGCAGTTTAATATCTATTACTTAACAAGTAATTAAACGAATGAAGCTGATGAAGGCAGAATAGGTAATTATTTCAACTAGCTTGAGTACTTTTAACTCAATATTTATGCGCTTTTAAGCATCAAGCTTGGTGCTTGAATTTAGTGGTTACAACACCACCAAACGATTAAACCATTAAACCACTCGGGACATTAAAGCCTAGAATCACATCACAGACAAGCTGGTACCAATACTTGAATCGATAACTTGTGAGAAGTTTTTTTGAAACAAGTTTTTCGCATTTGGCTATCAAATTTCGCAAGTCTATAGACGCAAAACCGGAATTAACTAAATACCAAACGTGGCAGTAAACTTAAAGCTGACAATCCACATGCAAGGTGGATAGGATACGGATGGTAAAAGCTAAAAGTGGGTAATTAGGGAAGGTATAACAATTTCGGTCACTTGTTCTTTAGTAGTGCCGCATTCGCGAACCACCAACAAATATTACTGCTTACATTAGCCGGTGCACATAGTGAGTGCAAAAAGTGTGAACACCTGCACCAAATGTGGCAACTAAGAAGCAGTAATAGCAGTAATGTACCGGACCGGATATACGTTTCATATTGCAAGACATAAAACGTAGTGCGGGCTAAAATGATTACCCAATAATCTGGTCTTAACCATCTCAGAAAACGAAAGTTAGATTCATAAACAAGGATATTGCGATTGCTAGAAAAATTAACATTTTTTTGTCTGTTATCTAGATGCCTTTGTTTCCGATACCAATCATCTAATTGTGGTAATAATGAGTTGATGTGCTCGCGCGCCACCAAAGGTTTCAGATTTCATGTAGGCTGGGCGGTATTGAATAAATGTGACTCATCCTACATCTATATAAATATAAATTTGCAATGTTTGTATCTATGTATGCCATGGATTCCGAAACTACTGAAGGCAATCTGCGGTATTAGCCCGGAAGTGTTCCTGTGAAGTTTGGTCAAAATTTGACGAAAGGGCGTTTCACCTCTCATACAAAACTTTAGAAACGCTTTTTCTGGACACTTCTAAAAATTAGTCGGTCGATTAAGCTGAAACTTACACAATATATCTGTTCCGAAGTGAAGAATGCAGATGGCGCTGAACACAATGTTCTTAAAATTACGTCATGACATTTCCGGGAGCTATATCTAGCATTGAAATTTGGTAAATAGACTTTTATTGTCTTTAGAAAGTATTTAATAAAATGGGCGTGGCACTTCCAAATTAAAAAAAAAATCCTCTAAATTTTATTTCTCGACACTCATGCGAGCTAAAGCTTTAAATTTAAAGCATTGATGCGTATTGTCCTTATGAAAATAACATAGGTTCAGATTGGTACTTGAGAAATACAATTCCTGGCCATGGGCAAACCGATGGGGATACAGCTAGTACAAAATAAAAATTTTAAATGCAATTTCTCGAAATTCATCATGTCAGAATATGTATGTATGTATTTCGTTTTGACAAATCTGGATATATGTATGATTCAATATCAAATGCATTTCGCTTTGGAATTGAGGCTTTCTCGTAATTATTCCTTCAGAAATTTGTCCTTTAGATTTGTCATCTAAGTTATCATAAGAAATTTAAACCATACACCAAAAGAAAGAAAATAAAAAAATAAAAAAATAAATAGGTGGCGCAACAGGCGGGTAGACACCCTAGGCCTAGCTTCTCGCAACCATTCGTTTTGTGTAAGTTTCTATTTTTGGAACAAATGGAAGGGACCTACAATTTTATGCCGAGTCCGAACCGAGCGGCTGAATTGAGAGAAGCTTTTTTAGGACAGTTATACTCTCGGATGTTTGTCAGACGTTCGCGAGAGGTGGTGCAGTAGAAAAAACCTTGAGGTATAATTTGTGTTCTTCCGGGGATCGAACATCGGATCCCTCGCACAGTAGTCCAGCACACTAACCACTGCGCTACTGCGCCCAAGAAAATTATCTATATCAAATTATTGCGTTGAACAAAGTGCGGTTATTTCGAAAAGCGATTTAAATCTGTTAGTACACATGTACCTACCTTAAAAAAAACTTGAACAGCAAATTAAATACATATAAATTATATCAGTCCGTAGGTATATCTGTTAAGATTATCCACATATTCAAACAAAATATTGTATCATTGATGATTGAAAAGATTAACGAGTGTTTTGCAAAAAACAATTTTGTTTACTTCAAGCTTCTGCACTCGAAATGGATTAAAAATACATTTTTTATAACTTGGTAAGATTAGAGTTCGAAATTGGAATGCACATTTAAGTGGCTAGAATATAATTTATTTGGCGATACCGCATACAAATTTATATGATAAGTATTTGAACTTATAAAAGTATGTACTTAGGTAATGTTATAGGGCACATGAGTCACGAGAATTTAAGGGGTCGTTTATTTTTATATACAAATAGGAAAACAGCAAAAAATTGTATCACCTCCTACTGATATATGATGCAGAAAAATGCAGCCTAAAAAGGAATAGGTATACGCACTCAGCTCTTTTGAGTGAAAAATTATCCGTGTGATTTCCGGTGCAGATTGTTTTTTAAAGAAGTTTGGAAAAAGGTACAATAAAGAGGAAAACTCTACACTTCTTGTACAATAGCTCTGAAGTTATACCTATACCATACGATTTGTTGTTCCCTTGAACTTTACGATTGTCCACTTAATACCTACGTCTTAACTGGGACACATTGTAGTGTATATGTAGTATATTTAATCGTTTTTGGTAAGACTTTATGTATAGATTAGAGAGAAAGCAAAATGCTGGTTAAACTTTAGGCTCGATAAAGTCCGTCTACATTATAAACCTATAACTACGTTTTGAGTCCAGGGTGGTGCTAGGTACCACCTTAGCGGGAAAGTTTCAAATACATTCCATTTAATCAAATTTCTCAATTTAACCTCATATTGACAAGCTCGTATATGTAGGTACCAACTTCTTCGGTTTTGCTTAAGTTTCAGGCAGCTACATCATTTGACGTTTACTTACGGGGTTATCCCAAAGAAATGCCAAACCATTATTTATTTGTCGGGACCCTGGAGGACTACGTAAAAGAGATGTTTACTAGCTCCTGTTGCTCTTCGTCCCTGTAGCTTCTGCAGGCTCATTTGTAAGAAACCTAGCATTTTTCCCCATATTTCCAAAGATCAAATGTTCGGTTAGTACCTGACAACTACTCGGATTTCGGACTATTATCTTTAGAGACAAATAACCAAATGCTTTCCAAACCAACCATCACTCTCAAATGGCCCATAGAATAGTACAAACCATTTCATGTGGACCATCTGATGTTATTTGAACGCTCAATCAATTATGATAGGCGTATTTTTTTGAGAATCTATAGCTAGCTCACTTTTACTTTTACATGCAAAACTTGTATACTCACTTTTGGTTTTGTTATACTCTTCTTCCCAAAAAAATACACCAGATATAGGAAATACCTACTGCATTAACTATCTGTATATACAGTAGTCCCTCGATAATGTGAATTACCGATAATGTGAATTTCTCTAAAAAAAACTTTACATTGTGATCTCTATAATGTGAACTTCCGAAATTTTAAATCCGCTAAAATGTGAATTTTTTGCACTTTTTTATATTTCTCTTGTAAATGCAGCTATAATCAATTCGTGGTTATATTTTTTCACTTAGTTGTGTCTTGTGGGGTTCGTGTTTTTTTTTTCTTTTGTGTTTTTATCGATTAAAGATAAGTGCAAAATTTTACGCGAACTAGATGCTGGACATCCTGGATTTGCATTAGCTAAAAAAATATGACATGTCAAAGTCAACAATTACAGGAATAAAATTAAACTCGAAGAAGCTGTTGGACCTTTTCAAACAAAACGAATTTTAAACAAAATTTACCAAAAATTAATTTATTTTCGTATTCTTTTGAATTGATAAAATTGAAACTACGCTTTAAAAAATCGCTTTGTGTTGTTTTTAATGGATTTCAAAATCGTTTCAAACAGTTTGGTAAGAACTGATAAAAAGTTACAGTAATGTGAATCCCTCTAAAATCCGAAAACGCGTTCTTTTAATTAGTTCACATTATAGAGGGACTACTGTATTTAAACCTTGTTCATTGTTCACGGGATAGACATAGTCATAGGTATAATAAAATATACACAACACATGCATATTATTTTTAAAAAATATCTATAATGTGCATGTATGTAACTTAACTGCTCATACTTCGTGCATGCCAAACTAGTTACTTTCCAACAACACAAGAACAATATTAAACTTCAATGTCATTTCCACTTCTTCACATTTTAGATGAGTAATTTAATTACCGCATTTATCGATATCGTTTGACCTTGACTATACCTACTTATAATTACACTCATTTTATATTTTTAATTTTTATTTAAGAAAAAACAAAAACACCAATAAATTCCCATTTAAATTGTTTAACTTGCGAGCTTTATAATAAAATCTGGAGTAAGTTCAAAGGCATTCAGTTCACATCAAGCTTGTAAAACTGCATTATTGCGGTTGTAGTATTCTCACCTATTGCAGTTCGATGTAATGGTGAAAAATGGTTTCGAGTTTTTTTCTTTAATATAATACTCGTACACTTTGTAGGAAACCTTTATTGCATAAATCGGATTCCTAGAAATAATTCAACATATAGTGTCGCCGCGAATATCAGTATCATAGCCATCTGGTTAGTTCTTTTTTTAACACAATAATTATTTCATCGCTACTACCAAAATAATTGCTACTACCAGTATCTACCTATAAGTACATATAATTAAATTACGCCATATGCTTGACTTATCAAAGCTACTCAAGAACATGAATTACAGGTTCTGTTCCGCAGTTGATTTGATTTATTATTGCACTAAAGGCAAGGGCCAGCACTTTTGTATATTAACTGAAAATCTATTAACTGTCAATCTGGTTACGATGTTAAATTGGAATTTCCACTTAAATTGTTATTTTTGTGTTATATTTATGTTGAGCCGTTTCATTAGTGTTGCCTGTAGCAATATAAGAAACACTTTAAAAAGTGCAGAAATATTTATTTAAAAACTAAGAGAGGTTTATAAGTAATATAATATCAGTAAGGGAGCAATTATTGCAACAGCACTCATTGGACACCATGTCAAAAACAGGTTTATCACAAAGATTCAATTATTTAAATTGTAGTTAGATATAAAAATACTGCTCTAATACAGTTTAATAATTTCAATGACATATGACGCTGACGCATTTGTAGTACACTTTTGACTCTCAATTAAGTAAAATATTTATGAATATATTTTTTTTATTTTCTTGACTCTGAGTTTAAAGGTCTAAATGTTGTCTTAATCATTGTAATACATATGGAAAAACCATAAAAAAAAAGTTAGTGATCCCGAATATATTTAATGTCAAAAATACCTTCGCTTTGCCAATTTATTTTAGGACTTCCTAACTAAACTAAGTTATCCTTACAACCAAACATTTTTTTGAGAGTTACCCCCAGTTTTATAGTGGGAGCAGGCACGTAGCCAGGGGGGGGGGCTTGAGAGGCTGAAACCCACCCCCGAAAGACTAAACAAAAAACTTAAACTTTCTAAAGCTCCACTTACCCCCAGTTTCACAGTGAGAGTTTAAACTACACTTTCAGTTTAAACCTCAGTTCAACAATTAATTCGATTTCAGAGATTCGTTTAAACCTTGAACGGAGTTCATTCTGTAGTTCAAGTTAACCTATAGTATTCTGCGTTTAAACCTCAGGTCAGGCGATTTTCAAAAACACAAATATTTGACGTTGTTTTGTGTGTTCTTTGAAAGAAAATACAATGAACGATTTTGAAAAAGTCGTATAAAAGCTAACTACTGTACCTACACTACTGCCAAATTCTATTCATACAATTTCGTTAAACTAAGTTCAATTGAGTTGAAGTTCAGATTATATTGTGAAACCGGACGAGTTGAACTTCGAATTTAAACTCCCTGAACGTGAGTTCAGTTGAACTATAGTTTAAACTTCGAAACTGGGGGTTAGACGATCATTTCATTTGAGCTATCAGTTAAGCTGCCATTCGCAATTGCCTTGGTGTAGTAATGGAAATAGCTTATTTCTTCCGCTACCATTCAAATCCATATACAACTTTCAAAAATGTCGATAAAAAAATGCACCAGAGAGCCGAAAAACTCGACTTCTACGCCTTTGTGAAAGGCAGTATTATTATTTGTGACAGTATTATTTCTTTTGTAGCTCTTCAAATGCATTTCTATAAGTCTGGAAAAAATAACGAGCAGAACGTGGGCGAAAGCATCAAAACTTTTGGCAGCGGTTCACAAAAGTGATTTCCTAATAATGTAGTTTAACGCTGCCCTTATCAGTTTTCCTACAGAAAAAGTCCTAAGATTTCGTTTCTGGAAACGACCGCACAAAAGAAGTTCTGAATTCTCTTAAAAACATCAGAGAAAATGCCGAAGATTTTTTCAGAGAGGCTTTTCGCAGACCGCATCCTAACTTGCCGAGGACTTGTTTGAAGAACTTCTTTGAAACAAAAAACGCGTTCCAATCCAGTAGCCTCTCCTACTTAAGCCTATTTTAGAGTGGCGATACTGATTTTTTGCATAGATTTGTTAATACAAAATCTTTGGACAGATTCATGGTCAACGAAGACGTTCTAGGTTCTACCATCATTTCAAGCTCTTCTCCCAGGTTTTGCTGCAGTTGAGCGAGAATGGAAAAGCTAACATTGGTAATGCAATTTCGTTGTCAGCTGTAAAAGCTTGAGTGATCCTTCTACCGAAGTTTTGAAATTGCTTGATATAGGTAGGTATGTGACAAGACTTACTTTAGAAGTATAAATTTCTTGCTTACGGTTTTAGCTTCCAGTGACCACAGCTAGTGTTGAAAGAACCTTCTTTCAGCTATGAAAAGGATTAAAACAATGTCCCGAAGCTTTATGGAGAATGCTAGGTTAAGCTCACTTGCTATATGATAACTGTTCATTCGGATATTATTGTGGATCCAGATAAGGTGATTGGTCTCATGTCAAAAAAAAAAGTCAAGACGTCTTCTGCTTTGAAAAAATGTGTATAAACAAATTATTTAAGTACATACGATTTAAAAACTAATAGGAATATACATAGTTTTTTGTTTCGTAAGTTTGGAAGCATATAATATTCTCCTCAAATAAAACGAGGCTAGCCTGACAATATCGTTTTAAAATTAGTCTAGATATTTTGAGTATAATTTTAACAACAGTTTTGATCTTTCAACATTAAAAATTGAAATTGAAAAAAAAAAATCAACATGAAAATTATTTAAAGCTTTAACTTATACCTATGGTCAGATGGTGCAGTATTTAATAATTTGGTTAGTGTGCTGGACTACTGTGCGAGGAGTCCCAGGTTCGATCCCCGGAAAAACACAAATTACAGCTTAAGATTTGTTCTACTGCGCCACCTCTCGCGAACGTCGGACTCGGCATAAAATTGTAGGTCCCTTAAATAAAAACTCCCACAAAACGAATAGTTGTGAGAAGCTAGGCCTAAGGTATCTATCTACACGCCTGTTGCGCCAACTATATTTATATATTTAAATATTTTTCTAGTGTTGCTTCAGTCTTTAGCACTAGTTATAGCTATCAGTAAAATACAACCGAAAAAAAATTGTTTTGCTTTTTTGGAGCACTTCAACTTAATTGTTGAACTCAATCTTTGTCTTAAAATGTTGCTTTTGAATTATGGTTAAATGTGTTCCGTTTCGTTTTGTTTCGTGTTTTTACGGATGCATTATACAGATAGCTATAACCGACACCTTATCCTAATCCCGAGTTCGATTACAACACACGTACAGTAGAATTATAATATATAAGATTAATCATTTGCAATAAAAATAAACTGATTTAATGAATCAGTTCAATGTAGGAAACCATATTTCTGATTACATTTATTTCATTTAAAATGTATCTATTAAAAAAAAAACGTCGACCTGCAATATAAAAAGATCCTCGTATCTATACATCTAAAAAAATAATCAAACACGGTGACTTATTTTAAAATCAGTCTCGACTACCTAAAAAATGTTGGCAATACATACAAACATTGTTAGCATGGAGTAACCTAAGGAGTAAGGAAGCGTCAAATACCTACTAATGACTTTTATATCGTGGTTGGTTCTTATGACAGATATAGCAGTAGTAACTTCATGTTTACGAATCCCAATGAATATTTTTAATAGGTTTCTTTTACCTCAATCAATGTATCGGTATTATGGCTATCAACCTATCAAAATTTTTGATGAATTGTGAATTGTATTAGATTTAAGGTCTATTGTGAACAGTTTTATCGATTAACTTGGTATTACGGTGGTCAAAAAATTTGATATTCATAAAATTTTCTATCAACCACAAATTTCTCCTTGATACGTATCAAATATTCGGGCGCATCAAATTAAAAAATGTATATTTTCGTTTTTACTGTAATATAACGATTTTAGAGCGAAATGTCTTCGGTAGACATCCCAAATGTACTTATACTACGAGTAGCAGCGATTTTAAATATTTTTTGCCCAATAAGGAAACTATCAGCTGAGCGTTGGGAATAACTTTAGCATTGACATTGCATAATCACCAGTGTTGGTCGTTCTTTTGATTTGCGAATTGTTTAATAAAAACAATTAACCAAAACTAGACGTCGGCCATAAAACAACAACCAACTACAAATCAGAAACGTCAAACGTGAAAACAGAACCCATTCTCAATGATGTTTTGATAAGTATTCACAATGGGGTAAAATTGATCAATTGATACTCATAATACCAAATTATCAATGAATTGATAGATCTTATCAAGTATCAAATAATTGATATTTGATAGCCATAATAGGGCTGTGATTTAATAAATCATTTCAATGTAGAAAAACACATTTCTGATTACATTTAAAAAGTATTATCTATTTAAAAAAAAAAACATCGACCTGTAATACCAAAAGATCCTATTGTATTTAACATCTTTTAATTACTGATGTGTTTATACGTTCTATGAATAACGTAATCAAAATAATTCTAATTTTATACTAATCAATATTTATGTCCATCCAAGTCGACATAGGTATATATGAATAGAGCACGTGGAAAGGTTAATTGATTTATTTTTTCTTAGGTACGGCTACGGTGGTTCTACAAATTAATACAATATTAAATGGATTTCACCCTTTTAACTAACCATATATTTTACCGGATAAATATAAAAAAGGAAAGGTGGGCTATGGCCTATGGCTAACAATGGAGATAAATTAAAATCAAAACCTAGTGAACCGTTTTTGCTTGGAATTGAACGACACAGACACTGACTATCTACTTATACAGGATATTCTGAATCGTTAATAACTAGCAATAATCATTTTAAACATTCACCTTAAGTTTATTGTAGCCTGTAGGTCACATAATAGATGATTGTATAATGTATATGGAAAAATTCGCTACTGTGAGCTCGTTAAACTTAACCTGGGCACTAAAAATTAATAGAATTCTAATTGGGCAGTGCTATATCTTAAGCTTGCATTATGTCTGCGCCAGTATAATTGTGCAATTATACAAAATAAAGGCTACCGGTTCCACAGTCTAAAAGTAGTTATAGTCAATTGATTAATTGCCAAAAGTTGATTCTGACGAATAAAAGCTTTAAGCCAATATTCGACACTATAGTGTGTGATTAGTCTAGCAACAAATTAAAAGTCTTCGTGCTTTTTTTTTAATGTACCTACTCGTAAAGAGATTCCCCACGATAAGATAAATGCATGGATTGACCTTGAATGCTTTGCTTATTTTTAAACTAAGCCTTATCTAAAGATTGCTATAAATTGGTAAATATGCGCCCTCATCTTATTTACCCTTGATTACAATTTTCTTGTGACCAGAAAAAATAACAATGGGCTATTTGTTTGTGTATCGCCTTGAAAAATTGCATTGGAAATGCCTCTCTAATTGTAGTTTCTACTAAAACCTTCGAGACGTAGAGAGCCTAATCATAACTTTGGCTAAGACTTGACCTTAAATTGCGTAAATTTAATAATAACGTTCGGTAGGTATTTCTCAAAACAATCGTCAAAACAAACAACGATTATTTTTGATTAAAAAAAACAATAAACAGTAATTACAAGATATATTTGTAGGTACATAGATATGTATTGCGTATGCCATATTCGAATGCGTATCTTTATCAGCAATTTCTGCCTAATTTGATAGATAAATTCCAATAAATTTCTGTTTATTTACTTAAATCCGCAATATTTGTAAACAAACTGCTAAACAAAATACTCACACTATTATAGCGCACAGCATGTACTATCATGTAAGTATGTACTATAAAAAAGGCACAGTGGTGCCACTTTCGATATGTTCGTGAAACATCTGCTGGCAACCTATTGGATTTCATCATCGAATTTCCTGATTGATTAGTATTCAGTGAAGCAATACAATTTCTCAAGTAATTTGCATGCACATACTCCTATATATCTTGGATAACACGCTTGGCTAATTCTTTTGTTTACTTTCAAAACGAAAACAGGACAATTAGGCGAGCTTATAGTTTTATTGAATATTTTAGCAATGTTTGCCATATGCGAATTTAATTGCTGAGCAATATCCGATTTATCGGGCTTCCAAAAATTGAGAAAATAATAAGTGACAGGTACCGTTTTTTTTTCTTAATTGCAAATCAAAATGAACGGAGCGTGCAGGTATTTATTTGTTACCGCTGTTTTCCCCTAGGCAGGGAAGTGATTCCCGTTTTTGTAGGTATGTAGACTTTTTACAGACCTGTTTAATTATAAGTAATCACCTATAACAACTAAATATTTCCGGACTAACATGTTATTTATACAAGTTAGTCCGGAAATTTTGTTCAATATTGTAAGAATCTGGATATGTGGCAAGAATGGGAAACGAACACTCGTAGATACGTGTTGGTAAACCGGATGGCAAAAGACCTTAGGACCAATTATTCACATGTGACACAACTAGAATATGGCTTTGGCGTATAGTGTAGACATCCGATAGCTGCATGATCTGTTAGTGTCTTCTCACTATAGGCTACCAGGGGGCATCCAGCCTTTCACTAAACTACCTAAACGTCTGTATAGCAGACAAGGCAATGCCAAAAGGCTGTGACATTTTTTACATTGAGACTATAGTGGGCTGCATTCGAAGTTCCCTCGTTAACTAATGTCGTTTTCGGTTGGTCCTCCAGAACCATCCGGAAGAACTTCCCGAATCGGGATGCCAATCGAACAAGCATACAGATCTTATTTGAGTTTAAAGTCTATGTGTCGTTGTATTTGTTAAAGGCTGTTGCTATTCGCACGTTGTTTGGGACACGACTACGTAACGAAATGTCAAAGTTTACATTGCGTCAAGTTGGGGTATGTGGCTCGCTACGCTCGCGGCAAGGACTCTAAACTCCAGTATAACCATTTTCCGACATTATGCCGTACGTTTAGGATCCAACTTTTATATTTATAAAGAGTTTTTAATGAAAATAGGATTACGTTACGTTGATTACGTAGTCGTGTTCCGAAAATCGGCAAATGTCAGTTCAGTACAAAATCTGTCAAAATGAACGTGCGAATAGCCACTTCGTTTTGTTAAACTCAAGCGCAATTGCCAGCATCATCATCACTACCTACTAGTACTAGATGACGAGGAAGATGAAGGTGAAGAAGATAAAATTGAATTACAAAACTGCATCGGAATATCCATTTTAATATTATTTTTCGAATTAATTACTTTTATCTGATTTAAAATGCAAAACTATCAAATGCGACACAAAAAATGATGAATGTATTAGTGGTTCTGGTTTCGATTCTGAATTCAAATACAGAAGCAAAATTCTCTTCTTTTCAGGAGAAGAACTATGAGTTGAGTGCCATTTGAATGCTTTCAGAAGTGTTCGGATTGCTTAGGGACGTTTCTGGACGACCAATCGAAAACGACATATATGGCGTATTTTTTTGGAAAGTGAGTATAACAAAACCAAAAGTGAGGTAGGTATAACATTTTTGCATGTAAAACCAAAAGATAGTATAAAAGTTTTGCATGTAAAAGTAAAAGTGAGCTAGCTATAAATTCTCAAAAAAATACGCCTATAAATAAACTATTCAACAGTGACATTTGTGACAGAAGTGGCATTTAACAGGAACAAGAGGCGAAAGTGTCGTTGGGTTCGCTGTCAACGCATACAAATTGAGCGATACTATTTGGCATTTGGCTTCTCTTCACAAATTGTTACTTTTGTATACACACATGCAAACCTATTCATGTCGGTTCGGTAGGTTTTAACACTGACATACGTATAGCAATGGCCGTCACAGGTTGCAAAATGTAATTTGATTAAATAATTGTAGTTCCTTTAGTTAAATTAGTTATGGTTGAAATGCATACTCGTTTTTTAAATTCCATATTTTTAATCTATGTAGGTACCTCCAATGCGCATCCAAAAAACAAGAATGTCAATGTAGTACAAATTGCCATCGAACTCACTCATCAATAAATCTGTGGTGAACTGGTCTTCGAGAGGAAGACGGAATTGTGACATTTTTAGAATCCCATTTCTAGAGGAGGAACGTCATATTTATAGAATTTTTTTTTTCTGTTTAGAACATGGGAGTACATCCAGCCACCGGTATGTAGACAAAAATGTGATACAACGTAATTGTACTTGACACAAAACACCTAAAGCACGACTGAACTCAATGATTTAGATAGGTACTTCAGTACCGCACCTACCTCCTTTTTGATCACACATATTTCAAAAGAAGACAATATACATTATGCATTTTGAACGAGACTTACCATAACGAGCGGCTCATTAAAACTTAAGCGACAACAAGTAGGTACTAAACCGGAATGTCATTCTCAGAAAAACACGAGAAACATTAATTTTGCATACGACCGAGACCGACAGTGGGAAAAAATGTATTTGTTCAATGTCACTGCGCACATGACCATTGTTCCGGTCATTGGCTGATATCTAACACAAAAAAACAAACTCGTCCAATACATGAGCAAAGCATCTTTTGCCACTGATGGCCAAATATTCTGTTATTCAAAACGAGTTTACGGAAATAAATGAAAAAGCTTAATCATTGAAGAGGAAATAATCTTATGCTACAGATCAATGTCACGAAACTGAACGCGAAAAAAATCAATTACAAAGTAGGTATTTAAGGAGTTTCTTTGTTTTAGAGACTGGAAAATGGACTTACATGCAATTGGCAGTTAGCCAAACGAATAAAGATAATTATCTGGGGTGCAATAATACTATAAGTCAACGCACCAACTACATCGTGTAGCAATAACAACAACTGTCAAAAGTTTGCTTGAACGTTCCTCAACTTAGGCAAGGCAGTTCATTATGCGAAATAAGTTTCCTTTGACAAAATACAAAACATCTATTCCTTTGTGATAACAAGTAAAATTGTCACTTTGTATGGCGTTCTTTGCTTAGGCACTTTCGTATTAATAATAATTAAAATAAAAATGCTTATCGATTAAATACAACAAGTTGGCGTCTGTATAATGTTGAATTCGATTGGCAATCTGAGATTTTTTAAGATTTCTGTAGATTTCGTCTGGCCAATCGAACAAAAAGAAGTATACTGCGCTGTTCTTTGTTGGTGTTGGTGGTGTGGCTGCCAAAAGTTGTTTACCTTTTTTGTTGTGAAGATTTTTTTTTCATCATAATGTAAGTGTATTGGTAAATCTCGAGCGTCTCTGAGAAAAAATCTAGATTCGCAAAAGTGCTCTCGACTCTGAAAAAGATTGCTTTTTTTTGTACCAAACGAACGAAAAAAGTGATCTCGGGTGCTTTTTTCTGGCGAATCGAAATTAACATAAGTCAACACGCAACTAAGTGCTTGTGTTATTAATTGGTCATTTGGAATTTTGTATATTTTTTTATTGACAATAACGTTCATTTCTGACACAGATACCCACTACTATTTGCGTCTGGTTTATCTACTGCTAATTGATAAGCTGTCAAGTAAAGCTTATAAACTAATCAATCACGATACAAAAAAGCCGCTCATGAGGGGCTGATATTTACGTCACACCACACTAGCAAATAACTATCCATACCCACCTTCATCAAAGCAAATCTCTGGTCGTCTTGTAAATCAGGTAATCCCGTGGTTCCGGCCATGCTTGACGATTACCCCAAACAAATTCTGCCGATTTGTCTTTTGTTGTTAGCTTCTTCAGCTCCGGATTTATGTCTGCTCTATTGGAAAATTTCTCCACACGAATTCGTTTAACGCACTTTCCTACAATTTACATTCATCTACTAAATGGATGGTTGGTTTTTGGGTACGTATCTTTTATTTAATTGCTTTACTTTCTTTAGTAACACACCTTCCGATTGATTAGATGATAAACTTGTGGGACTTAGAAATCGTGAGTTTTTAACAATCACTTGTAGGTTACTTCAGGGAACAGAAGACAAAAAATCGACTCGAACACCACAAAAACAAACCGACAACTGAGTGGAATGTCTTCGCAGAGAAGTTCTCTGACTGGTCTGAAAATCAAACTCCATCCAAAGCCAAGAGTGTCAGTGTATCTGTATGTAGATATGAAAACTTTCGCTTCGTAGATACTTTTGTTTTGCGACCGAAAAGCTTTCGAGAAGATAAGAGGCAGAGAATCGATTCTGGCAACCCTGCATGGCGTTCAACACTGTTTGTAATTGAATAGGCAACATTACGGTTTAATATGAATTTAATTGGTAATATAACAAGTTTGCGTTGCAACAATTTAAAATCATTACACCAGGAGAACTGGTTGGTAATAAATGATTTTAAATGTTTTTGTTGCATGTACCTTATCTACGCATATATTTCTTCCTTGTCCTTGTGTTATTGGGTTTCTTGATTTTGAAAAAAATAAAACATTATCTTATAAAGTGTGATAGGTTACATAATTTTTTTTTAAATACTTCTCCCGGGAAAGGCGAACCTATAAATATATCCCCAGGAAGCGAGTTCCATAGTTTGCTTGTCCTGTAACAGAAGGAGTTTTGGAAAGTTGATGTCCTCGCGCCCGCGGTTGTCAAGTAACGTCTTTTTCGGTTGGTCGTCCAGAATCGTCCGGAAGAACTCTCCGCGGTTCTAAATTCAAATCCAGAAGCAAATTTCTCTTCTTTTCAGTAGAAGAACTGTCAGTTGAGTGCCAATCGAACGCTTTCAGAAGCTTTCGGATTGCTTCCGGACGATTCTGGACGACCAACCGAAAACGACATAAGTGTGCTGTGTGGTCATGACCATGAGTATTAGCTGCCTGTCTTGTGGGGCGCCCAAAAGTTGCATTTCGAGGGAGAATGTCTTTGAGTTCCTCGGAGCATCTACCATGGAAGTACCTATAGAACAAGCAAAGGACAACGACTTGTCTTCTGTGCACCAACGGTCGAACTGCTCTTCTCTGTATGCTGTCAAGTAGGTAGGCTAAAATTTTACTTAAAAATTAAAAAAAAAAAAAACAAGAAGTGGGTATGGCAACATTTGTTTGCTAATGAAATAGAGGACCAAATATGTTTTTAATAATGATGGGACTATTTAAAAGTTAAGGATCAATTTAACAATATTAAATGTTTGTTTAAGGGATTTTTATAGTCTTTGTATGCATTGACTTGACAGGCTGAATTCCAAAACGCAGTACTTCTGCATTACTGCTTAATCAAGCGTTCCAAAACGCAAACGGGTTACTATGATGCAATGCATACTTTCCTAAAACGCATTGTGAACGCATCAACTGCGCAAACAAAAGCAAACAGATCATCATGAATGATTATGATGCAAGACTTTTGACATTTAATTTTAAACCGCCAATTAAACCCGATTTTCGAAAACAAAAGAAGGAAGAAAAAGGTTGCTGTGGAGAGTCGTTTTGGAGGAGATCAAAAAAATTAATCAATTGGTTTTTCAGTCTTTTTATGATAGTTCGCATCAAATTCGTTTCAAAACGTCAAAAATTGCAAAGCATAACAAATGCAAAGCAGAGTGAGAGCATTCATAACCTGGCATCAGAAAAGCAGTTTGAAATCACAATGCGCATTTTATTTTACGTTTTGGAATTCGGCCCTACTATACGTGGACTGCTAGTAAAATGTCAGTTTGTATGACACTGACATTTTACTGGGAGGAAAAATGAAGCAAATTACTATCGATTCGTCTTGTGTTTGCCATAAAAAGAAGCAGGACCATAGGGAACCCTAAGCCTATCTTCTCAAAACCATTCGTTAGTGTGAATTATTATTTTGGGACGTTGCAGGATAGTTATATGCTTTTCGGACGTTTACCTTATGTTGATAGAGTAAAATTTCCATTAAAAAAGTAAAAATCTTTTAATAGAAGTTTCTGTTTCAATCTGCTATAAAAATCATGAAGTTGCTTAAGTCAAGGTTCAGTTATTTTCTGTGTGTCATCATACTGTATGACCTTTTTTATCATCCTTGAAGTATGCATTATGTTTATGTACTTCATAAAATATAATGTGTTTTTCTAAATATTTTTTTTTTTTTTTCATTGCACATATTTTGAAAATGATATCGCGAAACTAGGCGATGGGCTCTTTTTATGTCATTTTCTATGGTTTTCTTCAGAGCTTCGATTGGTAGGTTCTCTTGATCAATTTTTTCCTTGAGGGCTGCCAGAGTTTGTAGATAGTTTACATAAACATGTAACTTTAAATAATTAAATAACCCCATAAAAAGAGGCCTAGGGCGGTCAAATCGGGTGATCTTTTGGGAGAGCTAAATTGAACGCGATATCAGGGATAACCGAGGAGCGCATGTACATATTAGAATGCCGTTTGTGACTTGTACTGTATGGGTTGTTATTGTTGTTGTTCTGTCAACCTCATGTTCCCTAGGTTCCCCAGTCTCAATTCATTTAATTTCAGCGTAAACATCACACCATACAGTGATTTTGATTGGAGGTAATGGCTCTGTAGCACGTTGATAACGAATTTTCAGTATATACACATAGATAGAAGTGGGCCAATTTTTCCATATAGAGAGCCACGCCGCCGGCAGTCATCCAGCAGTCAATGGAACACAGCCATTGGCACAAACTGTCAAACTTTTTCAAAACTCTAGTAGAAAATCTGTATAAATAAAGCTGTTAAGAATAAATTGTTATAATCTGCAGTAAACATGACTCTGAGTTACACATTTGTGTTGTTTTCCCTTAGCGAAAAACATTCTAAAATCCAAATGTGTAAAACATTTTTGTTACCTCCTTTGGTGAAATAGAAAAAGAAATATTTATTAATAAGAATAGTATACCTACCTGTCTGTCTGTCAGATAAAACATGTGTTAAAGTGCGAATAGTATTTTTTTTTATTATTATGGTTGCTGATTTATAATAATAAATATAATAAATTGCCCTATATTAAAAGAGTTCCGGAAAATGTTCTTTGGATTGCACGTGCTTGAGCTAGACAAAACCTTGAGCATACTAAATGGGGACCGAGGATGGGAGGTACTTTGTGACTACGCTACAGAAAGTGTATAATCGAAGAAAACTTTTAAAGAAAATATTTCAACACAACAAAAGAAATTTTAAAATTTATTTATTATTTGACAATCTGGTAGACGGCCTTCAGCAAAGCCATATACTTAGACTGTATCCATCTAAATGAATTGTTTTGTTTCTCAAATAAAGTCATTATTAACTAACTAACTAATAAATAACGAGATTTTTAAATTGAAAAATGCACGATAAATCTAGGAATTTAAATTACGCCATTAGTGTGGTTGAGGTATAAAACGATTCATATCTCCGCTTAATTATCACGAACAACCGCCATATCTATTGCAGTCCATGTCGAAACCAAACCGTTTCGATTCACTATCAACAATTCACCACTGTGTAGCTATGTCTTCGCTATAATCAAATACAACCACCGGAACAACTGAATTCATCGGCACAGCAGTTCGCTTGCACTGTATTAACACCAGCCATCATACAAATTCAAATATAAACTGATACGCAACTTATTTTAGGTTAACTACACTCACTGTACACGCATTTCTATTCGATTATGTATTCACATAAACAAAATGTTAAACAACAAAATGCCCAATTCATTATTCTCCGGAACAAGAAGTGGGCATGTGCTACACTCGGGAAAATCCCCCTAAAAAATGTTTACATTCCTCAGTAACAGGAAATGGAAAACTATTTTATTTACATTCGACCAACCAAAATATGTATGTATAAATTTGAAATAGCCCCTTGTTCCGACACAGACTAAGCTTCCCGCACCACATGCTTTGCTTATTTGCTGCCATAATGTGCAAACATTATGTTTGTTGCTCAACATTTATTGATTGTTTTGATTGACTGAAACTGAATCGACGCCATAAATGAAATTTATTTATTTGCACATTGATTCGTTATGTAGTTTACTGCTTATGGGTTGAAACGTTCGGAAGCTTTAGCTTCCACATAAAATTAGATAATGAACATCAATAAATCTGTTAATGGATCTGATTATTTTCTCAAAAATAATACACAACCTCAATAAAAATGTTCGCAAAATAAACTCATTTCAGGTTTGGACAAAACCCACGGTTTTAAGCTAGAGATGCTCCCTCCACTTCTACACACACTGCATCAGGTAGGTAGGTATGAAAGTCTGACTATAAATACCAGATACATTGTAGGTACTTGTATATTCTGTAAATTAGCGAAAACCGTTGAAAATATCTATCTGCACATTTTTCCAGGAAATATGAATAAGTGCGTTGTTGCTGTCAGCATGGGTAATTACACCCAGCAGTTGCCAAACAATCTAATCACCCGATCTGGGGATAGACTTAACACCTGACTGACGTCATTGCCGGAGCTATTGTTAACAGAGATATAGCGAAGGCGGTGGGTTTTATAGCATGCTTTACGAGGTTTTGTATATTTATTACATTAAAAATCAAAAGAATTGAACATTTTCGCCGTATTATGCGTGAGTATATAATTTTTTTTTTGTGTAAACAAAATTAGTTTCAGGCCAACAAAGGAGCTGGTATATGTTGTTCTTTTCTTTTGCGCTTCGCTAAAATTACGCAACAGACATATTGAGCACATTAAGCATATTAATTAACGATAAACCGGAAATTTATTAAATTGACGTTGGAACTGCGTTCAGTCGAGATCCTTAGAAGTTTGTAGTTTCAGACAAGCAGTTCAGTTGTGGGTTACAGTGCCTATTATAATAGAATTTGATATTTTTTTAAAGTCAGAGATAGGTACCTATTTAGAAATTGCAAATCATTACTGAATCACATGCATTCAAAGAAGGTAGGTAGTCCAAATTTACCTATAAACTTTTTCTAGGCTCCATGCTACGCGCGGTCGAAAACCTAATTAAATCTAAAATAAATAAATAAAATCGAATCTCTTTATTGCGGGGATGTATTTTTAGCAAAATGGGAACAATATAATTTAATGTTGATTGGGAACAGCTTTAATTACCTATTTTTATATATGCGTTGTGTCTGTAAAATGTGTGCAGGTGGTACTTAACTCACCACATGACAAGTAGTTCAGGAAATATGTATATCCCTGCTATAATCATAACTATGTAACCATCTTTCAGTAAAAAAATAACTCGGGACCTATTAGAGCTTGCAAGAAGAAACTTACATAAAGCGTAGCTAGATCTAACATAAAATAGTTGCAGGAGTCACTTACAAAGACTAACATACAAAAGACCCCCCCCCCCCAAAAGTGTAAAATATGTTTGTTGCACTTTGTTGACTTACCAGATTCAAATTTAGCAGGATTTTAAGAATATAAAATATCATCGGGCTAGGCGATATAAGTCATGCAAAATGTTAGACACTTAACGCTTGAATTTGATCCTGATTTAGAATATATGTATTACATGAACTTCATGGGGTCTCCGATGGCTCCTTTTGTTACAAATGTAATTAATGACTAAGTGAATAACTTCCTATGGAGGGTATAAACATTGGGTTTAAACTATGGCCAGATAAGGTTAGGTTAGGTTAGAGGGGCAGTTTGCTGTAATAGCAATTTTCACCCAGAAGCCATTAAGGCCCATTGTGATTTGATTACCCTTTTGTAGTACATGATAGGACATGCATCTAACAAAACCATTCGGATCTGTTGATGAATCTTTTTAAATCTGATAGACGTATCGTTGCTAGATCTTCCAAGCCGTCGAAGAACAGTGATCCCATATAAGAGTAGCGGCGTTCTTGGAAGGCTGGGCAGTGACACAGGAGATGTTCCACAGATTCTATTTCCTCTTCATCTCTTCAATTTCTACAGAAATCATTTGTAAATACACCTATTCTATTGGCCATGTTCCCAATTATGCAGTGTCCGGTTATTACCCCGACTAGCACTCGGATTTGATTTCTATTAAAAGATGTTAGGATCTTTGACCTTTTAGTGTCGATCTCGATTGCGAAGCTATGAGTTATAGTACAACCGGAAATGTTGTTTCATCGTTCCTTAGCCAAGCTTAATGTGACATTATCAATGAACCCCTTAGCTGCGTTGAAAGGCCTCGTTCCCTTCTACACCAACGTGTCCAGGAGTGCCATAAGACACTAGTCTTTTAATTTTCCGCTTGTTTTGTGGTGTTAAAACCTTTTGGATCCTTTTTTGTAGTTGTTTTCATAATATGTAGTGTATACCCTATTTTTTTAAAAAAGTTTCATATCAAGTGTTAACTTCGAGCAATTTTATGAGCCAATTGACGATTTGAAAAACTTTCCGAAAGTAAAAGCTTAACTTTTGCCTTTTCTGCAAACTCAACACTTTTATTCTGCCTATTTCAATAAAATGAAATATTAGTTGTCTTACTTTCAAATTAACTTTTTACAGCTCTTTATCCGAGCTCTTATTGTTAACTAACCAATTTAACCGGTGCGTCTAATCAAGTGAATCAAAACTATGCATACGTTTTTGCATGGTATACAAAAAAAATGACTAAAACTACCGTTATAAGTCTTTCATCAAGTTTTAAATTATGTTTGTTTTATAGGTAGTATATGAATGTACCTTTCTGCCAAATAATTTTTTGTTTCTCTTCGTTCCACATAATACGAAAAAAAAAACCAAGAAATAAAACGTAACTCTTGTGCGTCTAAACAAGTGAACCGCACTGTATGTCCATCGTATGAACTTTTTTTGCACGTGGAGTGTCTTCGTGAGTTTTTAAGTGCCTCTTTTGCGTCCTTCACATGCAACAAATAAAGATGTGCACAATTTCTGGCGGAAATAGTGGGAGAGTACGACAATAATTTCAGCAATCGATGGCATGGGTTCGGACTAGCGAAATTCATTTGTGCAGTAGATTTTTAAAAAAAACAGCAGTAAAACCAATTTTTGCGCAGTAGATTTTTTGTTTGTATTGGAAACCCACATTTCATGTACATATTTAAAAATAAATTATTAGTTTTTCATAAATTGATCTGTTTGAATCTTTATTGGTCTTTATTGATCACAAGAGCATTTGTTTTATAGAGTTTTCGATTAAGCTCTTCAGATTCTTCTCTCAGATTTCAGATTTTGCCTGTGCAATCGAATTCTATTCACTGGCTAAATGTTAAACTTAATTATTCGAAATGTGCCCTTAAATTGATTTATAAAAAATTGTAAATTAGTAATCGGAAAAGTGCTCACGATTCCAAAAAAAAAGATTGATTTTTTTTTGTGTCAATCGAACAAAAAAGGTACCCTTGAGCAAAAAAAAGTGATTTTTACTGAGTAATCAAATACGCCATTAGTTGTTGACGTACCTACTCGTATAAGGAAGTAACCGACAAGTGTAGTCAAGAATGGCCGCGTTCAGAATGCTTAGACCCTAGATTCGTAGATGACAGTTCCTCATCGAACATTCGAACGACTAACAGATAAAAGAATAAAATGCAATATGGCTGTCAATCTATGAGTGGTATTGAATAATATTTGGTGGCGAAGTGCTCATCGATCAGTGCAGCTTCACTTACCGGGAAAATAATTAAAAGAATTCGAAAGGAGAATCGACTTTTGGAATTTAACTGTTCAAACAAATTACTTAAGGAATCTTATGATGAATGAGTGGTACAGTTCGAAATAGCTGTAATTCCAATCAAAGTCTTTGTTATTGTTCTTTGGAACAGAACATCACAATTACATAGTGTAATACATACTTCCTATTTTTACATTATTTGCCTATGTAGGTCCTGACGCATTGAACGCATTGTTATTCAAATTCAACATAATTTGTGGAATAAGTGAATATCCAAAATGATAACTGCATATACATTGCAATCATGACAGTCGAATTCCTGGTAACCTAGTCCAGACAAATTTAGTCAACTTAGGCCCGAAACACACATGCGATTGAATACGAATATGAATGCGCGCACATAAAATCCAAAATTATGTGCGCGCATTCACATTGAAAAGTGTGTGTTTCATTTTCTGCTACTAAACAGTCGCGCGATTGAAATCGCATGTGTGTTTTGGGCCTTAATACTTTTGAATAGTCTCATTTACAGTCATCTGAGTG
This sequence comes from Cheilosia soror, assembly GCA_949372485.1. Taxonomy (NCBI): domain Eukaryota; kingdom Metazoa; phylum Arthropoda; class Insecta; order Diptera; family Syrphidae; genus Cheilosia; species Cheilosia soror. The sequence continues at coordinate 5,090,165 of OX443561.1, forward strand.
CAATTCACTTTGTACTTATAAGTGATGAGAGGCTTTCCTTTTATTTTGAAACCGAAAATATATTTTAATTTTCAAACTAAAAAAATCAAATTATTTCTCTGAAAATGTGCAGTAAATTGGGCCATGGGCGCAGTAGCGCAGTAGATTAATTTTGTTTACGAAAAAAGCAGCAGATCTACTGCTATTGTAGTAAAGTCCGAACCCTGCGCCATAGAGTCCTTGACTATTGTTTTCTCATTTGGAATAGTGAGCCTGGATCATTTACCCTGTTGTTTTCAATTAATAATGTGTCCTCTACCTGGGCCCTATTTCACCAACCACTTTTCACTTTGCATTTTGCAATTTTGCAATTTACCTTTGCAAATTCCGTTTCACCAAACGCAAATTTGCAAAGAGGAAATTATTTTTTTGCAAAGTTGAAAATTTTTCCTCTTTGCAAAATTCGTTTCACCAAAAACAAATTTTCAAAGTGCAAAGCATGTTTTTGCAAAGTGCAAAGTTTTGCAAATTTACAAAGAATTCGATCATTTCGTTTTACCAAACAAATTAGATTTGCACTTTACATTTAAAATCGTGAAAAGTTTGTCAATAATATGCAAAGAAAAAAAAGCATTTGCAGTTGCGGTTTTATTGAACAGTTGGTGGAAATAGTTAAAAAATATTTAATGAACCGTTTCGAAACATGCTTTAAAGACAAAGAGGATACTAATAGTTTACAATGGGTCGTACAAAGGGCATATTTTAAATGCTATATCTATATAATAATATAAAAATCAATTGATGTGCTTTAGTCTCGCAAAAACTCGAGAACAGCTGGACCGATTAAGCAAAAAAATTCTAAAAATCTCAAAAGTCGAAAAATTTAATAAATGGGAATTTCCACCACCAATAATAGCAAAATTCGAAAACGAGCAATTGAACTCAAATGTTAAGAAAATATTTTTTATTAGACATAAAAACAAGTAAAAGTGTTATCATCGGCTTGAGCGATGCTTTGATACCCTCCACTGCATAAAAGTCATGCAAAATGTTCGCCATGCGAGTTAGTATGTACTGTACAAGTGTACACGCATGTGTCTAATATTGGTTTTGTATGGAAGGTATTAGAACTACTTAACCGACATAGCCCATTTTCAATACCAACCTGACAACGGTAAAACGAAGTCCTCTGACAAAATTTCATTCGCCTAGGCCGATTCGTTTGGACGCTATCGTGTTTTCAACAGACATACGGACAGACAGACAGACAGACTTTATATAGACTTTCTGGTGACTCCTTCTTGGCGTTAATGCATTATGCATAATCAATGTTACAACATTTAAAAACGTTGGCTTCCAAGACTGTAGAAGAATAGCGTTTCCATTTTTTTATGGACGGTGCCACGATGCTTTGTCCAATTTTGACCAATCTTCACAGGAATATTCCCGGGCCAATACCTAATACCCTATTCACACCAAGCCGAAAACCGAGTTTTCGTCAAAAAAGTTTAGAAAACTCGTAGATGCATTCACACCGAACACCAACTCGTTTTCGTTTGACGTTTCAATTAGCTGTGAAACTAGCTAAGAAATGTTTGTGGCGACTAGACTTTTATTTTAGTTACTAAACTTGGCACGTATTGACATAATATACAAACAAAATTATTTAAGCTACTTGATAAATCGTTAACTTATGGTTAAATAATTAACATAACCGACATTCAAAATCAAAACATCTGAAAATACAATTTAGTTGTGGCAGGCTGGCAGGTAGTTTGCTCTTTATGGTGCAAGCAAAGATAACAAAAAAAACTCTCACTCTCACTCAGTCTCTCACATCCTGTCAGCAGTTTTGCTGAGCTCGCTGAATGTTGCAAAAGGTGTGTCTGCTTCAACAACCCAACGATCGTACTCGTTTTCGTGGCGTTTTTATGGAAAACGACCTCAAACAACTCGTTTTGAAAACTGCAATATGTATGGGAAAACTTCTGTTTTCGATGAAGTTTTCGACTGTTTTCGCGAAAACCCAGTTTTCGGCTTGGTGTGAATAGGGTATAAGACTATCTGTGAATTTGACCTCAATGAGCAGTTGCGTTAATTATTATCCGACCGCGATGCCAGGAAACAGTAAAAAATTGATTTACTTTGCAATAATGTGCAATAATTATAATGCAAAGTTTTGTTTTTAGTTGGTGAAACACATAGACTTTGCGCTTTGCAAAAAGTTGTCAAAAATCGCAAAATGCAAAGTCGTGAGAACTTTGCATTTTTAATGAAACACATCGCACATTACTTTGCAGGAATTACATTTTTTGAAAAATTGCAAAATGCAAAGTGAAAAGTGTTGGTGAAATAGGGCCCTGATCATCATTTCCTGAAGTGTCAGAAACTTGAAAGTGTTCCTTTGTTAGCTTTAGAAAGCTTCATTCTCGTTCATTGATGCCCCATTTTATTAGCGCATATCCAGCTTATCTAAGGGGTCCACTTTAAGATGATCATTTGACCATTTGCCATCAAACACACGTTGACTGAACTTAACCCAATGAGATAATCCTATAATGCTTCTCCATTAATTAATGAAGACCTAATTTTCCAATCCCGAACACATTAACTAACCTCGTCATGCGCAAGGAAGTTTATGTCTTACCCACTGCAGAATAATTGATTGACTTAAAAGGCGTCACATCGCAATTTACTCAAGCACTTCTTTTAAGGCCAACCAATGTTAACTGTCACTCGTTTAATGTAGCAATTCGTATATTTATATATTCACTATACCTACAGTCTTGGCCAAAATTTAAGCACGAAATGATTTCGCTTTGGAAAAACCCAAGAAAATTCAGAAGCCGTATATGACAGGTTTATAGTTTCTTTTTCTTATCAAAATATATTTGTCTTCAATTCACAACCAATAATTTAATTATTACCCTTAACTTATTTAAAAAAATACGAAATTAATAAGAATTCATTAAAAACTAGGTGCACAAAACCTAAGCACATCCATTTAAATTGATCCTTATCGCACCCACACGTACAATTCATTGAATTTAAATTGCCACTCTTTTACGATATCTTTCTTTTATTTACAAAATACTCTTGAAATCATAACACTCTTTCAAATTCATAAAAATAAATTAAAATAAAAAAAAAAAAATTAAAACACGAAACGACATCCATATAGCAGCCGTTAGACAAATGTAAATTACTCTCGTTCCACCTTTGTCGCAACCTCTGAGCTCCCTCGTAAGGATATGATAAGTGCCATATTTATGTCACCGTGCATGAAGACATGTTCAGAAATATGTGATAATTGGGAGGGAGAGATGGAATTAAGTGCTCCTTCCATATGTAAGAGTGCGTATCCTCATTGTCCTGGATGGAATGAAATCTTAATGTTCCTTAAGAGGTATTTAATGAGACGCCTTCTGCTCATGGGTGAAAAAGGCACATGCCAGAAAATACTAGGATCTAATAATAACCCTTGGAAAAAGTAAGGAAGCATGCGGGCTTGAAATTCCAATCGAAACAGTTCAATTCCAACTGTCATAAGGATTAATGATTCTACTTCTACAGTGTAAAAATGTCAAGTCATGTCAGCCAAATAACAACAAACTAAAATTAATTGAATTTGAATTTTTGCAACTATTCCAGAATGCACTTGAGAAACGATTTATATTAATTGAATGGTGACCCAAAGTTGAGGGCGGGCTAATGGATCCCACGTTCAACCCTAGAGCTGCGGTGGGAAAATCACGGAAACTTACACGCGGGTATGATGAGGAAAAATCTCCTCATTGCAGCAAAGTCATATGTGGCATGTGGGCCCGCTGCCGGCCGCCTGTGAAGTGCTAACCTAATGATTCTACTTCTGCATTCTACAAGTAACTTTCAAATGCATTCAATCGTTCATTGGAGAATCGGGGGGATATTTTTATGGGAACGCATAAACGTGCTGAGGTTTACTCCCCGCTGATGGGATGTTGGTCAAAAGGGAATGTGGTTTTAAAATTGGGCTAAATAAATGTACACAAATGGTTCCCCCTTACTCAACGTTGGTTCTAAAAATAGTTGCAGTCTGAGAGTAATTAAAGTGCGGATACGTTTTCACCAAACTTTGGTGTTTAATCCTAAGAGGTAAATAAACGTGTATGTCGTTCATCGGAGGCGAGTGTATTTTTGTTGCTCGTAGACTAAACATAAACACTGCAACACTATTTTGGAGTATTTGAAGTGCATTCTGGTTGAATTAATTAATTGTGTCGATTAATCAAACAGTTTTTGAACTTTCGTATGTAATGTACATAGGTAGGCGCTTCTTTATATTATAAGGGAATCTCGTGCTGATGTAGAGGTGGAAGTGGGAAAGTAGTGTAAACAGATGATTATGGGAATAATATTAATTAGCTAATGTCAATAGAGTGACGAACTGAATCAAATCAATTTAGACACGAGATGAGGTAAAAATTGGGTGTAGGAGTGTAAACAAAGTCAATTGCATGTTAGAGGCACATCAAAGCCATTATCTCTTAATTTTTCTGACAGGAATCAATACAAGGGATGGAAGCAGCAAGAAAACCTTTTTAGGTGCAAAAATTGCGGTGAATACTTCACTTCTTATCCTACATTGAAGATAATAGTATTTTTAAGCCAGGACTTGCATTGGAGGTAACTTGCAAACAATCGGAATCGGGGCTGGTCTGATAGCTTGTAGTTGTGCCTTCGTCCACAAATTTGTGGGCCGTCACATTTAAATAATTCTCAAATGTAATAGCTATTGTCACCTCGCTTGATCTATCGAGCACGCTTAAATGGTATTTTTAATCAAAAAATTCTTCTGCGTCGTCCCTCGGGTGTGGATTGGAAAATCGTCGGGGCCGGAGCATTCACGTCCATTCGCTCTACATGATCCAGCCACCCAGCCACCGCAGTCGTTGGATCTTCACTCTTCTGGCTAAGTCAATGTCGCTGTACAGCCCGTAAAGTTCGTCGTTGTATCTCCTCCTCCATTCACCTTCTATGCAGACGGGATCGAAAATTACTCGAGGAATTTTCCTCTCAAAACAACCAAGAGTAACCTCATCCGCTTTTGAAAAAGTCCATGCCTCTGCACCATAAAGAAGGACTGGGATGATTAAGGTCTTATAAAGGGTCAATTTAGTTGTTCGAGAGAGGGCTTTGCTACTCAATTGCTTTCTTAGCCCAAAGAAACAGCGATTGGCAAGAGTTATTCTTCGTTTAATCTCAGCCCTGGTGTCATTGTCTGAGTTCATAGCGGAGCCTAGGTAGACAAAGTCCTTTACCACCTCAAAGTTATATCTGTCTATAGTGACATTCTGTCCAAGACGTCGGTGTTCTTTCTTGATGACAGCATATACTTTGTCTTGCCCTCATTGACCGCCAAACCCATCTTCGCCGCCTCCGTCTCAATGCCCACGAACGCGCCACTGACATCACGCTGCGTTCTCCCGATTATTTCGATATCGTCGGCGTAGGTGAGTAGATGGACGGACTTTCGAAAGATAATGCCTCTGGTGTTAGCGTTTGAATTTTGCACTATTCTTTCAAGAACGATGTTAAAGAAGTCACATGACAGCGCATCGACTTGTCGTGCATTCTCCATTGTCATCCTGCACAAACGGACGAGTTTGGCAGGGATGCCAAAACTAGACATTGCTCTGTATAGCTCGTCTCTATAAATGCTGTCATAGGCGGCCTTAAAATCGATGAAAAGGTGGTGGGTATATCGATTTGGACTTCCTGGGTGTTCTCCAAGATCTGCCGCAGTGTGAATATTTTTTCGATGGTAGACTTTCCTGGCCTCAAGCAACACCGATAGGGACCAATCAGGTTGTTGACGAAAGGCTTCAGGCGTTCACACAGCTCGGCAGATAAGATCTGGTAAGCGATGTTAAGAAGACTAATACCTCTGTAGTTGGCGCACTTCTGAGGGTCTCCTTTCTTGAGGATCGGGCAGACAATGCTGATGTTCCATTCATCGGGCATACTTTCTTTCGACCATATTTTACAGATGAGTTGGTTAGGCCATCTGCTCCAGCGGCTTTGTTGGACTAAGCTTAGATATGGCTATCTTCACTTCGTCCAGGTCGGGTGGATAGTAGGAATAGCGTGGGTTTTTCGTGGGAACTTTTTGTGCGACAAGGATAGCATGTGTCAAGATAAGGTCAGCATGATTTATGGGGGATGTTGTTAGAATTTTCTTATCAGCTTAATGGTCGCGTGTCGTTGTTGTCGAAGATGATTATTGTATATAAATAATTTTGGTTGAGGTTGCTTCGGAATGTGAAAAAAAAAGTCATATTCCCCCATACGGATTCGAACCCGAGAAACTGGAACCAGCAGCAGATAAGTCATCCACTAAGCCACCGCGAGTTAATGAAGATTGGTTTCTAATATGTGAATAAAACCGCATTCTTGTCGTTGTTGTCGAAGATGATTATTGTATATAAATAATTTTGGTTGAGGTTGCTTCGGAATGTGAAAAAAAAAGTCATATTCCCCCATACGGATTCGAACCCGAGAATCTGGAACCAGCAGCAGATAAGTCATCCACTAAGCCACCGCGAGTTAATGAAGATTGGTTTCTAATGTGTGAATAAAACCGCATTCTTTTGGGGCTTGATATGAAAGATAGAGAGAAAGAGAAATATTTTGTGTTTGTGAAGTTATCAGTTTGATAGTTTTTAATTTTAGGTGAAATGTGCATAATTTTGATTGAGATTAAGGGTCATTTTTGTTATGTGATTACGAGAAGAAATGTTTTGGTATGAAAGCTAGAAAGAAAGAAAGATCAAAAAGGCCGACCGAAGTCGAGTTAATTTCAGGAAATTTTCGGATCATGAGTGATAACCAAATACAAAACATGTCTTGATAGCAAATGGTACAATGTGCATAATTTTGATTGAGATTAAGGGTCATTTTTGTTATGTGATTACGAGAAGAAATGTTTTGGTATGAAAGCTAGAAAGAAAGAAAGATCAAAAAGGCCGACCGAAGTCGAGTTAATTTCAGGAAATTTTGAAAAAATTCGCAAAAATATCCTCTAAATATTTTAGGTGATAAGCAGTCGCAAAATGTAGAATTGGGGGTGGGGGCAGTTTCAGGAGTATAAAAGCAGGCTATTGAGTAGACATGAAATTAGTTTACAATTTTGCTTTGAAAGTAGAAAAGTTTAGTACATACATATTATTAAAAAAAATGTCGTTTATGAGGAAGTTGAATTCAATTGGTACAAAATACCAAAACAATAAGCCTATTAAAAGTCTCAAACTGCTGAACCTTAAGCAGAAGTATAAAATTGCTAAGGCGACGAAATGTGACTCGCAGTTTGGGGAACAAATAATGGTGGAACTGGAGGACTGTATCACTTATCTACCAAAACGGTTTGTGGAGAAGCTGACTGAAGATGAACTAGCTGAGATGACCGACTGCTCGATGGAGGTGGTGGAACCGCTAGGGCCATCATTTGCTATTGCTTTTTATGATAAAGACCATGAAGAAGATGATAATGAAGAGGTACAAGAATATGATTTCCTGCAATCGCAGAAGAATGTATTTCTGCAATCGCAGAAGAATGTATTTTATGGGAATAAATAAATTAATAATATAAAAAATATGCTTTTTATTCTCTCTATTCTACTTGCTGTTAATACAAAATTGGTTGTTTTTCCCACTGAAATTGTATGCTGTTCTACAACACTTTTCTCTCTTCTCTTTTGAAATGTTTAGCGATTTGAAGTTTTGAACGATTTGGAGACGCGAGTTAACCGATTTGCTCTAAAAGGTCGTAAAATTGATTTTAAAATCAGACCTATACCCGATAACGAAGAACCAACTTCATGGATCAAGATGGCTATAAATGGTATGCTTAAACATATTGTAACAGGTCTTAACCCCACCGATAAAGTAGGAATTACTTTTTGTGGTAAGGGTTTTACTGCTGAACGAGGAAATGGATGGATTAGCTTTCGAAATTGCTCAGAGTTGAAGTTTAGTGATGTGTGGGAAATGATAACTAAAATTTTCCAGAGCAACTCAGAAGGTATAAGTACAGACCATTTTTGCATGTCAATAACATCTGTTAAGTTGCCTTCGGGGACTGGAAACAAAAGAAAAAGTAGCAATAAGTTTAATTCCTTTGATGAAGAATGCATAAGACGTAATGGTATAATACACATTAAAAATAAGGATAATTTGTGTCTGCCCCGTGCTTTGGTTGTAGCAAAATCATATGCTGACAAGGATGCTAATATGAAAGGGGTTATCAATGACACTGATCAGGTTCAAACCCAAAGAACCAAGCAACTTATCAATGATACTCAAATAAATATACCAGCTACAGGTTGTGGAATTCCAGAGCTGAGAGCATTCCAAAATCATTTACAAGGATATAAAGTCACAGTCTATGAATACGGAACAAAAGGCCGAAAAGTTGTTTTTGAAGGAATTTCAGCTTTAGATGGATGTAATGATGATGAAAAGAAAAAAATAAATTTGCTTTACGGCAATAATCATTATGCTGTGATAACCTCACTAACAGCTGCATTTTGTTGCATTTATTATTGCGAAAGTTGTCATGTACCATATGATACGAAAAGTCAACATAAATGCGGAGGATCTTGCTCTCAGTGTCAACAAACGCCAAGCTGTAGCAAAACAAAAGACATTTTGTGTGCTGATTGTAATCGAAATTTTAGAGGAAAACACTGTTTCGACAACCACAAAGCGAGCGGATCGTCAGGAAAAAATTCAATTTGCGAAATGATGAACAGATGTCTTTTATGCTTGAAAACATACGGAGGAAAACGAAATCATGTATGTGATGAATACTTTTGCAAACAATGTCGTCATCATGTTGACAAAGATCATCTGTGCTACATTCTTCCTGATAAGAGAACGCCTGATTGCAAAAACTTTTTGTACATATTTTATGATTTGGAGAGTCGACAAGAGAAAGTAATTGGTAAAAAAAAAATGATGAATGGTGAATATGATGAAACAGCAAGTTCACCAATAAAAATACATGAACCGAATTTATGCGTATTTAAAAAAAAATGCGATCAGTGTATAGATCTTCCAAATTTATATTTTTGTCAAAAGTGTAAACTATCGTTGAATGTCATTCAGGAAGAAAAAGATGTAGTACGCAAATTTCTGGAGTACATATTGAATGTTCGGCAAAAATTTAAAAAAGTTATTGTGCTAGCACATAATGGACAAGCATACGATCATCAATTCATTTTGAGCTACATATTGGAAAAAACTAATCTGACACCGGAATTGATCATGCGCGGTACCAAAATAATACTAATGCAAGTAGGTAATGTCAAATTTATAGACTCCTTGAACTACTTTCCTATGGCTCTGTCAAAACTTCCCAAAGCATTCCAACTGTCCTCCGTTTTTAAAAAAGGTTATTTCCCACATTTCTTTAATACTAGAGAAAATGAAAAATATATTGGAAAACTACCATCAGTGGAGTATTACAGCCCAGATACGATGAAAGATGAAGATCGCACTGTATTTTTGAAATGGTTTGCGGAACATCAAGGTGATGATTTTAACATACAGCGTGAACTTGTAGAATATTGTATTAGTGATGTTAACATTTTGACTGAAACTTGTTTGAAATTTAGAAACTTGTTTCTCGAGCAAAGTAATGTTGAACCGTTTTTGGAAGCAACAACTATAGCGTCAGCATGTAATCTTGTATTCAGACGAAACTTTCTTCTTCCAAAAACTATTGGGTTAATTCCTAAAAAAGGCTACAGATGCGTCGATAATCAATCAACAGAAGCCATCAAGTGGTTGATTTTCGAAGAAAATAAACGAAAAATTAATATAAAGCATGCATCTAAAGGAAGAGAAGCAGTTGTCAATGGAGTAAAAGTTGACGGGTTTTGCGAGGAAAAAAGACAGATTTTTGAATTCCATGGCTGCTACTATCATGGTCATCCCCTCTGTTTGAAACACAAACGTGATGTGCCTCTATACGAAGACGCCGATGATACCTTAAATCGTAGATATGAGAGAACACAAGCTAAGACTGAACGATTAAGAAAATTCCAATACGAAGTCATTGAAATGTGGTTTTGTCAATTTCAAAGTCAGTTACAGTCAATGAATAAGGATGATTTAAATTTTTTAAACACACATCCACTAATACAAAATTCCCCATTGAATCCACGTGATGCCTTCTATGGCGGACGAACCGGAAATTCATTTAATTATTATAAATGTAAAGAAGGTGAACAAATTCATTATATAGATGTATGTTCTCTTTATCCCTGGGTTTGTAAAAACGGAAAATTTCCTACTGGACATCCAAAAGTCCACATCACTCCTACTATGAAACTAGGAGGTATAAATGGCCTAGTCAAATGTACAATTTTACCACCAGAGCATCTACTTCACCCTGTCCTGCCAATGAAACAAAATAATAAGCTTATGTTTTCTTTGTGCAGAAGTTGCAGTGATGAAAAAAATCAAGAACAATTGTGCAATCATTCTGACGAGGAAAGAGCCTTACTCGGGACATGGGTAATTGATGAAGTTCTAAAAGCAATCGAAAAAGGTTACAAACTAATTTTCGTTTTTGAAATTTGGGAATATGATGTAGTTCAATATAATCCAGAAACAAATTCCGATGGGCTGTTCACCTCGATGATGAATAAGTTTCTAAAGATAAAACAAGAAGCATCAGGATGGCCTAGTACATGTACAACCCCTGAAGAAAAAGAAAAGTATATTGAGAATTTTCTTAATAGAGAAAATATAAAATTGGAATATTCAGAAATTTGTAACAATCCTGGAAAGAGATCATTAGCTAAGTTAATTTTAAATTCGTTTTGGGGAAAATTTGGACAACGTGAAAACCAGCAACGAACTTGTATTTTGAATAAACCTTCAGATTTGTTTCAACTGCTTACACACCCTTCTATAGAAGTGTTGAATATTCTGGCAGTTGGTGAAGAAAACATTGTTGTTAATTTTGAAATGAAAGAAGAAGCATCTGAGTCCCTATCTACAGTTAACGTTTGTGTTGCCGCCTATACCACAACTTTCGCTCGTCTTAAACTGTACAGCTACTTAGAAAAACTAGAGGAAAGAGTTCTCTACTATGATACGGATTCTGTTATCTATATAAGTCGTAAAGGAGAATTTGAACCGCCTACCGGAGAGTTTATCGGTGATATGACTGACGAACTGAAAAGCTATGGTCAAGGAAGTTATATAACAGAATTTGTTAGTGGTGGACCTAAAAACTATTCCTATAAAGTCTATAGCACAAAAGATAATACTGAACATATTGAGTGCAAAGTAAAGGGCATCTTTCTTAATCACCAAACATCTCAAAAAATTAATTTCGATTCTATTAAAAAAGCTGTATTAAATTTGTCTACAGACAATGAAAGCATACTGATAGAATCTAACAATATACGTCGAACACGAGAACATCAAGTAGTTACTGTAGCAGAGGTTAAAACTTACAAACCCAAAGCAGAAAAACGTCGTTTTCTCAATGATCATAGCTCCTTACCGTATGGATTTAAAAGACAACCTTTGTAATTCAATCAATTTTATGTAATAAAAAAAAAAAAAAAAAAAAAAAAAAAAAAAAAAAAACAGAAAAACATTTAAAGAATATAAAATACGAGTATGTTTTGTTTTATTTAAAAAAATTTACAATTGTTTAGCTTCACTTATGAACTTGCTTATGAGATATACATTTTGAAGTGCACAACATTTTCCATGGTACATACATTTTATTATTACGCCGGGGCAAATTCTTTTTAGTTCTTTTAAATTGGGGCAACTGTAATTATCTTCAATATTAATTACTTCTACGTTTTCATTATTAAGTATTTCTTTTAACCATTGGGTTTTTTCAGAGCCCTTCACATAAACAACGGAATTTTGAATTTTTTCGCGAAGATGTGTCTTTACTTGGGTAAAATTCGTGAATCCCCCATCCCAGGTTAATCCATGATGATTTTGATACAGCCAGTGAGCCTGTCTTCTAAGAGAAGATGGAAGCTGATTAGAACCAAAGGGTGGTGTAAGAATGAAATGCTGATGATGTCCATCGCAAAGTACAGCTATTTCCTTTAAAATAAACTCTTTGTTCAAGCCTCTAAAGCCTTGAAAATCAACTATATAATAATTCATTTTTGATGATGTGTTTATGACTAAGCCAACTTTGCAACTGCTTAGTTTATATACAAGCATTACCATTAAGTAAGTTTGTGAACTTCTCCTGTTATTGGGTTGTATTCAATTATACGATCATGTAAAATTAAACAGTACACGGTTGTTGAAGGCAAGACTGAGGTTGTTGTTTTGAGTTCAATTTTTACATCAACAGTTCCAGTTTTAATTGATTCGTTTTGGTGAGAACAATCGATTACTACTATTGGAGCGATATCTTTAAATTCTTGTCGAGATAAGAGTGGTTGTGGTTGTTTCTTATAATAAGAGTCTTGAAATTTACTGTACATGTCATAGAGAATTGCATACCGATCGTGCTTAAATTTGAGATTTAAATCTTCACGGGGGTATGTCTCAGAATTCAAATGCACCTTTACACTGCTTAAATCGCAATGGTCGAATTTGCTAGCATCTTTAGTTTTTTGATTTTTTCGATCGGTTTGTAAAGCGATAATAATATACCTAGGTTTTTCAAGCTGAGTTGAAGTTTTAACTGTCCATATATGATCAGTGACTAGCGGTAGTGTGGGGTATTCGTACATTTCCCAATTTCGAAAATGAATTTGAATTGTCTTTGATTGTATTTGTTTTAGTAATGTTAGCTTATCTGAATCAGCCAAGGTAATGTGAGGAACTCTCCACTGCAGTTTAAAAATTGAAAGTTTTAATTCTTCATTTTCCGTAGAAAAATATGCATTCTCATTTGACCTTGTTCGAATTAGTATTAATTCGTGCCGTGCATTTGGAATTATCTTTTTATAATCTTCTGCAAATCCTAATAGATTTTTTAATGGAATACAAAAGTTGAAAGTACCCGATGTAAGTGTTATACTGCCTTTTCCAGTCCATGATGCATTTTCCAAATTTTTACTTTCATTCTCGTTCAAAGATATATAATTTTTTAGCGCTGTTGTGATGCCTACATTTTTATTATACTCGATCTGCACACCGTTAAGTTCATAATGGATCTCCTCGAAAAGAAATGCCATAGCATTATTGCATAGTTTTGCAGTAGAAGATGTGGTATCATCTGATTTTGTAAGACCTCCTTCTATGTAAATGAAACTTTCGCTGGGTAAAATGAGCAAGTCCTGTTGATGTATTGGGATGCGTATTTCATCACTCGGATTGAAGGACTGAAGAAATGGTGAATAACTGTGATATTCAAATTTGGATATGGTATTATCATAGCTAGGTCCTTCGGTGATGTTCAACATTTCGTTCATAATTTTAGATGACATTTAAGGTAAACCCTAAAGACAGTAAATAGGCGGTATTCTTAGAGGAGAGTTTTGGTCTCGACAGCTTTGATGATCTAGTAGAACTAGTAGAATGATCACCTTTGGGGGTGTATATATTATTATTATTATAGATCAACATTATCAGGAGATGGGAGCTAAATGCAGTCGGATAGTTATTGTTTCTCCTCTAAAATTTATCAAGTCTCCGTCTTGGTCTACTAGCTTTAATGTTAGTGAAGTTATTCGCTTGACATTCACCGGTAAATAGATGACATTTCTTGGAACTTCTATGATTTTATACCCAGGTCCTGCTTCTGGCGAAAATTCGTGTATTGTGTGCACAGGAGTGTTATTTAAATACGAGCCTGTAATAATATTACACTCAACTCGAATTACATTAACACTGTTAATATCAACAGGTAAATCTGATCTGTGTAATTGACCTGGTTTTAAAATGCGCTTGCTAAAACCTAGTAATTTACCAACAGTTCGGGTCCTATTAAAATATATTTCTTCCGAGCCTGACACCCAGCTTTCCAGAGTATTATTATTTGCTTCTATACTTACAAGTGTAGCGGAATTAAGCGTTAACAATTGTTCGGAAATATTCAGTGCAATGTCATCGATTTCATATGATCCTACTGGAATTTCAATTACATGTTCCCCTATATGAAACAAATTGTTTCGTTCATCAACATTGGGTATAGAATTGTATGTTTGAAAATCAATCAATCCACAAACGTAGTCCTTATTCAGGTTTAAAGGTGGAAAATAGTCTGTTGTTAGATGAGAAGTATTTCCACTTAATGTAAGTGTCAACGCCATGACGTCGAAAAAGATAATGAAACCGTTCTTACAAAAGCTCTTCTTTTATTATTTATTCAAAATAACAATCATATAAGAATCTTAAACATAAATGTCCACAATTTACTGAATCATAATCCTGATACTTAAGATAATTATATTTAATTTGTTTACCTAAATATTTAATTAGTTCAATTGGCGGTTGTAGATTTCCAAAGCTATCAAAATATTCAATGTGTCTGAGTTTTTTATAATACGCCACCCAATGTGTTCCAGGGCCTGTTGATGAATCTAGATTTACTATCCCACACTCGTTTCTTAAGGGTTTACCCTTTGGTAAATTATCACGCATAAAAACTCCTCGAAAATGCGGAATTAAGTCCTTTGCGAAATTTCTCAAATCCTGTTCATTCAATGCACGATCGGGTAGCGAACTTAAAAGTTTTTTGTCTGCGAATGTAAAAATAATCCAAGTCCTTTTCTATACGGACTTAGATGTAAGCCATGTCCTATAGGAATCGACTCCATTTTTTGATTATGGCGTTTTTTCTCCTCAAGCGTTTTTTTAGCAATATTTATATCATTGACAGCTTTTGCTATCCCCGCAGCTCCTCCAGATAAAGCTCCAAGAGCTGAAAGCCCAGCAAATAGAGGAACAAGAAATGGGATTACTCCACCAATTTTCGATACCGAAATAACTCGGGGTGTCTTTATATTACTGCTATTATTCTTGATAGCTTTCTTTGCAGATGACAAAGCTACATTTATAGCCTTTTCAAGGTTATGTGGTTTTTTCATTTGAAGGATTTTTCCAACATTTTTAATTGTTCTGCTAAAAGTAGAGGATCTGTTTTTTGACGTGGTTTTTTTATTGCTTTTTTTTTTTGAAGACCCCATACCTAATTTTAATTTAGCCTTCATAAGATTGGTAACCAATATAGCATTTGCTCGCTCAGTTATACCGGCATCCGTTGATACAACCCGTTGCCAGGCTTTTTCAGATAAAATCTTATCAGCTATATGTCGTTCAGAAGTATTTTTAAATTTAGAATAAGATATATCGTGTTGCTTGCACGCTTGATCAAGTAAATTAATTCCTGGATCTCCTCTAGCTAAACGTTCCTGGAGTTTCGTGCCAGGTCCACAGTATTGATATCCTGGTAAATGTAGTTCAATAGGTAGTTTATTGATTACAGAGTTTAATAAACCATTCCCCTTCACGATAACTTGTAGTCTGCTAGAGTTTTTTGAAAAATCAATCATTTTATATGATCACCACCTCATTTAGCGATTAATAACGTTATGGCATTTTCAAATATAACCTTCATATTTATAAGAATTTATTTAGTTTTTATCGTCATGCGTTTCGTTAAACAACAACATCTTTTACCAATTAAAAATATGGACTTGGATAAAAATATTGAAGCAAAACAGAAAAAACATGGTAAACTATTACCAAATAGTATAAGGGGCCTAATTACTGGTCCCTCAAATTGCGGAAAAACAAATGTTATGATGAGCTTAATACAGCAACCAAACGGATTAAAATTTGAAAATATTTACATTTATTCAAAATCATTGCATCAACCTAAGTATGAGTTTCTCCGACTAGCCGTGGAACCTATCAAACATATGGGTTTCTTTACATTTTCAAATAATTGTGATGTCATACCCCCTGAAGAAGCCAAACCAAATTCTGTATTTATTTTTGATGACATTGCCTGTGAAAAGCAAGACACTATTCGAAATTATTTTAGTATGGGGCGACATCATCATATCGATAGCTTTTATTTGTGTCAGACATATACAAGAATCCCCAAACATTTAATACGAGATAATGCAAATTTTCTAATTGTCTTCAAACAGGATGATATGAACTTAAAACACATTTACAACGACCATGTCAATTCTGATATGACATTTCAAATATTTAAAAGGGTATGTATAGAATGTTGGAATATTAAACACGGATTTTTGGTTATTGACAAGGAAAGCTCTTTTGGAAAAGGACGCTATAGGAGGGGTTTTGACTGCTTCCTGAAACTATAAAAAGCTTGTCACTTCAGCTGTGCAAAGCATTCTTACTGTTATGTTCTATCAGAGCAGTTCAAAGGTGTACAGCGTTCAGTCCGTAACAGTGCAAAGCAGGTCATCGCGGTTCAAAACTAGCTGTTCATCATTTAAAAATCGTACAGCGAATATCAAATTCAGTTTAAAATCTTTTGAAAGACTGCTTCAAAGCCTACGAAACTCGTTTACTCACTGTTGTAAAAAAAAAACAATAAATTAGCATCATGATGCATTTAAACGAAGAACTAACAAAAGAACTCGTTAAAACTACTGATGCTCTACGAAAAAAATATAAAGCTCTAAGGAATGATAGGGAAGTAACCGAATTTCAATTAGAAGAAACTTTCAAACCAATTACTAAGCCGCTTAAAGAACTACTCGACAAATCAAATAACATATATACAATAAAGGAACAGCAAAATGATTTTGTGCCTCCACTCAAGAAAACAAAGTATGATAATGATGAATTTATCACTCCCAATGAGAGCAACGCTTCAACCATCAGTGACAGTACCCCGAAATCTAGCATAGTAACACCTAAAACTAAAAAAAGGGGTCGAAGTGAACGTAAGCTTCGTCGACGAAACCTTGTTCGTGACTTTGCGGGCCAAATAGACTTTGAAAAATTTGGGGAAATCCCCCAGAAATATATAAATTTGTATGTAAATAATTCAAACACCATCGATGATGTGTACGGAGTACATGTGAAAAACGGTAAATTACAGATGGGTAATAAAGAATTCAAAATTCACGGAAAAGACATAATAGACATCAATAATAAAGCCTATAAAGGAACAAATGGTTTATTCGAACTAATATTTAAGAAAAAACCCTGTAAAACCCTTTACAATAATGAAGATTTAAATATGTACAAAGCCATATTGTATGATACCAATGCTTATAGACGTAATCACGATTCTGGGAAACAGGTACTTGGACATAGAGGATATAAATACAAAGAAATTATAAGCAAACTATTAGAAGATACTCCTATTTCCACCCCGTCTACAGGAAGCGGACTAATGCAATTATCAAACAAAGAAAAAGACTATATTTTCTGGGACGACCCCAATGAGCTCGTAGATCGATTGCGACTTCTAATTGCATCACATCAAATAGGACACAATAATCACTCGAACGAGATTGTTTCGATAATTGAAGAACTAAAGGAAGCCAATATTATACAATAAAACTAATATAAAATGAGTGTTGATAAGTTTGGACGTTTTTCGAATAGAACGCGAACCAGAGTTATTCAAGGACCAAGAGGAGAGCAAGGAGAGCAGGGAGACCAAGGACCGAATGGTCTACAGGGAGAACAGGGATTGCCTGGGCCACCCGGTGAGGGGTTTATTAAAATGAAAAACGGAAATTATGATTTGAATTGGAAACGACTACAAAATATTCGGGATCCAGAAGAAAAGGGAGATGCAGCTACAAAAAGTTATGTTGACAAAGCGGAAGAACGAGTTAGACAATACATACATTTTGAAATACAAAAAATCGAACAAAACTTAAATGTATCCACAGACCCTAAAAAGGAACTCCTCATTTAATTAAATGCTAACTTATTTTTACTTTCAATTCAGTGTCTATAGAAAGTCGTTGTGGCGAGTCGGTAATAATGTTCAGCATAAATACTACATTGATTTTCGATGAAATCGTTGGTTTCATGAAAGAATATCAGCATGTCCTGCTGGAGGAACACCATGAGTATCTAATAGGATTTATATCTTTTCTGAGGACGTTTAAAACAGCATCCACCACTACATCGAAATTTGGATGTCATTTTGTGAATTGTCCTTGGTCATCGGATTTATGTAGGGTTGGACCAGATACCTGTCCATGTTACATGATTGATATTAGAATGTTAAAAGTTAAGAAGTTGATGTTGTTATACAAAAGATTAAAATAAATATTTTACCTTTTACTAACAAAAAGGTTAAATACTGTATCGTTTTAATCATTCTTTGAAAAGATGAGTAAAAGAAACGTTGTGGATGAAATACATAAGCCTGCTCGAAAAAATTTCAAAAGAAGACGAGTCGTTATCAAGGGTCTCGATGATTTATGGCAAGCTGATCTAGTTGAAATGGGTATTTATTCGTCTGAGAATGAAAATTACCGATATCTTCTTACAGTAATCGATACATTTTCTAAGTTTGCTTGGACAATTCCTATTAAAAGTAAAACAGGTATTGGGGTTACTATTGCTATGAAAAAAATTCTGAATGAAGGTCGGATTCCAAAGAATTTACAAACAGATGATGGGAAAGAATTTTTCAATACGCAATTTCTAAATCTTACGAAAAAATATGAAATCAATCATTACTCTACATTTAGTGCTCTCAAAGCTTCAATTGTTGAACGATTTAATCGCACTTTGAAAACATTTATGTGGAAAGAATTCAGCGCTAACGGTTCGTATCGGTGGATTGATATGATAGCACCACTAACTAAAACGTACAATAATTCAACACATAGAACAATTAAAATGAAGCCATCCGAAGTCAATGCTGCAAACGAAAAGCAATTGCTATCAAAAGTATATAATCATATCAAACTTCATATTCTTTCTAAATTTAACGTCGGAGATTTTGTCAGAATAAGTAAATACAAACATGTATTTGAAAAAGGATATACACCGAATTGGACAACAGAAATTTTTAAAATAACGAAAGTTCAACATACGAACCCTGTTACATATTTGTTAGAAGATTATCAGGGTCAGCCTGTGAAAGGCGGCTTCTATGAGCTTGAACTACAGAAATCGAAGTTTCCTGATACTTACCTTATTGAAAAAGTAGTCAAAAGAAAAAAAGATCAAGTATTTGTAAAATGGCTCGGTTTTCCTCCAGAACACAACTCGTGGATATCTCTCTCCACAATCAATAATTCATCATAAACAAATTAAAACAACAAGTGTAATTTGACAAATAAACGTTTTTATTATAATATAAATATCATCAAGTTTTTTATTTAGGAAATAGTCATTTTATATGTTTGCTTCATCGTTTTAAAATTCAGCAGTTCTACATCAGATTTGTAATCAAGATCCTCTTTCATAACGAGTTCAACTTCCCCGTTACTCAATACTCTTTCTGTTTCATATTCATGGTATTCGAAACATTTTATACTTAGAGTACGCATATTATAATTGCTATCATATGAACAGCGAATAGTTAAGAATTGTTCATCATCGAATTCTAGTTTAAAATGTCTATAAAAAACATATTTGCTTTGAATAATCCCTGATATTTCAGCTTCTTTTTTTATTAAATCTTGCCTAAAATTCTCAATTGCTTCATCCACAGTTACAATTTTCCTTTGCAAACTTCTTTCTGTTGTTGTGAGTGGTGTGTGGACATCATTTTGAAATGCAGATGCATCCGTCTTTGTGGTGTTGATTAAAGTGTTACCATCCGAAAAGGTTAGCAAACGAAACGATAAACCTATTTGTACTGTATCATTGTTGGGTAAGTTCAGTGAAAAAGAGAGGTTATTAGTACTGTTCGGTTGTTGTAAGTTAATATCCATCGGTAAAGGTACCCCAAAAATTAAAGATGGGGCGATTGTAAGAAAAGACAGAAATGTTAAGAGAAACATTTTAATAGAAAATTGCTACAGCTGAAGCTACTAATAGGTCGAGTGATAAATATGAACTAATAAATAAAACACCTAGCATGCTAAATTTATACCATTTTTATTTCTATATATTCTATATATTATTTTCTTTTGTTTGATATAAAAAAAAGCTAATTGATAGTAATGTGCGTTATCACGTAATTCTCATCTTCTGGGGACTGCCAAGTAAATCACTTTCACCAAATGGACAAAGTGATGGATATTCATTTTCTTTCCGTTTTATATAATTCGAGTGAGGGAGAATCAACCCAGTCAAAGTTAGCTCGCCGCCTATTAGGATAACGATATATTTAATAAAAAAATCTGTATTCCTTATCACTAAATTTGTTCTCTCACCTAAAATTTTAAATTTTACATGTTGCATAGATTGAAACTGCATTTTAAAATTGAGAATAGGAGTTATAGCCTCGCCATTCCTTATGTGAAATATAGTACATTCTGCTCCATATTCTGGCTGCGCAAGTAATTTCATAGATTCAGAGTAAAACATCAAATCTGTAAATTTTATTTGTAACCACCCGGCTTCACAAACACAAAATGTTTCTCCTTCTCTCAATCTTTCACACCAGAACATTGCTAGTCGTATTCGTTAATGTAAATGAATATTAACCTGCAGAGTACGTTAATATATACATATTATCCACCTATTATTTAAGAGCAAATGTCGCTGACTAAACTATTCACATTAAAATAGTTACATAACCACAAACCTTGAACTTCTATTTATTGACAATAGTCACACCAAGCTGTTTACATATGCCTACAAAATTATTTATATACAATAGCCATCATCGACGCCAGCGACATAAAACAACAAAACTGATTCCATGCCGTCAACGACACGCGACCATTAAGCTGATAAGAAAATACTAAAAAATTATTAAATATCATACAGAATGCGGTTTTATTCACATATTAGAAACCAATCTTCATTAACTCGCGGTGGCTTAGTGGATGACTTATCTGCTGCTGGTTCCAGTTTCTCGGGTTCGAATCCGTATGGGGGAATATGACTTTTTTTTTCACATTCCGAAGCAACCTCAACCAAAATTATTTATATACAATAATCATCTTCGACAACAACGACACGCGACCATTAAGCTGATAAGAAAATTCTAACAACATCCCCCATAAATCATGCTGACCTTATCTTGACACATGCTATCCTTGTCGCACAAAAAGTTCCCACGAAAAACCCACGCTATTCCTACTGTGGATGGAATTGTTGGTCTTCATTGTCCAGGTTGAATGGTTCATGACAGCGGGATTTAGTTCGCCATCGCCCTTAAACAGTCTGCAGAAGTAGTTCTTCCATATCCTCAGCATCGACTGCGATTCTACTATGAATTATGATGTTCCCTTGTTCGTCCTTGCAGGCATCGGTTCGGGCTCTGTAGCTTTGGCAGGTTCTTTTTAACCTTTGGTAAAACTTCCGAACCTCATTCCTGCTGTAGTGTAGCATCTCTCTATTTCCTCGATCACGCGCTTCTCGTGCTCTTTCTTTTTTCTCCTGAGAATGAGAAGCCGGTGTTCGTCTCTTCTTTTCTGCGCGTAGAGCTCACGAGCAGCTCTGGTCCTTCTTTGCAGCGCCGCTTTGTATACCTCTTGTTTCACTGCATGTTTTTGCCGGCACTCGTCGGTATTATCAGCAAGAAAAAATGGTTTTAAAAAAAATTATTACTTTTGACGGTTTGTTATACAAATTATTTCAAAAATTGAGGTTTGTGATAAATCCCTTAACACAACACGAGTGACTGCCAAAAGTTGAGAATAACTTGAAAGTGACAAGGCCATAATGGCCTCATACTCATTAGCAAAGTGACGCATGGCCTTATGTCACCGGCACCGTATGTAAGTGTTTTTATTTTGCTTATAGTTATGACAAATTTATTCCTCCATTTAATAGCTAACCTCAAAAGTAATCACCGGAAGTATTCCCCCATCTAAATCGGTATCAGATCCCATATGTTCGTTTAAATTATGTACGCAGCCGACAATGTCACGGTTGGCACATTAATAACTTAACGCAACAAGTTGCTATTTCCACCACTGCCAACAAATCACTTTACTGTCGACATTAACCCCAACGATATGCAACCGCAGGGCGGGAGGATGTTCTGGTCGGCTACGATGAAAAGCTAAGACCTGAAAATCGTCATTAAGTCTAGAGCAAAGACAAGACAAAATGTCACTAATACGCACAACACAACCAAAAGCAACACCAACACTGCCGAAGAAGGGGCAGACATATCAATTTTCCTAAAATAGATGCAGTCTCCCGACATTGTATGTGATTTTGCAAGAGTGCCGCCACCGATTCAAAATGTACGCAGACATTGCGGGACATCCTGTCTAGACGGAAAAACCTATCTGACATTGCTTTCCGTTGGGCTGATGGGCTGTCATTGTCACCCCCTTTTTCGCACACTCGGCGATTTGGAGAGATGTGTGAGACATGGATCTGTCTGCTGTGCTTTCTATCAGCTGTTGAAATAAATGATTTTTCTCACTACAGTTTCAATGGGGCATCACTGCTTTGTCTCCTCCGTGGTTGGACGAAGACAGTTCATTGACACTCGTTTTCTATGAAAGTGGTGCAAAATTAATGGCGATTTCAATGAACTATTTTTCAAGGATACTTTGTGCGAATCATCATCATTCGGTGGCACGGGGCGAGTTGCAGTATCACCAGCATATGTCAAAACACTTAGGAACTTCAATAACAAAAAATAGTTTTATTGCGCCAGGGAAACTTGAAACTTATCCAAAGTGTTTTGAAAATTTCCAAAAAGTTTTCCCATATACTGGTGGCGGTTGTGGTGTCGTGTCGTGGCATGGCATGGCGTCTAACAACAAAAAACATCTGACCTAGCAGAAATTTGTTCCATACAAAAAGTTTCACAATATCCCACAGATATAAATCAAGGGATTCACCATGAACTTTCCATGTAATTTTCCTCCAGCCCCTCTGGTAAAGAAGGGAGAAAAATACAAACAATAACAAAACACCGAAATATTGTACTCGTCCTTTGTGCTGTTCTGTTAAAGTAAGAGTCATCCTCATTCATTTACATGTACCATGTTTGACGTTTTGTTTTTGAAACTTCAGTTAAGGTGCAACAAAGGATGTGGGCGACAGTAGTTGGCAAATCATTTTAGGGAAGGTAGACATTCTTCCACCGATCCTTGTGTGCCATTTGCGAAGATATCTACTGAAAATTAAAGTCGATACATTCTTGACTTCATTTGTTGATTGGCAACGCTATGTCCATTAAAAAACTGGTCCCATGATCAATCCAGACAAATCAATATTCAGATCAAACAAATTTTGTGAGTTAGGTTAGTGAACTAAAACCCCATACATACTAAAGTGTTAGGTGCTCGAACGAAGAAAGAAGAAAGCAGCTTGAAGGCTGCTTTCAAAATTTGCCCAAGTGACATTTTCGGTCTGTGCTGGCTGTCACACATATTCAGAATCGGTAGTGAAACATACATACACTACACATAAAAAAAAAGCTTAACATTGATAAGTTGATCTCCACAAAATATATTGAAAACGTGAATACGCGGAAATAGTGCTTGTATACGGGCTCTGCAATGGGAACGGTTCGTTTGTTGGCAAGATTGGAGTACAGCGCCTTGTTTATGCTGGGTCATCTCCTTCAAATAGAAGGGAACGACGCGAGATGGAGTGGCGGCAGAAGTTGAGGATGGGATTTTGCGTGCTGTGGAAGTTTAGCTTCCAGTCAGGTCCGCAGAGCGCGAAGACTAGCTGTGCAGTTGGAACTTCCCAGAACCAGGATTCACAGAACTCTACGGAGAAATAGCTTACACCCTTTCCATTTAACACCGGTACAGGATTTACTACCAGGAGGTGCGCAAGGAAGAATGGAATTTTGCCAGTGCAAACATACAGAAGACAGGCACCTCAAAAATATTCTGTGGACTGACGAAGCGAAATTCACAAGAGACGGGGTTACAAACTACCACAATTTGCACCATTGGTCCATTTTATATGCACAACATCCTTTCAAGAATTAAATTATTGTGAGCAACTTCCTCAGAATGTGTGCTTATTTCAAAGTAGGTTTAGCGTAAATGTTTGGTAACACTTTAGTAGGCTCCATGTTCTTCCACAAACAGTTAATTCCCATTACTGCCTAGAATTTCTTAGAAAACGATTGCCGGAGCTCCTTGAAGATGTTCCTCTTGTTCCGAGGAGGCCGATGTTTTTCCAACAAGAGCAGCTTGTCACAGTAGCAGCGGGATAACTCCATTCCTAAACCACACTTTTAACGACCTGTTGACTGGTCGATTTGGCCCCAACCCTTAGTCACCAAGATTTCTTGACCTAACACCCACGGATTTTTTCTTCTGGGGTGCTATGGAAGAATAAGTTTATTTTAGGGAAATATCGAGTCTTTTTTTGACCATTTTTGTCTGAAAAAAATGGCTTTTACTACAACTTTTGTTGATTGCACGTAAAAAAGTTGCTTAACATATTTTTTAGGAAATTTCTTAAAGATAAAAATTTCATACAAAGAATTAAAATTTATTAAGTACAAATTTTGACAAAAAAGCATTTTAGGTAACAATTTGTAACAAATTTAAAAAAAATTGCGTTTAAGGAGCCATAACTTTTTTGTAGCTCCACAGATGTACCCAAAGTGCTTTAGACTTGTATACCTATGCGCTACCAAATTGTCTTTTCAAAATGTACAAAACAATTTTTGTACCTATAATAATTTATGAGTTATAGCGTTTTAAGTTGTAATACCTACAAATTAGAGTTCACCTAATAAATATACGCTTAATGGAATTTTTAAACCCGCTTAAGTGACATTTTGTTTTCACTTATCCGGACGGGTTCGTTTAAGTGAAAAACCCGTTTAACTGAAAGAAAGACTGTGACATTTTGGTGTTTCTCTTAAGCGGGTTTTACTGTATTTAAATGGGTAAAAAATGCTTCATTCATTTCAAGAATTTAAAGTTTAACTTTACATTAATCTCTCAAGGACATCCCATTCCCACACTATACACACGTACTGAAGATATTTAAAACCGATCTTTAGTTAGACTGCGACCACCCGATCGTTAGCAAAAATCACGAACGAACGTGTTCCACTAACAAATCCCTTCGCTATTTCGTATAGTTCCTATCGGAATAGGGATATCGTCATGTACCATCCGGTAGGAAAAAAAAAAAAAAACAATGCAAGCGAAAAAGGAAAATTCCAACTGAATACCCTCTGACAGATGTTTCGGTCGTGTATACAATAATTAAAAGGAGCTGTGCCGTGCTAGTTTTTTTTTAAGATGGATGTAAGTATCCTTGTTTGGTGCGTTTGTATAAAAAAAAAACAACTATTTGCAGGTCTTATTCTATTTGGATTGCGTTCCATTTCCATATCGGATTTCACTTCGTCGATGATGCTTTTAAGGTGGTTGTTCTGAACTTCTACTTGTTCACTGCCAGTGCCTGAAGCGTAGAGTGATCCACTTTTCAATCGAACCCAGAGGTCCTTTAAATGTCGATTAATGGCATAAATTGGTAATACTTGTTCTTGTGCGGACTATTCAGAGCCTTGGAGCCGAGAATGTATTGCACATGGCAATCGAATGCAACCATTTCACCAGTGATGTGCCCTGTTACCAAAGTACTCGTAAAGGTTCATTCAACAAGGACACAACTAATGCCGGACCAGATGAAAGGAAAAGGCGGTTTGATGAGTCCATATAGGCTGATAGATGAATGAAATCGCTCTGCATTATGGTAAAACGCACGTGTCATTGAATTGATTTGAGAGATCCTTCCCCTCATTAAATGCACTGTACTTTCACTTGTCCCGCAGAAACTCGTACGTGTACATTTGACGAAGGAACGATTTAATTCGACCGAAAAATGTTCGAATTACATTTCTGAAATGTTCCTATACAAAGGATTGGTATTGCATTGTTATCGCTCGTAGTTATCCCTCAGACGCATTGTAACATCATCAGCTGTATCCACCGGTATCGATTTCGGGCACGTACTTCGCACTTTTCATCTTCCTTCTTCCGATCGGATATCTACTGTATGTCGGTGTCGGGGCATCTGCAGAAATTTTCTTTAGAAAGCCAGCTCCTCGCACTCAGCAGGTTACTCTGCTCGCCGCTGGGTGCGTTCAATATGAGGGGTGTTTTACAAACCACGTGCGTCTCGTGGTGGGTGATATTCAATTCAGATTTACCGATTTTCGGATTTACACATTTGCTCCGTTTTATTATTCTTTTGCTGATTAATTGCCGCACATTTTCAATCGGACTCTTGGGCAATCCATTGGGTTTGCTAATAATGCGCACAGGCAGATTGCTTTTATCCAATAAATTATCCCGCACGAAGGATGTTTTTGAATAAATATGTGATTAAATGGAAAATTATGACTGAAGCATTTTACGACAGTGATTTCAGGATGAAAATGAGGGAATTTCAATTTATCTGGGTTTTGGCACGCACATAAAAATGTTACTTTTATTTGGAAGGCATCTGGTGCTGCTGCAGCAGAAGGCCACTTGGATTGGATTCCATTTTGGGACTAATTGGTCCCATGGGGGAAGGTATTTCACCTCTGGATGTGATGGAGCACGACTTCTTGCACTGCAATGCGGAGAGATTGGTGACATGTTTACACATGTAGGTGATTATTTAGGGAATTTTGATTTATGACCACCCGTGCGCTGTCACATACTTAGAATGTCCTCGACTAGGAGTGTTATAGGTGGTTGCTCTTGTAAGAGGAAAACGATCTTGAACTTCCGGTTGTGGATCAGGGCGAGTACGAGTGAAAAATTACAACTATTTGAATAAGAGATGCTTGTTTTTTTGGGGGAATTAATTGTACTTGGTGTTCTGTGGAATGTTAGCTGATGGATGGCGATTTATCATGGAAACTGTGTTCTTGGATATTCAAGCTATAGAGAAAATTGAAGGACCAACTATTACACATTCAGTCCCATATTCTTATGAAGGCCAAATCATACTATTGCGGGTCAAACATATTCTAATACTTATACACAAAATTGTAAATGAGAGATTTGAACCAGTCGTTGTTTTTATAAGTAGGTACACTACACACTACACAGTATTGAAAAAAATCGTAAAAGGATAAACATTTCAGTCAAGGAGACGGACTAAAATTGCATGCATTACACAGTGCACATGCGTTTCCAAATGCGTACTTTGTCGGCTCCGACCTTTGATTGAAACAAATTAAAAGAACGAGATGTACATATTTTATTGCAATGCCATTCCACTGAAAAACGAAGAAGTCAGATATCATGCTTCTAAAGCACTCTCCATTGACGGTAACATTCATGCGCCGATGATTCCACCAGCCCATAAAGCACACCAAACAGTGAGTTTTAATGGTTGTAAGGGCGTCTACACTCTAAATTCTGGAATTTTGCTTGGCAACATATCCATTTAACTAAAAATGGGCCTCATCGGAGAACAAAATTGTGCAATGAAAACGAGGATCAAGCTGAATAATGTTTGGCAAAGCGAACCATGGTTTTCAAAATAAGTTTACACAATTTGCACACGTTTCTATTCGTCGTAAAATGGCAAAACGTACTAACCGCAAATCGACTTGAAATGGTCAAATTGACAAACTGTAGAAACAGTCTTGCCAGTTTAAAAACCAAACCTATAAAAAAAAAACGTCTTTATTTAGAAGGAGAACCGCACACGACTTGTCCGCTACGCTTTGATCGTCGCAGTCGGTCGCTTATCGTCGTGTACGGTAAATTCATAACATGACGATGACGTTACAAGCCGTGTACGTAAGGCCTAAATTATTTTTGCCGGTCTCTGTTCCAATATTTGCTAGCACGCCAGTCACAGTTCGCAGAGTTTTGTCAATGTTGCCAATGCCATTCGCAATATGTTGCAAGTAATTTTAAAAACATTTGAAAAATCGTGTTTCTGCCATTGGTTTGAGGGTTTCGAACTATTTTCTAGGTATAATATTCAAGAAGCCACGTGACATCGCATTACCAATCCTGACCTTAATGAAGCGGCGGACGTTCTATAGACATGGCTGTAGCCTTTAAATGTATAAATATACGTATACCTATACGATATACCGATGGTGTAGGTACAGACTTCTTGCAGTTTTCTCCTGGATCTGTCATGATGTAAATATTAAGTCGGTTGTCGATTTACCGGGCCTATATAACCGCTCTGTTAGGGACCACTCAGTTCGTTGACAAGCCGTTCACATGCAGTCGTGAGGAATGACTCTCTACTCGGTGCATTTAAAAGGTTATCCTTTCTTGTTCATAGCCTTGTTGGATATGACTATCCTGACTTCTCTTAGATCGGGTGGGAGGAAATCTTGGTTTTCCTAGTTCAGGTTCAAGTCAGATCAGATTCGGATTCCAGAAATGTAGATCTACAGAAGACGCTCTTCTTCGCTTTTGTTCGCAGATATTTGAGAACCTGTATAAAAAAAATGTACAGCCGGATTGTTTGTTGACATAACTAAAGCATTTGACATGGTTAACCATAACATTCTGCTCCGCAAGATTGAAAATGCTGGATTTCGTGGTTTTATTTATGAGTGATTTAAGTCATACCTTAGAAATACGTCGCAAAGAGTTAAGGTTGATGACATTAGGAGCGATGTAAAGTTTCTTAATATTGGGGTTCCTCAGGGTTCTGTTTTGGGACCATTACTGTTCTTAATTTATATTAATTCGTTGTTTTATTTGCCGTTTAAGGGACTACTGACAGCATTTGCGGATGATGTGGGCTTGGCTTATGGTTCAGATAGTGCCTTAAATCTTATTTCGGACATTAACTTTGATCTTCATCTCTTAAGAATCTGGTTTGCGGAGCATAAACTGATTATCAGCTCAAAAACTAAAATTATGTTTTTCAGTTTTGTGGCGCAAAATAATATTGAAGCTTATTTATACTTTCATGCAACTGATTGCCTAAGATATCAACTATCTTATTGCACTTGTAATCCAAGTCTGTCTGCTTGTGATTTTCATAGTAGTCTCAGCTGCAGCAATAAATGTTTTAAGATTGAAAGTGTTTCTGAATTTAAATACTTAGGCCTAACAATTGACTCAAGGATGAGCTTTAATAACCACACGCAAAATTTAAGAAATTATTTTCGTGGTGCTCTCAGGCGTTTTTACTCTTTGCAAAGGATTTGCTGTAGGTACTCAACTTTTGCTAAAAATCTATTATGGAATCTTTCATTCTAGATTGCAGTATGGTATTACCTGCTGGGGAGGAGCTTATGTAAATAAAAGCATACTTTAAAGAAAATCTGTCGAAAACCCCGCTTACACCCTAGTTTTCCATTGTTCAGAGATTTGAGAGTTCTTCCGGTCCGTCACTTGTACTGCTATAAAGTGCTTAAGATGTTCTTTATGAGATCAGGGAATCTTAATTTCAGACTCATCAACAATTATAGTTTACGTGTTAACTCCTTAAATCAAGTATCTGTACCTGCTTTTCGTACAACCGCGTTTCGTAATTTTTATTGTGTTGTTTCATACCGTTTATTTAACCAACTTCCACCTTTTGTAAGAGAACTTCTACATCATCATGCATTTGTTAAACAAGTAAAAAATTGGCTTTTGGCCTTGATCTTAAAAATATAGAATCTTTGTTCCATGTTCTTTGTTGATATTTTGGTGAAAAATTTTAGCTTAATTTCGTAATGTTATCTTCATCGTAATAGTACTTACTTGAATTTAAAATATGTTGAGAAATTTTTTATTGGGTCACCCCACCCATCATTTCAATTTAAGTTTAATTTTTTATGGCCTAAGTGGCATTATCTCTATTTAAAAAAAAAAATATGTATGTCACTATTATTTCTTTTTGAAGCTATAGCATGCAAACATTGTAAATAAAATATTGTAATACATTTTAAGAAATAATAAATAATAATAATAAATAAAATAAAATAAAAAATAAAAGTCAGATCATTCATGTTGAATAATTCGTTTTGTCTGATAGCGGGAAATCGATATTTCATTATATTCGTGAAAAGCGGGCTGGATGTCACTCACGCCACGTATAAACTATATCATAACACACGTCACATATCCATATCACAATTCAGTTCAGTTTCTTCCACTTACCATAAATAATTCAAATTCGAACAATTTATGAACTTTAAGATCATAGAGCTAATTTGTTTGCTTATACCTTTGTACCTGTTTTTTTTTTTAAATATTATCTCCACTTTCTTTGAAAAAGTTCCCCTTTCCACATCATGATGGACTCACTCACTCAGATTTCTCCAAAAATTGAAATCGTAATTATTTTGATGAACAAAAAAAAAAAAAGAAAACAGTTCTCAACTAACACTCACATTTTCCCACATGGTGGGTGGTTCGGCTCGGCAATAGCTCTTCCCTGCGCCGAGTTTTCTATTTCGTTTTCCCTAATATCAAAGGTAATCAAAATATTTATTCACTTGCTGTGTGATGTCATTATATTTTGTTTGCGGTAGCGTCAAAAATAACACACACGAATTTTCCTTGAAAAAGAACTTCATTCGAATTTTTTAAAATGTTCAATTTTGATTCTCTCTTCCTCGATTGTTGTTGGAGTTAATTTTTTTGTTGATATTGTCGGAAGTAGTGAGCGAAAAATAAACGCATTTGGTTAATTTTAGCAACTTACGCGGCACGCCGCGAGGGTGATCTACCAGGTGAGCGCGGTGAGCCCGCACCGCACCGCACCAAGTGGTACTAAACTTTTATGGGCTGAGAGTAATTTCGGCTAATGATCGGAACATTCGGAACAGTAAAAAAATGAATCGAATTCACCTTGTGACGTCATGAGAAATGCGAAATTCTACAGATTTAGAAAAAAATCACAGGAGGCATTTATATGTTAGCATCAGGTGGGCGATATACCCCAGCTCATGCGTCATGCATATACGTCGTCATAGATGAATGTTAGTGAGTCCATGATGGATGAACTGATGTTAATGACGAGAAGGCAGACGTGATGAAAATGTTTTTCCGGCCATTAAAGACCAATGAGTGGTCTACATTCATTGAACAAATGAATCATGCGGTTAACATTGGTCATGTATTGTATATCCTCCCACTCGAGTGAGTGCACTGCCAATGCACATACGATTAACTAATAGAGTGCATAAGGTGTCGAATGTAATTTGTCATACAATTGTAGGGAATCCCCTTTCTTACGCACTATCAATTCTATTCCCACTTGTACGACTTCCAATAGACAACAAATGTTTTTTAGGACATAGTACTAAGCTGCTTGTCATTGCATAGAAGTTCGCTCGCAACTACCCTGCTAGTAACTGACAGCCTACCATCGCTTCAGATGAATGCTTTGTTCTGCAAAAATATGTGCTGCCTTGTCGTGCCATGGCAGCCGCATTATTTCGCTGACAGAGTGTCACCTTTGCGCCCAGATTACCCACCTGTGCCAGGGGATAGCTTTTGCTTACGAAAAATGCCACTATGTATATATACTCACGTGAATTTCATAATCGGATTGAAATAAACACGGGATTTCGTTGTTCGGTTGATAGTCGGTCTGCTGTACGTGCACTCGTGCTTGATTCGCTTTTGTGTGTAACTGAGGAATTTTAATGCCACCACCACATGCCGCCACCACTAAATGTAGGCTGACGGGCTGAGTCCCTCAGCTTCGGTTAAGTGAAATGGATGAGATTTATAAATAAAAATTGGCGAAGGCATTGCGGCTAAATGAGAGAGAATGCTGTAGCAACAGCATACGATGAGTACATGTTGTACAAGGATTGGTAGATGAGTTTATTTTTAATTAAAACAATGTAATTTTGTTTGTTAATAATAAATGCAGCGAGATGTTTACGTTTGGCAAGTGCACCTTGGTCATTCATAATTCATGAGCATTCTTTATGAAGTATGGTATGAGTGATTTTTCTATGATTATATCATTTTATTGACTGAACGGCTTTTCCTTATAGCTTCCCGACCAACAGCTTTTTTGTAAATTATGCTTCGTAAAACAAAAGACAACATATTGTACTCGTTAGACAAACATGCCTCTGTTTTTCAAGCGAAGATCTATGCTATCCGACTATATTGCTAAGAATAGTCGTTGTCGTCGGAGTATATGCATTTCTAGTCTAGCTACA
This sequence comes from Cheilosia soror, assembly GCA_949372485.1. Taxonomy (NCBI): domain Eukaryota; kingdom Metazoa; phylum Arthropoda; class Insecta; order Diptera; family Syrphidae; genus Cheilosia; species Cheilosia soror. Next base: position 5,122,296 of record OX443561.1, read on the forward strand.
GAAAGGCTGCTGAAGGCCTTGCTTAATCCCATAACCCGTTCCATAACAGACCGGCTTGCCAGATTGTTATAAGCCTATACCACAACTTTTATTTAATTTTCGCAAAAAACTGCAAATTATTAAAAAACTGCAAAATTACAAAAAAAACTAACTGAACCCCGGCCAGCTTCGCCAGGCCTTTTGTTGCTTTTTTAATTTCTTTTTATTTTTTATTTAATTTTATTTATTTTCGGGCGACAACGTTTTAATTTTTTTTTGTATTGGAGGTGCCACGCCCCTTTATTCAACTTTGACAAATCTTCACAGAAGCACTCTAGGGCAAATACCTAAGATTATCTGTAAGTTTGATCTATTCGGTGGTTTTCGAAATATACGATTTTGAATGTTTTTTTTTTTTGTATTGGAGTTGCCACGCCCCTTTGTCCAATTTTGACCAATCTTCAAGGTGCAGTCCACGTCCAATACGCAAGATTACCTATAAGTTTGAGCTCAATCAATTTGGTGGTTTTCGAAATATACGATTTTGATGTTTGTATGGGAGGTGCCGCGCCCCTTTATTCGATTTGTACCTAAGTTTGATCTCAATCGATTCTGTGGTTTTCGAGATACATATAAAATTTTGAATGTTTTTTTTTTGTATGGGCGGTGCCAAGCCCCTTTGTCTGATTTTGAATTTATTTAGCCTATCACCCAATCGCAGTAATTACCGACATTTAAAAAAAAAATCAACAAAAACGGTTGAAAATTACGGGCGACAGAGGGAAACAGTTTTTTCCACTTTGTTTTATATATATACCTATAGAGAAGAGATGAATCGCAAAAACCGCAAATGCTTAGAAGGAAGCAAAAAAAAAAGCATTATCTAATCCTTAGGACCTTTTTAGGCTCCTTGTGGTGTCACATATGAATCTAGGAAATTGTTTTCCCCTATACTCATTTGAACTTGAAATTAAAGCGTAAGAGCCTTCGAATGGCTGTGTTTAGTGTGTTTAGTGGATTAACGTTACGTGTTTGTAAGAGCCCGTTAAGTAGGTACAGATAATGTTGGGAATTGTCTCCTTTTCATCCTTCTATGAAAATACTTTTAAAATGTTAAGTTTTCGCAAAAAAATTGAGGTCCCGCAAAATCAAATTTTATACCGCAAAATAGAAAAAAATATCGCACGTTTTGCGATCGCACAATCTGGCAAGCCTGTAACAGACCGCGAATGGAAGAACTCGTTGGACCGCAAATCTGATCTTTTTGATTCTTAATCCAGACAAGTGGTCTGGTTGTCAGATCACAAGAAAAGCTTAGCGTTAGACTATGATTTCTTGGTACATTATCCTGCCTTGGGGCTTCCTGCCTCCCCGGTCAGGCCCTCCCATTGGATATCTTACTAAAATTGTGTATGGCACAGTTCTCTAAGAAGCGGAGACAAACTAAACTTTTGATACACCGAACGTTTGTAAGAAATCAGCGTTTGTGCACAAAGCGACGATACCTATTGAATTACTTTCTTTCCATTCTAGTTGTGTGTTTCCTAGCTCGACAAAAGTCTGGTTGGCCTTGTCCTAGATTGATCACGTAGACAATTTTCAATTGACGTTGAGGGGGAGAGTTGCATATGCCATCAGCTGAACAGAAACACAAGTGACTGTAAGAAATCAATGTTAAGTTCGTGATTACTTTATTAAGTACAATAAACTACAAAGATGAATTTTAAACATTTCGAAAGCAATTAATGTCGCCAATAATTCGGGCCCCACCCCAAGCAAAATTTTAAAAATCGGAAGGATTGCTTATCTTTATTTCTTATACTAGACTACACAAACCGAGTTTGAAGTTAATCGGATGAAAAATAAAAATGGTCCCATACAAACTTTGACCCCCCTTTCACCCCTTTAAGGGTTGAATTTCGAAATATCCATCCTTATTCCTTGTATACCTCTAAAGAGAACCTCTGTGCAATTTCTGCTTTCTAGAGCAAAGGGTTTGGGCTGGGCGTTGATTCCACTTTTATAATATGAGATAAAGTAATGCAAAACATAAAAAGGACAATTTTATAAAAACATCAAATTGCTAGCAGAATCCACTCAGCAAAAGTGCTTACAATGACGTCAAATGTTAAAATGTTTGATATATTTTTTATGAGTCAAACCATTAAAAGATATAAAATAAGATTGATCTCTTATAGAAACTGTCGAAGACACACTGTGCTTCAAATATGAAAAAGATTCAAACTTGTGAAGAAAACAACACATTTTACTAAAATGTTCACTTGAAATGTTTCCACATTGTCTATCATTTTATTACAAATCGAAATCATTCCATTAACAGCTGAATTCAATGTGAGATTTACTTTAACATTTTTAAGTTCTACATGCACATATATCCCACTGCAGTTAGTGGCAAATTCTAAAATACTTAAATTACGTACTAACGTTAAAGCGATTTCAAAATTCAAAGTTCGTAAAAAAAGCTAGAGGTAGGTACCTATTCTGAAAACTACAAGAATTATCTATTTGTGGCATTTCCAACAGTATATTTACCCCCTATTCTCATGGTATTTCAAAATATGGTGGTTTTCATCTGTGCAGAAATAATGACCACTTAAATCGTTTACACTTTGCGTTTCAATAAAAAACAAGTACATACACTTATGGCGCCGGATGTTTTCTTCCAATGGTTACTGAAAATCATCGGACAAATATTATACCTCAACACATCATAAAATTTTCGAGCATCATGTGGTTTCATAATAAAGAAAAGAAGCTCAAGAAAATGAATGTACTTTGGCTGTAGCAATGCAACATATACCAGAGATCTTGTATGTAAACAAACAGCCGAGCAGCAACACTTTTAAATTTTGAACAAAAAAAAATTTATATATTGCTTTAATACTTGCTCGGATAAAAATAATCCCCATTCATAAATAGATAGACTAAAGTGGGTTGCAATTCATTTGAAATAGTAATTATAGTTAACACCCAAGTCTACCCCCCAAGTCCCCCTGTCCTCATGAATATTGATCCAAAGCCAAGTGACTACATTGTCTGAACTTGAATTTTATGAAAGTATCGCACCACCATAGACGAAGGGCGCAACCCGATATCTTCTTAATTCAGCACTACAAGCCCTAACCCATATAAGACCAACATAACTCTTATCTCCTACTAACACCCAATATAGTTGTAAGAAGGAGACGACTCCTTTCCATCTCCTTGAATTTATTCAATTATTTTGCGCTTGCAATTGGTTTTCGAAAACAATCTAACTTTTGTGTTCGCCTGAGAGAAGAAACGAACGAGTTGAATCGTTTATTGGATCTGTGCTCAATGGACCGACAGAAATGAGATGTCCTCTCCTACTCCCATATATATACACATACGTAAACATTCGATACACAGAATAGCATGAGAAGGACAATTAAGTCCGACGACAATGTGACGTTCATTGCTGCGTTCTAGAGTACCGTACCAGAATTTTCTATATAGCAGAGTCCTCCTCGAATTTATATTGTCTGCAGAGTGCGGAAAAAATGTAAACCCTTCGCTTGGGATTGGGATTCCGAAAAAATAATGTGAATGTGGGGCAATAGCTCTAGAAGTGGCGACAAACTGGTGGCTTTTATTGGCCAGCTGCCAGCAATATAGGGATGACTTGAAAATTTTTACGGTTTCGCTGCAAGTTTCGGCATTCAGGGTTTTTGTTTGGCATTTTGGGAAGATCTTTGAAGGGCTCAGTTGTAGGAATATAACAAATTAAATGAGAAGCATTTTATAATCCTTTATTACTTTTCGAAAGCTATTTTCCAGTCGGTGGGTGGTTCATGGTGAATCCTTAAAACAATTGCCGAACAGACTTAATTTGAAACAAATTGTATTACACGCTAGCAAATCCTTTAGTGGATGAGCTTTGTGGCGACGTTGTATATGGAAGTGTTTTTCATGTCCCTCTTATAAATTAGAAAAGAAATACCAGTGGGTGGTAGGAAATGGATTACTATTGTTATCTGATCCTTTATTCCGTTTGCAATTTGTTCCATTGTGGGGAGTTTTTTTTTTCCTAAATCACTTGAAAATACACTTATCATTGAAGAACTCCACTTAGCCGAAGAGGGTTATATATTTAATTTTTTTCCCACACATCAATAAGTGGTATTGGCTACCAATAATTGTCAATTGGATTTCATATGAGTCCATACTGAGTAGCTACCTATATAGGAAAGATAGTCAAACGCAATAGTGAATGAATTGTTGAAGCAGTGACTTTGTTTGTTACTGATATATGTTGTATATTGCGATGGAGAACATCGAACATTTTAACTGCCAAATCAAGTCCATTACTATACAGTTCCGCACATTCCAGCCTCACCTGATAAAGTGGGTATGGGTAGGTAGGGTGGCGCTTTAGATACCTCGCATTCTGTAAGAAGACCATAAATTGGTCCTTTGTGGTATACAACATGGATCTATTACCAAAGGTTGGTAAACCTATTCAATAAGCCAATTGGTGTAAGGAATAAAGCTACGTAGGCTATTTGGATGCATGGTTGCCAATTCGTCAATTATGTCGAGGACAAGGGATCCGAAGGCTAACATAATTCTATGAGGCAGAATAGTGGAGAATGGTTTCATAATCCTACTGAAACTGATTCCTTAATACATATCCTGCAGAAGGGAAAGTCGGCCCATGAAGCAGTGTCTACTGTCTAGTCATGAACGGAACGGTGATATATAAATTTGGCCAGACTGGTGCGAGAAGTAGCATGTAATGCAGTGCTCATATCTAGGGTTTGTTTTAGTTTTCGCACCCGTCATTCATTTTAGTTTACAGATAGCTATTGGCATAGGTACTCGCAGTCAGTGCCGGCTTTAGGGCTGGGCGTTCGGGCGGCCGACCGGGGGCGCCGGCATCTGGAGGGCGCTGAAGCGTACGCGCGCCAGCTTAACTTCACTGAATTTGAAACCTATCTCTAGCGATATAAAAACTAAATTCAGCGTATTAAATTTTATAAACGTATCTTGAAGGAGTGAGTATAAGTACCTACTCAGCATTTATCTACCACGGTCTGTTATTTGTATTGTCGTATTCCTTCCTAAATTATGTAGGGCGAAAGAGAGACGCACCACTAAGCGACCATAAGGCCATTTAGTCTAGTTTAAAAAGTTTTGTGATCAGAGAAGTCCCTGTAGAGTAAATGAGCTTAGAAAAACGGGAAACACTTTCGGAGGGCTTGAGATTTTTTATTTGGGGGAAGTCCCAATACTTATTTTTAAGTGAGTATTTTTCAAACCAGTAGCGCGGTTAAGACGCATTAAACGTAGACCGGGTGAAGAGGCTGTTGATGAATCAATAACTGATCAATCAAATCAGATTTCGAAGCCGATTTTTTTAATGTTCATTTGGGCACCATACTTATAGATATCTAGCTATGAAGGAAAGATGTCTACAGATGCAAGATTTTTCTGAGGCAAGGAATCAAATCAAAATAAAAAAGAACTCATGCGACATTGTTGATCACAAAAGTTAACGATCAACTTTAAATCTGATAATGGCGGAGATGTGTTGTGCGAAGGTCTCCAACACTATCTCCAAGACAATGAATCAACACATATAGATTAGACACATTCACGCTTATTATGAGATTCAATCGAGTAGGTATTCCTCGAATACAAAACATTCACTCGAATGAACTTCTCGCATTTTAAGTTTCGGGAAAAAAGTTTGTTTCTTGTTTAATTCTATATGCTTTATGTACCTACATTTTGTGGTAAAAGTAAGCAACATATCTTTCGATATGCAAAAGCAATAGAACTTATATTTTTAAATAGAGCTTGCGACCACATATTTTCGCTCGAATAAAATTCCACATTTATTTCGATAAAACCGAAACTGAGAATGTGGCAGAAATTAACAAAATACACATCTCTATCGAAATCGAAAATTGGAAAGTCAGTTGGCTGAAATCGAATCACTTTTGATGCAATTCGATTCGAATCTCAAAAATAGAGTGACTATCTAAATTTTATAAAAAGAACAATCTTCAAGAGTTATATCCCAATACAGTCAAACTTCTTTATAACGAACTTCCTTATAACGTAATTCTCTCTATAGCGAATTTCATTTTGTTCCCCTTCCCCTTCAAAAATATCCCATATGAATTAGGTTCTTTATAACGAAATTCTGTATAGCGAAATTCTCTTTATAAGGAACTATTTGTTTTGGCCCAAACGCAAAAATGTTTCTTTATAACGAAATGTCAAATTTGAAAACAAAGCTTACTATGATTTTTGTTACTAATTTTAAAAGGGAATTCCCCGTTTTGGCAAGAATTTTCAAGGTATGTAGTAGAATTAGTACATTGTCGACAATTTTAAAGAACGAGGTAAAAATTTTAAAATACGGTGATGTGGATAAAGCTATGTTAAAATGGGTTCAGATAAACAGGAAAAGGAATTTACCGCTCTCGGGCTCTATTATCAAATAAAAGGCTAAATGTTTTTCTGAATCTTTGGGTCAGCATAATTTTAAAGGCATAAATAGATGGCGCAACAGGCGAGTAGACACCCTAGGTCTAGCTTTTCGCAACCATTCGTTTATGTGAGTTTCTATTTTTGGGACGAATGGAATGGACCTACAATTTTATGCCGAGTGCGAATCCGAACGGCTGAATTGAGAAGCTTTTTCAGGACAGTCATAGTCTCGGATGTATGTCAGACGTTCACGAGAGGTGACGCAGTAGAAAAAGCGTTAAGGTGTAATAAAAGAACACTTACAGTGTTAAAAAAATAAAATTTTCTATATAACGAATTTTGTATAAAACTTCCTTATAACGAAGCAATTTTTTGTTCCCTTGAAGTTTCGTTATAAAGAAGTTTGACTGTACTTGGATATCGCTCCGTATTCTGTTAACAATACCAGTGACCGTTGCTGAAAGTGGCGAACGCATTTTTTCTAAACCAAAGTTGATAAAACGGACTTACGGTCTACAATGTCCCAAACAATATTAACTAGTTTGTTTGGCCTCACTCTCCATTGAAAATCATAAACCATACAAAACCAATATTAGATTCATGAGAGTAGGTACATATACTAACTCACACTGTAAACATTTTGCATGGCTTGTATGTAGTGGAGGGTATCAATTGCTAAAACTTTTACTTGTTTTAAGTTTAAAAGTGCGCCATGTGCATTACTGGCCTGGGGCGCTTAGATCGTTAAGGTCGGCCCTGCTCGATGTGACCGCTTCTGGCGGATTCGTCGGCATCGCCATTAACTAAAATGTCGTTATGACCATATACCCAGCATACATTAAACTGCTCTGAGATCTCCGTGAGAGGGATTAACAATAGCCCTTTGACAGATTTCATATCACTTTAAGAAGGTTCTGTAAGCTCTGTAAGGACTTTGATTGAAATCATTGATAGATTAATTTTATTTAGGCGAACTTAAAGTTCGCTTCATTTCTGAATAATAATCAGTTAGTCTATGCAACAACCAGAACTAAAGAGTATTCAATGGTCTTTCGAAACATCATGATTGAATTTCAATTGAATTGGTATCAATTTAACGTGCACTTAATCCCATATTATTTAAAAACACTTGAATGTGACTCGCATATTTCACACGTTTAGAATGCCATTTTGGAGACGATACAATAGAAAATTCTAACACCATTCGGATTATGCAAAGTCCATAACTCTATTCTCTTTGCATTGTTGTAATAGCACTGAGAGCATCAAAATCCGTATGCAAGGGAAACTCCAACTCACAGAAGGATTACCTTGACTCAGTCATTCAATATGCATAACTATTTCCTACCATAAATGCTTGGCATTATCGAAAACCTATGCATGTAGTGTGTTAAGCCATAACATAAAAGGGGTGAAACAGGTTGTTATTGTATTGTGTTGATGCGAATATTTCATATATATATATGTACATGCAAATGAATGCAATAAGGACTTAATTTCTCTCTAGAGAATGATCCCTTAGCTATGAATAGATAATTTTGGTAGTCCTGTCATGGTTGGGAAATAATTTCATCTCTCTCGAGTGCCAATCATAAACAGATTCGCACATATCTAGCCATTTTAGTAATTGGAAAATAACAAAAAAAAAAAAAACACAATGTTTTTAATATTATCGGTATTGTTGTATCTATATTTGTGTCCCCAAAGGACGTACTTACATGTATATACAGTATAGAGGCACATAATGTAATTCAGAAATAATTATTTTTTGCTTTTGGCCAAATCAGTTTCCGATTGTTAACATTACATAAGTTTACATAAATTGGCTAGTTTTATAAGGGTTTATTTATAATTAGGCCTCAGTTTTCTGCACCTGTCGACTCGGCCTGTGTGCCATTTGTAAATAGGTCAAAAATACATAGCTGTTTGTTTCCGCTTTGAAATTTTAATTTCTATTTTTAATCTACTAGGAATTCTTGTGCATTTTTTCGATTAAGGTATATAGCTGTCGTTTTGTGTGAACAGGTATTTTTATACTATACTTAAAATATCAAGCACCAAATTAGGTTATACAATTAAATGCATCTACACTTTCCATTGAGAACTAGTGACAGGCAATAATTTAGAAAATAAAACTCAATTAAACTTTCAAAACGACATAAGCCACTATGCAGGTAATGTCCTTCTAAATATGTACCGGTTTTGAATGTATCATTTTAAGTTAAATAAGTAATTTATGATGATATTTAAGCTGTATGAATGGCATTGTATATGGCACGAGCGTTGGCTGAAAGTAACTTAAATCAAACGGAATACAAATTGGGAAAATTGAACTATGTATTCACAGTTTTAGACAGCTATTTGGTAGTTTAATAAACATTTTTCACAAAAATTTATTATTTTTCCTAAGGGCCAGTTTCAAATGTTCCGGATAAAGTTTCGGATAGTTAGCCGACACATAACGCTTTCCACCAGATAAAAGTAGCTGATATTTTTTTTCTGTTTCATCGTCAAAGTCTCTGATAAACTATCCGGTAGAAAAATTTATCAGGCACTAATTGTTTGACAGGAATGGAAATTATGTTTTTTATTATTTATCACATTTTTAAGTGAATTGTGTTGTTCTAGTTTTTTTAATTTAGCATGGATAAATTCATTCATTCACTCATTTTCGATACCCCGATTATCCCTTAAGTGGGTCGCTGGTGTTGCGCAAGTACAAGTGCACCGTCTCGATTCTAGGCCATCGACTGTAAATCATAAAGGGCAATCCCCATACGGGTAAGGGAGATATTATGGACTTGGTCTAACCATCTCATCCTGGGTCTACCTAGAGGACGCCTGCCCGATTGTACGGATTCCATAGCACGTCATGGGATCCTGGTTGGGGACATGCGTTTAACATGACCAAACCACCGAAGCATGGACCGCTCCGTCCGGAGAAATAGCTGCTAGACATTGAGTCCCTCACGTATTCTATTGTTTCCACCATCTCTACGGGTCACACCAGTAATACAACTGAGGAATCTCATTTCGGCGGCTTGTATCCGGGAACTTATTCTTTCGGTCATTACCATAGGTAAGAGTTGGAACAAACTCCGAATTAACGACTGACAACTTGACAATGACAATGGGCGCAGTAGCGCAGTGGTTAGTGTGTTGGACTGCTGTGCGAGGGATCCCAGGTTCGATCCCCGGAAAAACACAAATTACATCTTAAGGTTTTTTCTACTGCGCCACCTCTCGCGAACGTCTGACAAACATCCGAGAGTATAACTGTCATGAAAAAGCTTCTCAATTTAGCCGTTCGGACTCGGCATAAAATTGTAGGTCCCTTCCATTCGTCCCAAAAATAGAAACTCACACAAAACGAATGGTTGCGAGAAGCTAGGCCTAGGGTGTCTACACGCCTGTTGCGCCACCTATTTATTTATTTTTTAACTTGACTATTTAGCTTTGACACCAAGTTCAGTCCTCTTATGATAACAGAATAACCGAGCTGTTTCAAAATTGACCAACCTGACCAATCCTACAGATAAACTTAGCATTGCTCTTGGTCCTTCCATCACTCGTGAGTATACATTAAACAGGCGTTCTGGAGACGGCCATCACTTGAGATTTGTTTACGTTTACTTTCATCTCAGCTTCCACATAAGCGACTACAAACGGATAGAGTGCGCATTGAAGTTACGTCTAAGAGGACCAAAGGATGACCAAGTCATCAGCAAAGAGCAAACGACTTATCCTCGGATGTTCCAATTCGAAATGTTCTTCGCCAAGACTGCGCTGTAACATCCAGTCCATATAAGTAATGAAAAGGAGAAGAGACAAAATGCACCCCTGGCAAAGTCCAACGCCCACGGTGAAAGGTATTGACTGGGCATGGTTATAGTTATACAAAATAGCGAAAATTCAGAAACCTTCATCGTCGAGGGTTTCTAAAAATAATTTGAAATACTCTGTTCCTACGGGGCCCTGTAATATGGTTGTAATATTCATCTAATTCGACATTTAAGAATTCAAATAAATGCATGATATAACACTTCTGACTGCTGTCTACACCCGTCAACGAAAGAATGCTCCGAACCTATATTTTTTCCAGCCACATCAAATAAATATTTTGTTTAAATCTTCCGGATAGAGGCTTTAACAGCCGGTTGAACTGGCTGATAAACTATCCGAGACTTTATCTGTCAGCTATTACTATCCGAAACCTTTGAAACCGAAATATTACGTTTATCTGACATATAAATTCCGGATAGGCTATCCGAGACTTTATCAGCTAGTCTTGAAACTGGCCCTAAGTCTACTATCAAATAGCCACAGTCGCCGCCATGCCTCGGCAACACTTCACAGATGCAGAGTTCATAAAAGGGAGGCACGACATAACTCGCTCTCCTGTTCCACATTGGCTATCGAACTCAACGGACGTTTCATCTTCATTTATCACTTCATTATGGTAAAATTAGCATTAAGTTATAATCCCTAATAGATAAATGAATTACCACATTGGGTTGAAATGTAATTGCTTTTATTTTGGATCTAACATTTTTATTCAGAATATATTTAAACCGGCTGTAATCCCATGTATTAATTAGTTCGTATACACGTCAAAATGAATGTTTTTGAAAATAGAATATAAATATTAATATGTCTCAGAAGCTGAGCAAACCTTAATTGCGAACCACATTTCGTGTTAATAATACGAGTGAAAAGTTTACTGTGTACCTACCTAAGAAACTACTAGTCCACAAATGTCTCTTTTCAAATTGTTTTGGTTTTATGGTTTCTTATTAAAATAAACCATCTATATCAGCGGTTCCCAGTCTTTTTTGGTCGCGGAGCACTTATCTGAAGAGAAACTCCTCGCGGAGCTCTTCGTGGTCCGTGCCCATTTTTCGTAGTCGTGCAAAACGCAAAAATAATTTTCCGATTTTTTTTTAAATTTTATTAAATTGAAGAATTAAGTACCAACAGGTAGGTATCTGATGTGACCTTTAGCATTTTATAAAATATTTAAATCTAGTAGATTCCTATTTAAAAAAAATTCAAAAACTATTTTAACTAATTTTCTAGCTGGCCACAGAATAACAAAAACTTTAAAATTCCAGTTTCCAAAACTTATAAAAACCAGTAAGACAATATTATCTTCGACTATGCCGAATCTCAAATACCCGGTACTATATCTGTGGTGATAAGTTGAAGTAGCTTATATCATTTTTTGTCATTTTTCAGTGCGAACAAACAAAAAATTAGCTCTTGATTTTTAAAGGGTATTTCATTGTTTTCAGAAAAAGTACTGGTACTAGGTAAATGAAATATCTTTTCAGAAAAGTTATACTGGCAATATACAAAATGTATTATTTTTTGTTTTTGTTTAACAATAACAGAGGGGCTAATAGCATAATTTGAAACTTAAGCTATTTTCAAAAAAACGGTTTTAAGTCAATTAAGTACCTTAAGTGACATAAGATGATTTAACAAATTTGAGTTCTTTATTTTTAGGGCTTATGTCAATTTAAGCTGTTATTACCCTAATCACTTTTTTTTTTAAATGGCTTAAGTCAACATAAGAACAATAATGATCAAATATAAATTTAGCTGAAAATAGCTTATGTCGACATAAGATACAAACTTCTTAAATATATCCTAAATAGCTAGCTTATGTCATAACTTAAGTGTTCTTAAAATAATATATTTTTTTTAAATATTTAAAAATGATACTATTCTATATAGACATAAGCTATTATGTTAATGCAAATAGTGTCCAAATAAATTTAAGCTATTACGTTTTTTTAAATGCAAAGGTTTTTTAGTGGCGAAGAATTATGAGACCCAGATCAAAAAAATGCTGTAAAATCAGGGAACATTATAAGTCGAAAAATTCGATGTCGGCATAAGTTACTCCAACTTATTACCACAGATATTATTGTAAAAAATATTTTAGTATTAAAAAATTATATATTTGTATGGGAGGTATATGGGTAGTTTATATTCGACCAAGCTAATTTTTTGTAAATTTTTTTTAAATATTATTAAAACAATATGTGCAAAGTTTAAACTTGCTACCTTTACTGTAGCTATTTAAATTTAATTTTTAACATCAAAAAGCTATATAAATCCGATATTTTTGTATGGGAGGTAGTAGATAGTAGTTTTCATTCGATCATGCTTATCTTCGAACTTAGCCTTAGTTTGGTGGATAAAAGCTTACGTACCAAATTTCAAGTCGATACCTCTTAAATTATGTCCGTAATCGTGCGGAAGGACAGACAGACGTCTCGGATGTTTGTCAGACGTTCGCGATAGGTGCCGCAGTGGAATAAACCTTAAGATGTAATTTGAGTTTTTCGGGGATCGAACCTGGGACCCCTCGCACAGTAGTCCAGCACACTAACCACTGCGCCCAACCGGCATCCTAATATGGTGGTAAATAAGTGCCGGATATTTTGATGTCGGCCCACAAGTCGGGATTTTGCGCGGTTCAATTAATTTTGTTATCTGTAAGCTATACTGCTTCACTCTCCGCGGAGTATGCTGAGGATCGTTGTGGTGTTGAAAATCATATGTTACTGGTTTTTAAGAAGAAAAGGGTTTTCTGTAATATGCTTTTATAAGCGTGTTGATTTAGCAAGGGTCGACCTTACACAACTAATCGATCAACATCGAACCAAAAGAATGCACCGCAGACCATTACCATCTCTCTTCCATGCTTTATGATCTGAAGCGTGACTTTGGTTGCAATTTTTTGTTTGAAGGGCGCCTTAAATACACTTTTCCATCGGATCCAAATAAATTAAACTTGAATCTGGCAATCCATTCCAAAATTGCATTGGTTTTTGTTAGTGGAGTCTTGCTAAATTCCGGCTCTTCCTTAGGTATTTGTTGGCATAATGTATTTTTTTGTGGAATGTGCATCCACGAAGATTTTGTTCTACGACAGAGCGCCTAACAGCCCTGGCCGTAAGTTTTTGATGGAGTTTAGGTCTAACAATCTCCCTAATTTTTATGGACATCAAAAATGAATTGGCTTTACTTGTCCGGCAAATCATTCTTTGGAGTAGTTTTGCGTCCAACTTGAATTTTCCCGAAAACAAGCTTCGTAGAACAACCAAATCTTTTCGCTATCAATGCCATTGATTCGTTCCCATTTTGATAGCTCTGAAGTTTTGGAAGTTTTCATTTTTACCCATTTTTCAACTGTGTAATCAATACACAAATTCCGTTGCTGCGAACAAAATAAGAAAGTTGCAGAACCACAAAATTAACTAGTCTGATGGAATTTTCATATTTTTCCCATCTTCCCGCCGAGCACTTGGATTCTTATGGTGGAGCACACTTTGGGAAACTCGGATCCAGATAATTGTTCCTGTAGGAGATCGGCTTTTCCCGAAAATCTTTTGTTTTTAACAACTGAGGATCATGAGCATAGAATTAAGCTATGCCAATGGTCCGCTTAGTAATCCACAAGATATGCATCATTCCTTTGCTATGTTAAGCTATTTAAGGCTGATAAATATTGTGTCTTTGGATTGTGTTTTGTATATACAGACTGTTAATAGCACCACATGAAATAATGTATCATCAACACAAACACGCTATAAAAGGAAACTTAATTAACGTGCAGTAACTCTGAACCACACGTTTAAATGCAGGCAACATGGGCCCTTATAGTCTGTACTTTGGGGTTCTTTTCCCAAAACCAACAACCTGCAGTTCTAATTAGAACAAGAGTTCACTACAAAGTTACCAAATGCACGGCACAATATTTTAAGAAGGAGAAGAGCACCTGCATTGTTGGCTGAACTTCATCAACCCCCAATGAAATATTTCGAAAACAATTTCAAACTCTGATACCGAACTAAATACCAGACAAAAGTTTATATCGAAAACTTCCCAAATCAACTTGCATAAGCACTTAACAGTCCCTGAAAAGCTATTTATCCCGACCGGAGAGTTTGCTTGCCTCTTTTCCTGTACTATTCTCGTACCTCTTCCGCGTATTTTCGAATTTATTCCAAAGTGAAACAACGTACGTCTAAATTATTCAATTCATTCAAAATTTACATATGAATGCTCTAATTCGAGTCTACTTAGCTATACTATACTTGTGCCTGAGCCCAACGGCGCGGCGGCGGCGTTGCGAGGCACTATTACAATCCAACCTGAGTACACACATAAATTCGGGAATTTTCTACGCTTGAGATGAACTTCACGTTGGAATCGTACTCCATGGAAACCATTTACCTTTGCGCCATGCTGTGGTGGAGGAATAGTCTCAGTACACATGGGATACCAAAGCACAAATAGTTCTTCTGGAAACAAAAGTCAAGAAAGGGAATACCGCGCCATAGTCCCTTGACTATGTCGATGTTGTTGTTACAATAATGTACATGACAGAAGTAAGTTTCCAAAGGGTTTGTATTTTTAAAAACGAGTCAACCTTTGCCCATGCTATTTTCAAAATTGAGCCATCTAGCGGACTGACTTTTGTGGCGTGTAATTCGCCTTAATCGGTCGTTAAGAATGGACAAAAAAGCAGAGATTATAGGGCTATTTGTGAGTTGTGACTCTGGCCCGTACAAAGTGAAGGGGTGCAGAGGGGAGGAATAATTCGGGCATTATGTGGTAGTAAATGAACCGTTTTATTACCAGGGTTGGTGGTAATTTAATTTGGGGGAGCCATTGTCATTCATGGATTAATCCGAGTGCACTGGGGGATTATGGTTGTTGTTGGAAATTCAGACAGTAATAACTCGTTGGGGTTATTACAGCAGATTGGTTTTTCCCAAATTCTGAATATTGGGGTGGAATTAATAATGAATGAAAGAAGTCTTTTGGGGATGGTAATGGTAGACACTAAATCTTGATGGTAGGTATTTGAAAAGAGCAGTGAATCAGATGAAGACTTAACAAAAATGGTTGTAAGAAGCTAGGTCTTGGGTTCATTTATCATTCATGGAATCTAGTTGCCTATCGTCGTTCGAAACTCTACAATCGTTCTACAATCGTTCGAAAGTCTTCACTTGACAGCTCGATATAGTACCACAATTTTGGTTAGCTCCTTATTTTTAGTTCGCTTTATGCCACATTTAGATTAGATTAGATTAGATCAGATAATAGGTCGGGAGAGCATTCACCGGCCCTGGCACTGCGGCCACTCTAAAGGAACCTATTGTGCCTTCACTGGTGAGATTCTAGAGCAATCTTTTGACTCCGGAGACAGTCAGGAAGATAAGAATGTTCTCTGGTCAGCTGCTGTAGTAACGATTTCTTCGCCAAGGACTTTCTTTCTGAGATGGCAGAGAGCCGGACATTTCATGAGAATATGAAGAGAAGATTCATCACTCTCCAGGCACAGTCTGCATGTGGGTCGATTCCGGTGAAATTTCAATTCGGTGACGATGTTTTTCCATAAGACCATGGCCAGTAATAATACCTGTCAGGAGTCTTAAGTTGTTTTTGTCCACATTAGTAAGAAAATATGATTTTCTGAGGGAGAATTTTGGGAAGAGCTGTTTGTTGCCACATTTGGGTTTGATGTTGATTTTACGCCTGAATGTTCCCACCAACAAGTTTTTTTTTGCGAATGTAACTGGCAGTAACTTTGTGCAGTAATCTTTAAAATGATTGCACATATGTTATCCAGCGATCTTGATATTGAAGGAATGCCCGTTATAAACCTATGAAAAGAAAAGCATCCCATTCGATGTTTTTGATGTGCTGACATGTGACCGTTGGAGTTCTGCTTTCCTTGGGTTTTGGATGTGACAGCTAATACTCATCTCTGCCATCAGTGTAGCCAATGCTGTAGTATGTTTATTCAAAATAAATTTACAACCTTTGAAATTACAGATCGATCTACCGACTTTGGTAGAACATCATTAGGTATACTGTATACACTTGTATCTCTTAATTCTACAAAAACCATAAATGATGGTTAGCCCTACTTTCCTGCTCTTTTTTACTAGAAATCGTTTTACCAATCTTTGAGTTGTCCCGTAATCAGTTTAATGCTAATTCTATTGTTGCCACTGTATACAGTTTGATCCCATTCAAAATAATCCAAATATTATAAAATAAAAAAAAATGCAGCACATGCCTTGTTCTCAAATTTCTGTTCCGCCCAATTAGATGCGAGATGCACCTTTCGCATTTCCCATATCCATTCACGTAAAATGTCAATTGATTCAGATTCATATGTGCGCCACACCCTCCCAGTGCACCCTAGTCGGGTTTTTACCAAATCTTGACACAAACTACCAATTTATACGTACCAACGTAATAATTATCCTATCGCATTCTATTTGCACTTAAAGAATGCCTGAAATACACGATCCATGTAAAAGGAGTATCCCATAACCACCACGCAAGCTGGTAACTCACCCCAACCCTCAGCACAAAATGAGTATGCATTTAGCACCGAAAAAATTGCTAAATAAAAAATAACTGACGACGAAGAAAACAGGAGGAAAACAAGCCAACAGCATTTGTCTTGATTTGCAGATTGTATCTGTCAGATAGTATGAAATCCGCTGAACGCACGCCACACAATGGTGGTCTCGTCCTGCCGGTGCTTGTCAGGATACAAACATAAGAAACGACAATGATCCGCCAAGTGGGATGACGAAAAGTTGAAATTTTTGCACATGCCGGATATGCAATCCCTTTGCCACTCATGTTCCGTATCGTCGTCATCTGTTAAGGTATTTGCTTCTCCTCCGGTATGGCACGAGCGAGCGCAACTATACGAATGTTTATCCTTCGGCATCGTTATCCATAGCTTCGTCGTTCATCTACATCTACGTCAACTTCTGCGATAGAGGACGACCCCGACGATGTGCACCTTTCCTCTGCATCAACAACAGCAACAGCAGCAGCAGCATATAGGGAAGCTTCGAGTGTGATGCGTCGTCGTCTTTGATGATCGTCTCGAATTACATGCTCTCCGTCATCATCATATCGTAGGGGAAGGTGTTTAGCTGCGTTTTCAGAGCACTGTTCGTCGAGGGTTGACAATATTGTGTTTTTTGTTCCGGCCTTTTGGCTCGAGGCGGGTAAGGATCCTTGTAATGGAGTTTCTTCGTCCTCGTAGTCGTTTTCTTCTTCTTCCGCTTTTGTTTGCTTGGTTTTTGTTTTGTTTTTCATTTGCTGGTAATGCATAGTTTTGCATGTCATATCCTTGAATCTTGAAGCTGGTCCTCGTGTTTTTTTTGTTCTTTGGTTTGTTTGCGGATGACGAAAGAACGACACGTTTGTGCAGATTCTTGTAACTCAAGACGGGTCCAATTGTTGTACGCAAAGCGAGAGGCCGTGTGGCAGATGACACGATAACGTCGATGGCAATCACTTAATTTGGTAAACGAGATTTCAAAGTAGTTTGCCAACGAGATGAAAAGATGATTATCGAATTTGGTTGTGCGTTGGCCTTTGTTTTCGGTGTGCCCTCCCCACACTTGCACAGGAGACTGTGCTCTCTCAACTGTAATAGACGGAAATCCTTTTTTTGTTTTTGTTGTGGAATCGTGCCACATAAACAGGATTGGTTAAGTGGCACACTTTAACTTTTGTAAATCGCTCGACGTGTATGAGATTAAAGTGAATTGGCGTTGCGATATGTGCAGCAAGGATTAAAGTGAGAGAAGGCATTCAGCGAATTTATTTGAAACAATTTCGTTGGTAGAAGGATTTCTATTCGAATCCTCTCGGTCGTACAGATTCGAAATGGAAACCCATCATTGTAACATATATTTTCGATACGAACCCACATAAATGGCATCAAAATGGAATCAGATATCGTTCAACCGATAGGAGATGTGTATTGCTACATCGATGATGAAATATTGCCTTTGGAAATTATGTGGGTCGAGAGGGCAAATGGAAAATTGTGTGTCGGTTGGAACACACTCACTGACTTTGAGGGCACCAATATGTTGGTTTTAGATGGCAACTGTTTCTCGTGTTATATTTCAACACAAGGACTCGAAATGGTTCTATTTTGTGTATCAAGGGTCGAGGGTGCACCTATAAAAAAATAACTGAAGCAAACACATTGTAAATTAAGTAGTGCAACAAAAAAAAAAACCTTCGAAGGAATAAAAGGAACTTAGCGGATAATTTCGTGCATTAACCTACTACACTGCATCAACTTGTTCCGGTGTCGAATTGCATGCACACATGCAGGCGTACGTGCCGATACTTACTCGACTGTGAATCGCAGACGCGTTTGTTATTTTATAGGTACTCGTACTATGAAGGTATGTTTTTGTTTTTGTTTTTTTCTGTTTAAGGCATGCCTGCCTTTGACAGGAAAGTACATAATCGTTTTATCGACAGTTTCGACAAATCAGCGCCATATAGTTCGTAAGATTTATTGGGAAATTACTGACTGACCAAAACTTCAACTCAGACAATAGAGTATCAGCCAACATTTGTTTAGACAAATTCCTTATGCTTCCTAAATGCCAAATTCAAGCGACTTGAGAAGGAACTTCTATCTGTCTAGTGTCTACTTCTATGATAATAGGCAGCTTAGGCCAGCTGTCTGCCGAAGTAGAAATAAAGTCATTGGAAGTCACTCCACTTGTTCCACAACTTGAACTATAACTATAACTTGCATAAATGCCTAAATGCTACAAGATGAGGATCATAACCTCTGCGGCATCAAATTTGATTGACATTAGGCATGTTTTTTTGAAACCTCGCCAGCCAGCCGTTCATTTGGACAGTTTGCACAATTGCCAGCAAGATGAAGCCAGCCGAATGAATTTAAGCAATAAGCCTAAGAGCATACCAGCATTTCCTATAAAATTATGCATTTGGTAGAAATATTAGATAAATTCTGACATTTTTTTCTGGAATATTGTGTGCATGAGATAAGAACGCAATTATAATTTAAGCAATAGAAGCTAGCAACGTTTTTTCTCAAGTCATTTTAGCAAGGCTGTAACTTTGTGAGCTTAGTTCGGGGTGACTACTGAACACGAAAATATATTTCTGGCAGCGCTGCGTTGGTTTATATTGGAATGCCATAACCTCAAAAGTGAAAGAAATTTATACCACATTTTAGCAAACTTAAGATTTTGGTATATGATGAAACCGGAGTTTTGGTTTAGCTTTGAGGAATTAGTAGAGTGACAATATCTCTTACATAATGTCAAAAATTTTATTTTGCTAATATGACTTAAATTTTGCTTTTTTGCACTTTAAAACCGCAAGCTGATATGGCAATTGCATTTTCTGTCTACATCGGTCGTAAATTAATCCATACCAAAATCTTAAGTTTGCTAAAATGAGGTACCTAAATTTGTTGCCTTTTTGAGGTTATGGCATTAATATATAAACCAACGCAGCGCTGCCAGAAATACATTTTTATCTTTAGTAGTCACCCCGAACTAAGCTCACAAAGTTACAGCCTTGCTAAAATGACTTGAGAAAAAAAGGTTGCTAGCTGTTAGTCTACAAATTGTACGGAAATTCTAAGCCACTTGTTGCTTTCAGCGCCACCTGTTTGTTCATTGTAAATTGAATTTAGCCAGCTGCCAGCCAGCAGCTCTCCGGCTGGGGAGAAAATCAAGAGTTGTTGCCAGCAGGTTGTTGTTTTAATTAGCATGTGAAATGTGGCTCAACTGCCAACTACTGGTAACTACCTACTGGCTGGCGAGGTTTCATAAAAACACAACTATTGATCCATTTCTTGCACCACCGGTTACGATATTTTTTTGTCTAATCAGCCGTTTTACATAACACAACAAATCTGGGAATAATTTAATGTAGATATCTGTGAAACAATGTATACATATATGCCTTTGGCTATAAAGTAATTGATTGGGACTGACTCAGTGCTATACTTTCTTCGTTTTACCGGGCTTTAAACATTGGATTCTATATTGTTAAACCTGCCATACAAACTTTTATTGAAATACGTATCTCGACCGCTTCTGTTGATGTCTGCTGACAGTCATGTCCTATTGGTCTTTTGACCTCTACCAAAATATCATTGCGTGGTTTTAAAGACATTTTCAGTCTTTATCTTACCAATTAGTTAACGGTTATTCATACATTTTTGTTTGTACAGTTCTGTCAGCAAGAAGGTGGTATTTTCCGAAAATAATTTCAAGTTGGACGATACTTACTTCTACAAATCTGCTGAATTTTCACCTGTTCTGTTATTCTCGTTATTTATCGACCCACACCCAGCATCAGTCGGGAAGAGCTTTAATTCTACAAGGCCGACCGCATAGACCCATAGTATAGTTTAGCCACAGATTTTGTAACATGTCTCGATTGTGAAACGTTCATGTCAAATGAAAGCGTTCCAATAATAACAGCTGTCGGATCCGTAAAAGCAAACATTTACCACAGGCAAGCGAAAATCGACCTCAGGTCTGACGGCAATTTGGGTAGACCTTCTCAGGGGGATGATTGTCAAACGTCCAAAGAATTACTAAAATGTGCAAGTGCTATTTGCGTAATGCGTGGGTACCTGTGGGATACGTTAAGATTTGACTCTCGACTCTCGACAATCCACTTGAAGTTTTTATTTTTTTTAATATCGATCTGTTTTGAATAATAATAATAGCAATTGCAACATCCTAAAAAGATTTACATATTACTCCGCGTTTCCAAAAACTAATTCCTTAAAAAAATTGTTGATTGACTATTAAGTGGGAACACACAGCAGTCAGCATAAACGACGCTACGGGACACAAAACATAGTAAACGGAGAATCCTAGAAAGAGAGCATTTATTAAGCCTTTTGAGTATCGGGTTAATCGAGTCGGCAGTAAGACAATAAGACCTCTTTCAACAACCTTGATGGCCTGCAGAAGAACTGCCATCAAGCAAAAATTAAGTTATATTTGTTCACTTACCTACATCAGAGTCATGTACAAATCAGAAACAGAAACAAGTAATTATCCATTGGACATTGCAGCAGCAGATAGACATGAACACTGAAAAACCCACAACACAACGTAGCTAATGACCCAAATCAAGAACAAAGGATAATTGCACAACGGCACTGCTTCTATGCGATCGAAACCGACAATCAACATTTGTAGCACCAAAAAACACACATATACCGATTTGTCGAATAGAACAAAACAACACACACCTGGTCTAATTACGTTCGGCGTTGACTTCAATTAGTATTGCTAGGACATGCCTACTTAACCGGTCCTAGCGTCATTAGGATCTGTTTTGCTGTAGGTACAGAACAACCTATATGAGAGTGCACAAAAAACAACAACGAATCTCCTATGTGCAAGGCAAATGTCACATTAAACCGAAAACTGACCGAACACCCTTCGTATTTGGTTCGAAATCAAAACTTCCAAGGGGTTAGTGATAGTTCTCACGGCCTTAATACGCAACCCTTGCGCTATCGCGTCTGGGCAACTGTCTGCTTACTGCTGTTTTGCGTACTGTGCGGGTAATTGATATGTATGTACATATGTAGCTTCACCCCTTCAGATATATAACTTACTACACCGGTGCAATATTATAGAGAGAGGGTGGCAAGTGCGCTATCCAGGTTGGAGGCCGTCGCCGTATACGCATTTTCAATTTTGGGAACTCGGTGCACTCGGGTATCTAATCCGCATTAACACAACAAAGTTGTCACATGCTCGCCTCACCGGCAACCCTGAATTATGGACAAACCATACACGAGGTGGCCTACGTCGCCGACACTAATCCTGTCCGGGAGTGCAAGGGTCGCTCCAGCTCGTTCGCCTAGATAGATGTTTTGTAATTTGTAATCGGACACTGTGATGGTGTTTAGGCAACCCTTTCTCTGTGGTATGACGCGATTTTCTTTTCCGTCATCATAACCGATGGACGGAACATATGCACCTTGCCACGCATATATGAGTGCAGCTAACGAAAGTGTTGTCTACAGTTACTGTGCGAGCGACTGAGAGGAAGCCTCGCAAATGCATTTGGCGTGCATATACCCCACGGATTGCCCTCTGCCTGGTGGTGATAAGAGTCACCAGGTTTTTCGGTATGAAGAGGGTTGGTAAATAAATCAGTTGACATAATCCCAGCGTCAGTGGTATTAGGATGCGGTCAGAACTACCTCCGGCATTTGTGTGTGTCTCTTGCTGGAGAGCCTATAATACTGGAGTACCAATATGGGTGCATTGGGAAATCGATTTTAAATAACGAAAACGAGGAAAAAGAAGCCCTTACCTATATTGGTGCAACAGACCAGGGCAAAGTTTCGCAGTCATTCCATTAATGGAAACACGCTTTTTCAAACTGCACTTTTCTTTGGGGTGAAAGTTTGGAAATTGTTCGCCGATACCCGCTGTGCTTGCTTATAGTCCTTTAGAGCATACAGGAATATGGGGAATGGGAATACGAGGGTAAACTTTGTGGGGAATTGAAAATGTTCGTCTATACCAATTAATGGATTAGGGGTTTCGATCAGCAGTGGAACCTGAAAAGGTGTCATATTGTATAGCGTAGTTTACATCCCCTTGACCGTTCATCGGCAGGAACGATCGAACTTGTGAGATTGTGGGTGGGTATGCACCAATTTTTTTCTTAATTTTTTTGCAGAATTTAAAATCGAATGCGTCTTAGCTTTTTTCCAAGTTCCACAATCAATATAAATTTGTGTGAATAATCCTTATATCCAACGAAAGTAGTAGAATGGTTTTGCTTTGTCGCAAACAATTCTATGTGCAAAGACTTGGTGACCAGGACCTACGAAAGTTGTCTCCGAGTGCATATAGCTAGTCAACCATACACATATACCTACTGCAACTTAGATGCTGTGAGAGTAGACAATGTTCTTTTACTATCCTTGAGGATAGGGCTTAATTCAACAATTCATTTCCATTTAAAAATAACCTTAGTTATTTCAACCTTTCCAATGTTTCCAATCGCAGCATTTATTTTGGGAGGAGCAACTGTCAATCTATTCCCAAACCAGTACAGAACCTCCATCTTTATTGGGTTTACGTTTTTCAAACACAATCGAAAAGGAAGACAAAACGTTTTAAAGAGGTATCCCAACCGTCACGTTCGTCCAATGCTCAACATCCATCCATTCACCATTTTTTCCTCCACACAAATCCAGGTAAAAACTTGAAAACCCGTTGCACTGATTGGAAGATCAGGCCAAACATTTGTTCTTGTTTATTTTTATAGTTTTACGATCAGTTCCAGCCCCTCGAGCGCTAAAGAGCGAATTCGGATTTGTATTTTTTTTTTTGTTTTTGGTTTTATTTTGTTTACACAATATGTACATATTTCCATTCAAGTGTCTCGCCAATGCTTAGTTAACTCACGTTACCTGATCATTTCTCGAATGATAGCGGAAGGAAAGGGACAATTCAATTCGTCATCGTCTTGTTAAATATAAAATTTGAACCAAGCCAAGCAAAAGGTAATAGTAAGAGACATTTTAAAAGAGATGCATTTTCAAAAAACAATGAAATCTCTTGTTTTGGGACATATTCTCTTAAAGTTTTTGATGTTCTCTTTTGTTAAATCAACATTAAATGTAAATCAAATTCAACCCTTGGAATTCTCTTTAAAATATTCCCAATTGGAAACTCTTTTACAACAGAGGTGAGTTTGTGATTATTTTGATAATGGTGTGGTGACTATAAATTTTAAGCCATGTGTGAATGGTTGAAAGTAAACATGATTATCACGAAATATGGCATCGGAATGCACTTCCGATTCCGTAGATACCGGCGGGTTTTCTTAAGACCTACCTATTTGTCGCTGGCATAACGTCATCAACAAGATGTTTCTCTGATTTATTTATTAATCATGCTGTGGCATTTGTAGCTTTATCTGTGAGTAGTGACAGTGAGTCTTTAGTCCGAGTACCTATTAAGCAGCTTCGACCCCGTCTGCCTGTGGTGACGAATTTCCGATGCTTTCGCGACATTTCTGCAAATCATTATTGATTCATTAAAAAGGCAGGTAGTGGATGACGTTAACTGATTACAGCTGTACGGTACCTACTGGAGGAAATGAAAAAAATATTTATAAGATGACGAAGATTTCGGTTGCATTTTACTTACGGTTTGGGCATAACGTACTAGAAGACGTAGTCGAGACGGCAAACATGTCAGTAGATATCATGGCACTCTGCTGAAGGTACTTCTACTTGTAAATGGTATCATAGATTTTTTTGATTTGTCTCACTAACTGAGCACTCTCATTTCAACTTTAGGTATATATGCACATCACGATCACGATGTTGGTAATGCCTTATTGATTTGGATGGCAACAACCTGTCAAATTTTAGAATAATAATAATTGGGAAACGTGTCTCCTACATTTTGATGTTGCAAGCAAAAAAGTGTGTTTCATTTATAAAAAATCACAATTGAAGAACAATCACACTTTAATGTCCTGTATATGTTCCCACTTGATGATGAGCACTATATGTTGGGAGAGACAAGTTTTATTTTCGCAGTGCACTCTGTAAACTGTCGAGTATATATCGAGTATAGCCCTTAGAATAATAGACCATGTTTCAGCAACGATTAAGATTTATAAATCTGTAAGTGTTTTCATTTATTTTTACATTTCCAGAAGCCTCCAACGTTGGCGAAATCTGCTAAACTAAGCCTTCGTCAGTTTAAGGTCCAACCATTTATTATGTACTCATTCTTTGGGCTTTTTTTTTAGTACACGAAGAAGTTTAATTAAAATTTGGAACATTCCCCATAAATCTCGTGATTTTTGCGTGAAGATTTACCAGATTTTGTGCTAATTTCTGAATCTCGTCAGTTATACATATAGCTACAATATTCCCAAGAAGAAAAATTATAGGCTGTAGATACTGGGCGAAGATTCGAACAATAGCTAACCCTTACATTAATGCGAGCAAATAAACACACGAATGGTTGCGGAAAGTTCAAGACGGTTCCGAATATTCTTCAAAACCTCTTGAGTCTCTATCTTGTTATCCAGACAAGGCTCTGGCGATAGTAGATATAGTTAATATGCTTGACAACTTGTCTACTCTCCTCTTCATATGTCAACGTTTTTTTTTATCGTCCAATAGGTACTCGACATCAAAGAACATAACTTTCAGAAGATCTAAGGACACTTTGTCCTCAAGTGAGGAGTTTTGACTTTTGAACCCCATTTATTTTGCCAATCCAAAGTAGCAGAGGTTTTCTAGGGCTAGTCTTCCGACAAACCTTCACAATAGTGCCATTTGTGGAGCTCATGTTCACTCCGAAGAAGACAAATTTCTTAACAACTAAAATTGTTGTTGCATTCATTGTGACGTTTTGACCTAGGGGGGATGTTTGTCTGTTGATAGCACTATATAATATACATAGAATTGTCCTCGATTATTACTTCAAGACCAACAAATTTCGCCAGTTCTTTAATCGGAATTAAAGCACTGTACGTTTTGTCGCTAATGTCGAAATACTCTGAACACCGTGTAGAGTAGGTACGACGGATCTGTTGAAAATAGTGCCTTTTGTGTTGTCACCATTTTTGCAGATATTCAGAATAATGTTAAAGAAAACATGTTAGTACGTTTTCTAGCATAGCGCGGCACAGCTGAATTAAACTCCGCTAGTCTGAAATTGAACACCGATGTGTAAAGTGTCTATAATAGTACCCGTACCTGCGTAGGTATTTCAAGTTAATAAAAGGAGCTCATCGTGCTGTTCTCGGCGGGTATGCGCTCTTCTACCAAAGGTATATTGATTGTTCAACTTCGTATATAAAGAACTAGCTGAACCCCCGCCAGCTTCGCCAGGCATTTTATTGCATTTTTAATTTTTTTTTATTTTTTATTTTATTTTATTTATTTTCGGACGACAATGTTTTAATTTTTTTTGTATTGGATGTGCCACGCCCCTTTATCCAACTTTGACAAATCTTCACAGAAGCACTCTAGGGCCATACCTAAGATTATCTGTAAGTTTGAGCTCAATCGATTCTGTGGTTTTCGAAATATACGATTTTGAATGTTTTTTTTTTTTGTATGGGAGGTGCCACGCCCCTTTGTCCGATTTTGAATTTGCTTAGCCTATCACTCAATCACCGTAATTACCGACATGTACAAAAAAATTTACGAAATCGGTTGAAAATTACGGGCGACAGAGGGAAACAGTTTTTTCCACTTTGTTTTATATAGGTATATAGAGAAGAGATAACTCCGTTGGTAAGCCATCAGATCAGAGCCATCGACGGCGATCTCTTCGATGCCGGATGGTGGAACTAGCTTTTGCATTCACCCAATGTTAGCTAATTAATAGGTCCACATTCTGTTACAATTTTCCTTAGGTAGTAGGAATATTCAGTTCTTTTGTGTTAAAAAAAAATGATGAATTTGAATATTGGTTCAAATTCATAATGGCAGCATTGCAATTTGAACCTAGTTTTTATTTTATTTTAGGTATTTTAATTCTGCCTTACAATCCGATTTCGGTAGTCAATAGACTAATAGAACCAGAGATGTCATTGCCCTGCTCAGTAATCGGTCTCCGTAGGCACTCTACCCCTAATCCCTGGAATAGTAGGTAGTAGATACCTATACCTACTACATATTAGGTCCATCAGGGCTGACTTCGAAGATTTTGAAAAAGTCACAAAAAAAAAAGGGGATTTGCGTACAAAAAGGGGCAATACTAATCTGCCCACAAATGGCACAATAAAAAAAACGCAAAACGAGTGAGTTCACTAAAGTAAAGTGGCTTACGCATATTCATTCATTCATTTTCAATGGTCCGCTTGTCCATTAAGTGGGTCGCGGGTGTAGGTTGCTCAAGTGGACCCTCCATAGCTCTCGATCCTCCGCCATCGACTCTAAATCATCAAGGGCAATCCCCATACGGGTATAGGAGAGATTATTGACTTGATCTAACCATCTCATCCTTGGTCTTCCTAGAGGACGCCTACCCGATGGTACGGATTCCATAGCACGTCGTGGAATCCTGGTCGGGGACATGCGTTTAACATGACCAAACCACCAAAGCATGGATCGCTCCGTCCGGAGAAGTAGCGGCTCGACATTGAGTTCCTCACGTATTCTGGTATTTCTGATGCGATCTCTAAGGGTCACACCAGCAATACTACGGAGAAATCCCATTTCGGCAGCTTGTATCCGCGATCTTATTATTTCGGTCATTACCCAAACCTCATGACCATAGGTGAGAGTTGGAACAAACACCGAATTAAAGACTGACAACTTAGCTTTGACACCAAGTTCAGTCCTCCTGATAACAGAATGACCAAGCTGTCTCAAAATCGATCCAGCCTGACCAATCCTACAGGAAAACTCGGCATTCCTCCTTCCATCACTCGTGAATAAGACCCCGAGATACTTAAACTTCTCCACCTGTTTCAATGGGACTCCACTAACATGCAGAGTGCATTGAACAGGCGTTCTGGAGACGACCATCACTTCAGATTTGTTCACGTTTACCTTCATCTCAGCTTCAACACAAACGGTTACAAACCGATCGAGTGCGCGCTGAAGTTCAGTCTGAGAGGATCCAATGATGACCAAGTCATCAGCGAAGAGCAAATGATACTTATCCTCAGATCTCCCAATTCGAAACGTTCCTCGCCAAGACTGCGCTGTAACATCCAGTCCATATAAGTAATGAAAAGGAGAGGAGACAAGACGCACCCCTGACGAAGTCCAACGCCCACGGTGAAAGGTATTGATGGAATGGTTAAATCAAGTATGAAACAGTAGAGTGTGGAATTGGTTTGAGAAGCAGTAGATCTTACGCATATTTTCATTCGTAAAGTATTTATTATGTAACATTTCGTATTTCATACAAAAAGGTGTTATTTTTTCAAAATGGGAAGAACTATCAACGAAATACAGAAAAGGGGCAAATATGGACAATTTTGGAAAAGTGTGGTCTCATTAGGGATAGAAAGAAAAAAAGGGGAAAATGCAACTTTAGTCGCATAAAGTTAGCCCTGGGTGCTGGGTCCATTGTCACTGCAAAACTGTTGTAGTACTGTCCTGTCCATCTCATTTAAGAAATTAATTTTTGTTGTAGGTAGGTACACATTTCTATGAATGAGTATGTAGATATTTTTCATCTTCCATCCAACAGATGTTTCGTTTTGCTCCAAGTACCAACCAAGTCTACCACGCACGGCGCACCATGACCGTCATTAAACGGCAAATGTACACACAAACAGAATCGAGCCAACAACAATTTCGTTGCTCGTTCTCGTATCGGCCAAGGTGAAAATGACTCACTTGCACTTCATTATCATCATTTCGTCTTTTGCTCCTTCAGCATTTTAAGAGACATTACCGATCTCTTCCAACTCACTCTTTTAAACAGTTTTTAACCAACACATTTCCAATTCCAACATCCCTATTCTCCGACATATTGCGCATTCTCTTCGATGAATATAAAAACAGCACATTGCTGAAGCCGATGGCTTTTGCTGTGGCTGTTTCTTTTTCTTTCTGCTTTTGCCTGTTCCGTTCGTTGTTCGCTTCGCTCAACGAAATGCAGACAGTGCCGAAAACACTCGGCAACGGCAACGGCCACATCGCTAGAAGCAAAAGAATCGCCTGTGCCGGAGGAGGTGTTCTATAAAACTAATCGCTAGACAGCAACTCACATTCAGTTGCGAACGGTTCGTTGCAGAGGAACGATATAAATATAAATTAAATATATGACCGTGTACTCTCGACCAAAAAAGGATATTTACTTCTAAGGAAAATAAATAAAATATTAAATTTGTATCGTAAAATCATTCCTCCTCCAATCGGTTTATCTGTGTGTGATTTTGTGATCGAAAAAGAAAATTTCAAGTGAAAATATACAACAAAAAAAAAAAATTATTATTTATCTGTGCGAATAAAAAATAAAATCGTTCAGCAAATTCGAATAAATTTTTGTGTGTAAAACAAGTGAGAACGACAACAACAACAAAAAAAAAATTAACCAAAATAATTAAATAAAGTGACAAAGTTGTGAAATATTTTTGGATTACACTTTACTACAATTGCTGTTGCGGCTGCACACAACAAATTCTGTTATATTTTTATTTATTTATTCGGTGCAACTTGTACTAACGGATTTTTCTCTCTCTCGTCACAACTTGTGTCTGTGTGTGTGTGACCCCATCGTATAACCAAACAACGGAAGGAAACTACACCACCATTGATTGACTATTTTGCGAGGTGAGTTATCTGTTGTTTCTTGAGTTTAGTGACACCTTTTAGTAAAGTCACTGCAAAAATTGTATTATGACTAATGTCATGTGTAGTGTGTGTGTTGGGATTGCCGAATGTCAAATATGTAGTATGACGGCGAGAATTCTACCGCTGAATACCACAAATGTGTTTCTGCGTGACCGACGACAAGGGCTACTACAATTTGGCAGGTGTTTTTATGCACGTTTGAAGGCGTGCGGTTCGGTGTATGCAATTCTGTTGGCAAAACAAGATTTTTGTGCCGCACTCGCATACGGCATAATGGTGGGTGAGTTCTTAAACTTATCAGGCGAGTAATGACGTCAAAAGTAAGCAGTAGTTGCCAAAAAATGCCACAGCCAGGGGGGGTTTTATGATGGTGCGAGTTTTACGAATTTGTCATTGATTATGGGTTTTTTGAGAATCCGCAAACAAAAAATGTTAGAGGGGTGGCCTTTAAAAAAGATGTGCAAATAGTTTAAAAGGTTGTCATTTGTGAGTCACTTGAGATAGGTAGATAGATAGAGGTGTCATCATAGGTACCATGTTCACACATCAAGACGTCAAGGAAAATAATGAAAAATGTCAAAAATTGGATTTTTTTCACTACAAACAAATCTATAGGTAGGTAGGTTAATTTCAGTGACAAACAATAGAAGTAAAATCGCAATCAAGGGTTGTACATGTACATATTACCAAAATATCAAATTGGAATTTGTATGAATTCGTGGCACGTCTTCTAGATATAGAGTACCTATAGTGTTGAACCTTTCAAACCGCTTTTTTGCTACTGTCAAAAATTTATTTTTTTTTCGCGATGTTGTGCACTTATACCAAATTATATGGGAAAAAGCTTTCCGTCTTATTCGCGACAGTGGCATACAGCTAGCAGTGATTAAACCACACTAATTGTTGGGCATTGGCTTGCTAAACTTCCTTGAAGGTTTTGGACTTGTGAAATCAAATGTTTGTGCTTTTTACTTAGTTCGACCATACGTGATTCCTGATGTAGGTACCTAGATACCTACCTGTTCCGTTTCGATCCTCTTAAATATCTTACAATTTCAAAGTGATTAGGCAGCTTATTGGCTTCCTGGAGCAACAAAAATGTAAACCTAGATTGGAGGTGCCAGACAAGTGTTAGTAAAAAAATAACTAGAACCGTATTTGTTTTGTCCGAAAATTCATCAAAATGCCATCAGAACCTTAAACAACTTGCTTGATAAACTCAATGTCTTTCCTTCATACTAACTCCATCCCTTGAAGCACACTTTAACAAAAAGCAACGATATCATAATGCACCCCACGGCACTGCATTCATTTAACACCAAGTCTGTCATTTCATCGCATGCAGGGCAGTGCTTCCTGAAAATAACTGTGCACTACTTTTTTTTTTTTAGATAATAATAATGCATACTTATACCTACTCCTCGTAGCTCTCTTCCAAACTGTATTCCACTCGGCATCAACCCTTTGTAGAGCGCTTGCCATTTTTGCCCTAACTTACACCAAATTTCCATATTTCAAACTGAGAATTGCAAGCACAAGAAAATACGAAATGAAAATTCATAATAATTTCAGAAATTTCTCGCCATCGTGAAAATTGTCTCCCTGCGGCGATGACAATGTTCATTATTTTCTCCTTTATGCGTCCCGCTCTTCATCTGCATAGATATCACCATTCCTATAGAACCACCCCAAACAGCTTCCCATTTCATTGTCGACCAACCCATAGAAATTCTTTGTGAAAATATCGTTATCCTTTCGTTTTCGTTTTTGCACAATTATTCTTCCTGTCTCCTCACTATTTGCATATTTTTAAGAGAAAGAAAATGCATTTTTCTCTAAGCATTAAATATGCAAAATAATATGCATAATGAAGATTGAAATTGAAGAATCAATAAGCTCGCCCTCCTCTGGCAATGCCGGTGGTGGTCGTGCTGGTGATGGTATGCAGTATAGAATACATTAAATTATATCAGTGATGGGTATATAATTGAGTTAACTGTTAATTTAATACACTGTTTATTAAGTTAAGTATCCGCGAGAGTGCGAGTAGCTAATACATAGTACTTTGCAGAGCGAACCGCTTAATACACGTCCATGTGTAGCATATTGTGCTTCTAATTGTGATTAGAAGGATAGCTGGCTAAAGTGTGAAAGA
Organism: Cheilosia soror; assembly: GCA_949372485.1. Lineage (NCBI taxonomy): Eukaryota > Metazoa > Arthropoda > Insecta > Diptera > Syrphidae > Cheilosia > Cheilosia soror. The sequence goes on from OX443561.1 coordinate 5,154,092, forward strand.
GAACAACATTTGCTCATCATGCACACCCCATTAGAAGTCTACTCATGTTACGGATGAATGGGTATAGTTTATACCCGGGTAAACGAAGAAATGTGTATATGGACATGAGGAAATGAGCAAAGGTGGTCGTCGACGTCGACTATAATACTAGGTAGTCAGGCAGGTACATTACTTGCTGCAGAGGGAATTGGAAAGCGGAAATTCACACGGAAATAAAAAACGGAACAGGCAGAGGCACTGAAGAAAAAGAAACAAAAAACACGACACATGTATGATATGAGCAGGGAAAAAGTAATAATAGTCGAGGAGCAGTGGCAATGGCAATACGCGAATTGTGCCCTCCTTGAGAACATAGTGCTCATGTCATTATACATGCAGCCAAGCAGGTGATCAGGAGGGCTACAATAAATACCCACAGATACACAATACCCATACAGAAAAAGATACAAACTCAGTCGGGTTCTTATATTCCAATCTTGATGAAGGTAGATATACACATATATTTAAAATCGTTAAGCGAAGACCTCCAATGTTGCGCGCCGCCTAAGGTGTGCCGTCGTCTCACCAAAAATGAACGAAATGAAATCATAACCATTATTATTATTTGGTAGTAACAGTAAAACAACATTTTCATATACAATTGCGTGGGCAGATCCCATTCAGGCACACATCGTCTTTAATTGATATATTCACAGTCAAGTACATTAGCTGTCGTCGTCGTCGTTGTCGTCATAACAAAACCAGGACCACCACCAAAATAATATGCCCACAGAATCTGAGCATAGCCGTACATACTTATATGGTAATCTGTTAAAAGAAAAATACTTGTCCATGCCTATATCTAACTCGTAACTGATTGCATTGAAATTGGTTCTCACGAGAGAGAATTCTTCTTAATCATTCTCACATACTCAACATAATTGCATCCATAACAAGATCTCATTACGATCAAGTGCTGTGCGCGCACACAGCTTGATGTAGGCATATTGACCAGAAGATGAATGGATCAAGTGGAACGTTAGATACATTCTCAAGGTGAGAATTAGCTATACTTTAGAACTGTAAAGCGAACGGCTTATCAATGATTATCGTGCATGATTAAATTGACATTGGCAACCAATAAAATTGTTCTTCGTACCTAATTGGAGCCCGATTCGATTAGCCTATTGATCTTTTGATGTGCTATCGTTTGGGGGATGGCAAATGAATTTGTTGCAATGGAGGTAGAGATGCACTTTTGAAACCTTTGATCAACTCTATATCGATCAATTAAATTGAGTTCCGTTTCCATGTACAAATATTTGTCAATCTGCTACAACTCAAAAGAATTAATCAATTTGGTCAAAATGAATAGAAATCCTTGAGCACACACAAAGTTTCGCAATTAGATAAACCCCTCTAAACAGGATTAAAAAAAGAACTATACATAACCTTCTCTCTCTCTCTCTGCTAATAATGTGCTATTAGCAAAAATCCACCTTCCCATCTATGGCGGTTTCACAAGACTGTCGCACTTCCATACATCCAGCATTCCACCGTCTTTGGTTTCGCTAAACGGCTAGTGCTGCCCGTGCGTTACAAATTCAAATCTTTGCTCAATTATAACGAGCAAATGATTATATTTCTCTGAAATTAGTTCACGTAGTACGTAATGCGAACAAAAACATGCTTAGATAATTGATCAAGTGTAAGCGCCGTTCCGAAAGAAAGTCATCCAACTGTCATTTACTTACCCACTGACTGCACACACACACTATGCGATTATACCGTGTAACAATAGAAATTCAGAGAAAAACTGTGATTTAGAGGGAACCAAGAAGAAGAAAGCGTCAAGTTTTTGATTTGTGCGCGCTCTAAAATTATTCGCATTGGCTCAATGCGCTCAATTTAGTTTTTAGATACACTCAGTAAAACCTTCTTATCGTCAGAGAGAAAAGATACAAAAAAAAATTGTAATAATTACTGACCCGCAACGAATTGTTGTACCGACTTACAAAGTTTCTTCTTCTACACTAGTTTCGTTTTTTTTTCGTGTTGTATCTGTTCTCCTTTGGCTTCTGAAGAAAAGCTTGAAGAACTTGTATTTGTTTTTTTTTTCTTTTGTGGCACCTAAATGTCTAGCAGTCAATATGCCCGCCATGGAAAGAGATGCAGTTTAAAAGGTTTAACATTATTACTCAGATTTTTTTTATGATTCAACAAGAAGAAGAGCAACAAAATAGCAGGTGAATAAGTAGTATAGTCTCCCAAGGCATAAAGACAATAATAATAGTAGCGAAAGCAATTGTGAGAAAGCATTCACGCACGAGACACAATTTTATGTGGGAATCTAGCAGGTTTCTATTTTTTTTATGTACCTACTTATTCTATGACGAAGCGGTGAAGAACCTCTGGAAATAGGTTCATAGTTCCTTCTTCCTTGTAAGTGGGACGAAGCTATCCAGTCTGGTTGTGTTTAGAAATTAAATGGTTAGATATTTAAGAAAGAAAAGTTGAATTTTGAGCAGAGTCATATACCTACGATGCAAACAAAAAAAAAAAACAGTTAAATCAACATTGATTTGAAAGTTAAGACAACCCTTTGGATATGATTTTTAGATTCGAAAACCTTGAAAAACCACATAAATTTCATTTAAGATGAAATTCCATTCAGAAACAGCTTTTTTACAAGCATATCACATGGTTCGACCCCCAACCATACAATTCAAGAAAAATACTGACCCCCAAACGATGTCGATTGATTTCAACAAATGTATTTTTATACAAATTCACTTTAAATTCCATTAATTGGTTTGAGAGAATCTTAACCTCCCTACGCATATAGGGTTCGACCCCCAAGTTCTCATATATTCACTTTGAAGAATAATCATCTACATAATGAAAACAAATCAAATAGAAACCTAAGAAAACCTCTCTCACACAGACCGGTACTAGGGTTCGACCCCCAACTGCCTCCAAACGGTAAAATCGCCTAAAATCGAACAATTCATTTAAAGACTTCAGAGATAAAAACTAACTAAACTAACTACAAGATGTCTAGTCTCGGTATCTATAAACAACTCTCTTTCTATGCAGGAAAAACCTTTTTTTACCATTCCACAACCGTTGGCGCCACATTGCCATTTTTTTCTTACATGTTCTTCCCGCCATATGTGTAGCCATTTAATTATTTAACCATTTTCGCCATGCCATCCATCGATTATGCTAAGGACTTGAGAAATGATTTATGCTAATGTCAGTTGGCTTTTTCATTTTTCTCCATATTCCTCGAGGCACAAGACGAGTCCTTATGCGTGTATTGGGTTTGTTATGGCCCCCATAATAAGAACAACAACGGCAGAAAAAGCTTGGCAACTTGCTATTTGCCACCCTTATCAGAGTTCAGACTTCACAGAGACCTTCATGATTTTTTGATAGATGATGGGTTAGTAGAGGGTTTTTTTTTATTATTGTTGTTGTTGCTTATTTTTGTGTCGTCATCCTTGAAATTGCTTTCAAATAAAAATGACATTTGGAAACAGATGTCATGGCAGTCTAGTACCTATGGCCTCGTATTTTATAGGTTGAGGTTTCTCCTGTCAAAAGCAATGCACCGAAGGTTGTGCTTGGTATTTTATGTGTCCACATCGATGCTCTATACTTTGACACACTCAATTGAGGAGAAAAAAAAAAAAAAAACGAAAACAAAATAAAATATCAATGTTTATTTATATTTATAAATATTTTGTTGGGGGGATATTTTTAAATATATAAATACAAATGAACAAAAATAGATAATAAATTTTGTAATGAATATCGCGGTGAATGCGCCCCATTTCGTTCGTGTCTCCAAGGGAAACCTGCAGACAAAATGCAGAACCAGGGTATATATACAGACAGAACGCGATTTTTGTTTATGTGCTTCGTCTACTTTGACTGCTTCTACTGCTTGATCTTTTCCTTTGCTCCCCCTTGTGGTCGAGTAATATATATATATAAAAAAAAGGAAATAAATAAAAAAACCGCACTTTGGCGGTAGACATAAAACCAGACAGACAGTCGATTTAGAGGGGAAACAATTTCGTAAAATGAAAAAAGCTAAGTGGCGGCCCAACATAGCCCAAGGGAGGAGGCAGTAAAAAAAAAGAAAATAATAAAAACATTTTTTCTGGTGGATCGAAGGAGGAAGTATTTATATGTGTCAACTTTTAGAATTCAGCGCACACGTCTTCAAATTTGGGGAAACATCTTTTAGGGGCGATTGAAATGTGTGTTCCACTTGGAGGGATTTATTAACAACGCCTATTAAGTGGGCTGCGACAAGACTGGCACAATTTATATCATTCGACGGCACTATGGATGTGTCAGGAGTTTATTTGGGTGCAATGGGAGTCATTAGGAGTTTGATTTAAGAAAAAATTGGTTCCTTATGAATTCCCAAAACAAATCCGTCAACTTAAATCCTGCAACTAAATATTTGTTAGTTGATGTTATGAGTTAAGTGTTGCCTTGATACCATTTGTTCACCCGAAATTTTTAATCTACTTTGCTTCATAAAAATGTGAATATTTGTTCAACCCTAATGTCCTTCATTGTTTTGCCAAATAACGTCAGCTTGTCGTGCGGTTAGTAGTTGTCTGGGTGGTTACAAAAAATAAAAAAAAAACCCCACAGCAAGTGCACCTGTCAAAAATGTAGCCTATATATTCAGCCCTCTTTCGTGCATACGGCACACATCAAGAACTCATTTGCCACCCCTCAGTACACAGGTGTACTGTACACTGAGCCATGATAGCCAACACGAAAGTCCAAAAAAAAGAAATGCAAAAGGGGTTGATAAAACAACACAAAAAAGCGTCCGTTCGTCTGTGGTGTGTGCATTATATGTCCTGGCATAATATTGTTGGTATTTCTGTTTCTCATTCCACTTTCCAGAGAGTCAATCTGTTTTCCCTTTATTTATTTTTCTTCTGTTTTTTTTTTTTTTTTTATATATGTACATATATAATTTGAATTGCCGGGGGTGTGTGCCAGTGCCAGTGCCATTGCCAGTGGAAACTTAATCATTATTGCCATCATCAAACCGACATATATCGCCATGGACGACGACTTATGCCACCAACAGAGTTCACTCCAATTTTGTTGTTTGTCCTTTTTGTACCTTTTGTATAGGCTCATTTGTTTATTTGTTTCCTTCTCGTCGTCGTCGTCTTTATACTCTTCTGCTGGGTTTTTAATTGATGATGATGTTGTATACCTTGGCCTGGCCATATGCTTGTGTATCTTTGTGTCTATAATGTGCGGTCTTGGCTCTTATTTTTTTTTTCAAATTTAAATTGCAAAATATTCATGTTTCCACCCTTAAAAAGAGTTTTTGTGCATTGCCAAGGCGTGTGCTTCCTGTTGCCAAAAAGACGAGGTGAACAAGTCAGGCGGCTACACGCTACACGGACTATATGGGGCTGGGGCTGCGTTGCAGAAGGTAATAAAATGAGCGAAAAGAATCACAAACATTGCGCGCCACATATAGTCAAGGTCTAGACATGAAAATAGTTTTCTATGGGGTTGTTGCCAATGGATTGTGTGAAGTGTGTGCATGTGGAACACATTCCACTTCCCTTTTATTTATTTTTATTTTCATTTTTTTTTTACTGTGCTGGCTTGTCCAAAAAGGATACCGAAAGAGGAGACTTGGTGTCGGGTTGGCATTGGCAAATGTCCCGACGACAAGAAGGAAAATTCTGCGGCACTTTTTTCGTCTCTTTTGTTGAGGGGGGAAATGGATACATAATGAGACTGCCAAACAAACGAACCAAGAGGGAAAAACTTTATTTCATTCATTCATGATGAATGGTGGCGTCAAGGCGAAGAAATTTCGTCTTCTTCCTCAACCGCTACATATAGCCGGCTTTCTTCATCAAAGTGGCGCATATTTTATCCCTCTGTCTTGTCTATTTTTACTGCAATCCATCCACACACACATACAGTGAATATATTTTGTCGATTTTATGGAAATTAACCTTGGACTCGATTTTCTAATTTTGGAATTTCCCTTTTGCAGATTGCATCTTCTGGAGAAAAACAGCAAGCTTCGATGTCTAATTACTCGACAACGACATCCACGACACCAAATAGCAGCAGTAGCAGCGACGTCTAGAGCAAAGTGCTGGCGTCTGGCAAAAGTACAAGAAAAAGGAAATCCCCATCCAAATTGACTGACAACAACATTTTACATTTTTCGTGTGTATCTGCGCGCTGCAATTGGATGCGGGAATGAACTGAAAAAGAAGTTGTCTTCGTCGTCGTGTAGCAACAAGACTGCACTGCATTAAATTTAGAGTGCATACAAAAGACTAATAATTATTATAGAGAATATCATCAGCTGAGATTGATGTTTTCTCAACCCCTTTCCATGTTAAATTGAACGAGTGTTTGTGAGCTTTTGGAACTTATGTACACACTGTGTGGTACATAATTCCTGAGTGAATCACTGTATTACACTCAAAAGAGACTAAGTAACCAAGAATGGTTCAACAGGAACTAGAGAGATCACAGCAGCAGCCACTACCACCGCTTGAACAAGAAGACGAAGAAGAAGAACATCAAACTCACCATCAATCGACTGTTATAGACATTCCTTCAGATGACAGCACCTATGTGGAGAACGCAATCACCTATACGACGGAAGAGGAGAAAAAATACCATGCAGACTACGATAGGTGCTGTCCGCCGCCCGTATTCGTGATAATGATATCACTACTTGAGGTGAGTTTTACTTTTCATTATGTTTAGTTTAAGAAATGTCATGCAGAAATATATTCAAGTCGAAGGCGTTATAGTTTAATTGAAAAGGCAAAGCTCGATGGTATAACACAAGCCTTGCGGTTAGGGCCTGTTTTTGTCGGTGAAATTGTGCAGATTTCTCACTAAAATGTTTGAAAGAATATCTCAAGTAACTTTTCGTTAATAATTCAGACAGAGTCTTTAAAAATAAAATGCTTATTGCTGAAAGTCTCAAAGTCCAAATTGTATCCAGGGGCCAGATCACGTAAAATGAAAACGATCGAACGACATCGTTTTGACAATAGCAGTCTCTGTTTATTGACAGATACGATAGAGACAGCATGCGTGAAAACGATGTCGTTTAATCGTTTTTATTTTACGTGATCTGACCCCAGTATTCACAGAGTTAGCAGGAGTTTCTCAATAGAGACTATTTCGTTATTATATTTTGGAAAGATACAATCAAATTCAAATTGAGTACGACGTTAATTTACAGAATTAGTTGAGGTTCAACCTGGCTCCAGACCTATTTTACTAATAAAATTGTTTAATTGATCAGTAAATTGATACAACTTTTGTATTGGTTTTCAAGCTGATTTTGCTTTTACTCACGTGTTGCCATCGATTTAACAGAATTAGATGGCGAGCCATAGGGTTGCCACTTGCGACCTGCTTTATCTAAACTTCTTTCAATTGCTAAATTGACCCATTAAGTGACAGAAAGCCCACTCTTCCACTTCAAATAGACATTTTATTGTTGTCAACCCACCCCTAAGCCACTTGAAACTCTCATCCCATCAGACGGGTACATTTGATATCCCGACGCTGAGTCATTCATTACGATAAAAGTTTTATGTAGAGAGGGCAATAAACTATCAATCCTCATTCATTCCCCCTCCCCCAACAGGAAAACCTCATTTTACTGACCACCCTATCGAAGAATCTGTCTGGCATTGCTGTAGACGCATACTTATGTGTGAGTATGAAAAGCAAAACCACAGCAAAACAATTTGAAAACTTTCAACTTTGTCTCAGTATAGGTTGGGTGGGGTGGTTATTCTATGTTTTAACTATGAGTATCTGCCTTGAATCCCCTTTCTTAAGAATGCGTGTTTTTGTTGTCCGACGATGTCTTAGAGTGATTGGGATTGGGAAGGAAACACAAAAACAAACCCATTATTATCCACGAGGGGTGGCACTGGCAGCGACAGACAGGCACACTTCCTTGGAGGAGTGAGACACAAAATTGCTTTCAAGTACGGGACACTTTGCATTAGATTGATTAAATTTTAGTACCTTTGGGGCTTGTCCACACACCACCCAAGAAATCTCATGAGTGAACATCCGATATCTACCCACATTGTGGTCGTTTTTTTCTTACGTCCTTTTCATCTTCTCTGTTCTGTCCGATGGATGACAGTGGAGAGACATTGCCCAGACGGTAATGCGTGCTCGTCCTTGCGTAGAACGCACACCCTCATGTCTGCCAGCTATGACATCTCAAAAGATTTATTAACGCATGATGTGTATTTTTAAATTTTTAATTGAATTCTTTATGTTTTTGTCTTGCAGATTGGTGTCTTTCTTTATGACTACATGACAGTGGATTTTCAACCCGAACTGAATAGTCCAATATCATCGGATTCGGTGCTAATCTATCGACCGGATCGTCGACAGGAGATATGGAGATTTGTATCGTATATGGTTTTGCATGCGAATTGGTTCCATTTGGGATTCAATGTCGTTGTGCAAATGCTGTTCGGTTTGCCACTGGAAATTGTACATGGTTCGGCGCGGATTGCTTGTGTATATTTAGCGGGAGTGTTTGCCGGCTCGCTGGGTACGAGCGTTGTTGATTCCGAGGTGTATCTAGTTGGTGCTAGCGGTGGTGTGTACGCACTGTTGGCTGCACATTTAGCGAATTTAATGCTGAATTTTGGCGAAATGAAGTATGCTGTCTCGAAGTTGGCATCGGTACTGATATTTGGTAAGTTAAATTTTTTCTTGTATTTTTTTTTTTTAATGAAAAAATGTGGCAACACTAACGAGCAATATGTGTCGGAATTGATTTTGCTTAGTTCCATCAACATAATTGCTTCAGCTTCTCAAATTTTGCCGTTAGTGCAGCAATATTTTTGAGTAAAACTAACAGCCATTTAAAAAAAAATTGTACTGAATATCTTACTAATTTTCAATTTTTATCTTCTTCTAATTACAGTATCTTGCGACTTGGGTTACGCACTTTATTCCCAATATGTTAATGAACCGAATACAGCGCCCGCTGTATCATATATAGCACACATTACAGGAGCATTAGCTGGTCTAACAATAGGTTTATTAGTATTAAAAAATTTCGAACATAAGACCCATGAGAATCTCATGTGGTGGTTAGCGTTAGGTGTTTATACTGCATTTACAATATTCGCGATTGTATTCAATCTGATAAATACAGTGACTGCGCAAATACTCGAAGAAGAGGGTGAAGTAATGAAGCAACATTTGCTTCATGATTTGGGTGTTTCGTAAAATAAAAAAAAAAATATATTAACTTATAATTAAATTATTTTCCTTATTAACACTTAATTTTCCTGAAATACATTTTAGTTTTGTTTTCCCCTAATATCTATTTATTATTTATATCGTTTCGAAAAGATTACAACTTAAAAAGAAAACATTCTCAATCTCTTAACTGATTAACAAAGAAAAACACTCGCAAGTTAAATGTTTTTTCCTATTAAATTAAAAATATATTATATATTTTTTGTTTGTTTTTTTTTTTTAGATGTGAATATATGTTATATATTTTTTTTTTCTTTATTTATAAGTATAATTCAATTAATAATTAATTATGAAATTGATCCCAAAACGTGAAACAAACTGTTGTGATATTACCAAAGACTGATTTGTATAAAAATAAAAAAACGTAAGTAAGTAAAAGTAAAATAAAAAGAACACAAAAAAAAAAAAACTCAAAAAGTTTATATCCAAAAAGTAAATATTTATGTAAATATGAAATCAAACAAAACCAAGTGTGTAAAAAAGTGAAATAGTTTTTTTTTCTTCTCCTCTTCGTCTCTTCTTTTTCGAATGCGCAAAACAAAAATCAAAACGGTTGCTTTCCCTGTGTAGACTCACGATTTTTACTGCAGGTTGAAAGTAGCCTCATGCCTCTCAAACAAACAGTTTTTCCTGTATGAAAACACATTTTCGCGAGAATTTGTGATTTTCACGAAACCAAACAAAATGGTCAAAACAAGCCTCAAAAGAAAATAGAAACCGATAACAGAATAAACTGAAAATCCTTCGCAAAAGAAAACATTTATAAAAAAACAATAATAATCACTTAACTAGTCGACAATTCAATATTATAATTATAAAACAAAGAAAAATATAAAATTAGTAAAGTAATAATTGTAATAAAGGAAATATCATTAAAACTAAAAAAAAACCTACAATATCTACTAAGTTTAAGGTTGTTGATAACTATTATTAAATTAAAAAAAAAACGCGAAATAATTAATTTAAATTAAAAGCCGCCAAATATCCTACTTTATAAAAAAAAACAACAAAACTCAGACTCACACTCTTAAAGAAAGGCTTACTAAATTACTGAAACACAAAAGAGTATTATTATTACTATTAACATTATTTATTTATTATTATTATTATTATTTTTTTATTAATAACATATTATTTGTTTTGTTAATTCAAATTGAATACGTTCAGTTGAAGATCTAGAAAAAAAAATACAACGAATATTTTCCGTTTCTTATTATTTTTTGTTTGTTTATTTGTTCACACAAAAAAATCTTAATATATAATGAAATAGCAAGAAGTATAAAAAAAACCAAAGAAAAACTATATAAAACAAAATGAATTTATATGTAAATGTATTAGCGATGAAGCAAATAAAAAAAAATCAGTAAAACTATATATGTCCACTTAATTACCAATGATTTATGTTCCGCAAAAAAAAAACAATATTTGTACTAAATGTAAACAAAATAAATCCTTTTCGTTGCAAAACACAAACTGTCGCTGATGCAAATTTATAGAAAAATTGTCAGAAAAAAAGGGATGAAACACTGCCAAAAATAGAATATGTTACAAAAAAAAAAAATCAATAAAAACTATAAATTATTAAAAAAATATATATCAATGTGTGTTTTTAAATTTTTCTTCGATGACAGCTGATTTCAACTATGTGGGAAGATATATTTCGAAAAAGTTTATTAGGTCTTTCTTTGCAATTTCAGGTCAAGCTATGGTACCGAACACAAATAAGTTTTCAAAATCAGGTAAGCTATCAAACTGAATACAGCTATGGGACTCAAGTAAGAGATCGAAGTGGCAAGCGTTCAACTGATGTAACTTTCAAAATCAAGTAATCTATAAACAAGTAAAAGTGTTTTCATCGGTCTTGCCGATGCTTTGATACCCTCCACTGTATGTACTGAATAGGTACACGCATGTGTCTAATATTGGTTTTGTATGGGAGGTACGAGAACTACTTGACCGACATAGACAATTTTTAATACCAACTTGACAACTCTAAAAACAAGTCCTCTCACAAAATTTCATTCACCTAAGTCGATTCGTTTGGACGCTATCGTGCTTTCAACAGACAGAGAGACACATGGGTCTAATAGTGGTTTTGTATGGGAGGTATCAGAACTACTTGACCGACATAGCCCATTTTTAATACCAACCTGACGACGGTAAAAATAAGTCCAATCGCAAAATTGCATTCGCCTATGTCGATTTGTTTAGACGCTATCGTGTTTTTAACAGACAGATAGACGGACAGACAGACGGACATGGCTAAATCGATTCAGAATGTGATCCTGATTCAGAATATATGTATATACTTTATAGGTTCTCCGGTGAATCCTTCTCGGCGTTACAAATGTAATGACAAAGTGAATATACCTTCCTGTGGAGGGTATACAAAAACTTAGAATATCGTAAGTTTTCGAAATCTCAAAACCGACAATGCAGCTTTCAAAACAGCTTGTCTTTTGGTTGGGTGGTTTTAGGTGGTCCCCGGTGATGTGCACAGTGCACCTAGACCAAAATACTTCTTCAGCATTGTTTTTTTGGGGATACGACCGACGTAGCCTTTGAATATGGCTACCGGTTACACAGTGTCGGGTCGGGTGGGTTGTGGCGTTTGTTAGTGGGGCAATGGTGCCTTTCCTGTATTTTAGAAGTCCGGTGGATCTTTTATGTTCTTGGCAGTGTTGGGACTTGAGAGTAGGCAAAAGGTGGTAGGTATAATTGGGAAACCAAAAAGTGGTACAAAGTGGTAGATTTTTAAGACATATCTACCATAAATACCGCAAAAAAATTAAATAACGCTCTTTACTTCTGTTAACAGTGGCACCCTCTCACGTTTTTCAAGAGTCATCAAATCAACTTAATTGAGCAACTCAAAAAAATTGGCAAGAACGAGCAATTTTCAAAAATTAGATCGGAACAAAATGTAAGAAGTGTGTTTGAATTTTTATTAGGTATAGGTTTTCAAACTTGTAAATGCATACAAGTCGGCATTTTCCAAGGTCTTTCGGAAATGCCAATTTCTTTATGTGCCTTCTCTTAGTTTCGATTTTAAAAAGGAAGGTCGGGATCGTCAAGCAATCTTAGGTATTGGCCCGTTATAGTTTCTGTGAAAATTGGTCAAAATTGAACAAAGGGGCCTGACGCCTCCCATACAAAAAACATTCTTTATGGGGTCAAACTGAATGACGTTAAAATTCGATAACCGCTGGGCCGATTTTCATGATTTATATACAGTCGGGTAAATTTTTCAACCACTCGGTTTCTATGCGTGCATGATGGAAAATAAGTCTTATAATGTGTGGGTATTTTTTATTATTTGCGTTATTGTTCCATTTTTTTTCTTCAATTTGAAAAAGTGGTAGAATTTTGGATTGAGCAAAAAGTGCTAGAAATACCCCTTAAGTGGTAGAAGTCCCATCACTGGTTCTTGGCGATATGTATTAGCTTAGAGGTTTAAAGCAAGAGGAGGTATTTTGCAAACGACTTTGGCGCTGTAATGTTGGATACGTTTATACTATAGGTACTATACTATACTATTTTGCAATCTGGTTAAGGTTTGTGTAGCAATCTACCAATACCTTCGATTTTATGTTTATTTAGATTTTTTTAATACATAGGTTTTTTAATTTATAAGCTCATTCAGACACAAAGATTGGGGAAAACTATTTAACTTACAAGTTATCCAAAAACGCACACAACAATTTTACGCTTTTGTTTTACATAATGTTTATAACTTGGGCCTATATACGTAATGGGGGTCCCTTCACACTACAAGAGTCCGATTCAATCACAATCAGTGCGAAACAAGGTGAATCTGATTCGTGAAGCCCATGTCTTCACAGCAGCCGAGCCGAAACCGGTGAAAGAGTTATCGGTATCGCACTATTTTCTTTACCAGTTTTAAATTTATGGTCCGATTCACGACTGAAGAGCGGAAGAAGATTCTGGCGGATTGAACTGAATCGGTGCGTATTCGGAATGATTGCATTGTTGCCGAATCTTGGCGAATCAGATTTGTCTTGTTTGTGATCGATTCGAATTCATTTCGTGTGAAGGGGTCCTTAGGGAAGTAATACGAAATAAGGCAGGCAGCAAGCTACAACCACAAACTTTCCAACACTCTCTATAAATTTTCTGTCCCTCCTATTGTGACTGTGGGTGTCGATAGTCGATCGTGGATCGACAACTGTGATTGTCGATTGCGATTGATATTTGCCGTTTTGACAGTTGCTTGTAGTCGATTACAAATGTCTGGTCGATAGCTAAAACCAATCGACGCAATCGACAATTGTCGTGACGATCACTGATCGACAATCACAATAAGGGTCTGTCTCTAAATATCTATATGTTCAAGCGAAAGTCCAGACTATAGAAATGGCTGCTTGCTGTTAAAAAGTCACATCCAATTCTCAAGGTTCAAGTGCATGCGTGCTTCGTTTATTTTAACTAGACACAAATATTTTCACACGCTACCATACTCCGTAGCCAGCTTTTAGGCAATAGGTTTGAGCTGACCATTCTGCCAAGAAACTTATTTCAGAAGATCTTGAAGCACATAAACGCTTTAAACTTTCCCTTGTATCCATATTATTGCGAGACCTCTTAAAGGCATACTTCTTTTAAACACCACTGTGAGATGTTAGACTGTCAAGTTGTGCGCACATAGTTTGAACGCTTTTATCGACGCAGCTTTCAACTGCTGCTGCATCAAATAGATAACTATGGTATTACCATACCAACACTGCCTGGGGTTTCATTATACTAGCTCTCACTAAAGCGTAAACAAATCCCATTCCTTAGGCGATGATCCTCCAACAGTTGGCTTTCGGAAGAGCTTAAACTTTTTTTTTTTGCACATCACTTTATATTTCATGTTTGCATGCACGCAGCATTCCCCTTCTCCACAAAAACGGAATCGAGAAAAAAATTTATACAGACAACGCAACGGATAAGAGGAAGAAAAAATGGGGAACAAGATGTGCACCTAGCACCTGTACCAAAACCACACCTGGTCGCATGTTAATTCATCTCTCTCGCAAGTCAGGCACACATCCTTAATTCAGGTTCAACCACCGACGATCTCCTTTCGGCATCCAAATGTGTATGCCCACTTCAGCACAAAAACTGATAATTGATGCCTTCGACGAGGCATGAGATCGGCAGCGGGTCTTGGCCAGCAGTTGCTGTCAGAAACCAAAAGGAGCCATAGCCATAGCATCCATGCCCCGGCATCCCCAACTGCTTTGCATTTCCGAAATGATCACAAAATCTCTAATTGATGTTCTTGGCCATGAATTGAATGATTCGGAACTTGGCAGCGAAAAAAAAGGACTCGAGAGTGAAATTTGCGTTTAAACTTTTTGTTAGTCTTCCAGAATTCCGATCTTTTTCAAGGCTTCGGAGCAGATACTACCTATATACATCGTCATCTTGATCGCTGGGTTGGTTGGTCGATTAATGTCCAAACAGCATCAGCTGCAGCGGCGACCACAGGAGCTATAGGCAGACACCGCAAATAGACATTGATCGTCGATTGGCCTGAATCGATGTGGCTTTATGATTAGGCCGCTGCACGCAAGCACAGGCATTCAGCCACTGATTGGCGGTTGGGATGATCTCTCTCTGCGCACCAGCGCAGTGGCTTTATGATATGTTTGTTCGGTTGTCAATTGCTGGGATTAAGTCCTGATATTCCAAGTCCTTTGCATTTAGAAGGCATCAATTAGGCTGATCTGTGTCTTCGTCTTGGCCATTGAACCTGATGCTCTCTTCGACGATGTCGACCACTCGATTAAATTGCCTTCGAAGGTATTCCACGAATTGAACTTACTATTCATGCGACGAGGATACCTATACTCATATATATAGTTGTCCTCCAATTAGGCGGCGATGTTTCGTCCGCCAAGAAGTTCATAATTTTCTCGAAAAGGACTCAAACGCGTACTGAGTCGTCCTAAATCATCCGTTGTAGCCGAATGCCAATGCCACAACAACTGAAACTGACACTGAAAAAAGAGTGCGGTTGCCCACAGCGAGGACATCCCGCAATGCCGCAAGAAAGAGGTCTTCATTAAATCCCGAACATGGATACGTACAAATCGAATGACGTTTGAGTGAATATGTCAGTGGATACATCTCTGGCGATTGGATGTGGATGCCACACAGAAGAGCGCAGCAGTTCGCTATACATCCAATCCCACTTAATCTGCGCGAACAACTTCATTGTGATCCCCCAGAGGAGCGCAGAATGCATTTTATTGAGCCCTGATTGACGCATATCCTTTGGAGGATTTGAGTAATGATCTCTCCGCGTCGCTGTGCCGATCGCAGCTGGAATGCCAAATTTGACCAAATTCCAGTCGCGCCGGTGTGGTCCGTGCGCGCTTTAGTTAGATTGATCCGCTTTGTAAACGTATTCGCTTCATTATTGTCGCTCGTTGATAATGATGTTGTGGCTGCTGGGACTGTGCTGCTGGTGCTTCTGCTGCCAATGTTGATGAAGACCCCTGGGGACATTTGATCACTAAATAAATGGTATTCCCCCGGGAGAGTGTATCCAATTTCAGAGGCATCTTATGGTGGTGTGTTCTTGGTTGGTCCGCTACGCATGCCGCCTGCCACCGGTCATCGGGTTCGCTTTGGTTGCTGAAATATCAAGGTTCGCTGACTTCGAGCGAATAGTAGTTAAGTTAGTTGTTGGTGCTGTTCTGCGTAATGGGTGATGGTGAGGTTGTTGTCTGCCATTTGTAAATAATTGTGGTATCTCCATTATAGGAGGAGAGGCCAACCTAAATATGCCTGGCATAGGGAGATTTATAAAGGCGTCTTTGAAAACTAATTGATTTGCAATTCGTTAATAAATTTCTGGCTAATCAATGATGCAGTTTATCTTCATGAAAGGGCAACTCTCACTTATGCTGAGCATCAGCACCTTTGGGGGACTTTATTATTAAAAGATGGACGTATACATATGAGTAGGCTATATTGAAAACGGTTCAATATCGATAATTCACAGATTTTGTAATATTGATCCATTTGGTATATTCTGCGAAAAAAAAACCAAACGAATTACCACTGAATAGGGATGAACCAATTCGACGACGATGGCCGTAGCAGGTTTAACACATTTCATTAACCTTTCATTTGGATTTGATTTTTAACATAATTGCTTTTTTGCTTACCACTTTGGAAAAAAGCATCTAAATCAGGGGTTCCCAATCTTTTCGATACTGCGACTCCCTAATACAGGTTATCTATGCTATTTTTGCGACGCCCTTATAAAGGTTTGTCCTGGAACAAAGCACAGATATCTGAATAGAAACTGAGCTTACTGCGATGAAGATTCACTAAAGGGTTTTTCAATGACGGTTGGTCGACGTTGAATAATGGAATAAAACAAGTTGTGTGAGAGGTATTAACGAATCCCATGCATGTCATT
This sequence comes from Cheilosia soror, assembly GCA_949372485.1. Lineage (NCBI taxonomy): Eukaryota > Metazoa > Arthropoda > Insecta > Diptera > Syrphidae > Cheilosia > Cheilosia soror. The sequence goes on from OX443561.1 coordinate 5,170,851, forward strand.
ATTTCATGGAATATAACACCATGTCCAATAATGTCCGCCGCAGCTTTTCACGTTGTCACGAACGGATCCGAGTTGTCCAATCTGCCGCATAGATCCGGCTGAATTTGAGCGATGGCATTGGTTAGGTATGTTGGTCGATTGCGTTTTATTCGCATTGAGCTGCGTCTGCAGCAAGAAAAATCTATCGAGGTTAAATCGCACGATCGTGGTGGCCAATTTACGTCACCTCTGCTAGAGATGACCAATGACCATACCCTCAAATCGTTCATGCAGAATGACCATCGTAGAGTCTGCTGAATGATACGTAGCCACGTCTTACTGGAACTACATGCCATCAATCGGTTCTGTAGCGCTCGCCGTTGATGGTAATGGCCTTACCAACGTCAGTTTCAAGAAAAAGTACGGAGGAATGCCGCCGCCGATGCAGCCGGTCTAAAATCCGCACCAAACAACTTTTTATGGCTGCATTGCCACCTCGTGTGGGTTGGCGTCATCCTATATACGGCAATTCGGCTTGTTAACATAGTCATTCATCCAAAAATGTGGCTCGTCGCTAAAGATGATTTTTCTATTGTCATTATCCTTAACTTTGTGCTCCTGGGTCAGTTGGATCTTAAACGGGTATATGCCCAAGTCCCGACGCAAAATTCGCCAAGTTGAAGTCCGCAAAATACCGACTTCTTGTGCACGGCAAAACACAATGAGCAACATCGACCCGACCCGAAATTTTTTTCAAATCGAACTCAAAGCTGATGGAACGTCGAGTACAGGCGACCTTGCGACTCCCCTAGGATAGCCCCACGACGTACAGTTAGGGAACTCCTGATCTAAATAAAATAAATATATTGCGCAAAAGGATCATAATTAGGTAGGTACTCTAGCCCTTGCTTCTCCCAACCATTCGTTTGTGTTAGTTTTTTTTTTTATTTTTTGAGACGAATGAAAGTAACCTACAATTTTATGCCGAGTACAAACGGCTGAATTGAGAAGCTTTTTCGTTATAGGTACCCTAAGATGTTTGCCATTGTCAGACATTCGCGAGAGGTGGCGCAGTGGAAACAACCTTAAGATGCAATTTGTGTTTTCCGGGGATCGAACCTGGGAGACCCCTCGCACGGTAGTCCAGCACACTAACCATTGATCCAGCCCACAAAAAAAGCCTACAAAAATTAATTTTATAATTTAGAAGTCATATCTGTCAGTCTAAATTGGAATAATCTAAATTTCCTGCACTCATTCGTTCTCCTTGTGTACCTCTTTTTTTACTTGGCTTATTTGTCAAATAATAACAGAACTGAACAAGGATTCTTCTACTTTGCTGCACTATGACTCGCCGCCGATAGATTAGCAAGAAGCGTGTAAAATGTTCCATACTGCAGTATCTAACTTCATGTTCCAAATTCGTTCACCGAATTCTGCAGTACATCTTCTGTGAGCGCTAGTGTAAAAGCGACCATACACTATACACATTAAATACGAAATAATAAAAACAAATAGCAATACTAAAATAAAACTAACATCCAAGGCTGCGACAATCTTTTAGAACTTTTCTCTGTGCATTGCCTATAATATCCGTGTAGGTACGAGTCTCCATATCTGGTTGTGTTTGGGTCCTCTATAGAACACACCATGTCCTGTTCGTTGGCAGAGAACATGAACACATTCCATTTGAAATTCATCACATGATTTGGGATTCACTGAATGTCCTTACTGCAGATAAAGTTTTGTAAAATAAGGGGTTGCAATTCGTTTTGTTTTCGGCATTGTTCCTTCGATAGAATTTTTAGTTTTTTTTTTAACAAACAAGAGTGGTGAATTGAATTTTTAAGAATGCAACACACATAATTTGTTGCCAATGAAAATGTTCCCTATTATCTGTTATGTGATGAATTCGTTAAGTGAATACATACTAAATAAGTCTGTTCTGCTACTTTTGTAGTAAAAATGGAAAAGACTGTCAAAATGGCAATGGTGGGCCTGGGCGGTAGGGTGAATTCTCTCTAAAAGAGAAAAACGTACGAAAACGTTAGGGAATGTTTTCGTAGTAAAATCTATGAAAAATGGCATATGGAAGAGTTTGTACTGAGTACTGACTGAAGAACAAGAATTCGAGAAGAAAACCAAACTACATTATTTCGCGGCCGTCTGATACCACTTTTAAGGTTCCGTTCCCATAATGACAAAACGGACCCAACTAACATTTCAACTTCCTTAAGGCACAAATGTTTCAGATCCGACAGGTCAAGGCTTCTTTAGAGCTTCTGTAAAGCTTCTAGCAGAAGCAAACTCTTTATCGAAGTCTTGACTTGTATAACAACTTCATTAAGGCCTTTTAGAAAAATAAGATGAAGCTTTAAAGAGCAATTAAATTCATAGCTTCGTTTATTGTAGTTATCGAAAGAAGAAGAACTTACAGTTTCTATAAAGCTTCGATTAAATATTATTACACAAGCTTCTATAAGTAAACTTGTATAAAACTTCAAAGAGTCATTAATCGAAACTTTACGGAAGACTTCTTTGTGGCTTGCATTATTCTACTAGCGAAGCTTTATAGATATGATGGGAGGAAGAATAAATCATCGTAGGCAAACATTTCTTCAGTTTGGTTAAAGGTCCGAAGATAAATATGTAATGCTTCCGAAGGTAAATATGTAATGCGAATGGAACTCTTATCAAAGCTTGTTTTGATAATAGAGAAAAGTTTGAACTGGTTAAGTTTTAAGTTTGTAAAATGTATATTACAGGTAGCGCATATGATGAGTAAGAACTTCTGATACTTAGAAGTCTGGGTTCGAATCCCGCGGTAGTTCGGGTTTTTTTCTTTCGTTCTATAAATTTGTTACGTCTTTTCATGTTTCATTCCAGGCTAAAAGAATCCCAAAGAGAGAGAATAAATAAAACAATACAGAATAACAATAAACCACATTCATTCATAGTCAGTTAATACTACTTTAATAATTACCAAATAAATGAAAAAATAAATAAAATGAATGGAAATGAAACATCTTTTTTTTTACAAATTCGTAGTTTCGGTAAAGCTTCGATTATTGAGCTATTAGAGTCCTAATAGAAATCGTTTTAGAAGCTTTATAGATAAAATGCTTTCGATAAGTGTTCGCCTTTCGGACCTTACCGAAGTTTTATAGGATTCTTTTGGAAACTAAAAGTAATCCTCTATTGAAGCTTATCGAAGCTGAAATGTTAGTTGGGGAGCCTTATTGTTTTCGCTACGATGTCTGTCCATTTGTCCGAACCCAACAAGCCAATTTTGTTCCTAGGTCTATCTCAAGAACTAATTGACGTAAGAAGGCACACAACATCCGGTATAACCTGAACCTCTAGTTAAACGACAAATACCAATGACAGCGATAGATTAATTGGTTTTGGAGTGAACAAAATATTTTACTCCATACAAAAAACTGTTTAATTTTGTACCTACCTAGATCTATGAAATCAAAGAACAACCGACTTTTCAAGACATCAACTCTGGCCAAGTACGGAACTCGCACTTGGCCGGTTTTTATATCTACCAATTTGTTTCTCAAATCGCAGGGTATCAAAACACCAATGTAAATAGTTGTTACTCGCACATGCCAAACAGTACAATACAATTCAAATCATCTGTCAATCGTCACTGTCAGGCGACTGATAGTTTTTTCAACTACAAGAAATTTGATGAGCAAAACTAGTAAGATTCTTCGTGGGGGGCAGTGCTGCCAGGTCGCTTTAACCACTCGGAAATAAATCAATTCACAAAAAGCGCTAGACTGCGCTAGATTTTATTTTCATCAACAGAGTAGGAACATAATAGGCATACATTTTAATTAAAAAAAAACTGCAAAATTTCGATTTCAAAAATCAAATTGATAAATTTTTGCATACATATCTCTATTTTGACATAAAGGGTTTTTCAACAGGGATGCTACAAAAGTAGAGCGACAGGGACAGCAAACGACGCCGAATTTCTTGACGCTCTTTTGACATTTCTCTTCAGTATAAGGTTTGCCATTTCATGATGGAAAGATATACGAGCCAACAACGAGTCGAAATTATTAAAATTTACTACCGAAATTCGGAGTCAGTGGCCTCAACGTTAAGAGCGCTACGTCCAATTTATGGTCGTCATAATCGTCCTAGCAGATCAACAATTGAGAATTGAGCGTCTAGTGGAAAAATTTGAATCCACAGGCACAGTCGTGCGATTTGACGCCGTTAGACTATTTCGTGTGGGGCTACGTCAAGTCTATGGTCTATGCCAACAAGCCAGCGACGATTGATGAACTTCATACGAATATCGAACGTGAAATTGCAGCAGTATCGGCCGATTTATGCTTGAAAACCGTCGAAAATTGGGTTCAGCGTCTGGACTTCTGCAAGCGTGCCCGTGGTGGCCATGCAAAAGAAATCGATCTTCATACATAATGGCATCGAACGTACTTTCACAGGAATAAAGAATTTCATTGATATCCAAAACCGTTTTTGTTTTATTTAAAAAAACTTTTGTAGCGCTCTTATTGAAAAACCCGTTACATATAATTAATTATAAAGGCCGAAAAACACATTGAACTAAGCAATTTTAAATTCTGGGTATAGTTTGTACGGATGCATGTGATTGGGTATATTTTTGTCTTAAAATTTTATGAGCTCCTGCTCAACAACAGAAGCATTGGCTGTCCTATTTCAATTAGATTTTTTTTTAACTTTTTAGTATTCTTTAGCTTTTTTCTGTGATGTCACTTTCATATCTAATAAAAATCTTTGAAGAAACAATAAACAAATCAAACAATTTAATTCGAAACTGATGTGTAGATATAGTTACTGTCACTAAGGAGATGCAGAAGTAATAAATAAGAAAGAGGTATTCAGTAATTTGAACCCTAAACGGAGATTCACATGAATTATGGGGCGATGTCATGTTAAAGTTGAGTACTACGTTCTAATATTTTCGAGTGGAGCTTCCGTAGGTATAAAAGTTATTTAAATAAAAAGCGCCAGAAATTCCGCCAAGAGCTAACACTTTTTAAAGCGCACTGAATACCTTACATTACAAAAACCGCCAGATCTAGCGCCGAAAGCGCTAAACTGACAACACTGGGGGGCAGTGATGGGACTTCAACCACTTCAGTGGTATTTCTACCACTTTTTGCTCAACCCAAATTTTCACCACCCTCCAATCCAAATCTGCCACTTTTTCGGATTGAAAAAAAAAAAAAAAAAAAAAAATGGAACAATAACGCAATAAATAATAAAAAATACACACACACACTATAAGACTGCACGCATAGAAACCGAGTGGTTGAAAAATGTACCCGACTGTACAGAAATCATGAAAATCGCCCCAGCGGTTATAGAGTTATAACGTCATTTAGTTTGACCCCATTAAGGATGTTTTTTGTATGGGAGGCGCCAGGCCCCTTTGTCCAATTTTGACGAATTTTCATTTGACCGACGATCCCGACCGTCATTTTTAAAATCGAAACTCAGAGGAGGCACATAAAGATAAACAAATACAAATTGGCACTTCCGAAATATGGAACCTTTGAAAATACCGACTTGTTTGCATTTACAAGTTTGAAAACCTATACCTAATAAAAATCCAAACACACTTCTTACATTTTCTTCCGAGCTAATTTTTGAAAATTGCTCGTTTTTGACAATTTTTTAAAAGTTGCTCAAGTTGATTTGATGACTCTTGAAAAGCGTGGGAGTGTGTCGCTGTTAGCAGAAGAAAAGAGCGTTATTTATTTTTTTGCAGCATTTATGGTATGTTTTCAAAATCTACCACTTTTTGGTTTCCCAATATTAATATGTCTGATATCATACTTAATGCCAAATTATCTTTCTAATAAAGTCAATACCATGGTCGTTCTATTTGTCAAGTCCACCAATAGTTATTTAGAACTAAGCAACTAATTTATAAGACTTATTTATAAGTCTGCGCAGTAGCGCAGTGGTTAGTGTGTTGGACTACTGTGCGAGGGATCCCAGGTTCGATCCCCGGAAAACCCCAAATTACATCTTAAAGTTTTTTCTACTGCGCCACCTCTCGCGAACGTCTGACAAACATCCGAGAGTATGCCTGTCATGAAAAAGCTTCTCAATTGAGCCGTTCGGTCTCGGCATAAAATTGTAGGTCCCTTCCATTCGTCCCAAAAATAGAAACTCACACAAAACGAATGGTTGCGAGAAGCTAGGCCTTGGGTGTCACCCGCCTGTTGCGCCACCTATTTATTTATTTATTTATTTATTTAAGTATATATTCCACTACTTGTCAAAAACGAGATTAGGGAGCTGAACATGCCTATGAGAATTGATTACTTCCAGACAAGAGGAATGGTGAAATCGTGATTTTCACAGACGGATTCATGATGGGGGCCGGAATCTTTTCAGAAGATCATGGAACTAGCCCGTCACATTAGCCTCCGGAAACACACTTCAGTATACCAGGCTGAGATGATTGCCTCGCTGCATGCGTTGGATTACTTGCTTGAGAGCCATGTGGAAGGAAGAAATATCCTAATAGCACTGGAAAACCAGGCGGTGATTAGATGCATGGAGCGGACAACCATCACAACATCACTGGCACCCTAATGTGTATTCAAGCTTAATAAGTGTTCATCTAAAAATCAGGTAACACTGACTTGGGTACGATGACATATAGGGATCTACGGCAACGAAAAGGCGGACTCCCTTGCAAAACAGAGGTCAACTGAAAATTTGCTGGGACCAGAACCATTCTCTCCAATTGGTAGAGGAATGGTAGAACAGCTGATTCACAAATGGATCACGGCAGAACACCTGAGAAGGTGGTCAACCGTGGAGCAATGTAGACAAGCTAAAATGGCAATACAATGGCCGACCTGCTCCACTCAGACAAAGGTTCTAAGCATGAGTCGAGGAACATTGAAGTGGCGTTAACTACAGGTCATGGCAATTTCGGGTATCATTTAACGAAGATGGGCCTTAGAGAAGATGATACTTGTAAGCTATGCCTGTAGGAATCTGAGACAGCGGCACATATATTGTGTCAATGTTCGGCTTTGGCTGTTGGGAGAATGAGGATCTGGAAATAACATTGGGTCCAGACCTATTGGATGAAACAGATCTCATATAAACAGATGCTAGCGTTAACACTAGGAATCGAACTCAGGGAAGAACCCTGGAGAAGTCCAGAGAGTCTCTCTGGGTAGGGTTTATAGTGGTAGGGAGACGAAAAGAGACCCAACAATGGTGGTCTGATATGAATATCTCTCGAAAGTTTTATATATATATTCCACTAGGAAAACATTTGAGTCACCCTGTCTATAAGTGCTTCGACATCAATCGACCAAGCGCCTACTCTATCAATAGTTGAGCCTATTGAGTGATTACCACTACTAAGTCACCAATTTTTTAATACAAAACAGAGGATAGCAACTGAAATGTAATTTTTGTTGCTTACAAAGTTTTGTCTATCTTTCAAGTCTTATTTTCCTTTTTTACAATTTTTATGATAAATTGTATAAAATCAATTTTTCCACGCCAACAAGACAAATCTCTGCAAACACTACACTTACTCATAAAAAAACTTTACTAAAACCTTCGAAAAAAGTCCTCCCAGAAAAAGAATGCCAAGAGATGCATTCCAAAAAGTCTGACAGAAGTCTTGGACTATAAAGCCAAAAACAAAAATATAACAGAAAAAAAGGTACATGCTAGTCTGAAATGTTACCCTTTCCGGAAATTATCATGGGTTTCTTGATGCCCGGAGCTCCCCTGAACTCGGCGCCAGTGCAAATCCAAAAATGGTAGGTAATGATAGTTCTGATCTCTGATGGTATGGAATAATTTTCTTCCTCCAGACAAGAAGTAGATTCCTACCTTTACTCACCCTAGTAGCCAACCCTTGTTGTCCTTGATTATGAGAATGTTGTTTGTATTTTAACATTTTTTTGTATTTAACCATCTACTGCATGTCTGACTTCGACTGGTCTTGACCTACTAGGTATAGGTAAGGTACCCTTAACTTTAGGCCTCTTGCAAAAAAGTGCTTAATGGCGTCGTTTTTTCAATACTTCTCCAAAGAAATAATATTTATAGAGGCTATAAAGAAAGCCATTCACATAGGTATACTCATGATATCATTGGAAACTTTTAAATCTACTTCAAAAGGCTGCCATAATCACTGAAGCATGCTACGGCAATTTCGCCTGCAACCTCTTCAGACTAAAGTTGGTCTGCATCTGCATGCCGACTGCCAAAATTGCGGAATGATTACGATCGAAGGAAAACTCCACGTGGAATCAAAAGTTTTCCGGTTTTTTTTTAATTCTCTAAAGGTATACCACTCGAATAGTTTGGCCAAGGACATCGCCATCACCATTACCTTGAAATAGCGAGACATCGTGCAAAGCACGCTTACCTCGTTTTCAATTCGAAATGCCCAATTTCATTCAGCGACAAGGATCTCTTATCCACCAGCTGAAGAGTTTGAAATACGAAAACTGTTTGATTTGAGAGAGGTGTCAGAGTCAGGCGAATACAAGGATAATTTGTTTTTGCAAATAAATTTAAAATGTTGCCCAAAGGAATTGCACTAGCTTTGATCGAGGTTTTTGTGTAATAAATTTAAGCATAGTATGGTGCATTTCCCTTTTCCATTTATTTCACGTTATACCTTGTACAAGCATGTATGCGAGCGAGTATTGAGTGTAATAAAAGTAATAAAACAAATAATAAACAACGCATACAAACCCAACGCTTGCACAAGGACTATGCGGGGACATTTTTATGTGGAAGTATTTTTGGCTCTGTTTTGGGCTGTACAGGGTTTCGCTGACTTTTCCAGGATCGGGTGGTTCTATTTATTTTTTGTTTCGTGTGATTTTTGTGGGGAATCCGCGTGTCGTTGCCAGACAACAGCAGTGAATAAAATTTTATTATGAAACTTTTTCCTGAACGTCCTTGTTGTTGTTGCTTTAGAGCTGTATTGTTCTTTTTATGTTTTTTTTTTTTATCAGCTTGACTGCCATATTCTGTTTTATTTTTTGTCGTTCGTTTTGCATTTAACCAAAGAGTAAAAATTCCAGTTGGAAGTCAGAGTGCATCTGACAAACGGATATGAGCGCACAGGTGCGGAAATACAAGGGATAGAACCGTTTGCATGTGAGGGCGGTGGGTATAGTAGGTGATAAACAAGGTATGCTTTGTGTGCATTGACGGCAGCAAATTTGTACTGTAATTCAGGAGAAATGTATAGATACCCTTTGATAGAGGCGGTAGGTTTTGTTTTTTTTTTCTTTTCTCAGAATCATGGACGGTAACCAGGACCAAAAGTTTAACCTAAGAGAGAGAGGAAGGACATATAAATTGAAAAGATTTTCGAAGGAAGAACATAAATTAGGAAATCCTATAAAGAACAGAGCTGTAACCAACTGACCTGGTCTGCATGATGATGTTTCAGTCAAAACGGGGTGCTTTCCTCGTTTCGAGTGAAATAACTCGAAAAGGATATCACTTTAACAAGGATATGCACTGTTGGGTTGTGCCAATTAAAATCATCATTTTGGACATTTCACGTTTGAAGGTAGAGTTCATGGGGAAAAAAAATCTTTTAGTTAATTGGAGGTCAAATGCCAGAACCCGGAAAGTAAGAGTCGACGCATTTGCTTGTAAATAAAATTTCTAAAGGAATTGGTGCTGGGCCAATTAGGTTTTTTATATATCTGTATAGGGATCATAACTGAAGGCTTTGGAAACTATAGAATATACTTTTAGTATGTCCATGACATACATAAGTCGTTTAAAATTTTGCAAAATATTTTACCTGTCAAGAAAGGACGTGAAAATTCACCACGGTCAGTCAGAAATCTTATCTTTTATCTAAATTAAATTCAAATTACAAATGCGAGACTATTGATCGCGGATTTAAATAAAATTTAGTAGACAGTTAGAGGTAGGGGAAACTGGGGTACATTTGACCATTAATTTTGAAAGGTCTGTATTTCCTAAACATATTTCTTTTATAACAAACTTTACCAATTTTTAAAATTTTTTATCTAAAAATAGTCATTTTGTCAAAAGTGCCCCCAGGACGGGGCACCTTTGACTTTACAAGGGGAACATTTGACAATAACAATTTTAACCTATAATCTTGTGCAAAAAGTATTAGCGGGGTCTGTTGTTTGAATGGAAAGAAAATGCAAACGTTTATTAAGTGATTTATTAAACAATATATGAAGAAAAACTAAATAAATAGTAAGTTTATAATCTTAAGCAAAAAAAAATAATTTAATTCATTTCATTCATTGTCCAAGGTTTGGAAGAAGCCATCAACCGTTGATTTTGTAAAACCTTTGAGTCTGGGTAAGCTCATATGTTCGGGCTTTCGTAGGGAAAGTTCAATAATTCGTTTTAAGAAACCGTAAGGCCTATCGTCTCCAGATTTTTTGAAATTTCTCAACTTGGAGGGCAGCTAATATTATTTTTCTTGATAAATTCATAATATAATTTTTTTTTAAGTTTCGTTTGATAAGGCAAAAAGAACACTTTTTCAAATATTCTACCTATTCCTTTCCTTCTCTTGTAGCTAAAGGTTATATTTCGATAGAAAAGCGAAATCTTGGTCTCTACTTTTATTGCCCGAAACCGACCAAGCTTTTAAGGGATCCTGCTCTTTCATACGCATTATCAATGTGGTTCTATTCACCCCATATTCATCAGCTAGCATACGTTTTTACGCATTTCTAAAATCAAAAACACAAATATAAAGATAAGATATCAATGTGGGCATATTTAACAAATGTCAATTGTGCCCATTTGCAAAAGTCAAAAGTGCAACAAAAGTTACAACTTTTTTTCTTTTTTTTAATAATTAATGTTATTCTTGCACAAAACTGACTTTAATTTATAAAAACTTTAAGAATAGTGCCATCATAATATTGTATCACAACAAAGAAAACACTTTTATTAAGTTCACAATCACTTACTTACCGGTGGTCAAAAATTACATCAAATTTTGAATAAGAACAAGAACACGCTTTAGTCCGAGAAGAGTTGAAGCAAAACTGTCCAAAGTTCATAACGTTCCTTTAAATCCAATTAGGCTTCGTTCTCAATGCCAACTTTTCTTCTTAAAGACTGTGTTCACACCAAAACTCGCAAAGTCAAATGTGCCCCATTGCCAAATGTACCCCAGTTTACCCTATAGATAGTATATATCCTTTTTACCAAAACTGGAAAGAACGGCTTTTATGTCTCTACGAAGGAAATTTACAAGCTTGCTGGTCATGTAACCAAAGGGGTTTTCGAAAAGTGGTGTCCTTTTGGTTGATTATTTGTAATGATGACGAGTACCTATTCATTCTCTGTCTTGATGTAGGGCGCTGATTCAGGTTATGTGAATGTTTTGGCACCGAGTATGGGAGATTTATAAAGAAGGAAAAATTGCATCACTTGCATTGCAAAACCCCACCTTCAAATCTCTAAACGTTAGAAAATACTAATCGGTAAACACTATGGAGATGCCAACTGCATTTGCAGCCCTTTTTTTGAAGTTGGAAATATACTTCGTTCCCCCAACTTCTCTGAAGTAATGCTCCTGTTTAAAAATATTTGAAAAAAATATGGTGACATTGAAACAATCATATTCATATCTATATCAATTTCTATGACATCCCAGGAAGACTCCTTCTTCTTCCTTTGTTTTTTGTTCGGCGAGGTTATGATAAGGGCTGTAGAGATCATTACTCTCCAATTTTACCGCATCTCTACTGGTCCGCCTGTGGAACTCGCCAGTTCCAGGAACGTTATCAGCGTGTAGGACAGGGATTTTTCCACAGTTCTGATGAGTGAAGGTAACTCCAGTAGTAGTCCACCACAAGGATTCATGGCACTATAAGTAGTAGACACATGAGCATGACTCGGAGAGTGATCCGTATTACTTTAAGGTGTGCTAGCAGATGACTCATTGATGCTGATAAGTGCTATATATTGTCCTTCTAATACATATCATATAAGCTATAAACACAGTTGCAAAATAGAAGCAATTTTGAATCAAGTTATACAAGCCAACAATTTACCTTGATTTCTAGATCATCCTGCAGTCAAAGGCGCCAGTTAACAAAGCAATTCCCATCCCATTTGGGGAATCTTCTGAAGAGGCAATCAATTACTTCAAAATTCCATACCCAGCTAATTAATTTCGCCAGCAGCCAGACAGACGCGACGTACAACCAAACCAATCAGACAGACAGACATTCCCCCCATATTTGCGCAACAATCGCTCGCGTGTACTCGCACTTTGGTCTATTTTAAATCATCGAATTTAGGGATCGGTATAAACGAATCAGACTCAGCGTGTAGCCCTTTATGGGTATACCGTCCAAAGAATACACAACTGAGATGCCCTCATGCGACCCCCATATCCATTGCCATCCCATAGATATACACACACTCGCTAGCATAGGTATATGGATCTTGATCGTTCACGCAAAAAAATAAAATTGCGCAGCAGTAAATACTAAAAATCGAAAAATTTTGCGTGGGCCTCCTGCAGTTCCGAGAACCGCCACATCCCTGCATAATGTAACTTGGTGTTAAATAGTTTTTCGCTTCGCAATCCTAGATCGGATCTTAAATGATCCGACCATACCTTGCCCACCACACCAACACCACACTGATCTAGGTAGGACGAAGCGCGCATCCAGCTATCATCGTCATCATCATCATCATCGTCATCATCATCATCATTATCATCATCAGCAGCAGCATCATCATGATCCGCAGCAACATCAACAGCCCAGTTGAATGAAAATACTTGATGGCGCCAAAAAATTTGCCATTAGTAGTGTGGCATACATGATGCATGCGCATGCAACATAGGCAACACCTACTCATTTTCCCAGGATGTTCTTGTTGGCAGAAGAGACGGCTGGCAAAGCCGACCCCGACGTCCAAAAAGAACCAGAAGAAGCCGAAACAGAGGTAGGTAGGTGAGCACGGATTAATGTGGCCATAAACAGGCACACACCTCTCTCCACCTAGGCGCTGGTGTTGCAACTTGCGAGCGTGTTGCGCGCTCATAGCCGAGAGCAAGTGAGATATATCTTGTTAACATTAGCTCCTCGATGCTGATCTTTTTGCCACTGCATACTCAAATGGGAATAATGAGGCGGACTAGGAACACTCGAACCAGCTTTGCAGGGCACTAAGGTCAAATTGGTCTTAAATAATTGCTCGACCTTTTTTTATACATAGTTTCGCTTCGTGTTGTAATGTTGTTTTTGTTTTGGTAGTAAAATTTGTATGTGTGTCCTTATTTCGAGGTGCCCCGCCTGTTTTGTGTATCTCTGTTGTTCCAGATCCTTATCATTGCGAACAATTAATGCATTAGCTACGCATGAACTGTGTGCAGTCGAGGACGAGTACCGCATCTAATCATTGAGGATGGATTCGGACATCAGCTATGAGCAAATTAAGTTTGCTAGGGCTAATTGGTCGGCGCTAAGTGCATAATTAGTAGGGACGTTAGCGCCGATTTGTTTACTCGTGGAGAGTGATTTCTTCATGAATGTTCCGACTGTCAGTGTCATTTGCTAGCGTGCGCAGGTAGGCTGGCAACAGATCTGAGTGTGTGTCTGCGGAGTCTTTTAATATCGAGGGCGTTTCGCGGAGGTAATCTACTTACTGGAACGTAATCTGTGTTGGCGACATTTCGCGATGGACACGAGGGTGGTCTTTTCAGTTCGGCTCCTCAGCATATGGTAATGTAGAGGATGGTATTGCAGGATAATGCAGGACCCTATTCTTTGATGTGTTTCGATGTGATTTCAAATGCTGTTTTTATGAGTCTCCTTATATATTCGCCAGGCATCACTAGGATTGTTGTTTATTATTGACGTTTAGTATGTTGACGGTTCGCCTTTTGTATCTAAAATGTCTATTGGACCTTATTTGGTCTGGTTTCGACCATATTAACTCATCAGTGTTGCGTTAATCAATCTGGTTCCATCTAATGTATGGATGAGATATTTGTCTTCACAATGTTGCTATACACTGAAACCCTCCTTCATAAAATATATTGTCAGTTACCAGGCTTAACGAAAATACCAGAACTCCTAACTTTAGGTAACATACTCAGTGGTAGAGGTGCTCAACCAATTGGAGGCAACTGGAGACACAGCCGTGCTAATTGGAAGCAAAATATTCAAGGAAATTCTAGCACTTCGCAAAATGACATCGGCGCAGAGATCAAGCGAAGAATCACTCTGGCCAATCGCTGTTTCTTCGGGCTAAGAAGGTATCTAAGAAATAAAGCCCTCTCTCTCATAGAACCAAGGAGATATTATATATGACGTTAATCATCCCGGTCCTGCTGATGTATGGTGCAGAGGCATGGACCCTGTCAAAAGCGGATGAAAACCTTCTGGGATGCTTTGAGAGAAAGATTCTTCGAGTGATATTCGGTCCAGTTTGTGACTTTCAATAACGTACTATACGGGCTGCACAACGACGCTGATCTGGTAAAGAAGCTAAAAATAGAAGAGATGGCTGGGACACGTGGAGCGTATGGACAACAACGCACCAGCCCGACGAGTCTTCGAATCCACCCCTGAGGGACAACGCAGCAGAGGAAGACTCCACCTTAGGTGGGGCTCACAATTGGAGGACGACCTCAACCAACTTGGTGTGCGTAACTGGAGGCAGCTAGCAAGGGATCGAGCTGGCTGGAGGGGCTAGTTGTAAGCGCCACCAAAAGTAAAGTAAGCTGTTATCATTGAATTCGCGTAGTGCAACGGATTCGAATCAGTATACTTTATTTGCTTTTCCTAGATTTTTTAAAATGTTTATAACAAAGAAAGACAGAGAAAGAGGAGAAAGAGAGAGTTTTAAAGCGTCGGAGCCGATAATTATTAAAGGCTTTTACTTAACTTCGTGAAAAATTTGTTGTGTCAAAATCTTGCAAGTCAAATTTGAACCACTTTCTCTATACTTAGAACTTTGAAATTTTCCATGCTGGTTGGGTTGTGAAGACAATGCAATATTTAGAAAGAATTTTTGGATTTTGACTTCCCCTGCCCCTTTAAGGGAGGCTTTTTCATAACACATGATCCATTAGCCGTATTAACTTGAAACTTTATATGTCAATAGATAAGTCAAATATATTACATACCTAATTGATACTTTGTACCGTTTCGTCCTATAAGGGCTGAAGAAAGGGGGTGCTAACTTTTCTATTTTTACCTTACTACGCTCAACTTGCCATTATACTCATAAATATGTGTAGGTCAACTCAAAAAATCCTTTTAGTTGTTAGGCAATTCTTCACCGAGTGTTTTGAGCTAACATTCATCTTTCTAGTCCATCCAGAGGGCTAGATATAATAAATTGAAAATAGATCTTATTCGGCAAAATGCGAAAAAAATTGTTATCTCGATTGCAGTTGTGCTTAGGAAGGGTAGTTTTATTTGCGTTCTAAAAATAGAATTGTCACTGTGGCGGGCATTCAGAATATATGCTCATATCATGTATGGCGTAGTTGAATTTGATGTATGGAATATGGATATGGATAAAACAAACTTTGTACATATGTACGTATATAGGAGTTTGTGATGCGTAAATATGTAGGTATGCACATGCACAATCGTACATACTTATATTTGAGATCTGCAGCTATGGAAAGTGTATAGGTAGGTAGGTACGCGTAGTAATATCAATCAAACCATTACCTGTCGCGAATTTTCATTTATGTGAAATACATACCTACCTATTATGTCCATTGACTTAGGACTTTGAAATTTTGCATGCTGAGCTGATGTTTCAGTTTAGATGAAAATACAATAAACTAATAGTAAAACAAAGCTTTTGTAAGCATGTAGGTAGATATTATACTGCACTAAAAAGCAAAAAATAAAATAATAGTTTAAAAAACTAAAAAACGCTTTTATATGTAGCATGTAGGTACTGCACTAAAAGCAAAAAATAAAAATTTACCAATCTATTTTTAAGGTTTATCCTGGAAGGGGCTTAGTGTAAGCCATGTTTGTAGTTATGTATTGTATTATTTGAGTGTAAACTACACAAACATGGCTTACTCTAAGCCCCTTCCAGGATAAACCTTAAAAATAGATTGGTAAATTTTTATGTTTTGCTTTTAGTGCAGTACCTACATATAAAAGCGTTTTTTAGTTTTTTAAACTATTATTTTATTTTAATTCAAAGAACGCTTTGCTTGCTGTCAGCTTCTAGAAGTTATATTTCTTTTGTTTATCATATTATCATCATAATAATATATATATTTACCCTTACTGATTCTGTAACGCTCCTTACTTTTCTTATTTTTCTTATTTTAAATAAAAGTAGGCGGTGGGTATTTGAATAAATTTTCAATGTTTGTGTTTTCTCATTATTCAAATACGCACCGCCTATTTTTCATATATTTTAATTTTCTTCAAGGTTCAAACTCTACTATAGTAATGCTCGGCAAGTGTTTTCAAAAGGAAATTGCCAAATAAAACCAACCCTTCTTAGGGGGTCAAAGTTTGTACGGGAATATTTTTATTTTTCATCCGATCGACTTCAAACTCGGTTTGTGTACTCTATATAAGAAATATTTAGGTATTTTGCTTTGGGCTCGAGTTATTGGCAATGATTTTAATGAGAACTTTTTCATAACTCACGAAGGAGTTTGTCGTATCAATATGAAACTTTGTACATTGATAATAAAGAAGTAAAAAGAAGTAAAATATTATTTATACTCATAAATCTAAATTCTAAATCAATAGATACAAAAAAAAAAAAAAAACGTTTTTAGGCAATATGTACTTTGCTACGAATTTTAAGATCACTGATTTACTAACTGCTCCTCAGGTACTTTAATAGGAAATTTTATTTCGCGATATTTAAATATAAAAGAGAAAACTAACCGATCGTGAAGGAATCTCTGTGGACAAAATCCTTACGGTTTTTAAAATTTGAGTTTTCTCATTATTGCAAAATTGCCTGAGTAGCAGAAATGTATGAAGAAGACGTTGTTGAAATTCCCACGGAAATTATATCAACTGGAGACTTGATTAAGACAATTTTTGGCGATTTGCTGCAAATGTCAATGTAGGAACTTTCAAAATGAGTCATTGCCGCGCTGACAAATGCGCAGACATTACAAATAAATAGAAAGATAATCGATTTAATTGGTAATAACTCCTAAATCTATTTAAGCGCCGATTCTGTTGTCAGTAAAGACTGAAGATTCAAATGATGCACCAAATTTCCCTGTTGAATTCCTCAATTAGCAAACTCCATCCAGCAAGTCACCTCATGTGCTGTAGCTTAAGCAAGGTGTCATCATCATGTTGCTGAGAAACTTCAACCCTAAAAAAAGGACTGCAATGGAACTCGATTGATTGTGGAAGAGCCCGGACGAAATTTGATAAGAGCAAGAATTATTTCGACATGCAATCACAATGATTTAGTTCCAATTCCCAGAATAATTGATCTCGCTTCAACCTTTCATATTAAAACGCTGCTCAAGACCAGTCTTTTGATCACGTTGGCATGCATTTGAAGCCCGCAGTATTTTTACACAGCCAATTGTATTTGGATTTATCACGATCAAGGGTTGCAAGTCAAATGAAAGTGTATATTAAATCTAATCCACAGCAAGGAAGATTATTAATTAAACAGAGACAATTTACATGCAATATAGTTTTCAAAGAAGTTCTTTAAATAAAATTGATTTGTTTGTCAAATATTCCTTTGCATACCCAGCGAAGCGGGTACAACCAACTAGTTCATGAATATGGCGAGCTTTTCATTTGAACTTATAACTATAAGCCGAATCGAAAACCTGCTCAACTATATTATTATTATTTTTTTTAAATCAAAATCTATATAGGTATTGACTGTTGAATATTTTCAACTATAATTAAAAGACTTAAATCGATTTTATTTGTGATATTTAGGTCCAGTATATGATTACGGTCCAATTTTAAAATGTTTGCATTCAAAAGAAATGAGCCCGAAAAAAGAGCTCTGATTTTTAATTTGATAAAGTTGATTCAGGCTACAAAAAGCTTAAAAATCTCTTAATTGAGAGTACCTTGTGCAAAATTAGAGGGTCTGGACGACCTATTGATGTATACACACTTTAAAAATTTAAATTTGAACATTTTTCTCTGAGCCATTCAGTCACATAACTCAAGTTATTGCAACAATGTGGTTTTTGGCACGATGTGGTATTGTGTATGGATATGGATATTGGACCATTGCCGGAAAATATGTTTAAATAATTAAACAACATTAAAGGATCTTTTGAAAAATATCAAATGGGTAGGTAGGTATACATGATGGTTATCCAATATTGTGTTTTACATATATACAAACTGTCACGAGGAACAATCACACTTTACATCACCCGATATAGCGGCAGAGGAATCATTGCAGTTGTTGAAGTGAGTGCAGAAGATAGATAGTTTGTCCGTACTTTGATTGGCAAGGATTTTTCCTCAACCATCCACAGACAGAGTTCATAAGGGAAGGGCCGTAACAACAACTGATTTCATATACTGATTCATAAAATATTTGTTGTGGTAATGCAAAACATTTATATAGATACAAATTTTGGACATGCCTCTTTAATAATTCAATAGCAAGTAGTTAAACATTCGAAGAAGTCGTAATAATTGCTTTTTGTTTTCCAAAAAAACAACATCTATCGTAAAACACTTTCGATCATCCAACGGACTGCAGAATGGTGACCAAACGAAGAAGTCTGAAACAAAGACCTGAAACAATGAATAATAAACAATGGGAAATCCAGGTTTTTTTTTCTCTCTAAATCACTTATCGGAAACATTTATGCTCGATGTAATGGTCGTGAATACTAAATCGGTATTCATAGAACTCCGCCACACTATTCTTATTCGTCGCTGCCGAAATATCACCCACGAAAAATAATTTCTGCTTATAATGAAGCCACCATTATCACATCGAATGTGTATACTATAATGTATCCATGGCAGACGACACAATCTTCGGGGCGATATCGAAGGAAAATCCAAATATGGACACACAAAGGCACACCATACGACACTCCAAAAACAATCGAAAAACATTTTTGGATCCTGTCCACATGCATCGGAAGTCGAGTGAAATGCAAGCTGAATTTTTAATTGTTCTTATTTTGGTTTTCGAATTTGTGTGTATAGAGTGTAGACAATTCCACTCCGGGATTGAGGTTGAGGGAAAATTCCTGATGCCAAGAGAATCACCATCATTCAACGATATTACCATTCCCTAACATTCTGCGCCACATCGTTGAAAATATGTATCGATCGGCGATCGTGGTATTGATCTGCGCACAATCGGACATCGGGCATTGGACAACGGATGGATCGTGTGGCGAAATTCCTTAGAGTTCATTCGAAAAGGACAGGTGTAAGTCGGCGCCTGGGACATTCAATCCACCAGTCAAGCATTGGCCGAACTTTTGCGTGTTATTTTTGTCTGCACGTCGCGATCCGAAAGATCTCTTCACGATCACTCGACCGACGTTGGGCTGCCTTTTTGTCTCCGCCATGGATGCTGCGAATGCATCTGTACCAGACGCACAGGGAAGATTGAATTCGATGAAAGATACTTTGATGGATTGATCTCTTGTTTTATAATTCTGATGGACAACTTGCCCAGTTATATACGGTGCAAAGACATTTTGAAGAACTCAACAAAGACTTTTCGATGGTCTTTGGTGTAGGCAGCTTTGTTGGTTTCGTTGCCTTCGACCGACTATTGGAACGCAATTTTGTTTTCGTTTTTGTTTTCGTTGCGAGAAAACCAAAAATTCAATTTTGTAATCTTTTGTGATCATCTTTTCGATGGAACAGCCAGAGAGGGCTAACAATGAGCTGCGCCAGATAACATTGATGGTGATGAACCGTCACCGCACTCGATGGTGGTGGAGTAAAATGATTCTTGTGGCGTTGTTGGGTTGTTGTGATGCGTTTCAAGGATTGATGATGATAATAAAGTCTGGCTCTGAACAAAGTCAGACAAAGGGTTGAGGAATATGGCATCGGCGAGCGTTTGTTTATATACATTTTGGACTAAAATATACGTGCATATAGCTTACCTACTTATGCGCTGTCCTTCAAGAATCGCGAATTGATTTTGAGCTGAAATACTCAACTCACACATTGAGACATATGAACGAAGGCTCGAGATCGATAATGTAGTAATTAAGAAGGAGGTTGACTTCCGATGATGACTAACGATGTTTTGTTTACTTGAGTTAGTTGTGATGAACAGAAATGCATACAGGTATGCATACAACGCGCAACTTGATGAACGTCAGCAACTTAAAGCTTATCTATATACTCTCTCTATAAAGCACAAATTAAATTTCCTTTTCGTTCCTCCATCTTCTCATTGTATCTTAGCCAACGGTGCTTCTTGATTGCTTAGCTTAGTTTGAGCTATTTCCTTTAAATGCGTTGATGAGTAGATACATCTTCTATGACATACTGGGGAGTCCCAATCCTGTCTGTAAGGTAAGGTAAGGTAATAAAGACTTTAATAACCAGACTTCCAAATTTAGTTCTCTGATGCTAGTTTAAGGTTCTGGTTCTTCTAACAGTTGTCATAACTAAACTTAGACCTCCAGTTACGGTCTTTTGGGTGCCTTGATTTTGAGGTTGCAATTGAACAAATCATCAAATTTCACCACATTCTTCAAAGCACTTAATGACTGTCTCCTTTTATCACAGGGCTAAACGTTTCATCCGACCTTGTTTTTTGTTTGATTGTTTTTTTTTATACCCACTTATTTTCAGTACCTTTGTAATTTACAAATGGATTGGTCAGAAGCTGGGTCACCTTTTGTTAATAGGACTTTTTATTACATGGTTTTGGGTCATTCTTGGGTCCTCTCAGACTGAACTTCAGCGCGCACTCGATCGGTTTGTAGCCGTTTGTGTTGAAGCTGAGATGAAGGTAAACGTGAACAAATCTGAAGTCTGGAGACGACCAGAACGCCTGTTCAATGCACTCTGTTAGTGGAGTGAAACAGATGGAGAAGTTTAAGTATCTCGGGGTCTTATTCACGAGTGATGGAAGGAGCAATGCTGAGTTTTCCTGTAGGATTAGTCAGGCTGGATCGATTTTGAGACAGCTTGGCCATTCTGTTATCAGGAGGACTGAACTTGGTGTCAAAGCTAGGTTGTCAGTCTTTAATTCGGTGTTTGTTCCAACTCTTACCTATGGTCATGAGGTTTGGGTAATGACCGAAAGAATAAGATCGCGGATACAAGCTGCCGAAATGAGATTTCTCCGTAGTATCGCTGGTGTGACTCGTCGAGATCGCATTAGAAATACAAGAATAGTGAGGAACTCAATGTCGAGCAGCTACTTCTCCGGACGGAGCGATCCCATGCTTCGGTGGTTTGGGCATGTTAAACGCATGTCCCCGACCAGGATTCCACGACGTGCTATGGAATCCGTACCATCGGGCAGGCGTCCCCTAAGTAGACCAAGGATGAGATGGTTAGATCAAATTCATAATCTCTCCTCTCACACAAAACGAATGGTTGCAAGAAGCCAGGCC
This sequence comes from Cheilosia soror, assembly GCA_949372485.1. Taxonomy (NCBI): domain Eukaryota; kingdom Metazoa; phylum Arthropoda; class Insecta; order Diptera; family Syrphidae; genus Cheilosia; species Cheilosia soror. The sequence goes on from OX443561.1 coordinate 5,192,425, forward strand.
TAGGGTGTCTACCCTCCTGTTGCGCCACCTATTTATTTATTTAACATTTGAGTATTCATTCTAGAAGATTTTCTTACAAACTGTTAGATTTTAAGATTTTCCCCTTTTTGGATTTTTTCCTCGTTTTTCTCCCTTTCATTTTAAAAAATCTGCAAAAATGGTGATTTTCCCCTCAACCTGGGAACACCGGGCACAGTGTGTAGTGTGCTGGACTGAGTATAGAAGTCTCAGGTTGAACCCTCGGAGAAAGTAAGCCTCTAGCGAATGTCTGATAAACGTCCTGACTGTTTATTTGCCCTTAGACGCTTTCTTGTTCTCGTTCAGTCATTTGGATTCGCTATAAAATGAGTGAAAAGATAGGGCCTATGATCATCACTGCTATACAAAAATGCCAGGGATAGGAAACAACAAAATTTCCCCGTGCACACAGTTTTTTCTTATTTGATTTTCCAAACTCAGTCACTGCCAACAAGTAAAGATTATGTATTACGACTTCTCGATATCCCTCCTTCTCCAAAAGATGTTGCTAATGTATACAGCCAAACCATGGCAGAATTCGTAATACCGCAGCACCTCCATTCAATTGCTAAAAAATATAACTAACCAATCGCGTGGCACATTACATTGGTAACGATCATTTCCTTAGAAATCCAATAGATCCATCAAATAAATTATTAACTACAACATCTTACACAGTACTTAGCCATGTCGGATGGTATAAATTTTGCACATTGCCATAGCACGTCACGTGCGTCGTCCCCTTGTTTCAGTTCGTATACAATTCCTCTTAATCGCCGCAAAAGAACAACATCTAACATCCCGATACACCGAAAACGGTACCACGCAACATATACACCTAATAAACCCATCGTTTTGTAACGCATAAAGGAGTCCATATAAATGCGATGCACCATGTTCGTTCCCGCTTTTATAGCATCTTAAATTAGAAACTCTTCTCGCATATCATCCACGCGAACGCACGCCCAAGCAGCGGATTCATATACTCCTTCGTCGTACGCCAGTGTCTCACCACCTTACCTCAGTATCCAGTATAATGTGTGTTATGTCTGCGTATCAATGTTTATTATTTGGAGCGGGGAAGTCTATTCTTTTTTCGTCTGTGTATGGGTTTTTTTTTCGGGAAACCCAGTTCCCTTTGCCGAGGAATCGCTCCCATAAAAGATTTTGAAATGTTCAACGATGCTTCACGCGCTTTCCCGAGAAAACGCGTAAACATTGCGGCGGCGGCACACACACAAAATGAACTGGGGACCCTCTATGTGGTACTAAATTAAGGAACGCCTAAGATTGCATCGTGTTAGCATCCAATTCAGATACATTTACGAGTATGCTGGGCTGGGCTGGGCTGGATTATGAGGAAGGATTTGCTGTTCGGTAGTGGTTTCCGGGGGACTCGTGCGAAATGAAATTATTTTGCAATTGATGGAAATTGGAGGCGCCCCCCTCATCGCGTAAATAGCATAAATATTATCAGGGGGAGGCATAGTCATAATATTTTTATGCGGCATTCCGAACATCTGCAATCATGGTGGGGTGTACATTTCAAAGGAAATCCTCCACCCTTTCGGGAACGGAAACGCTGTGCTGTGGCAGACTTTTAAATGAAAATAAGTCTCTGGAACAAGGAAAAAATAAAAAATGCACGTATTTCTCTACGAGTATACGAATAAAATAAACAAGGCAAACGATGTTTGCAATGGCATGCAATATGCAAATAACGCAGTAATTAAAAGTTTATTCCAATATTATCTGTTGGTTGGTATTATATGTCAGTCGCATCCTGGGGCGGTTACTCCAATCTGTATTTGATAGTGAAGACAAGCCATTGTTTTGCCCAAGGAAAGAATTAAGTGAAATTATAAGAGAAGAATATAGGTTCGATTTCGAAGGTGCATCGGCTCGGCACCACCAGTGCGATGAGGACAACTCCAACCGCAGAACTTGAGGCTATCCTCAGCCTGTGTCCGCTAAACATTCATATACAACTATTGGCCGCAATTAGTGCAATGAGTATCAGCCAATCGGTAAAATGGAAACGAAACGGGTCATTCTACGATCCTACAGAAATATTTCGGCCATGTAGCTGTCACGGACTACATTACGCCTTACCTAGAGTTTACAAGACCCTTCTCTAGCGCCAATCCCAGCAGGGAAAAATTGAGAGACGGACTCGTACCTAGCACACCAACCATAGCCGTATTCACAGACGGATAAAAAATGGACACTGGGGTAGGGTCAGGTGTCTTCTCTGAATCGCTGGGTATATCAAAATCGATTCGCCTCCCCGACATAGCAGCGTTTTCCAAGCAGAGGTCCTGGCAGTGACAACAGTAGCCCGTGAGTCTGTGGTAAGGGCAATACCACCTGAAGGTATTACCTTCTTTATCGACAGCCAGGCAGCAATAAAAGCCATAACTGCACCAGAAATAAAATCGAAGCTTGTGAAGTGCTGTCGCGAAGAACTCAAGGCTCTTGGTACACAGCACAAGGTATCACTCTGCTGGGTTCCGGGACATGAAGGCAAGCAGACGAATTCAGAACAAGCTCAAGCTTGAAGCAGGGAGGAAAGCCACAAGTGAAGCGAATGCAAGATGGGCCACCTTAAACACTTGTAATACCACAAGAATGCTATGGCCGTCCTTCAATGAATCCAAAACCGAGAAGTTAATGCGGAAGGATAGGAAATCCCTGTCCACCCTCGTACGTATCATAACAGGGCACAACACCTTGCGGTACCATATGAAGAAAATAAGCTTAACGGAAGAAGAACTTTGAAGAGGCTGCGGTGATGAGGAAGCTCTTGAGGATACAACCCACTTCTTATGTCACTGTCCAAGTCTCCAGCACACCAGGTACAAATTCCTAGGGTGTCACTTCTTCAACGACCTAGACGAGCTTTCCAGCACATCAATAGACAAGATAATGAACTTCGTCAAATCAACCAGATGGTTTGTATGTAGCAGCACTGTAAATAATTTGAATACTCGCCAGCCCACAAACCTAACCTAACCTATAGATTCGATTACAAGGAAATTTCCGATAGAATATAGCTCTAAGCTTAAACGAGGTATACCCAATTTATACTTAGTTAAGTTTAATATCGTAATGATTCTAAAATCTTCTTGAGGGAGATCAAAAATATAAACGACATCCCGAATTGCCTTTGCTTTGCTGCGGGACTTAACTTTAAAGCCGAATACGGAATGACCTACGACCCAAGTGTCTGCGGTCCATCTATCTACCTAACGTCTTGAAAGAAAGATCATGAGAAGAGGTAATATAGAGGAATCCAGGTTTAAATGTTTAACCAATATTTATCTAAAAGAAACAAAGATCAGACTATTTAGAGATCAATTGGACTGCCGCAGACCACTTTTGAAGACTGTAAGGATAAATCCATAGCCGCAAGGAAAACAGACTTACTTGTATAGGCAGGGGTTCCCAATCTTTTCAATACTCCGACTCCCTATACAGGTTATAGAATTTCTGCGACGCCCTTCTATGGAACAAAGCACAGATACTTATGTGAATAGAAGCTGAGCTTATTGAAAATTCACTAAAGGGGTTTTCAATAAGGAAGGGTCGACGTTGGAATGGAATTAAACAAGCTGTTTGCGAGTTCCTAACGAAATCGTTTGAAAGGCCCATGCGTGGCATTATTGGTATGGAATATTTACCATGTCCAAATGTCCGCCGCAGCTTCTCATGTTGTCACGGATTCGAGTGGTCTAATCTGCCGCATAGATAGGGCTAAATTTGAGAGATGGCATTGGTTATGTTGGGTTTAAAGACATCGGTCGATTGCGGTTTATTCGTATTGAGCTGCGATTTCAGGCAACCCCACAAAAAATATTTAGCGGGGTTAAATCGCACAATCTTGGTGGCTAATTTACGTCCTCTCTGCTAGAGATAACCATACACTCAAATCATTCATGCAGAACGACCATCGTGGCGTCTGCTGTGACACGTAGCCACGTCTTGCTGAAACCGCATGTCATCTACTTCCATATCGTTCAACTTGGGACAAAATAAATCGGCTAGCATCATTCTGTAGCGCTAGCCGTTGATGGTAATAGCCTTAGCAACGTCCTTTTCAAAAAAAGTACGGAGCAATGACGCCGCCGGTCTTAAATCGGCACCAAACAGCTTTTTATGGATGCATTGCCACTTCGGGGGGGTTAGCTGGGATAACGCTAATATACGGCATTTTGGCATGTTAACTTAACAATTCATATGAAAATGCGCCTCGTTGTTCAAGATGATTTTTCTATAGTAATTATCATTAACTTTGAGCTCCTGGGTCAGTTGGATCTTAAACGGATATAGGCCCAAGTCCCGACGCAAAATTCGCGAAGTTGAAGTCTGCAACATGCCGACTTCTTGTGCACGACAAAACAAAATGGCCAACATCGACCCTACCCGACATTTTTTTTTTCAAATCGAGCTCAAAGCTGATGGAACATCGGCCCCAGGGCGTCGCGACGCACAGTTAGGAAACTCCTGGTATAGGGTGTACTACCCGGCCAAAACGAAGTGAGGAGAGCATTATAAATATGAATATAACAGGTCTTTGATGTTTTTTGCTAAGATGGAACGCCTATACATTTCCATCTTGAAACTACCTAATCGCCCTTGCCAGAGAGGCTTAAACTTACAACTGACGAAGTATTTGCTTTATGTCGGAAACAATACTCATTTTATTGATCTAAAAGAGCATTCATAAAGTCAAGCAACAACAAACTATATCATGTCCAAATGCCAATCACACGAAACGTCATAATAGACAGCTAATAGCTATCTATAGCGTGCGAAGAGCTACTTTTCCGCTCGCTGTTTCTCTGACAATTAAGTAAAGACGTCATGTCAACAAATACTAACTAGGCCCTATATAAGACCCTCAATAGCACAGCCTTACTCTATGGCGCATAAGCATGACGTTAGACAAATCTTTCATCCTCCAATAGTTTTTAGACGCTTTGAACAAAATTCTTTGTGGACAAAATCAGGCAAACTTGGGTCAAATTCGACATTTCTGATTTAACCATACACGGATTACTCCTGATTTTAGATTCTGTTGTAAGATTGAAATTTATGGAGGGTCCATTTGAGCATCTTACTTTTACACTCCAGAAACCTTGAAAAATATGTGGGGCATTGAGAATGATGTCAATGATGGCTTTCAGATTAAACAGTTTAGTTTAGAAGTTTGGTTTTATACACAAGATGGTATAGGTAACCTGCTAAGAACTCGGTTGGGGTGGTAAGTATCAGGTTTTTACAAAAAATATAATGTGCCCAGTCCAAGCAACTCTCCCATACGCAGTTTATTAGCAATTCCACAACAACCATCCCTCCCTTATTTGCCACGCACTGAAACAACAATTTTAATAAAATTAACTCCAAATCAGACAGTCAAACGTGGGACAAATTATAATCCAATTAGCACTCATTGGCCTGTTAATTGTTATCCGTGTAAATCCTATTAAATCGCGATCCGATGTCCTTTGTTCCACTCCCATATACGCATATATAGCTACATCTATTTTGAAGGCAGATTCCTTAATGACCGGCAGACAGGTAGCCGCACCACTCCAAGAAGTAATGTTCCAAACTGTCAAAGTCAATCAGCAGCACATTACCCTGACAATTAGTTGGTCGTGCCGGCCGTCCGTCGTCGTGTCCTTCTTGTTGTAACTTCTATTCTCCAGCAGAGCTACCATTCTCTTTCTCGGTTTGCATGTGCGTGCGTGTGCAATTCAATTCCACTTTTGATTCATTAAAAATCATCATTTCAGGCCGATCCGCTTTGCCCGCGTCTCCCGTCTCGAGATGCGATGTTAATTGCATTAAACAATTGCAGTTAACATTGCAGTGTGCATCATCATCACAACGCGCCATTATCCCATTTTGCCATCCCCGACGACCGACGAAGACCATTGACGCAGTGCTCGCTCAAAGCATAACACGCAACGCTGAGCACTTGTAGAGCAATACAAACGTGTTGCTGCCATTCTTGTGCAGTGTTTAAGTTCTAGGGGCAACTGGGCATAGTGGGCCCGGGCCGGGCAGGGCACAGTGATTGTTTTAGGTGTTGGCCACACGAGTGTTTGCTCATGGATGGAAAAGTTATTTGTTTTTCCAAATACATAAATACATTCTATTAATTTATTCAAAGCCGCTCTAAAGTGGTAGTTGTAGCCTCAGTTGTGGTGGGGCAACTATTCGCACGGCAATGTCGGTTATGCAGTAGAAACTTTGCAGGTTCCCAATTCGCATGAATATCTGATGGATACCAAGCCTAACTTACAGCGTTCCTACAACTCCCATGGGTGTGACGACTGTCTGGTGCAACGGCTGGAGAAAATATATTATCATTGATGGGGGCTATTTCGTTTTTCGACTTGGATATGAGGTGCCAGTGCCATAGCCATTGCCTTCGAATATTATATGATCACGTAATGCGGTGCTGTAGAAATGCATACGCCCGATGAGCGAAGAGATGTAAGTGAAGAATTCTCGGAGTTTAGTTAGAGGTTTTTGCGCTTTATTCCAGACAAGTTGCCGCTCTGGGTCAATTGTGTGAATTGTGTTTGGAAGGAGGAAAGTTTTTGGCATTTTTATCAACTGGATGGTGGACAGGGTGGAGCTGAAGTTGTGCAACTATTTGAAGGGAAGTGAGTACTGAGTAGTTTTGTTATGAGATTTCTTGGAAATTGCATGAAATTTCTGAAAGAGGAGGAGAACGTTTCAGTGTTTAATGTGCAATACAATAATTGCATAGGTATGGATTTTTATTTGTTCACTAGATGGCGTGACTCATATTGTACACATGCGATATTTACGGAAGGGATACTTAACTTTATTATGATTTATGGTATGTTAAAGACTTTTGTGTACCTTGACACCGCTTGTGTTTACAATTTTAGATACCGCCGCCACTTTTCGTAGTCTAGAGGGTTGTCATCTTATTTAGATTTTTTTTATTTAGAAACTTGGGCAATATATGCTAAAATGCCCACCAAGTGCACCGTTTTTACAAAATTTTTAGCAGTTCAGGGCTCACTCTTGTGATCGGACTCCTGAACATTTTCCGCGTTAGGATTTTTCATATAAAGAATGTACATGCCTACCTAAAGGGTCCGCTATATAACTTTTTTTTTTTTAAAATGCTATAAAAAAAAACTACTGAATATTTTCTCAAATTTCTTTTTTTATTTGAAAGTACAATCCTTCCGGTTAATAATGGAAAATAATTTCATTCAAATGGCTGCCTCGGCTGGCCATGCAGTAGCCTACACGATTGGTCCAATTTTTAAGCACATTATCGATTGTGTGCAGCTGTCAAATCGAAGCTCCGAGGTGGCCAAACGACATCAGCTCTGCGGCTGATAAAGCGATCTTCCAGGGCGCAAAACATCGAGTGTAGCTTCGGCTGTGTGGCACGTAGCGCCGTCCTGTTGAAACCAAATGTTGCCAATATCCTCCTCTTTAATTTTTGTGAACAAAAATTCGTTCAAAATGGCCCGATAACGATCGCCATTGACTGTAACGGCCACTCCTTGCTCATTTTCGAAGAAAAATGGCCCAATTATGCCTCTGGACCAAAATCCGCACCAAACAGTGACTCGTTTTGGGTATATCGGCTGTTTTTAGCTTTTCACGCTTTGGTTTATCGATGAGGATGCCAGTTTCTTTCACTTTTTTCACAAGATAACGAACATACGGATCTGACGGTGCTTCTCTTCTTCCAAAATCCGTACGCAATTTTCGCACACATTCTGCAACATTACCATGATTTTCAAAGTAATGTCGCAATATTTCCCGGCGTTGTTCAAGCGTATACACAACCATATTCGTTCAGTGGAAGGATAAAACTAATTATCTGTCAAATCAGACATGAGCTAAGTGTTACCATTCGCGAAATAAGCACTACGTTGTTGAAAAAAAAAAACGTTAGATGGCGGACCCTTTGGTTTTTGTCAGCTTTTTTTAAATATTCGTTTGAAAAACTTGAAATTTCGTCTGGAAATCTGAATAAATCGTCAAATTCCTCTATGAATATTCCCTTTTACTCAAACTTATAGTTTTAAAAATTGTTTCACACGTTCCCAATATCTGATTTTCTCATGATTTCTATTTATTTTCAGACGATTTCTATTAAATTTCAGACGTTTTTTCGATTTTTACCGATGTTTCCATTTTTTTATTTATTTATTTATTTGTAGACAAAAAAATTGTTGGCTATTTCTAATGTGATTTTCTATTAGGACAAGAAAGCAATATTTTTTTTTATCTCGATCACTTTTCATGGGCAAAAAAAATCAATCTTTTTTTTGATCCGGATCAATATTTGCAGATCTTGATATTTTACGTCATTCAGAATTTGTTTTCAAAACAAAATTACGAAAAGCCTATTGAAAAGCAATTCAGAGCAAAAACGTAAATAATGGACATGGACTGAAGTTTTGGAGTACATAATTGGTATCATCTTCGTCATCTTATCTATTCGGAAATCCGTGGAAATGTTTCCCTTGGCAGCAATGTATACCAGATTGCTGAATGGGAAACATTCCGGAGGAAATATTATTCCCATTTGCTGAGTCGTTTTAACCAGCTACTGTTTTGTGACCGAGTTCAGTCGAGTAGGTACCTAGATTTTAATTTTTTTATTTTTTTTTTAAGTTTTAAGACAAATGTGAGCCATTTCTCTTTGGCTCGGAGCATTGAGCCAAAGTTGAAATACTTGAGCCACATTACCCATCAGTTGGGTACTTCAGCATAACGCTGCTTGAAGCTCTACAGAACTAATTTCTATACATATACAACTGCTTATTTTTGTTAATCCGGAAACTAAAAAATGCGAAACGACCAAGAATTTAACATATGACGACATTTTATAAGAACTGATGAATCGGTAGCACCATACGTTGATTGTCTCATTAGTGTGCGTTAAATCAGTTTCATACCACTTCCCCGCCATTTAATCGGCACATCACTCCTATGCCACCTCCACGCCACTGCCACACTACTTCGGTGCGCGCCTTGTCTTAGAAATGTTATTTGAATAGTTAAAAAAAACATATAATTCGCTGTTAAAATGGTACAGTTTTTATACAGTTTTTTTGGTCTCGGTTTTACAGCGCTGATCTGTCAAAGAGTTGGTCACGTTAGGTATCCCTAATATTTACTTCCGGGTTTTTAATAAAAACCCATTCTTGGAACAATCATGTAGGATAATGTTATACCTGCCCCTGGGGATTTACATATATCCTGTACAAGGCAATAAAACTGCTCGGTACCGTAGAAGATTTCCATATCATTCAATTAACTAAAATAACTCTGTAAATAGGGTCCATCAGAGTATAGTTCATATGTTCCTTTGGCTAAGATGTTAATTTTATAGCAGAGCCCAAAACTGACTGCACACAAAATGCTCTCTCCAGTAGGTACATATGTGGCATGTTAATGTCACAGAATATGTCTGTTTGACTGTCAATTAAAGCTTTCAGTTAGGCCTTAAATATGCCTAAAGACGCCTAAAAGATGCAAAAAATGCCCGAAATGGGGTAAGAAAGAAAACGCAACTACAATAGGTTGGCTAAGGATTGGTTTGATAAGTGACTGTCTAAGTTTCATTTTAAAAAATAAGTACCAGACATGCCCAAGAGATACATAATGCCCTAGTGCACAATGACTGGCATGAGAATAAATATATCGATATCATTCACTCAACTTTAAAGCAACTTTATCTTTAAGGATCAAAGTGGATTCAAGTATATGTGCTGAGCATTTGCTGCACATCTCTATCGAGCACCCTGTAGATAAGATAAACATTTCAAAAGCTGTCGAGTGAACACGAAATTTACAAAATACCAAATAAAGTACATTCTTTCAAAAAAAGGAAACAAAATTCCATACACATCGTCGATCGCAGACATACACTACCTATACCATAAGTGAAATAACCAAAAGTAGTCCTCATTGATATGTACCCATCCGAATGCAACGATACCAAGGACTTTGTGCTCATGTACACGAACGGATTAACCCCATCTGCTGTAAGGAAACTTCATCAAAAACTGAACCGATACATACTACAGCTGTAGGCGAAAAGCCCTCTCTTGAGGAGACATCCTTATCAAATATTATATTTTTTTTCCCTGTCGGAAGTAACAGACAAGTCCCTACCTATCTACATGCAGTACATCCTTTTTCCAAAGAATATATACAATACAAATTGTGCTTGCTCCGAATAGACATATTATATTGTTATGCTTCGTTGAGAGGGGTGGTTGGGGTGGACTGTGGAACGTATACTGTTTGGAGATTCGCGAAGAGTCCTTTATTCCTCGATATTTACGACTTTTGCACAAAAGTCGAACTTTTTACATTAAATCGAAGCGCAATGCTTGTGGGAATAATAATGATACAACGAGCGCTGTGTGCTCGAGAAAAGTTGTTACGCGTTACATTTCTTTCTGTCCGATTTCTGTACATAAATACAGGCGAGAGAGTGTTGGCGCAACGACCCGCTTGACAGGGTTTATTACATAATTAATTGGGTGAGGACTTTTTTTTCCGCCCTCCTTTTGTCGTATGCTACTGCGTGTAGTAGTCTGCCGTGCCGACCTTCCGGTAATGTGAAAAGTTTTAAAATTGTTTTTTAATAGCAACGAAAGGAGATTATTTAAAAATGAATGCAATTGTTTTTAAAAAGTCACTTAAGAGAATTACCTTGTGTTTGTATGCCGAATCTGATGAAAAATTAAGACACGGTTTCGAGTTGAGATAATGAGATTGTAATGGATTTTTTCGAAGTGCTCTTCGTTTCTGGCAAAGGTGTCAGTGTCATTGTCACATAGTAAAAACCCTGAACCTGTGAAGTAATCAATGATCTATCATGGCGGCTCGAAACCCCTTCCTGTAAGGAATGATCGATATATTCTTTGGCTAAATTGTAAAAACTGTCCGACAGGCAACTTTGTTCTAAGAGCATTTGAAATCGAAGAAGACAGGAAAACAGGAATGTGATAGTTGAGGTCTCGTATAATATTCTTGGTTCTGTGAAAGAATCCTTATAACTTCTTAGATACCTAATTGTGCAACTCGCCCTTATAAGGGCTATCGTAGGTGACTTTATATTCGATAAGGAGGTCAAAATGTCATAGGCGTCACCTCAGTAGCCTACACGATCCAATACGGGGAAATTAGCTGGCGCTGCTTTGAAAGCCCTTCAGCTGCTTTATTCGACTTAAGTTTGGATAAATATTATATAAATAATATCAGGACCCTTGGCTGATCGAATATGAATATGCCAGTCACATTGAGTTCATATCTTAAGATCATATGACTAGGTAGAGCGTCATAGCAAACGACCGAGTCCCTCGAGGGAAACTCTGGAGTGTATTACAGGAGTATGGAGTTGACGGTTCTCTCTTGAGTGCCATTCAATCTCTTTACACAAACTGTAAAAGCTGTGTTGGGGTAAACGGCGTTAAATCAATACCTTTCACCGTGGGCGTTGGACTTCGCCAGGGGTGCGTCTTGTCCCCTCTCCTTTTCATTACTTATATGGACTGGATGTTACAGCGCAGTCTTGGCGAAGAACGTTTCGAATTGGGAGATCTGAGGATAAGTCATTTGCTCTTCGCTGATGACTTGGTCATCGTTGGGTCCTCTCAGACTGAACTTCAGCGCGCACTCGATCGGTTTGTAGCCGTTTGTGTTGAAGCTGAGATGAAGGTAAACGTGAACAAATCTGAAGTGATGGTCGTCTCCAGAACGCCTGTTCAATGCACTCTGCATGTTAGTGGAGTCCCATTGAAACAGGTGGAGAAGTTTAAGTATCTCGGGGTCTTATTCACGAGTGATGGAAAGAGCAATGCCGAGTTTTCCGAGTAGGATTGGTCATGCTGGATCGATTTTGAGACAGCTTGGTCATTCTGTTATCAGGAGGACTGAACTTGGTGTCAAAGCTAAGTTGTCAGTCTTTAATTCGGTGTTTGTTCCAACTCTTACCTATGGTCATGAGGTTTGGGTAATGACCGAAAGAATAAGATCGCGAATACAAGCTGCGGAAATGAGATTTCTCCGTAGTATTGCTGGTGTGACCCGTAGAGATCGCATCAGAAATACCATAATACGTCAGGAACTCAATGTCGAGCAGCTACTTCTCTGGACGGAACGATCCATGCTTCGGTGGTTTGGTCATATTAAACGTATGTTCCCGACCAGGATCCCAAGACGTGCTATAGAATCCGTATCATCGGGCAGGCGTCCCCTAGGTAGACCCAGGATGAGATGGTTAGATCAAATTCATAATCTCTCCTCTACCCGTATGGGGATTGCCCTTGATGATTTGGAGTCGATGGTGGAGGATCGAGAGCTTTGGAGGGTCCACTTGAGTAACCTACACCCGCGACTCACTTAATGTATAAGCGGGATATTGAAAATGAATGAATGAATGAAAAAAATGAAGAGCGTCTTCCCGAGTTTGCGTCCGTGCGGATAGTTTTTGTCACAATTTTGGATCCCACTTAATGAATTACTATAATTTTATATAGCTCATGGGTAGGAACGAGGGTACCTATCCATTTATTGTTTTGTTGCACGCCGCGGCGCCTGTTTAAAATACCTACAAATGTTCCAGATGCGGATCCAAAGTTAATTTAACTTGTTGTCTTCATTTGAATCATCCATATCCGAAGGCTGTCTTTGAAACACAAATTTTTTTAGTGAAAGGGAAGTTACCTCGACGCATCAGCCGCAACCAAGAGGACAAGCCTTTAGCTGTAGGTATATGGATGAAGGGGCCGGAGTCTGTAACCTACATTTATCCACCACATTCTTTTTCAACACCCTGGTTCAGTATTAAAACTTTTTAGTCTCTTTATTAGAGTCGACATTCGACAACTTCACAATCAAATGATGAATATTCCTTTTCTCGCAATGCTTACAAGATAGATACGCAGAGAGCGAATTTATATATCTCCCGCATTTGATCGCTTCGAACCTGCTGCGCCACTGAGTCTGTTATGACTGCCTGCCTGCCGGTCTAGAAATACACTGTGATGATCATCAGTCCAAGTGGAAGGAGTTCATTCTAGGAAGCGCAACAGCAGCGCTCTATAAAAATTTTATAAACAAATAGTTTATATTGAATTACACGGGAAACTAAGAAGAATAACCGTCCAAACCGATCCGTGCTGCGCAGAGACTGCAATTATAAATCGGAGCGTGGATAGATTTTTACGACTTGTGCACAATAAAACCATCCGAGATCCGAGGCAAATATAAACACACACCGTTGCCATGGGCAACATCCGAAACGTTGGCTGCTGCCAGTGGCCATCATTAACGGCGCGGTGACCACCAGACGTACCGCGAACTAACACAAAATGTTAGGGCAAAGTGAGGAGCACCATATAAAGCGACTAAAGAGACTCGAAATCAGATGAAGATGCGAATGAGAGAAGCCATGCTGCACATGTTAAGCAATTGGTCTTCGGATTTAATTGCCCATGCACTTCATCTTCATCTGACCGAAACTCTTGAGCTTGACTCTCTCACATCATCTCGTCGTTGTCGTCGTCGTACACCTGGTCGGGTGTTTTGTGTATGTGTACACCATTATAGAGGTGTTCAACCGGTGACACGTTACCCTCAGTTTGCCAGATTAATCCAGTGTGAAAGGGGGGAAGACAATTTATGGCCAACATTGTCGGCCAACTGCGTCAGCAGCAGTTTAGTAGCAGCAACATTTTTCGAAGGAGGTGGTGGTTTGGTTGCATTCCACCTGATGCCACAGGAAGGCGCTGCTGGCTGTGTTGCCCTCGAACGCTTGGTATGGAAATGAAAGTGAGTGTGTCACATAGTGGAGTTTGCAAATGAGCCATGGCCCATGAGTGCAATGCGAGCCTCCAAAATGGGAATGGTCGTGGAAGTTGATGTGGAACCCACGCGAAAATTTCTGTTTGAAATTATTTTCATTTGTTGTGGCTGTGTGACCTTGCTTATGGCTACATCCCACTTGACTCATTGAAATACATTTTTGGACTGCTGTGCTGGAGAGCGGAGTGAAATGATGAACTTATTTTGGCAGATTGCAAAATTGAACACTCACTTTGGGAGGGAATGTACATGCTACATGGTCATGGACGACCATCCGACCATGGCTATTCGAATGAGTTTTCAGATGCAATCGAAGAGTGGAATTGAGTTCAATTCGATTCGAGTGGAACGTCTTTTTTTTTTAGAGAGATTCTCACTATAGTCTAGAGTTCTGTGATTAGAGCGTAGTGAGTCCCAAGGAGTGGCTTGTTGGTTGTAATTTTAATGGACCCGCTAAGTAAATTACGAACTATAGGTAGGCACAATTTTATACGCATTCTATGTATTCATCAAATTAGAATTCCAATGAAAAGTATCTAATACGTCTTTAAAATACCTACCTGATTAGAAAAATCCGAGAGAAAAACTGTCCTGAAAAGGCTTCTCGATTTAGCCGTTCGGACTCGGCATACAATTTTAGGTCCCTTTCCCTTCCATTAAATTAAAAAAGACTCACATAAAGGAGTGGTTGTGAGAAGCTAGGCCTAGGGTGTCTACACGCCTGTTGCGCCACCTATTTATTTATCTTTTTATTTTTTTTAACAACCCTCTTCATTAAATCGTTAGGTACACCTGACGAAAATCTTCACCAACTGGATACCTGCTCCTACTTATGTCTACGCGCATTACGGATTTTTCGGACTTATCATCAGGACCAGGTAGTTGTCTACATTATATTTATAAATGCAATAATTTTGCTAAGCAGAAAGGTTCATCAAAGGCCTATTTTCGACTCCGTTAAAATGGTAATTTTAAACATCAGATTGAAAGGGCAGCATGTGTCTATCAATCCAACTGGAAGAAAGTATGTCGGGCCAGTTTTGGAGCCTAGAAGGTCCGCATTTCTCGATAAGTAGGTACCTACCTACATATGTATTTCGAAAAATAAATAAAGGTTAATTTCTCTTGAGCCGAAAGCCTCTGCAGCTAGCGCTCGCTAAATTAAAGTTTTAAGTAGTGTTCTTTTTTTTTAAATACATTGTTAAAAATAATAATAATACTAAATTTCTTTTGTATAAGAGAGAATATATATACATAGTAATCCTTAAAAATCGTTCTTTAAGAAAATATTGTTCAGTGGCCTTCAAGGCATCTGTGGACTTATTAACGGCTCCTCAGAGATATGTTCCCAAACAAATAGGACTTATGTACCAAAGTATTAAAAGCGAGATCTTAATGGCTTAATTGGCGGAGATTATATTGTCGGTACACATTTAAATATTTTATTTGCAAATCTTTATCATTGTCAAATGATTGAACTCAGAAAATCTCACGCCACTCAAGTAGCCTTGACCAATACCAAACCAAACACCATCAAAAACATCGGAAAAACGTATTTATATTCAGAAATATAATTTTTTTTTTCTTAGAAATTCATACTAAAAATACTGCATCAGGCGATCTAACTCTGAATCACGCCATACAAAATATCTTATTTTTGTATCAGTATCTGTCAGATCAAAAATAACTAAAAAAAAAAAAAAATAAAAACGTTATCAATAAATTTCGCGCCGAGATGCATCTGTCTGACGACAAGAGACCAACAAATAGAAAAACTCAAATAGAAGCGCTCAAAATAAAAACAACCAATTAAAAACAAATAAATCTCCGCCAGTCGAGTTGGCTGCTGGGTGATTGTCCCCCTGCTTGTTGCCCCCCGAAAACCACCCTCAAAACCAGACGTGTCTGCACAGTTTCGGGTTGACATTTTCACAGAAAAAATAAAACTGAAACCAATTTGTCGTTCACATTAAACAATAAATCGTTTGTTTTAAAAATATAACACTCACCCGCCCCATCACAGCATTGACTTCTAGAAATACTTTCACATCTCCTGCCGCAGCACCAACAAAATCAACATCATAGCAGATAGACATTGTGGAGTCGATAGATACAGCAGGCATTTGCACACATTGCGGACAGGTGTCAGACTTTGAATTGAATTGCTCCACTCCCTCACTGACATTAAAGATGACATAATCAGAGTTGATAGTGGTGGTGGTGGGTGTTAATATTTTATTCAGCTTTTCCCAAAAGCAGAACAATATGTCGTTCTATCACGCATTGCGTTGCCCATTTTCGGTGCTGGATATCAAATATGAGCCAAAAAGATACATTCAGTCGTGTGGGTTCTCTCATTAATTTCACCAGCTTAAGCGTTGTCAACTGCCCACCCACCTGCAACGAATCGGTGGAAAGACAAAAATTTACGAAAGAAAAAAACAAATTAATTGGCTATCGGCTATCGGCTTTTGGTATAGTGACTTTGCCTCGTCGTGGTCATTGTAGCTATTGTTGTCTACCAAGTGACCAGCATCTAGAATGCGGATGTCTAAGAACTGTTGGTTCCCCACAGATATATGGAAACAGAAGAGCAAAGAGAAGAAGGAGGATTCCAATTTGGATCTCAGTATAGATATAGTTTACCTTAACTGCTTTCCTATTCAAATGGCCTTTGGGTGGCACGTTGGACTATAAAGTTGCCGGTGACATCTTAATATTGAGGGGGACACCGGACAAAGTTTAAACGTATCTATGATATTTATTGGATGGAGATATGTTCCATTTTGGGGAGCGCCCCCATTGAGAAGATTCTCTGGACACTTGTAGTCGGATTAGAGTCTTGTATACATAACACTTGGGCGGTGAGAGTAGACTGGGAAAAAGAAAGATATCAAAGTGTTGTTGGCGATATTTTATAGCTTAATGGAGCAGGTATATCGCAAAGAAGACGATAACTGCGAGGATAGTACTACATTAGTTCAGATAATTTAAGACATATACTAGCGAGCAGGAGGCGATTTGCGGCTAAGTGAGTGCGTCTTCTTATTAAAATTTTTACCAAGTGGAGTGAGATATTGTGACTGGAATGCACGATATGTTTTGGCTTTTATAAGAAACTTTACTATAGGGAGACACGTTTTGCCTCAGATTAATACTTTATGAGGGCCTTCACGCAGCGGCGCTCCAGGAGATAGCGAGGAGTTTTGTATATACTAGACAGGGAACTGTCAACCGTCGATCTTCCAAGTCTGCTTATAGATTTCAAGTATCTTATTTTGGATTACCTAATTATCTATATATACTAAACATAAATGAGTCTAGACGCAGTGGAAGATAAAGTGCAAGTGAGTCCTAGAGTTTAAGACCTCAATAGCTCGGATTAAAATGTTAGTAACTTAGACAGTTGGTCCTAACCTCAATTAGAAGAACGTATACCTATACTTATATTTTGCTCATGAAAAGAGAAAAACGCAAACTCGACCAAACCTCCCCCGAAATCCCCAGCACGGTGAAAAAAACCCCAAGCAATAAAAATATGTCGAACCCAACAACGGATAATGATAGTACATATCTCCTTTTCGAAACTGGAAGTTCTTATTGGAGGCATTCTGGACAGAAAGCGTATCTCCACCAAAGAAGACATCGAAATACTCCGGGATGACACACGCCAGTTAATTGCCAAAAATGAACAGCTATCGGCCAGGGTTATGCACTTGGAGGACCGCTGCGAGCTGTTGGAGAGCAGAATTGAGTCCATGCAGATGAAGGGTAGAAATGAGTTGAGACGGAAGCTGTTTTCTTCTTTAGATAGGGTCATTGTCGAAATTCGTGAGCGTTTTCAGCAGCTACAAAATTTGGCGGATAAGTTTGGTTTTCTAACGCCGGCTATATTACTCGACTCGGACGAAACTAAATTTAATCCAGACTACGCACTTACAGAAATTGACGAGCAGGATTTCAAGGTGAAACGACTTCGACTGCGGACTTTCATTGCTGCCACAGACAACGAAAATAACTTAATCAATGCGGACTCACGTGAATTATTGAAATTTATTGTGAAATCCAAGCTGGAAGATAGTCTGCCTAATATTGTAATAATGCTCCGAATATTCTTTACTATTGCCATAAGCAATGCCAGTTGCGAGAGAAGTTTTTCAAAACTAAAATTGATCAAAAATTACTTAAGATCCACAATGAGTAGTTTAAAGCTAACCAATCTGGCTATCTTGTCTATTGAGCAGGAGGCGTGTGATGCTATAGATAGACATTGATAGTGCAATAAAAGACTTTGCTCTTAAGAAATGTAGACGAATAAAGTTTTTGTTTTTAATTTTAACAATTCATAATATTATTTTTCAATAAAAATATAACTATTAACAGCGTCGTTCTGGTTCTAATTGGAAGTCGATTATATAGATATATTATAGTCTTTTAAATTGAAATACCTAAATATAAGGGCGGCAAAATTTTCTTCCGCCCCGGGCGGCAGACACCCACGCTATGCCACTGTTTATATTTCATAGCAGTTGGTCGACTCATTTTTAAGATATGAAAGTTTAAAAATTTCTAAAAAAATAAAAATAAAAAAAATGTTTTCGGAAGCGCTTTTTGAGATTCTTCTTGGCTTGTAGAGGAACGCCTCTTTCTAAAATTCTAGTTACTCTTCATACTATACTGGTGGTTATGTATCTCAACAGATTAGCTAATATTTGATAATAAGACTGGAATGGAGGAATTGTGCTGCCATAATAGGTACCAAATGAAGTGAAAATATTGGCGCACATGATTTTTTAGCCGTTGTTGAAGGTTTCCTCAAACTTATAATATCTAATATACAGTAGAGTTGGGCAATTTAGTTCATTTGAGTGATCGATCAATTTAGTTCAAATCACGCTACTGAACTAGTTCGCTCATTTTAGTTCAATTTAGTTCACGGGGTTGTTGGATGCAAAATAAAGTACCCAAAGAAGCCCTGTGGTAAGAGGTCGCCGACGCGGTTCACATTCAAAAGCCACCTCGACAAATACAGAAACAAAGTTGGGTCAAGCTGCCAATGAAGCCATATCGATTTCTTGGGCACTCATTCCGTAAGTCAATAATCGCATGACGATACCGTTTCGACGATAGCCTTGCATCACGTAACATTGAAAATTGCTATCGTCTCCACGACATCGTTTCTACGATCCAACATTTGCTTCTTGTAGCTCAATAATCGACAGAGCACTTTCGTCCAGACGATAGAGTTTGCACAATTTTAAGATTTTTCAACCACTGTTTGTGAGCTCCTGAAAGGCACCGAAAATTCTCAAACTTTGTTCAAAATAAACGATGGTGGTAGAGTTACGTGAAGCAAATAAAAGATGATCTCGTGCACTACTATCGCTTGGACGACTGTCGTCTTAAATTTTATGGAATGAGTACCCTTGATGCTCGCGTATACTGGATATCAAAGCTAGAATTCCATCGAATTGTGTTGAGTCCATTCGCAAAAAATTGTAATAAAGTTCCGTCTTCTCAGCTTTGAATTTGGAGTAGAATCCTTCCTGCTGACAACGGGCCACCTGCACTCCTTCGTCCAAACACTAGCTACGTCGTTTTTATGTCAATTCATAATCCTCGCAGTCTTCTAACACGTAGAGTGAAAATAGTCACAAGTGCAATATTTTGTTCCATTATCGCCGTACTGCAAAAACCAAGGACCATACATTTTAATTTGTCTGACAATGTCTGACAACGGATAGACCAATTTTTCATATTCAAATATCTGACAACCGTGTGAACACATAATTTTCAACCTGACAACGTTATCAGAATGTGAACGGACAATTTTGTATTGTAAGATAGTTGGCTATTGTAGGCTTATTGTCAGTCATTGTCAGAGGATTGACAGATCTGACAATCGTGTGTGTTTTCCTTTAGTTTATTCCGTTTGTATGAAAAGCATTGCGCGGTACTAATAAACATTTTTAGTGTCCAAGATAAATTTTATGAAGTCAAGAAAATTTTCTTATAAAATTACGTATTGTGACCGTCAAAATATAATTTAATATAGTAATTTGAAGGTTAAAAATTATTATTGGTAAGGCCAATTTAAAATAATAACCTTGAACTAAATGAACTAGTGAACTAAGTGTGTGAACTTAGTTCACTATAGTGAACTAGTTCATTGAACTAGAGTTCATTGAACTAGTTCGTTCGTGAACTACACAAGCCTAGTGTACAGTGCTACCTCCAAAATGTGAACTAATTAAAACATGGGCAGTTCACATTTTCGAGGGGTTCACATTTCTGGATACGAACAAATTCGTTGCGTTTCATGCTTTTTGGAATGATCTCTGACTTGATTTTTGAAAAATAAAAGAACACACACAAAAATATAGTAATTTAACTTAAAAAAAACTAAACTGAATGATTTTCCAGACGGGAAGCACAGTTAAACCAAAATAGGGGTAAATCATAAAATAAAAGTTCACATATTCAAGTACATATCAGGAATTGGAGAGTATGTAATGCTAACTTTTTCCGGTTTTCCGGTTCACATTGTTGGATAATTCACATTTTCGAGGTTCATATTATCGAGGTAGTACTGTAATAATACAAGATACAACATAATCTATACATATAATAAAACTGTAGCAATTTTCGTTGTCAGCTAAAAATTCGAAAACTACTGGACAGATTTCAATGAAACTTTTTTTAAAATGTTCCTTATGACTGTGAGACTGCTATAGGCTATGTCGTTTATAGCTACGTCCTTAGGAACAGTTTTTAGGCAAAATGTATTTTTTGAAGTGAAAATATATACATACACATATACCTTGCTACAAATGAATGTTTATACTTTTGCGATCGTGCGACAGGACAGACAAAAACAAAACAACACTAGCATACGGATACCTGTCATTCGAAAAGGGTTGATTTGTTTTCGCAGTGCTATGGTCAGTTGCACTTTTGTTGTAATTTTAAATGAACCAAATATAATTTTGTGCGAGCGGGCAAGGCGAGCACGGGTGCAGCTAGTACATAATAAAACAGTTTAGCACAAACGGTAAGATCTAGGAAACTTAAATTTTAAAACAAATTTCCCTTTATGGCCAAAGGGAGCACTAAGAAATCATTTAGGGAAATTGAAACTCCAAGAGAAGTTTTCATTTTAAAGTAAATTCATGACTGAGGTGGTAGGCAGCTTTAATCAAATTTTACCTACCTACTCGTCTTTCGCAGA
Source organism: Cheilosia soror (assembly GCA_949372485.1). Taxonomy (NCBI): domain Eukaryota; kingdom Metazoa; phylum Arthropoda; class Insecta; order Diptera; family Syrphidae; genus Cheilosia; species Cheilosia soror. Next base: position 5,213,564 of record OX443561.1, read on the forward strand.
GCAAGTAGAAGTGTTATTTTTTTTTATAAGGATACATACTCGTGTCTGATTTTTTCTTTCATAATTGGCCCACTCCTTTTCTTTTGCATATAGTGTCCATTACCATTCATCAATAATTGCGGCCTTTGAGTCCTTAATGGTATCCAATTCGCATCGCGTCAGAACGCTTCGATTGATTGCTTGGTTTTTTTATGCCATAACTTGCAATCTTGTAAAAGGAATCCAATAACTTTGCTGTCGTATTCATTCATTCATGCGCAATGAAACCGATTCCCTCTTTGCACATTTAAGTGTCAGAACCACGACCATTTTTCAGAAAATTCTGTTCCTCACCCTCCTCGTGGAGGTATAGTAGCTCCCATGGGATACTCCAATCATCCTCACATGCAGATGTATATTGTACACACTCGAGGACATCCCGGCGCTTTAATATATCCTCGTCCATTTACATCCGCCCCAACTTTTCAATTTATTTCCTTCGCTCAATTGATAGAATCTATCAATCAATTCAAGTGTCGATTTATAAGCTTCAACTCGTTCGTACAGTGTACTGTATACAGTATACGTATACCCCTTCTGCCAAAGGACGAGTCCCTCTCAATGGACTATCTCTAATACCTTGTTCGGCACATATCGACCACTATCTAACGGATAAAACAACACGAACTTCATAGTCTGCATTTTGATACTGTATTGAGATGCATCGTTGTGTAGGTATGCGTTAGATATGATGCTATCCGTTCACACTCGAGTGCGTGTATTTCGTATTTATTTTTCCTAAATTTCTCATTCACGGATTATCCGAAGAATTCCGTTTGTTTATTTACCATTTCTCTGACAAGCATGTTGCACTCCAACTCTAGGGATAAGTTGAGAGATATCCATCCCAATGTGGGAGGCACATCACCAGTACCAACTGCAACTATAGATAAACAGATACATACGCTTCAGCGGCCCACATCTGGTGGAACGTGGAAGGTAAAGTGAGAGCCGAGCCACTTCTTTCTTCTTCCAGTCCATCTGTCTGCAGCCTCATGTTATGGTGCGCCACATCTTATAAACTGTGATCCTAGACGCACGGCCGGCCGGCGACGCCGACACGTTAAAGAGATCGATAGTGCCGGGAAGATGGGTTTATAAAACTTTATGGTCATCTGTTTAGTGGAGCTTTACGCTGTTAATCATAAAAAAAATACGAAGCGATATAGGAATGCGTGGTGTAGGTGTTGAAGTGCGGTGATTTCGTGGTATAGACTGCGGTCGCGCCACAAATAGATCCATGAAGTACAACTTTCACTGCACCTGGTAATAAAATTGTATTTTTTTTTTTGGCCAAAGCTGACGAGTGGTTGGTTACATGTGGTGGCGGTAGGTGGGTGAAGTACTCGTATTTCGAGGTGGCTTTGTTTACATTGGTGGGTGATGGAATGTTGATGGCTTCAAAGGGTCGATTTGAGGCTATGCGTATACATTGAGCGATGAGATGCAGATAGACGAGCGATAAATGGATCAATTTTATAGGTTCATTCGAGTGTATTAAGTAGGAAGGAGCCCAAGATAGAGATGGGAAATGCTTTTGAGAAGCAATAAGATTAAGTATCACGACGATGTGAATTGAAGCTGGAACTATGCACATTTGAAGTGTAGTTGGACAGTTGTTGAAGTTAAGAGATGACACACAAGTGGTCGATGAATGATGATGAGTTATAACAAACATGCTGTAACTGTACCCACATATCATCATAGTTTTTCCGATGCGCTATGAAACGTAACTAGTGTTACGTTCAATTACCGCAGATATTTCGTTGTGGAAAGCGTTTTCAATTCACTGTTAACTTTTTTAAAACTCATTTGGCTACAAGGACTAAAAAACTCGCGTATCTGCAAGCATCTCGGAACCAAATATAGCTGCTCTAGCCCCAGCAGCTAAGTTCATGAAGCAACGCAAAGATGCATACACAAATTATAGACTATTTTGGAAGACATATACTTGGACGAAATTCAACTTAGCAACACGGTGAGTATACCGCTGAGTACATACACTGGACCACGCCCCAAACATACAGTCATTAGATAGAACTAAGACCTATAGGGAGCAAAAGAGGTCAAAATTTATGATTCATGTACTGACTGAATCCCTTACAGAATACTTTAACAATAAATTTATATGTGGTTGGTCGATATATTGTAGAAGCGGTAGAGATACGATAAAGAGATTGAATTTATTCGTCACGCATTATGCTACTACCTAACCTACCCAGCCTTTAAGATAGTTCTATGATAAGCTACAAAAATTCTGTACACTTTATTATACAACTCAAAAGACTCATAAAATTCATATACAGATTTATATCTGAGCGGTTTTAAATTGGGAAACGGACTGTGAGCACAATTTTATTTAAGTCGAAGCTCCCTAGGTATCCCCTCAAGTAGAAAGGGAACTAGACTTTGAGGTATTTTCAAAAAAATTTAGTTTGTAGTATTTTAGTTCTTTCGCTCATACCTCATCATCATCATCATCATCATTTTCAATGGCCCGCTTGTCCATTAAGTGGGTCGCGGGTGTAGGTTGCTCAAATGGACCCTCCATAGCTCTCGATTCTCCGCTATCGACTCTAGATCATCAAGGGCAATCCCCATACGGGTATAGGAGAGATTATGGACTTGATCTAACCATCTCATCCTTGGTATACCTATAGAGGACGCCTACCTGATGGACAGATTCTATAGCACGTCTGTGAATCCTGGTCGGGGACATTCGTTTAACATGACCAAAACACCGAAGCATGGATCGCTCCGTCCGGAGAAGTAGCTGGACATTGAGTTCCTCTCGTATTCTGGTATTTCTGATGCGATCTCTACGGGTCACACCAGCAATACTACGGAGAAATCTCATTTCGGCAGATTGTATCCGCGATCTTATTCTTTCGGTCATTACCCAAACCTCATGACCATATAGGTAAGAGTTGGAACAAACACCGAATTAAAGACTGACAACTTAGCTTTGACACCAAGTTCAGCCCTCTTGATAACAGAATGACCAAGCTGTCTCAAAATTGACCCAGCCTGACTAATCCTACAGAAAAACTCGGCATTGCTCCTTCCATCGCTCGTGAATAAGACCCCGAGATACTTAAACTTCTCCATCTGTTTCAATGGGACTCCACTAACATGCAGAGTGCATTGAACAGGTGTTCTGGTCGTCTCCAGACTTCAGATTTGTTCACGTTTACCTTCATCTCAGCTTCAACACAAACTGCTACAAACCGATCGAGTGCGCGCTGAAGTTCAGTCTGAGAGGATCCAAGGATGACCAAGTCATCAGCGAAGAGCAAATGACTTATCCTCAGATCTCCCAATTCGAAACGTTCCTCGCCAAGACTGCGCTGTAACATCCAGTCCATATAAGTAATGAAAAGGAGAGGAGACAAGACGCACCCCTGACGAAGTCCAACGCCCACGGTGAAAGGTATTGATTTAACCCCGTGTTAAATAAAGATAAGATAAATATGAAGATAAAACCTTGTAGATCGATGCGAACTATCCTGAAAAAAGAAGCTGATCATTTTACTGTTGAGTTCTTTTTCGTCATGGTTTTCATTCTGCACCAAATTCCCTTCTTGCTGCCGGTTTCAATGTTATCCCATCTGACATTTCATTCTATTCGATCGGTGCAAAAATATGCTTCTCACAAAGGCGAATATGTATACCTAAGTCTGAGGGTATACGGACTCCCAGCGCACGTTTATTTATTTTTTTTTAAGCAGAATGGACAGTTGTCAAATTGATTGTCGATGTGACAATAAAACTGGGAGCGTTATAAATGAAAAATGTAACTTATTCCAGCTTTGCGATCCTACGATCTCCTTTATGGTTGCCAAAGACCTCTAAGTATAACCAAATGGGTAATTTCTGTCCAGTTTATGTCAAAGCATTGGGCAAGAAATGGATAAGGCTCGAAATGAAGAACCTGCTCAAATATCTAACTAGGAAGTTGGTTTTTATCACCTCATGTGTGAAATATAAACTAGAAACAAACGAATCTTGCGATCTTAATATGAATCAGAGCCCACCACGAAAACACGTCCATCTTCCTTGATCGCATCTAAAGCGAACGTGATAGGCCAGCTTGTTTCATAGCATGTTGTTTTTTTTTCATTAATAAAACTATATTTCTCTTCAAATAAATTGTTCATTCATTCAAAAACAATATTTATGGTCATTTCCAGATACGAGTAGTTTTAGTTTCTGGTATTATATCTCGAATCCCATTCAGCAAGAAAATAAAACATACACCTACATAAAACAATAATCGCCCGACATAGAATAAAACTGCCAAATGAAATGTATCTCATTGAGTATAAGACATCAGAATAAATTTAACTAAATTACGATGGCAGTGATTATAAGATCAACAGCTAGCTGCAAAGAAACAACAAAATCGAACGACACTTCGGTCTGACGATCTGCCTTCCAGCCTGGCCAAGTGATTGTGGCAGCGAACCGCCTCCACATTATTCCAAAGCGAATTAAATTTGAAAAATAATTAATTTATTGGTGTGGTGTTAATGCCTGTTGGTTTTGGGATATTTATGCGACTGTAGCTGGGAGCCGTATACGCAAAAGATATCGTACGATTTAACACAAAAAAAAAAAAGTTTTATAGTATTACCTGTGCATGTCTATTTTTTGTTGGTTGTGTTTTTTCTTTTTTTTTGAAGGCCACTGTCGTTGCGCTCAGACTTTAAATGGATGTTTTCTTGTTTTGTTGCTTTTTTGTTTGTGGAGAATTAAAGGAAGTGTAGGTATTGAGTTACGCAGGCTATTGATAGGATATGTTCGAGGGTCTCTAGTTTGCTTCCGCTAAGGCAAGTCTATTGACAAATTTGAAATGTTGCTTCCGTGTAAGATGAAACATTAATGGTTCTTTGTGCACCTTTCGGTGGGGAGTTTTTTGTTACAAAACATTTCACAAATTGTTGCGTTTGCACTAAACTTCGATTAGGTGACACTTTTTTTTTAAATTGCATTAATCCACAGAGGTATGGACTTCGACTATAGCAAGGTTTTGCAGGTATCCTTAACAAAGCTGTTCTCGCAAAGATCTGTTCTTTCCTGTAGGTAGACTTATATTACTTTCGCAAATAGGAGATGACTTTCAAAATTGTTTTACATACTTTTTGATTAGGTATACAACGAGGCATATCCCTGCTTAATGTCGCATACAAGATCCTATCCAACGTACTGTGTGAACGTCTAAAACCGTTCTGTAACACACTAATCGGCACGTACCAGTGTGGCTCCCGCCCGTCAGATCGACTATAGACCAAATTTTCACACTGAGGCAAATCCTGGAAAAGACCAATGAATTTCAATTCTAAACTCACCACCTATGTATCGACTTCAAAACCGCGTATGATGGCATACATCGCCAGGAGCTCTATATGATGATGGCCGAATTCAGAATCCCAGCAAAACTTATTCAGCTGTGTCGCGTGACGCTGGAAAACACGCGTTGCAACGTGCAGTTTGGAAGTAGCTCCTCCGAACTATTTCAATAATGCATCGGATTTCGGCAAGGAGACGCGCTATATGCGACGTCGTACTGGAGAAGATAGTGCGCAGGGCAGGTGTCAACACGGAAGGCACTATTTTCAACAGCGAACCTCCGTTTCAAAGACCAAGCCATCGCGGATGCCAGAGCGCTTGGTCTGCAGAACTGGAAGCAGCGTGACCGGGATCATAGAGGATGGAAGGCTGCAGATGCAGTGTTTCAGGCAGAGACTTTCCACGAGTCGGGAGTCCGATAAGTAAGTAAGTAAGCTGTCCGTGAGGATTCCACGAGCTTTCCTGCTATGGGACGGAAGGAAAGTTGGAGATTTTTTTACAGACATAATAATTTTATAACAATAATCTCTTTTTGTTCCATCCACGACTCTGTGCACAAGAAACCTACACTTTAATGGAACCTCTAATTATATTATATTGACAAGAGCAAAGCAGGTTCAGAGCCCCCAAACAACTCTTTGTTGGTAGACGTTTAAGGATAATTTAGAAGCCCTTGTAAGATTTTTTTCTTTTGCAATTTTTGGGAAAACTAATGACGGCTTTACCATTTCATTTTGTCATTTTGACAAACATCGAACGAACGGGCGGCGTCAACAGATGTGGGGCTCTATTGAAGAGCTATAACCAACACGCACTCACATCATTGCGGAACGAATTTATAAAAATATATTAAATACACATTAAGTTAATTTATGAGCGGATGTTTGATGCATTTCTCAGGAGAAAGAGATTTTTAAAAACATATTTTTATTTTTTTTAATTTTTTTCCACAAACTTGATGCGTTGTTGTAGCTTTGATGTTTTATGACTGTTGGAAATTGTTACCGCGGAAATTGATTTTTGAAGACGCTTCTGAACCGCATTTTAAAATTACTGATGACTTGTTTTCTATGTCTTCTTAGCGATTTTATGGACATTTTTAGTTGTTTTTATATTATTTTTTTAGGCGTTTTTTGATGCGTTTTCAAAAAGCATTTTATTATCAACTGTAAGGTGTTTACATTTTCTGTAGATATTGATAGATACGTTTTGAAAGAAAACTTTTATTCGATAAAAAGCTTAAACAAAAAACGTATTTTTAAATAAAAACATACTCTTTCCAAATTTTAGACTTAAATTAGGTACATGTCCTAACTTACGGTTTCCAGAACGTCTCTTTTTAAGAGAAAAGGTCCTCTTTTTTGTCCACGATCTATTTAACACTTTCTTTTTTCGCTTGGATCTTTTGTTGTCCTCTTTATTGTGTCCTCTTTTTGTTCTCTTTTTTAATACCTTTAATTTCAATAAAAAAACAATGTAAAAAGTTTAGAAATAGCAGGCTTGAATAACGTTTTTATAAACTTAAGTCCAGTACCTATCGGAAAAGCCTTAATTGGAATTGGTTGTCCATGTCCAGCCGATATTATTTCAAACGCAGCCAAAAACGAATTTGACTCATTTTCAATTGATATCGAAATTATTGTAATAAAAATATGCACTAGATACAGCATGAACTGAGAACTGAATTGGAATTTTAGGACTTGCTCCGGCATGATACAACCTACTAGGTGGTTATCATTATACCCTACTTATACCCTACTATTAATACAGTTTTATCGTACAAGTGTTTTCAGCTATTAATAAAACGAAAACTGTCCGACAGTTTGCAAAAAATTTTGAATTCAAATCGCGTAGGGTTGCCATAAATCTTTTGAAGAGAGTAGTTATCGAGCAAAACTAGGACAAAAATGCTTTATACCTACTATTTGCTACAAAAATATTTGAACTTTCTCGTTTTCATTGCGGTAGGATACATGTTTTTAGGCCGTGTGCCAACTGCGCTGAATAATTATTCTCGGCTGATTTTTTGACACATTAGGTACACATATGAAAGTTTTGAAAAAAGAAGTTCACTTAACTCAAATCTTAAAATATCTAGAGATATTTCCTTAATTTCAATTTCAATTTCTGGGATTTCGGAAATTTGGTACCCGAGTTGTTGGCGACAAAATATTATTTCGTATTACGTGAATCTTGGCTGGCATTCACGGATTTTAAAAATATTGGAAAAAGTTTTTCTAATTGAAAGAAACTCTGTTGCATAAACAACACAAACAAAATTTTAAACATTTGAATCTTTGAAATATTATTTTAGGGTTTCAAACATAGGCGAAAGTTGGACTACTACCGGGTGAGGAGAAAGCGATCTCATTTTTGAATGCTATAAAATTGATTGGCATTCTATATTTAATATTATTAAACATCGACTTCAATAGGTAAGATCGCATTAGAATTTTTCATTCAGTGTTTTCGAACATTTCTTTTTTCGATTACCAAAGTTGGTATTACAATAAAATGGTGCAGTATTCAGGTGCAACAAGTTACGATTCAAAATCACTACAAAAAAACGGGAATACAATTTGCACTTTCAAGCTCTTTTGGCATCCTCCAATTAGACCCAGAATGAGATGGTTAGATCAAGTCCATAATCTCTCCTCTACCCGTATGGGGATGGGGATTACCCTTGATGATTTATAGAGTCGATGGCAGAGAATCGAGAGCTATGTAGGGCCCACTTGATCAACCTATACCCGCGACCCACTTAAAGAACAAGCGGACCTTTAAAAATGAAAAAAAAAAAAGAAAATTAGTCTCTTTTAATTTCGAATCCTTTTCTCTCGACGATGAAATTAAAAACCCGGACAATCTAGAAAAACTATCCCGAACGTTCCCCGCATAGGAGAAAAAGAGTACATGTCCGGGAAAACACGGACAGATGGTATCACTATCTAAGCGAAACCTTTTATATTTCGCGCATTTATTAATATATTTAAATAATAAACCCCAAAGACTGTATTTGCTATCTGGTATATCTATCACTTAGTTCTTAAGGACCATTCACATGGGAGCGAACGAACGAATTGATGAAATACGAATAAACCACTTTTTATGCATTTATAAACAGAAAATTCCATATTTTATTATTCCAAGTCCAAGATATCCTTCTCTTGGAATAAGGTTAAGTTCGAACGAATTTTGTATTCGCTACTTTGTGGAACGCGTTTTAAATGATGTAGATTGTGAATAGACTGACAAATCGCGCCAGGGTGTTATCGTTCGCGGCAAAAAATTTGGATTTCGAAATTTCGTTATTTAAACTGTTAATAAACTTGTTTTCTTAATAAATTTGATGGAATAATTAATTATCCTCATCTTAGAATATTAAAAATTAAAATGTGCAATTTTCTGTTTATAAATGCATAAAAAGTGGTTTGTTCGCATTTCATCAATTCGTTCGTTCGCTCCCATGTGAATGGTCCTTTAGTGTTTAGTGTAATCCCAATTCTTTCCGATTTAACTCGTAGTGGCTTTAAAAGTGAAGTGGGGTCATTTAAACGGGCTGGCTTCAAATGCTATGAGAAATGTTATGAATACATTGAAAAATAAATAAAAAAAAAACATTTTCAGTCATAAATAATATTGATTCAACTAGCAAGGTTGCAATTCCAAGTTCGACGACATTTTCAGAAAATGGGTCATGTGCCACTTGATTGCTCAGCTCAATGAAAACTCACTTTCGCACTTGTGCGAATCTATGAAAATTCCTTTGTGTGATTTTTCAGGTGTTACAAATGGAACAAACTTCTTTATGTAAAGGAATTCTATTTGTGTTCTCTGAACCGTAGTTAGTCTTTGTAAAGTTATTTTCAAAACGATTGCTTTGGCTTAATTTAGCAATTTCCGACACGAACCATCCGTACTCCGTTCACTTTGTAGCTGAAGTTTTTTCACACCCCAGTGCGGGTGCTTCGCACCGAGTGCGCTGCCGGCCGCTCGCGCGAAGAAGTTAAAACTGCGAGCGTAACTTCTTTAAGTAAACAACTCAATCGTGTGCGGTTTCTAGTCTAATTAACTCCATTCCACTAATTCGAATCCGTTCGATTCGATGAAATGAATCGACTTGGCTCTGGCTAACACAGTCATTAACTCTGAAATGTATGGCAACAGCCACTTCCCCTGCTTCATCCGACGATGGTGGGTGGTGGATTGAGTTTTGAAATTTCGAAAGCGAATTTTCACAATTTTCCGCTCGTTTCCTATCATAACCAGTGCGTGCATCTATTTGTGTAGTCGGCATCAGCAGTGATCTGCATGCGGTTGCTCTGCGCTTCTTTTGGGCCGAAAAGACCGCAGCACGTCCAACTGTGGGTAAATATGAGGCAGGTGTGTGTATTTCCGATGTGAATTCGGGTGTTGATGTCCTGATTTTTACCCGAATCATTCGTTAAAAAATTGCCCGATGGTGTGCAACAATGCTATTGAGTCGCCAGATATATTTCATAGATGCCATCATTGCAATCCGAAATTATACCTTCAACGAGTGTGTTTACATGGTCACTGCGGACTGTTGCATTATTCAGGAGTGTCCCTTTGCGTGGGTGTGTGTGCTGTGAGAAAACATTTCATTGTTTACAAATTAACCTGTTTATTTGGCCTTTTTTGTGCGCCATCTTTGCGTACATCCGAATGTGATGTTGCATCAAGCCACTTCCGCATGTTGCAAAGTAGTTAATGGGGCGTCATCCTCTTTGATGTTTGCCTGTGCCAAGGCGCGTTGGTACGGAGGGTTTCGCTGTGAAGCATTCGTTTCTGCCCTCGTTTCGATCCGACTCAGTTGAAGCTCTGAGGCTGAAAATGCGAAAAGTTTTGTAGTTATCCTTTCTCCTGTAGCGTCGTTACTTTTTCGGTTGAAATTTGTTTTTAACTTTGGGGCTGGAGTTTTATCTATATGTATACACGGATAGGGATTTGTCTTTTGTGTTTTCTCTTGGCCTTGTTTGTATGAGTTTTCATTTTTACTTTGTCCTAATGGTTTGAACTCCTTAGTTTAGATATTTTCATATAAAGATACATATGTATACTTTATTCGAGGACCAGGGCGGGATAAACGAATAGGTACCTACTTGCATGAAGGAGCACCACACTGGATGGCGTGAGGACTTGAAAACTTTATAAAACTTGGCGGAAGAATGGAGGATATTAAAATTTTGTGATATGTTTGTTTGTAAGGACGGAGAAGCAAGGGCTAATATATTCTTTTTCATTTTGAGATAAGGGCACTTCGAAGTGAGGGCTTTAGATATACAATGCTGGAGCGTTTCATTTTGTGTTTTATTAGGCAAATATAGCATGGCAAAGTGAAAAGCAAATAAGTGCGCGAGATATTACTAACTACTTGGAAAGTTTTAGCAAATCTTTCGAATATGTGGGGAATAATGCCCTTTTGAAGTACCTATACCTACTTGTCGGCATGAAGTTTGTCCATGGAAAGACATTTTACTGTACCATGTTTTTTCTAATATCTGTTTCCTATAACTTCACGTACACGTACAGATTCTGTTGTAGGAAACCAATTCAATTCTGTTTTCGAGCTCAATTGAGAGTAGGGCAAAAATACCGCCATTTTTTAAACATCTTCATCGTTCACAAGATTTATTGTAGCTATGTATATGTTTTATGGAAATACTTACGGGATTATTTATGGTCGCTTTTGGATTGTTTTTTAAGTCGTCTTCTGAAGCTGTTTCTGCAGCGTTTCTTAGGGTACCTTTTGCGGGGCATTATGTTCAGTTGAAGATTTTGTTTATATCTACGAAAACCGGTTTTGTAGAACTTTTTGTGTGTTTTTTTTTCTTTTTTTTGAGCGCTTTACTACGTTTTTTTTTTCATTTCCACATGCGAGAGTCTTCAAACTGGTAGTTATGTAGTTTTGAATATTTTTAAATTAATAAAAAAACTTTTTGCTTACATAGGGAACGGAAGAGAAAATATCCATATCCATACTACTTATAAAATGCAACGTCCGTCTGTTCGTTTCTCCATAACTCAAGAACCATTCGTCCGATTTTCATGATTCTTTTTCTGATATATAGATGTGTGGCCAACTTAGTCCGTAGGGTGGGTGACAATTACTCAGGAGTAAAGGGGTCGCGGGGAATAAGAGGGGTCTCACGAACCGTTAGCCGTATGAACTTGAAAGTTTGTATGTTGATTGGTAAGTCAAAATAATTATATGCCTAATTCATAGTTTCTCATAATTCATCCCATAAGGGTTAAAAAACGTTAGCACCCTACTTTTCTATTTCGACCTTACTACGCTCAACTTGCCATTATACTCATAAATCTACGTATGTCATTTCAAGAAATGCTTTTATTTGTTAGCCAATACTTCATCGAGTGTTTTGAGCTAAAATACATCTCTCTGGTCCATCCAGAGGGTGAGATATAATACATTAAATATAGATCTTATTTGGCCAAGTGCGAAAAAAATGTTTTCTCGATTGCAGTTGTGCTTAGGGGTAGTTTTATATTGCGTTCCCAAAATAGAATATGATTACTCCCACGACTGGCATTCAGAATGCACATTGTACGACATACTCATGTATTGCGTAGTTGAATTTGATGTAGGCAATGGATATGCATAAAACAAACTAAATATGTATATATGTACATCTACGTACATATAAGAGGTTTGTGGTGCGTAAGTGATAGTTACATATCTACATAGTATTTGAGATCTGCAGCTATGGAAAGTGTAACAATATGATCGCGTAGTATAAATAATTATATCATACCTGTGACGAGTTCTTATTTATGTGAAATCTTATGTCCACTGACTTAGGACTTTCGGATCAGTACAGGTTACGTAAGGACTAAGTTGGAGACAGAGGAAGGGTAAAGGGGTGATAGGGACTAACTCTGGAACTATTTGGCCGATTTTAAAAATTCTTTCAAGATTGTACCGGCTACATCCTCCGGATCAGTATAGGTTAGTTAGGGTGTGTATGGTGGAACGGGAAACGGGGGTATAGGGGCTATCTTCGGAACTACTCGGCCATTGCCAGAGTTGACCTCCGACAGCCACGTCTTTCACATGGACAGCTATATATTGAATTTTCGCGTGTGAGCTGTAGGCGTGATTTGTTTAAGGACTATTCACATGAGAGCGAGCGAACGAATTACTAAAATGCGAACAAACCATTTTTGATGGATTTATGAACAGAAAATTTCACATTTTACTATTCCAAGAGGAGGATAATTAATTATTCCATCAAAATATACTAAGAAACCAAGTTTAAAAATAGTCTTAATAACGAAATTTCGAAATCCAAATTTTTTGCCGCGAACGAAAACACCCTGGCGCGAATTGTCAGTCTATTCACAATCCACATCATTTAAATCGCGTTCCAAAAAGTAGCGAATAAAAAATTCGTTCGAACTTAACCTTATTCCAAGAGGAGGATATATTGGAATAATAAAATTTGGAATTTTCTGTTTATAAATGCATAGAAAGTGGTTTATTCGCGTTTCATCAATTCGTTCGTTCGCTCCCATGTGAATGGTCCTTTATAGCTACTTGCGCTCATTAAATAAATAACATGTAGGTATAATTTATGACAAGGCATAGCGATCAAATATTTTGTAAGCTTAAAAAGCTTGAATTTAATTTAATAGAAAAGAAACCAGCGGGCGAAGCCGCGGGCGTTGCTAGTATTATTATAAGCCGTTTTTCCATAGAAACCAATATCCTTTACATTTAATGCATTTCGGTGTTAAACGATTCGGAAAAGGCTGTAAAGGAATTAAGGCCTTTGGGGCATTTTCAAAATAAGTAAAATATGTAGGTATATTGAATCGAATTAAATATACATTTAAATTCAAGTTTGTTACAATATGAGTGGGAAAATATTTCTCTATACTTTCTAAATAGATTTGTTAAAACAGTTGGTCCTTGAGGAAGATCTTTTCATGTTTCCACACTATGGACTGGAAATTCACAAAATAAGTGTTCTCGTCTTCTCCTAAAGTCCTGGTGTGATGCAGAAGGGTTCAGGACTCTTAAAGTAGGTTTAAAAACCTCTTCTTACCAGTTAAACTGCCTTTTCGGCACCTTGAAAGCCCCTAAAAAAACATACCATACATAACCATACATAACATGGGCGCAGTAGCGCAGTGGTTAGTACGCTGGACTACTGTGCGAGGGATCCCAGGTTCGATGCCCGGAAAAACATTAATTACATCTTAAGGTTCCCAAAATAGAAACTCACACAAACGAATGGTTGCGAGAAGGTAGGCCTAGGGTATCTCCCCGCCTGTCGTGCCACCTATTTATTTATTTTTTATACATAACTTATGTTTCCAGAACTGAGCGCTTGTTGCTGTTGCTTTCTCTTTCATATGTTCTCCATACCAAAAGCAGAAAAAACTATATGATATCTCAATAGGTTTGATAAATCATATACAATGTCAAATGAAGTATCTTATATGACGCGAAATACTCTTAGCGTAGTGCTTATTGTAGAGAACCTAAATCGGCGTTTTAGAGTTCATTCCCGAAACTTAAGCTTTTGTATTAAGTACCTATACCTACCGTCAGTTTTTTTTATTTATATAATCCAATGACATGTTGTTTATGCTCCTTTCAGAGAGCTATTCATTTAGAATCAATGTAATTTTCGAAAATGTATTCATACCCATTTTTCGCGTTCAAAGCGGTGTCAGGTGGTCGTAAACCTTTTTCTCAATACTCCACGCACGTTTCGGTCATAAGCCAGCTTCAAATTGCAAACTAACTATTCATTTCCATATAGCCTACTACCCAAGCATACATTAGCTTATATGTCGCTGGCATGATTGATTGTTCGGCTGGAGCCGAAAACCCATTGCTTTTTGCGCAAACAAAAACCTGTCTATACATAAAACTTTCAAGGGAGTTGTATAAAAACGGAAAAGCTAACCCTCTGATAAGGGTCTCGATTTATTGCATCTTCTATGGAATCAAAGCAACAATTTACTTGTTTTCGGTCCCGAATTCTCAACCCCCCCCCCACCATTCACATAAATACAAACATCTCATGTGAAAACTTTGGGGGAAACATTTTTGGCAAACGAGCGTCTCCTTATCGTGGAACCATTTTATGTGAAATACTGCAACCTCGTTCCAGGTGAATAAGCATCGTACCATAAAATTTCCTACAAGCATATATCCCGGCTCATTCTAGTTATGTTTGGTGCCTTTACCTATACTCGTATAGTGATGATGCAACATTGTTCCTTGGCATGAACTCGAAAGCTGTATAGCTGCATCCAAGGTAACCATTAGTATACTACTAAGACTGGTTGGGTAATAGTGGTGGATGATTTGAGTTTGTTTGCGGGCCCCGTGTGCATGGTCGCACAATCGGCTATACAGGAACGGCTATAGTAGCAGTTTCCTGTTTGTCTTCTATGGAACCCTTAAACATTTCTTATTTTCGCCGACGATTTTGTGCACTGCTGGGAAACTTTCGCCTGTAAACAGGCGATTACACTAATAAAATCAAAACCCTAAATTTATTTCTCTTCTAGGAATAGTTAGATAGGTTACCTACCTACCGAATTGTTTCAAAAAATCAAAAGATTAATGGCCACAGGGGTGTAAGACTGTAAGGTGGTGCGGGCTGAGTTTGTTCTTGTCGACGGCAAAGTTCTCACATTCGCTGCGTTTTAATGGAGTGTTGAAAGAAACAAAACTAATTCGCCGGCATTGGTTAAAGATGATTTATAAATTCACCCCCAACGATTATTCCACAACAAAGAACCCAATTCGTGATGACAGTAGAAGCACTGGGTGTGGATATACAATTCCCCAAACAAGTTAATAAATTATTCGTCGAGCAACCGAAGATATGATAAATTATTTCCAAAAACCGAAAATTTCAGAATCCTATCCGTGTATTCCCAAGAGTGGAGGCGAAATTTCGATTTCAAGATCCAAGTGTAATTAGGAAGAAGAGTCATGCTCATGCAGTCATGCCCATGCCCGCATGAGTGCTCTGTGCTTATTTAAGGAAAATTACTTTTATTTAAGTGCTTGAGTGTAAAGGACTATTTCGAATGAATTCTATGGGAGGACACTATCTTATGTGAGTGATTTGCGGTTGTTATTTTGGTGGAAACTCTTCCCCCTTAATCTCTCAAGGGTGTTTGTTTGAGAGAGCTTAGGGGTTTTGGTATATCGACACAATTCTCTGCATAAAGAGGACCACACTTAATTATGTGGATTTCCCATGACACTATACGTCTCTCATGTGTCTGATTTTCTAAAAGCATTTCTTTGTGGAAATATCGTGGTTGAAAGCTTCAGTTCGCTTGAACAACGTTATAATCTCTTACAAACATAGTCTGGCGGTCGACATGGGTAAGGATTTTGGCATTGGCACTCTTTGAGGTGAATGGAACTGACACTGAATGCTTTACTTAAATCGTTTTTATATATGGAGTGGATGCACTTAAATGAAAATCGACAGCTTTCATTTAATTTGGATGTACGAATTTAGACTTTTAGTGAATTTTCAAAAAATAACCCTGCAAATGAAAATTCTATAGAGAGTTACTGGTAGTCGGCCATTTTTGTGGGGCTGCTTGACAGACATGAAGTTGTTGGATATTTTGTGACCAGAGTAAATTAAATTCGAGAATGTTTCTCCAGAAAAGGACGAGACAATATACCTACGAGTCTTTGCTATTAGTTTGTCAAAATTCACCACTACACCTCAAGAACCTTAACCTAACACAACTGGAGCTGGAGCATATTATTTCCTATTTATGTTTTAGTCTTACTGAACCCGCAAATTGTTGTTGTATATATGCGCCGGTATGGGGTTTTTGGTTGACTTAAACACTTCTTCGGTTTTCGGGTATCAGTATAGTTTCGAAACTGAAAAGAACTCCTACGGTAGGTATATAGCTAGGAATTTACACTGCAAACCACTGAAGAAAATGGGCTCTAGATTAATCTAACATGAATACCCACGTTTCTCATGGAAGAGACCGCATATGATTTAAATAGTTCAGTGATTCGTGTGCTGGGGCTCAGGTTCGATGGATCCCCGTAAAAACACAAGTCCTTTTTTTCACTACGTTTGAAAATTTTTCTAATTTAAAAACGTGTGGTGACATAATGATAACTATATACCACATATTTAAATTTAAATCTTGCTTTCTATGACATGTTCATTTCTACGTAATTTTCTAGCAATTTACGATATGCAATAAGCTGTAACAATTCAATAATTAAAGTAGCCATTTTGGCTTTGATCGTATTTTAATAGTTAAGCTAATCTGTCACTTGTAATATATAAATGCAGTTTTAACGAAGGCATACTCTCTCTTTTCTGTTGGCTGTCATTGCAACGACACGTGTCACGAGTAACCATTAACCTTATTTGTAAAAATTAACTTTTAATTGAAATTTAACTTTTAACATACATTTTTTGAAGTCTAATAAATTGAAGTAACATATTCAATAGCGATCATTATTTCAAATCGGGAACGACGACCCACAAACGTATAAGAACACTGATGGCAGAACTAAGCTGCCATAGACAGCTTCAGTTAGCATAAGTGCGCGAAAATTGCAAATGTCATGTGCCCAAAAAACAACCAATGACATTCGCTGTAAATACGACGGTAAAATTTAGCAAAATAACGAGAGGCACACCAACTCCGAGATGCCGAAAAATCCAAAAATTAAAAAAATATGTATTACGCCAGAATTGGAAGCCGTTTTTCCGTATATTAAAAAAACCGATGACGTTTATTTTTAAAGAATTATATTAAATACGTGAAATAAACTGTTTTCTACTATTTTGCACGAAATTTTTGAGGTCAGAATCTACTTTTGGGAGACCCGCCAAACCCGGCAAAACACGCCCGCTTTTAGCTTCAAAAAACCCACCGCTTTTTGCCAAAAAATAAATGCTCACGTAACATACCACATGTACCACATAAAATTTTAACATTCTCTAGTTGAGTGCAACGCAACACAACGCAATATCTCGAACAACATAGTATCCAAGAACCTGGGACCAGATGAGTTGACCATGGTAAGTTTAATATTTGTTGAAGGACCCAATGAATGCGAAAGAGTTTTCCGAAAACGCTCGGAACAAGTTTGGTGGTGCAGTATAAACCATGGTATTATCTGGTAGCGTTTCTTATTCGTGCCAATATTTCGCATCATTTGAAAAAGACTATACCTGTCCAGTGTCCATACCTGGCAAAATATATTCTGTGTTCTCACACAAGCTGTCAATAATGTTCTGTCACAAACAAAGCACATCCAAATACAAAAAAGAAAAAGAAAAGCAAGTCCACTTATATCTTAACTGACTGCCAAATGACAACCCTCTGTCAAGCCTAAGGCCTGTTTAAGTACGATTATCACTTCCACAATATAGAAGGAGAAGTTTTACTGCAAACTGAAGATATGATGTCCCGGTTCTAGCTTGATACAGATCAGCAACCTCTGTTAAAGGTCCTCAGAAGCTCATTATACTAATATAGCGAAAGTGCAGTTTCTCAACAATATTATCATTGGCGTGAACTATACTCCTGTCAAGACAATTAAATTAGCGGAAGGGCGTGCCAATGGGAAATGTAACTAAAACTATGTTAAACTATGTTAATGTAACTAAAACTATGTTAAACATCCACCGTATATATCGAAAGAGCAGTAAACAGCCAATTCCGAAAGATGGACCAAGTATAATTAGCTTATGGACCTAAGTACATTGTTCTCCTTTAGAGGACTACACCCCATCCAAAATCAAAATGGAGTTGAGTTAAGCTCAACTCTACCTTTACGATTACTATGTATATGTTTACATCACTCCTGACCAAAGGGGATCCAACTGCAAGGATACAAAAAAAACAAAAAAACGTAACGCGATTTTTCTCTCTGGCAGTTAAAACCTACCTACAAACTTCACACTCCAAAGTGCAAATGCATTGGTCGACTATAAAAACTAGCTAGCATGCAAGTTCCCCTAGTCGATTTGATTCAATAGACCGCCTTTCAAAACTGCACGTACATATACCTATACAATTCCCCATCTGCTCAACTGACCAAGGCAAGCCCCAAGCTTGAGCTCCTAACCCCCTACAAAACAGAGCGCAAAACTTTTTTGTTTCTCACTTTCCTTCGTTTCGCGGGTACAAAGTGCAAAAGGAACTTAGTTTTTGTGCAATCGGCGGTCACCTCAACATTCCACAGAACTTCTACGGCACGGCGGCGGCGGCGGCCGTAGTCGGATAGTAACACGCAAGAGAACCTAATGCATGCAGGCCAGTCAGCTCAAATGAAACTCCTGTAGGCTAGGCGGTGGCGATGGTGTGCTAGTCGCATTCCAAAAAGCCACATCTCATGCAGTTGCATGGAGCCAAACTTGCGGTCAAATGCACTCGCGATGTTATTGTGTTGATGGTGGTGCCAGGCAATGCTGACTTCAAAGATTTTGAAAAAGTCGCAAAAAAAGGGGGATTTGCGTAGAAAAAGGGGCAATACTAATTTGCCCACAAATGTCAGAAAAAAACGAGGGAGTTCACTAAAGTTAAGTGGCTTACGCATATTTTCATCTCGTTCTATCTATTGTTGCATTGAACATGGTTATAGCTAAATTGTTAATGCCTAAACTTATGACAATAGGACATAAATAGCTAATAGCTGATACCACTGGCTGATAGAAAAAGGACGCATTCAGATCCCAATTAATTGTGAAGTAGTTTCGTAAAGCATTTATTATGTCACATTTCGTATTTCATACAAAAGGGTGTTTTTTTTTCCAAAATTGGAAGAACTATCAACGAAATACAGAAAAGGGGCAAATATGGACAAATTCGGAAAAGTCGTCTCATTGGGGATAGAAAGAAAAAAAGGGGCAAAATGCAACTTTAGTCGCATAAAGTCAGCCCTGGTGCCAGGGCCAGCCAACAATGTTTAGGTGGCTTCAGGGCCAGTAGCACATAGAATCGCGCTCTGTGCTCTCTCGGTTGCGATGCGACTGCATTCGTTTATCTAGTCGTGCAATTAGTTCAGTTGCATGTTTAATGTCTTTTGTTTGCTTCGCGTTCGCATTCTGGGAGTTGTGCGTTTTTTAGTGTCTTACTTCGTGGAAAGTAATTTCACGTGAGGAATGTCTGGTCTGTTCTGTGGTAGATACGATAGTTTTTGTTGATGACATCTAGATGTGGTTGGAGAGCAGAACACTCGCTGATGAGATAGGGTCATCTTCTTTGGCACCAAAACGAATCGACTGCTGAATAAAAATGTAACTTCATGTGTATTGTCGTATTTATTGATTTGCGAATTGAAACTGAAAGGTGGAATTAATTAACCTTCTGTGCGGGTTTACGACTGTGCTAAAGTATGAACAAGGGAACCGTATTAACTATACCGATCCCCACAAAAATCTGCTTTCTTGCATTCAGTTTTAGAAAACCTTCTTGAAATCTATATGCGCTAGTTATGCTCTGTGGTCCATTACTTCCATCTGGCTTCAAACATTAACATTTCTAGTAATGCCAATAATATCCAGCGCATAGAACGGGTCATTCGATTTATCGATCGTCATTTGTATTCGCTTTCAAATAAACAAAAAATCTTCAGAAACTTAAAAGTTCTTCTACTAGGCTTGCACTGCTTCAAGAATGCGGATTGTCAAATGTCGAGTCTATTTTTTTCATGTCATGGAGGCTAAAGCCGTTGCTGCAAGTGAAGCGACCCATTCACCCCAAAAAGTTAGGGTTTGCTCTGCAGTTTAGTTGCTTCATGGGTGTGAGTTGGGCATTATACAAGTGGGAAGCTGTATAACGATCAATTTTTGAAAATGAAAACCTTTATGCTATATCCACTTCCTCGATGAACTTAGCCACCCAAGAAAAATTCCCTCCGAACTTTGTTAACCTCGTCCCCTTCATCACAGCTCAAAGCTATAGCTTCATTCTATACGCAACATTCCACCATTCCACTTAGCCAACATCGAAACCTACAAAAACGAAACCGCATCTCCAGAGCAATGCACCTGTCGCCCAGAGCGAAACGCTCCACTGATCTTCCACTACCACCATACCGGAACGTAAGTATGACAACGATCGTGTACTCTTCGGTTCGTCTGTCCACGTGCGAGCATCGCGAGCCACCAAAACATATACCCTACCCGACCGACCATGATTGGAATGCTACCTCTCCGCAGTCCGCAATCCACAGAGCTGCAACAGTTTGCAGTTCTGTTTTCGGCATACCCCTCGGAATTAGTTGAATTTTCATTCAGCTAATGTGCTTCAGTTGTAAGTGTGGTACACACCATACCAACGGACTGCAGCTGGGTCTGTACTCTGTACATCAATCCACCGGTCGGTCGGTGGTGACCAGGCATACCGCATGCAACATCAGCATCAGCATCAGCATCAGCAACAGCATCAGCACCAGCTTTCTAACCTTCTTCTCGGCCCCTGCTTCTTCGTCAAGAGCACACAACTCTGCCATGGCAATGCAATAACTCTTCTTTGCAACCCTCAGTGTGGTGTGCTCCGCGGTCACAATGGGAGTTCACACATTCTCGCCGGTGATGGTGGCAGGAGAGGAGCCGCACCTGGTAGGTGACTACCAAAGTGCATTTAATGCTGCTGCCGCTACTAGTGCTGGAAAAATGATTTTGGGGCCAAAGTGATGCCTGGCATCGAGCTACTCTCCGGGAAGTAAAGGAGGCAGGCATATAAGCGAATTGAATACTGCAGGTGGGATAGGAAGCTTCAGCATTGGCATCGCAGCAGCAACAGCACCATCGACGCCAGAGAATGATCGAATAAAAAAAAAAAAAAAAAAGTTGCACAACGTTCGATTAGAATCCCGCAGGGGAAATTCCTTTTAGCGCGACGACTCCCGGAACTAGGGCAACTGATGTTGTGCGCGCTTCTGTGTTCAAGTTCATTTACCTTGGGCGCTGGCCTGCCTCTGCCACTGCCACCAGATCCAGTGGGATTCCGATGGAAATGTGGCCACCGTTCGATGCCATTAAAGAGGTATTTTCCAGTGTTTTACGGAACTGGCTGAGTGTTCGGCTTGAATGCGTTTTATTGCGCTCAAGTCTCCTCGGTGCTGCTGGTGGAATGTTGGGCTGACCTTGGGACCAATTTATAGTTCCATTTTTTTTTTTTTTTTTGCTTTTTCTATTCTCTTCTGGTTCACTTTGAGTCGATTATCTCTGGCGAATCTGGTTTATCCTTTTGGCAGTTGCCATGAATATTTAAGAAACTTGCAAAGTTTAGTGTTCCCTTTTTTTTTTGAATCGGTGCTAGTCGTAAATGACTCCAGTAGAACGAAATTCCTTTTGATTCTCGGCCAGCAGCTGAGCAAGCAATAATACGTGATGCCAAGAAATTTCTGTGTCAGCCAATCGGTTTTGGATAGGCGGATAAGCGTCACACATGCATACGTCGCACTCGGCCATATAGTTAATATGTAGTTTTTATGGTCGTTTATCCACATTTTAAGGAACATTAGGAGTAGGTTCTTTGTCGGCCTGAATTTATAGGTTCGTTCAAAATCTGGAGCAAGGATAATCAAGAAATGACGACGACGGAAATGGAAAAAGCCAAAGCAAACATTAAGGGAAATTTGAAAATCAGAGAAAGTATCACTTTGAATGACATCAACCGACGACGTGGCTGTAAATGTCACATTTGCATATGAGGATTTGTAAGTGAGAGGATGTCATTTGCATAACCAAAAAGGGATTCACTGATTTTCAGATTGTGGGGGGAATACATTTTCTAATAAATCATTTGCAAACCTTAAGGAGCAGGCTGTCAGTGGCTGAATGTAATGAGAGGTAATTTTGTATAGGTATACCATCAGCGAGGTGTTTTGACATATCTACTGGGAATTATTTGCACGTGCGAATTCAAGGACTTGTACAGGGAGTTTGTGAATCCAATTGAATGATTAATAACACATATACCATCTGCTGCTAGCATAAGACGTAGGGTTTTAAGGTTACATGACTATTTTTGGTAACAAAAAAAAATATCTCATTTTCCGGAAACTTGCTAATAGCTCCATTGAGATTTTTTTTAAACAATAGATAGTAAATGCTTTCAAAACTGTTTTTTTCTTATTTTTCTCATATTTCAGCCGCAATTGAATTCGAGTGGTTTTGGAATATTTGGTTGTTTGCATGTTTGCTTCTTAACTTAATTCAAAATGTGCACGTAACTTTCTCGTTTATTGTGAATCTCGCAGAATCTCAGAGTCATTTCAGCAAATTGAGCACTTGTTAATTAACAACGTAATACATACTACATAAACATACGTATTAACTTCAACATTTACTTTTAAATTTCACCCCGAACTGACACTTGAATTTCGATGAATTTCGAATTAAATTGCCACTGAAGTTTTTGGGCTTTGCAAAAATATACGTGTGTGAATAAAGATCGGGATTTGGGTAGACATTTTTGAGAAATATTCATAAAACGGTAATATTCGAGTTTTCTGAGAAAAACTAAGTACGTTATCATATCATGTTTAGAATGCTTATGTTGTCTTAAATATTTATTTTGATCAAAATCGTTAGAGCGGTTTTTGTAAAATTATGCTGACAAACGTTACAATTTGGACTCGAAAAGCACTGTTATGAAACTGTTTAGTACGACATATTCTTCAGGAAATAAGCATTACCTAGCAGTTACATTTTTAGCCAAATCGAAAATGGCGTTTTCGAGATACATGTGTGTAGTTTTTAAAGTATCGTTTTTAGCGATTGGGGTGGAAATCGAAGGACGCATTCATGGTTCAAAAAACACTGTTTTTCAACTGTTTAGCTGAAAACTGAGCAATTGGTATTACTACGGATTTAAGCATTATTTAAAAGTAAAATTTTTATCATAATCGAAAATGGCGTTTTTGAGATATGAGCAGTTTTTTAAAGTACCTACTATTATTAGGGATTTGGGTGGATATCAAAGGACACAGTCTTTTAGGGGAAAAACTGAGTTTGCTATCAAGTTAAGAATGACAATAGTACCTTAAAAATAAGTTTTTTATACCCGGTACCACACTGTGGCGAGGGTATATTCATTTCTGTCTGTCTGTCCGTCCGCACGATTACGGCCGTAATTTAAGAGCTATCGACTTGAAATTTGGTACGTAAGCTTTTATCCACCAAACTGAGGCTAAGTTCGAAGATGAGCAAGATCGGATGAAAACTACTACTACCTCCCATACAAAAATATTGGATTTATATAGCTTTTTGATGTTAAAAATTAAATTTAAATAGCTACAATAAAGATAGCAAGTTTAAACTTTCCATATATTGTTTTAATAATATTTAAAATTTTTTGACAAAAAATTAGCTTGGTCGAATAAAAACTACCCATACCTCCCATACAAATATATTATTTTTTAATACTAAAATATTTTTTTTATTTTTACAATAATATAGTACCGGGTATTTGAGCTTCGGCATAGTCGAAGATAATTGTCTTACTGGTTTTTTTTTTTTTTCATTTGGGGCCTTATTTCGCAGATGCGAAATTGGTTAGATGCTCGTCCCAGTTTGGCGCACAACTTTAGGTAAACTCTCTCTCTGCCATTTCGGGAGATCTATCAAACTATTCGCCTATAGCGAACAGAGGAAAAAGATAATATACCCACTCCACTTATTTATGAAACAGAAGATGGCTAGCAACATATACCTATCCATTGTTCTACTATATTAAAACATCAAACATCAAGGAAGTGCATTGACTTTTCAGACTGTTCTTATAAGTATAAGAGGAAATTATAGAAAGAACTACAAGCCAACTATTTCCTGTTAAAGTTAATTCATAGAAAAAAAAAACGAATAAACCAACACCAACATGCTAATTAAACTGGTTCCCCACCAATGGTAAGTCAAAACCCCCGACTGAATCCTTTAGTCGTTCTTCCGCTTCCATTGTCCAATGTATATCCTCCGTGAGGAAGTACACCTTGTAATTGTATCTCTACATCCTGATAAGGTTACATAAATTTCAATTGAATTTCTTTCGTATAAGCAAACAATAACTTCAAACCATCACAGTCCCAGGATCAAGATCGAGATCGTCACAATCTCCGAGTCCCACGATATATTCATTATCTGGTTCGCACCCGATACTTGAGATCACCCAGGTCGCACGCATCGCAGCCACAGGTTCACACAGCAATTGATATCAATTAGGACGGCAATAAAAATGGAGGCAAATAATCGAGAGACTGTTTATAGATACACTTCTATGCATACCCCGCATTCTACCTGTTTAAACAACTGCTCAGCAGCATCCCTCGTATACAGGTGCGACCAAACCACCGATAAACTCGTTACACGCAGCCACATTCGCGGTCCTCCGCGGTTTTGTTTACAAACAAATCACTTTGTTGTGAGGCTGATGCCTGTGGCATCGTGGAAACATTTTTGTTGCTGCAAGGCGGAGGAGCCAACTGCTGGGAGACGCAGACGACGAGATATCGAAAAACCCTCTGCTGCTGGTGCATCATATTGTCATGGCTGATGATTATTTGAAGAAGTTACCAGCAATGCAGATGTACTCATAGATGCAGATGCAGTGTTGCATTTGCTTTACGATTCTAGGATGTTTGCTCTTAATTATCCCCCCATTGTCGGGGGCAAAAGCCATACCGCAGCAACAGCAGCAGCAATGAACCAACAACATCGCCGCCGCCACCGCCGCCGCTCCGCCCGGGATCTGGTATTAATAATGTAACAGTGCATAAATTCCACTGTGCCACTGCCTCTTCCACTGCAGAGCGTCATAAAATCTCGTTCGGAATTAGTAGTTTGTAGCTGCCGAGGCTAAGGCTGCTCTACCTGCCATCGGATCGAATCCTACTCAAATCAAGTATTCTTCCTCGTCCGTGTATTTTCCTCAAAATTTTCTTTTATTTTCACGATGACGCAGAGGAGGTCGTCATTGTCGTCGAGGAGGAGGTGGACGAGGGGCATCAGCAGATACTGATAGAGGCAGACAACCGAACTTCACAGAGGTTTACCTTTCGTGGTCGCGTTCGTCGTCGCTTCCCCCGATGATGGATGTTGGTTGGTCTCGCTCACCGAGAAGGAATTTCCCACTGGGCGAATTCCAGTGTTTACTTTCTCATGGGGCCATATCAAGAACAACATTGTGCGACAAGTGGATAAGAAAAGAAGATTCGTGTGTTGATACACTTCAGGCGGGTCTCAGTCGCCGCTGCTGCTGCTCTTGCCTGATGAGATGATGGAGGTGGTGGTCGATGGAACTGGAAATCGTGTACTCTGTGCACTGTTGTACAATGTATACCTCACACCAAACGACCCAGGCCGGTGTGGTTGGTTCTATGTGACCAAATGAGTGATGAGAAGTACTCGCTTCCCTTTGATGGATGATATTGATGTGTTGTTGAAGGCGGCGCGGCGACCGATAAGGAATCAAGTGGATAAATATACATTTGATTGTGATTGGAAATCTGGACTCTATAGGGAAAGAAATTTACACTATAATAAGTGATAGCCTATGGGGGAATTGGAATTGCCAGGATAGAAACGATTGTCTTGGAAGCTTTTTTATGGACCCCAAATCAATTTATGGAACGTGTGGACATATATTCATGGAATCTGGTTGAGGGGTTTAACAAGTTAAAATCAATAAGCCAAGTCGCCGTCACACAAATTATTTAGCATCAAGTTAACACATAAACGGACTCTGAGGATGAGCAAAATGGGGAACTTAAGATAATAGTGTCTAGTGCCTACTAGCCTTGAGCTAATGTAATAGAAATTGTAAGTCAAAATTGCAAATCCAAAAATGTATACCTAATTTTGAACAAAAACGGACAAAAATCCAACAGGGATGACTAATTCAGCTTAATTCATCTTCTCTTTGGTTAGTATTATAATCTTATCACTGATGCTTTCGGAATACTTTACCTCAATAACCACATCTTTGCAATCTAAAATTAAAGATACAGGTTTTTAGAATAGATTTTTATTTACAGAATTCAATAGACCGGTACTCATCAACTTTGAGATCAGAATTATTTTTTGTCTCATATTTTTTTGTTAAATAAAATTTATCGGTTTTTCTAAAACACTGAAATGTAGTCCGCTTGTCCATTAAGTGGGTTGCGGGTGTAGGTTGCTTAAGTGGACCCTCCATAGCTCTCGATCCCCCGCCATCGACTCCAAAACATCAAGGCAAACCCCATACAGGTAGAGGAGAGATTATGGACTTGATCTAACCATCTCATCCTAGGTCTAACTAGAGGACGCCTACCCGATGGTACTGATTCCATAGCACGTCGTGGGATCCTAGTTGGGGACATGCGTTTAACATGACGTCCGGAGAAGTAGCTGTTCGACTTTGAGTTCCTCACGATCTATCCCCTCGTAAATTACTAATCAATCAAACTTTATAAAAAAATAAAAAATAAATAGGTGGCGCAACAGGCGGGTAGACCCCCAAGGCCTAGCTTCTCGCAACCATTCGTTTTGTGTGAGTTTCTATTTTTGGGACGAATGGAAGGGACCTACAATTTTATGCCGAGTCCGAACGACTAAATTGAGAAGTTTTTTCATGACAGTCATACTCTCGGATGTTTGTCAGACGTTCGCGAGAGGTGGCGCAGTAGAAAAAACTTTTTTTTTAAGATGTAATTTGTGTTTTTTCGGGGATCGAACCTGGGATCCCTCGCGCAATAGTCCAGCACAGTAACCACTGCGCTACTGCGCCTATACAAACTCTATAATAAACAAAATTTGGCCAGGGAGCAAATCTTTAGCACCCAATGGACCTGTCTTGGCGTGAGTGGATCTAATGGAAGTCATATTCAAATCAATTATTCCCATATCAGACTTAAACTATTGGTATCGCAGGTGTCATTGTGGTCATTTGAAGGTATTATTTGTGCTGATAAGCGAGTATCCTCCCACAGATGAAACTATACTAATATATCGAAGGACCTTTTATTCTAAATGGTTGTAAGTTGAATTTGGTAGTGTGTGATAGAATTCCTGGTTCATGTCTTAGATTAGCCTTTTAACTACAAAGTGACTTAAAAATCTAATGAACACCTTATGCATTTATAATACTTATCCCATATGCTCCAATTTTGTTCCAGTACTAGATATACCGTGTAAAGGTCCTGTTTGCAGTTCCAAAGTGTGCTGGACAAACAGCGATGCCCAATAAGCGAACTTCCAATTATAATGTAGTGCTTGCCTGTTGGCCTATTAAAGTCTAAAAAAAAAAACTGTCTATTGCTGACCTGAAAAAAACATCTTTTCCGCTGACACTATAGATTACTTGTGTGTATTTCTGGATATTTCCTTAAAATATAATGCGAGAAACAGATTACCACAGCACCAGCAACAGCAACTTTGACAGCAACAGCAACTTCAACAGCAGAAGTCGCATGAAACACATTGGAAACATCGACAGCAACTTTGTCAAGGGAGGAAAACAAAATTTGTTGAGAGTTGATTGCAACGCAGCATTGCCAGATTACCTTTTATATCTTCCAAAATAAATGGTAAAAGCGAAAAAAAATGATATTAGGTACATGACTTTTCTTTTAATAGCTTGTCAAACATTAATTTTAATACAACTCACGACGATTGAATTAGTAGATAACTCGTTTCCACATTGCAATATAGTAAAACTAGAATTCAAAATCACGTCCCACCGACAGTAAATAATTTGACGCCTGCAGATCACAAAAAAGAATTGATTTCTTTTGCCAATCGAAAATGAAAGGCAATCTAAATCAAAAAAAAAAATTAAAATAGTATTTTATAAATAATTTATTATAAGAATAATTATTTGTAAACTGCTGAAACTTTTTTTGTCTATATCTGGTAATGATGCTGCACCTTCAGTATGTCAGCATTCGAAAGTTGAGAGAACTGAAAAAGTCACCGTGGTGTTGGTAGCCGTTGCACAGCAACATTGAATTTAGGACTTAGCTCTAACGTCGATGTCGATGTCGATGTTGCTGTGGTAATGTAACTTCAGCCATTTAAAAGCAGGGGCTCTAAAAAGTGCGCTGTGGCTGTCAAAGTTGCTGTTGCTGTTGCTGTGCCAATCTGTTTCTCGCATAACATCAGAGCTCAATTCTTCTCAAAATAGAGGAAAATATTTCCCACAAAGTTGTGCGGAAAACTCCCATCGATTCTTCTCATCCCCTTATGCTGAATGGAGGAGCTCCCTTCATCCACTGCCTATATACGAAATAGGCCTGATCTCCTTACAAGTTTATTTCCCATGACATGAACCAAAATACGTTTTTGTTTACCTTACTTGTTCGCGGGTTTCCCTTGTGTCGACACTTGCACTTGTCTGTTTGTTTACCCAGAACTCACAATGAAGTCAACAGCAACACACGCACACATCCTGAGAAAAGTTGGGTGGCAATGACGATGTCAGGTGGGGGTAGCGCGTTGAATAGCGCGATAATGAACTATTAACGATTAATATTGTTCGGTAATTTTCACTTTGATGTTAATAGGAAGCAAATGTGTATCCCTTTCAGTATATAGGGCTTATTCTGGGACGTCTACATTTGGGAATAACACGCACATGGAGATCCCATCGGAAAACTTGAGCATAGCCGTTTCAATGTAACAATATTGTTGTGACACTTGTCGGCGGTAAACACAGTTTTCCAGGACTAATAATGGCATGCTGTGGTTTGAAGCTAAAATGGTGCTTAATCTTCACACCGCAAATATGACACACTATTTCCAAGTGGTGGGTAACATTCAGTCAGGTACTTTTGGCTGGCAGTTTATTGCATGTTAGAGCAGGTGTGTGTGCAAAGTGGACACACGGTCCATTTGGAAGAAAATGACTATCAATTTGTGTGGTTAGTGCGGCTGCAGAATATATAGCAAATTCTATCACACTGAAAATTCAAGTTTTATCGTCCTTTTTTGTAGGAGGAATCTAATTGCATTGCAAATGCAAATGGAATCCCTAAATGCCCCACAGTCAAATATCCATATTGCCTTTGCGGATGTGGGTGGCCAAAATCAAGGGAGTAGGAAAAAGTTCGATGACTCAGTAACAACCGCAGGATGCGGCGCTGTGGAAACATTTAACAAACCATTGAACACGAATATGCACTTTGGAAGTAAATTCCCAAGGAAGCTCTATGTTAGTTAAGTTGCACTGTCGTTCGTTGTATAGGAGTGTTGGCTGAAAGTGACTGATGATGTCCAATTGTATATGTATGTATATAGGAGATGGACGAGGGTTAAAAGTTTGTACATTTTTAGCTTTTATTGATTTTTTTCTTACTTTTCTATAAACTTGTGTTGACAGCGGTCGGGATATATTCCACAATTTAAAGGGTATTTCAGGGACATTTCGTCGTAATAGGGTGAATAGCCTATCGCATTTGCAAGCCAACGAATTCGTATAATACGAGCAAATTAGAAAATGGTATTGTTCAGTGGCGTGTTGGCTTTTACATAAACATTTTAAATGGCCTCTAATTCGCCAAGGCCGGAGCGAAATATTTTTTTTTTGTATTGGAAGTCTCTTAATTCGTAAGGTACCTACATATAGTCAAGGCGGTGCGGTGGGTGGAAAGCACATTTTAGCTCGCTGACATCCGAAGAATGTCTACGTGGATTTGTTCAATTTTGAACTGAATTTAATGGATTTTTAAGATTCAAGGACTTGAGTTCAACCACCTGCATTAAATAAAAATATCCTAGCCTTCAAAGCGGATTGAATATTTCTGAAAAGTGCTTTCTGACAGTCGCCTAGTTCCTGATCAATCAACGGGAACATAAAGCCATAATACGTCTTAACTTCAAACATGGTGCAATGTCAAAACAAGATGTCGTTTCAATGACCGTGTATCTATTGGATGAACTACTTTTTTATTTTTCGACGGAAAACACTTTCGTTGTGCTTTAATCATTTAACAAGCAGAGTAGACAAAAACGATAACCAAAGCATATCCGTAAGTACTAGTTGTCTTTACTTTCTTACTTGTCTTTAAGCAATCCTAAGACTGCTTTTTAAAATAGACTTTTTAAGAGTATCGTTTAAGAAGTTTAAAGACCCCGCCTTCTAAAATTCTGTTTTTTTTCTTAATATGTATGTACTTAGGAGTCAGGAGCAGGGTTGTCAGGTTTTAAAAACCGGAATCGCCAAACGTAAAATATAAAACGCCAAATTTTAAAATTTTTCACTCCAAATTCCAAAAAAAATTCATAAAAATCAAATGAATTCGCGCAACTCGTAATTTTTGCGTAAAAAAACTTAATGCAAATCCCCCAAGCTCCCGTAACACTGGCTGTCCTAAGGCATTTGTCATTTTTTACACCTTGTTCCAAAACTTCAAAACGTTTCTTCGGGTACATTTTCTACATAAAATTCATTTGACCAATTGACAGCTATTAATTCTTCCGACTGAGCCTCAGTAAGTCTAAGTCGTAAGATTTTTGGTCGAATCAAGCTTACAAGCAGACCTTCAAAACGGGGTCCCAATTGGCTTAAAAAAACGCCAAAAGAAACAAAAAGTCTGTTGCAGTTAGACAATCTTTTTCGCATTTCTCTTAGTAAAGCAAAAATTAAATCGTTAACTTGTTTCTTACCTTAATTCACATGCTTCGTGCTAACACTATTTCTATCGCCATTCTTTCAAAATCCGGTCCTAAATCAATATCCTTCCATGCTTCAAAATTGTCTGCATTCGTAACTAATTTTAATATTTCTTCACAGTCATCACAGATGTAAGGCTTGGGTGAAAGTTATAAAAAAAATAAAATATAAGGATTTTGGTTAAAGAAATTTAAATCGATAAAATCTAAAAATATCGCCTTTTTTGGGGTGCGTCGCCAAACCGATTTTCGTGTCGCCAAATGAAATTTCAAATTGCCTGTTTGGCAACAAATTGCTACATCTGACAACCCTGGTCAGGAGTCGCTCTAATTCAAAAATCCCTATCTGTTGTAATCCAGTTCTTTTAAATCCCGATTTATCTTACCTACTATTATTCCGGAGGTGCATGTGTTATGAAAAAGCCTTCCTTAAAGGGGCAGGGGAGGTCAAAATCCAAGAATCACTTCTAAATATTGTCAACGTCTTCAGAACCGAACCAGCATGCAAAATTTCAAAGTTCTAAATCTTAGAGGAAGTGGTTCAAATGTGGTTTGCAAAATTTGAGCATAGCTTTTAAGTACTGCATTAAAAAGCCAAAAAAAAAAAAATAACCAATATATCTTTAAGGTTTATCTTGGAAGGGGCTTAGTATGAGCAATGTTCAACAAGTTCAAGATTACTTTTGAGATGGAGAACAAGAAGTAATGTTTTGTAGTTATGTGTTATATTATTTCAGTGTAAACTACACAATTTTGAACGAAAAACCTTTATTGAGTTCAACAAAACTCATCGCATTCACTTACTAATAATTGTCTTCTACTTGATCAAAGGCTAAAAAAAACATTTTAACTCTACTGGAGAACACTGGTTATACTGCCGCAAGTTCAAGTGGTAAGACTGTTAACTATAGTACCCCACATTCTTATCAGTGATAAACTCAGTTCGTTATAAAGTCCAACATTTCATCTGGAAGTTCTTAGTTCTTCCCCGGAAGATGTTGCTAATCGAATATACGGTTTCGCAAGGAGATTTGCAAATACTAATAATTATGTCAAAATGTGACATCAAAAAGCAGGTGGATTCGATATTTCGAAATTGCATAAAATATCCCCATTTTACTGTCACATATCCAAATGTAATATTTAAAAAGCTCTTCAAAAATAAACGAATTATTCATTGCAGAAATCAATGACGTATAATCTATTCGTTTACCTTTCCAATTTGTATCGTTTACAAATTTATACTGTTTGCTGATCAACAACATGTACTCCACCGATTAAAATACCTGCGGATATACTTTTTATTTACAATATAAACAATGGTTATCCTTGAAAAAGAAAAATCACCAATCAATCTCAATCCTTTCATTGTTTATCCTAGAATTTATTTGCCGCGCTTACAATAATTTTCCGCGCACACATATCGAGTGATGCACTGTTATTTGAGACCTTATCGGCACCCAACGATCGACTCAACCAAACAAGGATAGACGGAAAAAAAATCGATTTTTCCAATGCAAATGACAATATTTTACGCTCAGCACAAAATCAAGAAGAATAATGTGAAATAGTGGCCAAATGACCAATACCGTTCCGGGCGAATAAAAAAAAAATTATATACGAACAAAAAACCACTTGGTCCTGCAGTGGATAAGAGTGGGTCGAGCTAGAAAGTGTCCCCAATGAGTGTTATAAATCATCAGAAAATGAAGGATTTACGCGGGGTGAATTACACACCGATCCAATGGAACAAATTGCTATTGCGCGAGGATTTGTATCTACCGATTTTTTTTGTTTTGGACGAGAGTTTTATTTCTGCATTTTATTTGAACTAAAAAAATATATATTTAACGATTGACGTCCAATTATCCGATTGCATTTTTTTATAGTCAGGACGATGAGCCTTTTTTTGTGTTCGCTTAAATAACATTTGCTATTCACGGTAAATAAATTAAAAAAAAAATGGCTAACAAAAAAAATCCTTGGGATTGGCTGACATTTTAGTTCGAATTTAATCTCTTTAATGGAGGCTCATTTCAATAATTGATAAGATTTTTATAGAACCAGTAAGAAAGGAATGCAAGTACATTCAGCTCTACCAATAATGAATACCAATTCAAGGAAAGGAAACATAATGGAGCTTCACAAATCGTACGTAGGCTTTGCAGCTTTAGCTCTGGAGTCAGGGTCACGTAAAAAATAAATAAATCAACGCGCGGGTAGACACCCTAGGCCTACTTCTCGCAACCATTCGTTTTGTGTGAGTTTTAATTTTTGAGACGAATGGAAGGGACCTACAATTTTGTGCCGAGTCCGAACGGCTGAATTGAGAAGCATTTTCAGGATAGTCATACTCTCGGCTGTTTGTCAGACGTTCGCGAGAGGTGCCGCAGTAGAAAAAACTTTTAAGATGTAATTTGTGTTTTCCGGGGATCGAACCTGGGATCCCTCGCACAGTAGTCCAGCACGCACACTAATCACTGCGCCCACACTCCACAGGGTTATTTACTAAATAAAATTGAGCCTTTGGCAGTGTTTAGTCTCAATTTTTTTCATAGCAGGAAAACTTTGCTTTTCTAATATGAATATGAAATCCACTGGACGAATGGACGGGACCTATATTTTAAGTCGAGTCTTGAACTGAATTGAGAAGCTTTTCCTCATGACATTTTTACTCTCGGATGTTTGTCAGACGTTCGGGAAAAGTGGCGCAATGGAAAAAACCTTAAGATCTACTTTTAGTTTTTCCGGGGTTAGAACCTGGGAACGAACCCTCGCTCAGTAGTCCAGCGCACTAACCACTGAGCCACTGCGCACACTCATCTACCAAACATCTGTGGAACGTGTCAAGGGCCCTAATCACGTGGCTTTTCAAACGATTGTATTCGAAACGATAGACCTTCAGAGCTAGCAATTCTGTGCTAAACTTCAGTTTTGTCACAAAAAATGTAATGAAATCTTCCGAAAGACGGAGTTAAATTTTTACCAACCCTAAACGTGGGATATGTATCTTTTTAGCCAGGCCAATCAATAACGACAAACAGGGTTGATGAGAGTTTAAAGCGGGTTTCTTTGATTTCTATTGTTATGACCTAGGTCAAGTGCTCTTATGCTCGATAGGTATTAGTTTAGTCCATTATAAAGTTTTAACCAAAACGTTGCACTTGCGTAGTGTTGATATACATACATGTACATGTATTTATTTCTTTCCACGGATATCCAAACTACTTAAAACAAGCCGCTATAGACTGAATGTGAATACATGCGCCAGCCATTGCTCCCATTTTTCTACCTATCCGCCAAGAAGTTGCATACTGAGCCTTCATCTGAATCGACCTTCAATCTATTACTTTGTTATTAGAAATGTCCTTAAAACATACTTAGAAAACACCAGAACGTTCTCTAATGTTGACCAATTTCTTCATTTTATTTCGACCAAAACATTGATCCCTATGAAATAACACTCACTTGCCAATACCATAAACCTGCATACGACACGACTCTCATGTCTAACAGCTACAGATCGATTTACAAAGAAAATTGCTTACTCAATGTAATTAGATTCACCTGCCCGTTCGACCGCCAGCGGTAGATACTCTTGACAAGATAAAATCGAATTTTACTCACCACTTGAGCATATACACACAGCATCTACACCGCTAAGGGAGTTGCACCTACATTACTATTCTGTGCTCCATGTTTGGTCTGCCAAGCGTCCATCGAGATTAATGAAAGTAAAAGAAAAGTATAAAAACCCTTCACAAAAACAGAAACGAAAAAAGAAGTCTGCAGGCGGGCGGGCATTGGCGCAGCTTGCTATTTCATTCATTTTTCAACTATTCCCTGTTTCCTTTAGATCCAGATCCATTTTAGGCGTTGTCACGTGCGACAGTCCCATTATCCAGTAGTCGTCAGTCAAAGCGAGTGTGCTTCCATCACCTTCTTGCACGCGCCCCATCATCCCAAACCCCCAGCCCAGCTCAAGTGCCAGTCACTGCTGCACAGTGGTTTGCAGTTTATCAAGCTAACTACTCCCATGCAAGGATGCCCGCGTATCTTCTATACCATTACTGTAGCTGACTGGATGGCTGTGGCTGGACCTATGTGAAGTTGGCCCGCACTTTTCCAAAAAAGGTTTAGACTTTTACAGTTCGATAGGCAATCGTTTGTAGTTGTTTGTAGTGAATTTTTTTTCGTTTGTAGTTCCGCCGTTAGAGAGATATAGCCATTTGAAAAATGTATGGGAAAAGTTTGATTGTGTGTCATTCGATGTAGTTTCGTTCAAAAAGGTTTGTAGTGAAAAGCTTTTCGTTTGTAGTTCAACCGTTCGAAAGTTATGACCATTAGAAAAAATTAGAAATTTTTGAAAAAAAATTTAAATGTTTATATTTCGATAGGCAATCGTTTGTAGTTGTTTGTAGTGAAAAGCGTTTCTTTCTGAAAATTCGTATTTAAGAGATATTAAGACATTTGTGTTTGTACCTATAACTTCGAATTTCCAACACGGAAAAATTAATTAAGCATACTGGTTCATAAAGCACATCCCCCTCTTTCTAATGAAATCAAAAACGCATTTTTCAGCAATTGAATAATGATTTATTATCGATTTAAGCAATTAAATAATGATTTATTCTCAATTTAAGCGAAAGGTTCGCGCAACCCGATTTAAGGGGGTGAATATTTTTATTACTGGACAACTACAAACGACAAAAATAATATTTTTGGTAGAAGGCACATATATTCTATGTAATAAAATCAAAATTATAAAATTTGTTGCAGCGGTAAGCAAATTATATGCAGTTTAAGCAGACAACATCAAATCGCCGTTATCTCCAAAACCATACCAAATAAAATTATGAAATCTTCTTTTTTCAAAAGTGCACCACCCTACCAATCTAACAAAATACTAATTGTGCCCATCGCCCAAACAGTTAATGATTTATTCGAGATTTAAGCGAAATTTTAGCAAAAAAGTGCGGATATCCATTTAAGCGGTTGAATTTCTCAAAAACTGTGTAACTACAAACGACCAAATTTCACACATCTATTATGTACATCCGTCACAATCGATGTAATGTACTTTAAACATCACCCGCACTACTGGGCAGCTTTTATGGGCGTTTGTGAAGTTGGCCCGCACTTTTGAAAAAAAGGTTTATATGTTTACATTTCGATAGGCAATCGTTTGTAGTTGTTTGTAGTGAAAAGTTTTTCGTTTGTAGTTCAATCGTTAGAAAGTTATGACCATTTGAAAAAATTTGATTAAATTAGCCGTTATCTCCAAAACCATACCAAAAAAATTATGAAATCTTCTTTTTTCAAAAGTGCTCAACCCTACCAATCTAATAAAATACTAATTGTGCCCATCGCCCAAACGGTTATTGATTTATTTGAGATTTAAGCAAAATTTAAGCTAACAATTCTCGCGCTCATATCTCAAAAACTGTTCAACTACAAACGATGAAATTATACATTTCTATTCTCTACAATACTCTCTACCAATGATATCAAATAGAAGCTAGCCCGCACTACTGGGCAACTTTTATTAGCAATTTAAGCGCCCAGATTATTATCCCCATATTTCCAATTCGAAACAACTTCCATCAGATAAATCTATTTTTTTCTAATGAATCTATCTGTCTCTTTTTAACTAAACTATCTAAAATAATTTCCCACCAACAGGTAACGCCCTAATCCCAAATTATGTAAAATTAAATTGAGTTCTTAGACCCATTTAAGCAGCTGAATATCTCAAAAACCGTGTAACTACAAACGATCAAATTTCACACATCTATTATGTACATCCATCACAATCGATGACATGTACTTTAAACATCACCCGCACTACTGGATAACTTTTAGTCGCAATTTAAGGGAAAGCCGAAATGTGTATAAACACCCATATTTAAGCGGTCATATATTTCCACTGTAAGGGAGCTGTGGCGGCTGGAATATGCTTTTATCTAATGTAATTACCTATCTCATATCAGAAATGTCAACAAAAAACCTTTCTAAGCAACAATAAATGTTATTTTCGCATTTTAATTTTTGATAAATTCCGGTCGGAGACCAATTTAAGCACCCCCATATTTCAAAAACGGTGGAACTACAAACGATGAAATTACAGACATATAACATGTACATCACTCTTAATCGATGATATTAATTAGAAGATAGCCCGCGCTACTGGGAAACTTTTATTCGCAATTTAAGCGCCCAGATTGTTATCCCCATATCTCTAAAACGAAACTACTTCAATCAGATAAATCTATTTTTTTCTAATGCATCTACCTATCTCTATTTAACTAAGTCAGTTAAAATAATTTCCCATCAACAAGTAACGTTCTAATCGCAAATTATGTATAATTAAATTGATTTCTTAGACCCATTTAAGCAGTTGAATTTCTCAAAAACCGTGTAACTACAAACGATCAAATTACACATATCTATTTTGTACATCTATCTTAATCGATGACATGTACTTTAAACATCACCCGCACTACTGGACAACTTTTATTCGCAATTTAAGGGAAGCTTGAAATGTGTATAAACACTCATATTTAAGAGGTACGATATTTCTAATGCCAAATGATCATAAATGGAAAAATCGTCTGTTTTCTATTGCACCTACCCCTCTCTCTTTAATAAAATCATCAAAAGTTATTTCCCGCTAACAGGTAATATTCTTTCCCAATTTAGGCAACTAAAGCGAAGCCTCATTTTGTCAATAGTATGTTTCGGTAACGGTGCAACTACAAACGATGAAATTACACGTGTCTACCATATGCACCCTTCTTAATGCATGTTATTAAAGAGAAGCTAGCCCGCACAATTAGACAACTTTTATTAGCAATTTAAGGGAAGCCTAAAATGTATTCAATCGCACCCACACCTATTTAAGTGGTCTGATGTTTTCATTACTAAGGATGTACCTATAAAAGCTGAAATATATCTATTTGTAATGAAAATAAATTTCTCTCTCTCTAACGAAATCAAGAGTACCTAACTATATTTTCAACAAAGAGATCATGTTTTATTCGCAAATTATTTTAACGTATAAATTGAGTTCGGGGACCCATTTAAGCGGTCGAATATATCAAAAACTGCAACTGCTGACGATGAAAATGTCGATACATATCATATTAGGACGTTTGACACAATCCCCGGTATGTTTTCACTCCACGTAGGTAAAGTTTGTTGATCAACCACAACTTTTGAATATTTTTTAATTCCATTAATCAACAAAATTCGACCACTTTTTTCATTCTATGTAGGTATAACACACCCAATGTTTGAAATTTATATCCATCGCTTGTGGAAAATATACATAAACAATTAAAAATAACAGTCTCATGACAATCACGAGTCATACAAATAGCACCGACAAGTAGGTTAGGCAATGACGAAACAAATGGCAAAAATTTATTTGAAGTAGGTACCTACCTATATAAGTAGCGTATAGGCTATCACTCAGTTGTGCCAATTGGTACCTAAACTTTGACAATTGATCGTGAGATACCTACTTCCTGGCAATGTCCAAACATAAATCGAAACTATGTAAGTAGGTATGCAATTTGAACTTTCAAACAATCTCTGTACTTATCTACAATTCCAACGAATAAGACAAGACGTATCTACCTACTTATATACATATATAATACCTAAATACCCCTTCCATAATATATGTACATACTACATAGGTATATTCAAATTGAATCGGGGTATCCTACGTAATCCCAGCCAACACCAATCAAACTTCTTATTCTTATTAAATCATTTCCGTTTGTTATATCTACATACCTATACTTATAGTCGTACTTCCCTCCCCCATCATACCATCCAAATGAAGTGTAACATATCGTAACGGTGCAGTACGGTCGATGCACATACAAATCACAGGTATAGGTTTTCGCAGGACACTCCTTTATTGTCACGGTTTGTCGCACATGTGGAGCGTCATCTTTTTTGCTAATGATTCTCTGTATGTTCGTTTCATTCGTTCTTCTTCAAGAACGATACGCGCATTCGATCACTTTCACAGGTAAACATCACACCGACACGATCCGTATTACAGGTCAATAATGTATGTGGCCTACATTTCTTTGCTTGGTCATACTCATACGCATACCTCATAGGTTCGGTGTAAGGATGGCGGAACAAAAGCAACCCTTTGATGATAATGCACATCTTTGAAATTAAATTTGCCTTCCATTTCTTTGCAAAGAGCGTCAGATTTAGCAATAAAACTAGTTTTTTTTTAATGTAAAGACGACGGGAGTGTACCTACGTATTGTAAAAAGTTTTTTTTCTGTTTGCCTAACATTTGCGTGAACATATTCAAACATCGCATCGGTTTAAATTGCAAATAACATGTGCATCAGATCAGAGTAGTGGTAGCTAGCTTCTATTTGATTATTATACATTGAAGGATGTAGGTAGGTAGGTTCATATGTAGTACAAATATGATAAATAATTGGATTAGGTACATGGCTTTAAGTCTTTAATTTTGGAAATATCGGGCCGATTAAATGGGTTTTGGATATATGTATAGTATAATATATTATTTTTTATATATCCCTAGTAATGAAAACATCAGACCACTTAAATAGGTGTGGGTGCGATTGAATACATTTTAGGCTTCCCTTAAATTGCTAATAAAAGTTGTCTAATTGTGCGGGCTAGCTTCTCTTTAATAACATGCATTAAGAAGGGTGCATATGGTAGACACGTGTAATTTCATCGTTTGTAGTTGCACCGTTACCGAAACATACTATTGACAAAATGAGGCTTCGCTTTAGTTGCCTAAATTGGGAAAGAATATTACCTGTTAGCGGGAAATAACTTTTGATGATTTTATTAAAGAGAGAGGGGTAGGTGCAATAGAAAACAGACGATTTTTCCATTTATGATCATTTGGCATTAGAAATATCGTACCTCTTAAATATGAGTGTTTATACACATTTCAAGCTTCCCTTAAATTGCGAATAAAAGTTGTCCAGTAGTGCGGGTGATGTTTAAAGTACATGTCATCGATTAAGATAGATGTACAAAATAGATATGTGTAATTTGATCGTTTGTAGTTACACGGTTTTTGAGAAATTCAACTGCTTAAATGGGTCTAAGAAATCAATTTAATTATACATAATTTGCGATTAGAACGTTACTTGTTGATGGGAAATTATTTTAACTGACTTAGTTAAATAGAGATAGGTAGATGCATTAGAAAAAAATAGATTTATCTGATTGAAGTAGTTTCGTTTTAGAGATATGGGGATAACAATCTGGGCGCTTAAATTGCGAATAAAAGTTTCCCAGTAGCGCGGGCTATCTTCTAATTAATATCATCGATTAAGAGTGATGTACATGTTATATGTCTGTAATTTCATCGTTTGTAGTTCCACCGTTTTTGAAATATGGGGGTGCTTAAATTGGTCTCCGACCGGAATTTATCAAAAATTAAAATGCGAAAATAACATTTATTGTTGCTTAGAAAGGTTTTTTGTTGACATTTCTGATATGAGATAGGTAATTACATTAGATAAAAGCATATTCCAGCCGCCACAGCTCCCTTACAGTGGAAATATATGACCGCTTAAATATGGGTGTTTATACACATTTCGGCTTTCCCTTAAATTGCGACTAAAAGTTATCCAGTAGTGCGGGTGATGTTTAAAGTACATGTCATCGATTGTGATGGATGTACATAATAGATGTGTGAAATTTGATCGTTTGTAGTTACACGGTTTTTGAGATATTCAGCTGCTTAAATGGGTCTAAGAACTCAATTTAATTTTACATAATTTGGGATTAGGGCGTTACCTGTTGGTGGGAAATTATTTTAGATAGTTTAGTTAAAAAGAGACAGATAGATTCATTAGAAAAAAATAGATTTATCTGATGGAAGTTGTTTCGAATTGGAAATATGGGGATAATAATCTGGGCGCTTAAATTGCTAATAAAAGTTGCCCAGTAGTGCGGGCTAGCTTCTATTTGATATCATTGGTAGAGAGTATTGTAGAGAATAGAAATGTATAATTTCATCGTTTGTAGTTGAACAGTTTTTGAGATATGAGCGCGAGAATTGTTAGCTTAAATTTTGCTTAAATCTCAAATAAATCAATAACCGTTTGGGCGATGGGCACAATTAGTATTTTATTAGATTGGTAGGGTTGAGCACTTTTGAAAAAAGAAGATTTCATAATTTTTTTGGTATGGTTTTGGAGATAACGGCTAATTTAATCAAATTTTTTCAAATGGTCATAACTTTCTAACGATTGAACTACAAACGAAAAACTTTTCACTACAAACAACTACAAACGATTGCCTATCGAAATGTAAACATATAAACCTTTTTTTCAAAAGTGCGGGCCAACTTCACAAACGCCCATAAAAGCTGCCCAGTAGTGCGGGTGATGTTTAAAGTACATTACATCGATTGTGACGGATGTACATAATAGATGTGTGAAATTTGGTCGTTTGTAGTTACACAGTTTTTGAGAAATTCAACCGCTTAAATGGATATCCGCACTTTTTTGCTAAAATTTCGCTTAAATCTCGAATAAATCATTAACTGTTTGGGCGATGGGCACAATTAGTATTTTGTTAGATTGGTAGGGTGGTGCACTTTTGAAAAAAGAAGATTTCATAATTTTATTTGGTATGGTTTTGGAGATAACGGCGATTTGATGTTGTCTGCTTAAACTGCATATAATTTGCTTACCGCTGCAACAAATTTTATAATTTTGATTTTATTACATAGAATATATGTGCCTTCTACCAAAAATATTATTTTTGTCGTTTGTAGTTGTCCAGTAATAAAAATATTCACCCCCTTAAATCGGGTTGCGCGAACCTTTCGCTTAAATTGAGAATAAATCATTATTTAATTGCTTAAATCGATAATAAATCATTATTCAATTGCTGAAAAATGCGTTTTTGATTTCATTAGAAAGAGGGGGATGTGCTTTATGAACCAGTATGCTTAATTAATTTTTCCGTGTTGGAAATTCGAAGTTATAGGTACAAACACAAATGTCTTAATATCTCTTAAATACGAATTTTCAGAAAGAAACGCTTTTCACTACAAACAACTACAAACGATTGCCTATCGAAATATAAACATTTAAATTTTTTTTCAAAAATTTCTAATTTTTTCTAATGGTCATAACTTTCGAACGGTTGAACTACAAACGAAAAGCTTTTCACTACAAACCTTTTTGAACGAAACTACATCGAATGACACACAATCAAACTTTTCCCATACATTTTTCAAATGGCTATATC
This sequence comes from Cheilosia soror, assembly GCA_949372485.1. Lineage (NCBI taxonomy): Eukaryota > Metazoa > Arthropoda > Insecta > Diptera > Syrphidae > Cheilosia > Cheilosia soror. The sequence continues at coordinate 5,255,902 of OX443561.1, forward strand.
TCTCTAACGGCGGAACTACAAACGAAAAAAAATTCACTACAAACAACTACAAACGATTGCCTATCGAACTGTAAAAGTCTAAACCTTTTTTGGAAAAGTGCGGGCCAACTTCACATAGGTTGTGGCTGGTGCTTAGGCACACAGCATGTTCACGGGTGAAAAAGTCTTGTAGAACACTGGGAGTTGGGTTTGCTGCTTCTACTTCTACGTCCCATGAAAAGACAGGAATATTGAAGATAGCAAAGGAATCGAGAGAGTATCGGGCAATATTTCCTACACGAGGCGAGTCTTCTCTGTATGTGATGGCTATTATATGGCGCTACGATATATCCGCACATGGTGCTGGCGCTGGGCTAGGCTGGGCTGAGCTGGTCATGGGGCGACACATCACTCGCCGTACGACACTGTGGTAACAAAGGCAACGGAGAAGCGACAAGCCAAAGCAAGACTATACCTACTCCACAACGAGCATAGTATACAGCTCGGCCATAAATACAAAAGTCGAAAGTGGCAGGAGTGATGTGTTGCAACCTGCTACTCCGTGACAAGTGCGGTTTTTTGATATTTCCCCAGGCGATTGTTACATAAATTTTCATGGTTGCATTGGATTTGAACACAAAAAAAAAAAAATTGCAAAAGATACGGATAAGGAATACACGCCAGCAAACTGGGACTGGGAGGCGAGAATGAACGTCCTTGTCAATTGTTTGTATGTAAGTAGGTATATGATGTGGCGAGCTTGAACTAGGAAAAAGATGCATTAAATGTGTAGAGTCGACGACAACGACGCGACGCCCCTTTGGACGTTTTTCGATCAGTGGTTCTGGCAATTTGCTCGGTGTACAATTCAAACCGACAAAGTGAAGTTCATTTTGCAAGCAGACAGCTGAGAATTGAACGTTTGACATTACCGTAAAATGGCTTTGGAATTTTTCACTTTGTATATGTGGTTGAAAGGCGATGAGTGGATTTCCTTCTCGGAGCCATATCCGTTTTCGATTACAAAGGGGGTTTCAAAGGGATGAAGACTGTCAATATATACTAATTTCTTGGTGGTGAGCAAAGATTACCAAAGATAGTGATGGAAAGGTATAGTCCCGTCAATGGGAATGAGCAATGGATAGTTCGAACAGGGTTTGATGTCTTCAGAAACTGATATACCTTTGGCCCAATGCATTTTTTTCTTACATGACCTTTCTCTTCCCAAAAGAAGAATCAATAACTGCAGAGAAATATATCCTTTGATTTATGTTAGGTTAAGTGAAACAGTTCCAAAAACTGATGGCAATATTTTGTCAGTACGACATCACACAAACGCGTAGCCAGTGCTTAGATACCGCTTGTGGTTATGACATGATATGTGACGATAGTTTAAACAGAGTGAACAGATTGTATCTTGACGGGTAGGTACATACATCGCCTATTTCAGTGAAACCAAATTTGTAAGTTATAATTTTTGAGGCCCCTGATGCATGATGACGAGAAACTCAAGAGGAACAATCAAAACAAGCTTCGAGATTACAATTTTGCCGAGCACTTAACATAACCGCACCTACACTGAAAATCAACAGGACTATGCTGATGTGCCCTAACAATAAGGCAATAGGAGCGCAACATATTAATGAAAAAACGTACACACAAGCAGCTTGTTTTTCAAATTGGGGTCCTAGTCCCAGTCCCACCAAACAAGCTCCATTGCAGGCAATCGTTGTAGTTTCACGTAATACCCCTTTCCTTTTGTGCACGCGATAATACCAACCAAGAGCATCAACACCGTATTTGCGTTGCCTGTCAGATTAAATATGTCTGCCGAAGCTACAACGCCAATGCTTAATCGAAATCCGCAATTCCATTTCCATATCCAAGGACCGCATCAAAATTTCTCTCTACCAAACGTTCCATCAATCCGTTTTCCATGCCGGATGGCTTTCGAGGTTTGTCACTTGCAAAATCTGCGCACTTTAAACGTGCTGCATGTTTAATGCTGCCGCATCCTCTGTGACATATATCGCGTCGAAAATCCCCGCCAAATAGCGTTCGCGCTTTTCGCCGTTTATGCTAATGGATGGGCTGGCAAACTACTTAAGCACGCCAACCCCCCTCTCACTCTGCGATGATGCAACTCAGGCACATCAGGATTAAAGCTGTGATTTATACGGTGAGCTTTAGATTTATCGTATGAGGTGGACCTGCGTCAGGATCTGAATAATGAAAAACATCAATTGTTTATAGATGGATCTGGGTACGATTGCCAAATGAGAACACCAAAGGAAGCCAGAGCAAGCAATGGAAGGAATATCCTATTTATCCAGTTCGATTGTTTCGCATCTACATATAGACAAGGAGAGACATACGCCGCAGATGAAGAAAATTCAATTTACTTTCAGTATAGCTATCGGCCGGAGGAAATTGTTGAAATTGGATTTACATTTGCACCCTCACTCTGTTTGATTTTTCGTTCTTCATTGTTCTCAGCTGGAGGACGAAGGCGATACTCAGCAGTCTCATAGAGTCGTATATGTGCTTCCACTTCATACGATATGCATTCTGTTAGTCTAATGCTAATCAATGCACATGACAGCCAGATAGATACAGATAAAAGTCGTCGAAGAAAGAACGCTTTCATCAAAGCACTATGCAGTTGGAGTGGTGTGTCGATTGGCCATTCCCATCGAGTGTCTTGTGAGGATGTGAAAGGGATTTTGATTCCATCGCAGGCCTGTTGCTGACAAAAAAAAAAAAAACACTTTTGCAAATTGGTTTTTTATTTGTAATGTCTACTATGACAGATAGATAAATCGAAAGATACCAAAGGTACTGAGTACTTCCCTTCAGCGGATATATAACGCTGAAATCCAGCAAAACGACATGGATGCGACGCAGATGAGGAGTGGCTGAAAATAAATCAAAATCGTTATCACAATGGATCGATGTCACACGCATCCGAAGAAGCCTTCAATTTGCCAATCATTTGAGTGAATAATGCGACGAATAATAAGGCCATAGCCAAGACCATATCAAGTAGACAAAGAACAAATCGAAATCAGGACTTCTTGTTCGCCTCCGGTCGTTAACATCTAAAGAAGCGTGTAGAGGGCAATACCGAAGGACTATTACGGTAAAGAGGGAAGATCTGTTTTTACATTTTCTCCGTCTCGTTGGGAGTGCTGTACTGGCCATGTAATAGTTTCCATTAAATTGCCATGGCCGAGGGTAAATAACGCGGAATAATACGAAGACAGTTCCTCTATTCCAATAAATTGCAATCATTATCTGGGAACTTAAATCAACATGGTATACGCATATACACTGAGAAAAAAAAATTATTCCACAATAGGAGAGATGTTACTATAAGTTAACACCGGCAAACCACTCGCACGCGCAACGGAAATGCTGACCAAGCGTCTAGGGCAGCGATGCCAACTCGAAAATGTAATTTAGAGCCAGAAATGTGATTTCAGATTCAGGGCTAGTTCAGGGCCAGACCAAACGACTTTAGTATATATCTACACTGTTTTGACGTTTTTGACGTACAAAATACTGAAACAAAAGTTCAGTTTTAATTAAGTCAGTCTTAATCGATCATTGAACAATAAAGGTCAGAGCAACCTGCTCTTAAAATATTTTTTTTTTGTAATTTCGGCGTAAATTTTATTAACTTATACTTGTATGTATCTGGAAGAACCTTTGTGGTGCGACATCCTTATGTGGAGAGCGCTATGCATCTTAAAAGACCATTTTGCGAAGGAGTCAATCTAGGCAACCAAGATAAGGATACCTATATGGTTGGTCTCCAGTTTGTCTCCGAAGAAAAAGCGTCTCATTTTACCGCAAAGTACCATTATGAAATGACGGTATTTAATCTCCCATTATAGTCTTCTGATATCATCCCTTTTTATGTTTAAGTATTTTTTTATTATTGTGGAAAGAAAGGACGAATGAATATTTATAGATCAACTTCAACAAAATCGTGCAATTTTCTTTAAGTATTCATCGTTGACTTATCTGACTCCCAACACGTAGTCTACACCGTGCTCTGGTATCAACGATGGGTTAGTCAGGGGTTCCCAAACTTTTCCATACTGCGACTCCATCTACAGGTTATACTATTTTTGCGACGCCCGGCCCTTCTAAAAGCACACAACGGAACAAAGCACAGATATGTGAATATAAGCTGAGCTTACTGAAGATCCACTAAAGGGGTTTTTAATGAGGATTGGGTTGTCATTGAAATGGAATAAAACAAGCTGTGTGCAAAAGGTGTTAACGAATCCCATGTATGCCATTATTGTATGGAAAATAACACCAGGCCCAAATGTTCGCCACAGCTTCTCACGTTGTCACGGATCCGAGTGGTCCAATCTGTCGCATAGATCCGGCTTAATTTGAGCATTGAGCTGCGACTTCAGGCAACGCCGCAAGAAAAATTTAGCGAAGTTAAATAGCACGATTTTGGTGGCCAATTTACGTCACCTCTGATAGAGATCAGATAACCATACCCTGCAGCTGAGTGACACATAGCCACCTCTTGCTGGAACCACATGCTAGCAGCGTCGTTCTGTAGTACTCGCCCTTAATGGTATTGGTTGCCCTTATCAACGTCATGAAAAAGTACGGAGTATTGACGCCACCGCCAGTCTAAAATGCGCACCAAACAGCTTTTTATGATTGCTTTGCCACCTCGTGTTGGTTGGCGTCATCCTATAAAGGCAATTTGGCGATCCATCCAAAATGCGGCCCGTCGCTAAAGATGATTTTTCTATGGTCATTACATTATCATTAACTTTGAGCTCCTGGGTCAGTTGGATCTTGAACGGGTATAGGCCTATGTCTCGACGCAAAATTCACCAAGTTGAAGTCTGCAAAATTCGTATACTTCTTGTGCACGGCAAAACACAATGGCCAACATCGAACGAACCCGACATGAAATTTTTTTCAATTCGAGCTCAAGCTGATGGAACGTCGTGTGCAGGCGACCTGTCGGTATCGTCTTGCGACGCCCCTAGGATAGGCCCACGACGCCCCAGGGCGTCGCGTCGCACAGTTAGGGAACTTCTGGGTTAGTCGAAACAGGGGCTACGTCTTGCCATCTCAAATATGGGGGCTGCGATTCTAAGATAAATGGCAACTCAAAAAAAAAACCCCTATAGCTGTAGTAGGGAAGAGGTAAATAAACGCATTGACAATGCTTCCTGATCATGCCCAACCATCCCAACCATCTGTACATCGTACAAGATCTGCGAACAAGCGATTTCGCGACTTAGCAGCGAATATAAAAAACAATTATCCAAGATCGACTACGCATAAAATCCTCAATATTATGAAGAGAATCTTCTTTCAGAGAGGAGTGTGAATTGTGAAAGTTCCTGTGGCAAGTCTTCGCTAAAAATGTTGAAAATTTTCCTCCGTGTACTATTCCCGCGGTGAGATTTCTGTAATATTTGCAACAACTGCGGCGGTCGTTGGTGGGGTGGCATGTTACTTCTTTTTTTTGTTGCGTTATCCTTGATAGCCAGGCCATTCAACGTGGTGCACCGTGTACAACGTTTCATCGCTGCACTGATCCCATAGACCTACACATTTAATTTGCATAACCATTGTACGAAAAACAAAACGGAACATAATACCGCGCGTATACCACACATACTGTCAACTGGATCTGACGTCGAGCCTGCTGCTACTAGTTCTAGTAGTGCCACCAATGCAAACATTCGCCCAGTCTACACTGCACATGCTGCTATTGTTGTCCCATGTTCGCTGATGTGCGTCAGTCGTTTCCTAATCTTGGAATTTCAATCGAATTTCGTATTATATGCCGTGGGTATGGTTGGCCCAACCATCACTGGACATTAAACATGGTCAAGAGTATACATGGACAAAAATTAGCTTTTCGTTCAGCATATATGTGATATGAAATCAATTGGCGTTCACCACCATCGTTGTCACGTTGACCATGGGCACAGGACTGACTGTCAGTGGTACGCCATCGGAATCACCGCAATATGTCCTTCCTTTGGAGCGATAAGATAATATTAGCGAGTAAATTTGAAATTTCAACGTTGGAATATGATGTTGACGGGTAATGATTGACATTACGCAGAATGACAGTAATATACAGGTTTGAATGTCCGCAGGGAGATTCTTTGTTACGTTTGCCGTGCGTGATGGAAAATTGAAATTTGCAGTGAAACTATGAAAAGCGATGCTTGAACAAAGAACCGATTTGCGCTTAAGTACTAGACGCACGGGCATATTGAACATTTTAGCTAAATTAATCTGGGGGCAATGTTTGTATGGGCATTCGATTTCTGGAAAATTCATTTATCCAGTAGGCGTACTTAACTAAAGTCGTTTACATATTTATTGAAACGATTCTTGCCGCAAATTTTTTATCAATTTATTATCAGCAAGTGAGGTAATTATTTGAATGCAGCATTGTGCTTTTCGATTATCAAATTTTACCGCAAATTCAGAGAAAATCATCTGGATTTTCTATGACTTAATTTGGATTGGTTTTTAGAGTCCTTAATGTTTGGTTCAGCATCCGGCATAGGACCTACTAGCTGACCCGTGCTCGCCTTGCGCCGCTAGCCTTTAGCAAACAAACAAATTTATACACATTTGGTCCATTTTGTTCCTCAATTCCATTAAGAATTGAGTGTTTCATTGAAATCTGTCCAGTAGGTTTCACGCTTTTAGGAGACAAAGAAAATTCCTACAGTTTTATTATAAGTATAGATATCGATTTAATGTGCACCTTCTGCAGCGCCCTCCCTTTCCATGATCTTGCTACTTATTTACAATACTGCATTTCCTTTCCTTTGTTTCCCTCTTCCTATGGAATCCAAACAACTACCTACCCCAACCCTACACTGTTACCATACCACATATCGAATGAAATTCTGAAATTAAACCTGATTTGTATTATACGCCTCTTCTCTTATGATATGAAGATTATTAATATACCCCATGCCATATTCCAGCACGCACCCCATCACCAACCGGCATCGGGCATACGATCTTAATGTACATACCTACATATACAACTGACCATAGCACCCACTGGGAAATCAAATCAACCCTTTTCGAATGCGAGGTATACGTATGCCAGTGTGGTTTTGTTTTTGTTTGTCGTGTCGTACGATCGCAAGATCCATTTGTAGCAAGGTATATGTGTATGTATATATTTTCACTTCAAAAAATACATTTTGGCTAAAAGCTGTTCCTAAGGACGTGGCTATAAACGACATAGCCTATAGCAGTCTCACAGTCTTAAGGAACATTTTAAAAAAAGTTTTATCGAAATCTGTCCAATAGTTTTCGAGTTTTTAACAGCCAAAGAAAATTTCTACAGTTTTATTATATGTATAGAATAATAGCTTGCCCTTCCTTGCTATTTAGACCTTTAGCGTATGGATTCATGGATCCTTATATGGCCGATGGGATCGAACTAGTGTAGCTATATTGTTTTTACAACATCCAAATTTTTCTAGATTACAATAATACAGATCCAATTCTGACATAAATGTTAGAGTATTCCAAAGTTTGGTCTTCATATCTATGAGCTCTAAGTGGGCTTCTGTTTTTTACTGGATTTGCCTTAAATCTATCGGCGATCGTCTGAACTAACTCTGCCATAATAATATGCTTATTTAGAAATAATACGCTGTATAAAAACATGTCTCCAAATTTCGTACAAGATATGGGAATAATCACTTTCGTATCACGATGTTGGTTGGTTTAATCATCAGTTACTTTGTTGTTATTATCCGATCATCTAAATACTTGTAGCAGAGATTCACGCAATAAAGGAAAGTCCTTTGTACATAAAAGTTTCAAAATAAATGAAACCAATTGTCTATCAAAAATGGTTAGCTATGTCTGGAATTATGTTTTTGTTCCATTACAATTAAGTTCTCAAGCTTTGCCCCCTAACTAACTGACGATTTTGACCATTTCACAAAAATCAGTATATAAGATGCATTGCTTGACTTCTGAATGACCATGTTTTATAATTCTTTAGCTTTGATCTTAAAAGATCTTAGTCCCCTAACAAACTCGCCGAGGAGCGTGATGGCTACTAACGAATCCTACTGGACTAGCGCTCCACGGAACCTGCGATTTATGCGGAAGTTTCTAACAAGACAAGTCAGTTCATCTGATATTAGAACGACTGAGAGAATAACTTCTCAAATCATCTCTTCGACTATATCTATATGCTATAGTTTTAGATGCATTTTATTCCGCCACTAAATAAAGCTGACACAAGACCTAAGTCCCTTTTGTCCCAGCTTTTTATTTTTTTAAATTTTCTCCGCTTCGAATTCAAATAACCAAATTTCCGGTCCAAATACTTGCCCATCAAACGTCAAATTATATCGTTTGCTTAACTACACCAACAGAACACATGCTTGGCAATTTATTTATCACTTAACACAAACTATCCCCAAATGGAAATGTCAAAAGTTCCACATTGAATCATAAAACCTACAGACAAAAATTCGATTCCGTTTAGGGACCAAGACCAACCCAATTCCACGCCATGTCACTTGCAGCAACTTCCGAAGACCAATCCAAAACAAAATTTGCCATCAACAGGGAAAAAATGAGACTGACTGTTTGGAATACTTTTGGCCGGAACTAACAACGAAATCGTAAATAACCCAGCATCAGATTAAGAGAACAACAACATCAAGAAAAAATGTTCAATCGAATCGATCGATTAAATTTTATAGATCGACCACATACCTCCTATGCAAATCCTTCTTCACTTGCAGATGCTAACTGTTCTGTCTTCATTTGAAAGGGGGAAATCTACAGCGCGTAGGGCAGCCGAAAATAATTATTGTAAGTGCCGGCGCCACACTCCTGACACATAATTGCTGGGCGCAAGCGTTTATTTTATAAATTCTTCACTTGCATTTTTGGTTTATTGCCAATGAAATGGAGTACGAGTATACCTCAGATCTTAAAAACCAAAGTCAATAAAAATTCATGTAGGCCAAGTCATCGCTTCCTATATATGAACATGACCATAAATTTAGACAGCAAGAAAACGTTGTCGGAACAAGCTCATTCCAATGGCAGTACTCCTCTGGTTGGTTTTTATTGCTTTCTGTTCGTTATCTGCACATGAACACGAAGGAATCAGTATGTCACAGAAAAATGTCCTTTTGCGCTCCTCTTCGTGTATACCAACATCTTTGCTGGGAGGTATTATTTTGCAGTACGTGTTCGTGGCGAAACATATGTATCTGAACACAGCTATATGTGTGCCGCAGGATGAAAGGACATAAATTGGATTTTTTATGCGAGCTCAAAGTGTTTGAGAAATATCATAACGGTGGGACACATTTTTCGCAGGAGAAAGTAAAGAAATCCTCATTCGTTATCAATTTCATCTCAATCGCGCGAAGAACATCGGCTACGACTACGAGTGAGTATATGGGGTGTGGTGCCTCTGTGGCGTGTCCTTGTTCAGTACCAACAACACCGCACTATCGTGATTATGATCGCATCCTTAACACCTATTTTTCTCTTTTTATTTGTAACTTATGTACAACACGACGACGACATCTTAATCATAATGCACGCTGTGGAGATGTCCTATTGTTCTTAGCACAGAATGTGGGAAGGATAACAATGCACACTCGGGGTGCTTAGACGTATAATTTCTCACAGCAAAGTGTGGGGCATTGTCGTAGTCGTGTGTCGACAAGGACACTATACGAGTATATTGTGGCTGTGCGATGTGCGCCTCTGAAACTGAAACTGAATCGTTGTCCTCGAAGTGTAGGAGTATAGTTTTCGTTCATGAATTCGGAAGGTGCAGTGGCGCTAAGAGAATCATAAATAACCGATACATATCTGGCTGCATTTGGGTTTATGTGTGTCCCTCCTTTCACCCTCTCATTGAGTTTTCACTGAATTTTCATCGCTGCTGTTGTAATAATTTCGAAGAATTGCCATCAGTTTCGAGACGGACGCGACGACGGATGATGATGATTATAATGACTTGGGATACTTTATGGTTTGTGTGTGGGAAAATCAGGTGCATTGGCAGCTAGCTACCTGTCCGGTTTTTGGTTTTTATTATTCCAGATTCGGTTTGGAAATTCGTTGATGTCTTAATAATGCTTCCTTCTTCCTGGATCTGTCTGGTCTTGGCTTTGTCGTGATAATCACTTTCTCTTGCATTGTTTTTATGTCCTCGTTCTCGGAGGGTATATAGTATATATTGATATTGGGGACACGTTCCCTCTGCCTGGCTATGATCTTTCGTTGGGGGTAAATGTGTTTATTTTTCTACATTCGTGCGGACGTGTAACGGACAAGACGTGTATAATGTTTCGTTCATGAAGTAAAACCCTGGGAAAGGATAACTATATTTCTACAGCAACAGTGTAGTTGAAGGAATACTAATTACGTCTATGGGTACACGCCTATATGTGGGATTTCCCCGAAACTGGATAGTTTCTCTGGTCTTTGTAGTCAAACTATGCAAATGCATACACGGGACCTTGAGATTTTATTATTTAGTGGCTGTACCAAGGTACACTAACCTTCATTGGCCTTTGGGATCAGTGATTTATTTACGAGACAGATGCTCGTTGAAATGAAAGAAGAAAAAAAGATGCTATTGGGGAATAAGATATTAACCCTGTCTGTTCAATGAGGCAGATAGGTATTCGATCTCATTCTACTGAAAAAAATAAAAAATAAAAATTAGGTTCACAAATAGGTTCTACTATTGTATTAGCATACATGCTCAAACTGAGGAAATGTAAAATATACTGGAACTTTGATAGCGAGACTAGCAAGTAAGGATTCTTAAGCATTTTTCATAAAGCTGAATTTACGAAAGCGCCCCTATCTTGACGGGGATATAACAATAGACAGTTTTTTTTCCTATCCTCATTTTTATAGCTACCCGGTTTTGAAGCACAGTCTTCTTGGTTTACCTCACCGGTAGGCATTAGGGTGGACTGAACAATTTTTTTTTGTATTGGTGCATTGGTGTGTTTGTTTGCTGCATTTTAGTGAGCTTCCCCTTCGTTATAATGGAATATGTTGATGGCAAAACCAAAGTCGGGAGTCCTGGGAAAAGTTCTTGGTAGCTGGCATAATTTGTCAATTCAGACGTCCGAAAAGATAAAGGTGGAACTGCCTGAGATAAGTATCGACCATTTTAGCACAGACCAGAAATATCTGTATGAAATGTGTGCCTGATGGCAAAGCAGCTTTAGAGTTGGTACCTACATTGATACGATAGCCATCAAAACGTCTCATTTAAGGCGGCTTACCACAGCTAATAGGATTCTGCGACTTTACATAGCATTTGAAAAACCTTTAACGCAATTACTGATTCTGGCTACGTACAACAATACGTTTGAATTGACCCCAGCCATTTTAGCAATTATAAAAGTCTCAAAATACATTCTAAAAAACCTTAAGACAGTATTTATCCCTGCTAGGCTGCCATCCGGAAAACATTTTGCTTGCCAAGTTAGCTGATAGCCAAAGCCATGGTCAGGAATAAGGTTGGAAAAAAGAAAATTAATGGAATCCGCCAATTTAAAATCCCAAAAATAAATTTCAAGCCGATAATTATATCCCCTGATATAATGGGCTACGCCGCTACGGTGGCCGTCACCAAACCTCCTTTAACGAAAACAATATCAGAATCAGATGACGATTTGCGCGCCATGGTTAAAAATGTCCCTGACAATATAGATAATATTTCAGAGCTTAGAATATCCGTCACACTCAAGCAGTCGAAAGGTGTGTTAAGCTGGTGACAGAAGCTTCTGCTTCATCAGTGTGTGGCTGGAATGGAGAGATGCATTTTTCAAGGCAAGGATCTTATTTCCAAAAATTTTGCCACAATTGGAGACAAAGAAAGAATTTGTTAATAGGTACCTTCAACTAACTAAATATATAATACTCGTACAAATTTGTAAGAGAAATTCAGGATTTTTTTTACCTACAATTTTAATAAATTGTCCATAAAGATTTTTAGGGAATCGATTTTGATGGCGAACGAAAAAATTTGTTTATCAAATAATATTGAAGCTATAAAATGGCTTTTATCAATTTATTTTATTTAAATATCTTAAATTTTATTAAAAAAAAAATAATAAACCGAAAAACTAACTAATAAACTAAGGCGGCTCTCAGATTGAAGCAACAAGCAACTAAGCAACTAGCAACTGTCAGTAAGCAATACGCAACTTTATTTTAGCTTATTCTCACATCGAAGCAACAGTATTGCCTGAAATTTCTAACTAACATATCATCCGACGACTCCGATGAACCCCGAAACGTAGTATGCGCAAATGTGTCAATAATGACAAATATTGCTACTAGGAAGCATTATTATGTTGCTTTTCAACATGCGCTGTGTTCTGTGTATCGCTAGCGATAATTATTGTAGCAACCAGCAACATTTTTCGTTCAAGGGATATTGAGTTGTGAGATCTCTAATTTAATTCTATGTAAAATAACTGTGAGCGATAATATTGCGTGTTTCATATTGCTAGTTGCTTATTGAATGTTGCCTCAATTTGAGAGCCGATTAAGTCACTAAAATTCCTAGACCTTTTTTTCTTACTTAATAAATAATTTCATTTTAAAATAAGAAAATTTCCACTACAAATTGTGTGTTTTTCTTTCTTTCTTTGTCGGAGGTTGTTACTATCCGATGGAGCACTCAGGCACAACTACTGGTCCATTGTACTGCCAAACAGACACCTTACATTGCTGTACTTAGTTTTCCCGTCTTTCGAAGAAAGATGAGAAGGAGCTTCAGTGATGAAGAGCTTAGATGTTCGGCACTCACCACGTCAGCCCCAAAGATCCGCCACCTGATGCGAGCAAAGGCAGGACAACTACAGAGGAAGTGCTCCGCTGTATCGTCATCCTCTCCACAAGCAGGACAGATGGTGGTGTTGCTCAAGCCCAACACATTTAAGTGTTTGGCAAAAGCTTGGTGGCCCGAAGAAGTCTGCAGTCGATTCTCCTGAGAGACAGAAGGAAAGACGAGGACCTCTTGCAGATGTCCGGACGCAGTCGTTTGGTCTGTCTACACCCAGCACAGTCACGCCAACGACGCTCGTGTTCACGAGAAACCCAAGTATCAATGGATGACCTAACCACAGATGCAGGCAAACCCAACGCAGGTTCAGGTCCTAAGAAATCTTCTTCTGAACCCAACCTGGCCAGCTCGTCAGCGATCTCGTTTCCCTGGATACCAGTGTGACCTGGAACCCAAACAAGTTTGACCGTGTTTAGCCTACCGACCAAGTTCAGAGAAAGCTTGAGTTCGAGCACTAACTTGGACGAGGTAAGAGGGTTGAGCAGCGCTTTTAAGGATAAGGATAGCGAAAATCTCCGCCTGGAAGACAGTCGCATGGTTACTTAAGGGGTAGTGTAGTCTAATGTTCTCGCTTTCCACGAAGACTCCAGAACCAGACCCCTGTCCGGTTTTAGAGCCATCCGTGAATACACGATGGCATTCCTTCCCTGGCTCCGAGTCTGGCCGAAGCCATTCTGTTGCCTGAGGAAAGTTGACGTGGTAGTTTTGTCGCAGTAGGATTTCTGGTGTCATTGCGTCAGACGGCATATCCATAAGACAGGGGTCAAAGGATAATTCTCGCACAAGTTCTTCAAAATTCCAATGCGCGTGGTACCAAAAGCCACCTCTCTTTAACCGAGAGATGGTTTTCAGCGTACACCCCATCATAAAAATATCAAGGGGGGGGAGGTTCATCAAAGCATCTAGAGCGGAGCCCGGAGTGCTGGGGAAGGCCCCTGTGCACCCAAGGCAAACCGTTCTTTGGAGTTTGGCGAAAGAGGCCACAACACGTTTCCGCGAAAGCCTGTTCCACCACACAACCGATGCATATGAGAGAAGTGGTCTTACCATTGCCGTATAGATCCATAGGACCCTTTTAGGAGATAAGCCCCATGTCTTCCCAAAAGCGCCTTTGCACTGCCAAATTGTGTTTACTTTTTAAAAGAGAATAAAAGCCTCTTTTCAGAAAGATAGCAGAAGTAAAGGTACCATCATATTTTTAACTTTCTCGTATACCTACGTAGTAAGAGAAATACCTATGTATATTGTTTTCGTACAAAATTTCGAACTCGAGATTTTGATCAATTCTGATATTACGATGATAGGGGAACTCAAAAAAGTGGGTCTCGCAATTCTGTCCGCCCGTATGTCTGTCTGTCCCACCCCTGGGGAATCTAAACGCTTGGACGGATTTGCTTCAAATTTCGTATTTGGAGTTTGTGGGCTTCCCGCTCGGGGTGTTTTTTTTTTTTTTATGCTAATATTAACGGTACCCCCCATATAAAAATTTTACGAAATATGCCTAAATTTAGATTTTTTCGAAAACGGCTCTAACGATTTGAACCAAAATTGATAGTTGAGTTGATGTGAGCGTGCTTAACATTACTGCATACCCAGTTTTTCGCTAAAAAGTCCAGCAACGGAAGTTTTGAAAATTGTCTTTTTCTCGAAAACGGTAAAAAAAAATTAAAAAAAAAATATTTCTAAGGTTGTCATTCTTAACTTGATAGCAAACTCAGTTTTTCCCTAAAAAGACTACGTCCTTTGATATCCACCCAAATTCCTAATAAAAGTACTTTTAAAAATTGCTCATATCTCAAAAACGCCATTTTTGGTTATAATAAAAATGTTACTTTCAGGTAATGATTAAATCCATAGTAATACCACTGGCTCAGTTTTGAGGTAAACAGTTGAAAAACAGTGTTTTTTGAACCATGAATGCGTCCTTCCCAATCGCTAAAACCGGTACTTTAAAAACTGCACATATCTTCAAAACGCCATTTTCGATTTTGATGAAAATATATCTGCTAGGTAATGTTTATATCCTGAAGAATATGTTGTACTCAGTTTTCGGCTAAACAGTTTAATAACAGTGCTTTTCGAATCCAAATTGTAACATTTGTCAGCATAATTTTACAAAAAATCGCTCTAACGATTTTGATCAAAATACATATTTTAGACAACATAAGCATTCTAAACATGATATCGTACTTAGTTTTTCTTAGAAAACTTGAATATTGCCGTTTTATGAATATTTCTCAAAAATGACTACCCAAATCCCGATCTGTATTCACACACGGTATATTTTTTGTAAAGTCCAAAACTTCAGTACATGCAATATAATTTGAAATTCATCGCCTACTTGCCTCCTTAAAGTGTCAGTTCGGGGTGAAATTTGAAAGTAATAAAGTGTTCTAGTTAATACGTAGGTTTATGTTTATGTAGTATGTTGTATGTATTTACGGTATTAATTACACCTTGAGTGGGTTTGATTTTAAGCGTAAAATTTGCTGAAATGACTTTGAGATTCTGAGAGATTCGCAATAAACGAGAAAGTTACGTGCGACCCAGTCGTGCACATTTTTTGAATAGGTGAGGCTTGGGTCTGTTGCTCGTTTTTCTAGGGAGCTAATAATTGCAGGGATTTGATCTTTTCACAAATGTCATTGCGTCACACTGCAGATTGATTTGATTTGAAATTCTCTCTAGTGTTTATAGATTGATGATATTTTTGGACATATGACAATATAGATTCACTAAAAAGCAGTAGTATTTTCTATGCAAAAATCATAATTTGATAGGTGTAAAAAGAGGCCTATACCTATGTGTACGTATCACTCAATACAAGTACCAAAACAGCCGTCAGCACCAGCAGCTCCTTCAAATTAACATACTATATCTATTTTCATTTCATATACTGTACAAAAAAAGCTATTTCTTCCCAAGCATGATGGGGATAGAAAATCGGAAGTGTTCGCATGATGTGTGAAGTGTGACATCGAGGTTGAACCTAAATTGTCATATTATGACGAAAATCCAATTAAGTTTTAAAGATTCAAAACGTTTCTAGCGAAAATACACTCATTTCAAATTGGGAAACAGAACTAAACAAGGATTTATCCATTTCCGTCATATTTTCCCAAACGCCACAAAATAAAAAAATCGACCAAGTTTAAGCAACTAAAAATTTCCTTATATCTCCTCTACCATTGTAACAATCTGATTCAGCTGTATTAGCACAAAAACTAACTCGCCGTGAATATACAATTCAGATCTAATCAATGCGTCAAGCCATGGAAAGCAAACCAAACGCTCGGCTCTGACGCAAACCCATGAAATCTTCTTCAACAGCAATTTGTCAACCTGAACACTTGTCTGTGTGGTTACAAAACACCAAATAGTTGCATTTTCGCCTTGGGGCTTAATTTACCATCCCAAGTTCCAGGCAAGTACACAAACCTTTACCATTGCCAGCGGCTGCCAGTGAGACAATTATTCTAGTACCCAAAGTTGAAGTGAATTAACTCTTCGCTTGGTTTCCGCATAATTACTGCAACTATTTCATGAAGTTAGGTGATTTATTCCCAAGTACACGATAACAATCAAATGCAATTGTCTTTCAAAAGACAACAGAATGACGACAAGTTACACGGTATCTGACGGTCGGTGGGTATGTTGATTGCTCTCTGATTTAGACTTTAATTTTGTGTACTAGATGCAGAATGTTTTTAATGGAAACAATGGTATTGTAATAAGTAAATGAACTTCATACTAAAGTCTTTTAGGGTGTGAAACTTATTTCGTGTGGCTTTAATGCGTAGAGCTTCAGCTTAGCCTATATACCTTCACAGAAAAAATACAACGTTTTTAAATATTTGTTTTTTTTTTCGAATTGGCAGCACTTTTTCAGCAATAACCAATTGACAGCTGCCCTATATGCTGAATTTAGTTGCTATTACTATAAATTGTATTTTTTATTTAATTTTGAAGCTCTATACCTGTACAAGTGTTTTTTTTTTTTTTTTTTTTTTTTTAAACTGACTCGCCAGAGCGATGTGATGCACGTTGACCTAAAAGATCTATTGTGCTTAAAAATTGTCAGGTTTATGTTTAGGTTAGTAGCGCCTCTACCTTCCTAATGTAGCTGATGATGCATTCAGCAGAAGATTTTCTTAATTCTTCGGTACTTATTACTTCCCTGAAAAATGATTTCCTTCTAATACCATAGAGAGCCGGGCATTCACATATGATATGCTCAGCTGTTTCGTCTTCCTCGAGACATAGTCGGCACTCCGGTGAGTCGACCAAGTGCAATTTGTTTAGGTGATATCGCAGACCGTGATGACCTGTTAGGTAACCTACTAGATTTTTGATATCGTGCCTGCTTAGATTTAGCAACTTTTTGGCATCGTTTTTGAAAGGCTGTATAGCTTTTTTGGCCTGTCTAAGACCTGGGATGTTCTCCCAATAGGAAATGTTTTTGTTACGTTCCCAGCTGCTTATAGCAGAATTTGTAGCTGATTTGGGGATTGCACAGAAGGGTTCAGGTCCTACAAAAGGGGTTTCCGAGCCTTTTCTGGCTAGTTCATCAGCTTTTTCATTTCCTTCAATCCCCTTATGGCCGGGGACCCACCATAAACTGGTTTTGTTCCTGGTGCTAAGTGTTTGGAGGGAATTGAAGCAGTGTAGTACTGATTTGGAGTCAATAGTTGGTGAGCTAAGGGCTTTTATAGCTGATTGACTGTCCGTGAATATATGGATGTTTGCGCCTTTTATACCTGAGTTTTGTATGAGGTTTGCGCATTCTTTGATGGCATGGAGCTCTGCCTGAAATACACTTGGACTTTTTCCCATTGGTATTGAGACATTTCGATTTGGTCCGTAAATACCAGCTCCTACCCCCGAGTCCATTTTGGAACCATCCGTATACCACTTTAGGCCGTTTTGGCAATTTGGTGGGTTATTGCTAACCCATGCTTCCCTATTTGTAATTTCTGTGGAGAAAAGTTTGTTTAAGCATAGTGTCTTAGGTAGGCGGTCTGTAACCGCACAGATCATGTCAAGTTCTGGAATTTCGGAAAGTAGTTCCTTAAGTTCTGGATGTTCGTTAATATTTAACTCTTTCGCTTGCATCAGACTTGCAGAGCTGTTTATTGCCACTTTTTTGATGTGAATGTGGAGGGGTGTTAGTCCTATTAAGGCTTCTATAGCCGCAGTGGGACAGGTACGCATGGCTCCGGAAGCGCCCAGACACGCGAGCCGTTGTACCTTATTAAGCTTTTTTATGGCTGTTTTTTGTGTGGCTTTGTTCCACCATACTATCGAGGCGTATGTTATAATGGGTCTGACTATGACTGTGTAGATCCAGTATGTGATCTTTGGAGATATCCCCCAGGTTCTACCATACATGCTGCGGCAGGCCCAGAAAGCTTTTGTTGCTTTTTGGATTTTGTTGTCTATGTGGGAGTTCCAGCTTAGTCTTTTATCCAGGATCACTCCAAGATATCTGACTTCGTTGGAGTACTCAATGACAGTGTCATTGATCGAAATTTGGTTTAGATTTAAATTTCTTCTTTTCGTAAAAGGAACTATGACAGCCTTGCTGGGATTAATAGAAAGATTTTCTTTCCTACACCAGTCTAAGACTATCTTAAGGGCATTTTGCATGCGCGTAGTAACGTCGTTTGGTTCCTTGCCCCTAATGATGATGACGAGGTCATCGGCGTATCCAACTATGTTGAAGCCTGCGTTATTAAGGTCTTGAAGTAGGTTATCGATAACCAGGGACCATAGTAAGGGTGAGAGTACTCCTCCCTGAGGGCAGCCTTTTACGGCTGTTACTGATACTGAAGTGAGTGCTGACGAGGCAGTTATTCTCCGACTTTCAAGCATCGCTTTGATCCATTTAATAGTAGGGTGATCTATCTACAAGTGTTACTGACACTGTACTGCTTGCTTGTTTATACTTTTCGAAGATGTAATTCACGGAATCTTGTGCTTTTCCTCTTCTTAAATATTGCAATTTGCATAATATCATGCCCGTTATAAAAAATAATTGGGAGATTACAAATCTCGGCAATAGAAATATTCAATTTTAGGGAAAGTATCTGAATAGAAGTGGTTTGTATCTGATCATACCTTTTATAACATAACGACATTACCGAAACCTTTGATGCCAATAGAAGATTTAGACAAGGTGACGAGCTGTCGTGCGACCTTTCAACATCATGCTTAAAGAATTGTGCGAAACTCACAGGACAACATCTCAGAAGAAAGTACTGGAGCCCTATCCCGGACAACTAAGGAGATTCTGTATAAGACCAATCATCCAAGGCCTATACTTTATGGTGCTGAAGCTTTGAGTCTATCTATAACGAATGAGGATAAAAATATCATCGGAAACTTCAAAAGAAACATTCATGGGTTTTGGAAAAGAAGATTCAACGACGATCTATACGAGCTACACGGCAACATCGTCATTTTTTTTAAAATACTTCTCCCGGGAAAGACGAACCTATAACGCCGAGATGCTTGCAGATGTATGTTACTTCTGCACTTAAAATGCTGCAAATTGTTTTCTTCTGGAAATATATCCCCAGGAAGTGAGTTCCAAAGTTTGCTTGTCCTGTAACATAAGGAGTTTTGGAAAGTTGATGTCCCCGCGGTTGTCAAGTTTACCTACTGTATAGTAGACCATGAACGTTTGCAGCCTGTCTCGTTGGGCGTCCAAAGGATGCATTTCGAGAGATAATGTCTTTGAGTTCCTCGGAACATCTACCATAGAAGTACCTATAGAACAAGCAAAGGTCAGCGACTTGTCTTCTGTGCACCAACGGTTGTAGATTCGATGTGAGTGTAGGGTCTTCCATAAGTCGAACTGCTCGTCTTTGTATGCTGTCAAGTAGGTTAAGTGAATGCTTTGGGGCCGAGCTCCATATATGGGAACAATATTTTAGGCCTGGTCTAACTTGTGCTTTGTAGAGAAGCAAAAGTTGCTTGGGGCTAAAGTACCTCTTTGCTCTAAATTGGTAGCTCAACTTAGCGGACGCCGATCTTGCGATATAGGATATGTGGTCCTGCCATGTGATTCCTGATTTGACTGTGACTATTAGAAGGTGCATTGAGTCCTTGGGATGGATTGGATGGTCATCGATTTGGATCTGAGGAACTGTTGATGCATTTTTCCTGGAAAATGTTGTGAGCTGTGTCTTGTTTACATTAAATACAACCAAATTGTCTTTTCCCAACTTCGAGATTTTGTCCAGATCATCATTTAGAGAACTAATTTGTTCACGTCTGTGGCTGTGTGAAGTAGCCCACATTCACAGGCCCACTGTTCGAGATGGAGGATATAAGAGTGCTGTCATCAGCAAAGCTGTAGATATTATTATTTGTCGATCCAAGCAAATCGTTGATCTGGAGGAGAAATAGAATTGGAAAAAGAATAGATCCTTGGGAAAAGAATTAGATGATACACCATCTACAACAACTTGGATCGATCTTCCCAGAAGAAAATTTTGCATCCATCCGCAGAGTTGTTGTATGTCAGACTCAATCAAATGCCTTTGATATGTCCAAGGCTATGGCTCTGGATTCGCCATGTTGTTCAATTGCTTGCGTCCATAAGTGCGTTACGTATAGCTTAACAGATCTCCAGTGGGAAGACACGGCTCCGAAATTCGTATTGCCTGTCGCTTATTAATCGGTGGCCTTCCAGATATTTGATTATTTCGATATTTTTCCATTACTTTTGAGAGCATTGAAAGTAACGCTATTGGATGATAGTTTTGTGGCAGAGCTTTCCTCCCTTTCTTTGGAATAGGTTGAATGCGAGCGGTCTTCCAGCAAGAAGGAAAATTCTTCTGGGACTACGACATGCTAAACAGCTTACATAGTAGGTACATGTCTCCTGGTCATAAAACTGAAGGTCAGCCGTTTAAGATGGCTAGGTCATGTACTGAGCGCATGGAAACAAATGCTCCGGATCATAGAGTCTTCGAGATAGATCAGCCCTTGGTTTTTTAAAACATTTTGATTTACTGCCGCACACAGTAAAGATAAAGCCTGCTCAAACTCCTTCAAATGAAAATTTAGAGAGCTATAAAATTGGAGTTAGATATCAAATCGAGGGCTTCTGTTTGTTCGCCATTTCAGTAGCTAGATATACAGGGTTTTTCAATAAGAGCGCTACATAAGTTTTTTTTAAATAAAACAAATACGGTTTTGGATATCAATGAAATTCTTTATTCCTGTGAAAGTACGTTCGATGCCATTATGTATGGAACTCGATTTCTTTTGCATGGCCACCACGGGCACGCTTGCAGAAGTCCAGACGCTGAACCCAATTTTTGACGGTTTTCAAGCAAAAATCGGCCGGAACTGCTGCAATTTCACGTTCGATATTCGTACGAAGTTCATCAATCGTCGCTGGCTTGTTGGCATAGACCATAGACTTGACGTAGACCCACAGGAAATAGTCTAACGGCGTCAAATCGCACGACTGTGCCTGTGGATTCAATTTTTTTTTCAAATTTTTGGACGTAGCGCTCTTAAGGTTGAGGGCACTGACTCCGAATTTCGGTAGTAAATTTTAATAATTTCGACTCGTTGTTGGCTCGTATATCTTTCCATCATAAATTGGCAAACCTTACTGAAGAGAAATTTCAAAAGAGCGGCAAGAAATTCGGCGTCGTTTGCTGTCCCTGTCGCTCTACTTTTGTAGCTTCCCTGTTGAAAAACCCTTTATAAGCAATATAATGAGTTTAGCAAGGGACATACAACCTATATTCAATTTTAACATTATTTTCGAAAAATATGAGACGTATTGATAATTTCATGTCTAGCTATTTATATCTAAATTAGTAAATAATTGTCAAGTGAAAGTATACGTTCACAAACAAAAGTCCTACACGCCAACGCCTCTAGCCACATTTCATTACTAATGCGACTGTCCATAAAATACCTAAGCGTTCCGATCCCAGCGATTATTACGTGGAAAACCAAACACATGACGGCATGCAAGGGTCATTCAAACAATATTACCCTCAATATCAACACAAAATTATTGATCTATTAAAGGTAATTAAGAAAAATATGGGAGCTCCTCACCGCATCAGACACAAGCTCGTTGTCAAGAAATGCTAATTTGTACGGGCATACCACAGCGTATGGTCCCTAACACCTTCATTAGCAACGTTGATTGCCCCTTCAGAGAGGGGGGCAGCATTTTCCGTGTACACTATCCAAAGAGCAGTATACAACAATCGCCACTTCGGCCAGAATTGGTGTCAGTCGATTTATGTAAATATTGACGAAGCTGATAAGACGTCGAAACACCTTTACGCAAGGTATTGCGAACCTCAAGCTGTTATATACGCCTAAGAATGCGCCAAATGTACACAGCACCGACTTGCGTGCGGCGAATGGCCCTTGTGTGTGGTGCGTTGGCGTTATGACAGCTGGGGCTACCGCATTACCAACGATATGTAGAGGACAATAACGACGACGGCGGCAGCGGCGCGTATACACTTGCCAGAACGACAAGTGCGTGACGGCCGACGACGACGACCGACGCGGCCCATGTGTAATGGGCAATTTTCCCACATTCACTATACCTAGGTGTATTGTTCTTTTGATAGATCAGAGAAGAGTGGCGGGCGTTACGAAGGAGAGAGACTATGTCTGATATGTATATGGATACGTGTATGTTGTTCCTAATCATGGACAAATATTTGCCCAAAATGTTGAGGGTTTTCCCAACTCGGTCAGGTTGCGCTGGGTGGGCGTGGGCTGCGAGAGGGGTGGTAATACAAAACACTGTCTGGCAATGTTTGTTGTGTATTTTATGGAGTTGTGGTAACCTTTTTCTTATCGGGTCGTCATAAGACGCACTGTACACCTTGGGAAATCCATTGGTAATTCTATAAATTAAACGAGTACCGCCTCTGTTGTTGGCGTCCACCTTTGTCCGGGGACGAATTCGCCGAACAGTCAAAGTTGAGCCAGACGAGTACATAAATATGATCATGGGTATATAGGTACTAATGCAAACTGCACTCAATAATATCCTAATGTGTGGTTCTAATCATTCCTAAGGGTATTCGAAAATCTCAAATATTTGCCATAACAATTTTGCAACATGCATTCTATTAACTAAAGCCTTATCCTTTGCAATCAAACTTATACCCTGCTGTTGTTTAACAATAAATATTTCATTAAAATTTGAATTTACAGCATTCCTCATTTTACTTGCTCTTTCTCCAGAAGGTCCTTGCAGAAATTCAAAATATTACCATATTAAGTTGGCCAATGTTTGCGCTTAATTTTAATTGATAGGATCAAGTCAATTACACTTTTGGCCCCAGGACTTGCCACCGGGTCACAATCACAAGCAAGTCGTTATCCATATTGAACCAGGGAATATGTACATGTGTTCATGAATCTAATTTAATTTCCATTTCAACCGTATCCGATCACCGATGCATTGTTCCTGTATCGGTATAGGGTATAGCTATATTATTGTCCCATCACTCGTATTATGATTACCTTACCACACATGATGTGTGTCAAAGTCTGCCACGGTCTTGGCCTCGGCTTCAATCAAATCACACACATAGATAGGGCGAACAATTATCTGATTTAATTGTGGGGATTTAATTAGACAACGGAGAGCACCAGAAGATGCAGTAAGCAATCCGAAATAATTTCAGTTTGGAGGCACAATGTGCCAGCCCTACGGATGAACACAAGAACATACACAGTTGACTCGACCACTATTATTAATCAATTTGTCTGTTTTAACCACGTAATAGAATTTGATTTAAACCCTTTGTCTGTATTTCACCTATGGTGGTCATCGAATATAATTTGGAACTGGTAAAGACATTTATCGCTACTGTGTTAAAATTATTCGTAATGCAGCTTTGGAAATAAATGGAGTGGAAAGCCAAATAAGGAGGGCATTGACTTTGTTGTAATAATTTGCTCTATATGTATGCAATAGTAACCGAGAGGGTATATTTGAGCGTGTCAAGTCCTAAATTTATATTACAGTCTAGGGATTGTCATTACTAACTTAACTTTTCTGTACTTACTTTTGATGCTGCAGTCCAGGGCGGACTTCTACCTTATTCTACCAACCGGTGTTAAGGTCATACACCGCGTTGTCCCTCAGGATCATAATTTAGAATAGATATAGATAGATGTATTCAAAGTAATTCATTTGAAGATCCTTAGAGCAGAAGCATTAAAGTATACGTATCTACAATATACATAATTTCTGTATGTGTCAGCCATCTAAGCCGGTTTATCCGAATTTTCTTCTGATGCAGCCCATACAGTTCTTTACTGAGACTTCTCCCCCAAACTCCTGTGATACAAACTGGACCGAAAATCACATGAAGCAGTCTCTCCTTAAGACCTACTTTCAAGTAGTCATTCTATGCTGTTCACTACTTCATACGATTGTTTGTATTTCACTTTAATTCATTGCGAACATACACTGGTCGGCATAATTATTTTGACAAAACTAAAGTTAATTCTGCTCATAATTTGAAACTTACTTCATGTAAATTTTGGCACCAATGGAAAGGTCATTTAAATTCCGTTTGAATGATACTAAACTTTCCTTAATCCAATAAGTACCCATTTAAAAATTTTAGAATTTAGAATTTTTGTCAAGGTCTACTTTTTTGACTTTTTTTCCTCGGTCCAAATAAAAAATGTTTTGATGCAAAAAGTTTCTTCAAACAATTCTAATAGTGGCAGCAAAGAAAAATTTTCAAAAATCTCTTCGCTAATATTTTTTACGATTTTTTTCTAAAAATGACTATTTTTGCCACTTTTTCCTCCTTTCCGTACTAAATTCTTCTGAGATCATCCCATTCAAAAAATCATAAAAAATATTAGCGAATTTTCAAAAAAATTTGTTGCTGTCACTATTAAAATTGTTTGAGGAAACTTTTTGCATCAAAACATTTTTTTTTTTTTTTTGGCCGAAGAAAAAAGTCAAAAAGTAGACTTTTACAAAATTTTCAATGGGTACTTAAGTCGGCTCTCACATTGAGGCAACATTCAATAAGCAACTAGCAATAGGAAACACGCAATATTATCGCTCACAGTTATTTTACATAGAATTAAATTAGAGGTCTCACATCAAAGCAACTCAATATCGCTCGAACGAAAAATGTTGCTGGTTGCTACAATAATTATCGCTAGCGATACACAGAACACAGCGCATGTTGAAAAGCAACATAATATTGCTTCCTAGTAGCAATATTTGTCATTATTGACACATTTGCGCATACTACGTTTCGGGGCTCATTCGATAACAGTTTTGAAATTGGGTGGGATGTGCTCTGAGTTCCTTAGCGCAAATATTTTTACCATGATTTATTAAAATTAGTAAATGCAGGGTGCACCCAACCCAAACCCAATATTTCCTTTGTTTTGTCCACCACCACATTAGAAAAATCGAATCATCGAAGTCGTCGGATGACATGTTAGTTAGAAATTTCAGGCAATACTGTTGCTTCGATGTGAGAATAGGCTAAAATAAAGTTGCGTATTGCTTATTGTCAGTTGCTAGTTGCTTAGTTGCTTATTGCTTGTTGCCTTAATCTGAGAGCCGCCTAAGGGGTTAAGGAAAGTTTTACATCATTCAAATTTAATTTAAATGACCTTTCCATTGATACCAAAATTTAGATGAAGTATTTTCCTTTCTATCAGGAAAATGCTCATCAATGTTCCAAATTTAAAACTTAAGCTCCCACAAGTGTTGAGAAATAACGTTTGCGGTTTGCATTGCCAGTCTGCTCTCCCCAATCCCGCCCATATTAACCAAATTTCAAGCCTTAAGCCGCCATAAATGTCAAAATATACCTAGTGTAATTTTGAGCTTTCGGTATTCAGAACAATTTATCCGAAAGTTTAAAAACTTTTGGTCATCATGTAGGTACTTTTCACTTCATAACAGATATACATATTGAGTAAATTTCAGCTCAATCGACAGACCAGTTTTCGTGCCACACTCCTTTGTCCAAACTGCACAACATATGCAGGCTGAATTTTTATATAACTAGCGTAGCCCGTGCACACTTCGTAGTGCAAAATAGTTAAATAGATAAACTGTTTTTATTGTAATGCTCTGTGGTACACAACATTTTTTTTGTTTTTCCAGAAATCGTATTGCCTAGACAATATTATTGACTTTCAGGACAATCCATTATTCATATCAATGTTACAAATTTGAAAAGCGTTGGCATTCAATTCCAAGACTGTCGAAGAAACTGTACCCGCCGGCTTTGCCCGTTCACAGGAATTGTATTGTTTAGGTCTTAGGTAATAGTGTTATTTCGTAAAATGCAAGAAATGAGAATAAATCGACTTGCCGAAATTTTCTTTCTGCATAAACCTGAAATACAGCAATATGTACGAACAAAACAAAAAAGGTATAAGGAAAATCGGCCCAGCGGTTATCGAGATTAATAATACCTTATCCTGGGCCAATACCTAAGATTATCTGTAAATTTAAACTCAATCGATTCGCTGGTTTTCCAGATATAGGATTTTGAATACATTCTTTGTATGGGAGGTGCCACGCCCCTTTGTCCAATTTTGACCAATCTTCACAGAAATACTCCTGGGTCAATATTTAAGATTATCTGTAAGATTGGGCTCAATCGATTCGGTGGTTTTCGAGATATAAGATTTTAAATGAATTGTTTGTATGAGAGGTGCCACGTTCCTTTGTCCAATTTTGACCGAACCAACTTAGAAATCTTCGTGGTCTCATGCACAACAACTTTGCCAAAGATCATCACATGATCAAATGCATAGTTTACGATTCTATAAAGGACATACAGACAGACATTCATTTTTATATAGATAAGGATTAAATATTGAGAAATACTAGTGAAACCAGACCGCCTTCTTTTTCGTCTTTCTAAGTGTAGCTAAAGGTATACCATGCCTTTGAATCACTTTCAAATTCCTGCCAGAAGTGGATTATCGTGTTAGGTCCTGGATGTCGCTGGCTGGTTCAATAACAGAAATTACACCAATGAATCCAGTCTATAGTCGCTGCAATACTTTATCCACAAGCTGGACCCACCCAATTGCGTAAATGCTTATAATATAATAGTAGTGTGAATATAGTATTTGCGACATTATGGCCCACTCACTCTCACTAAAAGTGGTTCTCCACGTTATTTCAGCTCATCTCTCTGATTTATGGATGCGCAGTAACAGAAGGCCGTACGTAACTAAACTATCTACTACAATACCAACTTGACAATGAGGTTATAAACTTTAAAGTTCCAGACACTCATTCAAAAAGAACAAACAGAATAAAGTTATTAAAGCTTCAGCACAGCTTCACACGTGGTATTATTATGCATCGTGGCAGCCACTTCTGGCAGGAATTTGAAAGAGATTCAAAGGCACGTTTTTACCTTTAGCTACCCTTAGAAAGACGAAAAGGAAGGCGGTCTGGTTTTACTATTATTTCTCAATATTTAATCCTTATTATATACAAATTCAGCCTGCATGTGTGTGCTCGCAAAACTCGAAAGCTATACCGATAAATGTTCAGGTAAGCTTTGTGATTTGGCTTCATATCTCCATCCCGCCGATGGAATTATAAAGGATTTTCCAATGAGAGGTGTTATTGTGAATGGCCCGCAATTTCGGTAGCTGTCACTTTTGGCAGTCACAGTTCGCAAAACTAAAGCATTTTTTGGTCGTCGTGAAGCACCTTGTCGGACCGCAATACAGAAATTGGTGGAAAAATTCGAGCTGTTGGGACAAGTTAGGGATGTGAAGAATAAAACCCGTGCACGTCGCTCAAGTACAACTGAGAATATTGCTGCTGTAGTCCAAAGTGTTGAAGAAAACCCAGGTTTGTCCATTCCTCGTCGTTCTTTGGAATTTGGCATTCCACAAACGTCATTACACCGTATTTTGCATAAAGACTTGTGGCTTAAGGCTTATAAAGTTCAGTTAACACAAGAACTCAAGCCGGCCGATCATCAACAACGTCGCCAACAGCCCAGCGTCGATTCAAGACCTCAAAGATAAAATTCGTGAGGCTATCGAGGACATAGGGCAGCCACTTTGCGATTTGGTTATGGAAAATTTCATAAAAAGGATATGGTCCTGTAAGCGTGCTCGTGGTGGACATTTGGCTGATGTTGTTTTTCATTATTAACGGCATACCTTCCTTTTTATTATGAAATAAACATCCGATCATTTATCTCAAAAAATGGCATTTTTCTTTGAATACCAAAATAACACCTCTTATTGGATATTGGATAACCCTTTATATCAGGGCGTTGTTTGACAGCTTCTTGGTGTTTATAGCCATCTCTTATCGGCAAGTAATACATACCTAGAAAAGTTAGAAAACTTCTGCAACCTTTTGTAGGGTTTGTCGAATAATTTTCCAACTTCGATTGGACAGTAAAAGTTGTTCATTTCCTTTCATGCCATCAGTCGCAGCAATCGCAATAATCAAAAGCAAAAAAAAGGATAAAGTTCCGAAAATGAAGCTCTGTCTCCGAATTGTGCAAAATTTATTTTGCTCGCCTCATTCCCTCTCAGCAAATCCTTTGTATATCGCTTCCATTTTGGTATGCACGATTGTAAACGTGAAATATAAACTCCTTTCATCAGGATCTACGTATAGTTGACAACTACAAGAGGATGAACCCAACACAATACCGTTGCACAAAAAAAAAACATCCAAACTGAGAAAAATCTCATAAATTTGCGCTCATTTACGGCTTATTCATTCTTTCAGCGATTTCATTCCAAAGTTGTCATCACTAGAGATTTATAACTTTTCCTGCTGTTATCCTGGCTCCACTCCTGTTGAAATGGTGTTGTACAAAATGCATTGCATTGTGTTGGGGATTCTGATTGTCCACCAGTATTGGGACAGAAATGGCTGCACTAAAGCCAGTGTAGCTGCATATGTTTGCTGAATCTGCTTGGTCATTTGTTGGACATGCTCAAGAATGGATTAACCAAAAAAAAAAAATTAAAGGTTGAAACCGTGACACATCAAAATGCATTTTTATGAACTCTCTCATAAGGGATAACACTAGAGGTCACGTGTGTATCGTGCTTATCGTACTTAATAATAGGTATACTGTTGCTGCTGATGGGAGAGACCGTTACCAAAGTACATATTAAGAACTGAACTTATTTCAACAATTCAAGGGTTTTAATTATTAGCGATGGAAGTACACAGTATGTGAAGGATATTTATTGGAATGTATTGGTCACCTAGTGAACAACATAAACAGAAACATTACCAATGTGTCCAGTGTCCACTTCCTTACTTTTTTTGTAATACTGCCAGTTGCTGTCACAATTATATTCCTGTATATGTCTGGGGAGTAAAAATGTTCATCAACTCACTTCCGCTTCACTACCCTACCATCAATACTCATCCCACAATCAACAATCATTACGTTGCACAATCGCGCGTTACCACCCAAATCGTAAGACACCCATTGAATGTCCTTCCTTTCTACGATCGATATGGCATTCGATTGCTATTTATGTTCCACCAGTGGGGATAGTGTCTCAACCAAAGCAACCAATCATCATCATCCAGATGTATCTGAGTGCGCGCTGTCCGCCTATAGTTAAAGATTCACATTAAGATTAATTTATTGCTAAAAATAAAACAAACACACTGTTAATGATAACTCGTTTCATTAAACAACATCAGGATCACCATATGCCTTCTGCAGCGACTTGTGTCAAAAAGTGAATTGTCACTCCGTGCGTCCAGCAAAACGCACAGACATAAAGGAGGCAACAAACAAGTGAATGACGATAAAGACTCGGGATCGGGATACGGAGAGACAAGATGCCTGAATTAAAAACCAGCCCATTGATCAGGCCTGATCATCATCATCATCATCATCATCATCGTCGTCGTCCTCATTGTGATCATCATCATTATTGGCAGCGCACCAAGAGTCACAACAACAACGACCAATGTGTGGTGTTATTCCATTGCCGGCTCCCTGTCGTGATGAATGCGATGTGCTGATCGCAACGAGCACCGTTTATAGTGCAAATAAAAACTCCCAACAACCGATGAATCTGCGACAGGTTGTGCTCAATGCTCAAGTGGTTGCATTGCGGCCGGTATCCAAAAAGTTTCAATGTATATCTGTGTGTGTGTTGAGGGGAGCGGGGAAGGGACGCCTATAACAACAAACGCCAAAACAGCGAAATGCGATGGATTGCACCTGTCCGCAAGAGACACGCGTTTCTTGTAGTCCTAAAAGAATGCGAGGATATGAATTAAAATTCCACAGAACCTGATTTTATGCAGCATTTGTGTGTCTAAGCATTGAGCACGATCGTCAGTCCAACTCTGAACGGAAGAAAGGATCTCTTGCATTTGGTACAGTCTACTCTGGAAGGTTGCTGTCACTTTGCTATAGAAATATAAGTTTACATTTAAAATGTTTTATAACTTTTAGAGCAATTGCAATTGAAACCACTGTTTCGCCTATTAGTTTTATTGTATTCCTTGAAGATTTGCGAATGAAACAAAAACAAACGTGTAGCACTCCTGTTTGAAGAGAGCTTCCCAATTGAGCCACACGTATGCGACATAAAACTTCCATTCGGAAATATCGGAGCACCACACGAAAAGTCGACAACTTTTTACCCCCACTGTACTGCTCATTGAACATTCCGTAGAAATGTCGATTTTAAATCGGACGCACGCGTACATGCATCTTGATCAATGTGCATCTGAGCCAAATGAATTCCGGGGCGGCAATCGTACCATCGCATCGCGCGCTGAAATAAAAACCACTTAAAGTAGGAAACACAGAAGGCACACAAAAAATAAAGGAAGGGACCCGGCTAAGAACAGCAAACTCGTGGCACTTGGTAGCCCCCAAGAGGGAAATGTATCGGCCGCATGCATGCAATCATTAACTCGGCACAAGTGTCGTTCGGTGGGCATCGAGAATCGTTGTTGTTCTCTATTGTAAGTCTGTGATCTTTAATGCATCACATGGAACTTGGACATTGCTGATAGTTCCCGCATTGCCTACACCATAGCAAGGAAATGAAATCAATTTTCCAAAACGAGTTCTATTAAATAGTCATGTGGATTGTACGTCTCTATATCAACATTACACACCAGAGCTGAAGCTCCTGATAACTGTGAACGCTTGGAATGTATAGTATACAGGAATTCCTGCTGCAAGGTATTACCCGTCACCCGGTCTATAGATAACTACGTTTGTTACATAAGAGGATTCGCTTCCCGATATTTTTGTTTCGTAGGGGAAGGTATAGGCGTAAGGTATGCTGTAACGTGTTGTAACTTTGTGATCATTAACTTTAAAAAGGGATATTCTCGACGGAAGTGTTTATGACTTGTGTAGCATTTTACTTCAGCATTGCATCTCACCATCTCTGTGGCAGAGATGGCATAGAATATGCGCTTAACGAATAAACCTCGAACACTAAGGATTCAACTTTAAATTGCCTTTATTAGAATTAGTGGAATAAGCAAGTTGAACCATTATACCGAAAATACTTGGAAAACAATCTCCAAAGCTTCAAACGCACGTAGGTCCTAGGAAAATATAGTATTAAGAAGTGTGCAAAGTTTTAATATTTATAAAAAAATTGGTCTGACATTTTATAAGACTAACTAAGCGAAGTAGGTATACATTAGTTAGTGGTTTAGGCTGCTGAGACTGTAGGTTACTTAAGTGGACCCTCCATAGCTCTCGATCCTCCGCCATCAACTCCAAATCATCAAGGGCAATCCCCATACGGGTAGAGGAGAGATTATGAATTTAATCTAACCATCTCGTCCTGGGCCTACTTAGAGGACGCCTGCCCGATGGTATGGAATCCTGGTCGGGGACATGCGTTTAACATGACCAAACCACCGAAGCATGGACCGCTCCGTGCGGAGAAGTAGCTGCTCGACATTGAGTTCCTCATGTATTCTGGTATTTCTGATGCGATCTCTACGGGTCACACCAGCAATACTACGGAGAAATCTCATTTCGGCAGCTTGTATCCGCGATCTTATTCTTTCGGTCATTACCCAAACCTCATGACCATAGGTGAGAGTTGGAACAAACACCGAATTAAAGACGGACAACTTAGCTTTGACACCAAGTTCAGTCCTCCTGATAACAGAATGACCAAGCTGTCTCAAAATCGATCCAGCCTGACCAATCCTTCAGGAAACCTCGGCATTGCTCCTTCCATCACTCGTGAATAAGACCCCGACATACTTAAACTTCTCCACCTGTTTCAATGGGACTCCACTAACATGCAGAGTGCATTGAACAGGCGTTCTAGAGACGACTATCACTTCAGATTTGTTCACATTTACTTTCATCTCAGCTTCAATACAAACGGCTACAAACTGATCGAGTGCGCGCTGAGGTTCAGTCTGAGAGGACCCAAGGATGACCAAGTCATCAGCGAAAAGCAAATGACTTATCCTCAGATCTCCCAATTCGAAACGTTCCTCGCCAAGACTTCGCTGTAACATCCAGTCCATATAAGTAATGAAAAGGAGAGGGGACAAGACGCACCCCTGACGAAGTCCAACGCCCACGGTGAAAGGTATTGATTTAACGCCGTTTACCCGAACACAGCTTTTACAGTTTGTGTAAAGAGATTGAATGGCTCTCAAGAGAGAACCATCAATTCCATACTCCTGTAATACACTCCAGAGTTTCCCTCGAGGGACTCGGTCGTATGCTTTCTCCAAATCTACGAAGCAAGCGTAAACAAGTGTAGCATACTCCCAAGCCTTCTCAAGTACCATTCTGAGAGTGAATAACTGGTCGGTTGTGCTTCTGCCGGGACGAAAGCCGCATACTGCTCATCTCCTAATCGTGCCTCGACCACAGCTCTGCAACGCGTTTCCAGCACCTTGGCAAAGACTTTTCCGGGGAGACTTAAAAGTGATATACGATATACCCCTGTAATTTGAGCCCCCTTTCTTGAAAAGGGGCACAATCACCCCAATCTGCCAATCGCTGGCAGTTTCGCGGCATTCCCCAGGACACTTTTATGACACGAGAGAACCATTTGACTCCCTCTTCACCTAAGGCCTTTAGCATTTCTGGCCGGATTTCATCCACTCCTGCAGATTTGCCATCTTTTAGCGATTTGATCGCAAAAGTGACTTCCTCTACCGTGGGATTATTTTCCGCCCTGCTTAAGGCGATGGATGTGTCATCCTCAATGCCCTGGATTGGATTGAGCAATTCGGAAAAGTGCTCGCTCCATCTGCGCAAGACGTCCTCCTCATTAGAAAGAAGTGTACCATCTTTGGATTTGACTCCTTCGATAATGTTCCACTTCCTTCCTCTAAGACGGCGGATGGTCTGCCAGAACACCTTGCTTGCAGATCTGTGATCACGGTCCAATTTTCCCCCGAACACCTTCCAAGACTGTTCTTTGGCTGCTTTAACAGCCAATTTGCAAGTTCTTCGCGCCTCAATGTATCGGTTTCGAGAAGGAGAGTCCCCCAAGTGAATCCACACCTTGAAAGCCTTCTTCTTCTCTCTGATAGCTTCTTAAACTACTAGAATTAAAAATCATACCAAAACTTGTTTTACCCTTCTCCATCAATTTGTATACCTATCTGTCCTGAGAATTATTCTCAACTCAGCTATACTGCGGCGATCGTACTATAGCCTACTTTCCCATTGATATCGCGTCAAATGTCCACGGTCCACCATATTCCTACATCAGGTATGTATTTAGTTTTGAAGGTTAAACATTTTGACAATGCCTTCTAAACTACCTGCGGGGATGAAAAAGAAAGAGGAGAATGGTTTTATTCACCATCTCTCCACCTTGGACCACTTTACCCTGACATTCGGGGCCGAATATTTTACTCAAAATTTTTACGCAGCTTGGTTTCGCAATCCTTCCTCCAATTAGTGGCCAAATCTCATAATTATGACAACAGCGAACAAATTCGTTGCATTTCATGCTTTTTGGAACGATCACTGACTTGATTTTTGAAAAATAAAAGAAAAGACACTAAAATATAGTAATTTAACTTTAAAAAAACTAAACTGAATGATTTTTCAGACGGGAAGCACAGTTAAACCAAAATAGGGGTAGGCAAATTATAAAATAAAAGTTCACATATTCGTGTATATTAGGATCAGGAATTGGTTTTGAGTTCACATTTTAGAGTACCTATGTAATGCTAACTTTTTCCGGTTCACTTTTTTGGATAATTCACATTTTCGAGGTAGTACTGTATACCATTTAAATTGTCCCAAAATCGCCTATAAGCCAATTTCTTATCACATGTTGGTATCTTTGTCATATGCTTTTATAAGATCACTCACAATAATCGAATCGTCAAAATAATTGCCAAATAAAATTGCGTACTTTAAATGTATTTCTGTCCGTGAATCCTCCCATGACGATGAACACTAAAATTACGATATTTATCTGCCACAACGCACAAACGTCTTGCAACCTTCAAATTCTACCCTGAAGACAATTTGTCTATACACTCTCCTGGACGAAAGTAAAAACTGATCCCATGACGTTGTCCTTATCGATGCCACATCAATGTCATTGACAAATTGAAACCAAAAAGGACGACCCTCTCACTGACCATTGACCAACTGTTAGCACCCGCACAAACGATTGGGATCAACATCTATCTACTGGTAAGATGATTAGAAAGTGCGACCCACTGAAAACGAATTTCACTTTCTTGCCCCGACAAAAATCCTGCGCTTGAAACGAAAGCGAAACATATGTTTGTCGGTTATCCAATTTGTTGTCACCATTTCTCAAAGGATAATAAAAATCGAAAATTACTGAGTTTCGGTAGCTGCATGAACACCGGGTTCCGCAACAGCTGCATATAGCCTACCACCGATTGCGGTCTCGGTATACATATAGGATGAGGCGACGTGTGCCAGCAGTAACCAGCGTGTCAATATGTTCATACTTCATAAAATATGAAATTTTATGACGCTCCCCGTCTCCAAAATTGTTTGGCATATCCAATCAATCCGTCAGTTTCTCATTACACTTTACGAGTCGCATCCAGTTTGTGGATTTACGACCAAGATGAACTGTCATCGCACCCGAATCGGTTGGTCTTCCGTGAAATAGCAACATAAGGAGACTTACCCAATTCGATTCTAGGATATAATTTTTTTTTTTTTTTGCTCGCTCACCTCCTTTCGGATGGAATTCCGACAGACATCCTTTTATCGCCTTTATCTGGGGAGACAAAAAAGGGATAAGAATGAAAATCAAAAGTGCTGATCCCACAAGCAAGGATAAATCATTTTTATGGGTCAATTTATGGGGAGAGATGGCAATGGCAACCTTCCTTGCTGGTAAGCACGAAAAAAAAGGGTGAAACGTGTGTAATTTATCTCGAAAGTGCATTTCGGTACATGTGCGCCACACTTTGAATCGGCAAGGATGTCGATTAATCATCCGAAGACAAATTCCCTTTCGTTTCCTTAATTTTCTTTTATTTTATAGCTGTGGGGCGGAGTCTTCAGGTCCATCAACGTTTCAGCCAGAGGTAAGAGAGACTGAGATACCCAACTCGCAATCCTCTTGCCGCTGGTCGCCTCAATTTTTGCCAGGAATCCGCCATTTTGTTTTCCTATCCGTGTACGTCAATTCCTATCCATGTAAAATTGAACAAAAAAAAATTAACAAAAAAAATGTGGTGAATTCGGTTTGACAGCAGCCGATTGTCATAATTGTCAAAACTCGGAAAACAAATTGAGACACAAAATGTGATTTGCTGTGGAAAAGTGAAAAAAAGTAAGTTTTATCATATTTTAATTGCTAAAATTAATAAATAAATACATTCTCTTGGTAATAGCTAATCTCTTACAGGGTTGGCTTATCGTTTTTGGAATATATCCAAGCAAACACATTCAAAGGAACTTTGTGCGTGGTCGATGGCGAAGAAATTGCGTATTCTAATGGATTCAGTGAGTTTGTGTATAAAATGTGAAAAATGTGAAAGTTAACCTTACAGATTTACAGAGAATAAACCATAAATGATAAAATCTCATTACAACGTGCCCTTTCAATTTTGGGCTACGCTCAGAGTCGTATCGCAGAAAGAATCATTGGGATTATCACCATAAACCACGTCAACGCCACTACCAGCGATTACACCTAAAAAAATACGAAATATATAATAAGCAAGGCAATCTGTGAGACTGTGAACAAAAAGAATTAATTTCAGTTTGATCAATTTTGCATTTTATCTGTCGGTACTACAACAAGAAATCCTCGAATTTGATGTCATATCGTCCATTAAAGGCAATGATGTATCACCTCTGTCAGTTTACTTGATAAACCTGCAAGGTATGTAATATAATACAATCCATAACTTTAGCAGTTTCAAAATAGTACATTAAAAGGCAAATCTTGTATACGTTTGACGTTTTTTCTTAATACAGGTTTTCAATCGCTTCCTAGAGAGGAGAATAGACAATAAATTGCTACAGAAAGCACATTTTAGGACAAACAGCAGCACAAGCGTACTTGGGGACAACCGACAATGTGATATCAACAATAGCTGAACTAAAACCAACACATTTATGTAGGTCAGTGCTAAAAAGTTGAGGTATTAATATCCATCAGCAGCGGTGAGGACAGTTGGGTGATTCGGCAAGAGACCCGAGGACTGCAAGAAATTCAACCACATTCTGAGGGCATTCGATCCAAAGAAGGACAAAGTGGCAGATTTGTACAACGTAAGTAAATCTGTCTGGTTCAATGAGAGCGCTTCAGATTTGATTATTCTTTCAGAAACTGGAAAAGCTCTTTATACCCGATAATCCGGGATTGGCGCATGTATTCCTAACATTTCTCCTACCACCGGAAGCGGCTTTAGCAAGCAACCAGCGCAGATCCGGAAGATCTTCAATTGCATCAGCGAATTGTCGGAAGACGCGGACATTATCGAACAAATTAAATTCAAGATCTTTCCTCTGCTGAAGGGGAACACTTTTCTTATCGACTGGTTCACGCAGTTGTTTTCGACCGAGTCTGCGTTGATCAGCGACTGCAGTAGCGAGAAAGAGAAAAGGTAAGTTCTGATACTTGCCAAACTGCAAGAGACACATATTTATATCCTCCAAATGCAGCTGTCATAGAGCCGACACCGGAAGATGAACACTTTGAGACATGCGATGATGCAACTCTTCGCGCCCATGCGATTCGCCTCAACACATCCTACTACTCGACCAGTTACTATAGCTCTTCGGAATATTATTGACGAGGGGTCTAACTCTGAATCAGACGCAAGCAGAAAAAAGTTACCAAAGAAGAGGAAAGAAAGTGATGGTAAACTGATTGAAGAATCAGCAGGTACAGAGAGAGTGAGGTACAACTCTCGCCCAAGAAAGAAATAAAACTGGAACCCGTCCATCCGTGAACAAGGGATGAAGATAAAATTATCCTCGAAGACATTAAGTCTGGCTTCAGAGATGAGCATCTGTACGAGAGGATAAATTCGAAAGTTATGAATCGCACACTGCCTGAGATCGCGGAACGTCACAAGTTTCTGATGGATTTCCTCTCGAAATTGCAGAACAAGCAGTAAATAGGGTAAATAGTAAGTATGTCGTTGCATGCGTTGATGAAAATTACATTTCTTTTGTTTCAGAAAATATGCAGTCGCAGCCATTGGCGATTTACTCCAAAACGGATTACAGCCACCACAATGTATACGGAAATGTATACCTAACATCGCCAAGCAGATGCACGTTGGACATTTGCACTCCACAATCATTGGCGAATCGGTTTGCCGTCATTTAGAGTTGCTCGGCCACAATGTTCTGCGCCACAATTACGTATTTGATTGGAAATGCTGTTTGGAATGCTCAGCTCATCTCTCATATAAAAGACAGTTTTCCCAATTTTCTCGCAGAAAGTTCACCAATCCACGATTTGCAGGCATTTTACAAGGAATTAAAGCAGAGGTTAGATATGTGAACATTTTTCCCACTGCCACACTATAACATGTTTTTACTTGTAGGTTCGATGAAGATAAGGAGTTCAAGAAGCGTGCATATAGCTCTGTGGTGAAACTGCAAAACGGTGATCCGGACTCTATCAAGGCATAGACGAAAATTTGTGACGCATCACGCAAAGAATTTCAAACGATTTCGACCGCCTGAATGTGACCCTTGAAGAAAAAGGAGAGTCCTTCTACCAATCACGAATGATTGATGTTGTAAAGCTCTTGGAAGAAAATGCTGTCTTAGAGGAGGATGAAGGTCGTAAAATTATGTGGACGGATGAAACGGAGCAGGACAAGGATAATCAGAGCCAATATAAATACGACGCTTAAAATTGTTTTTGTTTTGTTGTCGTTTTTTTTACCGTCAACCACTGTAAAAAAGGTCAATCAAATAGAAGTTTATATAGATAGTTCCGTATCGCAAATTCCAAATGAAACCCAAATTTTGTACATCTTATACAAAAAGCAAAATATGATTTACATTTATTAAGTAATAAAAACTAACAATTGATTTAATTCATGTTTTATGGTTTCGTGGTTGACTTTTCTTGTCATTTTATGAAGATGATGATGTGATGAGAGGAGATATTGACGATCGTGTTGATCAAGACAATGTGATGGACTTCGTGAATGCGAATCATCCTTGTTTTTTGTCGATTGCTGCTGAAAATGTAAAATTTATTTATTATCTACTTTGTGATTTCGAAAAAATTTCTGAGTTTCCGAATCGATTGAAATGTAGAACACTGAAAACGAATTCACTCGATTTGCAATTTCGATTTCACTTGATTTCTGGAACCTAGCTGTATATCTATCTATATAGGAATAAAAGCGATTATTTATGCATTTCCACGTCACCTATGAGGTATGCATGTTGACGCGTTAACCGATTTTTTTATGGTGTTCGGTTTCCCCAGTAGGCCTATTGCACCAGTCTTGAAATAAAAAAAGATTAATGCATTTGACTTCATAGCAATTGTATAAATGTATAAATACTTAGTATAGATAAATATAAAGAGATAAACTAAACTTATCGATAAAATAGATCATAATATTAATATACTATAACTAATTCTAAACACAGCCAAATGCAAGGGACCTACAGTTTTATGCCGATTCCGAACGGCTGGAATAAGCTTGCTAAATAATTACATATTTACAAATGTGAAACCTTCAGAGTTTTGCTCCTGTTAGATGGTGTTCTAAAATCGCGGTTTATAAATTTTA
Organism: Cheilosia soror; assembly: GCA_949372485.1. Taxonomy (NCBI): domain Eukaryota; kingdom Metazoa; phylum Arthropoda; class Insecta; order Diptera; family Syrphidae; genus Cheilosia; species Cheilosia soror. The sequence goes on from OX443561.1 coordinate 5,295,036, forward strand.
ACGCGAAATGTATGCGGATTCTCAAAAAGTACTTCAAAATGAAATCCACTGGTAGTTCTTGGCAACAGGTATATGGAGGTTCGAACTGTAGTACTTCAAAAAGTTTTTGCGTTACACCTGTAATATGACAATGTTGTGGAAACAATTCACAAAAACGTGCGTCAATGTGCTTTATGTACTCCACGAATTTTGGCGGGGGGGCAACGAGGTTGCAATTGTCATATTGCTTCAGTGTTGTGAAGTACAAGCTCGTTGACGGTTCCGAGTTGGTAACTTTAGGAAATGGTAACGTGCAACTATGACTTTTGTACACTTTTCGGAAAAGCCAACCGCAAACATAAGTAAAGCCGTTTTCTTGAACGAATTCAACTCCGTTTATGTCATTAGTTAGCTTTGCCTCCAATATGCTACTTGGTCCAGGTGCTACTTCCCATTTCAGCCATTCAGGGTCTTTCACTAATTCGTGATCTGCAATGGCTTCCAGCTGGTCATTTTCAACTTCGCAATTTCCTGTTTTGACGGCTTTGAGGTATTGAATACCCCAAAGTTTCTGAAATGCGGCTATAAATTGAAAGCTGGTCGGACGTGTATTTAAACCTCCAGCACACCTTATCTTGCCGAAAAAATGCTCTAGGCAATCCTGATTTAGATGGCGGGTCAATAAATATGTAAACTCACGTTGCTGTAGATGTTGGAACAGCGAAAAAAGAGACGATATATTCAACAACCAGCCGTTAATGAACTTAAACGTATTGGTCGTATTCGTTCCATCGTAAGCAAACACTTTCATTGACTTCAGGAATTTTCTAGCATTGCCTAAGAACTCTTCCTGCATTTCATTTTGACTAAACGCTACTTTCATGTTTTCGGGCTGTTTCATGAGGGAAGTATTAAATATATTGAAGAGTTTGTCAAAAAATTTGACAAACTCAGCGGTGCTTTCAGAAGTGTTCGTCCCATTGCCAGACTTTGAAAGCGTCAGAAGCGCCGAAGAAACCGTATTGCTTAGGACTTGAGTGGCAAGTCTGACTTTCATGCGCTCAAAGGTGTTGGGGTTTATATGAGCGTTGGTCAACTTCGGAGCCAGTCTGAGTTCACTCTTAGAATCAATATTGAAAAGCTGTGCAATATCTTTCCAAGAGGCTGTTTTCTTATTCTCAAACAAGATGTTGTTTTTCAACAAGCAGCTGCGCGTACTTTTGAGAAGGTGCGGGACATCGTAAAAGAAGTATACCCTGGAATTCTCGACCAAGAAGTAAGGCTTTTGAGGGCTAATTTCTAAGATCCGTCCCAACGCCTGAAAGTTGGGCCCTTGGTCACACACAAAGTGAATGGGTATAATCTTGCTTTCTTTTAAAGCCCTAACTACCTCAAAAAGTAGTTTCTTTAAAATAAAAGGCGGGCAACTGCTCCGAACGAAGTAATATCCAATAGGATGCTTCCACCTTTTGGCAATACCTTGGGCCATGAATACAAGCACACTACGTGCATCACTTGGTGACCGCTGGTCTTCACCGAAATCTTCCAGTCCTATAATAGAGTCAGTCTTTCTATTGTAGTCGAGATGGGCTTTAATAGACATTTCGTCGGCCGAAATGGAGCAGTATCGAAATACCTCTGGCAAGTGGCTAACTTTAAGCTCCAAACTCTTTACATTAAACTTAATGTTGCCGGGTGTTTTTGGCCATGACTTTATATAGGTGTGCAGGGTCTCTATGCACGGAAGATTAAACATGGACTTTAGTTCCCTGTATGCCAAAGGAGAAACAAAATGCATTAAAAGTGCAAACTTTTTGGCTTCTTTGCTATGCCTATTTCCACGAGCACTACGGTCTAGGTTTTTTGCACAATTGGAGGCAATTATCTGTAAGCTTTCGGGCAATTTTTTCCGCTTAGCATCCCTTAAAATATTTGCATACTTCATTTTTTTAATTTTGTCTTTCAGGAGCAAAATCTGACGGTCTTTGTCTTTAATACTATAATAGTATTCTAACTTCATTCGTTTAATTTGTTCATTCGCTTTTAAGAGTTGCCGTCTTAAACTTACCTTTTTGGGGGTGTGATTACGAAGGCTCTTGTCTGTCTGCATACAAAAATCCTTTGTTTCTACAGACTCTCTTTCCTCTGCATTTCCTATGCATTCATCCTGTAGTACTTCTATCCCTTCGCAGTGCTCTACTAAAACCGATGACGCAAATGTTTTCGCCGTTTTTTTGGGCAAATCAGGGACAGCACATCGTGTGAGTCTATTTTTCGACTTCGAAAACATCAAGTCTGAAAAATGAGCATCACACACTTTTTGCCCGGTTGAAAGTGCATTTAGGCCCAAATTTGCCCTCCAAACTTCCCTACTGTGGTACACAAACAAAAAGAGATATTTGTTATACATAGATACCATTTTATGTGTTTGGATCTGTGCCACTCTACGAAAACATGATTAGTTTAATAGTAAAGCTATGAGTACACGACATGCCACTCTGACGTCACGATAATTACTCGACGTATTGTAGAATATGTCACGTTTTATTATATTGTTGCATGTGCGAAAAGCATGCCGAGTACACGGCATGCACGTTTTGTGTCAAATTGGCATATTCGTATGTCGACGGTGACTGGCAAAAAATTTACTCAATTGAAGATTTTTTGGACGTTTTTTAATCCATTGATATCGTAGCCATCCTTTGATGGAATTTGTTACTTTATGGCTTGATAGAAAGAAGACGAACCATATTTTGGGATATATACTATATTTATTTTGAAATTTCACCAGAAAGCCCTTAAATCTTAAAAATTTGAGTGATTTTTTTTCGCTGGGGAAAATTAAGATTTTAGTGCTTCCTGGTGACATTTCAAAATAAATATAGTATATATCCCAAAATATGGTTCGTCTTCTTTCTATCAAGCCATAAAGTAACAAATTCCATCAAAGGATGGCTACGATATCAATGGATTAAAAAACGTCCAAAAAATCTTCAATTCAAACGATATTTTTTTTTATTCTCCGAAACTAACATGCCATACTTAGTCGGACATATGGGTGACAGATGCATGCCAAACATATATGTCAGCGTCAATAATATGCCGAGTACACGACATGCACCCTTTTGTGACATATTCTGACGTCAGATTGGTATGCGTATGCCGTGTTTGGCATGTCGTGTACTCATAGCTTAACACATATCTTAATTTAATTATTTAATATAGGTAATTATCATAAATATTTATCATGTTTTGGTAGAGTATTGCAAATAATGTACACACAACTTTTATTCTAAAAGATATTCAAGAAAGGATATTTATTTACATCCTATCATCTTTATTTGTATCTTTTTCGGCTTTTTTATTTACATTTATCTTATCCGTACTTAATTCTTATTTAATTCTATTACCTTAATTTTTTTTTATTTTTCTTAAAGTTTAGTTAAGTTAACTTCTAGTTTAAGATAACCAAGTCCAGGTTATCTATCTATATCTAAGCTAAATAAGTTTAAAGCACCCACTAACTACTTCAATCGAAAAACCGAAGAATTACGTTTGCTTTTGGTGAAGCCTTAAACTATATCTTACCCTTAAACAAAAGGAACCAAAATGCTGTCATACATTTTACGAAATGATGATAACATTTACTAATTTTTATAAAGCTCGTAATTCCTATTACATGGACTTTATAAAAATCTTTTCCAGGGGCTGTATTTTTAAAGAAAAAAAAAATTGTTTGTAATGTTTATATTTAAAAAAAATCTTAAGCTAAAGAACTCGAGATAGTTAAAGCGGAAAAAGATTTTTTACTTCTTTTGGGTAAAATTGCCGGAAATATTTTTCATAAGGATTTGGTAGACAAGTAGTCACTCAGAAAAAATTCACCGGATTCAAGTTATTCTCGGGGGATTTATTGCAAATTTATATCGCTGTACAAGCGTTAGTGTTTATATGTGAGAAAAAAAAAACCAAACAAAACGATTAACTTTTCCACCCACTACACTAAATTTTGCCCAGTTCTTAAAAGGCAAATACATAATTCATTTCAGTTCGGGAAAAAAACATCTTTTTTCACCCGCTCCTAGGATCCCCAGAGAGTTAAACGCAAGTATTTCGTATCCCTGAGTAGCCTATAAGATGGTGTATGATGTTTTGCACTTAAATGAGTTCGTAATTTTTCTTCCCACCAAAGCACTGAAGTTGAAACGGGTTTGGTGCTACCAAATTTGTAATTAAGAAGATAAATACAAAACAAAGTATACCATCTTTTAGAGAATAATGAGACGAATACTAAAAGACAAACTTATTTGTGATAGCATATTTCCTTTTCTAGAGACAGGCGCGAGAGTGTAACTTTTTTCATTAATTGTGCTAAGTTATTGAAAAAAGCTACACTCTCGCGCCTGCCTTTAGAAAACTAAATAAGCTATCACAAAGTATTTTGTATTTTCTTATTCCTTTCATTGTGCTCTAAAAGATGGTATACTCAGTTTTGCATTTGCCTTCTTATTTGAAAATTTCGTAGTACCAAAGTCGTTTCAACTTTAGGGTTTTTGTAGGATATGCAATAACCACGAACGAAACGACTTTGGTACTACGAAATTTTCAAATAAGAAGGCAAATGCAAAACTGAGTATACCATCTTTTAGAGCACAATGAAAGGAATAAGAAAATACAAAATACTTTGTGATAGCTTATTTAGTTTTCTAAAGGCAGGCGCGAGAGTGTAGCTTTTTTCAATAACTTAGCACAATTAATGAAAAAAGTTACACTCTCGCGCCTGTCTCTAGAAAAGTAAATATGCTATCACAAATAAGTTTGTATTTTAGTATTCGTCTCATTATTCTCTAAAAGATGGTATACTCAGTTTTGCATTTGCCTTCTTATTTGAAAATTTCGTAGTACCAAAGTCGTTTCAACTTCAGTGTTTTTGTGGGAAGTGAAAGTAACCAATACCGAAACTACTTTGGTACCACCAAATTTTTAAACGAAGAAATAATTACAAAACAATGTATACACTCTTTTACAGTGCAATACGACGAATTCAGGGATACACAAATACTTGGTGATAGCTTACCCCGTTATCTAGAAGCAGCTGGGAACAGATAGCATTTTTCATAAACTCAGCGTAATATGTATAAGAAAATAGCTATCTGTTCCCAACTGCTTCTAGATAACGGGGTAAGCTATCACCAAGTATTTGGTATCCCTGAATTCGTCGTATTGCACTGTAAAAGAGTATATACATTGTTTGTAATTATTTCTTTGTTTAAAACAACAACACTGAAGTTGAAACATTTGTTCTTTATTTTCTTTTCCCGTGAACTGAAATGAATTACTTATTTCCCTTTCTAGAATTGGGCAAAAGGCCAGAATTCCGTGTAATGGGTGGGAAAGTTAATAGTTTTGTTTGCTTTTTTATTGTTTGGCACTAACACTAACGATTTTCATATTGCGAATGATTTGCAAATTTTCGCGCCCGAATAGAGGAATTGCCGCCAATTGCCACTTCACTTGAATTTTTTTCCATTTTTTTTAGGTAAAACACGAAATTGAAAATAAATTTAAAAGTAAGGAAAAAGATCAGAATTATAGATTTACCTAACATCGTCATCTGGTGCCTTAAAAACCCTTAAGAAATTTGGACATCCAACCGCACAATGCTTCGCCAAATTCCTTTTTTTTGCTGGAGGCTCTCCGTTTTCCATTTTCCTGTAACACAGATTGATCATACCTATTATTAAAATTTTCCATTAATAATTTAAATCTACTTACCCTTAATTCCTTTTTGTTTATCACATCCAAAAGCGAAAAGAAGAAACAATAAATAAGTATCTTCATATACACAAAACACAATCCAAATATCCAATTAAAAGTGATATTTTACAATTTGACAAGTTATGAGCCCAGCTGTTAGCCGTGGTTGTTGCGGCAAGAGTTAAAAAATACTTCGTTTTTGTGGCAAATTTCAACACGAAGTGTGGTGAATAAGTAAATTATATCAGTACATTTTCATTAGTATTTTCCTCCCACAATTATAAAAAAAAAACAGTAAATTATTGAATTAGTAGTCCCAAAACCTGAAAATATATATATATTTTTTTTTTAAATTTGTTTATGTCACCAGCTGCAATTTTATAAACATTTGAAAATGGAAAAAACAAACAAATAAACTATCAATAATTTTCTGATTTTGAATTATGTTACACATTTTATCAAATATTAATCTTTTCATCCTATTTACAACTCAGAATTTTGATGTTCGACATATTTAAAACGTTTACGACTAATATGATTAGTTTTTTTAATCTTTTCGATTAGTTATTTTTAAGTATTTCTAATAAAAGTTTGCTCTAAATGCTTTTGTTTCTCCACAACCCTTTAGCATTGTTTGTTTTTGTTGATTATTTAGAATAAATAATACAATAATTTTTAAAATAAATTACTATTCACCTAAAATGTAAGCGTAACGACTATTTTTAAATCTAACGGCTAAAATATTTGAACGCTGCCAAAAACTTTGCCCACAGTGAAAGGTAAAAAGATTAGGTGCGAATGTATTGGTGGAGAGGATTTTTGACATTTGTCAATACGAATTTCTATGCAACAATACTAACGCACCTAAACTTTTTGGGAGCGTAAAATTTAGCTTGTAGGCAAATTACTGTAAATCGGTCGAAGATGGGTATCTCAGTCTCTCTTACCTCTGGTTTCAGCGCCGACCATCAGTGAGGAAGATCGATGATAGAAGATTCGATTTATGACTGTTTACAACGTTCATAAAAATTGCTTAATAATGTTTTGACTGTTTCAAGAGTTATGGCCAACAAATGATTTCATTTCCATCGGCGGCGTTGGCGGCCGGGCGCGGGCGCTCTGGAAAGAACCAGAGGAGTTGGCGAAATTCAGTTATCACGCCGTATATAATATGAAGATGGTTGAAGTCTGATGTGGCTACGGAAGGATATTCTGTCTGGTATGACAGATATAAAATTTGTTTATGTGCGGAGGGATAGCTGTTAACACATGGCAACGACAGTGGAACAACACTGATAAAATGCGTTATGATAGTGTCGCCAATGGATGGTTTGTCAGTTTTGAAATTTTTGTAGTTAAAGTTGACTGCCAATGAAAAGGAATATTGATAGCAAAGACTTTATACCTACCTCATTTATCATTCATCGGACTCCTTTAAGTAGAAGCACATGCACTCCTTTTGGATAAAGATTACTGTCTTTCCCCTGTCATTAGGTGAATTTTGCACGTCGCTTGTCCGTGCGCCTATACATACCACTTGTATTCGTTCAATTATTGTATAGGTACAAAAGAGAAAACCGTACGTAAATACATTGCCTCTACCTATACATTCAGCATTATGTATACCAATAGGAGTCAATCCGTCAACTTATAGGGATAAATCGCGTTAATGCGTATAGAATCATTCTGTTTACAAGAATCTACTCCACAGTTGAGTTGAGCATATTATGCTTATTTGAGGGAGTCGTGAGCTAAAGGGTTGGGGTAAGATCTGCCCAAATAAAATCCCCGTCTCTTTCAAAAAATTTACTTTTAGACTCACTCTGCCAACGTAGTCAAAAATACTGGGACATAAGTAGCCCGTGTAAGTTCCATGTAATTTGTTCTCCAAGGCAAGACTACCAGGACTACAGTTCGGTCGTCCATCAAGAGTACAGAGCCAACCCTAGAATAATGTGGGCTCACCTCTGTTACAAAAAGACATTCAAAACCGTATATCTCGAAAACCACCGAATCGATTGAGCTCAAATTTACAGATAGTAAATTTAGGTATTGGCCCAGGACTCTGTGTAAATTGGTCAAAATTGGACAAAGGAGCGTGGCACCTCCCATACAAAAACAATCAAAATCTTATCTCAAAAACCACTAAACCGATTGGGCTTAAATTGTCAGACAATCTTAGGTATTGTTCCGGGAGTGTTCAAAATTGTTCATATTGGTCAAAATTGGACCAAGGAGCGTGGCACCCCCCATACAAAAAAAAAAAAATTCCAAATATGTATTATATTATGTATCTCGAAAACCACCGAACAGACTGAGCTCACATTTTCGAACAATCTTGGGTATTGAAAACTGGGGCCAGATCGCGTAAAATAAAAGCGATCGAACGACATCGTTTTCACTAAAGCTGTCTCTAACATACCTGTGACAGTAGACAGAGACTGCTAGTATCGAAACGACGTCGTTTGATCGTTTTCATTTTACGTGATCTGGGGCCCTGATAAAAATGGGAGAAAGTGGAAGTGGTGCCTCCCATAAAAAAAACATTCAAAACCGAATTGATTGAGCGAAATTTACAGACAAAATTAGGTATTGGCCCGGGAGTATTCCTGCAAAATTTCGGACAAATTTGACAAAGGGGTGTGGCGTCTCCCATAAAAAACATTGCAAACGCTATTCTTCGAGGGTCATGGGAACCGACGTTTGTAAATGTGTAACATTGATGTCCATTGACCTGATGGACAAGAATATTATTTAGGCAATACGATTCCTGGAAAAACCAAAAATGTTGTGTACCACAGAGCATTACAATAATAACTGTTTATCAGTGACTTAAATGAATTTGAAATAAATTTTTTAATTTTTTATTTTGCACTACCAAGTGTGCAGGGTGTTCGCTAGATTTATACATAACTATTCTTAAAACATGTGCTGTACTAGATAAATAATAAATCATAGACTTGAACCACACATTTTGTTACAACGATAAAAATAACAAGAAAGCCATTTAAGGTCGTTCATCACTCTCTATTCCAAAGATTAACAAACACTTTTAATGGGATTTGCCAGAAGCTATAACAGGCAGGACATTAATCTCTTTCGATGCCACAATCTTTAATCTTGACACAAACCAAAAAGAACTCCGAGTCGACATTTATATATCAAACAGTAAATTTCACACAAATGGGTTAACTAAACTCACAAGTGCCGCTATCGCCACCGCTGAGCCATATGTAGATGTAATCCATGTCCACCGCGACCGCTGTTGCAGTGCATTTATGCCACACAGGTAGACATACTGCCGCAGGACTCGTCTCCGTTGTCTCAAGTGCGAGTGTGGCCCGTAATAATTGCCCCGAATAACGAAAAAGGGCTGCACCTCGATGAAATTTCATCAGATACATGAACTCAACCGTTTTGTAATTCAGTCAGACGGCACGTGGCACTTGCGATCGGTATCCAGTTGCACCGAATTTATATTTAGAATAAAAAAAAAATGTATAAGAAACCGCATTCAAACGGTAACACATGATGCGATAAAATTGCAGAGATATGCCGAAAGAGCCGACAGAAAATAAACACAGAACAAAGACGAAGGGCTAACCAGTAAGGGTTGCCACCAATACGTTGAACAACTGGTGTGCCCATGTGCGCCGTAACCTAAAGAAATGTACAAATTCGGCAGCGGCAGCAACGGCCGGCGATGCGACCGAATTGGCCAATTTTGTGTGAAGATGATCGATGCCGATTCGACCACATGTTACCACTTACCTACCACCCCATCAGCACAAGGTCCTCGTTTGGCAAAATTTATTGCAAAAAGCAAATTTTTCCAAGACAAAAAAAAAAAACACACGAAGAAGGACTACCAAATGAAAGAAGTCCTTACGATGCAATTCGGATGCACCGAAGCGTACTCACAATATGTCACCTGAGGATTTTTGTGAGTGCGTTTTTTTTTACTGGCTCTGGTTACCGTTTTAATGAAGCCCAAGTGAGGGTGGTCTTTGGCTCTGCCGCCTTGTGTGGATGACTTGGAGTTAAGACAGAATTTTTTGCAACTCCTTCTTATGAAGGATGACAGGTAATAAATTGCTGTGGTAAGGTGGAATGAATTAATTATTTTTTTTCCTTCCTCATTTTGCTTGCAGACATTTTGCAATTAAAGATTGTATCGCACTGTGTATTGTAATTAGTAAATGTCAGGGTGACGTTTTTGTCGGTCCGATGCACTGGAGAAATAATATTACTATAGTGTTAATAAACAAAACTGTTTTGGGGGAGATGTGTTGAGTCATGGACAATTAATTAAGAGCAGCATGATGAAGAGGTGGCCGTTTTATGACACAGTGATCGTCACTTTCACTACAGGTACATACCTAGTAAGTAAATATACGTATACCAAACAATGAGGTTTTTAGAAACATTTTTTTCCCAAATGTAATTTGTATACACATTGGAATGAATGTTAAATCCGAATTGCGTCCAGAATGGCAGAACTGATCTTGTTCAACATTTGTGTAGATATAGGCCATTCTAAATCCAGGTTAAGGCATACAGCTTTGAGCACGTACAGTCAAAATCGCTTACAACGACATCGGTTATAACGACGTATCGGTTATAACGACCAAATTCTTAGGTCCCGGCTGAGCTCCATTATAAACCCATTGAATAACAAATCGTTTACAACGACATATCGCTTACAACGACCGATTTTTTCCTTGTTTTGAAATAAAATATTGGTTATAACGACTAAGATCGACGCAGCTGTTTGTGCGACTGCATTTTTTCTGAAACGGTAAACTATTTATGGGTCTGTACATGCGATGTATCTGTCTAGACATGTTACAGCTCACCGTTTGTTGAGATATTATTATTCTTTATTTTTGCGCTTAGTATTGGTTTTGAGTTTGTTCAATAGTAGGTGGGGAAATTAATTAGTGCAAATTTTTCTGTGTGACGAGTGGTCGAAGAGTTTTGATTTTATTCGGTTTGCATAAAGTTATATTGGGAAATGAGTCAGAAACGAAAAATCTTTACTATTGAAGAGAAAGCAGGTATCATTTTTAGATTGGAAGCTGGAGAGCAAAATAAAGACCTTGTTAAAGAGTATTCCGTTTCACACTCCACTATAGCAACAATTTTACAGAAAATCTTGTATTGATGGAAAAAGCAATTGAAAAAAATTCATATCAACAAAAACTAAACAATCAGATATTTCTACTTTTTTTAATAAATAATAAATGTACTTTGTAAATAATTCTCGTATGTATGTACATATATCTGTCTGGTACAAATAAAAACTATAAAAATAAATAAAAAATTTAAAACAGATTGATATCGGTTACAGCGACCTATCGCTTATAACGACCAAATCCGTCAGTCCCTTGAAGGTCGTTATAACCGATTTTGACTGTACATATATTGGTTTATCAAGTGAAGTTATCAAACAAACAAGTCAACTATCCGTCTGCTAGCTATGAGGTGGGTTAAGGAGCGGATAGGGCTTTTTTATTATTACCGCTGTTACACTTTAATTAACTTACAATCCCGGGTAGATCAAAGCCTCAACCAACAAGGCCATCTGTCCAGCTCTTTTTCCGAGCTTTTTCTAAGTATATGTAGCTGCCTGCAGTCACCCACGCCCAGTTGGTTGAGATCGTCCCCGCAATTATTGCGCCCCACCAAAGGCAAGGGTTTTTTGTGCCCAGTTGTTACACAAGGAAGGTATTCAAATAGTCGTCGACTTTTAACAATCGTTTGCAAAATGCTCTCTACACTTGAAGGCTTTGTGGTACAAGAAGTGGGTAAATTTCCCACTTGTTAAGGTGTGCTTGTACCTACAATAAAAAAAAAACAAAAATATGCACGACTGGGTCGCACGAAACTTTCTCGTTTATTGCGAATCTCGCAGAATCTCAGAGTCATTTCAACAAATTTTACTTTTAAAATTATTTTCACTTACGTAGGTACATCTTACGTAGGTTTAGTAACTGAACCTTTGTTAACTAAACACGTAACACATACAACTTAGACATTATGTACGTATTAACTAAGTACAACACTTATTACATACTTACTTTCAAATTTCACCCCGAACTGACACTTGAAGGAGGCAAGTAGGCGATGAATTTTAAATTCCCATTTTTGATTATTTAAAAAAAGTTGTCTCAATGGTCGGGATTTGGATATTCATTTTTGAGAAATATTCATAATACGGGTGGCTGTATTCGAGTTTTTTGAGAAAAACTAAGTACATGATCATGTTTAGAATGCTTATGTTGTCTATATGTATTTTGATCAAAATCGTTAGAGCGGTTTTTTGTAAAATTATGCTGACAAATGTTAAGATTTGGATTCGAAAAGCACTGTTATTAAACTGTTTAGCTGAAAAATGAGTACGACGTATTCTTCAGGATATAAGCATTACCTAGCAGTTACATTTTTAACCAAATCGAAAATGGCGTTTTCGAGATATGTGTAGTTTTTAAAGTACCGTTTTTAGCGATTGGGGTGGAAATCGAAGGACGCATTCATGGTTCAAAAAACCCTGTTTTTCAACTGCTTAGCTCAATACTGAGCAAATGGTATAACTATGGACTTAAACATTACCTACCTGACAGTAACATTTTTATCATAATCGAAAATGGCGTTTTTGAGATATGAGCAGTTTTTTAAAGTACTTTTATTAGGGATTTGGGTGGATATCAAGGGACGAAGTCTTTTTAGAGAAAAACTGAGTTTACTATAAAGTTAGGAATGACAATATGTAGTATGTACCTTAAAAATATTTTTTTTTTAAAATCTTTTTTACTGTTTTCGAGAAAAAGCCAATTTTCAAAACTGCCGTTGCTGGAATTTTTAGCGAAAAACTGGGTATGCAGTCATGTTAAGCATGCCTACATTAACTCAACGATCAATTTTGGTTCAAATCGTTAGAGCCGTTTTCGAAAAAATCTAAATTTAGGCATATTTCGTCATATTTAGTAAAATGTTTATATGGGAGGTATCGTTAATATTAGGGCTAGCATAAAAAAAAAGCCCAAAAACTCCAAATACGAAGTTTGAAGCAAATCCGTCCAAGCGTTTAGATTCCCCAGGGGTGGGACAGACAGACATACGGACGGACAGAATTGCGAGACCCACTTTTTTGAGTTCCCCTATCATCTTAATATCAGAATTGATCAAAATCTCGAGTTCGAAATTTTGCACGAAAACAATATCTTTCTCTTACTACGGATACGAGAAAGTTAAAAATAAATAGGTGGCGCAACAGGCGGTGACACCCAAGACCTAGCTTCTCGCGACCATTTGTTTTGTGTGAGTTTATATTTTTGGAACGAATGGAAGGGACCTACAATTTTATGCCGAGTCCGAACGGCTGAATTTGTCAGACGTTCGCGAGAGGTCGCGCAGTAGAAAAACTTTAAGATGTAATTTGGGTTTTTCCGGGGATCGAACCTGGGATCCCTCTCGCACAGTAGTCCAACACACTAACCACTGCGCTACTGCGCCCACTTGTACCTACAATTGGTAATTGTTAAATTCACTTGTAGTTTTGTGGTACAAAAACAATTCTTAATTGATAAAATTCGCCTGTTGTACAATACTTGTAGTTTTGTGGTACAGACCCTGGCCATCTTATCCACATTACTTTAAGGTATTTACCCAGAGCAACGTTGCTGATTTATCAACGAATTTCGTCTTTAAATCTATCTTTCAGGCATTTTCATTCAGTTTTGGACTATATCACCTTGTTAAGTCGTTAAATAAAAAGTATTTTTTTCTAAACGTTAAAAAAAATGTAGGTCTATCTAGGAATATGATCAACTTTAATCAGGTTAGTAGATTACCCAAGTTACTCCCACGTGGGGGAACCCGGGCAGAACAGTACAGTTTTGCCTTAATACGGTATATTTACTGCAAAACTCACAAAAAAACGTCGCTTCATCGTCACTCTCAATGCCAGGCACAAACCAGAGAGAATAGACCACCAGCTTCGGCCAAAAATGAGAGTTTCATAGAGCCAGTTTCAAAAAGTTACTGCGTGGTTAAGTATGCGTGCAATGTTAAAGTAAACGGAGGGTGAATTTGGTCACGCATACACTGGCACATAGTAACATTTACAGTTATTCTGTGGTAACTTTGAAAAAATTCAAATAATTCAAATAAATTGGCTGTTATCGGGACGTGTTAAGCAAATTGTGTGTTCGGTGTGGGGAAATTATTACCAACTTATATTTCATTAAAAAGCATGTAAATATAAATGGGTAGTTACTGCAATAATGTGAATTCCTTTGACATTATTACGAAAAAATATTAGTTTAAGCTGCAAAACTAAAATGCATGACACACATCAGGGAAAAATCATCAAACACGATTCGTTTAGTTTTGCTGATATGAATTTAGGCCTTTGTCTATATATTTTAACGAAAATTTATTTATTTTCTTTAATTGTTTATTTTATTAAAGTGTACCTACTGAGTTTTGGAATAAATAATTAAAAAAAAGGATAGGTAGAAAAAATTTGTTTTGTCAGGACTCTGGCTTAATTATGTTTATTGTTTTATTTCATCTACTAAAGAAAATGTGACGAATTGATTTTAAACAAATAAATTAGTTGGTCATCGGAATTTGAGCAAATTTTACGTTCTAAAAAAGATATACGTTTTGGACACACAGAACTACAGAAGACTAAATCGTATCATATCGGCTTTTATCACGAGCAATCTGTATCAGGTGTAAATACGAATTTATTAACTTATACATAAATATGAGAATTTCAGGAAATATTTATTAATACAATTCAAATTTTTAAAACTTGCTGTACCTATATATTTTTGTATTAGCTAATTCGTTAATTTTCCACTACTTTCCAATATTTGTACAAAATATGACTCAAAATTCGTTAATGAAATATAACAGAATAATGGATACTAACAGAATGTCAAAACTAGAATCAAAATAGTAAAAACACACAAATGTTATTTAGAGTTTGTGTTAAAGTTAAATTATATTATAATTTCATTGTGAAAAACAAAAGAATACCTACATAAAAAGCAAAACCATGGAGCATTTAAAGAACAGAAAGTGGACAGCAAAATTAAGATAAGTACGTATTTTAAATTAAAATATTAAGTACAATGTACATACATAATGTACTTTGAAAGCTCACTTTTCGCTTTAGCTTATGCGTTACTATGGAAACGACATTTTTTTATGGAAACAATCAAAAATGACAGTTTTTTATTTAAATTTGAGGGTGGCGTGTATACGCTAACGTTACGCATTCCGTAGCGCCTATTCTGTTTTGAAACACGTTTTCTATCAGGTTTTGTATAAAAATGACAAGCATTCAATGTTTAAAGTGACAAATGTATCTACATATTTAATTTTTGAACAACCAATTCTTTATAATACCTACCTAATTCAAAATCCATTCATCATTATTCTATTATATTCGAAAATAAATTAATTTTCTTTAAAATATAAGAAGAAAGAGCTCAAAATGTATGTCAACAAAATTGCAAAGAATCGCGTTTAGCTAATTACATCGTGCTTGCAATTTAGTTCTGCAGCTTAAAATGATATTTTTTTGTATAATAATGTCATAGGAATCATATTATTAGATTTTTAATCACCCAAATAGTATATTACATATTATGCTTTTTAATGAAATATAAGTTGGTAATTAATTCAACACAGCATACACACCATTTGCTGAACACGTCCCAAAAGAGGTCAATTATTCAAATTATTTGAATTATTTCAAAGCCATCTGGGATTCAATTGTCTTATTTCATATTTTTTTGCTTATTCACACGTATTCACAGATAGAAAAAGAGGCGGAGCTACTTATTTCAAAACTGGCTCTATGAAACTCTCATTTTTGGCCGAAGCTGGTGGTCTATTCTCTCTGGTTTGTGATGCCAGGCATAATAGTTATGGGCCCATTTTTTGCACACAATACGGGAATCCTTCCGTCGATATTAAGTATAGATCCTTGCAATAAAGGCAATCTTCTTCTACATCCTCGTCCTCAGAACTGGTGGCGTTTTTTACCTTAAAATATTTGTCCCTGGCTTCTTTTCTTTTAGAGCATTTGAAGTTATTGACTGTTTAAATATTTTTATTTTTTTTTCTCGAGTGGCCAATCCGCCCCACCCCGTTCTGCCCCTAGCCATTTGTTTAAAAATGATTTTTTTACTAGTATCAAGTGGAAAGAGTACTAACAAATTTATCAATAAAATTAGTCTACAGCAAAAAAAAAAAAAACTCAACTTACCTTGAAAAAAAAAATTGCAAAATTTTCAAAGTGACTGATAAGAAACCCGTTTATGGTACAGTTAAAAAACTCACAAAGCGACGCGTCCGATACCTTTTGCTTTCGGGAGATATAAATCAACTTTTTGTCAAGTTTGAATGACAGAAAGAGAAGTTATTGACAAAATCCCATTAAGCCCCGGACTTCATTCCGCCCCAGGTTCCCCTACTATATCGTATTGTATTTTTCCCTTAAGGCTGCTATCAGTAAAATGCATCCGTAAAAAAATAGTTTCACTTTTTTGGAGCACTTAAACTTAATCGTTGAACTCAATCTTGGTCTTAAAATGTTGCTTTTGAATTATAAAACTAATTCGTAAAAAAGAAACTAAGCAATTGATCTTTAAATTTTTTAAAAAAAGAAATTCTTTATTTTTCTGTACGAAAAACTTTTTCTGTTCAACTTCTCAACCAGTTTCACAAAGTATTCCACTGAATTCCTATGATATGCTATGGTTAAATGTTTCAGTTTTGTTCTGTTTCGTGTTTTTACGAATGCATTTCACTGCAGCCTAAGACTCCTTCAACAAAAAGCTGAAAATTTCAGAAATTCCAGCACAGAATACCATCATTCCAAAATAGTCCTTGACTTCCTATTAGCATCGCAATTAGAATAACAAAAGAACAATTATTATCCCGCGGAACAATTCCTATGTCGTATATCAGGAAAATATCGACACAAAGTAAAACAATAACACAAGGTCATTGATGAGAAAGGGTTATGTCACTACCAGCATCATAAATTAAATGCATTTCGTCCTTCTCGTCCTCCACATCTCGATTAGATTGCATATCTCACGTTGCTGACTCCTTTTTCGACAATGTTAGTGTTGTGTCGTATATTTCATTGTTCTGCAAACGCTAAGTGCAAAACAGGTCATGTGGCGTCACATTTTCGAGCTCGACGTTTAGTGGCTACTATAATGACCTCGGGTTAGGTATATGCATGCGTTGCATATACGACGAGTAGTTTGTTGTCCCTCGGTCCTTGCGCCTTTGTCAAATTTAATTGTTTAATTGCTTCGAGTGCTTCTTGTTTATTTGTGGCTTTGCGCTCGGTGTATTTTACGAATTTCGACTCGGTGCTACTGCTAAACTGGCGCCTCGAGAGTGAATTATAGCAGGACAAAGCAACTCAAATTATGCTTCATATACAACGTGCAGGATGGTTGCATAATGAGTTTGTTTGATGTTTTTATAGCTGTTGTTCATTTATATTATTTGTATACAACCTTCACAGGATAATTCAATTATTGTGCTGAGATCAACTCAAGGGTGTTTTTGTTTTCCACCAGATACGACTAGAGAAACACTTCCTACTTGGTGATTTTTCCATAATTTGTGTGTGTTATTAACACAAAAATAAAGTCGGCGAAAAAAGTTTTAAGCTTTAGGTTTACATTTTTCAGTAATAACGACGTGTGGCCTTCGTTATAAGATGACCAAGGACAACCTAGTTTGTCCAGAATGCACGCACATTATTCCAACGCTTAAGTATGATACTTTCCCACTTTCACCCCATATCACGACCCTACTCTCACAAAGTATTGAATTATCATCGTCCAACTGTAAGCTTGCTCGAGTGTCATCATGAAAGTCACTTGTGCTGTAACCACAATCCGTTGCAACCACATGCCTAACCTATCCTAAGCACTTTTATATTTTCCACTCCACAGAAAATGGAAAATGTTGTCCTATAGCACAAACAAATGTCCTAAGCGATTTCTCCTGTTACAAGATCCGACCGTCTGCGGGTTTAAAAAAAAAACACCCTCAGACATACCGAAACCATAGAACTATGCACCCCTATTCCCGCCAGCATGTTTCCATTCCAGTGACAGCCTTCACTACATCCTCTCCCACGACGTGCTTTAGAAATTATTCGTATAGACCTAAGCCACATTCACAATTATTATTTCACATTTCACCCGGACACGACTTCGATCCACTCCAAGGATTCACTACTGGGACGTACAACCCCCCCATATATTCGTACACCACACAACTATTGTACACACGTCTGTCTGTCCACGTATGCCCGGTGTCCATACGACAGGAGCACCAGTAAGCTTTGCAGTCAAACAATGTACACGATATAGACGAAGAGGTAATGCGATATCCTTTTTAACATGACATTTAATTAGAATTCCAACTTCTGGAGATTACGACGAAAGAGTTGACTCTGTGCGCCGTCCTTTCCTGCTGCACTTTATATGTTACATTTCGGTATGTGTATGTGCGAGGACAAAAGGAAGTGGCTTAAATTTTCCGTAAATAAATTAGAAAATATCCTACTACCTACAGCTACAACAAAGCCCTTATGCCAAAAGGTTCATTGTTGGCTCTTCAAAAATTTATTGAACATAAAACGTTCTTCCGGAATGGATGTCGTATAATGTTATCCTGTGGTTTTCCATATCCCCGCAATAAGGAAGGGGGCGGCCATTGACTTGCTCCGATATATTCAATCGGGTGAATTCAAAAGTGCTGCCCTTAAGATGTCAATGCATGTAAAAGAGGTCAATTAGAACGATCCAATGGAGATGACGGACCATCTTTTATTGTTTTCAAATTTAATTTTCTTTGAGTACTGTTGACATAAAGCAAGTGGGTTGGAAAACAAGGGTTGCCTTATTTTGCGAAATGTTGGCAGCGCCAAGGATCCGAAATTGCCACATATCCTTTCGATGGATTTAAAACAACGGCACCCTTCAAGCTGCAGTATGAGTAGAGTATACGTATACCATTCTGAAATCCTTCCATTATTTCCTACAAATTGACGAATTCACGTTCACCATTCCCATGAACAAAAGCATAAATCACTCACATGCACAGCATCGGGCATACATGGTGCTTGGGGTAGAATTAACCAAGGGAATTCGATGGAATTGGAATTGGGAGCCTCAGGGGGTAATTAATTGCTGTTTCGTTGGAATATTTCAGTAATTTCGCTGTGACTCGCTTATTCCCGCAGTGACTGTACAGTGTGGTCATCCACAGACACATTGTAAATAGTGCACGGATTGTGAATCGAAATCCCATTTCGACATCCATCCACGGATGAGCCCATCGTGCATGAGATGAATCTGATATTATTATTTCAATAAGATTGTAATGCTGGGTTATGGGCTGCAGTCGCATCGAGGTCATGGCCGAATTGAAGAACACGCTACCAATAAAAGTGGGCCTAGAGTCATCCCAGCAAACATTTTTCTTCAGTAAAAGTGAAGAATCACTTTACATTCAGTAAAAATGAAGAACATGCCTTCATTTAACATTCATTTATATGAACCAAATCTGGTTTCAGATTAAAACGAATATTGGCATTCGATTTTCATTCACATAAGTGAACAAAAATGATTATGAGCAAGCTATCTCAAAAAAAAAAAAAATATATCTCGCACTACATCCTCAGAATTCAAATTTAAAACGACATTCAAATTTCCTTCACTTAAATGAATAAAAGTGACCATGCACAAGATCGTAAAGAAAAAGATCGAGTGTTATTTTTGTGCAAGACAAAACTTGTTTTCGGGCAAATGGATAGTGTTAACGGGACCTGGAAATGACACATTATAGAAATTAGATGCGTCAGTTCGATTTAGTGCTTGCAACGAACGGTGGTCCCCGCTCGCGAAAATAAAAGGATTGAAAAGGATAAAAAATATAGAAACACCAGCAATAAAAACATCTGTGAGCAAAAGCAGTACTCAGACCAAAAAATCTGCACGGGCTCTAGCAACCGTAGCTAGTTGCCCTATGAAGTAAGTTAAGAAACAAAAATTATAAGCTCATATTAACTAAATTTTTTTTTTAAAATGCATTTCACGCCACCTACAACCTTCCGGAGGATTTTTTCGAACAAGCAGCGATGAGGCACCTTTAATACGCCAACGAGCGGCTCAAGCCAAAAAAAACATAAAATATTTATAAACAAAGAAGCTATAATGTGTTGCAAGTACGGTAATAAAATATTTAATTTGAGACTATAAATGATTTTTCTTAATGTTTTGAAGCTATGTAATTCCGATATGCGAAACTGAGATCTTACTGGTATTATTACGTTTTGAATGTTTCTCCAATCATTTATGAATCTTTATGATGATTTAAAAATGATTCACTCAATATTCACTTAAGTGAAGATGTATCGTGACATTTTGCATGAAACTTTTCTATAAGTAAACATGCTTACATTCATTTTAGTGAATGTTTCTCCAATCATTTATGAATCATTTAAAAGATTCATAAATGAAGGCCCATTTCTCAGGAAAAAGGATTCAAATTGAATTATAAATGAATTCATATCTGAATGTTTTCTTCATTTAACTGAATCATTTATGATTCATTTCTGAAGAAAAATGTTTGCTGGGTATGAATTCATTTATGATTCAATTTGAATCCTTTTTCCTGAGAAATGGGCCTTCATTTATGAATCTTTTAAATGATTCATTAATGATTGGAGAAACATTCACTTAAATGAATGTAAGCATGTTTACTTATAGAAAAGTGTCATGCAAAATGTCACGATACATCTTCACTCAAATAAATATTCACTGAATCATTTTTAAATCATCATAAAGATTCATAAATCATATTAATAAATGATTCATAAATGATTGGAGAAACATTCACTAAAATGAATGCTTATATTCAGTTTTTTTTTTTTGGCTTGAGCCGCTCGTTGGCTTATTGAATGTGCCTCATCGCTGCTTGCTCGAAAATATCCTCCGAAAGGTTGTATTTGGCGTGAATTGCATCTTTAAAAAAAATAATAAATTTAGTTAATATGAGCTTATAACTTTTGTTTTTTAACTTACTTCGTAGGGCAACTACGGTTGTTAGAGACCGTGCAGATTTTTTAGTCTGAGTACCCCTCCAAGAAAATGCTTTTGCTCACAGATGTTTTTATTGCTGGTCTTTCTGTCTTTTTTATACTTTTCAATCTTTTTATTTTCGTGAGTGGGGACCACCGTCTGTTGCAAGCAATTAATCGAACTGACGCATCTAATTTTTATATTTTCTTTGTTTCATGTCCAGGTTCCGTTATCACTATCCATTTGCGCAAAAACAAGTTTTCTCTTGCAGAAAAATAACCCTCGATCTTTTTCTTTACGATCTTGTGCACCGCCACTTTTATTCATTTAAGTGAAGGAAATTTGAATGTCGTTTGAAATTTGAATTCTAAAAATGTAGTGCAAGATATTTATTTTTTGAGATAGCTTGCTCATAATCATTTTTGTTCACTTATGTGAATGAAAATAGAATGTCAATATTCGTTTTAATCTGAAACCAGATTTGGTTCACATAAATGAATGTTAAATGAAGGCATGTTCTTCATTTTTACTGAATGTAAAGTGATTCTTCACTGTTACTGAAGAAAAATGTTTGCTGGGCATTTATGCTGTGTTGTAACTATCAGGGATGTGTGCGATATAGGTCAAGACAAGTGGGTTCACCGCTAAAATTTGGCTGGCGGTCAAAGCAAAGTGACGTTGTGAAGGCGGTGTAGATGGTATTTACCCTTCATTTGACAAAATTATACTTCCTTTCATACTTTCTGATGCAAACGCAGCTAGCTTCCAAATACATTTACAACTTTATTTCTAGGTTAATTCATTTGACAGTTGGTACAGTATTTTAATAATTATAATACAGTAGTATCCAAATGTTTACATTATGACTACAATAATTTTAGAGTAATATTACATCATCTCCTCGGACGCTATTTAACTACCGCCCCAACTTTCAGCACAAGGTTTGAAATCGTAGACTTCGTTGTTTCAGTCGCTCTGATCTTCTTACTTCAGGTAGGGCTGCTGGTTGCCTACTGTCGCTTGATGAACATTGCTGGCTGGCCAGTTCTTGATCCAGAATCGCATCTTCGTTCGGGACAGCTTCATATCCACCCTCATTGGTACTGATGCAATCATTTTGGCCAACCTGTTTATGAATATCCAAAAGTTCATTAGCATAACCATTAAAATTACCTTCCTTCGCATCTGCTTGACAGGCCACCGTCTTTGATGGTGTCATAGTCGTCATATTTTCATCCCCCGAGTACTTTACTGGACGCATCTGATTCTGGTGACGCCTTACATATCCGCATTCTGTTTGGACTCCATACATTTTGTTGCCAAATATGTCTTTGATAACTCCCTTCGACCACTTATTTGACTTCGTATACTCTCGCACAAATACTTTCTGTGAACATTGAAATTTGTTAGTGAAATTACCCGGTTTACTCTTCCTTCCTTCTGGGATAACACATGCTAGCAGGTTGCGATACTTCCTTCCATGCAACAATTCCGCTGGGGATTTCAGCGAACCTCCAATTGGCGTTGATCGATAGGTCGATAAAAACAAGTTGAGAGCCGCATCGGCGCCTTTCTGCTCACTCATATTCTTCCTAAAGGATTCCTTAAAGGTCCGCACAAATCGCTCCGCCTGACCATTCGACGCAGGGTGAAAAGGAGCGGTTCTCCAGTGTTGAATTGAGTGTGCCTCGCAAAATTCCTTGAACAGCTGTGCAGTAAATTGGGTTCCATTGTCGGTGACCATCGCTTTCGGAAGTCCCTCTATAGCGAAAATGGATTGGATTGCCTTAATCGTTGATTCGGCGGTTACTGCTGACATCGACACCACATACGGGAACTTGGAAAACGAATCTACACAAATTAGCCACATTTTGTTAAAAAATGGGCCAGCGAAGTCCAGGTGTATCCTTTCCCATCCCTCCTCTGCAGGGGGCCAGTTGCTATACTCCCGGTTTGGATCGGATGCAGCTTCTTGACAGATGTCGCATCGCGCCACCACCTTGTCGATTTGTTGATCTATGCCTGGGAACCAGACATATTGCCGTGCCAGCCGCTTCATCCTGGAGACGCCCCAGTGCCCCTCGTGGACATATTTAAGTACTCTGGGCTGCATCACTTCCGGGATGATGACTCGATCATGACCAGCACTAAGAAGAATTACATTATTTTGAATTGTTAAAGCCAACTTACGATCGAAATAGGGTTTCACTTCGACTTCGTTCTCCGGCAGCTTAGTTGGCCATCCTTTTTTGATGTAAGCAGCAACTTTCTTCAGCACACGGTCCTTTAACGTACATTTGCCTATCGCCTCCGCATTTAGAGAAGTTGATCCCATTTCTTCCACAATAGCATTCACTTCATAGCACACGCCTTCTAACTTGTCAAACTCCGCATCCGGGCCCATTGGTAGGCGTGACAACGCGTCAGCATTCCCATGTTTAGAGGTAGGTCGGTACTTAATGTGATAGTTATAGGCCATAAGCGTCAGGGCCCAATTGCGAAGGCGGCGCATTGTCATTTCCGGAATCGATTTTCCGGGATTGAATATAGTTGTTAACGGCTTATGGTCCGTCTGCAGTTCAAACCGATGACCATACAAATAGCAGTGAAACTTCTTCACCCCGTATACAATTGACAAAGCCTCCTTTTCTATCTGGCTGTACAACTTTTGGTGACGATCCAACGTTTTTGAGGCGAACGCTATTGGCCTCTCCGTCCCATCTGGATATCGATGCGATATAACGGCACCAATGCCATAATTGGATGCATCTGTAGCCAGGATCAGTGGGAGTGAATCGTCAAAGTGAGCTAAACGTGCAGCTTTTAGTATACAACTCTTCAAAGTATCCAACGATTTCTGCTGGCTAGCAGACCAAACGAATTCGGCATCCTTCGCTCGAAGGGCATTTAATGGACCTGCCACCTGCGAGAAATTAGGTATAAACTGATTATAATAGTTTAATTTACCTATTATGGCTTCTAACTCCTTTAGGTTGGTAGGTTGGGGTAAGTTGCGAAGAGCTTCCAAGTGTTTTTCCGAAGGACTAATGCCCGTGGCGGAAAGCGTATGGCCCAAATACTCCAACTCCTCTTTAGCGAAAGTGCACTTCTGCTTATTACACCGCAAGCCATTGTCTTGAAGGCGGCGAAACACTTGCTCCAAGGTCTGCAAGTGTTCTTTGTCATCCTTGCCTGAAACGACAATATCGTCCAAGTAGACAGCCACTGGAAGATCGGCAAACATTTGCTCCATAATGTTCTGGAACTCCCCTGGTGCACTGCTAATCCCAAATGGAAGACGTTGGTATTGGTACAATCCGAAAGGAGTATTAATTACAGCCATCTCTTTCGACTCATCATCTAGCTCGATTTGGAAATAAGCATCCGACAAGTCGATTTTTGTGAACAATCTCCCTCCCCGAAGTTTGTGGAAAATGTCACGAATGCGCGGAATAGGGTGACGATTAGCTATTAGCTGTGGGTTTACACTTGACTTAAAGTCTCCACAGATTCGTATTCCACCATTCGCCTTCTGCACTATTACCACGGGCGCTGCCCACTGTGTACGATGTACTTGCTTAAGTATCTCAGCTTCAATTAACCGATCGATTTCCTTCTTGGTGTCCTCTAGTAACGCATATGGAATGGGTCGGTGGCGCACAAATTTTGGAATGGCTCCTTCCTTCAGAGCCAGATGCGCTTTATAATCGTTGCACTTACCCAATCCTGGCGAAAAAAGATCCGAGTGCCTTCCACAGAGTGCATGAATGCCTTTGAGCAACGAGTCATTTGAATTAATTTGCAAAACGGAATGTTGAACCGATAGACTGAATGCTCTAAACCAATCCAGACCAAGAATATTAGCGCCCCGACTATTAACCACTAGCAAATTCACTTTATGCGTTGATTGTCTATACACCACATCCACTTCCAATTCTCCTTTGATGGACAGCGGCGCTCCACCATATGCCTGTAGAACTTTGTTGGTAGCAGTACACCTAGGTTCACCCAGTTGTTGATATCCCTCACGTCCGACCAACGAACACGACGCTCCCGTATCGACTTGGAATGTCATCATCTTTCCGTTGACGATCAATTCCATCATGATGCCCGACCTTGACCCGTCTGATATGTGTTCATGTGACTGCACTACTTCAGCAAAATGCAGCCTCTCTGTATGATTGCCCGAATACTTTTGCTCTTGAGCATTTTTTTTGCGATAAGAACATTTACCAGACCGTTGTACACTACGACTTCTATTTTTGCCTGCTTTTTCGTAAGATGAACTCGCCGCCGCGCTCCCTCCTAACATACACACGGCTTCGATATGGCCTACCTTCCTGCATTTGCGACAAACTGTTTTGTAATACCTACACTCGTTCCTACTGTGGTTGACAAAACAGCCTGGGCACGACTTACGAAGCGATTGTGATTGCGAGAGCGAACGGCCGACGGTACCATAGCCGCTTGTCGCTGGTAGCTGATTAACTTCGACTATCGTATTTTTGTCAGAGATTGCGGAAAAAGTTTGTTGTGTAGTCTCAAATGCACTCGCAATATCCAGTACATCTTGAAGTGATGGGTCGGTTTTCTGAAGCGCTTGCGTGCGAATATTATCGTGCGGTGTGTACAACACCACAATGTCTCGAATCATATTATCCACATATGAATTAGCACAATTTGCTTGTGGACAAGTAAAAAGGCAATTACGCGCCACACCTCTAAGATCTGCCACCCAGGATGCATATGACTGTCCTGGCTTCATTACTGTCTTATGGAACTGATATCGCGCTGCAAGTACATGAATTTTAGAGGTAAAATGTTCGCTTAGCTTACCAGTAAGATCTTTGAAACTTCTGGTTGTCACGTCGTCCACGCCGTAGAGTTTTTGGAGGATCTCAAAGTTATCCGCTCCAACCCAAGACAAGAAAAATGCACGTTTCTGATTATCGTCTGTGATTTGGCACGCTTCAAAATGTTGCTCCATTTGCTTGAGGTATGTTTTCCAGTTATCTTCCTTCTTATAAGCTGGAAATGGTTGAACAACTGAAGTGCTAGTTGCGGCAGACTGCCGCGTGTTTTGCGTAAACCATGTCTTCTGATCCGCTAATATCCTTTCCATCCAATCACGCTGTGATTTCAGGATATCACGAAGAACTTCCTGTTCCATTTGTGAACGAGCTGCTGCTTTGCTCTTAAAAGTTCACGAATCACCAGTCCGAAAAAATTACAACGAAAAAATCCTCGTCGCCACTGATGCAAACGCAGCTAGCTTCCAAATACATTTACAACTTTATTTCTAGGTTAATTCATTTGACAGTTGGTACAGTATTTTAATAATTATAATACAGTAGTATCCAAATGTTTACATTATGACTACAATAATTTTAGGGTAATATTACATCACTTTCATACTCACGTCTTTAATAATATAATTGCGACCTCTACGTTCCCGAATTCATGAAAATTAGCAAAAATCATTCCGGTACTGAAAAAGAAGGCGTCAGCAAACTCTATAGCTGTGTTCAGACCAGTTGCTATTCTTCCTTATTTGTCCAAGGTGATGGAAAAACTTATTCACCATCAAATATCAGTTTTTTCCAAAGGAATAAGATTTTCTGCGTAAATCAATCTGGTTTCCGAAAAATGCACAGTTGTACAACTGCTCTTCTCAAAGCCACTGATGATTTGCGAATAGTTGTTGACGAAAACCTCGTTACATTCCTAATGCTATTACACTTTTCCAAGGCATTCGACACAGTCAATCACATCAATCTAATCAATAAACTCAAATTGTTATAAGGTTTTTCTGATTCGGCTGCAAAATGTATTCTCTCCTACCTCAAGGAAAGAAAACAAGCGGTGTTTTAAAATAATATTTTTTTCCGAATTCATCGAAATATTAGCAGGAGTTCCACAAGGTTCAGTTCTTGGTCCTCTTCTTTTTATGCTTTTTATTAATGATTTTCCTACCTACACTAATTAAATATTCATCAGCACACATGTTCAACTCTACCTCAGCTGTAAACCTGAGCTTACTGAGGAAGCTATACTACTCAAGCCAAATGACGATCTTCGCAGGGTTTTAAATTGGTCTCGAGAAAAGTTTTTAATTAGTCTATTGTAAATGATGTTGATAATTAATTTATAAATAACGGAATAATGAAACACCTACCTCATTGACTCTTTCATTGACCTCGTTCTGGGTTCAATTCCCTGAATGTTTTGTAAAGTCTTATCGAAATTCAGAAGAATAGAAATTGTGTTTCCTTAAAAGTTCCCAACCTACCGTCGATTCGTATATGGAAATGTGTCCCGTTCACACCCAGCTCTTAAAAGAGTTTGTTTAGCACTATACCGAAATACCTTTATTTTCGAAAAATATTTAACAAATGTGTACAGAAACCTCAGGTTATAGCCACTTTTTCAGTAAAAACGTCTTGAATATCGGCAATTCCGAGGGAAAAATGTTTCCCCCGAATATTTTTTGTTCCCGGGAATTAAATCTACCCATCGTGAATTTCCATCGGAATTTTTTTCCCCGGAATTCAGAAAGAAAGTACTTTACTTTCGAAAATAATGTTCGAATGTTTTGACAAGAGAGAGAGTAGAGTTTTTAAAAAATTAAAATAATATTTTTGATATATTTAGAAGTGCGCATTTTTTATTAGCGATGGAAGAGCACGAGGAAGTAAAGAGGAAGACATAGAATCTTCGGACCTTAAACAGACCAGCACCAGATATCTTATAGGTGAAGAAATAGTGGGACCTTTGATATATAGAAAGTCGTCAATTTAAAGCCCCATTTAGATGGTCATTTTAGTTTCAGTTTCAGTTGAGCTATCAATTAAACTTCCAGTTGAACAGTTCAGTTAGAGTGCATTTAGATATCAGTTTAGTATTCAGTTGAGTTTTCAATTTACTCGTGATTAGCCGAAGGTTAGAACATTATTTCTACTAAAACTGACAACTGAACTAAAAACTTATGTGAATTTCAGTCTCAGTTTCAGTTAGAAGCTTCAATTTTTGCATTTGGACATCAGTTTAACTGAAAGCATAACTGATAGTTCAACTGAAACAGTTAAATGTGGATTTGTGATTAAGACTTAAGGTGCTAGTACACGGCATGTAGCATGTAGCAAGTGCTACATACATACGTGGCTTGCTACATGCCGTGTACTAGCACCTTTACCCGTCTTTGCCGCAAACCAAACCCCATTACTTAAGCTAAAGCGGCTACCAGGTTGGAGAGGGAAACGACGACGAAGTTGGATTAGGCCAATCATTTATTTACAAAATGCGTTGCTTTTTTTCTTTGTATAAATTCATTTGCTCCGGATATTTTTTTATCTGATTTAGAATAATCTGTAGCTGTTTTGTACTTGTTGTGTTTGACCTTCATTAAGACTGTCAATATGCATTATTTTTTCTAAATATTTTGCAGAAAAACACTTACATTGCTGCTCCTTAGCTAAAGTTCCCTGACGAAATGCCAGCGGAATATTTCGGGGAAAATTACGATAATATTTGCATCGGAAATTTATTCCCGATAGCTATTTTTTTCGACGGAATTTTTATTTTCCCTTTCGAAAATTATTTACGATACCTATTTTGTGAAAAAGGGAAACATTTCGGGGGAAATATTATTCCCGATAGGGGTGAATGTCTTAAAAGTTGGAACTTTAAAGGAAAAGAAAGAAAATTCGTTTGGTTGGTCCCACCACTTTCGCATTACAAGATTTATTCTGTTTTGAGGATGATTATTGTATAGAACAACATTTTGCATAGAAAGTTGATGAGATGACAGTTCCAAATTGGCAGCGCTAATTGAAATAACTTTTAGTGAACTGACAAAGACATTTGTCCAAATTTCATTACCAAATTTCACCGACAAGCAGCATCTCAAAAACCATAAAAGTATAGGTATATAGCTGCAGGCAAATTGGTGCCAGGTACGCTTGCAAGTTTCACACGTAAGTCATAACTAACTGAACCTCAACATAATCTGACTGTATGTTTTCACACCAAAACAATATAACAGCATTTTCCCCGACTAATGGAAAAGCTACGCTGTAAAATTCCCGCGTATGTTGCATAACGAACCCGCGTTTTTATGACCTCTAAAGATTTATATTCGTCGCATCTCCCCAACAAAACGCTACTGTCGCATAAACATTCTGGTGACAATCCGTCTAACCAAAAAGACTGACAAAACCATATTTATCTGCCCCGTAAAAGTGTTTACCTCTTTACGGCGTCATCTCCCCCAAATTCGGGAATTCCAACAAAAGTTATAAAACAACTCGCAACCAAACATAATCCAAATTAAATCACATAAAACAGAACCTAACCCCCTTCGGGTAAACAAGTTTAACCCAAATTCCTTGCACACTTCCAGAGAACCGCGATTGTTCGTTGCCTCTAGGTGTGAGCTCTGAGTTGCCACCGTACCGCGGGCCGCCACCAGCATTAAGTAATAGAAAATTCCAAATCCCCCCAAAAACAGTTTAAATTTCAAAACGCCCTCAAATATGTGTCAATATGATTTCCCGAGCCCCCTGCCACCCACAAGAACAAAACAAACAATCGGTCTCCCAGCCGCGGTGCGCAAGCTAAACAATAGAAACGCGTGGGAAAAACAATTAAAAAGGCTGTTGCCACCAATTTTGTTAGTTGAGTTACATTGTTATCTGCGCTGGATTTTGTTACAGTAATAACCGCTCGGTAATTGCACTTAAAAACGAATCAAAACCAGCAAAAGACATATAAACCGATACCAGAAACAGGGCCCTCGCGGCGCGGCGAAGGAATTAATTAGAGCATCTTTTCGGCAATGATGCGGCGATGTGCGTGGGATAAGAAAAGTGCTATAGAAATAACTGGGCATCGGCATAGCAGAACGTGCTACACCGATTAACCCATAAATCAAAAGGAACGTAACATTCGGAACCGTTCTGGCCAAGAGTTCATTTGAATTTGATTCTGTCCCTCCCCAAGTGCAACTAGTGAAAGTATGCCAGAGATGGAAATCTTTAAAACAGCCGCCAAACCACGCTGCCTCCGTAACCGAGATTTAAGAATCATGCGTCTCATGCAAGACTTATAATCCGGCCAATCTTTGGCCAAATCGAGATTTATAGAGCGCGTCGCAAAAAGATATGAGCATACGGTAGCCGAAATTGGGAAACATTATGATGGACTTTTGCGAAAACCGCTGCGGCTGCCCAAGAAGTTCACAGCGCGTAATTCATCTAAAGACAATGGCCGCTATTAACCCAAATATTACGATTAAGTGGGAATAAAAATAAAATGAGAAGCAGACGGAACAAAATTTAACGGTCGGTGGGATCATGTCGAATCCGTTCATAGCCTGGATTTCTTTGATTTTTTTCTTTTTTATGGTTCTCTGTGTGTACGGTGTAAATTATTGTGGAGTAGTTACAGTAGTACTTGCTGAATGTTTTGGTTAATTTGAGCATGCGGTGTGGATGGCTCTCTAAAATGTTCTCACAGTAAAAACGGGTAATAAAGACAAAATGGATGAACTTTGTCAGTACGAGCAATAAAAGTGCCAAACAACAAAGACGGCTTGGAGTCGTTTGCTACACATTAACACATTCTATAGGTGGTCTTCCCCAGTGAGGTACTTGACATTGTTTCACAGCTCAATTCCGGAAAATGCCATTTCACTGATTGGGAGAAAACGGCTGGCAGAGGAAGGAATTTCATTTGGAAATTCTGGGAATAAAAAGTTTCGTTGATATGGTTTGAGAATTGATTGAGAAAGCCTAGTCCCAATTGCCCCCGACATTTAAAGGGACATTTCGTTGGCAAGTTCATTGCAGGGTGTAGTTTTGGAAAAATTCAAATTAGGCACTTCCTTGGATCGCTTTGCAATTGAAAAAGGGTTTTAGGTCTTATCCCAGAAGCGATAGTTGTATATTTGGAACACTTTCAAAGCGTAGCATTGCCACCAAGTTATATATCAGAGTGGGGCTACATAGAACGATCTTGATGGCCAATTGAATGATTTATTTGGTAGAGATACTGCTATCGACTAATCGAGTTTGGAGCAAACCAAACCAAACCAGTACTGCAAATGAAAGATTTGGGGAAAAATGTACACAACATCAGATACATCTATACCAACCCAATCTTCCTCTCCTTCTAATCAAATGTCCTTATATGTTGGAGCTGTTATAGCGAACCAAAATTCAATTGTCTCAAATTAATCCTCATAAATCATCATCGTCCCAAAAGGATGGCTGACAATTCCCCCCACTTCTCAGCAAGAAGTTGCTCTTGGCTGCTTCAAGACATAAACACAAACACTCTGAAAATTACCAACTGGGATGCTGTTAAATGAGTGCCTCTAGGCAATCAAATATTGTCTTAGTACAAAATGTCCGTAAAAAGGACACGAAAACATTTGCCAACCCAGCCACCGCCAGCCAAACAGCCAACAAGCGAATTCGTAGAATACCCAGATTATAAATTCGCCTCTTTTCTGTTGAGATGTCGCCGCCCTGCCTGCCGCACGCGGTCAAACAAAAGCAAAGCGGCGCTAAAAATCACAAAAAAAAATATATACAAAAATAATTTGTGGCGCCACGTCGAATTATCTTTGTCTTGCGTCGCCGTTAATGGTGTTGATGTGTTGTGGCATAACATCGCACAAATGAATCGCTGAATGTAGCTATAGAGATGCACGCAGAGCTCGAATAAGGTGAGAACTCGCAAAAATACCTGAGACGAGCGAGAGCATCCTTTTGAAAAATGCTGGCAAAAAAGGAAGAAAAACATATAGCGGTGTTGAGGATGGTGTGCAAGTTATGATATGTTACCCTATTTTTTAAAATCCTTCTTAGGATTCTACTGTCGAACCCATCTTCGCCGCCTGCGTTTCAATACTTGCAAGCTCGATGTTGATGATGCTCCTTAAAAAGCTCAGCCGCTGGGCCTTCCCCCAGCTTTTTTGGACTAAAGCTTGAATAATGAATATCGCTATCCACTGACAGTATATCTTAGTAAGCGACAACTACTATGTCGCCCTGCATGGAAAATAACAGTTCAGCACCCTATACGGAACAAGGTACAATATAAACAGAAAGAGAAAACATGGTCCATCAGGCTATATGCAATCGTATAGTCGGAGGATATCCGCTCAAAACAAAGCAGATAATCACATCTGAACTGAACATCAGCGGAACAGTGACACATAAAGACTCACCTTCATCCGAGCGCACAGTTCAAGGACTATGACTTCCAATTTCATCTAATTGGATTACAGTTGTCCCCCTCGACTTCTTTGAGAAGCCATTCCTGCCACCAGAGCAAAGCCAAATTTGCCACTCCAGAATCAGGACAGAAGGTGTGTCATTCAAGTGGAGTGCAGTACCATGACCATTTGGAAAGATGGATTCAGAGTGCACCCATAATATGCGATTTTCGGTTCTAGGCACTCACACAGCTGCGCCGCGAAAAGCAAGGTGCACTCTAGGGTCCTTGATCCAAAGTACACGATAATTAAATGGACTTTGTGCGTTGCCGGGAGCTGTGTTTATTTTAGGTGCCACACCATATCGGAGACTTAGTTCCGATGTTTCCTTTTGTCTAATTGATTTGTGGCCGGACTAATGGTAAAAGAGAAATTCCACGTCATCATCGCCATGCTTCTGGCTGTTGTACAGCAGCGCATTTAAGTCGTAGGAGAGAAACTATACACAATCGAATTGCTGGGTTTGCTTGCCATTCCGCAAATTGATTCCATGTCACGTGGTGTATATAGTTTGATTAGACTGCGGCATTGGTACTCTTGTCCTTTGGCCTTTACCGGAGAGGAATTTGAACGACGATGACGACCCGATTCGATACAAAAGGATAATTGAGATTATTGGACAGGGCCCTGGCAATTATTTGATTCCACTGTAATTAAGATGCTGATAGTCTACAGTGTGTGTGTGTGTAGTGAATTCGAATACTTGTCGATTGAATTACATTGACAGGTAAATTGCACTTTCTTGTGATAGTAGGCCGCCTCTTGTGTTGTCATTCTTGTTGTTATTTGTTAATTGGCTGCTGCGCTGCATGTCTTCCGACACTAATGTGAAAAGGCTTGGCGCTTGCTTTGATCTGAATTGACTAAAAGTGACGATGCATTTTGTAGATTCCATAAGGGGATGGACGTGACAATATTTAGGTAAGTGCCTTTCGAAATCGTTTACAAAACAATTGCATTGAGATCACTTTTGAAAGGCACATACATTGCTATATTTGTGACTGTCGAATAAAATTTATAAAACATTCTTAAGATTTAAAAAAAAAACCCTACACCATGAACTAGATCACGAATCGATTGCATCATACGGCGCAAAAACCACTGCAAAGTACACCATTAAGTCCACCATGGAATGGAAACCACTTACCCAACCAGGCAGAAGAGTGGGCGGCCTAAGTTGCATAAAGTATAGGTTCAGATGCCGGCGAGCAAGCCTGATACCTAACCAAAGTCACAATAAAATCTGAGGCCAGTATCCCATGCCAATTCTTATTCCAAATAAACAACTTGATCCGAATTCACTATATAGTTCAACTCTGCATGTATGTAGAGCCAGTCATAATTCATTGTATCATGTCATTCCTGGAAGTAGCCCCAGAGAAGCACATAATTATCGAGAAATCTCGATTCGTAGCCAAGGATGCACCACCCATCCAATTATTGCTCCCCCATAGCGATTCTCTCTTAACGCTAATTAGTAATGCAGATAAATATTGAACATCCTGATGAAATTCTCATTGAGCTTCCCATCTCAATCGGATAGCACTGTATCCAATTCTGTAACTTCCTGATGCTGGACCATGCCGAACCATTCCTCTGGGGGTCCTTTAATTCATGAATTATTAAAATTTCATCATTGTTACTAAATAAGTAAGAGAACGAATGTATCCTTCCCATTGATTGCCATATACTGAAGTGCATTCTTCAGCTGAAGTATACATGTTCCTTTTATAAGATTATGCAGTACAGAATCACTGAAGAGGATTCTCTCTAATCTCATTTGGTATAGCTAGCTGCTGCAGTGCTTCGTATCGCACGCGTTGTAAACTTCGGAAACTTTTCAAATCCCAAATTCAATCAAACAAAACTTGATTGCATCGGCATCGTCACAAGCACAAACTTTGTTCGTTCTTCCATAGTGCAGTTCCGCACTAGCTATGCCCGTTGGTCGGCCTTGAGAACAGGATGGCATTCCTGGACCTCATTGCAATTGCAAGTCAATCGTAATTCATGACGTCGAGCAATCTTTCGAGTACATGGAAAAACAATTACAACACTATTTCGAATTCCAGAGCACGCAATCGCATTTGTGAAATCCTTGTGAAATCCGTATACTATATGCTGCCCGAGACCATAAAGGAGACTGCAGGCGGGCTGGATGAATCGATGTTTCCAATCTTTAATGGTCTCCTATTATTATTTTATTAACGACAAAGTACGGTGATAACATGACAGAATGCTTCGGACATGGTGGAACCGTGAAGCGCATATGCAAACGAAGGAGAACGGCCCACGCATAAGTGATATCTTCTTGGACGCCTGCCTGTCCATGGGCATGTTCCTCGATGAGTTGTTTAATTGATAGAACTGCGCTTCAGCGAGATGTAATGGCTGAGCATGGTCGATTGTTACAGTTCTGTTGGACATGTTGTGTTTTAACGATTCCGAGCCACACTGGCATCGATTTTATCGTTGTCCGTATGCAGCAGGAGGTATTCCACTGAATGGTATGATGGTGGTACCTGTTGTCATTGGGTTGCGTCAGTCAGGTTGAATTTTTGTTTCCGCTGAAATCGCAGATAGCATATGTGATGTGGAGGAAGAGCGATATTGGAACGTCCTTGTGTCGTCATTTCAAGAAATACCAGGCATAGGGATGCCATAACAACGAAATTTTTATCGAGCCTAGGGGTCACTGGTTGAATTGTTCTTTTTGGGGTACTAATGTGTAACTTTTTAATAAATGAAAGGGTCCTGAATCCTGATATTGTCATAGAACTCCTACAAAAACATAAGACGGAGTTGAGTATTTGCTGTAGGTAGTATTTTTTTAATCCGTTTAACACTATTTCCGCTGTTGAAGTTGTCCCTATTGTGAAAGCATATTGCTGTGCAACTATGATAGTCCCTTCAGTGGATTTAAATATGAACCAGTTAATTAAAGTATTAGTTACTGCGGCGAATGAAAATAATTTCTGTAACTGTGGTATAATGGCTTCTTCTTGTCAAACGAATTCGAAAATCCTAGGATCGGAGACAACATCCTTTTTGTTGAGTTTTCATATACAATAAAATAGAAATAGGCTCTACTGACGAGTAGGAGTCGGTGAGCCTGGGTAAAATATTTTACTAAGATGGAAGGTTACCTCCGGTTTTATGACTTATTATTGGGTAAACCCAAATTGGGGCGAAAAACATGCCACAAAACTACGCTTAAAAATACCCGAACATTTTATCTAAAGACACGCGCAAGATTATGTTGATAATGAAACAATGCTCCAAAAAAATGTATAAAATCAAGCCTAAACTGATGTCTAAAACATGCTTAAAACCTACCAAAAAAGGAACCTTAAATTTATTGTAAATTTCCCGGAAACCGCCATTGATTTTTGGACATTACGTGGCAGCTCGCTTTGATAGCTACACAAAAGATACTTTCCTCGAACCGCTTTCTGATTATTTCAATCCCTTTTAAACCGCAACGTTTTCTAATCGCATTAACACCTCAACCTGAACACGAACGTGTGTCTACATTTGGAATTAATTTCCATTTGAAAAGTGCTCGTACTGATGAGTTCCCATTCATATACTCGTGGCAGAGATTTCATTTAGGTTCCTCAAAATTCAATCAAACCCTTCGGCAGGCAGTAAACGTGCCTCGAACGGTTTAAATATACACCACATCACCGTTAACACCATCTGGCGTGTGTAATGCAGGTGCAACCAGTTTCGAGGAGCCTCAGGCGTCGATATCTCTGTCAGCACGTACGAAACGCATAATGATCCTTTTCTAAAAAGGATTCCCGGCACCCCTACAAATGGGTTTGGCGAAAATGTGAAAACATTCGAAAATCACAACTGGCACACTCCTTTTCCAAAACTGTAACTGTACACGGAACGATAGACAAGTGACGAAGGGAACAGAATGAAAAATTCTGCAAACAATGACTTAATGGATGGGATTTAGATGCATCAGCATTCAGGACGTACTGCTGCAGGATATGGGTCGAATGAATGCATTCTATTGCAGCACATGGAACATTCCATCGGAATACGGGCTTCTATCTCACCGCCACCAAGCATCTGTCCGCGCCGATTGTGTTGACATTTGTCACCTCATTATAAGGAAGACAATGGTCGGTCGACACCGAAACAAATGACCTAAAGCCCAGTCCAAGGTGCTAAATAATATTAATTACCCATTGGGTGTGTCAGCGACTGAAATCCGCCTAATTAGATGGCGCCACCCTCCATCTTCAATCAGTAATAGCCGCGCGTGTTCTCGTACCATTTCAAAGGCAATCTGTAGTTCCGCTTACGCATGCATACCGCTGGTAATTGGCTTGGTCGCAATTGCAGAATCACGCCAACACCAGGAGGGCGCCAAGTAAGATGCTGCGGAGCAACGCGTTAGCATTATCGATTACGGTGCAAACGATACCTCGTTAAGCGGGACGGGGTAAGAAACAACGTGGGCACTTAGGTTAAACATGGTCGTGACTCGATCTTGGTCGTGGTCATTCTGTGTGCTAGCTATGTGTACCTATACCTACCCATCGTCTTTCTCGTCGTTGGCGGCGGCACTTCGTCTCTTGTGGCAGAGTATAGTTGGTCAGTGCAGCGACCAACTGGTTTAATGCGATTGCATAGTAAAGCTGCCGATGCTGGCGGATTTAATGAATCGAAGCTATCTAAGCATCATCAAATAATTATCACGTCGTTATGGGCTGGAAGATATTGATCGGATTTGCAACATAGGACAGCGGTTCGCCTTTGGTTCTTATTAATGCAAGAAGTAGGTGGTGTTTGCAACACATTCCAATGTACGAGCCACCGATTAGGCGGTGAAGTTGCATTGATTCGGATTGCTTCGACCGACATCAGGTGATTCAAAGGCGCACAAGAGTGTTGTTGAGAAGTTTAATGGGGTAACAAATGCAATTAGGGCGCGAGTTTAGTGGTTATGGTTATGTGTTAACCATCTGGAAGAGTGAGTGCTATCGGTTGGCGTTATGTTGAGGAGAAAGAGCTCAAATAAAGCCATTGGAATTTATGTTGCCGTATATCAATCATGGCTTTAAAGATTTCTGTGCTTAAGGATCTACAAAATCAGAAGGTTCGTCTGTTCCCCTGATATGGTCATCGCTTCTGACCAAAAGAAGTTAGTGACTATGCAGTCACAACTCACAATGCGATTGTAGGATACGTCTTTCTTAGCTCGAGGTATGATAATTCGAAACAATTTGAAGTATGTATCTTTTTGCCTTTGCCGTTTTGAAGTTACTGAAGGACTAATTCAAGGACTAATTATAAGTAGGAGGCTGAAGATTCCATCAAGGAGGATTTTTATGACCTCCTGGATGGAGCCTACGGACCCTGTCCGGAGAATAGTGTAAAAGTTGTATTCGGGGATTTCAATGCTAAAGTCGGAAAGGAAAACATCTTTGGCGGGTTGGTTGGTAAGCACAGAATCCACGAAACGACAACAGACAACGGCTACCGACTAATCGATTTTGCAGCAGCTCGTAATACGGTGATAAGTAGAACTAGGTTTCCATAATCCGCACAGCAACCTGGCGCTCTCCAGACGGTCGAACCGCCAACCAAATCGACCATCTGCTAATCGATGCGGGGCACGCATCCAACATCCTCAACGTGCACATATTCCGAGGGGCAAACGTCGACTCTGACCACTTTCGCGGCTAAATTCCGAGCTCGACTGTCTAACGAGAAGAAGCTGCGAACGGTCCAGAAGAAGAAATTCGACGTTGACGCCTTAACACACCTGGAGTAGCCAGAGCCTACAGCGAGCGCCTGAATATGCAACTCTTCTCTGTGCACTCATCTACCACAAACGCCAACAATCAGTGGTGCAAGTATCGCGACATCATCAAGGAGGTAGCCGAAACCACCGTAGGGTACCAGCCAGTGCTGACTTCAAAGATTTTGAAAAAGTCGCAAAAAAAAGGGGATTTGCGTAGAAAAAGGGGCAATACTAATTTGCCCACAAATGTCAGAAAAAAAACGAGGGAGTTCACTAAAGTTAAGTGGCTTATGCGAGAAACAGATTACCACAGCACCAGCAACAGCAACTTTGACAGCAGCAGCAACTTCAACAGCAGAAGTCGCATGAAACACATTGGAAACATCGACAGCAACTTTGTCAAGGGAGGAAAACAAAATTTGTTGTGAGTTGATTGCAACGCAGCATTACCAGATTACCTTTTATATCTTCCAAAATAAATGGTAAAAGCGAAAAAATGATATTAGGTAGGTACATGACGTCCTGTAAAATGTTAGAGCAAATCACGTACTTAGTACCAGCAGGTAAATACCAGTATAGATACTTGGTTGTAGCTAAAGTATAAAATTCGAAAAACATATCTGATGTCATTTTCGACAGTGTTTTTCAGATGTTTGCTGCCCAATCAAACATCAAATCAAAATTCGTATGCACTTTTCTTTTAATAGCTTGTCAAGCATTAATTTTAACACAACTCACGACGATTGAATTAGTAGATA
Source organism: Cheilosia soror (assembly GCA_949372485.1). Lineage (NCBI taxonomy): Eukaryota > Metazoa > Arthropoda > Insecta > Diptera > Syrphidae > Cheilosia > Cheilosia soror. Next base: position 5,333,709 of record OX443561.1, read on the forward strand.
ACTCGTTTCCACATTGCAAAACTAGAATTCAAAATCACGTCCAACCGACAGTAAATAATTTGACGCCTGCAAATCAAAAAAAAGAATTGATTTACAAGAATAAAAAAAGATGAGAATAATTTGTAGACTGCTGAAACTTTTTTTGTCTATATCTGGTAATGATGCTGCACCTTCAGTATGTCAGCATTCGAAAGTTGAGAGAACTGAAAAAGTCACCGTGGTGTTGGTAGCCGTTGCACAGCAACATTGAATTTAGGACTTAGCTCTAACGTCGATGTCGATGTCGATGTCGATGTTGATGTGGTAATGTAACTTCAGCCATTAAAAAGCAGGGGCTCTAAAAAGTGCGCTGTGGCTGTCAAAGTTGCTGTTGCTGTTGCTGTGCCAATCTGTTTCTCGCATTCCGCATATTTTCATCTCGTTCTATCTTATTGTTGCATTGAACATGGTTATAGCTAAATTGTTAATGCCTAAACTTATGACAATGGGACATAAATAGCTAATAGCTGATACCTCTGGCTGATAGAAAAAGGACGCATTCAGATCCCAATTAATTGTGAAGTAGTTTCGTGAAGCATTTATTATGTCACATTTCGTATTTCATACAAAAGGGTGTTTTTTTTCCAAAATGGGAAGAACTATCAACGAAATACAGAAAAGGGGCAAATATGGACAATTTTGGAAAAGTCGTCTCATTGGGGATAGAAAGAAAAAAAGGGGCAAAATGCAACTTTAGTCGCATAAAGTCAGCCCTGGTACCAGCCACCCCAGAGAAAGAGCCCGTGGTATGATGATAAATGCGTGTACAGGAAAAAGGTGACAGAAGATGCACACAAAAAAGCGCTGCAGCACAAAACGAGGGCATCAGCGAGAGAATAGTATACCGAGCCAGGAGAAATGAGGAAAAGAAGATCCTGCGTAGAAAGAAGAGAGATTACGCAGCTTCCCAGCTCAAGGAGATGGAAGAGTCGTGCGATCGTAATAACATCCGGAGGTTTTATAAAAAAGCCAAGCAACTGGCTGCTGGCTACAAAACCGGAACGCAGTTTCTTCGATACAGCGATGAAGGAAGGAGACAGCTCGGGATCGTAGAGGATTGAAGGCTGCAGTGTCTCAGGCAGAGACTCTTCACGGATCGGGAGCCCAATAAGTAAGTAAGCAATTCAAGGGTGGCTTGAAATCTATTTGAAAAGACGTGAAGAGCGTTTAGATAATCTTTAACTGATTTGTGGGGCAATTAGGGAACAATTTTGAAATAATTTGGTGAGTAAAATGATTTTACAAATGAAAGATAATTTGGTTTCCATCACGACCCTGCTATCTGCACCTGAGCCTATACGAAAACGTCAATGAATGCAATCCTTAAAAAGACATGTAATCAATTATCCTCCCCTTCCTCTTATCAGTTCGGTATACCAAGAATGGATTATAAAAAAAACTACCAGCTATCCTATGTTCATTTAAACATCCGTGCATTGTACCTATATTTACATCGGCGGTCAACCAATGCAAATATTTGCTTTCCCAAAAAAAAAGTCCGTGATTCCTTGACCAAGCACGCTAGATATTGTGTACCCACAGGTGTGATAACCAGACCATAAACCTACAGCCAAAACCAATTAATTGAACCTTAATTGTCGGTATTCTTTCATTATAGTATTCCTCTGTGTGCAGAATGTGGATCCTTTTCTTTCCATTTCCCACAAATATTTGCACAGGTTATCAGTTCTCATGGTGGATTCACCGAAATTTACATTTTGCGGTCCTTTTTGAGCATCGAACTGTTCTACTTTCAAATAATCACATCAAAGCAACGAAAATCAATATACAAATATGAGTTGGAAGTAGTGCGTATGTACACAAGACTTTAATAGAACAACGTATATCGGACAAGCCAGTCTTATCGCATTCAAACAAATATTGGCAGAAAAATCAACAAGGATTGCAATTGACAAGGATACACAAATGTGCGGTGAGAAAAAAAATGTACAACAAAACAAAAGCAACATCCAGTGACACCAGGTGTTCCAAAACGCATGAAAAAAATAGGGAAGCAACGATGTTGCATCCTTCCGTGTATACCCTGTCTAAAGGTATACATCTTTTTCAGGATGCAAAACTAGAGATAAGTAAACACCAACGCGTTAACAATGAGAAAATCGCAAATTGGAAAGTATCTTTTCTATTAAGGAAAAGGAATAATGCCTGGACCCAGTGGCCATTTAGGGGCACGATTAATTTGTCTATTTCAATTCCACTCAATCATAATATAATGGCAGTCTCGAATGAAGCCCAGGTAGATCGTGCATCAGATGGCCGCGTGGTGAAAGAAAAAAAAAATTAGCCTCAGACTACCTTTTAATACACAAGCACACACATCACACCTGCCATCAGGCTTCTCTGCCAGAAGGTGAAATATCGACGCTGGCCACGCGATCAAACGATCAAATTACCATGCCCTCCTCAGATGTTAAGAGTCTTGTCCGTCTATGGTAGGATGGCAAGGGGATGCAGAGACGATCGGTGGAGGCGATTATTTTATTTTTTTGCTTTGTTGTGTATGCCCCCGGAATCGATCTTCGATCGTTCTTCATCTTCAATGATATAGCCGCACTGCCACAGGTGATAGGACACGATTACCTTCGTAGGGACCAAGTCGACAACAAGCTAATAATCCGTGTAAATGTGCGTGATCCAGATGAATGTGAAATATGATCGTTGTATACTCCTGGCGCAATATGCTAAAGTGGGGTTTTTGTTTTTTGTTTTTTTCTCGTGTCCTCCTTCAGAAGGCGAGAAGAAACAGCGGAAAAAAAACAGCAAGCAACTGGCCAGATAATGAGACGAAGTGCAAGTTAGTACTAATAGGGATCAAAGAACGCTTGTTGGAGGTCCTTTTTTGTTGGATGCTGATATAGAGACCATACATATACCCGGCGGCAGCTTGCAGATTGGGTGGTCCCGTAAATCATAAAATTATGCACAGTGCATGGTAATGATATATAGAGAAGTGTAGCATGCCATTAGTTCATACATAAATGATTGTGGCTAATCAGGTTTTGAGGCAATTATTTCCGACCTAACTTTTGGAAATTATGAAACGAGTTCGCTAAAAGTACCTATCGATTCGTGTACCCCGTTTATGATTTTTTGGTGGATCCGTCTCTACCACGAACGTTCCTTTTCTAGAACCACTGGCATTGCTCTTGATGCTTTCACAAACCTCATCAATTTACATTATTACTTGTGTGTTTACGGCTATAAGCCGAATTTAAATGAAAATGTCGCACGAACTTAAAAGACGAACTCTTTATTTCTTCGAGCAGTCTGATGATCAGTAGCAGTAGGTAGTAGCTACCAATTTGTAGTAGTAGTTAAGTTGGTATCTTACCAAAATAATTGGTGTCTCGCAATCTCATAACGACTTTATTGCAAGATAGGAACCAGAAGGGGAAATAGACGGGAAAGAAGATGCACTTCAATCTACGGCAGGCTTTATATATGAAAACGTCTATTCATTATGACTGGTGCCCCCATCTTTCACTTGATATTAACGATTTATGCCTTACATTCTATCGGGTTATTAATAATGTCATTTTTAAATTTGTTCCGGTAATTCGTGTAAATGATACCATGATGGATTTTGGTCCCTGGGATAATGAAGTCACTCGTGGCCTAATAATACAAAAAAATAGAGCTTATAGGAAATGGAGGAGTAGCTTGTTGAATGAGGACTTTTTGCTGTATAGAACATTAAAATCTGAATTCAAAACTTCTCTTTACCATGCATATCTTCTTTACGTAAATGATATACAAAATAGCATCAAATCCAGGCCTAATAAATTTTGGAATTTCATAAACTCAAAAAATAAGAGTGATGCACCGAAAGAAAAAACATTGGTTGAATCAAAAATGTTTCGTTGTTAGCTAACAATGTGCTTAAAATTGTCAAATCAAATACGTATGTGATTAAATCAAACAACGCTGCATGTTTGAAACAACTACTTTGGCGTTGTTGATTAAAATGCTCGTAAGTATCACAGATATATTTAGTTTGAACATGTTTGTAGTTGTTTCAAAAATGGTAACATTGTTAGCCTACAATTTAATTGTTGATTTCATTGTTAAACAACAATAAACAGGATGAAATTACAACTTAGGGACTTTACAATTAATTTGACCATATGTGTTTTTAATTAAACACAAACGTGGTCAATAAATTTAAAATCAACCATATTTCTTATAAATTAAACACATTCGTAGTTGGAGTACAACGATTACAGTACAATTAAACACAAACATGTTCAAGGCAAAATTTCATTGACTATTATTAAAGTATCATGAACGTGTTAAAAGTATCTACGGACATGTTTTTATAAAAAAAAATTTCTCATTATCACAACCTACATTCTTGCCAAGACGTGTTGTAAAGCGGTCAAGTGTAACAATCAGAAACGTTGTTAAAGTATCACACTTCAGTTAAATGTATCACGAAAATGTTTAAATAATAAAGCAGCCAAGAATAAACATTGCTAAAGAAACACAAACATTGTAGAACTATCACGAATGTAGTTAATTTACATGTTTTCTTGTTAAACCAACCACAAACATCGCAGTCGCGACATGCTTAACGGAATTTGTCTTGTCAGTTTGCCTCGTTGGCGTCGGTCATCTTTTTTCTTGAAAAAATCTTCAGTATTCAGTCAGAAGTGCAAGTAGTAGGTGCATTACGTTACGAGCGAGTGTCAACAGTGTATTTTTCTTTGTAGTGTATAGTGACGTTTTGTTTTTTAGTGCGCTTGTTGATTGAGGCCGTGGTCTACCCCGGATTGTGAGCGCCATCTAAAGTAAGTTTTTTTCTCGTAAACTTTTACCACTCATATTTTTGAAATTTTGCTTAGATTCGACACCCGGATTTCAATACCCTGAAGTCAACACAGCCAACGGTGCATAGGTACGGTACGAGACAACACTCACAATTTATGTAGGTAAATATAATTATTTATAAAATAATAATTGTACTTCGTTGGGCCCCTGTTGTTGAGCCAACATATTAAAATATTAATTATTTATCACCATTTTGTTAACTAGCCTTAAGTCAAGCTGTTATATGAAAGTTCAATAAATACTAATGTAAATAAATGTAATGTAATTTTGCGTAGATTAATATTAGTTTTCAGTTGTTAATAGTATTTTCAGCTGGGTGCGAGTAGAAATGAAATGGTAAAGTAAGTATGGACGTTTTAAAAGAAGCACAAAAACATTACAATGTTTCCATTGCTGATGAACAATGGTCATGCTATGCAATATCAAACACTATCCAGTGCATGAGCATTGTAAAAGAATCACGAAAAATGTACATGTACAATGTTTTCGTTGTTGATTAACAATGATCATGCTTGATCAATCGCTTCCCTGTGATAAAGTAAGCATGGACGTGTTAAAAGAAACACGACCATTGTAAAATTTTGAATTTGTTAATCAACAATGATCGTGCTTAATCAATCGCTTACCGTGCTTGCTTTAATACGAATAACCTTATGCGTGGTTATTTAAACACGAAATTGACAATGGCGTGATAGATTTATACAAAAATACCCGTTATATTTTTTTATAAAACATTGACAATGTCGCATTTGTTGAAATGACAATGCCCATTGGTTGACGCAAAATCAAATAAGGTTCATGCTTGATTTTACCAACGTTTTTCTTTCGGTGTGGTTATCCCACTACATTCTGTTTCAACGGACAGACATTGGATTCCTCGCCTGCATCATTTTTTCAATCTGTTTATTCAGATATTGATCCAATTATAGATAAAGAATTCTTTTGCTACCTTGGTGAATCGTCCACTCCTATTTTTAATAATGTTGACATTTCTGAAGAAGACGTGTTAGCTAATTTATTTATTATTTGCAATTGAATCTAGCTTTTCTTCTGGCCCCGATGGCCTGCCTTCCGTTTTTCTCAAAAAATGTGCTGTTCCTCTACATAAAATAGTATGCCATATATTTAACTTATCTTTAAGAACAAGTACATTCCCATCTATCTGAAAGAACTTGTTTATTGTCCCTATTTTTAAATCGGGAAGAAAAAATAAAATAGACAACTACAGAGGCATTTGTAAACAGTCCACTATCCCAAAATTATTTGAAATGTTGGTTACCGACAAATTGAATTTTCTTTGCAAATCTTTAAGGTGACCTCTCACCTATGGTCATGAGGCTCGGGTAATGACCGAAATTGTACCTAATTGGAAAAATCCAATTACTAATTATTTTTAATTGAAAAGCATTAAAAACTCGTATTTCAATTACATAAAAGTAATCGAAATACAAGTAATTCTAAAAAAAGGTGCAATGATTATTTTTTTTATTCATTTTATATCCATATTTTTCCTCCAGTCATAGAGATTGATTTTAAACGAGACGAGTTAGATGAATTAAACTGAACAATTTTTTTCCCGTACACTACATACATACAATGGCTAGTTTATCTTCCTTATTGATTGCCTATTATACTCCTTTGACATCTTCAGCACCAGTAGAGAGACTATTCTCATTTGCGGGAATTGTATCCACTCCTCGAAGACAAAACTTCAACGATACTAACTTTGAAATGTTAGTTATATTGAAGGCGAATCATTTATTTTAATAATTCACGTTATTTTTTTTTGCTTATTTGTATTTTTATTATTTGACATTACAAAAATTCATGCAATGAATTACTATTTAAGTAATCAATTACTCAAAAAGTAATTAGAACTGTGTTTTCTTCAATTACTTCCAGATTTCAATTACTTTTCTGCAATTACATGTAATTGTTAATTGTGATTTCTCAATTAACAATTAACAGTAATTGTAATTGCATTTTTTCCAATTACAATTACATGTAATTTTAATTGTTACAACATCAATTACTAATTACTTGTAATTGTAATTTGGCTTGTAATCAATTGCCAAAAGTAATAATTATTTCCCAACTCTGCCGTATGGGGATTGCCCTTGATGATTTAGAGTCGATGGCGGAGGATCGAGAGCTATGGAGGGTCCACTTGAGCAACCTACACCCGCGACCCACTTAATGGACAAGCGGACCATTGAAAATGAATGAATGATCTTTAATCTGCAATGAACAACATGGTTTTGTAAAGAAGCGATCGACCGTTACAAACTTTCTCTTGTTTACAAATTTTGTAATTTCTGAAATCGGTAAGGGAAACCAAGTGGATGCAATTTATACAGATTTTAGGATTTCCACACACTTTCTTAAAATGGCTCTCATCATTTCTTTACGAAAGATGTTCATTTTTCAAGTTTCGTAATCGCTTTTCCCAAAAAAATTTGTGTGACGTCAGGTGTTCCTCAAGGAAGCCACATAGGTCCTCTTTTATTTGTTTTGTTTGTAAATGATGTTGTGAATTTTATTCCTGAGTGTCGTATGCTTTTGTATGTGGACGACTTTAAGTTGTATCTGTCAGGTAAACACGATGATTGTTTCCTACATCTAAATAATTGTCTTCAACGTTTCTATTTGTGGTGCTCAAAAAACTATCTGTCCCTGAATGGAAGTAAATGCTCTGTTATAACATATTCACGTCGGAAATCGTCCACCATGTATAACTACTTTTTTAATGGTACTTATTGCTATTCCGCGTGTCTTCTTAATAAAACACTTGGGTGTGCTTTTAGATACTAAACTATCTTTCATACATCACATTGATTATGTCACAAATAAAGCATGGGGACTACTAAGGCGCTATGCAAGTGATTTTTCTGACCCATACGTTATCAAAGTTCTCTATCTTTCATTTGTTAGAATATTTTTTTTTTTAATATTTCTCCCGGGAAAGGCAAACCTATAACGCTTCATCAGCGCCCCGAGATGCTTGCAGATGTATGTTAGCCCTGCACTTAAATTGCTGCAAATTGTAGTCTTTTGAAAATATATATATATATATCCCCAGGAAGCGAGTTCCAAAGTTTGCTTGTCCTGTAACAGAAGGAGTTTTGGAAAGATGATGTCCTCGCGGTTGTCAAGTGTACTGTATATTCATGAGCATTAGCAGCCTGTCTTGTGGGGGCGCCCAAAAGTTGCATTTCGAGGGATAATGTCCTTGAGTTCCTCGGAACATCTACCATGGAAGTACCTATAGAACAAGCATAGGTCAGCGACAAGATGATACACCATCTACCACAACTTGGATCGATCTTAACAGAAGACAAGTAAAAGTGTTATCATCGGCCTGGCCGATGCTTTGATACCCTCCACTGCATAAAAGTCATGCAAAATGTTTGCCATGCGAGTTAGTATGTGTCTAATATTAGTTTTGTATGGTTGGTAGGTAGCAGAACTACTTTACCGACATAGACAATTTTCAATACGAACCTGACGACGGTTAAAAAAGTCCTCTCACAAAATTTCATTCACCTAAGTCGATTCGTTTGGACGCTATCGTGCTTTCAACAGACAGAGAGACACATGGGTCTAATAGTGGTTTTGTATGGGAGGTATCAGAACTACTTTACCGACATAGACAATTTTTAATACCAACCTCACGACGGTTAAAAAAAGTCCTCTCACAAAATTGCATTCACCTAAGTCGATTCGTTTGGACGCTATCGTGCTTTCAACAGACAGAGATATATGGGTCAAATATTGGCTTTGTATGGGAGGTAACAGAACTACTTGACCGACATGGACAATTTTTAAGACAAACTTGAAGACCATAAATATAAGACCTCTCATAAAATTTCAGTTGCCTATGTCGATTCGTTCGGACGCTATCGTGATTTCAACAGACAGAGAGGGACGTGGGTCTAATAGTGGTTTTGTATGGGAGGTACCAGAACTACTTGACCGACATGGATCATTTTTAATACCAACCTGACAACCGTAAAAATAAGACCTGTCATTCAATTTCAGTCGCCTAGGTCGATTCGTTTAGACGCTATCGTGATTTCAACAGGCGGAGAGACACATGGGTCTACTAATGGTTTTGTATGGGAGGTACCAGAACTACTTGACCGACATAGCCCATTTTCAATACCAACCTGACGACGGTAAAAAGAAGTCCTCTCACCAAATTTCAATCGCCCAGGTCAATTCGTTTGGACGCTATCGTGCTTTCAACAGACAGACAGACAGACAGACGGACAGACAGACGGACAGACAGACAGACAGACAGACAGACAGACAGACAGACAGACAGACAGACGGACATGGCTAAATCGATTCAGAATGTGATCCTGATTCAGAATATATATACTTTATAGGGTCTCCGGTGAATCCTTCTTGGCGTTACAAACGTAATGGCAAAGTGAATATACCTTCCTGTGGAGGGTATAAAAATTGTGCATCCATCCGCAGAGTTGTTGTGGTAATCCATAAGACGCCAACTTGCCTAATAGGGCTCTATGCCAGACTCGGTCAAATGCCTTTGATATGTCCAAGGCTACGGCTCTAGATTCGCCGTGTTGTTCAATTGCTTGCGTCCATAAGTGCGTTACGTAGCTTAACAGGTCTCCAGTGGAACGACTGCTCCAAAATCCGTATTGCCTGTCACTTATTAATCGGTGGCCTTCTAGATATTATTATACTTCCATTGTTTGGTGTCCCTTTTATAATGTTCATATTTTAAGACTTGAATCTATCCAAAAAAGATTTCTCAGGTTCGCCTTGAGAGGGATTCCTTGGGCTGACGTTAGTAACTTACCCTCCTATCAATCAAGGCTACAACTGATTAGCCTAGAATCGCTTGAAAAACGGAGAATAGTAGCTAGAGTAATTTTTGTAGGTACATAGGATTCTTATTGGAGAAATTGACTCTCAGGAGATCTTACAATTTCTTAATTTAAATGTCCCTCGGTCAAATTTACGAATTAACCGTTTTTTTAATATTGCATATTCGCGTACAAATTACGGCAGATCATCATCTATTAACGGCTTATTGATAAGCTACAATGATAACACCGATTTAATAGATTTTAATTCATCGATTGCTACTATTAAAAGAAAATTACTAGATGGTGTTCAGTCATAATCGTTTGCTATATTTATTTTCTTTATCTTAATAATATTTTTCTAAACCAAGTAGGTATTGCTAAAATCTAATGTCTAAGAAAATCTATGTATTTTGTTAACAAGCAAATAAATAAATAAATTCATTCATAAACGAGATGCTGGAGAGGATAATTGCTAAGCAAGGTAAACATTCGAAGTTTGGTCATCAAGCGGGGAATATGCTGAGGGGCATACGTGATGGTGGCAACACATGCAAGTTGCAGAAGGCTCTCTATGGGCTACGTCAGTCTGGACGTCAGTGGTACGTAAAACTCAGCGAAAAATTATTAAGTTGTGGCTTAAATCCTACAAAGAATGAGCCATGTCTATTTTATAAAATTTCTGGAGATAGTTTGCTGTTTGTTCTTGTTTACGTTCAGGGCCGTAGCCAGGATTTTGGTTCGGGGGGGGCTTGATCCAAATCTTATGAAGCAAAAAACTAAGAATATTCCAATTCATTGATTCGTATTAGTTTTTAAATCGTATGTACTTAAACGAACATAGGTACTTGAATAATTATTTTACACACATTTTTTGAAGCAGAAGACTTCTTGATTTTTTTTTTAACATGAGATCAATCACCTTATTTAGATCCACAATAATATCCGAATGAACAGATATCATAGCAAATGAGCTTAACCTTGCATTCTCTATAACGCTTCGGGACATTGTTTTAATCCTTTTCATAGCTAAAAGGGTTTTTTTTAACACTATCTGTGGTCACTGGAAGCGTTGCTAAAACCGTAAGCAAGAAATTTATACCTCTAAAGTAAGTCTTGTCACATATATCAAGCAATTTCAAAACTTCGGTAGAAGGATCGCACCAAAGAATATATTCAGCTTTCACAGCTGACAACGAAATTGCATTATCAAAGTAACGTGTTAGCCTGTTAGCTTATCCATTTCGTTCACTCGCTCAACTGCAGCAAAACCTGGGAGAAGAGCTTGAAACGATGGTAGAACGTCAACGTTGACCATGAATCTGTCCGTAAGATTTTGTATTAACGAGTCTATGTAATGCAAGGAATCAGTATATCGTATGTGTAGACACTTCAAAATAGGCTTCAGTAGAAAGGTTTCTGGATTGGAACGCGCAATGAAGTTCTTGGAGCTCTTAATTTAACTTCAAATAAGTCCTCTGCAAGTTGGGATGCGGATTGAAAAGTCTCTCTAAAAAAATCTTCGGTATTTTCTCTGATGTTCTTAAGAGAATTCAGAACTTCTTTTGTGCGGTCGATCTAAGGAAAATTGATAAGGGCAGCGTTAAACTGAACAGATTTTCGCATGTAATGAGGCTTAATAGGAAATTACTTTTTTGGACCGCTGGCTGGCGCTGCCAAAAGTGTTGATGCTTTCAAGGACATCGTTCTGCTCGTTATTTCTTCAAGACTTATTGAGATGTATTTTCAATGAATCTTGTTTTACAAAGGCGTAGAAGTCGAGTTTTTTAGCTCTCTGGTGCGTGCTTTGTAATGACATTTTTGAAAGTTATAATATAATGCATTTGAACAGTTGCGAAAGAAATTTCACTAACAGGCGTATTTTTTTAGAATCTAAAGCTAGGTCACTTTTACTTTTCCATGCAAAACTTTTCTACTCTCTTTTGGTTTTGTTATACTCACTTCCCCAAAAAAATACGCCAAACTACACAAAGGCAATTGCGAATTGCAGGAGTTGACTTGGCAGAACCAGGTTAAAGATATGGCTTGCACAGTGTACATACCTAGCGTTTGAATACTGTATACCTACCGGGATAGTCTTAGTTTTATAGATTTGAATTTAGGGCTTAAAGCCCTATTTTGACAATCATTTCAGTTTTAGTTTCAGTTGAGCTATCAGTTAAGCTTTCAGTTAAACTGATGTTCTGCAGTGTATTTAGACATCAGTCTAGTATTCAGTTGAGCTTTCTACTAAAACTTCTGAAAACTTATGGGAATTCCATCAGTTTTAGTCTCAGTTTTAGTTTTAGTTAAACGCTTTCATTTTTGCATTTAGTCATCGGTTTAACGGCTGATTTCTTCACATGAGTACTAGTACCCGGTCTAGCTAGACCTGGTACTAGCTCTGATACTCGGTACTAACGAGAACTTAGTACTTGTGTATTTCTTCACATTGCTAGTACCGAAGCTAAATTTATCAACCGTACTACGACTAATACGTCTAAAAACTGGTCTAGTACCCATTTTTGACTGAAATGTCATAACGGTGACATTATGCTCATTGGACGTCAAACATTTTGCAGGATGACTGATTTTTATTCATAAGAGCAAGTATTTCTTTTAATATTTTTGTTGCTTTCCTGTTGTAAAATAGTGTGTGTTTAGGGGTATCCAGTATTGGATAGCATATGATAGCGTATATGATTGGTTGTTTTTTTCTATTATTGCACATTATGGAACTGAACTAACCAATTCGGTGTTTGCAATTTAACATGAGTGCGGTAGGTTGCACTGATTGTTCGTGGAGACAATCAGTGCAACCTAAATAAATTTGTCCAAATGGCGTGTCATACATCATACTTTTGGCAGTGTGCGACATACACTAGCGGCTGGTACGCAAATGACGTCGGCAACCACTATTTACATCGAATCGATCCACTTGTCATGAATCGTAGAGGGATCTGATCAGCAATTGCTGCTCAGGCAATATCTAACGATTACTGGTAAAATCGTGAATAAAAACGATTACCGACTAAAACTGAATATAAATATATGTAAATAAAATATGTTAACCGTACTGCAATTCGTCCACGTTCGAACGTAAAAAAACGTTACTCTAGACAACTGATATCGCCGAAAAAATCCACATCGTTCTAAGTATTTACTGTATTCCATTGTAGCATAATATGATAGATGCGCCGCTCAGATCAACGAGTTGCCACCCCTTCTTCACCATTCACATTCTCAATGTCGTCATCGAAATTATTGAACCAATTATCCCTATCGAAAATGAAATCCATTTTCTAATCAACTTCATTAGACTTAAACCTACGATGTATTTACTTTTTGACAAAAATAGGCAAGAGCGAAAGCAATGAAATCGATCTAATTCAGGTACTAACGACGTTAGACTGCCGATTTTGAGGGTCAAGCTAATACCGAGTACTAACTAATACCGGTACCAAATTCAGCTTAGTACTTCGTGAAGAAATGACCTGATACCTAGGTATTTGAGTATAAACTTTTGGTCTAATACCGGTACTAGCGCTAGTACTTTGTGAAGAAATCGGCTGTAACAAGCTTAATTGATAACTCAACTAAAACTGAAACTGAAATGATAGTCTTAAATTCGGCTTTAGAAAATTTTAGTTTTTTGTCTAGACTTTCGGGGGGGGGCTTCAGCCCCTCAAGCCCCCCCCCTGGCTACGTGCCTGTTTACGTTTATGATATATTGGTTGCGTCAAATAAGAAAGACCAAATCATTAATCTGCGTGACAGACTGTTGGAAGATTTCGAGTTAAAGGATCTTGGTCTTGCAAAATATTGTCTTGGGCTGGAAATAAATCAACTTGAAGGAAAAATCGAGCTTTCACAGACTGGCTATATAGTCGGACTACTCAAGCAATACGGGATGGATAAATGTAATCCAGTGTCAACACCTTCTGAAGTCAACGTGCGCTTCGACGATACTGTGAATTGTGAATCACAGGAAAACTTTCCATATCGAGAGCTGATTGGTGCCCTCATGTATTTATCAGTGGCAACACGTCCGGATATTGCAAATACTGTTTCAAGGTTAGCACAATTTACGAGTAAACCGAATAAGGCGCATTGGCTTGCTGCAAAAAGAGTCTTAAGGTATCTAGCTGGGAGTGCACAGACTGGATTGGTGTACTCGAAGACCGATGAGCCGCTTTTTGGTTACACAGATGCTGACTGGGGCGGATGTACTGTTGACCGCCGTTCTTACACAGGGTACGTATTCTTACTTGGTGGCGCTGCAATATCGTGGAAATCGCAGAAGCAGCGCACTGTTGCCCTGTCGTCAACTGAGGCGGAATATGTAAGTTTAGCGGAGGCAGCGAAGGAGGCTATATATTTGCGTAGCATACTATGGGAGCTCGAGTTACGTGAGTGGGCTGATACAATCATTTTTGTTGACAACCGAGGAGCTCAATGTTTGGCCAATGATCCAGTTTTCCATGCTCGCACGAAACATATCGATATTAAGCACCATTTCATTCGCGAGTCGATAAGTTCTAAAAAGTTTGTACTGGAACATGTACCAACGGAACGAATGATTGCTGATGTGCTGACGAAGTCTTTACCCCGGGTAACACACGAACGATGCTTGGAAGGTATGGGTCTTAGAACGCGTGAGGACATTTCTTGTGACGTGAGGCTTGAGAGGGCGTGTTGAAAATCGTTCATCTAATTGGCAACCCACACGTCGTTTAGTACTTATGCTGAAATATTGGCAACGCTTTACTATTGACAAGCTGTTGTCACTTTGACATATGAAAAATGAATTATTTACCACATGTGTATAATAACCTAAAATATACCTTCACTTGGATTTATATTATTTTTATTTTTTTATCGTCATCTTGTAAGGCTATAATCAATTTTAATTTCTGAATAAAAAACTGCGTTTTATTTTCCCCTTAATATTAATAGAAGACTTGGTATTGAATTTTTAATTATCGGACTAATAACCATGAGGACAGAAATACTAGGCAAGCCACTCATTTATAAACCAATTTAATTCTGACAGTTGCAAGGTAAATGCAAATATTGATCCGGATTTTGAATATTTATATCCTTTACACTACAGTAACAAATTGATTGTGAAGTGACCTGATATCACAACTATTTCCAATGTTCATAATTCGAAGACAAGGACGTTTATTTATAAATCTGTATGACCAAAGCTATATACCTATTCAAGAAATAATCATATGAAACATGCAGATACACCCTCCCGCACTGTCAGTCCTGCCCATAGGAATTCGGATTACTGCAAAAAACGACAAAATGTCATACACCTCTAACGTAAGTGACACACTGGGACTACTGGGAGTGTTCCATGGGCTGCACCCTACACATTCCTCCAGCAGAAAAAAGAAAGGCGAAAACATTAACCACCAGAAACAGAAAAAAGGACGATTCTCCTGTAAAATAGGAGAGTCCTTCGCAAAATCACAAACGACACGTCGACGTCGCGTCGGCAAAATTTATTTTCTTTAATTTTCAGTGTTTGCAAATTTCCTCCTATTTCTCGGTGGATCCATCTTACAGACTGATGGTATCGGTATATGGCGTATGGACAACGATAATGGGGGGGCGTTGGTCGTGAAACTACTGTAATCACCGTCGAACACGCTCCATTCCGATGTTAATGGCACTCAAATCCACATACAAGTTCGGAATTGTTGTCGCCGGCCGTTGCGAAGTCGCCGCTGATACAATGAGGCAATGGCCCGTGATTGTCCCGGCCGCCTAAGACATGGCAATTAGCCTAAAAGGATATAATGAAATGATGTACGGCTATGCTGTTATATCATGATGCTATTGACCCATCCGCTGCTCGGCTAGAATCTGCACAGATAGGACATGGGACAACATTTGTCTGATGTTCAGTCGAACGGAACCTACTAATGTTCCAATTAATCAGTCGAGAAACGAGTGATTTTCGGTACCCTAGCCATCTATGAGTCTGGCCGCATCTCATAGAGTTTTGGATATATGGGGTCGCTGCGGGTATATGGGGGTTGAGAAAGAATGTTTCTCGGAACCGGAACCATGCCAATTTGCAAGTGTTGTCCGTATAATGTACACAATGTGTAACGCAACATAGTTCATGTTTATCATGGCCATTTGGGTCTGTTCATTGAGGAAGATGTAATGCGAGTTGCTCGAGCTCGAGCTGGTGAGGCGGCATTGGCCTTGTCCATCGTTTGGGGTTTTGTTAATAAAACATTCGGACGGTATGTGGTTTGGTGTATAGTTGACATATGTGCGTGTACTGCAGGTAGATAGGACGCAATGATTTAGTACGTGGTTGATAAAAATATGGGATGAGGTGACATGTAGCTATCTGAGTGGGATTGGGGGAGGTGTTTATTTGTTAGATTAGTTCGTATAAGCGAAATTTTTACCCCTGAGAGAAAGAGAGAGAGAGAGAACACAGCAGAGAGGGAGAAACTATCTTCGCCCTTCGGTGGCAATCACACTATCACAGTCAAATTGGGGAGCGACGTTGGGTAACGTATAACTAAAGGCGGCTAAAGGAGTGCGATGACTAGAGGAGGTTGTTTCCGTGTTGGTTGGTCCACTAGTTGGTTGTAAGCGTCATCTAAAAGCGCAACGCGCAAGATATTTTCCCCAAAGTTTATTCTATCTGAAAGAAGATACCTGTGGTGAATTTTCAAGAGCTAGTATTTTTAATCACGTATTATGTAAGAAACACTGTATCTTTTGCTGTGCTGAAGCACACTTTTAAAAGACTGCTCTGGTATCTTCGTTCCACAGAAGAACAATTTTTGATTTTTTTGGATTAAGTACCCTCCTCTAACATTTTCACAATGACCGCAATGAATCGAAACCTATGGTATGTGCTTTGATGTAATTGTTAGCTTTGTTCTAAGAGCGATTGACTTCCGCCAGTAAAAATACGCTATATACATATTTGTAAATGTACAAAAGACGTAGCCTTTGGGTAGCCTTTCGACAGCCAAAAATTGCATAGAAACAAAAAAGTCTCTCAAAGAAAATTTGGTAACATTTTTACCGCTCGCTTTCTACCATTCAAGTCGCTCATTGATTTATTAAACGATTTCGGTTGATTCGCACTTCGCTAATTCGACAGTAACATTATTCCATAAATTATTCTCTTATAGTTCTCACCTCTGGACGGAGTGTTTCAGTTGTTAGTCTGCTGGATTTGTCCCAAAAACTCACACAAATGAGAAGGTACGCCTGGGTTGCCTTTAAGGATCTGTTACGAAAACAATTTATTTAATTCACAAGTGGTACGCTATTTTTCTTCTTGCTATTTCCTTATATAGGAATTGGATAATAGTCACAAATAAGCCTGAATTAGACAGTCGAACAATGGTGCTTATGAGGAACATAAGGGATTTCTTTTAGTTTGTTCTTAGTTCGCATCATGTGCGATTTTTGATATACTGACTTAACAGCACGCAGTTTTCATTCTTACAAAAGACAACAGTCATTCCCTCTTTCCACTCGTTACAGGCTGATGGATCTCTCTGCCTATGTCTCAACAAGTAAATTTAAATAGCCGATATTGGGGGTGTAGAAGGCCAATTTAGAAGAATTACGCGTCCTACTCCAATCTGGAATCTTGCATTTTTGCAATAAATTTAGCCCACTGTTTTCCTTTTTCCATCGCGGATTTCTAGGTCGTTTTCCAGGCAAGGGGAATACAGTGATACGTCCTATTAAATCTAATATTTTACGCACTTAGTCCAAAAATGTCGAAGCTTGAATTCCTTGGAGGCATTTGGCGTTTAATTTAACATCAGTACCTGAATTAAATTCATTTTTAAATTGAATACAAAAATATTTCTATTACTGTTGTCCAAGGATTATTTTTACAAATTGCAAAATTTATTCCACCAACTAAAAAACAGAAAAAAAAAATAAATAAATCCCCAATCAGCATTTATAAACGCGTTTGCCATTTAGGATGCAAATGCAGCGGGAGTAAAAAAAATCTCGGAAATAAAAAAATAAACGCAATTTACTATCAGTCGACTGTGAAAATCGTTTCATGACATCCTATTATGAATGGATTTGGCCTCCATAATTCGTGCATAAAGTCGGACTTCATTGTTTAGCGGCTTCGCGTTTTATGTAGACCTTCCATAGGTGCGGTTCCCCATTCATTCTATTCAAAATTAGAATCAAATGGAACACCTTGTGCTTAACACATCTGCCGTTGGGTCCTGATTTGTTTGCCTCTTGGGTCCACAGAAAACGAACGACAAGCGACATCCTTTACGCGGCGTGGTCCCAAGTGGACCGTAATAAAATTTCAAGTAACACGCCTAAGTAAGGTTAAGTAGGACCTCTTAAATGAATGCTAGGTTCGCGATCCATAATTTATAGTTCAACCGAATCGAATCCCAAGCATTTCGTAGCCGGGTGCTGCTGTTGCTGTGCATTATACCACTTTGAATGCGACACGTGCTGCTTGCGCTTGCCTGACACCGGTGACACATGACTTTGTTGACACACACGGCAAATTGAGAAAGTCGCCTTGGGCAAAAGGACAACAACAACAACAACGACGTCGAATGACGACGGTCGTGCTCTTCAACTCAAGGATTAAGTTACATAAATAACAGAACGAAGGAAATTTATATTCCTTAAGGTTCCTGAAAATTATCCTCCAAAGCGGATATTTACCATACCAACCGGCTACGTACAACTAGTAACAGTGTGCTGGCTAATGACATATTAACATCCCACTTCCGAGCGAGTGCACCAGGATGTTGAGTCAAGGTGCACTCGACACACTAAAGTGTTGAGTCGTTCGAGGATAATGCAATTAGTTGGGACCCCTAACCGTGATAAAGAAGGACTCGTTGGTTTGGAAGAAGGAAAAATTCAATTCTTGATTGTCCTGTTTGGTGGTGGTGGTTGTTCTTGTTGTCGCACTAAGTTGATTAAATATGATTTTTTTCCAAGGTGATTGTGTGATATTTTCGGTTATGGTTATGGTTTCCTGAGCAAATCGGATATCAACAGAAAGAATGGGGAAATGAAAGTTGTGTGTACCCGGAAACATTTACAGGTTTGGATGATTGCGAAATATCGCCATATCGGATGTCACAGTTTTTGCGAAACGTTTTTAAATATGCGAAGAATATCGAATCTACACTCTGTAGGATTTACTCGTGGATTTAGAAAAGTATGACTACATGCAATCAGGAAAACACAGTTCAAAAGAACATTTTTTGAAAGAGAATTTGGTATACAAAAATTGTATCTACTCTGTTTGTTAGACTAAATACGTAGTTGTGGATTTAAGGCGAGCTTTATGTTGGCTTAAAGGAAGTGTGCTTAGGGAATTATTTTATTACTTAGGTATAGTTATAGTACATATTAGCAACCTCCTATTTGTTAAAGGACAACACTTACAAAGTTCAGGAGTCTTAATTTTTCAATTTGCAGTGCTGTCACTTAGATTAAGTGGTAGATTCGAAGTTTGTCTGCATTGAATATTTAAAATATAATCAAATTTTAAATCACAATCATAGCAAGTAGTTACATGGCAAATTATATGTAAAAACACCACAGAAATCGACTTGTGACCGTGGAACAATTATTGCGAACCAACTTTAAATTGAAACAATTTTATTCACTTTTTGCTTACGGTTACGTTCCTCTACCTAATTTTATCCAGCAGTGTATGAAGCATAAATTTGTCGCATATTCGTCTTTACCACCAGGACCCCCAAACAACACATACACAAATTATGCATATCGACATAATATCGTTTCCTAATTCGCATATTATACTTCGCCTAAATGTTCGCATTTCATTTGATTCGCTGATTTGTAATTCATGCATTGACATTCTCGCCGACATTATGGATTTTATATGACACATGTACCCTATGAGATTCTCAGATGAACTCGCCGGCGAACATAATCCTCTTCCGCGGAACTCGAAGCGAAAGAAATGCGTATTGCCTGTTTTGCTGCGATGTGAAGCTAAGGAATGAAATATTAATGACAACGGAAATGAAAAAAAATAATCAATTTAAAATGCGTCCTGCTTTAATTTTTTTTACTGAAATTTGAAAACATGGAGAGGAAATATGTTTAACAATACAATGATAAATTTATTTCCAACTAAATGCTTTGAAAAAATATATATAAATTGTGGTAGATCTATCTAGACTTGATTGTGGTACATAGAAGGACAAAGGCAATTGAAAAGCTCTGCAAAATGCCCTGTATGTAGGTACCTAATACAGGGTGACTTTGACATGAACTTCAATAGGCGTATACAAAACTCCAGCCCTTAAGCTACGATTACACGGCCATTTTTTTGAGTCATTTAAATGGCGCTGTGACGTCAGGAAAAAATGTCGCAGTAGAGCGACTTTTAAGCTACGATTCGTCATTGAAAAAATGGCGATCACACGTAATGACTATCATCGTCATTTGTGTCCAAAAATCAAATGACGGACACTGCGAGTCATTTAGAATTTTGCGTTGGGATGCCATTTAAATGACGCAATAGCCAAAAAGTTTAGTCGTTTGTCCAAGGCGTCATTGAAGAGCGATCACACGGCCATTTAAATGACACTGAATACATGTCATTTGGTCAGACATTTTTCTTGTCATTTAAATGACGCCGAAAATGTTATCCCAAAAATGGCGATCACACAGAACGACATTTAAATGACTGCTTTGTGACGCGATTTTAGTCAGAAAGATTTAGGTATAATGCTTCTACCAATCTAATAAGATGGGCGAATCATTGTGGATTGGTCTCCAACCCTCACAAAACTGAATTCGTGCTTTTCTTCAGAAAATACAAAACCCCACTCATTGACTCTCTATCTGGTCAATGGCACAACCTTGACATTTCCCAATGAATATAACTAAATATTTGGGCCTTATTTTAAAGAGAAAGATAAGCTGAGAGTCTAACATGCAGAAAGTTATTAAAAGGGGCTACAAACCTGTGTCATACTTAACGGTTAAACGTTTCAGTAAATAACCTTAAGAAACGTTTATGTTTCACACATCAGTGAAGCACTTTGAGCTTCCTTCAGCTGCATTTGTCATTCTGTTTCAACTAACACCTACAACCATTGACAATTTTAGAAGGCAACCGGCATACTCTGATGGAGAAGTTTAAAGTGTTCGGATGGATGATGGATGATGAATTGATAAAATTCACAGCTGGATCAAAAACTGTTGACGGGGTTGGCGGGGGTATCTTCTATGGTAGACTAAACCTCAGTCTCCCCTTCCGATAGCTAACAATTTTTCGGAATTAGTCTCTATAAACGGTAGCTACAGTCCAGACTGTCCTTGTGTAAAATGGCGGAATGGTTCAATTTTAATAATAAAATAATGAAAACCTTTTAAACTACCAAATATCGAACTACACTATCAGCTAAAGTTGTGATTTAGGTAATCCTATCAATACTAGCAAACTCATGCTGAAGTTGAATGCTATATCCTGAAAAATCATTCCTTAGGAGGGCAAGTGGCACAATGTGCAGCTACAAAAAAGTTATGACTCCTTAAAGTCAAAATTTTGAAAATTTGCTATTACATTTTTTTACTTAAAATGATTTTTCCTCAAAATTTTTACTTTATAAATTTTCATTTTTTTTTATGAAATTTTTATCCTAGAGAAATTTTCTAAAAATTATGTTAAGCAACTTTTGAGCTTCTCAATTCAGCCGTTCGGACTCGGCATAAAATTGTCGGTCCCCCTCATTCGTTCCAAAAATAGAAACTCACACAAAACGAATGGTTGTGAGAAGCTAGGCCTTGGGTGTCACCCGCCTGTTGCGCCACCTATTTATTTTTTTTTTTTTAACTTTTGAGTTTAAGGAGCCATACATTTTTTGTACCCGAAGTGCTTAGGCCTTGTATGCGCTACTAAATTGTCTTTTCAAAATGTACAAAACAACGTTTGTGCCTATAATAGTTTAGAAGTTATAGCGTATAACAAGGTCACCTACATTGATGGGCTTTAACGGGAAATACGATGAAAATAGAGCCCCCTGCCATACAATTTTTTTGTTCGGCAAAACTTCAGGAATCACCCCTTAAAGGATTATACTTCTTAACTGGGACACCCGTAGGCAAGCTGCATGGACTAGGCTTTCTACTAAAACAATTTAAAAGAATCTAAAAAAAAAAACAGTCTTTTACCCTAAAAGCTCAAACGCGTAAGGAAATCAATTTTCCTAGATTCATGTGGTATCACAAAGGACCTAGCTTCTCACAACCATTCGTTGGTGTGAGTTTTTTTTTTCGGACGAATGCAAGGGACCTACAATTGAGAATGTTTGAATTGAGAAGCTTTTTTCAGAACAGTTTTACTCTCGGATGTTTGTCAGATGTTGAAGCACGATAAATAAATACACAAGAAGTCTACACTTGCTAAAAGAAAAAATTCCCTAAAACACTCTGCGTCTTCTTCAGAAATACATTATAAACGCTGTAATGCTCACAACAACACGTAAAGTAATAAATCCTTTTGGCAATCCAGTCGATATACCACCCACATTAATTTAATTCTCAGTCCTCTCTCAATAGTTTATATTTTTGTTAACATAAAAACCCCCCTCGACATGATCATTCAGTTGTACTTTCCGCTTGGTAAATTAAATTTAATTTTTTTTGTAAATAAAGCAGCAACTCTATAAATCAGTTTCTCCTTATAACGAACCAAAATTTAAAAAACAAATAAAACGAATTAAACAAATAAGCACAATCGAATCTGTCGAATTCACATGAATGAAATATTTGGGGGGTATATATCAGGATTGAGTAACGTTCTTGTTTACAACGTTTTTTTCACGCAAAACATGTGGACCATTAAAAACACCCGCGTTGCATCTATGGCAACAAATGAAAATTAATTTTTTTTTTTAATGAACTCAGCCAGGAACTTTTAAATCGAGAGGTGCGAAGTGGCATAAGTTGTTAATTATTGGATATCCGATGAAAGGGAGATGGGAGTTGTTTTCCGCTCAATTCAAGAATCAGTATTAAATATTTAAAAAGAAAAACTACGCATTGCTGGAGGTTGGGAAAAATAAAATGAGTGGACCGTGATTTACGACAAAACACAACCGATTCGGATGTGAAGGCATTTCAGGGTTTATTTTACGATTCCGAATAAAAAATTCCAAATCTGTTATAAGGTAGCTCTGTCAAAAATCAGATCAAGTATATGTGCTTAAAAGCGGATATTGAACATGTTCAATTGTATAAACATGAGAGGGTATTTATTGCTTGCTTGTGGTTTTGATTGATATTTGGACACAAGGTTACATCAAGACAACAAGACGATTTTAAATTTGTACCCCATAAAAATAGTGTAGGATAGTGTTGTCCATTGCGCACAGGATGTGCGGCGCAGCTAATGTGAAAATAATGTCACAACTGAATATTTCGATAATGAGGTGGTTGGTAGTAAGGATGAATGAATTTTGAAAGATTTCGAAAGCTGAAAGTATGAATAATGATGGAGCAAATTGCAGCCAGTTTAGTGCTATACAGACGCCCCAGAAAACACTAAAACGGAAGTAGGTTAGGTTAGGTTTGAGGGAAGTGCACAGCTTTAAAAGTGCTGTGCTACCACGGGGGCCTTTTGGTCCATTGTGATCCCTTGGTTTTTGGTCGTGGATAAAAATTTTCATTTTATTAGACAACATAAAAAACATGCATAAACACTTTACCTGGTTTCTTGGAGTTGTTCCTTGGCGGGGTTGGTCTATACTAAGTAAACCATCCCGTACTTTTAACAAACCTGATTGTGTTCGTCAGTGGTACCTGCACTATGTCCTCTAGGTCTCCGAAAAGTCTGTCTCCCATGTATCGGAGTCGACTGGTTTGGAGGTTTGGGCATTCGCAGAGCAGGTGCTTGATGGTCTCCGTTTCTTCTATGTCTTGACAGCTCCTGCAGTAGTCTGGTGAGTTAATGCCCAGTATTGTGGCCATGGTACCAATGGTACAGTGGCCTGTCAGTACACCTGTTAAGATTCGAATATCTCGTTTATTCATTTTCAGAATACATCTTGTTCTTTTTTCGTCGATTCTTGGCCAAAGGATACGGGATATAACACAGTCGTGTCTGTTAGACCCAGGTGGTGTTAACTTTTTCCCTTGATTTTTGGTTAATATTTATTTTTGCTACACTAATTGGGATGTCTATTGATGCAATGATATTTACTGCATCAAGCTCCGACTCAGTTCTTGCTAGCTCGTCTGCTTTTTCATTTCCATCAATGTCACTATCAACCACATCAACGAACAGGCAGCATTTTAGCAGATCGCTTATCCTTTAACTACTCGATATCCTATGCAGTCAGCAGCATAAAGTGGTGAATACCATTGATATGGTCAACACAGCAACTGATCTGTTAAATTTCATCTGAACATTTTTCTAGTGGCATGAAGAGTGCCTTACGAAACACCTCGACTTCCAACCGACGGACGTTTTAAAAAGAGACGAAGGTGGCCAGTACAAGCAAAAGGGGGAAAGAGCATAGCCTTTACAGAGTAAGAAAAAGAGCACAAAAAGCACGCGATCTAGGATAAAAAATAAAGTACTGCTTCTGTAGCAGACAGGGCTCCGCAGCGTCCATGGTCTATTGTCCCATTTTAAACGAACCCCTCATGCTGACGTATACTACTCACACAAACAAAAGACAGTAACATCTACGACATAATTTCATTCAAGTCAATTCTGGATACAAAACTTACTACTTAAAACACCAACATTTCGAAGGCCGTTGGTGTCATTACCGGCCACTGAATTTTAGGCAGACATGAGCAGAGAATGTATCTATCTAACATCGACTTGTGAAGTTGCCATATGCCCTTACTTACTTAAATTAAGAAGGCCTATAAAACTGTTGTTCCAACATTCTCATTGATCTCCGTAATAACAGCACATTTAACATATTTAGCTTTATTAGAAAGAAGCAAGTGGATTGCACAAGTGTCAGCAAAAATATCCTTCCTCTCGACTCCAGTCAAAGTTACTACAAACCATTGATTCTAGGTCACAGTACTCACAGAGCAAGAAATGTCCAGGAGTATATGTCTGATCAAGGTTTAACTCGATTCACAAAAAAGACAACCCTCTGTGGCAACTCTAGAGACATCATTAACATTACATTGTAGTGCCTACTTTATATGAACAAGTGATACTATTTGTCAGTTTTTGTCAACTTTTTGACACTAGCAAGTGCGGTTTCAAGCCCGATACGTTCAAAACTGAGAAAGTATTAACACAGATCCTGAAAGAAAATTCAGAAAGTTCAGATTCAAGTTCAAAAACATTTTATTGATTTTAAGGGCACATATACGACAGCATCTAAAGAGGCAATCTATATAGAACCATGTCTACTTCAAGCATCCCTATCAAATACTTTTCGTTGTGCAGAATAACGATGGAGAATTCTCGCTGCTCTCTTCATGTCAAAAAATTATTTAGGTATATGACTTTTTCAACATCATGATTGGAGAAACTTGCAATCCATCATCAGACCTTAGCAGGCTGTTACTGAAAAATGTAGCCGTTAGCTAGTAAAACCCAATCAATCAGTTTGCCTTTCCCACCGGAACCTACAATTTCAAGGACACTCTCTATAACTTGTGGAGTATCTACATTAAAAAAAATATATCTAGATTTCGTATTCGTTTTAAAAAAAACAGACGAATTACAATTCGCCCAAACCACCAATAAATTTATTCCCCGGAAGACCAATTCCATGCGCAATACAATCGGATGTGCCGCACCAATAATTCATCAGTGCGCACTAAAAAACACAAACCTGTCATAACTCACATCGAATAACTTTTCTCAACAACTCGTGCAATTTAAATGAATATTCACCGCCTGCATTCGCGATACATAAATCCAAAGAATTGAAAAGAAACGCTCATCCAGAGCATGCCAACTAATTCCAGTTGATTAGTTTCGAAAATCCTTTTTCAATTAAGCCAACGAATTTAGTCGTTGCAATCTGTCCCATATTTCATGTTCTTAAATTGCTTTTTATTTCCATGGCGATAGCAATGCTCATATTCAACTCAGTACCACCTCAAATGGAAATGAATGCGAAAAGCTCCCAACAAGGACGACACAGCAAATGCCATAATGCACAACTTTTTCAGTGCGGTCTCGCTGAATATTATTTGAATTTATCGCTCCCACTCCGAGCCAAAAATTCATTATGACCGCAATCTGCACGGGCACACCAAAAAAACTGAACACGACAAGAGCAACTTGAAAAGTCCTTGTTGTTTCACACCCGTCAACCAGCAGCTAACCTCAATCCGAGCTCATTTGAAATTCAATGGAACCGTATGTAGCTAATAAGTCAATTACAGCCACGAACTATTGATTTCCTGTCATCGGATCCAATCAATTTGCCACACATTCACATACGTTAGAACATGGCAAACATTTCAATTAAGGACCAGGACATTCAGTAAATACCGACCACCTTACATATTAATAGAAATCGTGTCCCGGTGACGGTATTGTGACAGGGTAATGACATTGTCACCTAACCCCATGGCATGCATATGCTATACACAACGGACGACATGATAAATCGACTAGTGTCCCTATAGTCTATACCTCTTCCTCTCGATCGGATGACAGGGACGATGACGACAAATTCCCAGTTAATTAATTAATTTTAAGCCAGTTCCGATCTCTGATAAATTACTAAAGCAATTTCGGAATACTTGGCCTTTAGATGGTCTTTGGTCACCTCTCGCTCTCACCCACACCCCCACACACACACAGATGGAGTGCATCATGAAAAATAGCATACAATTAGAGCGGCGTGTCAACCCGACCACAAAACCAGGGAAGAGGATGCCGATGCTCTATGACTACGGAGGAAGTTTGAATTTTTAATCAACGGCGACCAAGTGCCATGACGGAGCTATAATTGAGATTTACTTGGGCAACACACATCTGGGAGTTATCAGGATCAGCAGGATAGCAAAAAAATAACAGAAATCCTTTAACCCGAATCCGACGGACTTCATCGTTGTAGCTCTGCCTTGGCCAGATGTGTGTACACCTTGCCTCTGCATTCATTCATTCATATTCATCGTCGTCGTCGTCGTCTTCGTTTCGTTTGCGTTGTGTTCTAAATTTTGAGGTTAGGTAGCCAAGCATTTGCATAGAGAGGTCGAAATGTCAGCTGTGCATAGTCTGTGTGGTGCGGATTGGGTCATTCGAAAGAAGAGGGTTTTTTGTTTATGCCTCCTGCCTGAGACACTTGAAACCAGAGTATATCCATTAATGAGTAGGGACACTCTCTCTACATATGCATTTCGTACTACTACAAAGCAAAATGCAGAAAAAATCTTACAATAAGTGGAAGCAGATCGAAAGAATATTTGTTACCTGCATACAACGAATGCATGAGAAGAAACGGGTACACAACACATTTTACCTGTACCACTACATGTGGCTTGCTGTGTACGACGAACGATTGTGGGTTTTTTCATAAAGCATTTTTAAAGGCGGTAAACTCGGACTTCGATGTGTGTACCTACTCACTTTATGCAGTGTGACCTGCTTTGCTTTTTGGAAAATGGTTTCATGCTTCGTTTTTATGATTATTTGTTCCACGAATTACAACTAATTCTGAACTCCTACCATTAATATTTCAATCTAAAATATGAAAATAAATGTTTCTTCTTTGTTCTGACTTCGCTTAAAATAATGCAATCCGATATTGGGCCTAGTAGCAATAGAAATGATTTCATTCCATAATTGCTATTTTTTATAATAACTGGTCACACTGGTTCTGCAGTGACAATGGGGTAGGTTTTTTCATAATGCGTTTTTAAAGGCGGTAAACTCGAGTGCTTATCAGTTGTGCGAAAGAAGTGAAATAAACACAATACAGGGTGACCCGTGATAGTTTTCGGTGCGAACAAACTACAGTGCAATTGTTTTTGGATTAAATAAAAAATGGGAAAACATATTTTCAAGTGTTTAGCCTGCGCGGTCGGGAACAAAAAGAAAATGCAGATGTAAAATATTTTTATGTGCCGATAATGGAGAGCATTAAGTTTAACTTTATTGGTTTTTTAGTGATAACTCCTGAAACTATCCCTTTTCTGACTCCTTTTTTGTAGGTGTAATTTTTCATTACAATTTTCTTACGCGCTGTTTATTTTGCTTTTGTTTTGCTTGAACACATTTAAAATACATATCTACGCCTTTTGGTTTTAAATTGAATAGTATTGCTTGTGGTCGAAATGTGTCCTAAGTTATATTAATCTTTAATTCATATAAATTTAAAGACCCCAACAAATTCAGAAGACCTTTTTTGGAAAATTAAGATCAAATCAATTTTTTATGAAATGCATTTTTTAAGTATTGCTTTTTTCGATAAGTCTGCCAATAGGCGTATTTTTTTGGGAAGTGAGTATAACAAAACCAAAAGTAAGTATACATACAAGTATTGCATGTAAAAGTAAAAGTGAGCTAGCTGTAGATTCTCAAAAAAATACGCCTAATATAACTAAAAGGATGGCAGCAGATTATAAATAGTCTTATTGGTATTTCAATTGACTTAATTGCCATTTTAAAGCAACCGAGGAAGAAATAATAAGTTGCTGACTCCATTTCAATTCATTTGTGAATTTAAAAGATCTTTTTCAGCAAAGTAGCTACATGGAAATAATAGCCAACTGAAAATTTAGAGTTTTCCGGCGTTGAAATAAACGCTTTTAAAACCGAATCTGACTATAAAACTGCTGATTTCAGTAGTGAAAATGCGTTTTATTATAGGCGTATTTTTTTGAGAATCTATAGCTAGCTCACTTTTACTTTTACATACAAAAGTTTTATACTCACTTTTGGTCTTACATACAAAATTATTATACTCACTTTTGTTTTTGTTATACTCACTTCCCAAAAAAATACGCCATATTTTGCATGCTATATTAAAAAAAAACGTCAAAAAAGCAAGTGTGAGTTGCAACTAAGTGCGCAACATAGTGTTTCCTCCATATTTACAGATTTTTAAGGAAGATGAAAGTGCGCATTTAACACGTTCGCCTAAAGAATTTTTAGATGCATTAGAAAGTTTATAGCAAAATAAAAAAAAAATTCTTGAAATGAAAATGTATTACCTACATATTAAAGAATAAATGTGATTGATTACTGGCCGTAAAAATCAAAACAGAGAATTTCTTATAAAATTATATATAGGCTCGTGTTTAAAAGGATGACTTTATCAAAAAATTAATAGAATAATCAAAAAAACCAACAACAAGAATAAATATCTTAGCGTAACATACATGTAATTATAATTTTGTATTTAATAAAAATGTATGACAAGTTAAAAATGTTCCCTTTTTTTAACGGAGCACCCTGTGCCATTTTCCGAAAGAATACTCCTCCTCTTTTTTCCCTCTCTCACTACCCACTTTATATATCCGTCTATTTCTCATTTCTGTGTGACACAGTAATACTTGCTGATAAGGAAATTGTCGAGAGTGTCCCTACTCATTATAATGGATATACTCTGCTTGAAACCAAGGAATATCCAAGTGTGCTGAGGAATTCCTTTCGATTGGAGTTCCTTTCAGGTTTTGCTTCTTTTGGTGACCGACCGACCCCTCATAGTAATTTGATGCCTTTCGTGATGGAATTGTCGTGTGCCACCGGGTGTTAGGTCTCATGTTGTTTTGTCCCTAATCCTCGTCTAATTTTCTCGTGTCGAAGAAATGCTTTTGGTTCTGGAGCAGCAGCAGCGGAAGATATGAACTGATGGGCTATTTGTCGTCGCGACGGCTGAATATTGAAATTGAAAGGGATGTCATTTTCAATTAGAACGAGACATTTGAGAAGACTGATGTGCGGAGGTGTAAAAAGCAACAGATGGACCGGCAGCGATGGCATGTTTGCGTTGGTGGTATTTTTGCATTCCAACCAAATTGAAGGCGGTTGAATGTGAAATGATTTGGTATGCGTCAGCCAAGATTGTGCATTTAAATAAAGGGCGAAAGTCACTTAAGGACTTGGCTTTGGCGACGTCGACAAGACACATTGGGAAAGGCGAACCTAACATATAGTCTTTTACTTAAATGGTTGCACTCTAAATACGTCTCCGTGAAACAATCTCACATTTGCTTATTCCGTAGCAAAAGGTATGCTTTGGAAAAGTAATGGCCTTAGATTGTCATTTTGGCTAAAAGCGCGAGGAAGCTATTTGATCCTTAAGCAATAGCCTATGGTTGGCCGATTTAGGCAGACAACTTTTTTCCAATTTGTTAACCTTTAACTTAATGTCAAAGATGAAGATATATGTAGAGGCTGCATAGACGACGACGTCCATGAGGACATACAGCTCACTTTCTCTGCCATTTTTAAGGAAATAGGAATGGCTGGACGGCGTCGGGTTAATAACAGAAAGAAGGGACATTAAACCATCTCATCATGGTTGATGTCATCGTCGGGAGAAGGTGAACATTTTAGAAAATTCCGAAACAATTTTTAAATATTTTCCATTTTCTATCAAAGTGTTTTGTTTCAAATCAAACGACTCGTAGTTTTTAAAATGTTTAAAGGGCCGCCAACGGAATGGTGTTTTTTGTTCATTAATGTTTACAACCCCCTTGGGGTTTGTCACTCTTTGACGGGCTATTGAGTTAATAGCAAAATCTCCTGAAATACTTGTCCAATTATTTCCCATTCTCTATCATCAAGTGAAAATCCTCATGGGGCTTTGATAAGTTATGTAAATTATGGACCATAAGAATAGTAGGCACTTACTTTTAACATTTGACTTTACAAAAAGGTCGTCGAGGGGGTATCTAAAACAAGGCAATGTGCAAATTGAAGCCCTGCCTGGTCATACCAACAAATTGCCTTTTAAAGACGTCTTCACCACTGTTGGATTTGTGACGCTTCTATTAGCGGACTGAGGTATAAGTTGTGATGATAAACTTTTACCGAGAAAAAGATCGGTATAAGGCTCGAAACACACATGCAACACACGCATTTCAATGTGAATGCGCGCATATGTCAGGCCTTAGGCTCGATACACACATACGATTTCAATCGCGCGACTATTTAGTCGCTCGCTGCGACTGAAAATCGCATATGCGCGCCTAGCCTTAGCCGGAAAGTTGAATATCGTGATCCTGGCAATTAAAACCACTAAAACAAATATAATTAGACTTTGTATTATAAAAAGTTTGAACTGAGACTCTTGGGAATAATGCCTCGAGCTTGGATGAACCAGAATGCAGTCAGCTAAGTCTATGAGTCCAGCAGATGCAAAAACTCATAACCAGCGTTCGGACTTGAGAAATTCATTTGTGCAGTCGATTTTTCAAAAAACAGCAGTAAATCCAATTTTTGCGCAGTCGATTTTTTGTTTGTATTAGAAACCTACATTTCATGTACATATTTAACAAAAAATTTATTAGTTTTTTATAAATTGATCTGTTTGAATCTTTATTGGTCTTTATTGATCACGAGAGCAGTTTTTATAGCGTTTTCGACTGAGCTCTTCAGATTCTTCCCTCAGATTTCGAATTTTGCTTTTGCAATCGAATTCTGTTCACTGATTAAATGTTAAATTTAATTACTCGAAATGTGTCTTTTAATTGATTTATGATGCTCTCGATTCCAAAAAAGATTCATTTTTTGTGTCAATCGAACAAAACAGTCACCTACTAGAGCAAAAAAAAAGTGATCTTTAGGTAGATACTGAATAATTAGTTGTTGACATATCTACTCGTATAAGGAAGTAGGTAACCGACAAATCTAGTCGGTGGCCGTGTTCAGTATACTTAGAGCCTAGATTCGCAGATGAAAATTTCTTATTGAAGGACTAACTGATTAAAATTTCAGACATTTTCAGATAATTCAAAATCGAAAGAAGGGAGGCCTCGAGAGATCGGCAAACTTTTTAACCAACAACAAAATGCATTATGGTTGTCAACCTTTCAGTGTTATTCAATAAAATTTGGTGGCCAAGTGCTTATCGATCAGTGCAGCTTCATTTTCCCGGAAAACAATTAAAAGCGTTCCGAAAGAGGAATACCTATATACGGAGAATCGACTTTCGGATTTCAACTGTTCAAACAAATCACTTAAGGAATCTTATGATGAGTATGGAGTGGTACAGTTCGAAATAGCTGTAGTTTCAATCGAAGTATTTAATAAATAGTTGTTGTTCTTTGAAACAGCACATCACAATTACATAAAGTTCCCTGCCCTATTGGCTGACACTGCGACCTAAAAAGTATATGTTAATTTCCAAACTAAAAAAATCAAATTACTTCTCTGAAAATGTGCAATAGATTGAGGCGTGGGCGCAGTAGATTAATTTTGTTTAAGAAAAGAACAGCAGATCTACTGCAATTGCAGTAAAGCCCGAACCCTGCAACGTTCACTCGAAATCTATGTAAACGTTCATAAAATTGTGTCAGCCGAAATAGGTAACACGTTTGCAACGCGCAAAAACTATAAGCGTGATAAGTGAAGATGAATTATAGGTACTAGCCCGAGAAACAAATAGCCCAGGACGGTTCTGTAGCCATTGGGGTAATCTATGTCGCCAGGCACCGAAGGTAATGGCGCCTAGGCGCACAAGAAAGCTGTTTCATTCCATTGTCAACTCCATCCACATCATTTTACTAAGTAGGAGTGATGCAACGTTTTTATTTTTATATATGTCACTCCCGATGTTATGCAATTATTAGTGGTGAACACCAGCAGTCATATTTTCTGGAAAATTTATTCAACTGATGAGACTAATAAAAAAAATGAAATACCTTCCTGATCAAGCTGACTGGAATCCATTTTTATTTTTTAATTGAAATTTGAGAATCCTAGCGTGGTTTGACAACACGACTGTCAACACACCAAAGTTATAAAGCCATGAAGCATGCGACGCATCATTGTTGAGGCCATATAACAAAACCGCTAGGTGAACGGAGTGGTAATGGTCAGCAGAACAACAGCATTTTATCGAGTTAAAGCATTTCCGCACGTACTTACCGCGAAATAAATGATTTTGCAATTCTCGCATTATGTGGTTTATGCAAAATGCATGTCCTGTGATAATTACAACGGTAATTTATCCATTTGCCGTGGTATTTCCTTTTTGTTTAACTTGTTTTAAATAATTAAATTTGCCAAGTCACCTATGGGGATTGGTTTGTATATGCGGATGCATATAATGCTCTGCCATTATTGCCACTCCACCTACTACTTTCATGTAGGTATAGTACTTTCATGTAGGTATAGGTACTATGAAGGTCCATGCAAATCTCTAATGAATTGAACAGCTCATTTTGTTGAAACGAGTCCACCGGGGGCAAATGAATCAAACGGGGTCGATGTAACTCGTTGCGGCCACTTTAGAGCAATATAGGGTCATGTCCTTTTAGTCCATGTGGAATTCACTGATTGCAACAGACCCATTCCGACAGGCATGGGAGTTAGATAGGGCAGCGTATTTATATCAGTCGACTGCTGGGATTTGGTAGCGGAAATTGTTCCCACGCGGATGAACTCGTATTGGGTGTTTAATCGGGGATATTTATATGCATTATAGGCGGCAGGTCAAATAGCTAGTTCGGAAACGCCTAAATACGATAATACATCAGTGCGAAGTCATGAATTATAAGTGGATTCGGGCGAAGTAACACTGATAAACATTGTGTGGTGGGCTTAAGTGGTGCATAGGGTAGGTATTTTGGCTCACATAGAAATATTGGAAGAAATTTGACAGCCTTTAACTGGGGTTCACTATCACTAGATGATATCCAATTTCCTTGAAGTACAAATTGTCCTGCGTTGGTATTAAATGCACCAAAAGCTGTTCTTCAAAGAGCTCCGATCTATGCCAGCTTTCATAAATGTTTTCCCGGCATTGACGTAATACTGCCTCATCCTACGCCACATAAATCCATATCAACTGTTTCCGGTATCGAATTAGGTGAACTACCTCCACACTTGATTCTGCGAAACGTAAAATCCACAGCGACAAACGAGTTCTGCTGCATATAATATTCATTGAACAAAACTTAAAGCCGCTCTGTGACATTAGACGTAATTGGCAGAGTGGGCATTGGCACTCTCTATCCCGTGTGTAGGAACCACAAT
This sequence comes from Cheilosia soror, assembly GCA_949372485.1. Lineage (NCBI taxonomy): Eukaryota > Metazoa > Arthropoda > Insecta > Diptera > Syrphidae > Cheilosia > Cheilosia soror. Next base: position 5,367,612 of record OX443561.1, read on the forward strand.
GGAGCCTATGTCGACGACCACACTCTCCTTCGCATTAAAAAGGTAACCTCAGGTACGAAACTGCGACTCCTCCAAGCCGCGTGCCCCGCAACGCAACCAAGTCCCCACAGCAAATCTATGATTTCATGAATGAACCAACGTGTGAGTCACTGCGTTACCGTCGTCGCCACGCCACCGCAAATTACTCGCACTCACTACTCCGCCAACATGTGCACGCGCCCGTTCGGGCCCTAATCTAATTGAACGATCCCGAGTCTGCAATAAACCAAAACAAACCGCGCAACGCGCACAGACCAGCCAAACGTCAAAGAGCAAACGACACAAACGCCAACAAAACGAGCAAAACCTGGTGCAGGAAAATAAAAACGCTGTGCAACACACTTGGTGTGATTTACTCGACAACAGTCCACTGGAGTGGAGTATGGGGTATACCTTACCTACTCTGGCGACACTGGCTGATGTGGCTCCCAGTTTCATGAATGAACATACTGAACGCCGCGCTGCACCCGCGATTTGTCGTCGTCGCGTTGGATACTTAATGACAGCGTCTGCGGCAGACGGCTTCATAGTTATTAATTATGTTTCCTTCGTGCACCCGTATATGCGCGCATAAAGCGGGAACCACGCTCCAAACCTATGCGACATATAGCACAGCGCACAACACACGTGATGACTGACGTGGTTCCGCAGGGATGACGACGGCGAGAATGCATCTGCTGTAGGCAGAGGAACTCTTGTGGCCTGTGTGTATATATGCGGTTGTGGGTTCCATTTTAGCCGGTTTCCGGACGGAATCATCGACTGATATGTCAGGTAAAACGGAAGAAGGCGTACGCGCCGGAGACAATCGGATGAGATTTTAATGAGTTGGGGGGGTTTGGTTGGACTTTTTCGTACTTGTTAGGTGCGGGCACGTTTCGAGAGGCCTGCAGGCCGGTTATTTTTAGCTTTCGTCATCGGATGACTAATGACGTGACAACTCTGCGCTTGTGGCTTTCATATGCATTCAGCATTACGATTGCCGATCGGATCGGATACAGGAAATCACAAACGGTTTAGGTGGCATGCTGTCTCACGTTTTAGGAGGCCCAAAGCTCATGCCCATCAGGTATTCGTATTGTCAACCCACTATAAATGGGGTGCATGTACTCGTGGTGCATTTGACTATCAAGAGGTCACATTTGCATTCTGTCTACATAAACGTATCGTAATGTTCCGGTGAATTTAGACTCGAAGATTCATTAACAATGATTTCATGGTAATTTCTTGGAAATCATTATCTACCAATCCTGATTCCAAGGACAAAACGCAAAATATTTACGTCTCCGAAGCTATCCATTCTTTAAAGATAATTTCTTGGATAATATTTTTTCCAGAAAATAATTTATGAAACTGTTTACTGGAATGTGAGCCTCCTAACATTTGTGCACAAAAACCCCGCAGGTGGTTCAATCACATTCGCATTTCGCAACGTAAAACGCAATCAATCCTTAAATTGACATAAAGTGCACAGCAAGGGGCTAAGTGTACACCAGATATTGAGAGCCTTCATTTGACAGACGAAGTTAATCTTGATATATTCGTAGAATGACAGCTTAAGTTTAAACAAATGTGATGAGTATTGTTTTTACTGTGAAGCGTCTTTTGCCCCGCAGAAGTGTAACCGACCTATAATGTTACGTTGACTTCCGTCAGGGGTGTGTGATGCCTCGTTTTCTTTTAATTACTGATAGACTTGATGAGCTTGGTGTTATAGCGCAGTCTTGGCAGAGAGTGTTTGGAATTGGGAATCATTTAGTTTTCGCTGATGATTTCGTCGTCCTTGGATCTTCATAGACTGTACACCAGTTTTTCTTGATAGGTTTGTATGCGTCTGTTTTGAAGGTAAACGTGAACAAAATCTAAAAGTATTGGTCATCTCAAGAGGACATATTCAATGCACTCTGTATTTTACGGGAGCCCCATTAAAGCAGGTGGGGCCGTTAAGTATATTGGGGGCTTCGGCTTATTCACAAACGATTTGCCCCTTCAATGCTGAGTTTTTTTTTTAAGGTGGCTGGGTAAATTTTAAGACACCTAGGTCATTCTGCTAACAGGAAGATTGAACTCGATGTCAATCTAAGTTACCGATCTTTAATTCGATGTATGTTGCTGTACACTTTTGTGGTCATGACTTATTAGATTCGGGTACTGACTAAAAAAATGTGCACGACTGGGTCGCACGAAACTTTCTCGTTTATTGCGAATCTCGCAGAATCTCAGAGTCATTTCAACAAATTTTACGTTTAACTGAACCCTTGTTAACTAATCACGTAATACATACTACATAGACATTATTTACGTATTAACTACAACACTTTTTTACTTACTTTCAAATTTCACCCCAAACTGACACTTGAAGGAGGCAAGGAGGCGATGAATTTCGAATTCTCATTTTTGATTATTATTTAAAAAAAAGTGGTCTCAATGGTCGGGATTTGGGTAGTAATTTTTGAGAAATATTCATAAAACGGCAATATTCGAGTTTTTTGAGAAAAACTAAGTACGTGATCATGTTTGGAATGCTTATGTTGTCTATATGTATTTTGATCAAAATCGTTAGAAAGGTTTTTTGTAAAATTATGCTGACAAATGTTACAATTTGGATTCGAAAAGCACTGTTATTAAACTGTTAAGCTGAAAACTGAGTAGGACGTATTCTTCAGGATATAAACATTATATAGCAGTTACATTTTTAACCAAATCGAAAATGGCGTTTTCGAGATATGTGTAGTTTTTAAAGTACCGTTTTGTTCGATTGGGGTGAAAATCGAAGCACGCATTCATGGTTCAAAAAACACTGTTTTTCAACTGTTTAGCTCAAAACTGAACAAATGGTGCTACTATGGATTTAAGCATTACCTGGAAGTAATATTTTTATCATAATCGAAAATGGCGTTTTTTAAAGTACTATTATTAGGGATTTGGGTGGATATCAAAGGACGCAGTCTTTTTAGGGAAAAACTGAGTTTGCTATCAAGTTAAGAATGACAATATTACCTTAAAAACAAGTTTTTTTGAAAATCGTTTTTACCGTTTTCGAGAAAAAGCCAATTTTCAAAACTGCCGTTGTTAGACTTTTTAGCGAAAAACTGGGTATGCAGTAATGTTAAGCACGCTCACATCAACTCAACTATCAATTTTGGTTCAAATCGTTAAAGCCGTTTTCAAAAAAAATCTAAATTTAGACATATTTCGTAAAATTTTTATATGGGAGGTACCGTTAATATTAAGGCTAGCATAAAAAAAAAAAACGCCCCTAGCGGGAAGCCCACAAACTCTAAATACGAAGTTTGAAGCAAATCCGTCCAAGCGTTTAGATTCCCCAGGGGTGGGACAGACAGACATACGGACGGACAGAATTGCGAGACCCACTTTTTTGAGTTCCCCTATCATCGTAATACCAGAATTGATCAAAATCTCGAGTTCGATATTTTGTACCAAAACAATATCTTTCTCTTACTACGTATACGAGAAAGTTAAAAATAAGATCGCTGGTGACTACAAGCTGCCGAAATGAGGGGACTCGATAAAATCGTATAAGAAACACCAGAATACGTAAGGTACTCGCAATGTCAGGCATTAGTGGGAGTAGCATCAAATGCATGTCCCCAAATCGAGCTCTATAGAATCCGTGACATCAGGAAGGCCTAGCATTAGATGATTATATAAATAGGCGAGTGTATACATTCATTCGCAATCAGGACAAAATCTTTCGAATCAGTTTATGTCTCCAAATCTTCAAAATAAATTGATCTTTATTGAGTCATGTCTAGGCTGGGCCAGCAGCCTTAATAGACTTTTATGTTTCTTAAGTTTATTTATAGTATAGCTGAATGTTATTGTGATTGTATATCAGATAAGCGAAAGTCCATTCATCAGTAGGTACAATGCAGTGCATCTGGTGGCAAGGTGGTGCATCTGGGAATGCCAAGGGATAAGGAATCGTTGTGCTGGATAATGTCGCTTTATACGATTGAACTTTAATTAGCAAATATCGCACCATATACGACTTTTACAGGTAAAGTATTATAGAAGGTATGATGGGGATTGTAATTTTAAAACTAATTTGCGATCATTCAGAAAAAATCGCAAATAAAGCAAAAGTCGATTGGGATGATTGGGATGGAGTAGATGTTTTTGACGATTCATAATTGCACGTAGACATACACTTTAAAAAAAAAAACGCTAATTTTTCCTAGAATTTAATGTTTTAACTAGAACTTTATTATTTGCGGATGATATCGTCATTCTAGCAGAATCACCGAGCTCATTACAGCTAATGATAAATAAGCTAGAAAACTACTGCAAGCTAAACGACCTGCAAATAAACACAGCAAAGTCAAAAGTTCTGATCTTTAGGAAAGGCATGAATTGGAGGTTGTCAAGACGTTTAAATATCTAGGAATAACCCTAAATCACGACCTTCCACTGAAAAAACATTTCGCACTCAAACTCTCCGATGCAAAAAAAGCTATCAGTTATACGCGGAAAAACCTTATGACCAATTCGAGGATTGGAATACCAGCGAATATTAAAGTCTTTGAAGCTGTTATGCAATCGGTAATGTGCTACGGTGCGCAGGTATGGGGAGGGAAATTGCGTTTCTTCATGAAAAAACTGTTTCGACTTCCATCGAACACACCAAGCTACAAATTGAGAGCGGTATAGCGCAACTTCTTGTATACACCCTTAGGTTGAATATGAGCTTTGTTATAAAGGCTTTGAATTTAGAAGACGATACAAGACTCCGAAAAGTACTAGTGCGGAAAGCAATAAGAACAAAAACTCCTTTCTTCAAGGACTGGGAAACCATCGCCACACAATATACCATCAGGCTCGATTTAGATGAGAGCAATATTTTAGACTGGCAGAGGATTGCGCAAAAATGTATATTGGAGGTAGAACAGGCCATAAGAATTTATGATGTTAGCCAAGCGGAAAGCTCAAGCTCACGCCGTTTATATAAACAACTCCAACATCAACACAAGACTTATCTGAACCTTAACCTCAATACTGCCCAAATTTCATTGGTAATTCGAGCGCGAGGAGAACTACTCAAGCTCAATTGGATGCCCCATCGGGATGATCTTCCGCATCGCTGTAGCTTGTGTAACACTGGCGAAAATGAAGACGTGATACATTTCATCGGATCCTGCCCCATTATGAAGGAAATCCGGCGTAATCAGTTTGGTACCGATACAGTGATATTGGAAGAATTAAAAAATATTCTTAACGACAGTCGTAATTGGAGTACACTTGCTTCGTACTGTGAAACTGCTCTTAATTATAGAAAAATAACTTTGGATGAAAACTTTTAAATGTACACTATACTTCAGCTACTTTTTGCTTTTTTGACAATTGTGTGAAAAGTTATTGTTAAATTTGTTGTCAAATCTCGGCAGACGGCTAGGCCATGCTCAAATGTATAATTTGTATGCAATTAATGTAATATTCATGATTTAATAAAGCACCATTAACTTAACTTAACTTAACGTACTATCTAACGAATTTGTAAGAATATCTGTCCACAACACAATGGATATATGTAGATAAGATTTAGGACCCATATTAACTTGATCCTTTTATTATCAAAATCAATAATAATTTTTAAATTCGTGTATCTTGCGGTTAACGCTCCAAGCTACTTCATTCTACTGGACACCTCCTCAACCTGAATACACTCAAGAATTGACAAGTGAATTTCTCATCAAATTACATGGGTAATCTCCTAAATTGTGCGATTGTCAATAGTAGCAATTTACCGTTTATTATTCGTGTACTACAACAGCTGTAGTATTAGCAGCACCAGTCGTAGTATATCGTAAAATGAATCGTTGCCGGTATAGAGTAGAACACAAACGAATTGTTGATTCTCCACAAACATACTCAACACAACACAACACAGAGACTCAGGGGCCACATATGACAAAACATTAAATTGTTATGTGGAACAATTATTCTATCCTGGTATTGTTGGAATGTCGAGGAAGGGCGGACGCCATTTGATTCGGTCTCCATAAGTGAACCTCTGTGTGAGTGCACATTAAATGTCCTATTAAAGAGGGGGCCCGACTCTCTTACTTTATTATGCGCTTTTGTGTTGTCCGCCCTTTTAAGTAGAAGTCACATGCATTTATCCAAAACTGGGTCAAATTTAAACGAGTGTTGTAGGGTTCGTCGTATAAGTTGGGGACTATTTAGTCCACCAGAAGATTAAGGGCACAATGACATAAGGGCGTGCAGCTATTGAAATTGTTCTTGAAATTGATGGTGCAAGGGGAAATGCTCCCAATTAGGTTTGTATTAAGGCAATTTTGTGATATTAGTTAGATGAGTGATAAGAAGATCCAAAATGATTTGAGTAAAAGAATGAAATTGGTTTATCACCACATATACATAGGGTAATAAGGATAAGGGACTTATTTTGGTGAGCTATTTAATCATACAAGGTCGCTGCGTGCTACTAGCATGTAGTATTATTTATTCCGCGATTTGGTGCAAAATATAATTTTGTTGCCTGAGACTATTGTGGAAATAAGGAAAATCCTTGAAAATTGTTTCATTGCATTGAAATACCATAGTCTGTTTCGATTTATACGGATTTGGACATATAGCTTGCCCTTCTGTTCAGAATAAGTTAAAGGATGTAGGCGAAGAGTGAAACGAAAAGCAAGACTGCGCTTTCAGACCAATTCGCAGAAGGAGATGGTGGCGATTGGCGATTTGGGGCCACTTAATGAAGAATGGGAACATTTCAACAAGTCGTATCAATGCGCCGCACTATAGGTAGATACTCGTGAAACAAACACTCTATTCTGCCAACTCTGCAATTTATCCCAAGTTTTTAACGTCAGCTTAATATATAGATTTGGCGACGCAACTTAGCCACCAAGATCATGCGATTTGGAATTGTTAGAATTCTTTTATATAGAAAGATTATAAGTCAGAAGAGCCTTCATGGGGTTCTGGCACTGCGACCTCTTGAAAGGAGCATATTGTGCCTTCCCTGGTGAGGTCCTAGAGCCATCTTTTCACTCCGGGGGCAGTCAGGAAGAAAAGATCTTCTCTGGGGGTATGTCTATATTCTTTCTGAGACGAAAGAGCTGAGCCGCACATTCCATGAGAATGTGAAGAGAGGATTTATCACTCTCCAGACATAGTCTACATGTATGGTCCAGTGAAATTCCATTTCGGCGAAGATATGTTTCTTCAAGAGGCCATATGACCACTAATTATACCTGTCAGGATTCTCAGGTTATTTTTGTCGAGACGAGTATTATTTTCTGGAGGAGAATATTTTGCCCATGTCTTTTAAGCCAGACTTTGTTGGATTCAATTTGAGACGTGCTCTTGATATGGTTTCTGAAATAGTTTTTACTAACACCACAGAAGGTTTTAGGTCCGATAAGTGGCATTGTCGTGCCACCTTGTTTAGATAGACAGTGAGTCAGCTGTTTTGTTGCCAGCAAAGCTCTTGCGCTGCAGTCCAGTAAAGATTGACTATGACATATGTTTCCAGGACCAGCTTCGATTTTATGAGAAACGAGCCAAGAGCATTGAGAGCTGCTTGACCGCCTTAGAACAAACATATAATTTTACCACGTGTAACTTAAACTTAAATTATTATTTATTCTAGCGCAATAGTTAATGGCATAATATGGACGAGTTTTGCCAAGACTGACTAAATAGTTCGCTTGAGACAATTCTCTATAAATACCAGATCCAGTCCCTTACTAAATCTTAGAACCGCCTGTGTACCAGACTAGGTCAAGTCGTGATTGATTAGGCTTGTGTTTTTTCCAGTCTTCCCTTGGAAGGAGGATGATGGTAGAGAAGTTTTATGGAAGCCATATTCCGGTAGTATGCCGTCTAGAAACATGCTGAATGGGCTTTCAGGTTCCATATCGTCTAGCAAAGACAGGTGACCTCCATGGTAGGAATAGAGGTCAATGTTGTTCGAATGGATCAGACGATGGGTACTCAGTTTTGCCTCCATTTGAATGTGTACCTGAATAGGTAAAAGACATAGGAAACCATTTATTGCAGTGGTCGGGGTGGAGCGTTTTACAGAAAATCCTTCTTTATTACAGAAGAAGTTCGTTCGTTAAAATATTCACGAAATGGAGCCCGAGTTTGTGAAGAAGCGACTCACACAGTATACCAGTGAAACCTTCAAATCAATTTTACAACATTATATCTACAAGACTTAACTTACAAAGCTATAATTAGCATCGAATGTCTAGCTGAATACCAGGATATTCCCGCGCTTAAGCGTACATCTGTATTCCATCACATAAATTGTGTTGTCTGTTCAAAAGCAAAACACTTATAAAGCAGACAAATTCACACAAAGGACAATAAATCAACAATCTGCACTCATCCTCATTAATATCGAGTTATCTGCATAACTTCATGTCACACTGCCATCGATAAAATTCCCATAAAACCCCCAGATCAAATGAATGGCTCTGCCGACTACTAAGCCACACATTATACCTACAGATACACAAGTCCCCTCAATGTCAATCACTTTCATTGGATTATCAAAATAAGAGCCACAAAATTATGGCGCCGTCTCGAGTATACTGTTTTTATGCGTCAACCATCCCCCGTCCGCCAATGTCACAACAGATCGTACGCTGTAAACACTTTGATTAGGTCCTCTGACGTTCGTTCCGATCTTAGAGACCAAGGCAATCAGACCAAGAGGAAGAAGACCATGATTACCCCCATCCAGAGTCGTCATTACAGCTCATTCGGTCAATCGATGACTAAAATACGCGCTACCTACTACTGCGCGGAACACAAATCAAAATCCCGTCTCTTCTGTCAAGTCGGGGAAAAATGTGAATAATTTGGTCTCCTCCCGCACGGCACGAACGGCGAACGATCGAGCTGCCACCGTGCCGCCGGATGTGCCAATTGCGGACACATTGCTTAGCTGTGTATTGTATTTGTATGTGCAGTCAGCTAAAGTTGTCGTTACCAGGTTGGGCAAGTTCCTTGGGTAGTTCTACTCGTTTATGATGACAGAGAGGATGGCGATGGCACGATGGACGCGTGTGCGCGACTAATTTACAAATTAGCGAGACGTTTTCTGAATACGACTACGACCGACGATCTCGTTGATGGGCATACACTACACATGCATAGTGGTTATTTGCCTACCTCAGCCCGGCCCGATAAAGGGTACATACACTCCATTGAAAGTGGGCAGCTATATAAATGTGCTCTAATCGTCGTCTCGATGATGCAACAACCAAGGATGTCGGCCAATTTGTATGACGAAGCAGACACTTTATCTTCATTGAGGTAGGGCTGTGTGAATGAATGCGGGAATTGAAATTAAATTGAACTTGGGTAGGAAGAGAGCTTCAGCTAAGATGACGTGTTTAAGGGCCTTTGAGTTGTTTACGCTAGAAGTAGGAATTTAATTCAGAAAGTCTAACGCTTTGTGAGCTACCCAGAGTCATATACCTTCAATTATACAGTTTTAAATTTATTATAATTGACCTCGAAGAGAGGGCATTATATCTTATGGAAAGCAACCATCAAGAACCCTATCAGCCAATACGAACATATTAAACTCATTGGAGTGCCATGCGTGTGTCGAGCTTTGCATGTCGTGCGCTCATAGCTTTAGTGTTCTCAGGTACTTCACGATTACCTACTTTGTCTAAATAGCGCCAGAGTATAAGCTGACAAAACCCTTGGCAAAGTATCTAAAGACTTTCATGTATCCAGCGGCTTAAATGAAATCCTTCATCTTGTCGTGGAGACTGCAGTTGGGCAAAAACCACTTTCGTTCAGGAGCTCAAAGTTAGTTGACTTCATCAAGAAGCACTTTAAACTCAGAACCCACCAAACAGCTTCACACTCCCAACACGTGCATCTGTTTTAACGGCCAACCCACAACCTGCTTGTGAAATAGTGAAAATTTTAGCAAATTCTCATGTAAGCAGTGGAAATTAAATCACAACAAACTTTTTAACGTTGACTTCCGTTGTTAACATCATCATCACCATCACCATCACCAGCGTTACGAAATTAAAACTTCCCAGAGCTCGCGCACTTGGGTAACTCTTTTCGAAAGTCTACTCGAGTCGAGTAAAATCCTTCAGAAAGTTTCATCAGCAAGTCATCTTTAGTACTATGACTACGAAAGTTGGGCAAAGTGGTTCGTCCACTTAATATGAAGGGCTGCTGCAGTAACCCACCTCATTCCCATTTATAGCATATACCAAAGAACGTGTGCATAGAGCTGCTCTTCATATGAATGCGCAACACCCCATGTATACACACAGCTCTTGATTTTTGAAAGCTTTACTAGGCAATAAAATCATCCTTCGGTGGTGATTAAAATCCACCCCATTCAAGTCTCCGCTCTGTCGCCTCAAGACAATTCCGATGCAAGTGGAGTGCGGTAATTGGAAGTAACACCCGCACTTCAAATGAGCTGTTGGATTTTCACAGGGAAATTGAAACTCTTACGCTCCATTGTTTCCATTTGCCTGGGTCGTTTGACAATGTTGCCACATTGCCATGCCATCTGCAGCATAGAGTGAAGAAGAACCTTCTTGCAGGACTATTAAATGGAACAATGTGTCCTCGGGCTGCACTTTGGCATAGGACGCAGCACTTGACGAAAGTCTCGAAATGTTACAAACTGGTTGTGCGAGCTCACCTGCCTGGGTGCGCAACTCTTTTCTGGGATATTAAATCCTGGGGCTATTTGGAAATTACAACTATCCGGACAATGATTTGCATTATATGTAACTTGGGTATGGGTATACTTTGCAGCATCAGGGCTAGTCGTCGGCACCGTGTCGGTCGCTCGGTAGGTTGGTATATAGGTGCTTCTGGAGCTGAATGGAACTTTTGTTTCTGTTTCGCCTTTTGCGCTCTCTGTTGCCACCAAAACAACGACATGGGGGAGCTGGAGTGAAAAATGGGTCAATTAACAATCGCTTAGCTTACAAGATGACGGTGACTGCTGACGGTGTGTGTGTGTCGTTAGGTTGTTACACTTCGCAATGACCTATTGAGGAGCATTTTTCTCCACAAAGGAAGCACTTGAAAATGATTGGAGTCACGGGAAGAATGAATATTTTACTGTGCCAGAACAATTAGAAAAGCCAGCCTCAGTGAAGAAGGCAACAAGAGCATTTAAGGATAAGGGTGTGTATGTTTATGGTTCTAGGAATTTCGGTAGCTTTCGAAGAATTTTATTGGCAGAGCAATTATAATGTTCCTAAAGGTTCGCCTACTTCCCTCGGCGAATGATTTAATTTGGTAGAAAAGTTATCAAGTTAGCCTAAAATTTTCAGGAAATTCATGTTGACAATGAATAATTGAGTCGGATGGTCCTGTCGAGATATTGCCTATATTTGGCTGCAGGAGCCAATAACAAACGAATAAGTCGTAAAGCACCTAACGTAAAATGAGCAAGTTGCTATTTAGATCACCGATTTCAGCTACAGCTAGGTATTAATCTATTGCTAGTTTGAACTAAACAATTCATCAAAACAATCGAGTGGGCTTCACGTTACTTAAAATCATTCCAAAGCGATGTTTCAAGCTTAATTTTTAGCTTTTCAGGAGCAATTTTTCACGGGTTTAATAGAGCATTTTTTGGCAGTTCATTGGGTTTATTGGGTTTAAACAGTTCATCATTGAGCTCCTACTGGAGGAGGTTCGACAAAATTTTAGCTGTTAGGTCATTACTCTTTGCGACCCAAATGCACTGTATGGAAGAGAGAGGAAGAGAACTGAAGTAAAATTAGGGAGTGAGTATGTATAATATGAAACCACCGATATCTAACCAACTATATTCGTAAACTGTTTCAAACTATATTGATATTGATACTCGTACAGTCGTACCACTAGCCCAAGACAACAAAGTTCACTATTTGAATGCCAGGGCACATTGACCATGATGTCATTCTGATTTCTAATCATTCTGCGCTATTCCGACTAGCTCTGTTAAAAGGCAATAGCAGACAGATCAAACATTTTTAATATAGCCTTCCGACATAATGTAATTTTTGACTAGAGAGTTTACAGTCGCCTCAAAATTGGGGTTAGGTCTTAAAAATAAAATAAATAAATAGGTGGCGCAACAGGCGGGTAGACACCCTAGGCCTGGCTTCTCGCAACCATTCGTTTTGTGTGAGTTTCTATTTTTGGGACGAATGGAAGGGACCTACAATTTTATGCCGAGTCCGAACGGCTGAATTGAGAAGCTTTTTCATGACAGTCATACTCTCGGATGTTTGTCAGACGTTCGCGAGAGGTGGCGCAGTAGAAAAAACTTTAAGATGTAATTTGTGTTTTTCCGGGGATCGAACCTGGGATCCCTCGCACAGTAGTCCAGCACACTAACCACTGCGCTACTGCGCAGTCTTAGATACTGTATTTATTCATTTTTTGAGAGAAAGGTAGAAGTTATGATAACGACGTTTGAACAGGGTTTTTCAATAAGAGCGCTACAAAAGTTTTTTTTAAATAAAACAAAAACGGTTTTGGATATCAATGAAATTCTTTATTCCTGTGAAAGTACGTTCGATGGCATTATGTATGGAACTCGATTTCTTTTGCATGGCCACCATGGGCACGCTTGCAGAAGTCCAGACGCTGAACCCAATTTTCGACGGTTTTCAAGCATAAATCGGCCGATACTGCTGCAATTTCACGTTCGATATTCGTACGAAGTTCATCATTTGGGCTTTCTTAAACTGAAGCCTCAGTGACAGCAATATTCTCGACACTACGGGCACTTCTTTGTCTCACTGGCACCGGAACATTTTGTACTGTGCCTGTGGATTCAAATTTTTCCACTAGACGCTCAATTGTTGATCTGCGATTGGACGATTATGACGACCATAAATTGGACGTCGCGCTCTTAACGTTGAGGCCACTGACTCCGAATTTCGGTAGTAAATTTTAATAATTTCAACTCGTTGTTGGCTCGTATATCTTTCTCCATGAAATGGCAAACCTTAATGAAGAGAAATGTCAAAAGAGCGGCAAGAAATTCGGCGTCGTTTGCTGTTTCTGTCGCTCTACTTTTGTAGCGTCCATATTGAAAAACCCTGTATATGCAAGTGTGAAATGTTTACAAATAAAGCCAAGGCTGCCCATATTAGGTCATATGCGATTAACAAAACGATTCGGATTCGGATAAAAAAATGTTCCACAGAATCTATTTCCCATTCGTCTCTGCAGGTTAGAAATCATTGGCGAAGATGCCTACTCACGTTTTAAATGATGAAATGTTCACTTGGCATCTTAAGAATATCCGGACTTACCTATAGTTTCCATCAATAGATGTTAGCATTCATTTCAATCATTTTCGATTCAGTCATTCATTCATTCATTCATTCATTCATTTTCAATGGTCCGCTTGTCCATTAAGTGGGTCGCGGGTGTAGGTTGCTCAAGTGGACCCTCCATAGCTTTCGATTCTCCGCCATCGACTCTAGATCATCTAGGGCAATCCCCATACGGGTATAAGAGAGATTATGGACTTGATCTAACCATCTCATCGTTGGTCAACCCAGAGGACGCCTGCCTGATAGTACGAATTACATAGCACGTCGTGGAATCCTGGTCGGCGACATGCGTTTATCATGACCAAACCACCGAAGCATGGATCTTTCCGTCCGTCCGGAGAAGTAGCTGCTCGACATTGAGTTCCTCACGTATTCTGGTATTTCTGATGGCACTCAGTCCTTTCCCCTTCTTCTAATTTAGTTTGGAGTTGAATGTAACACTTGGCCTTTTGCTGATTTTTGAAAAACAATTTGATATCCAAACTAGACAGACCCTGAGACATACCTGAGTGTTGTATTGAATCTTTGCATTATCATGCTAATGACATAAAATCAAAGTAGGTTCTGTCCAGTGACTGATATACACATTCATCTGACAACGCACATTCCCCACCTAGAGTTAGTCTTCCCGAAATTCGAACTCAGCCAGACATATTTCACAAGCATTTCTCGACTTGCCATAACTCTATACCAGTTCCCAAGCAGTTGAGGTCTACGAAGTGCAATTAATTTGCCTCGGAACCATCCCCGCACAAGGAGCAATTTATCAAGTAACGCACTGACCCTGGATAACCCATCGGAATGGGTCGTATCGTCTGCTCTCAGCTAAATGGAAAAACCGAAAATCTATTACAAATTCAGAAACGCCCCTTAATTAAGGGCGCGAATGCACCTCTGCGCATATAGCAATGCAATTTCGCCGGCGAAATGCCAGAGCCATATATGACAAGCCTAAGGGCTTGCGCGCAGCTCGCAGTGATCACAATATTGGATTCCTATCATACAAATGAACACAACGCATAGTGCATACTATATACACAAGATCGGTCTGGTCCGCTGAGAAATAATTAAAATTCCAGGTTGATCCTGTGATCTGCATAACCAACCAACCACCACACCAGGTACGGTGCGCGCTCGCACTGAACACTTCTAATTTAAGAACTCGATGGCCTGGCGCAAAAAAGTATATTCTTCTGCAATTTATGCATATATATTATTTTTAATTGATCCAGCATCGGGAGCGTGGCTTGTTTAGTCGGGGACGAGCTGCACAACACCGATTTATATGCACTGATGGGAGCTGGTTCCATCCAGACTGCGGGACTCAGACAGAATGTTCTCAGGGCCTGGGAACTGAAACTGGAACTTGGCGCAGAGTTGGAGTGGCTATTCTCAGAACGGTATGCGCCTTTAATACTCTCGAGAGATATATTAAAAATTTATGCAAAAATCAAAGCAGCACCGACACCCGACAGACAGCCCAGCCAAGGGGAAGCATTTGAAACAAATCGCCTTGTTAATGAACTCATTTGGATCGGGAACCGGGAGCGCGGCCGAATTGTTTTAGTCCCGACCGCGCCTAATATGCAATCAATTTTTGAATATTTTTTCGCTTGGTTTCCAAAGATGCTGCCTTGGTGAAATATTAGCCCGCAGAGGCAGAATGCCATTCAATTGAGTGGCTGGATTTCTTTTTTTGTTTTAAGATGGCGCGTCGAGACGTCTGAACTTACGGGCACAATCGTCTGTGAGGTGATTTATGTGGCCATCATTGAGTGGAACTCCGTTTGCTCAAAGTTCCCAGATTAAATTGGTGCAGTGGCCACCAAGTGGTTGTGGTTCCTGTGACTTCTGCTTGTGTGCGCCCGCAAAATTAAATTTGATTATTATTGCAAAATTCTGTTTACCTAATCAACTAATTAAATAATTCGAATTTGGAATTATGTGC
Source organism: Cheilosia soror (assembly GCA_949372485.1). Taxonomy (NCBI): domain Eukaryota; kingdom Metazoa; phylum Arthropoda; class Insecta; order Diptera; family Syrphidae; genus Cheilosia; species Cheilosia soror. Next base: position 5,382,933 of record OX443561.1, read on the forward strand.
CTGCATTTATGACGGGGATGTGCGGGCGACGAGGTGGAAATATGCCGCAAGCCTAATTAAGGATGCAAATTTAATGGCGTTGGTATTGTTTTGCGGCTGATTTGAGGTCATTAAATGAATGTGTTCTGCAATAATTTTTCGAACGTGGTCATTAGATTGTTATTTTCCGGAAAGGCCTTGCATTTGTTTATGGGAAAATAATGCAGGGTGCTTTTAGATAAATATGAGGTCATATATCTGGTTGAGTATAGGGGTGCAATAATTGTGAGTGATCATTGAATATTCATTTGTAAGCCATTAGAAGCAAATGATTGGGCCAATTTAAATATTGTTGTTCAAATGTGGCCGGGGGATTTGTGTATTGGTAAATGTATGAAAGATTGAATAGTGTATAAAAGTAGTAGATATCAATGTCCTTACTTCATTTGTATTAGATAGACGGAGTCAACCTTCTAGATTGAATGACAGCAGAATAACGGCTGATATCCCATTTAACAGGCTGCCGAAGGTTTTACCGATGCGCGGCAAACTGCAGCAACTGACAATGAGTTGTCATATGCTTAATGAGTAGGAGCAACCTTCCTTACCCTAAAAAGGAATGAAGAGCACAACATAGAGCTCTGTTATAGCTGGAAACGACTGGACTGTTATAATAACTGGCTGCATTAAAGCGTTAACCGAGTTTCAAACGAAATTCCTTCGATTTTTCTTGTAACTTTCTCAGTTCTCACTATCATATGTAAGTAATTGTAATCAAAACTAAGAACTAACACTTTTCTTGGTTGCAGCACCTTGCGAATTTTAGGCAACACCGATTTCTAATTTAAGAAATCTCCTATCTCCTTTTCCAAAATCCCTTATTGGACATAATCTCTGTTTTTTTTTCTCTTTTTCCAAAATTTCTGGGGACAAAATCTCCCATTACATACAATTACTTATTTAATCCCTCGTTCAAATCCCCTGATCGCACAATTTAGAATCAATACGTTTTTTCTTCTTGTAACTTCAATTTAGCTTCACCATCAGAATCAATATGGGCGTTGTGATTCCATTTTCTATAATGGTAATTAAAAAGCGCGTACTTTTGGCGTAAAATTAAGCAAACAACATAATAAAACTTTGCATATACTCAAACTTGCACCTACTCCAAATCCTACAGTGACCACAAGCAGGGTTCTATACCCATACGTATCTCAATGTTATGGGAATGGGATGTTCGTACAGAATATCAAAATCAATATAAAAAAAATCAAAAAGGAAAGAAAAAAAATATGTACATATTTATTTTAACAACTTCCAGCTCCAGCATACGAAATGAATTGTAAGAAAGGCGCTGTAACTGTAGGAATTTTCTTTGGCTGTTAAAAACTCGAAAACTACTCGACAGATTTTGATAAAATTTTTTTTAAATGTTTCTTAAGACTGTGGGACTGCTATAGGCTATGTCGTTTATAGCCACGTCCGTAGGAACAGTTTTTGGCCAAAATGTATTCTTTAAAGTGAAAATATATACATAAACATATATGTACCTTGCTACAAATGGATGTTTGTACTTTTGCGATCGTGCGACAGGACGGGACAGTAGGAATTTTATCTGTCTCCTAAAAGTGCAAAACCTACTGGACAGATTTCAATGAAACACTCAAAGTGTAATCTTAAATGGACCAAATATAAGTTTGTTTGTTTGTTAAATGCGAGCGGAGCAAGGCGAGCACGGGTCAGCTAGTATATTACCTACATAATAATGGGTTCATTGATGTATATTATGCTCATAATAAATCTATTTGATGTTTAAAAGAACTCTGGGAAATGCGTATGCCCTTACTGTCATTACGGAATCTCCCATTTTTAGATTTAGATTCTGTCGCGGCGACAGAATTAATAGCCGCGTTTTATTATCCCCAATGATCCATATGGATCATCGATTTTCCCGCACTACAACAAATCTACGAGATCCTGTGTTCTATCGGGTTCAATTTTCATGATCCAGATAGCCAATCCCAAAACCCAACGATTTAAGTAATTTTTACTTCTGAATGTTTCCCCTTCTGCTCTGTGCTATCAAGTACGGAGTTGCCGCATCGTAAAATGGCAGAATAAAAATTTGCAACTACGAATTTAATGTGTATGTGTTTAAAAGAAAATTCTCCAAATCTAAATATGCCATCTATATATTAGTGTAGATTTTAGCAATTCTGTAGCAAAATAAAAGAAAATAACCGTAGTTTGATGTTGTTCGAAATTTCTAAAGATTGAATAAAACAAGAAAAAACTCACGAATGGCAGAGCCATTAAAAAGTAAATATGTACAGAGAAACAGCTGTGTGCAAAATGTCATCAAAAATCCAAATAAAACAGCAAGCAATGGATATAAATACAAATAAATAGCAAATGTAAAATGTCGTTTTACGCATTAAAAATATTTTTAAGACAAACAAGAGTCTGGACGAGGGATGAAACAATCGCTTTCCTCCATTCCTATTCAACGTACATCAATAAATTACAGCTGGAGTTATGCTTACTATTTGCTTCGTAGGTATGTCGAAAAATAATCAGGGGTGCCAAACTTGCAAAGTAATATTTTTTCATGATCTGGATCGTTTTATTATCAGAGGATGATCCATATGGATCATTAGCGATAATAAAACACGGCTAATAACACCAAATCTAAAAATGGGAGATTTTGTCCCGTGGGGATTTTCTCTTAGGGTCTTTTGGAGTAAGGGATTTCAGCACAGGGGATTATGGAACAGGGGATTTTGGAAAGGGGATTTTGGAAAGGGAATTTTGGAAATGAGATTTTGGAAAAGGATATATCTTACCCAACCCCCGGAAAAACTCAAATTACATACATCTTAAGGTTTTTTCCACTGCGTCACCTCTCGCGAACGATTGACATCAGAGAATATAACTCTCCTGAAAAAGCTTCTCAATTCAGTCTTTCAGAGTTGGCATAAAATTGTATACGTTGTAATAAAAACTAACACAAACGAATGGTTGTTGTAAGAAGCTAGGTCTAGGGCACACCCTAGACGGACTAGCGAATGAAAAATAATTTTGTATACCCCCCACAGGAAGGTATATTCACTTTGTCATTACGTTTGTAACGCCAGGAAGGATTCACCGGAGCGGAGACCCTATAAAGTTGTATTCTGAATCAGGATCACATTCTGAATCGATTTAGCCATGTCCGTCTGTCTGCCTGTCTGTTGAAAGCACGATAGCGTCCAAACGAATTAACCTAGGCGAAAGAAATTTTGTGAGACGACTTCTTTATTTTTTTTGAGTGTCGACTACAGTAATGCGTTTCGCCCCGATGTGGTGGGTAGAACGAGTTTTACTGGTGTGGATTGTGAATAAAGTTTGCCATTTCGCGGCAAGAGTGTTTTCGTTCAACGGCAAAGAGTTTGGAATTGAAATTTTCATTGGTTATTTATCAATTTGTTTGATCGCTCTCATATGCGAACAGTCCTTAAGCCACCACTCTGGAACACTATGGATACATGCACTAGGTAAGATTATGGAATGGGGTATACTTTGAGACCATTTTAGCACCTTTCGATTAGGTGTGCGTTTTTGAGCAAAGTGGTTGCTTATCCGATGTTTCGGCCAATGAAAAAAAAAATGTGGCCGATATTACATTACATAAACCACTGAGCGTGAGCCTATACTAAATATACTCGTATTTGGCAAATAATTTTTTTTTAATTCTTAAAATGGTCGTCCACATCAGAAGGGATTTGTAGTATCTACTTATTCCCAAGGTAGTTGAAAATTTTACGTTAATTTGTCGGCCATCACTCAGTCATATTTCGCATGACTCTATTTGCCGACCAAGAAATCAGTCCTCATCATCACTTAAGTGAAAATTATTTTTCTTAAACGTTGTCAATTGGAAAATTGCACTGCAATTGAAACGGAAGGTCCGCTTTAGTTGAGTCAGCTCACGTAGTTGTCGTGCACATCATACATACACTTGTGGGCATATCAAAGTTCGGGCGTAAGTTGCATATACTTGCAAATACCATTCGTATAATGAGCTATGTGTTGCGCACGGGACACACAATTTCCCATTGTGTCGGTCGCCTTGATGAGTGGATATGTGTGTTTTGCAGGAAATTGCATTCTTATGTGATTTGCACGTAATGCCGGATGTGCCAATTCCTCATTTAGAGGAAGTTGTAAGTTATTAAAAGAGTTACTCGAAAGAATGCGCTTATTGTTGTGCGATACTGTGGAAAATTTAAATAATCTAGCAAGTAGCAACCCAACTAACGACTAAATAAACTCATTTGAAATACAGGACTAACTTTGCTCCGCACTATCTGCCTGGCGGTTTCAGGCTAAAATTAACAAAGATATCCAGAACAACAAACTAATCAGCAACAATTTGAATTCCCCAAACTAAGTGCACCACTAACAATCATTCCGAGTTCCATTAAGCATAGTTTTAATCTGGCCAATAGTTTATCCACAGTCGCCCGACTCCCACATCACTATGGAGGGTTTGTTCTTAAAGTTTGGTTTAACGGTTTGTCGGGGTGTGAGTGAAATTGGTCACCTGTGAATAAAGTTCTGCATGTTCGGAGGGTTTTTCTCGTTTTCTGAGAGTCATCGTCATCGGACGAAGAAAGAGAGGAAGACGTCTGAAATCAGTGACCGCTTAGCATTGTTATGCGTCGCCAAAAGTCTCATTATTCAAAAAGTTTCCTCGAAACGGAAGTTGCGGCAGGACAAGACTTCTCAACTTGCGGGCTCGTAGACTAATGAAAATGAAATTACAGTTTCCATTTGCATTATTCTATGAACATTTTGCAATTCAGATTCGAGTGTACGGCTAACGGGGTATAGGGATGGTCTGAAAGACTCTCGCCTTTGACTTTGATTATTCTGCTGTAGAAGTTCGTGAAGGTGTTGCAGGGAAAAGGTGATGAAATTGCGATAAAATATGCGCCATCATTGGATAATTGTGTGGAGGAAATTAATTTGTGTTCATTAAGATTGAGATCAGCAAGGCATACCTTTTGTAAACTTATAGGTGAGATCTATGATTTCGGAAGAGGCTTAGGTATTTCATGATTTGTGTTTGGCGTCGAAACGTGGAATTTAGAAATCAGCTATTGTTTTCTTGCTTTCGTAGTTTTTGGAATGGAGTCATAAACATAAACAGTTTGTCCCGACTGACTGACTTGACGGACTTATCAACGTATAGCTCACACCGGTAACCTTAAGAATGAGATGTATATAGACACACACTGATAAGTAATTTTGGATATAACCCCTCGCCCCTTTAAGGGATAATTACGAACAAAAAGCGGTAACTCACGAAGAGCTTGTCGTATCAACTGAAACGTTCTTACATTGATAACGAATTATAAACCAATAAATTTAAATACTGCTTACTCCCCTTTTAAGTGGTCAAGTGTGGAGAGTGTTTAAGTTCTAAAACTTCCTAACCAAAGCGATGAGCTATTTTACACGGTGACAGGTGCCTAATGGAAGAATTTGAATATTGCTGAAAATAGGCAACAACTTTTTTCTGAAAATCAGGGAAGGACCCATGGAAGGACATGGAAGTTACATATGCGTAAAGTTTCTTTATGGGTTTTTCTTGTTCTCAAATACAAGTTGTCCTGGCCAACATCCCGATCCATTATCCAACATTGGTTGAAGGGACACTTTCGATAAATTCATATATGTATAACAACACGCTCATTAACATTGTTAGCATGTCCATTTCCGCCATATGCACATGTAGTTGACGAAGTACCTCTGACGTGGATCTGAGGAATGCTAATGGATATACGGTATATCTATATATAAGGAAATCGCAAAAATCGTTGAGTACATTCTTTGCATGCCCGGTTCGACAGCTTCCGTCGAAAGGGTTTTTGCTGCGATGAACAAGACGTGGACGAAGGAAAAATCGCAACTTAAAGTGGATACATTGACGGCTATTTCTAACCGTCAAAGTCAATTTGAAAATGTCGTGCATGGAATTCTTCGAATTCATCAAATCAAAACCGGACATGCTCCGCCAAATCCCAGCAAAAGAAAAATACAATTTGCGCTCCGCTGATGCCAACGCAGAAACATTGACCTTGAAGATGATGATGATTATTGACTAAGCATTTTTTTAAATATTCTTTAATACATATTATTACGCATTTTTGTTACATTAAACATTAAATTAGTACTCAAATTGAACTCCTGTTTTACACCTTTTTTTCAAAATAAAAAACCTGTGAAACGCTACGATTTTGTGAATTTCTCCTGTTTTTCAGCAAAAATGAGATGGGATCATTACAGTATAGGTATATCATATACCTATACACAGTTAGCAGGTGGTTGGGTGTGTATGAATCGGGCAGGCGCTGATCGGTATCAACCTGGCGGTGCCCAGCTGTTGTAACTTTTCGTACACATCAATTGTGCTTATTTTACCTCCTAGTGGTAACCACCGGGTACTGGTCTGCCCATCCGGGTGTGACTTGCTGAACTTATAAGTGCGAGTGTTGAACACGAAGAAAATAGCAACACTATAATGCTCTGTCGGAAAGACTGACTGAACGAGCCTCAGAAGTCTTACATGAGCTCCTCAGAAAGAGGACGTACGGCGGATGAATTCATTAGACTGAATCAACGGTGTCGTCAACAGTCATAATACGACAGTTACCTTACTTGAGCTATTTCGACATATTTGGAGCTGAGGTCAGTGAGGATTTTTCAGGACTAGTCAGGGTGCTGAAACAGAGATGGTGGCGGATGAACCCTTAATGGGCCAACGGCAGCTCTCACATCCCCGAAGTGGGTTACTGGCACCGGAGGAATCCGGCCCCTTTTGTCCAAGGGATCCAACAAAGGGCCTGGCCCTCCAGGTTGGGGGTTGCACGCCGGGGTAACTGCCCGACTGCGGAAAACAAACCCAGTTCCGAAACAACAACAAGCCTCGGATACGGATGATTTTACTGTTGACGAACCTGGCAAACGAATAAAGGACAACGAATTTCGGATCTGCACGTGGAATGTTAGGTCCCTTAACCGACCACGTGCAGCCGAACAACTAGCGGAGACCCTGAACTGCTATAAAGCAGACCTAACCGCCATCCAAGAAGTGCGATGGGATGGACCGGGCAAGAAGAGGATGAAAGACTGCGATATTTACTATGGCAACTGCTATCGGCAACAAAAACAGCGCTTATTTGGATGTGGATTCGTCGTTGGAGGCAGACTTAGGCAAGAAGTCTTAAGCTTCAACTGTGTGAACGAGCGCCTCACGACAATCCGCGTCAAGGCTAAATTCGCCAACATTAGCCTAATATGCGCCCATGCCCCCACGGAGGAGAAAGACGACGACACCAAAGAGAGGTTCTACGAGCTCTTGGACAAGACATACGAGCAGTGCCCTAACTATGACATTAAATTTGTCCTAGGTGATTTTAATGCAAAGATAGGAAGAGAAGGTATCTTTGGTAGTACAGTCGGGAGGTACAGCCTACACGACACCACCTCCGATAACGGATTCAGGCTGATCGACTTCGCGGCGGGGCGAAATGTTGTCATATCAAGTACGCGGTTCCCGCATCTCGATATTCATAAAGGCACTTGGAGATCTCCCGATCAATCAACCGTCAACCAGATTGACCACATTGCGATCGACGCAAGGCACTCCTCCAGTATTATGGATATCCGAACGTTCCGAGGGGCCAACATTGACTCGGACCACTACCTTGTTGTAGACAAGGTACGCCTTCGGATATCCCGAACACCGCCAAGACAAGTAAATACTGTGAGGAAGTTTGATGTCGGACGGCTAAAATCGCAAGAGATCACCAGATCCTTCTCCGATCAAGTCTCTCTCAATCTCTCAAGAGGTTCTATGCAGCCAGCATCAAGTATTGAAGACCAGTGGCAACATTGCCAAAAAGCCATCAGAGACGCCGCCTCTGATGTGCTTGGTTTCACTCGACCACCACAACGAAACCCCTGGTTCGACGACGAGTGCCGGCAAGCACATGCAGCGAAACAAGAGGCATACAAAGCGGCGCTGCAAAAAAGGACTAGAGCTGCTCGTGAGCTCTACGCGCAGAAAAGAAGAGACGAACACCGGCTTCTCAGGAGGAAAAAGAAAGAGCACGAGAAGCGCGCGATCGAGGAAATAGAGAGATGCTACAGCAGGAATGAGGTTCGGAAGTTTTACCAAAGGGTAAAAAGAACCTGCCAAGGCTACAGAGCCCGAACCGAAGCCTGCAAGGACGAACAAGGGAACATCGTAGTAGAATCGCAGTCGATGCTAAGGATATGGAAGAACTACTTCTGCAGACTGTTTAACGGCGATGACGAACTGAGTCCCGCTGTCAGGCAGAATGAACCATTCAACCTGGACGATGAAGACCAATTCCGTCCACCTGACCTGGACGAAGTGAAGATAGCGATATCTAAGCTTAAGTCCAACAAAGCCGCTGGGGCAGATGGCCTAACCGCCGAGCTATTCAAAGCGGCAGGCGATGACTTGGTTAGGAGCATGCACCAACTCATCTGTAAAATATGGTCGGAGGAAAGTATGCCCGATGAATGGAACCTCAGCATTGTTTGCCCGATCCTCAAGAAAGGAGACCCTCTGAACTGCGCCAACTACAGAGGTATTAGTCTTCTTAACATCGCCTATAAGATCTTATCTGCCGTGTTGTGTGAACGTCTGAAGCCTTTCGTCAACAACCTGATTGGTCCCTATCAGTGTGGCTTCAGGCCAGGAAAGTCTACCATCGACCAAATATTCACACTGCGGCAGATCTTGGAGAAAACCCAGGAAGTTCCAATCGATACCCACCACCTATTCATCGATTTTAAGGCCGCCTATGACAGCATTTATAGAGACGAGCTATACAGAGCAATGTCTAGTTTTGGCATCCCTGCCAAACTCGTCCGTTTGTGTAGGATGACAATGGAGAATGCACGCTGCTCCATCAAGGTCGGTAAAGAACTCACCGAGACCTTCGATGTCAAAAAAGGATTTAGACAAGGCGATGCGCTGTCATGTGACTTCTTCAACATCGTTCTTGAAAGAATAGTGCAAAACTCAAACGCTAACACCAGAGGCACTATCTTTCAAAAGTCCGTCCATCTACTCGCCTACGCCGACGATATCGACATAATCGGGAGAACGCAGCGTGATGTCACTGGCGCGTTCGTGAGCATTGAGACGGAGGCGGCAAAGATGGGTTTGGCGGTCAATGAGGGCAAGACAAAGTATATGCTGTCATCGAGAAAGGACACCCAACACCGACGTCTTGGACAGAATGTCACTATAGACAGATATAACTTTGAGGTGGTAAAGGACTTTGTCTACCTAGGCTCCGCTATTAACTCAGACAATGACACCAGCGCTGAGATTAAGCGAAGAATAACTCTTGCTAATCGCTGTTTCTTTGGGCTAAGAAAGCAATTGAGTAGCAAAGCCCTCTCTCGAACAACTAAAGTGACCCTTTATAAGACCTTAATCATCCCAGTCCTAGTTTATGGTGCAGAGGCATGGACTCTATCAAAAGCGGATGAGCTTACTCTTGGTTGCTTCGAGAGGAAAATTCTTCGAGTAATTTTCGGTCCCGTCTGCATAGACGGTGAATGGAGGAGGAGATACAACGACGAACTGTACGGGCTGTACATCGACATTGACCTAGCCAGAAGAGTGAAGGTCCAACGACTGCGGTGGCTGGGTCATGTAGAGCGAATGGACGTGAATGCTCCGGCCCGGAAGATCTTCGAATCCACACCCGAGGGACGGCGCAGTAGAGGAAGACCGCGACTCAGGTGGCGCACGCAAGTGGAAGGGGACCTTAACCAACTTAGCGTGCGAAACTGGAGGCAGCTGGCCAAAGACCGTGCTGGCTGGAGACGCTTGTTGTTTGAGGCCCAGGTCCACCCCGGACTGTAGCGCCACCTTAAGTAAGTAAGTATACACAGTTAGCAAAAGCAGGATACGTTTTTAGTTTCCTAAAGTTGCTTTGATGGAAATGGTGAGCATGAGCATGAGGCTTAAAAAATGAGGTTGGAATCGCTTTCTCTCTGCAAAATAGTGTTTCTCACATTCGTCTGTAGGTCTTTTCCAGGATAAGTATACGACAAACGCCAACGGCAATAGGGGTAATTATGTTAATGTGCACAATGATTTCGCACCAATCTGAAGCATCCATTTATAAAGTTTGACCACAATTTTAAACATCTTGGACATACCCGCCATTCTGTTGGTAACTTCATCGAAGAAGATCACAACACCTACCATGATGTAAATCTATAACTGGCGTCATGTACTGAAAATGATGTATGATCTATCCGTCTTCTTAAAATCTCATTTATTTCCATGTTTCAACTAATAGAATAAATATTAAAAATTCCCACCTAAACGGACCTGATCTGATACCAAAGGTCATCATCGAGAATTCCCATTAAAATTGTTGCACCACCAAATTAAATTCTCACCAAGTGCGAGTCTTGGTCCATCGCGCCACAATAAATTACTAGCGCACCCCAAACGGTGGGTGGTAAATTAAATTAATTAATCAAGACAACAATATAAGTGCATCACCAACATCGCGCACAGACAGACGACGACCGACCGACGGTCAAATTGATTTCCAACAAAAACAAATGCCCAGAGAACAAGAACAACCCAAAGAAAAGAAAAGCCAATAAGTATCTACACCCAAGAGGAATGAAAACATCAACACCATACACCGACACATCGCGTATTCCCACGATTATTCACGCCCTTTCTGTGCGTTAACAGATTACGGAGCTCATACAGGCTAATAGCAGTGCGCCTCACTGAATCCCTTTAAATCCAATCCCAATTCCTCATTCAATCCAAACCGTCAAACAAAGATATGAAATATTGCGTTTGTTGATGATGGGTCTGGTCTGGATCGGGATCCATTGTTTAAATACATTCGACGTGGACCGTTTGAGTGGATTGCACTCAGCATGAACTGATTGCGCCTACTGTGAGATACGATTGATGTTCTTTAATAACTATCGATCCCGATACCCGATTTCGGGTATACAGTATACACTAACTATACAAGCTGAAGAATGCGGTCGCGATACTTTGGAAAATTCATTTAGGAATGTTGGCTCTAAAATGAAATCCTTTACCAAGTTAATTTTCCTTTATTGACATTGCAGTTCTTGGGCCAATAAGACAGCATTTGTTTCAAGGAGGTCTCAAAAAGGAAAAGTGTATTTAAAGGAATATGAGGACAAAAAATAAAATAATAAAATTATTTCTATCATTTAACTACATTTTTTTTAGGTAGGTACCTACAGCCCACCAGTTATCGAAACAAGGTAGACTTAATGTCAAATTTAAAAGCTTTTTTGTTCGATTGGTTCAAAAGTAGTTAAGCCGATACTGGAAACCTAATTGTCAGTCAAAAGTTCATTAAGATTCACGCAAAGACCGATTCATTCCCTTTTCTCAATAAGTTTTTCGGATATCTGATTTCATACGATCCCAGTGTGACCAGGCGCCCCATATTGGATAACATACTCAAGTCAAAAAGTTCAATCTTTCAAGTTCAGGGACTCCAGAGAATGCATTTTGTTCACAATACTGTCAGAAAAGAAGAAGGCTAATGTTATGTCGATAGGCACTTCTCGGTTCCAACGTGTTTATTAATTAAATTCAATAATAAATTCTTTTTGACATTATAATAAATGATTGAGAATGATCATAAATATCTTAGTGATTTTTAGATACTACAGCTAACATCGCAGCTTTGATATGCAGATCCGTTCCTCTACCTGAAATTACTCAGCTCTATCGTCTTGGGCTTACAAAGTCACTTAAGTATCCGAATCCGAACTTTGGTCTCGAAGTTTGTTAAACCATGCATTCGCACCTTTGATCGACGGTTCTAGAATTGGAGGATCAATCTACCCAAAGTTCCCTCGGCTCCTTAAATTGTGGCTGCGAATGAAAAATTAAATTAGACCGCTCGGTCTATAGTTTCATTTCACTATCGCGGCCTTACTTACAGTGAGTCAACACCAATGCTGTTTTCATTTTTCTTAAAATTTTAGATTTTATAAAAAAGCCAAGCAACTGGCAGCTGGCTACAAAACCGGAATACTGGGAATAGTAGATGTGTTTAAGCAGCATTTTCAGCAGCTGCTTAATGGGAATCAGGTACAGAGGGAGTGATAGGGCAAGAAGAGAACCCGCGTCCTGTCAATGAAGAGCTAGTTCCACAACCTACTATAGAAGAAGTTTAAAAATAACAAGGCAGCAGGTTCTGATGGTTTATCAGCGGAGCTCTTTAAATACGTTGGTGATGTTTTGGTAGGGAGCATGCACCGAATCATCGACCAAGTATGGGTGGAGGGAAACATGCTCGATGATCAGGTCTATGCCCCATCTACAAAAAAGGCGATCCTATGTCATACAAGATCCTCCAACGTACTATGTAAAAGTCTTAAACCCCTCTGCAACACACTAATCGGTACGTACCAGTGTGGCTTCCGGCCCGGCAGATCGATTTTAGACCAAATTTTCACACTGAGGCAAATCCTGGAAAATATCAACGAATTTCAAGTCGAAACTCACCACCTATTCATCGACTTCAAAGCAGCGTATGGTAGCATAGGTACATCGTTAGGAGCTCTATATGCCGATGGCCGAATTCGGAATCCCTGCAAAACTGATTGGCTGGAAGTAGCTCCTCAGAACCATTTCAAACATGCACCGGATTTCGGCAAGGAGACGCGCTATCAGGCAAATTCTTCCATCTCGTACTGGAGCAGATAGTGCGCAGGGCAGGTGTCAGCAGGGAAGGCACTTTCTTCAACAGATCCGTCCAGCTGCCGAGCTATGCGGACGATATTGACATCACCGGTCGCTCCCAGCGTGCCGTGATAGAAGCGTTCACGGCAGTTGAAGAACAAGCAAAATCCGTTGACCTCTTGAAGTAAATGAGTACAAGCCTAAGTACATGCTATACACAAACAAACAAACGTCTGTTTGTCCACCGCCTAGGACAAAACGTCACTATTGATAGCAACAACTTCGAGTTAGTTAAAGATTACCCTAGGAAACCGCTGCCCCTTCGGTTTGGCAAAATAATTGGGTTCAACACTCCTAACTCGAAAGACGAAATGTGTGCTCTACAAAACCCTTATCCTGCCATTTCTGCTTTAAAGCGCCTAGTGCTGGACGATATGTAAGAAGGGAGAGCTGATACTGGGCTAATTCGAAAGAAATATACTTCGGCTGATTTTTGGTCTTGGTGTGCGAAGAGGGCGAATGGAGCAGAAGATACAACCGCGAACTCTATAAGCTGTACCAAGATGTGGATGTAGTCCAAAAATCCAAAACACGTCGACTACATTATTGGCTCGGCCACATCGAGCGAACCATAATCACAGAAGACCAACCATAAAATTAAAACAAACTCTTACATTTTAAAGACTGAAATGAACAGTTCATTCCTTTACCATAATTATCTTTAGATCACACATGTCAGCTATTCCATTGGAAAAATTGTTTCAGATACAATCACCTAAATGAAGATACCACTCATTGTAGGTCATTCATATACCTGTAATGTAACTAATTTCTATGAAAGACAATTAAACCAACACACCACCACATAAAGAGTACTTTTCCATTTCAGTTTGTATATCGATCGGACATGCACATGCACATGGGTCATCCTCATCATATAACGAACCCCTATCAGTCTACATGCGAGCTTAACTCAATACTTGTTGTACATCGGTTGGTCGTCGATGACTATCTTAAGCGAATTCATATTCCATGGGAGTATTCAGTGTCGTGCCATTGTAAAGGAAATCCAGATTACGGTATATACATAAAACAAAAAAAAAATGTGAACATGGAAAAGGATATGTTTACCTTGTAACAGTATCGAATCAATAAAACAATTTTTTTATTGTTATTATCCTGGAAAATGGATGATGTGCCTACCGGTGTGAGAAAGTGATTGAAATGTCCGATAGGTCAACAGGGGATAAATAAAAAATTAACATTGAAAATGCAGGTCAGCAATTGATGGTTCGTTTAAATCAATATAAAATTATTTCGAAGTTAAACAAAAAGGAAAATATATGTAGCAAGGGCTTTGTTGATGATTGAGATAAGGGCGATATTTTGCGAGATCAATTTAAGCAATAGGTTAGATAGGAGGTTGTGAAATATTGATGCGAGATATACCTATTGCAAAACTATGAATCGAAGTTTCGCATGATAGGTTCTCACTTCGCACAAATAAGTTTGAAATTAATTCTAAAACGGAGTCAACACAATCCTGATCGCCATTCGCTGGTGGATACATAATTGGATTCCATTTACTCCATTTAGCATCAGCTCATAATCATAACCTACCAACTCACTGAGGCTTGAACTAAATGCACAAGATGAACCAAGCACCAGATACTATAGTATAGTTGTAATTCTATTATCTGTACTAGAAGTTTATTTTGCTGTGAAACATTTGCAACCCGTAGGTACTTCTTTAGTTTCAGTTAATGTATATATAGTGCATCTGCACTGCACGTACGTCCTTCATTATGTTCTCGTTAGCATTAAACACTTTAAGGATAGAAGATGATTATGCAACATTTCCATATGAGGTGTTCCTCAAATATTCCATATTTTATCCGCTGTCCTCCAGATCCACCTTCAAAACTCTTCTTCAGGCAGTTGAAAATACAAGCTCCGCACTATTACGTTAGCGCTTAACCAACTATAGGTACACCACTTTCAGAGTGGTTGAGTCAGTGAAAGAAAATCCATCTGACACAGGAGTACCTACATAAAGACAACTAAATCTAGTTAGGTAGCGGCTTGGAAATTCAAAATTATGATAATGAAATCTTCACTCTGGCATGTGAATTTATACTCCCTGACTCCTTGTATACTTGAGCATTAGATATAGCGCTATGTAGATATGTATACGCTGCTCAGATCTGCGAAACAATGGAAATATACATTTTTCTAACGTTCAACCGCACCACGTAATAGAAGCAAAGCAACTTCTTATAAATGTCAAAACAAATGGAAATGGCATGACGTTCCATGAAGCAAACGCACAAAAAAAATAACCCTATTCTTGGTGGATGGCAGTAATATTCCCACATGAAGATGCAAAGTGCGCGTGGCAGTGGGGTACGGGTTTATGATAAACTACAAAACCATCCAAAAACCAAAGAGAAGTGCACGCAGTGCAACTAACATGATGAAGGAGACTTCCCGCAAGGATATTAGTTTTGCTGATGTGTGGCCAAAGGAGTTACGTACAATACATCTCAAAAGGGTGTTGTTCTTTGAAATGATTCAAGTTGGGAAGCTATCATAATATTGTGTGTTCTGAAATAAGTTTTTTTGATAAAATGGATCATGATTTGATATATGAGCATTCGAGTTCCAGAAAAAAGTTCTATCTTAAATTCAACGTATTCTTAAGACGTATACAATATCCTATAATAATTGAAGACTTAGAAAAGAATGTTGCTTTTGTGGCTTAGATATGACTAGAGCAGGGGTTCCCAATCTTTTTCATACTGCGACTCCCTAAAGAGGCTGAAATATTTTTGCGACACCCTTCTAAAAGGAGAGATGTGAAGATGATCTTATACTAAAGATTCACTAAAGGGTTTTCCAATAAGGACTGGTAAACGTTGAAATATCGTCGTCGTCGTTGAGAGTCATCCAAAAATGCGCCTCGTCGGTAAAGATGATTTTTCGGCCAAAATTGAGGTTATCTTCCAAACGCTCCGAAGCCAAGTCAGCGAACTGGATTAGTTGGATCTTGTATAAGCCCAAGTCCCAATGCAAAATTCGCCAAGTTGGAATCTGCGAAAGGCCGATTTCTTATGCACGTCGAATTGATTGCCTCGAGTTCTTCTGGTACACTCTCATGGACCACGGCAATACTCCCGACGAATCTGGCTGTCAACGATCCATACCAATTGAAAATCCTTTATTTAATTTTAAGTGCCAGGCAAATACGAGTGACAGCCACAAAGCAAGTCCGACTGGAAATGCGGGAAACACAAACGAGCTTAATCTTCGACTATTGGATTTCGCTTCTCTTAGTATTCGCAAAGGGAAACATAATGCTTTTCCTGTGTTCGGAGTCTTACATCAGTGAAAAAATAAAACTTGCGACGCCCTTAGAATAGCGCCACGACGCCCTAGTTAGGGAACGACGCACAGTTAGGGAACTCCTGGACTAGAGGATGATTTGTTTATAGCTCTTCATAATCCCAACTCTAGTTCCTTGAGATTGGCAATATTGGCCGCCACTGTTTACATTTTGAGTTTCGTTTGGTGATTAAATGGAAGTTGTTCGTAATTATAATGAATTCACGCCCCTTTGTTCCATTTTGATAAATATTGACAAGAACACTCAGGGCCAATGACTAAGAATGCATGAAAGTTTGAGCTCAATCCAATTTGTCCAATGTTGACCAAACTTTACAGGAACTGGTTTTGGTAACAAATAGCAAACACTTTCTGAAAAATTGACCTCAATTAGTTCGGTGGGTATCAAGATATAAGATTTTGAAGGCTTTTTTTTGTATGGAAGGTGCCATGATTTTTTGAATGGGATGATTTCAGAAAAATTTTGTATGGAAAACAGGAAAAAGTGGCTAATATAGTCATTTTTAGCAATTTTCAAAAAATCATAAAAAATATTAACGAAGACATTTTAGAATTTTTTTTTTTGCAGTCACTATTAGAATTGTATGTATATTTTTGCATCAAAACTATTTTTTTTTTTGGACCGAGGAAAAAAGTCAAAAAAGTAGACTTTTACAAAAGTTCGAAATTTTTAATGGGTACTTAATGGGTTAAGGCAGGAGTTCCCCAACTGTGCGTCGCGACGCCCTGGGGCGTCGTGGCGCTATTCTAAGGGCGTCGCAAGTTTTATTTTTTCACTGATGTAAGACTCCGAACAAAGGAAAAGCATTACGTTTCTCTTTACGATTACTAAGAGCAAGGTCGAAGCGAAGTCTAATAGTCGAATATTAAGCTCGTTTGTGTTTCCCGCATTTCCAGTTCGGACTTGCTTTTTGGCTGTCACTCGTACATTTGCCTGGCACTAAAAATTAAATAAGGGTTTTCAATTGGTATGGATCGTTGCCAGCGAGATTCGTCGGGAGCATTGTCGTGGTCCATGAGAGTATACAGGAGAACTCGAGGCAGTCAATTCGACGTGCATATGAAATCGGCCTTTCGCAGATTCCAACTTGGCGAATTATGCATCCGGACTTAGGCTTACACCAGTACAAGATCCAACTAATCCAGGAGCTCAAAGTTAATAAACATAGATAAAGCCGTTTGTTCGCTGATATGGCTTCGGAGTGTTTGGAAGAGGACCTCAATTTTAGTTGAAAATGTATCTTTAGCGATTAGGCGCATTTTTAGATGAATGCGGGTATGTGAATAAGAAATTTTGCCATAAATACTTATGGCCACCATTGTATACAGAAAATGAAAACAGCATTGGTGTTCCCTTACTTTTGACGCTCACTGTATAAAAGATAGAAGATGTAGCTGTACGGACTAACGCACTGTCGCACAGTTATTGTCTGTTGCGTGAGTTGTAAAGGCAAATTAGTGATAAGGATTGGAATATAGGTCTTACTTAGTCACTTGCTTAGGAAGGCTTTACTCGTAAGCGAAGCAGAAGCCGATCTTTTCAGCTAGCCGGTTCTTAAATACTACTTCTAATTGCGCACTCCAAGTTAGTTGAGATTGCTCTTCAATTGTGTGCGCCACTTGAGGTAGGGGTTTCCTCTGCGTTGTTTGATATCCATATTGTATTCTAAGATTTTTATGTAGGTCAACGTCTTTGAATAAGGTTCATCGTTGAATTTCTTCCTCCAAACTTCATCTATATGTACCTACAAATTGGACACATGATCAACCGAAGAATCTTTCTCTCAAATCGTGCCGAAAACTTTTAATCCGATTTTAATAATGTCTATTATACTTCTGAACAATACATCAGAATCGAAATCGAGGATTAAATAATATCTATTGGTTCTATGGGAAATATCTTTTTCTTTCAAGATGTCTTCTAGTGCGATGAAATAGCGATAGCTTATAGTGATTCTTCGCTTTATTATGCGCTGAGGTCATTCTGCAAATTTGTTTTGAAAATCATGGTCCTGTTCGAAATACGTATCGTGCACTACGTCCATTTCATAAGCGAATTTTGTTTAGCGATGAAGCTCACTTTTGGTTGAATGGATACGTCAATGAACAAAACTGCCGTACCTATTTGGAGTGATGAGATGATAATCCTCAAGTGTATGTTGAGACACCGTTACATCCACAAAAACTGACTGTTTGGTGTGCTTTATGGGTTGGTGGAATCATTGGTCTGTACTTCTTTAAAAAACAATGCTGGCCAGAAAGTTACAGTCAATGGTAACCGCTATAGAGCCATGGTTACTGACTTTTTCATTCATCAATTGAACAATTACGATGTGCAGGAGCTGTGGTTTCAACAAGACGGCGCAACATGTCACACAGCTCGTGTCACAAATGATTTATTGAAGGAAACGTTTGGTAGCCGCATATAGTTTCACGTTGTGGACCCGTGAATTGGCCTCCAAGATCGAGCGATTTAACGCCGCTTGACTATTTTCTGAGCGGACATGTGGAGTTGCTAGTCTACGCCGATAAGCCCGAAACGATTGATTGATTATTGCCTATATACGGCCACAAATGTTGGAAAAAGTCATCAAAATTAATCCTCCAGATTAGACTACGTCCGAGCCAGCCTTGGCGGTCATATGACAGAAATCATATTTAAATTATAATGGCAGAATAATATCTTTCGAATAAAGTAAATTTTATGGCAATTTAAAAAAAAATTATCTTTGTTTTATTCCATTTCAAAATTCTATACTTCTAAAAAAAAAACATCCTTTACTTGCAAAAGCGGCGCCCTATCTCCCGATAATGTCAATATTACCAACCTTATGGAAGTATTCGAACGGATTTTTAAGAAAAGCTATCTCTGATGTAAGCCTCGGAGTTTCAAGCAAGTGTTTCAAGAATGCCGTTTAAGAAGTTACAGAAGTTACTCTGCCTTAAACCATATCAAAGAGATTAAAGGCTTCGGTGGTGTCCTTTCCAGTTTTGACAGAGCATGATTATGTGGTGCCATGAAATAAAGTCTTACGCCTTACTTTTTTGGACTTTACTGCACTTTTGAAAATGAAATAAAGTCCAAAAATCGTAGACGAACAAGTTTGGCAGGGATGGCGAAATAGGATATGGCTTTATATAGTTTGCAACTGCATACCCACATGTTTATAAGATTTGGTCTCTAAAACATAAATGAATAAATAGGTGGCGCAACAGGCGGGTAGACACCCTGACCCTAGGTTTCTTCTCGCAGAAACTCTCGTTTGTGTGAGTTTCTATTTTTGGGACGAGTGGAAGGGACCCACAATTTTATGCCGAGTCCGAACGGCTGAATTGAGAAGCTTTTTCAGGACAGTCATACTTTTGGATGTTTGTCAGACGTTCGCGAGAGGTGGCGCAGAAGAAAAAACCTTAAGATGTAATTTGTATGTTTTTCCGGGGATCGAACCTAGGATCCCTCGCACAGTAGTCCAGCACACAAACCACTCCGCTACTGCGCCCAGATTTGGTCTCTGCAATGTAATAATTTATCGGCTCTAAGCTCTAAGTGTTTTGTAGCTACCTATCACATCCCGCGCAATGCAGGGCCGTAGCCAGGATTTTGGTTCGGGGGGGGCTTGATCCAAATCTTATGAAGCAAAAAACTAAGAACATTCCAATTCATTGATTCGTATTAGTTTTTAAATCGTATGTACTTAAACGAACATATGTACTTAAATAATAATTTTACACACATTTTTTGACGCAGAAGACAAAACATCGTAGGCAAACATTTCTTCAGTTTGGTTAAAGGTCCGAAGATAAATATGTAATGCTTCCGAAGGTAAATTATGTAATGCGAATGGAACTCTTAACAAAGCTTGTTTTGATAATAGAGAAAAGTTTGAACTGGTTAAGTTTTAAGTTTGTAAAATGCATATTACAGGTAGCGCATAATGATGAGTAAGATACTTCTGATACTTAGAAGTCTTAGAAATGAAATATTGAGCTATTAGAGTCCTAATAGGAATCGTTTTAGAGGCTTTATAGACAAAATGCTTTCGATAAGTGTTCGCCTTTCGGACCTTACCGAAGTTTTATAGGATTCTTTTGGAAACTAAATGTAATCCTCTATTGAAGCTTATCGAAGCTGAAATGTTAGTTGGGATCTTGATTTTTTTTAACATGAGATCAATCACCTTATTTAGATCCACAATAATATCCGAATGAACAGATATCATAGCAAGTTACCTTAACCTTGCATTCTCTATAACGCTTCGGGACATTGTTTTAATCCTTTTCATAGCTGAAAGGGTTTTTTCAACACTAGCTAGCTGTGGTCACTGGAAGCGTTGCTAAAACTGTAAGCAAGAAATTTATACCTCTAAAGTAAGTCTTGTCACATATATCAAGCAATTTCAAAACTTCTGTAGAAGTATCACTCGACGATTTTTTTTTCGCACCAAGGAATGTATATTCAGCTTTCACAGCTGACAACGAAATTGCATTATCAAAGTAACGGGTTAGCCTGTTAGCTTTTCCATTTCGTTCACTCGCTCAACTGCAGCAAAACCAGCAAATAGGCTTCAGTAGAAAGGTTTCTGGATTGGAACGCGCAATGAAGTTCTTGGAGCTCTTAATTTAACTTCAAATAAGTCCTCTGCAAGTTGGGATGCGGATTGAAAAGTCTCTCTGAAAAAATCTTCGGTATTTTCTCTGATGTTCTTAAGAGAATTCAGAACTTCTTTTGTGCGGTCGATTGCAGAAACGAAATCTAAGGAAAATTGATAAGGGCAGCGTTAAACTGAACAGATTTTCGCATGTAATGAGGCTTACTAGGAAATTACCTTTTTGGACCGCTGGCGCTGCCAAAAGTGTTGATGCTTTCGAAGATATCGTTCTGCTCGTTATTTCTTCAAGACTTATTGAGATGTATTTTCAATGAATCTTGTTTCACAAAGGCGTAAAAGTCGAGTTTTTTAGCTCTCTGGTGCGTGCTTTGTAATGACATTTTTGAAAGTTATAATATAATTCATTTGAGCAGTTGCGGAAGAAATTTCACTAACAGGCGTATTTTTTTAGAATCTAAAGCTAGGTCACTTTTACTTTTCCATGCAAAACTTTTCTACTCTCTTTTGGTTTTGTTATACTCACTTCCCCAAAAAATACGCCAAACTACACAAAGGCAAGTGCGAATTGCAGGAGTTGACTTGGCAGAACCAGGTCAAAGATATGGCTTGCACAGTGTACAATGTACATACCTAGCGTTTGAATACTGTATACCTACCGGGATTGTCTTATTTTTATAGATTTAAATTTAGGGCTTAAAGCGGTGTTTTGACAATCATTTCAGTTTCAGTTTTAGTTGAGCTATCAGTTAACCTTCAGTTAAACAGACATCAGTCTAGTATTCAGTTGAGCTTTCAATTTACTCGTGATTAGCCGAAGGTTAGAAGATTTATCTACTAAAACTTCTGAAAACTTATGGGAATTCCATCAGTTTTAGTTTTAGTTAAACGCTTTTATTTTTGCATTTAGTCATCAGTTTAACGGCCGATTTCTTCTGATACTCGGTACTAACGAGAACTTAGTACTTGTGTATTTCTTCACATTGCTAGTACCGGAGCTAAATTTATCAACCGTACTACGACTAATACGTCTAAAAACTGGTCTAGTACCCATTTTTGACTGAAATGTCATAACGGTGACATTTTTATGATCATTGGGCGTCAATCATTTTACAGGATGACTGATTTTTATTCATAAGAGCAAGTATTTTTTTTAATATTTTTGTTGCTTTCCTGCTGTAAAATAGTGTGTGTTTAGGGGTATCCAGCATTGGATAGCATATGATAGCGTATATGATTGGTTGTTTTTTTTTTCTATTATTGCACATTATGGAACTGAACTAACCAATTCGGTGTTTGCAATTTAACATGCGAGTGCGGTAGGTTGCACTGATTGTTCGTGGAGACTATGCAAAGCGATAAAATGCAGCAGCGGCCACCTCCTGTTCTTCCAATGTTGCTGACATTTGAATAAATTTGTCCAAATGGCGTGTCTAGGCCATACATCATACTTTTGGCAGTGTGCGACATACACTAGCGGCTGCTATGCAAATGACGTCGGCAACCACTATACATCGAATCGATCCACTTGTCATGAATCGTAGAGTGATCTGATCAGCAATTGCTGCTCAAGCAATATCTAACGATTACTGGTAAAATCGTGAATAAAAACGATTACCGCCTAAAACTGAAAGTATATAAAATATGTTAACCGTACTGCAATTCGTCCACGTTCGAACGTAAAAAACGTCACTCTGGACAACTGAAATCGCCAAAAAAATCCACACCGTTCTTAGTATTTACTGTTTTCCATTGTAGCATAATATGGTAGATGCGCCGCTCAGATCAACGAGTTGCCACCCCTTCTTCACCATTCTCATTCTCAATGTCGAAATCCATTTTCTAATCAACTTCATTAGACTTAAACCTACGATGTATTTACTTTTTGACAAAAATAGGCAAGAGCGAAAGCAATGAAATCGATCTAATTCAGGTACTAACGACGTTAGACTGCCGATTTTGAGGGTCAAGCTCATACCGAGTACTAATTAATACTTGGTACCAAATTCATCTTAGTACTTCGTGAAGAAATGACCTGATACCTAGGTATTTGAGTATCAACTTTTGGTCTAATACCGGTACTAGCGCTAGTACTTGGTGAAGAAATCGGCTGTAACAAGCTTAACTGATAACTCAACTAAAACTGAAACTGAAACGATAGTCTTAAATTCGGCTTTAGAAAATTTTAGTTTTTTGTCTAGACTTTCGGGGGGGGCTTCAGCCCCTCAAGCCCCCCCCCCTGGCTACGTGCCTGGCGCAATGCTAATGATGATTTCTGACGGTGCTGCTTCTGGCCTTTTTCGCTGTTGCAATATAGGTATGACCACACAAATCTAGAAAATTCTGAGTAATTAAGGGGGAATATAAAGCGAGAAAAGCATTGGTCTTAAATGTGTTCAAGTGGATATTTTAACCGGAGTCGGACAGAATCCCGAAAAACGTAATCCCGAAAGCCCAAAACCCCGAAAATCCAAAATCCCGAAAACCTAAAATCCCGAAAAACTAAAATCCCGAAAATCTAAAATCCCGAAAACCTAAAATCCCGAAAGGCCAATATCCCGAAAATCCAATATCCCGAAAATCCAAAATCCCGAAAAGCCAAAATCCCGAAAGTAAAACTAAAAATTTGATTTTTTGTTGAAATGGTAGCTGTAGCCGTCAATAAGCAATTTCTCACGCTGCTTGTTGGTTTTCACGATGGAAACGTTCATTTCTACTTAAGGCTTCAAAAACAAAATGTCACTGATAATATAAAGTTTTTAATTATAAAGGCATACTCACTTTGTATTACGATGTTCACTGGCTAACAAAAATCTAGTCGGTCAGCTATCACACCGTACGAGATGAGCACAACAAATGCATATTGCGAGGGAAGGGTACGAATTGACGACAAAAATAATGTCGCCTGTAACAAATGTCGATTTTGCCATTCACTGTCGATTATTAAAATCTCGACAAAATTTTTATCGACTTTTAAGAATATCGAAAGTTTAAAACCTCGACACTTAAAATGTCGACTGTATTTGTCGACTGTCGGTAAACAACGTAAAATAAACTTTGCATATACCCAAACTTGCACCCACTCCAAATCCTACAGTGACCACAAGCAGGGGGGTTGCAGGGGGGCAGCATGCCCCCCCATACGTATCTCACTTTGGTCTTATTTTGACATTTTAAAATCGACATTTTAAAAAATCAACTTATTCTCAGTCGATATTTTTATTAGTCGAGATTTTTCTTAATCGATATTTTTTTTTTCGGTATTTTGTTGATCGACTTTTTACACTCGATATTTTTAATATCTACGAATCGGACCCAACCCTATTGCGAATTGCAAAACATTGCAACGGAACAAATTGCAAAACTTTATTACAGTAAATGGAATGCACAAACACTTGTCGATTTTACATTCAAAATAAAGTAAAGAATCGCGAAAACGAAATCCCGAAAAATTATATAAAATGAAAAATTTGCGCATTTGCGCAAATTTTTCATTTTATATAATTTTTCGGGATTTCGTTTTCGGTATTTTTTTTTCGGGGTATTGGATTTTCGGGATTTTAGGTTTTCGGGATTTTGGGTTTTCGGGATTTTGGGTTTTCGGGATTTTGGATTTTCAGGATTTTGGATTTTCGGGATTTCGGTTTTCGGGATTATGTACCCAACCCTATTTTAACATTCGAGAGACTCCTTTTTAGAATCTTGAAACTTTTCAATAGCGCATGTAGTATCTTGAAATACTGTATAAATTGTCAGAATTTTAGTGTATGCTCACACTGTATAAAATGTCAGATTTAATAAAATAAAACTCACTTTATACGAGACTACAAAACCAGACAGCTGTCATTTATTCAAGATACTACAGTGTAATCTTGAAGGAGTAATCAGTGACGGTATATAAATGAACAAAAACACGGTACATATTGAGAAATTGATCGTGTCGCTGCCAATAGTTTCAATTATGTACGTTAGTGAGTTAATCTGAGCCCAGCTTCATAATTTTACTCAAGTCGTAATTTTCACAGATGACTATTTAATACAGTAATATTAAAACACAGCGATTTATTAATAAGAATTCATTTGGTTTAAAGTCTATGGCGGCTTTGCAGCTTTACCAACAAAATTGTTTAAAGTGGAACCAATCAGTTTGTTTAAATAAATTCTGTCGAAAAAAAAACTTAGATGTAAAATGTTCTTATTTGTCGTCTATTATTCAGTCATTCTCCAGAACTTATGCAAAGACTTCAAATCATCTTCTGACTAATACCCTTTTACATATAAAATAAGATAATTAGCATAAGAAACAATCGTATAATACCATCCAATATAACTATGCGATGCGCCATATAAGCAGCTCACTGAGATCAACTCATGGCACAGTTTCCACAATACCGCCAGTAATTTCATTTAATTCACTTAAACCGATCGCTCTACGACCTTTTGTTCTATTTTCCAAATTGCTCTACATCCCGATAATGAATGCAAATTTAGTTTATCAGCTTATGTAAAACTCCTTCTAAGCCGATCGTGTATAGTCTTCAGCTTCGATGAGCCATCAAAGGTCGTTTTAATTTTTTTTTTTCTGTAATCGTTGTCCTTTATGTCACGCATCGGATCGGTAGGAGTAGAGAAGAAAATCTCAAATACAAAATCGGCTCAGGATAAATTATGAAAATAATTTGCTCATTCCAGTCAAATAATTTCCCATGATCCTTTTATGTGATGGCCTCTAGGCTGTTTTTGAAATTTCTTTATCCGTTGGGATAATCTTTGTGCGTGACCAAACCAAACTGTGTTTCCTCTGGGTCTGTGAAAGCGAATTATACATACGGAACTGGCGGCAAAGCTGCCCTAATTGTTCTTCGGGATCATTGAAGTTGTGCGACAACAATGGCAGCAGCAATTTTATGCCAATTATTTTGATCCGATTTTACCACAAAAAGAAAACGCTTAGGTATGTTGGGTGTCGGCGGCGTCGTCGATGATTTATTTTATGCTTGAGTTCATTGCGGTATAACTATTGAGATGAAAGATGTTTGGGACCAGCAAAAGGATTCTCTTCTCGAGTTGAATTGGTAAGTTTGCCATAAATAAAATGTAAAAGTGGAACTTCACCAAAATTACCCAAAATCAGCTTTCAAAACGAAAATAATGTAACATTTTTTTTTAAATACTTCTCCTGGGAAAGGCGAACCTATAACGCTTCATCAGCGCCCAGAGATGCTTGCAGATGTAGATATTTTAGTTCTGCACTTAAATTACTGCAAATTGTATAGTCTTCTGGAAATAAATCCCCAGGAAGCGAGTTCTAAAGTTTGCTTGTCCAGAAGGAGTTTTGGAAAATTGATGTCCTCGCGGTTGTCAAGTGTACACCCAAAAAAATTTGTCGTAGAAATGTTGAAAACCGCTGTTAAATCGACTGCATTCATTGTCATAATCGACCCGACATCCAATGCTTTCAATTTTACAGAGACATGGTTGTACTTTCCAAAACCAAATTATGAAAATGAGAGCATTTGTTGTAGATTTTACAACTAGAAAAACTGTAAATAAAACAGCATTCGTTGTTGAATGTACAGCAAACTTTGTAAAATACACAATACTTATGTCTATAATCTACGGATTTTGGTTGTATTATTCACAACACCTTCCGGTCAAAATGCAATTTCTGTCGTAAAATCTACAACTCGATTTCTAGAAACGAATACCCTTTGCTTTCATTTTTACAGCTCTTTGGTCTCATATACACAATTTTTTTTTGTAAAATCTATGCACTAAAATAAAAAACATACAACACCAAATAATTTAAAATTTATTTTATTGAAGTAAATAATATTAATGAATGCATAATTGGCATAATTACATTATGTTTGGTTATACAAAAAAAAAAAAAAAAAAAAACAAATTTAAATACACTGAAAACGTTTGTTCCATTAATTAATTTATTTAAGTGAATAGGTGGACTTGTAAAGTTATTAATGTTTAAAATAATATAATCATGAATTATTTTTGTTAAATCAACCACATAGCAACTATAATGAAAATTAAAATACAAAATTTTATATTCACGGCATACAAAAAATACTTCTTGAGTCTCATCAATAATAATATTTAAAATTTTTAAAAAGCTCTTTTCATTAGTTTTAATAGCATTGATTATAGTTTTGAATTCTATACTGAGTTCCCTTGTAGGCATGTAAGAAATTTACTTGAAACGATTTTTTGTATGTTCAAGTTCATATCATTTAACATTGCAAAATAAGGTAGACTTTCACAATTTTCAGTTAGAGCATCTTTAACTATTAAACCATTTTCGGTCTGAAAACCTGAATCATTTAACAATAAGTTTAAAAATGACAAGCAAGCCTTTGTTGAAAGAGACTGGCATATATCTCTACTATTTTTATTAACATGTGTATATTGTTTACTATTCTGATGATAGTATTCATACCTAAATGTCCAAATGTATTTTACTGGTCCTGATTTTCTAATAGCTGATGGATAATGAAGTAGAACTCCAGCTGCAACCCAAGTTCACTGTCCGGAAATATTTTGGAGATGTGCTCCGATCTGAGCAGAAATAAACTACGTTTAGTGAGCCCACGACCTTGTTACAAAAGAATAATGTGGTCAAGTTAAACGAGAAACGGCACTCAGACGATGAACGAACACACGAAACACGAACAAATTTATAGCTTGCTTACCTGCTAAAAACGGCACAACACTTTTCGACAATGTGAAATTGCCCACCACTTCAAAAGCTTCCACGTCTAATAGTAATATTTTTTCGGTAGCCGCGTTAACTATGACGGGATTATTCTGAACTGTTTCCTTATTTAAATTGCAGGCTTCCACATCCTCAGCATTTTCAGACAAAAAAGCAAATCAGAATTCATTTGGAAAAAAACCTCACAACTTTGCACTTTAATAATTCGTCTTGTTGGTTCCAGACTTTATGACTAAATGCACAAAGGAATGTACATAAGCCATGGAAATATTCTGGCTAGTGGGTGGGTTACGGTAAACGCAGATGCCATATTCACAACTCAATATAGTATCAACTGCTAATGGTTGCAGATTTGAATGTATATTTTGTGCATTTCACAAGTTGCACGTACTTTCTACAGCATTTTGTATGTACATTTTGCATTGTGGTTGTAGATTTGACCAATTCATACATGTACATTTAACAACAAAAATTGACAACGCGGTGTCAATTTTACAACAAGAAATTGCGATCAATTTAACAATTTTATAGCTGAAATGAAAGCAAACGCTGTAAAAGTTGCAATTAATTGTGAATATGAACG
Organism: Cheilosia soror; assembly: GCA_949372485.1. Classification (NCBI taxonomy): domain Eukaryota; kingdom Metazoa; phylum Arthropoda; class Insecta; order Diptera; family Syrphidae; genus Cheilosia; species Cheilosia soror. The sequence continues at coordinate 5,411,030 of OX443561.1, forward strand.
CATTTGCTGTTAAATACACAAACATACAACTTATTGTAAATTTGACTGCCACATGTTGTAAAATGTACAGTGGAAATTTTTTTGGGTGTACTATATGGTCATGAGCATTAGTTGCCTGTCTTGTGGGGCGCCCAAAAGTTGCATTTCGAGGGATAATGTCTTTGAATTCCTCGCAACATCTACCATGGAAGTACCTATAGAACAAGCAGCGACTTGTCTTCTGTGCACCAACGGTTGCAGATTCGATGTGAGTGTAGGCTCTCCAATAAGTCGGACTGCTCGTCTCTTTATGCTGTCAAGTAGGTTAAGTGAATGTTTTGTGGCCGAGCTCCATATATGGGAACAATATTCTAGGCCTGGTCTAACCTGTGCTTTATAGAGAAGGAGAAGTTGCTTGGGGCTAAAGTACCTCTTTGCTCTAAATGGGTTGCTCAACTTAGCGGACGCCGATCTTGCGATATAGGATGTGTGGTCTTGCCATGTGATTCCTTAATTAATTGTTGATTTTTTTAAAGGAAAATCAAAACAAAGAGGATGAACTAAAACAATAATTGCTCTTGTGCTAACACAAGATGGAGCAGAAAGTTGAGCGATAAGTTAAAATACTCCGAACAGTATTGCCTAAAAACAATTTTAAGATTTTAAATCTAAAAACAATTTTAAGATTGTTTTTAGATTTATTAAGATTTCTAAAAATGTTTTTTTTTGTTTTGTTTTCGGCTGCGCATGGAGGTGAGTAATCCTCAAATGATACCAATGGTCCGTACCATTGGTTATGTCCGACTCATATATTATCTGATCTAGTTATGCCATTGGGGTCAGCCAATATATGCCCAAGGACTAAACCTTACCCCTCAGAGGTCGAACGTAGAACGTTGAAATGTTTGTAGTAGAGTCATATTGCTTGGTTTGGTACAACCCCAAAGTGTTATACCGTATTTCCAAGACGGTTTTAGCACTTGCTTATACAGAAGCAGTTTATTGTATATGCTTAGTTTCGAGTATCTTCCGAGTAGGAAATACATTTCTCTCAGTCTGATTTCGAGCTCGTTTTGATATTCCGCACGTTGTTTCGACGCGATGTTATATTATACTTTGTCCTCAGTGTATTTTTGAGAAGATAGCGAAGTTTTCCGTAGTCTGCTATCCCGATGACATTTATTGCAGGTGGAGGACGAGTTTTCGTTTGAGTTTTTGCCTTGTTCTTTTTGTATAGGACTTCGGCCTTGCGCTTTTTACTAGGCCTTGTTTTAGAGGCCGGATTATAGTTTCTCGGGCAAGTTCTTACTCGTCCGTACAGTATTCACTTGCTGGACGGTTTGGCGTTGTCTCGAAATCTTTCGGTGCACGAAAGTTCTTGAGATCCTCATTTTCTTTTTGAAGAGTATCTACTTCCTTTTTAAGCTCGTGTAAGAGTAGCTCCATTGCATTTCATTTAGTTTAGCTCGTAGTTCCTTGTTCTCTTTTACGAGTCATTTCGTTTTCACTGAGTCCTGATTAACCGGCGGACTTATTTTTCCGGAGATAGACGATCTAGGTGGTTGAGATCCGCATATCTTTGTGTTTTTTCCAGGGGGTTTGTCGGACTTGACGCTATTGATGATGATCTTAGCATACTTTTTTTTTTCTGAAAGGGTTGTTTATTAGCAATAGTTGGTCCTCCCCAGAATCCGAGGGACCGATCCGTAGACGTTGGATTTTCCAGTATAACTGGTCTGCTTGTCAACGATTTTGAATTTTATACCTTCTGCCAGGTTTTTTTTCTGTCATTATGAACAGCCGCTCGTGACATGGAGAACAGACGCTGACCAGAGAGTCGCCCAATGTGGGTCAGACGCAGTGTTGCCAACCCGGATCGAAGATTTTATGCCTCATTCGGAAAAAAATTATGCCTTTTTTAAAAAAATTATGCCTTTTTGATAAAAAATATAAATAACGAAGAATGTTTCAATTTATGTGTTAAGCTCTTATTAGTAGGCACATAGTTAAGAAAAAAACTATTATTATGACATAAATATGTCTAGTATTTGTAACTAAATTTATGAAAAACAAAAACTAACTTCACGTAAGACAGTGTTTAGTCGATGGATCTGCACCAAACTCATCGCGATCAGTTGAACCTGAACTCATCTTTAAAATAAACTACTACAAACTGTTTTTTAAAATTTGGTTTTTACCAGCAACGAAAACAAAGGTCGGCCGCACATTGTAGGCGTTTTCGTACGAATTTGACTCGTGCGATAAGGTACGAAAACGGACGAACGATCCCGACTTTCTACGAAGGTACTATGAGAGCCCGCATCGCACATTGGATGAGAGTAAGTCGTACGTATACGTAGGTTTAGTTTCGACGTCCGAAAACAATCCGAACTTGTTGAAATTCTTAAACACGGACAAAAAATGACAAAAGGGGGAATGGAACACAAGATACGGACAGTATGGGGTCATTATACAGTAAGTCTACCATAATATGATGAAATTCACTGAATTCATCTCTTTTTAAATATTAGGTTCTACGATAGTGTCGACGCCGCCGCAGTCTCCGAGTTAGAAGAAAATTATCTTCAAGATACATGTTATTCATCAGGCACAAAATCGAAGCTACCGGGACACTCACACTGCCTATTTAAAGAGAAAATCGTATTCGGTATTCGCACTCAATTCGTATCCAATGTGCGGCCGCCCGAATGCATTTGCATACCATATCACATTTTTTGTTTGGGTTTAGTGAGTAAGTCTAGTAGAGAATTGGAAAATAAGCATATGACGCACAGTAGTAAATGAAAATTAGTGAAGCGACTTCGATCAAAGTACCAGATTTATTAAATTCTAAATTTATTTTTACGCATTGATTGTAAAAAAAAACTTCACTAAAAATTATGCCTTTTTTCTCAAAATTATTCCTCAATGCCTCAAGCATCGGAATTATGCCTCAGTTGGCATCACTGGTCAGACGCTTCTGGATTTAAGTCACTAGGGTCCGCGGGGTCGTTACGCCCGTTACCTCTCTCCAGAGAAGTACTCTTGCGGGTAAAAAAAATAATGATAAGTTAAAGGAAGTTAACTCAGAAAAATGTTTGCACCCAATTTTTACCCCGAACTAGGGGGAATTTTTTAAATCCCATATTTTTTTTAATCATGTAGGTTTTGTATCAATTTTCTAAGTACAGTGGTGCACTAAACTGCAACGAACTAAGTACTTTATTTTTACCCCTACTCAAACCTTGCAAATTATAATTATATTTTATGAATTATATTTGAAGGTATTGCTAGCGTTGGCAAGATTATCTACCTTAGAGTATTTCGTCCATACAGTGATTTCCAAATTTTTATATCACAATCTACTTACATACTTACTTTGGATTGAACAGAGGCCTCAACTAACAAGCCTCTTTAGTTAGCCTGGACGTTTACTAACCGCCTCAAACTGCACACTCATAGTCGGTTGAGGTCTCCTCACTATTGGGCGCCACTTAAGGCAAGGTGTTCCCCTACCGCATTGCCCCGCCAAGTTAGACTCGAAGATTCTAAGGCTCAAGGCATTTGGGATTATCTGATATACACTTTCATCATAGACAACTGACGAATAATTTTGTTAACATGTCGATGTCCATACAAATCGTATACAGTTCGCCATAATACAGGACTTCGAAGATCGAGGTTTCATACAGCCCATCGAAACAGTGATTATAAAGAGATGTTCTTCATTTCATCCCTACCTAGCATTTAATATTTGTACATCCTTTGTTCTTAATTTTCTTTTTGAGTTTCGGCGGTTTCGTCAAACAAGTCAAACATGTGCATTGTTTTAAAAATCGGCATTTTTCAAAAAGGTATCATCGGTTGTCTGGCAATATCTCAGAGGTGGTAATACCAAGGATGATGATTTAAATTTTGCTGGATAGAGGATGTCTTGACGCTTCTGTCAAGTGGTAATTTATTAATGTCGCTTCACAAATTTGCCAGTGGTACCAAGTCAAACATGTTTATTTTTTTTAAAATCGGCATTTTTCAAAAAGGTGTCATCGGTTGTCTTTGCGAAAACTGCAAAGAGAGAGAGATCCAATATACATATCTATAAATTTTTGTCTGATGCTGTTGGTATAAATTCAATTTCAGTATACTTCAATCATCTTGTTACTTCATTTTCGAATAGAGGAATACAGAGCCCTGGTCGTTCAAAGCATGCTAAAAGCCTAAAAAACTGCAGGCTGTTTCGTATAGGCTGGAAAAGTCACCACAGCGCACCATTTCAGAAGGCTTAGTCATACAGTAATACATATTCCGATCTAGTGTAGGACTCTGATGCAGGTACCTCCTCCAAGCTTTCTGGTTTTACCTCAAACGCATTTTTTCTGCGAATCTGCCTCTTGTCATGAGTTTGATCGCAAACGCAGTTGAGTATACTGAAAGATCGAAGAAAAGTGTCCTGTCTGAAGTGAAGAAAAAAATATTCAGAAAACTCGTCTAATTTCCTTAGAATTATTTTGACATTAACCATTGTATTACTACAGCACAAAGTCACGGTGTCCCGTCTAATTAGGCTATCGGAATTCGATTTTTCTAAAAATGGAAAATTTCCCCATTAGCAGTGTTCGTTCAATGTGTGCTCTGCTTCACTATTTTCCAGCTATCAGTTTCGGTGGTCCAAAAAGGTAAAACAGGTTCGGCAACCGTGTCAACCGTAGCTAATATTATGTTTACCTTTCCGATAACGTAACATTTTCATTGTGTTCGAGTTCGAGTGCAGTACTCTCGATTAATGAAAATGTCAGTCATACGATGGCCACCGTTCTATGGAATGTGGCCCATTTCGATGTCCTTTTTCCCGAAAGTGGACACACCATTTGCTGCAATGGTTACTTTGTTATGCTTCGTCTTTTTGGTCTTATCACACGCTACTTTCGAAATTCCAAAGGGACCCACACAATGTGTATCGTACTACGAGTATGTATCTGTTCACCTTCTAGGGATGCATTGATTTTATTGTTTCTTCTATCGCCTGTTGCCTCCTGCTGTTTCTGCTAAATGACACTATCATCACCATCATAGAGAGCATAGAGACAGGACATTTGTGCAAACAATGACAATGGCATTCTCCTCGCATATATTGACCCGCCTGTTTTCCCCTTGGGTTAGAATTTATTTTGATTGGTTTGTTTTCCGTATGATAAACCGTGTCGAAGTGTTTCGAGATAAACGTCCTTTGGAATGACACCGACACGAGAAAGGGCCCTACTTGGTCTGGGTGGTATATTTTAATTGACCCAACCAATTTTCATTTTTTTTTCCTGATAGCAATTGACAGAGAAGGAGTGTGTTTTGCCGATAGGAGTGGAATTTTTGTTGCCACTTAGTGTGTAGTGATGATGGTGGCACTCGGCACGTCTTTTCATTTTGTGTTTTTTTTTTTTTAGATCTTCATCGTCTTTGGTGTTCGAGTTCGACATGGGGACTAACTAAAAATAAATAAAAAACCAACTAGCGCCAGATAATTTGGTGGCCAATTAAGGACCAATTTTGGGCGCTTGGCGGTGATATCATGTCATCAGGTGAGAGAGCCGACGATTATCCAAATGCCGACAAAAGGACTCGAACAAAAAAACACATCACCTTACCGAGTCATTTAGAACTCCCTAACGATATAATTAGGCTGCCTACGAGCGGTATAATCATTGGATGCGGTCTTCGTCGGTTTGTTGTTAAGGGTGTGTGATCGTGACGTTTAAATCGTTTCACATGCAGCAGAACTACTAGTGGGTGGTCACATAATCGAAACCAATAAATTTCTCGACAGAGCGAAAATGCAGTCACGTATCCGTATGCACAGAGCCGCTAAAGAAAGGACTGTGTTAGAGGCGTTGGCAACAAGTTTGTTTTATTTCCTTTGTACCTGGGTGCGATCCTGCGTGATCTCTGTCCGAAGATCCTCTTCGTGTGTGAATCTTGAGAGTGCGGGTGTCTAGAAACAGCAAAAAAGTGCCAGATTATGTATCTCTCCGAAGGCGATACCTTCTCTCACGGCAAAGGCATTGCCTGCATCAGAGCGAAGAACTTCTACTCTGAGGTTACTCGGTGCGCAGTGTGTCATAATGATTATTCTTTTAATTATATGTTAATTATGGACAGTAACCAATTATAAAATTGCTGAGGTGTGTGGCTCTCTTTCTCCCGCTCCGACAGTCTTACACTTTGTTTAAGGAACGTTGAGTGATTTATTTAACATCTGCATTAGGCATCAGGATGGTGGGTGGTATCTCTGGTTAATTAATAGGAAGATGGCGTATTATTCCATTAACTGAATTCACTTTGTACATATGAGTATGTTAGAAACTCCCTTTTAAATGAGGGGTTCGAACTGATCTTCTACAAAGGTAAGTATGTATCTACCAATGGTCATCTGGAAAACTCATCGCCATGGAATAAGGTGGCTAAGTTGGGTATTTGGTATCATTTTGGTATCAGCTTCAATTGGTGAGGGTTGAGTGAATTTTAGGGATGCTAAAAACTAAACTATGGTTTCCGTTTGATTAAAATCCTTTTGTATAACCCGTAAAAGTGTTATTTGGCATTAGAAAACCTATCTCTGCAAATTGTGTTAAGTAAGGCTAACAATTAGTAACTGAGGTTAGATAGGTTTCGAAAGACTCTAAAGAGTTCCTTTGTGTGGAATTGTAAGATGCATCTTCGTAATGACAAATGGCATACATATGCAAATTCTTCGTTTTTGTTCAAAAGCTGCAGTAGTTTAATGAAAAAGATAGAAAAATCACAAATATTGCTAAAATATTAATCAAAGTTCTATACCAGGTTTGGCTATCTATTTATGACTCAAATAGAGTAATCTTTAGTGACCAGTGCATCACCGTTAGACAACGTTTAACAACGTCCATCAATAAGAACTGTGTCAGCACGGACAAACACGCTGTATAAATAAAATTAGTTTTAACTTAAAAATGTTTTCCAACTTGTTGCGGAAGGACAACAATGACTATACACAGTCTATAGGCGATCCATTTGCACCATGAAGGGGTCACGAATAGAATTCAAACCAAACCAAACCACATATGATCGATTGACTCTGAGGCTTAGTACCGTCCCAATGTAAGCACTTTCATCGAATACAATCCTTGCGACTGAGCCAATGTAGTCTTTAGAACTTTACCGCGTGGGGGTGCATTGAGCATCTTAGAGAAAAGCGAGTTGATCCTATGAGTTCGTTTTTTTTTTTTTTTTATTATTCCCCTGCTGCTATTGTGTGGCAATAAATCAAGGTGTGCCTTGTGTGTATACAACAAGCACAAAGGGAAGCAGTTTTTATATATTTTTTCCTACTTTCTATGGTCAGATGTTTACCTCACACAGTAGGTTGTCGGGGACAAATTGTTTGTGACAAATCTTTGGGTAAACAACTCTCGCAGAGAATTGTGGATGAAAGAATAACACTCGCTGGGGAATTGCTTTGAAATTGATGTCTTTATGTGGCCTTTATTATTGGAACCACATTAGGGAATGAATAATTGAAAAGAGCCAGAGAGAGGTTCATGAATGACCAGTTAATTGAAGTAATTTCTGGACTGAATCTTAGCATCGCTCTTGTTGCTAAGGAGTCAAGGTCATATGAGATAATATAGAGTGTGGATATCATCAGCGCAATGGTGGAATATTTTGTGCCTTTAGTTCGGAACGGGATTTTGTTTGTAAGGAAATCTTAAAGCTTATTGGAAAATGTTTGCTATTCATACCCAATATTCAATGTAGTGATGTTATGGTTTGCTGTAACAGGTCCATATATTCATTCATTCATTAGATGGCGCTACAGTCCGGGGTGGACCTGGGCATCAACCAACACGCCTCTCCAGTTAGCACGATCTTTGGCTAACTGCCTCCAGTTGCGCACTCCAAGTTGGTTGAGGTCCCCTTCCACTTGTGCGCGCCACCTAAGGCGAGGTCTTCCTCTACTGCGTTGTCCCTCCGGGTTGGAATCGAAGACTCTTCGGGCCGGAGCGTTGGTGTCCATTCGCTCTACATGTCCTAGCCATCTTAGTCGACTGATACGTACTTTTCTGACCAAGTCGATGTCGCTGTACAGCTCGTAGAGTTCGCTGTTAAATCTCCTCCTCCAAAGCCCGTCAACGCAAACGGGACCGAAAATCACTCGAAGAATTTTGCGTTCGAAGCGCTCAAGGAGATCTTCATCCGCTTTTGACAACGTCCATGATTCTGCGCCATAAAGCAGGACTGGGATGATGAGGGTCTTATATAGAGTCTCCTTGGTGTTTCTCGACAAGGCCTTACTAATCAATTGCCTTCTTAGGCCAAAGTAACAGCGGTTGGCAAGTGTAATTCTTCGCTTGATTTCTGATGTGATGTCATTTTCAGAATTAATAGCGGAGCCGAGGTAGACAAAGTCCCGAACTACCTCAAAGTTATAGCTGTCTATCGTGACGTTCTGTCCGATTCGTCGATGTTGTGTGTCCCTTCTAGTTGACAGCATATATTTTGTTTTGCCCTCATTCACCACCAAACCCATTTTTGCCGCCTCTGTACTGATACTTGCAAACGCACCAGTGACAGCTCGCTGTGTCCTGCCAATGATGTCGATGTCGTCAGCGTAGTGTAGCAAGTAGTTGCACAGACTTTTGGAAAATTGTGCCCCTGGTGTTGGCTTGCGAGTTTCGCACAATTTTCTCAAGAATGATGTTGAAAAAGTCACATGACAGCGCATCACCTTGTCTAAATCCTTTTTTGACATCAAAGGTCTCGGTGAGACTGTTTCCGACCTTTACGGAGAAGCGAGCGTTCTCCATCGTCATTCTGCACAATCTGACAAGTTTGGCAGGGATGCCAAAACTAGACATGGCTCTGTATAGCTCGTCTCTATAAATGCTGTCATATGCGGCTTTAAAATCGATAAATAGGTGATGAGTATCGATTTGGACTTCTTGGGTTTTCTCCAGGATCTGCCGTAGTGTGAATATTTGGTCGGTTGTGGACTTACCGGGCCTAAAACCGCACTGATAGGGTCCAATCAGTTCGTTGACAAATGGTTCCAGGCGTTCACACAGTACGGAAGACAGGATTTTGTAAGCGATGTTAAGGAGACTGATGCCTCTATAGTTGGCGCAGTTTAGAGGGTCTCCTTTCTTATGGATCGGGCAAACAATGCTGAGGCTCCATTCTTCAGGCATACTTTCCTCTGACCAAATTTTAGAAACGAGTTGGTGTATGCTCTCTACCAAGTCATCCCCCGCTGCCTTAAAAAGCTCGGCCGATAAACCGTCCGGTCCTGCAGCTTTGTTGGACTTCAGCTTGGATATTGCTATCCTTACCTCATTTTGGTCAGGTGGACGGAAGTCTTGGCTTTCATCGCCCAGGTTGAATGGTTCATTCTGCCTGACAGCGGAATTTGTGTCGTCTTCGCCGTTTAGCAGTCTGCAGAAATGGTTTTTCCATGTCCTCAGCACCGACTGTGACTCTACTACAAAGTTTCCTTGTTCGTCTCTACAGGTCTCTGTTCGGGCCTTATTCCCGTGACACGTTCTTTTTACCTTTTGGTAAAACTTCCGAACATTGTTCCTGGAGTAACACCTCTCTATTTCCTCGATCGCGCGCTTCTCATGCTCTTTCTTTTTCCTCCGGAGAAGCCGGTGTTCTTCCCTCCGTTTTTGCTCGTAGAGCTCACGAGCTGCTCTCGTCCTTCTCTGCAGCGCCGCTTTGTAGGCCAGTTGCTTTGCTGCATGTGCTTCCCGGCACTCTTCGTCAAACCAGGGGTTTCGCGGTGGTGGTCGGGTGAAACCTAGCACATCAGTTGCGGCTTTTCTGATGGCTTCTTGGCATCGATGCCACTGGTCTTCAGCACTTGATGCTGGCTGCACAGGACTTCTCGAGAGGTTGAGGGAGACGCGATCGGCAAAAGTTCTGGCGGTTTGTTGCGTTTGTAGCCGTTCAACGTTGAATCTTCTCACAGTATTTCCTCGTTGTTGTGGTGTCTGGGATATCCGCATACGTACCTTGGCTACAACAAGGTAGTGATCCGAGTCTATGTTGGCCGCTCGGAAAGTTCGGACATCTAGAATACTGGAGGAGTGCCTTGCGTCGATCGCAACATGGTCAATTTGATTGACCGTTTGATGGTCTGGTGACCGCCATGTTCCTTTGTGAATGTTGAGGTGTGGAGACCGTGTGCTTGCTATAGTAGCATTACGTCCCGCAGCAAAGTCAATTAGCCTAAGTCCGTTTCCAGACGTGGTGTCGTGTAGGCTGTGCTTTCCGATTGTGCTACCAAAGAGGTCCTCCTTTCCTATTTTGGCGTTAAAATCACCTAAGACGATTTTAACGTCGTATTTAGGACATTGCTCATATGTTTTGTCGAGGAGCTCATAGAAATATTCTTTGGTCGCATCGTCCTTATCTTCTGTGGGGGCGTGAGCGCATATCAGGCTGATGTTGGCGAATTTAGCCTTGATGCGGATAGTTGTAAGGCGCTCACTAACGTGTCGAAAGCTCAAGACTTCTTGCCTAAGTCTGCCGCTTACAACGAATCCGCATCCGAATAGACGCTGCTTCTGTTCTCTGTAGCAATCACCGTAATAGATGTCACAGTTTTTCATCCTTCTTTTGCCGGGCCCATCCCACCGCACTTCCTGGATGGCGGTGATATCTGCCTTGTAGCAGTCTAGGGCCTCCGCTAATTGTTCGGCTGCACGCGGTCTGTTCAGGGTTCGAACATTCCACGTGCAGATCCGAAAGTCATTGTCCTTTTTTCGTTTTGCAGGGTCGTCAACAGTAAATCCATCCATATCCGAGGCTTTTGGTTGCTTCGTAACTGGTGGTGTTTTCCGTGGTTGGGTAGTTAACCCCACGCACAACCCCCAACCTGGAGGGCCAGGCCCTTTCTGTGACCCCTTGGACGAAAGGGGCCTGATATTCCGGAGTCAGTAACCCGCTTCGGGGATTTGAGTGCTGCCGTTGACCCATTAAGGGCTCTTCCGCCACCATCTCTATTTCAACACCCTGACTAGTATTGAAAAATCCTTAATGACCTCAGCTCCAAATATGTCGAAGTAGCTCATTAAAGTATCTGTCATGCCAACTGTTGACGTCACCGTTGATTCAATCGCGTGAATTCTTCCGCCGCACGTCCTCTTTCTGAGGGGCTCATGTTCGACTTCTGAGACTCGAGCAGACAGTCAGTTCCGACAGAGCATTATAGTGTTGCTATTTTCTTCGTGTTCAACACTCGCGCTTATAAGTTTAGCAAGTCAAGCCTGGATGGGCGAGACCAGTACCCGGTGGTTACCACGCGGAGGTAAAATAAGCACAATTGATGTGTATGAAAAAGTTGCAACAGCTGGGCACCGCCAAGTTGATGCCAATCAGCGCCTACCCGATTCATACACACCCAACCAGGTCCATATAGGACAACCCTTAATTTGTGTGAGTTTTTCTTTTTTCAGGAATATAGGGAGGATTTACAATTTTTAATTTGATTGATTTTAGCTATTCGTACTCACAAAATGTTTTTACTTCCAAGAGAAAGCATCTATCAGACATTTGTAATCGACTACAAGCGACTGTCAAATCGACCAATATCGATCGCAATCGACAATCACAATTATCGATCGATCGACAGTTGTCGATCAACGATTAACTATCGACACTCACAATATGGGCCTTTATCAGGACAGCTATGGTTACTATTATAGGTGTTTATCAGACGGTGAGATAAACAAAAGTTACAATTTCTATATTCATACCGTTTGAAGCTCTCAATATACCTACTTGTAGCATTAGTTTATCAGGGAAAGGTATGTTTGGGAATTTAATTTTGACTACGGTTTAATATATCCGATGGTTCTTCAAATCTGCCACTAATTCCAGAGGCGGCAGCACTAATCTAAAATCTGTCCCAAGAATTGATTATCAAAGACTTTGAAAAAGCGATATGATTTTAGAATTTTATTTTATTTCTTAACTATGAACCTTTGCATCAGTACCAAATTGACTGAGTCAGAGCATTTTACTTAAATAATATTGGTCTCATCGCGCCACCATCTTCTCTGACGAACTACTAAGCCTTCAATTAACGAAATATCGAGCTATGTAGTGTCATTCACCGGAACGGACCGGAACGTACCAAAGTGATTCTTTTTTTATTTGCACCTTTACTGAGTAATAACGCTGGCTGCGCAAAGGAATGATTGTTAGAAGCTAGGCAATACAGTCAGGATGCCTATATGGACCTGTTATTTTTTTTTAATCGCTCCTTTAATAAACCCCTCTAAGATCCAATTCGCAAAAACACTGAAGGACATTATATTTGAAGTGTTCACTTCCAAATGAGTAATGTAAACATCCTCTTAAAAGCACACAGTCTTATTGGTTTCTTGGAAGAGCTTTTCTATTGATGTCAAAGGAATCTTTTCAAACTGTTGGAGTTGATACACATACACGTATGTAAAATTAATATCTCATAAGTAAATATGCGTGTTTTACAATTTCATAAACAGCGATTATGTATTTGTAATTTTTCACAGAACAAATTAGCATTGCTCTCTAATTAAGGAATATAACGAGATTCAACTTCAAGTTGGTTTCATATGGACTCATACTACATCTTAGACTCGTTACATTTGAGCAGAGACCATATTAAAGATCCTTTACGTACTTTTCTCAGATATAGGTACCTAGAACAAAGTAAAGGATGTACAACCAGATCCCAATAGCGCAAGGATTCCATTTGGATTGCCTTTCATCTTTTGTCTGAAGAATGAGAACGAAAAATAATAATTTGTTTCGTTTCCTTTTTCTTATGCCGTTTCTACTTGCTAGCAAGGATTTTCTATTTTCAGCGTCAGAAAGGAAAATGAGACAAATGGAAACCAACATTAAAATCGTTAATTCTTTGCAAGGATACAATGTTCTGGTGATTAAAAAAAGGAACGCAACAAGAGAAGATGAAGAGTTATTTTCGTTTCTCAATCATCTGATTGAAGATCTGACTGGTAAGGGATGCCATCGAAATGAGAAAGGTACAACAGTGGAAGTAAGACAATCGAAATACGCCGGAATGATGATGGTTACGGAAGAAGAAATTCTGAAATAAATTAATTAGTCTGGTACATAGTGTAGCTATCGCAATGAAAGTCGATGAATGTCCTAATTGAGATTTCTTATAGGAGGAGTGTATTTTATTGAAATAATCGGAAGTATCTTTCTCTGCAAAGGACTTCATAGCATATTTTGTTATGACTCTTGAGTGGATTGAATGGCTTTTTTATGTTTATTTTTTATAGTCCGGAATTCGAAGACCATGTTTAAAGACTCCCCTTTTCTCTTCTATTCGAACAATGGTATAGACATAAAATTTAGGCATGTTCATTTATATGGATGGAATTTGCACTTGGCACAGAATTTAATTTAAAGATTATGGAAATATGTCTCGATTGACATTATTATTCTGTAAGCAATGTAAATATTTTAAAAATATGTATGCTTTTCTTAGCCAGTGGTTTCGATAGGAATGGGGTACCTACATTTTTGTCGAAATCCACATATTTATTAGTTTTGCCACGATGCCAAACTATACTTTATATATATATATATATTTTTTTTTTAATACTTCTGCCGAGAAAGGCAAACCTATAACGCTTCATTAGCGCCCCGAGATACTTGCAGATGTATGTTAGTTCTGCACTTAAATTGCTGCAAATTGTAGTCTTCTGGAAAGATATCCACAGGAAGCGAGTTCCAAAGTTTGCTTGTCCTGTAACAGAAGGAGTTTTGGAAAGATGATGTCCTCGCGGTTGTCAAGTGTACTGGTATGGTCATGAGCATTAGCAGCCTGTCTTGTGGGGTGCCCAAAAGTTGCATTTCGAGGGATAATGTCCTTGAGTTCCTCGGAACATCTACCATGGAAGTACTTATAGAACAAGCATAGGTCAGCGACTTGTCTTCTGTCACCAACGGTTGCAGATTCGATGTGAGTGTAGGGTCTCCAATAAGTCGAACTGCTCGTCTCTGTATGCTGTCAAGGAGGTTAAGTGAATACTTTGGGGCTGAGCTCCATATATATGGGAACAATATTCCAGGCCTGGTCTAACCTGTGCTTTGTAGAGAAGGAAAAGTTACTTGGGGCTAAAGTACCTCTTTGCTCTAAATTGGTAGCTCAACTTAGCGGACGCCGATCTTGCGATAGGATATGTGGTCCTGCCATGTGATTCCTGATTTGACTGTAACTCCTAGAAGGTGCATTGAGTCCTTGGGATGGATTGGATGGTCATCCATTTGGATCTGAGGAACTGTTGATGCATTTTTCCTGGAAAATGTTGTGAGCTGTGTCTTGTTTGCATTAAATACAACCAAGATGTCTTTTCCCCACTTCAAGAATTTGTCCAGATCACCATTTAGAGAACTAATTTGTTCACATCTCTGACTGTGTGATGTAGCCGAATTCACAGGCCCACTGTTCGAGATAGAGGATATAAGAGTGCTGTCATCAGCAAAGCCGTAGATATTATTATTTGTCGATCCAAGCAAATCGGTGATGTGGAGAAGAAATAGAGTTGGGGAAAGAATAGATCCTTGATGTCGCACTCCTGCATTTATAGCAAACGAATTAGATGATACACCATCTACCACAACTTGGATCGATCTTCCAAGAAGAACATTTTTCATCCATCCGCAGAGTTTTTGTGGTAAACCATAAGACGCTAACTTGCTTATACCAGACTCGGTCAAATGCCTTTGATATGTCCAAGGCTACGGCTCTGGATTCGCCGTGTTGTTCAATTGCTTGCGTCCATAAGTGCGTTACGTAGCTTAACAGGTCTCCGAAATCCGTATCGGTGAATTGATTTGTTTTTATTATCTTTTCTAGAATGTATACAAAACTAGCATATGTGGCTCTTCGCTACCATTACAGAAGTACCTATAAAGCTTTGCTACCAGCTCTATAGGATGAAAAAAAATGTTTTCCCATAGGAATCCCGTCGCCAATAACTCAGACCGCGAGCAAAATTTCCAAAATCCGAAAAATTGATTTTCTTTACTTCTTATATAGAGTACACGAACCAACTTTGAAGTCGATCGGATGAAAAATAAGAACTTTCCTATACAACATTTTGACCCCTCTTTAGAAATCGAATTTACGCAAATCGCAAAGTGCTCACTTTGGCCACACAAGGAAATTTGTTTCAAAATGTCAAATTTCTATGTCTTGCCTTTTAGGCGTTGATCACCTATTAGTCAGGACAAACAGTTTTCATATACAAGATTGTAAAGTTTGTCAAATTGTTTGTAGATTTGTTAAAACATCACATTAAAACAACTCAACTAATCGTTATGAATTTCTCAGATGCAACAAAGAGCTTAAGCTTAAGGGAGCAACATTTTATTGAATTTTATTGAAAATGGCATTGGAAAATGTTTTAGACGGTTTTTCTCTACAGTCATGGGAGCTAAATTTAGAACATTTATGTGTATTGACCGAAGAAACCACAATATGACGTTTAAGTGAGATTGAAAAAAAAGGCATTACACCCAGCGATGACACTTTACCCCAATTGGAGTAGATCGACTTCACTTTTTCAGAAATTTCATAAATCTACTCCCTACTTCAGTTATTTCTAATTTCCCATCATCTACTCCAATTTCAAATTTACTCCATTTCTTTATTTTGTTTAATAAAAAATATTTTACAATTTTCTACAAGGTGGCGCAAAAATAACCTTCCGATGTTTTTTGGCTGTAATTTAAAAAAAAAATGAAAAACTTTGATTCTTCTTGTGGATTATTTTTATTTGGTCTTTTAATTTTTTTTACATCAAGTCGAGAATATGATGTCATGTAAATGGCCGCCGCCACAGTTGATTGTCATTTGAGCCCTTTTTATGGCATTTTCCATCACTTTGGCCAAAACTGCCGGCGATAGGTCCTCACATTCTTGACGGATATTGTCTTTAAGAGCTGCAAGAGTCTGAGGCTTGTTGACATAAACCTGCGACTTCAAAAAGCCCCACAAAAAGAAGTCTGGAGCGGTCAAATCAAATGCATTTCCCGGGCGCCTAATTCAAAACGTGAGATTAGGCGCCCGGGAAATGCATCCTTCAGCATATCGGTTGTGGCACGTGCAGTGTGTGCCGTTGCACCGTCCTGTTGGAACCACATGTTTTCCAATAACAATTCATCAAGTTGCGGCAAAAAGAACTCGTTGATCATTGATTTGTAGCGCTCACCATTCACAGTAACCGTTTGGCCCGCGACGTCTTCATGTCCACGACATCTTCGGCTACAGCAGCAATATTCTCTGCAGAACGGCTACTCCGGGGTCTACGACGCCTGGCAGCATCTCGTGTTGTGCCAGTCTCTTCGAGGCGAGCGGCTAAACGTCGCAGTGTTTCACCAGTAGGCGTTGGACGGCTAGGAAATCTGCGACGAAATTCACGTTGTGCCAAAGTCACCGACCGATTATTGCTCAAATAAATAGTCACCAATATTCCGCGTTCTGGAGCAGTGTAGCGTAACATTGTTTATTAACGTGTATTTCGCATGTGTTTACTACACAAATGTCAAAACAGAACTGACTTAGGGGCCAATCGCAAAATTTATAGCATTTTCTGATAGGAGGATTACTTTTGCGCCACCTTGTAAAATGTTTTTTATGCCATTAATGACAAGCAAGTAATATGTGGCTGTAGCAACTTTATGGATTAATCTATTGGAATTTATCTGGAAAACTGTTTGCCCCAGATAAAACTGTGTATGGCCCATTA
Source organism: Cheilosia soror (assembly GCA_949372485.1). NCBI lineage: Eukaryota > Metazoa > Arthropoda > Insecta > Diptera > Syrphidae > Cheilosia > Cheilosia soror. Next base: position 5,427,805 of record OX443561.1, read on the forward strand.
ATAGGTAGAAAACATAATGAAAACGAGACGAAATTCGAAACATTGGTAGATGCAATAATAAAGTAGAACGATCTAACAAACCTATACTTTCGTAATAGCCTATGCTTCATTAGAAGCTCAAACTGGTTCAACGAGTAGGACGAAACTTCTTATAGATTCATGTGGTATCACAAGGCGGGACCTTATAATGGTCTAAGTGTATCGGCCTTTTGTCGGCAGCCATTTCAATCTAACCTAACCATGTACCTATATGAAATATTGGTTTTAGTTATAGGATAGAATAGTTTTGGGACTTAGTCCCGAGCCATGCCCCATCATTATATTTGCAAAATGCAAACATTTCGGTGTTGAAAAAGGTATATACGATGTATATTGACGCTTTTTTAAAATCTATTCCGGTTTTTTCCCATCTACTCCACTTTTTTAGTCAATGCTACTCCAGAAATTTTTTCAGAAGTTTCATCGCTGATTACACCTCCCAGACAATACAGTTTTTTATTTAACTCTATACTTCTTTTTGTTCGACGAAAACACTGTTTTGGTTTTACCTTATCTTCGGTCTAGTGCAAGTGTTTTTTTGAAATGTTGTTTTACCTCTAAAGGCGGTCGTAAAAGCCAACACCATTGGCAACATTTTCAGAGGCGCTATACTAACATAGTACATATTCAGTCAAACATAACTCTAACTTCAGCTCCATCCAAATTGCTATGCCCTATTGAAAATGTAACTAAAAACTCTGCCCACTTCGAGTCGATACGTTTCCGACATTTTAAAGGAGAATAGTTCGAATCACCTGTCGCAATTAGGTATGCCATACTCATCATACTTCTACCCCCACGATTCTATTAACATTGGCTCGTGCTTGTTCAGTGAATACCATCCACCTGCTCAATTAAATTCTCATAAACTCAACAAAACAACCAATTGAAACAAAGGAAAGCAATTTAATTTCATCGTCGGCGTCGGTCATCATCATCGTCATGCAATGCAATCAATAGGACTCCATTGACGAACAATCGTCGAATTTAGCTGAGCGTTCTCAACCGGAAAATTAAGCCTCGGGAAAAGCATCTGCCCAAGCGAATAACAACTCGCAAGCTCAATTCAATTCAACAAAACACTACGCAGCGAACAAGCTGCCTCCCCCTACCAACAGCCACTTCAATAGAAACACACTCGAATCGTCAGCGTCACTCATTTGTAGTTTGTAGTACATATATGTATATGTATTTCGAGTTTCCTCGTCGCGCGAAAGGATCGACCATCGACCGTCGCGACCACAGGTGGAAAGTTTTCCTCTCGTTGCACTGATGCAACGACCATCTGCGACGTGATGACCACTCAATCATGACGCGTCTATCTGACATCGGTCGCCGCCACTGCCACCGCCACCGTCGCGATTCACGATTTCATCGATCACACAATTTTCCACCAATTAGTTGCACGAAATTAAAAACTGTGCGCAAGGACGAGGTAGGAGAGCGATTCAATCAATTCCCCCACATCCATTAAGACGATTGACCAGGCGAGATGGAAACGAGCGCGCGCTCTGGCAACCATCTGCCCTAATCCGCTTTTCATTATCGAACCGAAATTTGAATCCATCGCCCAGTGTGATGATGATGGTTTCATATGGCACGTTCTGAGACAGATTGGCTAATTCTTCGTTATCAGCTGACGAAATCTATATTCATGATGTGTCGGAGGAGAAAACCGAGATCTCATCTATCAGACGAATGTGTCAAATTATGACACCGAAGATGTCATTGTCCGTTGTGAATGGTGGGTAAGGCTGATTGGCCTTATTGCGAAATTGGACACAATCCCCGCCTAATCAATCTCCAAAGACAGATGTTTGGACAATTTCTCCGAAGACGAATGAAATTACTTAACCCAAATACTCGCTACTGTCCAACCAACCAACCAACGAGTAAGGGTCAGTCGCAACTATATACGCACTCATGTCGTATTGAAATCCTTTATCGGATTAACCCGGAAAGGTCGAACTGGCAAATATTAGTAAATCTTTCAGCACAACAATAAGGATAATAATCCTTAAATGGTAATAATCCAGTGTTTAGGAGTTCATTAATATTGCAAACAATACAAACCATACCCGCATACCTATACGCACTGTGAGGTTGATCCTTCAGTTTTAACCTTTCCTCAGGGCAACTCTTTTCAAATTGTCATACACAGATATGTTTTGTTTTTAGGGATATCTCGCCTGTCAGAGAGAAAAGGGATACAGAAGCAGAATAAAGGATTTAGGTTGTTCCCAACCGATTCCTTTTTTGTCCCTTTTTTGCTTTCGCCGCAATGTTCAATAAGTTTCCCATGTGATATCTTTTTTTGCAAGGAGGATTTGGGTTTGTTTCTTCCTCTTCCACATCCACCCATAGTATAGCATTTTCTTGACAAAATAAAGGATAAGAGATCTCTCGGAAGCTATACTGGTAAAGAACACTTGGTCATTCCAATGAACAAAAGAGATTTGCATTGGCATTTACCGATAGTATCCTTTCAATTTCGGTTTTTGTGAAAGGCTGTATGTGTATCTATGGGTTGCGGTGAGGTTCGTTGACCAGTTGCAAGAGCGAAAATACCCGGAAATGTTCGCAATATTTTGCAAAAGGATCAGAAACTATGCCAGCTCAATGTGATAAACTTTTTACTGTTTTTGTTTTGCGATATGAAATCGAAAGGATTTTCTATTCAATGTTAGCGTTGAGTTGCAAATCCCTCTGAATGCGACAGCAAAGCTGGACAGACACAAAGTGATAATTTTGTCCATAATATTTTGAGATTCCTTTTTTCAGTTCGCAGAATCAATTAATGCGCTTAGCTGTTGTGTTCCATTTACGAGTAGCTATGTTCTGGTGATGGGATTTAGTGGTACATACTTTCGAAGTGAAATCTAAAAGTAATTCCTTATGGACCGTTAGATATTATTTCTAGCTCAATTCGAAAAGTTTTCAAATTCCTTTTGAAACTAATCAGAAGTAGAAAATATTAAAAGTTTTTGCCAGTCCGATTTGTGAAATTTCTTTGATGAATCAGTTGAGAAATACTTATGGTTTGACAAAATGTTTTCTAATTCATTAAAAGGAACTGTTCATTGAATGCATTAGTTTGGACACATATATATTTTTGTTGTGTCAAAGGGCTCATGGATAGTATAACCCTTCGACAGCTTGACTCGAGCTATGTTCTGAACACTGGGTCGTATGCAAAAAGCAATAGCTCGGTCTCATGAGATTGAGATGTGAGACAGAGCGAAAGGTATTGAGATTAAGCGTTTGCAATGACCAAAGCTCGAATTGGTATGCAAAACCTTTGTCTCAGTTCGTTGTCTCAGTATCTGCTTAACAAATGCCAAGTTGACTTTACAGAGTGAGTGTAGCAAAGGGGAAACAACAGATCCAGATCCTTCTGAATATAACACAATTCGTTAGCCTCATCCATCTGAGATTGGCTTTCGATAGGGAATTTGCGGAAATTTTTGCTTTGACTGCTCCTATTGGAATTTGGACCGATTCCGCAAGTGAGCAGTGGAGGCATGAACATCGCCTGGCCAGCTCGTCAGCTTGTTCGTTTCCAGGGTAATCCTGAACTGATCAAGCGAGGCCAACTCCTCTCTACATTATAATCTTAATTTTGAATTATACTGACAGAGGCGATAGCCTTGATCGCAGCTTGACTGTCAAGTGTCAATGAATATGTCGATCTTTTGCCTCGGAACTATGTCCGTGTGTAGTTTGATTAGGCGACAGGCTTCACGGATAGCAAGTATTTCCGCCTGAAACACACTGGCTGTGTATGGGAGCCTGAAGGATTTAGAGAGGCTCATAGACTCCGAAAATACACCCGCACCTACTCCGCAGTCCATTTTGGAACCGTCAGTGTAGATTGTTAAATTCGAGTCCCTGTTCACCCGTCCGTCCTGACAGTCTAATCTTGAGGGGAATTCTATTTCAAAGTGTTTTTTAAAAAGTATTCTGGGGGTAATGTAATTCTTTGCGAATGGTACTAGCTCTCTTGCTAAAGTAAGCAGAAAGTTGCTATGACCGTAGGGTCTCGCATACCAACACCCAGATTCTCTGAGTCTGATCGCGCTATTTTTTTTTTTTTTTTTTTTGGATGCGCCAATGGATGTGGTAATCTTCTAAAGATGCGGTAGCCCGTGCTACCAACATGCACGATTCGCAAACCCGAATAATCGATGCCGGGAGTGCGCCTAAACGTACTAATCCACACCCCACACACTTCAACCACTCTCCCCGCGGGACTGCCGTTAGGTATTACTTCGCGGGGTTGGTTAGCATTCAAGCTAATCGTGTTGTGTCACCTGCTTCTGGTGTTTCAGCGGCCTCTGAGGCTTCTCCTGTGGCTTTTCTTAGCCTTTCTATTCTCCGTAGCTCATTTTGTAGGATGGTTATAAAATTGCATAATTCCGCCCAGTTCTCTTCAGACTGCAACATGTGGTCGATGATAAGTGACGGGCTGGGCAAAGTATTTCTCCATGCCATGAAGCGTGGGCAATAAAATACTGCGTGTTCCGTGTCTTCATCTTCATTTACGCATTCAGGGCAAAATGGTGAGCTGTCGTGCCCAAAGCGGTGCAGATACTTGCGATAGCCACCGTGGCCTGACAGGAACTGTGTAAGGTTGTAGTTACAGTCTCCATGGTTACGTTCTATCCATTCCTGGATTGTCGGTATAAGTTTGTATGTCCATCTGCCTTTCGTTGTGCTATTCCAACGAGCTTGCCACATAGCTATTGACGCTGCCTTTTCTTCAGATTTAATTCTCTTGATTTCACTGGCATCGTATTGGTTTAAAACTCTTTTGTTATATATCCTCAACATTTCATCTGCAAGAATGTCGACGGGAACCATTCCAGCTATTACAAAGGCGGCCTCATCCGATATGGTTCGGAAGCCGCTGATTGTCCGTAGCGCGCAGAGCCTGTATGTTGACAATAGTCTCCTTTTGGTCTCCTTCGTCCTCAGTGCTTGCGCCCAGACTGGGGCAGCATACAACAGGACTGATGTAACTACTCTGGAAAGTAGGATCCTTCTTGCGTATCCAGGACCACCAATGTTAGGCATTATGCGCGAGAGAGCTCCCTGCATTTGCGATGCTTTCTTGGCTAAATAGTCCACGTGTGTTTTGAACCGCAATCTATTGTCTAGCATTACTCCAAGGTATTTAACAGCTTCTTTGGACCTGATTATTTGGCTACCAACCTGAAAGTTGGCAAACTCTACAGTTTTTCGGCTGGTTATGATCGCGCTATGTATTTTGATGTTTGTGATATGAAGGTCTAAGGGTAAACGTTGCAGAAGGACTGTGAGGGGGTCTGACGGTGTTGACCGCAGAGCGCCTGTGGTGCCTATGCATGCCGTTCTTTGGACTCTGTTAAGTTTGGTTATGTTGTAGGCTTTTCCGAGAGCCGGACAGCAAACTACTGACCCGTAAGTGAGAATTGGTCATACGTACTATATACGGCTGTGTACATCCAAAGGGCCAGTTTTTGTTGCAGGCCCCATCTTTTGCCAAACGTTCTGCTACAGGCATAGACCGGGATAGTTTTTCTAAATTGTCCGGTTTTTTTTTAGCTTGAAAGTGTCAATTTTGATTTTGAATCATATCTTGTTGCATCTGAATTCTGCTACATATTATTGTAATACCAACTTTGGTAATCGATTAAATAAAGGTTCGAAAACACTGAATAAAAAATGACTTTTGTTGATGTCCACCACAGTAGATACTCAAAATCTAATGCGATCTTATTGAAGTCAATATAATCACTTTAAAAATATAAAATACTTTGAATTGCTCGACAATGAATTTAGAAACCAGTCACTTTTACACAGGGGCGTAGCGAGGGGGGGAGAGGTGTGGGGGGGTGCGACACCCCCCCACCGTTTTTCGGCAAATCAAGGAAGTAACATTTTAACTTGAGCAGCTAAAAAAAAAATATTATAAAAATTCCAAAAAAAATTAAAAAAAATTTAAAATTTGACTCGGAACAAAATGTTAAAAAATAAGAACTGAGTTTGGATTTTCATTAGGTATATGTTTTCAAACTCGTAAATGTATACAAGACTGCATTTTCAAAGGTTCCACCTTTCGGAAATGCGAATTTATATTTTTTTGACTGTATGTACCTTTTCCGAGTTTCGATTTTAAAAATGACGGTCAGCATAGCTGAATTTGCCGACTGAAAACATTACAATTTAGCGAGTTTCGATTCGATTTTAAAAAAGATTGTCGGCATCGGTGAATTTGCCGACTGAAATCCTTAAAATTTAGCGAGTTTCGATTCGATTTTAAAAAAGATTGTCGGCATCGCTGAATTTGCCGACTGAAAACATTAAAATTTAGCGAGTTTCGATTCCATTTTAAAAAAGATTGTCGGTATCGGTGAATTAGCCGACTGAAATCCTTAAAATTTAGCGAGTTTCTATTCGATTTTAAAAAAGATTGTCGGCATCGCTGAATTTGCCGACCGAACTTATTAAAATTTAGCGAGTTTCTAAAAAAAAAAAATAAATAGGTGGCGCAACAGGCGGGTGACACCCAAGGCCTAGCTTCTCGCAACCATTCGTTTTGTGTGAGTTTCTATTTTTGGGACGAATGGAAGGGACCTACAATTTTATGCCGAGTCCGAGCGGCTTAAATGAGAAGCTTTTTCATGACAGTCATACTCTCGGATGTTTGTCAGACGTTCGCGAGAGGTGGCGCAGTAGAAAAAACTTTAAGATGTAATTTGGGTTTTTCCGGGGATCGAACCTGGGATCCCTCGCACAGTAGTCCAACACACTAACCACTGCGCTACTGCGCCCACAAGTTTCGAGTTTCTATTCGATTTAAAAAAGACTGTCGGCATCGCTTGGATAAATTGCTGCAATATTAACATTAATTTATTTATTTCATTGTTATAAATTATTATATAGAAATGCACCACTGTAATAAAAATGTCTCATATCGTATTTAATGAAAATGGATCGTGGTTTGTGTTCGGATGCGTAAAACTTGAAAACGACTTGACCAAATTGGATACTTCCTTCTGCTGGTTTGTTTGTAATTGCTACGCGAAGGTTTAGGAAAAAAAAAGTAGGAAAATTCTCAACAGGTGGCGCTGTAGCCCCCATTAGATATCTCGAAGACCACCAAATCGATTGAGCTCCAATTTACAGGTAGTATCAGGTATTGGCCCAAGAGTATTCCTGTTAAGATTGATCAAAATTGGACAAAGGGTGAAAGTCACCCCCCCCACGGCTCGAACCCTCGCTACGCCCCTGCTTTTACAGCATTCACCCGTCTGTGGAACGACTTTTGCTTTTGTTTGAAAACCTTAAGGCCCAGTTATAGCTATCATTGAAATGCATCATTGGAACAAATCAGTGGAATGGTGGTTTAATTTTTTTGAGAAGAGCAATCATTGAAAAATTCCTGTCAGTGGAAGTACCTGTCAGTGACTTCTCAACAAACAAGTATAGGTTTTGAGGTTAGAGTGGATAATTGAAAGCAAAACTGACAGCTGAGAATAGGAAGAGAATCGAACACATCAGTGAAACGATTAGGTTCCAAATTTGAGAAACGAAAATCAGCGGTTCATTGAAATCGATTTCAATCAGTGAAATAATAAAATTGGATTTAAGGAAAAGTTTTAATCAGAATTAAGTAATTTCTTTTGGAAAAAAATTCCATAATTGATTAGCTCTATTTTGATACCAATTAAAGCCAATATTGTTTCATTAAGTGTCTTAACATCGGAAATAAAAATTCTCAATGATGCATTTCAATGATAGCTATAACTGGGGCCTAAAATAATATTTCGAAGACGTCAAAAAATCCATCGAAAACATACAATTTTTTTAGGTTGTTTAATGCGGCAGGGTATCTTTCAATGAGAACCAAATAAAAAATAAATATAAACAATAAATAAATATAAATATAAATTTATTATTATAAATAAATGTAATAAACAATCTTTTTATTCGTAAAATACGAAATATATTGCGTCGCTTATACCTACTGGGCTCTCAAATCAAATTTCCAAATTCCCAAAAATTTAAATTGATTTTTTTTATCTCTTTCTACAATTGGAAATTGGAAGTTGGAAAATAGGGAATTGGTATCTGACTAAGGAAATATCCCTATTTTAAGATTTGAGTTTATTGAAAACTCTTCAGCGCAATTGACACAAGGCCTTAAAACATGAAGTAGCTATCGTAATGAAAACGAGATAGTTAAAATCTTTTTGTAAGAAATAGTACACGCATTTTGGTCCTAGTTTTATACTATTTTTTAGATCCTATTTTGTCCAGGAAAGTCCGGGATTTTCATGCTCGATAACTACTTTCTTCAAATTATTTCTGGCAACCCTAAAATACATATATTAGATAGATACAAAAATCGTATGACAATGCAATTTTTTCCCATCGCACTATTCTGAGATACGTTTGCCTTTGCATACCTATAATACATATATCCATTCTATTACTTCATAGTGTAGTTAATGGAATCCAATTTAATTGATTACATCGAAACTGCAACGCTGCTTTGACTTGTGGCACATTTTTCCAAACGAATACTTTTGTTAATAAACCAGACACAACTGGCCATTTATTTCGAATATTTCAGCTGGTAGGTAGGTATAGGTATATAAGAAGTGCGATTGAGATCAAAATTTCTCGAAAAATAAAACATCAACTCCCGCAATATATTGGTGCCATTGAAACCGAAACCGAGACATGACAGAATGCGCAAAAGTGCCCACGGACCTGGTTCCCACGACAGCCGGTGTGCTGGTGCTGGCCCACCTAAGAGTGCGTTTGCGTGCCTTATGCGCGAATCGCGAATGTTATGTAAATTTTGTCCACCCTCTCTTCTAAATAGCCATAACGTGGTCGGGTCGGGACGGTAATGCTATAGGTTTCGCTAGGTGTTTGCCGTTGATTACTCATGACTGAGTAATGCTCGCCTCTGGATAGAAAAATTTGTACAGTGACTGTGGTCGCGAGGCGGCACACCTTGATGACGACAATTCGCTTGTGAGGTTTATATAGGTTTTTTTTTTTTTGCCAATTCTCACCTTCACTGTCAGACACTCGATGAGACAGACGGGATTTTTTTTGTTCATTCACTCTTTTTTCACTTTTGTTTACCTTTATTAACCCCAGGCGATTTGGTTGGACACATGGTCACAATCACCTGTCTACCCAGGCTATCGAGTTCATCTTCCACTCTGGTTTGGTGGTAAACAAATTGGAAATCGAAAGTAGTCCACAAGATTGGACCTTGAATTATTAAATTTTAAAGTTCATGCTTTAATGGTGTGGGGCGTTTTACCACAAGTCTGACGGACAAATAAAAATAGTTCTGCCATGTAATTTTGTAGACTGGTAGATAGTCTTAAAACTGTATTTAAATAACTTTAAATAAATAGCATGATTTTAAAAATTTAAAAACCTATCCGAACCGATCAAGTCTTTATAAGACAAATTACATGTCAGCTGTCAAATTGGTTGTCACTGGGAAAAGTGTTGTCAAGTACGCTGAGAAGCTTTTTGTGTCGATTAATGTGCTTTCGTAGGTATATAATATCTATTCCAAAAGGGTAATTTACTTTTGACCGGATCTATGAACCCTTGACCGGTGCAGGGAAGTAAGTCCCCGGGAACTCCACTTTCGTGAAGTGGACTTAGCTCCCATGTAAGGTGGGAACTAAGACCATTTTTTAATGGGAACTTAGTACTCATTTAACACTTTAATACGTATTGGGAGGCATGTTGCCCCCCTGCAACCCCCTTGCTTGGGTTTACTGTCAGATTTGCAGTATATGTGCGGAATTGGGTGTATTGAAAGGGAAATAAAACCACACAGAGTTTTCGGGATTTATTCCCCACCTTACATGGGAACTAAGTCCACTTTCCAAAAATGGTTTTATTTCCCATTATTTCCCTGCACCCCCTTGACCGTGTACAGTGCAATGGGTTACATTGAATAAATAGTAATAGACCTTTGATCATGTGAATTGAACTTGATCATGTAGACGTGCTCTTAGTCGCTTAGGTGTCATAATACCTAAATAAAATGTTAAGAATAGAGAAACCTCTGTTTTAAGTTTGTAGTTTGGTGAACTTCTCTCTTCAATAGGTACTCACTATTTGGCAAACAAATTTTGTATTATTTAGCGCAATTGGCACACCGCACACGGTCTTAAGTTAGGTTGGTGGGTTGACGAGGAGAAGTAGATATCCCAAACCACAATTAGGTCAATACTGACTGACTCTCAACGGACGAAGAGCGTATCCCTTGCCCATTGAAACTCTATTTATAAATAGTTTTCTATTCCTTCCTGAAATTATCCATGTAGGTACATATAAATTATTCTGACGATTTGATAAAGTTAATTTGATTGTCAGTTGTTGCGGAATAGACATCTTGCCAAGACCGTTTCTGGTGACATGGGCGGTAGCATAAAAAGTAAAGCGTGACATCACATCAGTAGCTCAAGCTGGACGCTAAAAATGATTTGTTAGTACATTCTACAGATATTATTCCCGATTAGTCAATAGAAATATTTTTGATATTCCAAACGATGCAATACGTGTCATTTTAATCCACCCTATTTCATCACCGATAACAAAACTAGTCCGTTGAATCACGTCACCCGCCGATAAGAACTTTCTCTTTGAAACAATTTCGCAAATCGAATAAATTGAAATCACTTTCGAACCATATTACTCATGTGTGTGTTCCTTATCCGTCGCAATGCCATCATCCTCCACGCTGTCTGGACTGTGACTTCATTTCTTGCTGAGTCCAACTTTCGGTATGTATCTGTCAGTGATAGTGTCATTCCCCCATGAACATCTAATCTTCTTATAATTGTGCGCATCTTTCAATAGCATGTTGTTATCTCACCCTCAATATAAATCATTCCGTTTGTATTCACGATCGTTCAGGTTTAATCATGCTTCGCAGTTGTATAGCCCTCGTACGCACACTCTTCCGTTCCAGCAAATGAGGGTCTCGCCGAGGCATAATAATTAAATCGCTATCGTTACCCCCTTCTCGACCACTCTGATCCAGTCTCAATGTTGTCAAGCTTGAAAATATACCACAAAAGCAAACAACAGCTGGCCTAGTGACACTTGCTGTCAGACAGAACAGTCAACACGTGGTTCAGCTAAAATTGTAAATCAAATCGAATCCAAGTCATGAACGTTGTTACGAATACGAATTCCACAGCTGAGTTGTGCGGCACTAAGTTTACGGGGTGACTCAGCACCCACGCATACCAGTGCCGTAGGACGGACTTTGCATTCTCATACCCGGATTGCGGATTACGACTTACGACTTACGAGTAGACTAGCGAGCTTCAAAGTGGCGGAGTTTCCCACGTTCGATCCGGTATAATTGTTTTGCAATTGAATCTTAGTTCATGGTAGTTTGGTGGGATATCAGTAACAGGTTTCAATTACCGATTCTAATGGCATCAAGTCCAGAGATACATTTTAAACGATCACAAAACTTCTCTTTTTAATGGTTACGAACGCGATACGATCGGATCGGCGAACATGGATTTCTTGTGTATCGGCTCTTATCAAAGAGTAACTATTGTTGTGTATGTGTAAAGAGATTTTGCAAAGAGTTTCCAACAGAGTATGAGATGCGGATGAGTCTGTAGATCGTAGATACAGTCTCAGTCTCAACACAGCATCTGAGTTCTGATTCTGAACTGAGTTTAAATTTGAATTGGTGTGGAAATTTGTCTGATCGAATTTCTCTTTGTCACCCACGGCTGACTCTTCATACACAGCTCGCTTTACTTGCCTCAGTCACTGCTTCATCTTAATTGCTTTGAAATCTGGACTCTTGTACTAGATCTCGAATAGACCCTAAATAAAATTAAGAAGAATTTTGAAATTGATTTGCTTATAGTTTACACATGCTCATGGGCACAAACCAGTAAGAATAGACCGTCGACTCCTCCCACATAACGGACTTTGCCTACAAGCTGCCGGCGAAACCAGGATTTTTCATGTATTGGTGCTGTACAAAATCAAAGGGGCGCCATTAACGCACGCATACTTGAAAAATCCTGGTCGCATGGTATTGCATAGAAAAACTTTGCCTCCATTAATTTTGACATTTACACGTATTCACAGACAGGGAAATTCTTTCCGGGGGGAATCGGGTAGGTGTACGGGAAGTCGGCGGTCTATTCTTACTGGTTTGTGCTCATGGGGTTATGAATACACTAATAATGCAGTGCAGGGGTGGGATTGTGTAAAATACGAAACGAAAACGGCTTTCGTTTTCACTACACCTGTCTCTATGATATCTGTGGCAATAGACAGAGACTGCTAATTGTCGAAACGATATCGTTCGATCGTATTCATTAAACGTGATCTGGCCCAGACCTCTTCCGTTTACATTCTCCAGATTTAACTGTATCAGATTGTGGCATTTTTAAGGTTAGAGTGTTCTTAATAAATAGGCAACAAGCCAGGCATTTGACAACAAATGCAATCGTTTGACACCTTCAAAGGACTGCTTGGCGATATTCAAACGAAATCCGAACGAACCTTTGTAACCGTGGAGGAAACATGGATTCAACGCAACACACCCAAGACCAGAAAACCAAGGAAATCGAAGCCGAAAACGCCAAGGAACATTGTTTTAGAATAGGTATGGTGGTGGGCGCAGTAGCACAGTGATTAGTGTGCTGGACTACTGTGCGAGGGATTCCTGGTTCGATCCCCGGAAAAACACAAATTGCATCTTAAGGTTTTTTTTACTGCGCCACCTCTCGCGAACGTCTGACAAACATCCGAGAGTATGACGTCCTGAAAAAGCTTCTCAATTCAGCCGTTCGGACTCGGCATTAAATTGTAGGTCCCTTCCATTCGTCCCAAAAATAGAAACTCACACAAAACGAATGGTTGCGAGAAGCTAGGCCTAGGGTGTCTACACGCCTGTTGGGCCACCTATTTATTTATTTTATGGTGATGATAACTTTTAATACTATCAGCTGGAAAATGAAACAAGGAGAGATTTCTTACGGGTTGGGCAATGGGCAGCAATTCCAAATTCGGAAAAAGAGACCGGAAACAGGAGGAAGTAGAAGGCATGGTGAGGTAGCTTGGGCAGGAAGGTATAGTATTGACGAAAGGGAATGAGGCAAGATGGGTAAATGTGCGTCATATACGTGAATTTTCGAAAGTGCTTGTGACCCAGGTTGTGAGCATCCTCATTTTAGCTCATTTTTATTGCCTATAGCTTTCTAGGCTACCCATTTTTTTCTAAACCTTTTCTCTTCAGTAATTTAATATAAGATAACAAAATAAAATCATATCCACCTAATTTAGCCCCACCCGGGTGCTTCCTCACACCTGATTTGATGAAATGAGTTGAAAATTCCACAATTCTTAGAGAATTTTCGCATTCTTCACAAGGCTATAATAGGTATATGGTAGAAAAAAGAGGCCAATATGTTAATTGTATCAAGCGGTGTGTTTCAATGAAACTTTCTTCTACAGGTACGTGTAGGTTACAGAATAAAATAAATTAATCTACGCAGATGAGGAGAAAGAATAGAAATGGATAGCAAATTAATGAATCATACGAGCGATGGAAATCAACTTATTCCAAGTAATTAGCTTTTGAACTCAAAGTGGAAAGATTAAAATTGAAAGTTTTCTCCGTGAAATACTGTTACGGTTATGTGCGGTTTTCAGGCATATAGAATATGGTTGAATTGAATAATTTACCTATGGTATAAGTCAAGAGTCAATCGCAGCAAAAATTTGTTGGTAATGCTAATGCTAATGCAAAATTCTGGTCACAACTCACAAGCTAACTCCAACCAACCAGGGATGTCCAATGCCAATAAGTCGAGCATTGCAGCCACTTACCTATTGCCTCATGCGATATGTGTCTCTTGTCAAAAAATCAAGCGGCAACATCCTTTTTTTGAAAAATGCTTCTCAAGGTAAGACCAAATTCATGTATCACTTTACTTCCTGTATCACTTCACTTGCATCGCAACCAACCTTAGAAATAAACTGATAAAATGTTAACAAATAGTCATATACGCAGACGCCAGTCTCGGAGCGCTTACGTCAAGCCCCTAAAATCGAATTTTCAAGGCAGAAGAACTCATGGTAGATCGAGAATTTGAATTAATTTCTGGAAAAATTCTGAAAAATCATGGAACCACACTAAGATCCTATATTCACCTAGTAGCTGAAAACTTACTAAAGATTGTATCACACCACCGGACTCCAAGGGCAGTACTTTAGACCGCTCCCCTCTCCTGTTGTCAAGAATTATGTCCAAAACATTGTTCGTATAGTGCATTTAACCTGAGGCGCATAAAAAAAATCGCACTGTACACACCAAACGTCTGAGAACAGAATGCGTTTTGTCATCATAGCCGAAGCCAACCCACGCGTTGGACATGCGGCTCCAAAGTCCATGGCAGGCGCTTACACTGTTGTGCAGACAGCCAATGCAATGGAACTGCATTACAGCAATACAGCCAGCCAGCGATGGGACATTGGCATCGGCACCAGTATCTACACATCTGTGGGATTCCATCTCTTCAAGCACAACAATTTCTACCCGAGCCCATCCACACTCCGTACAACCACGGCACAAAAAGAATAAAGCATACCAAAATAACAGATCCGTAAAAAAGAGTCAAAACAAAAATAAAATCCGAAAACCCACAACGAATTTAGGTGTGAACACAGAATTCTGTTCCTTCAGATTGTGGGTCGCACAGAGACGCCAACAACAAGAACACTTCGCCTGCGACCGTGAAACCGCAGCAAACCGCGTCTGGGACAGAGCGAGAACCCTTTTTGCTGCTAAATACCTTTGTTCTTGGCGCACCGCGAGATTCCGAAGGTGATGGGGGGTAAGTCACCCCCTGATGCCATTGGGTCCAGCCTGATGTTGTGATCAGCGATATGATATAACCACTTGTGAGTGGTGGCCCTGTGGGTGACCAGTGCGCGCACGCTTACTGTGATGGCTTTTAATCTCAGTACCGCGATCTTGCCAATGACGATACTGTTGATGATGATGATGATGCTCCTCCGTTCTTCAATTATTCTTCATCTTGTTGTGGACTCTTGGAATATGTTTTCTTCGACTCTCGACGACGCATAGTTTGTGGTTGTTGTTTCTTTTTCGATTTGCTGTGAGTTGTGGGCTTCTTTCTTGGTTCACATGCTCCTTGGCACGATGGTGGTGTAGTGGTGTGGTGGTGGCCGCCGCCGCCGATGATGAAGATGATGATGATGATGTGCCTACTTGGATCGTTTTGGGGAATTCGAGAGCGTGGGCGCTAAAGCGTCTCGACAGTTTGTGTGTGGTTTGGGAATTCATTCGTTCGTTCTGTTGGTTCATTGCTTCGTCGTCTTGGGTTTTCGTTTTCGCTTTGGCATCAGCGACAGCGAGTCACATGAGATGAGAAAATTCTTTAGATCTTGTTCTTGGGATTTGCTTTTATTTGTTGTTGTCGTTAAAGGGTTTTGTTTCGTTTGTTTTTCTCCGCTCTCCACTTTATTTGTGGTTTTTTATTTCACGTTCTTCGATCGTTTAATGTGTCGTTTTGGACGCATATGCGTCGGGCAACACCGGCTTGCGGTTGCCTTCCTTTTGGAGATTACATTTTTTGAAAAAGTAATAATTTATGCGAGGAGCGGATTTCAATGTACTTACCCGCTGACACTCGAATTGTGTGAAGAAATCCTTTAATCCTTTTTAATATAAATTTAATGCGAAACAAGATAAGTTAATGAGCCACGTGATTTTTTTGGGAGCACCTAAATCATCTTTCCAGTCCGGTGGTTAATAGCAGTAGTGTACTTTAGGTGAGTCTGATATATGTATGTATTAGATTGAAGCAAATAAATAAACAAAATTTGTTTTCAAGTCTGTCGCAGCTTACAGAAGCCAATGGTTTTTCTTTATTTGGCATTTCGTTAAAATTTTAGTGATTTCGTGACTAGCGTCTAGCTAGTGCGCTTAGTGGGGACATGCGTTGAACATGACCAAACCACCGAAGCATAAACCGCTCCATCCGGAGAAGTAGCTGGTCGACATTGAGTTCCTCACATATTCTGGCGTTTCTAATGCTATCTCTACGGGCCACACCAGCAATACACCGGATGAATCTCATTTCGGCAGCTTGTATTCGCGATCTTATTCTTTCGGTCATTACCCAAACCTCATGAATGACTATAGGAAGTAGTTGGAACAAACACCGGAGTTAAATACTGACAACTTAGCTTTGACACCAAGTTCAGTCCTCCTAATAACAGAATGTCCAAGCTGTCTCAAAATTGACCCAGCCTGACCAACCCTATATGGGAAAACTCAGCATTGCTCCTTCCATCACTATCGTTAAAAAGACCCCGAGATACTTAAATTTCTCCACCTGTTTCAATGGGACTCCACTAACATGCAGAGTTCATTGAACAGGCGTTCTGGAGACGACCATCACTTTAGATATACATATATAATTTCTTCTGTGTTTAAGTTGTCACTTCCTCCTAAACGGCTGGACCAATTTTGATGACATTTTTTGTGTATGTTTGAGTGGAATTTATGTCGAATTCCAAAAATGTTTGCGTTCGACCAAAAAAAAAATGGAAGTATTGTCGATCATTTCAGTAATACCATTTCAGCGCACCTACTCCAAATCCTACAGTAACCACAAGCGGGGGTTGCAGGCATGCTGCCGGCACCCCATACATGTTTTACAGCTTATGGGATTTATTTTTTTTATTTTCGACGCCAATTCCGTTTTTTTTTTTATTTTATTATAACATTTTTCTGTGGAAATAAAGTCGATCATGAAAAAGGTGCAATTCGACATAATTTCCAATCTTAAATGGTAATAAAGTCAATTCGAGCTTATTTACATACCTTTATTTCACGGCACCGAAATTCACGATAACGAGTTGTTCTGATGAAAATTGACATTTTGAAAAATTGAGAATTTGTAATCTGGATGCAGTGGATTAGGGTTGGTGTGTGGTCTACTAAGCTAGAGGTGTATGTTATGCACAATGGGCCGAATAACGGCCTACGTGTTTCTTTCATCGAGAGCCACTTTTAACCTAACCTAACCTAAGCTAGGGGTGTTATATTCAACTTCCAGAAAAAAACGCAAACTACACATTAAGGCTATTTTTCCACTTCGTCACCTCTCGAAAACGTCTGACAAATATCCGAGAGTTTAATATTGTCCCGATCAGCTTTTCAATTAAACCGCTTGAGCCTAAAATATTAAGCGACTTCCGTTCGTCCCAAAAAAAATAATATAGAATTCACAAAGTGTTGCATCAGCAACTCTATTGCACAATGGTAACTCTAGTTTACCTAAAATTTGTGATATTCCTTGTCGCTTCAGAATTATCACTGAATTGCTTTTCTGTTAATTTTTTAGCTCATGGTTAACCTCGCTTTTTGAATTCTGCCTCTCCGGCTACCTCTCCAAACTTTTAATTGAAACGATTCTTTCAATTTGGAATCTTTGGAAGCTCAACATTGCGGCGACGAGTATTGCTGAAGTATACCTACAATGGATAGAGCAGCAGTAGGAGAATTACAGCAGAAATCTTTGATGAGACAAATCTTTGAGTCCAAAAAAAAAAAAAATTGTTGGCGAAGGTTTTGCAAAACAGTGTGAGAGCTACATCATCGTCAGTAGTTGCAGTTCTATCATTTCGCCAATTTAATTCCGAAAAGGAAAGTTGGGAGAACTACCTTATCTGTAACAGCATTGCACGGCAAATTCCCTGAAAGATGGTAACCTTCGGAAGTCACATTTTCTGTCAGAGTGCGGTCCAAATGTCAACGAGTTACTCAGGAAACAGTAAGAAGCTTAGCTAGGCCAAGAGCCCTATATGGACGTAACAGTTTTTTCAATAAGAGCGCTACAATTTTTTTAAATAAAACAATTTTTGTTGGTTTTTTGGTTTTGGATATCAATGAAATTCTTTATTCCTGTGAAAGTACGTTCGATGCCATTATGTATGGAACTCGATTTCTTTTGCATGGCCACCACGGACACGCTTGCAGAAGTCCAGACGCTGAACCCAATTTTTGACGGTTTTCAAGAATAAATCGGCCGATACTGCTGCAATTTCACGTTCGATATTCATACGAAGTTCATCAATCGTCGCTGGCTTGTTGGCATAGACCATAGACTTGATGTAGCCCCACAGGAAATAGTCTAACGGCGTAAAATCGCACGACCGAGGTTGCCAAGCGACTGGCCCATTTCGTGAGATAACGCACGTTCTCCAAACTTGGTTTCCAATAAATTGATTGTGACATTCGCTGTGTGGCTTGTGGCGCCATCCTGTTGGAACTACATGTCCTCCAAGTCCATATCATCCAATTGGGGTCAAAAATATTCGGTTACCATTGAACGGTAGCGATTCCCATTCACAGTAACGTGCCGGTCTTGATCATGACGGAAGAAGTACGGCCCAATGACGCCGCCGGCCCATAAACCACACCAAACCGTAATTTTTTGGGATGCAATGATGACTCATGGAGTACGTGTGGATTGCTGCCTGACCAATACCGCATATTTTGTTTATTGACGAAGCCATTCAGCCAGAAATGAGCCTCATCGCTGAAGATGATTTTTCGATGAAAATCCGAATCATTATCAAGTTGTTGCTCAGCCCAATTCACGAACATACGACGCTTCTGGTGGTCAAGCGGCTTCAGTTCTTGCGTTAATTTAATCTTGTAAGGATGTAAGCCAAGATCTTTTCGCAAAATTCGCCACAACGTCATCACAGAGATGCCCAACGCTTGAGAACGACGTGTGAGAGACACATTTGGGCTTTCTTCAACTGAAGCCTCAGCGGCAGCAATATTCTCGACACGGACACTTCTTTGTCTCACTGGCACGGGAACATTTTGTGCTGTGCCTGTGGATTCAAATTTTTCCACTAGACGCTCAATTGTTGATCTGCTAAGACGATTATGACGACCATAAATTGGACGTAGCGCTCTTAACGTTGAGGCCACTGACTCCGAATTTCGGTAGTAAATTTTAATAATTTCGACTCGTTGTTGGCTCGAGTCATGAAATGGCAAACCTTACTGAAGAGAAATGTCAAAAGAGCGGCAAGAAATTCGGCGTCGTTTGCTGTCCCTGTCGCTCTACTTTTGTAGCGTCCCTATTGAAAAACCCTGTATATGATGCTGACTTTTTTAATTTAGAATTCAATTTGGTGTCCTTGCTTACAAGCACAAAAAAGCTCTTTATACATTGAAAAATACTGTGAAAAGGCTGGCTTTAAAGTTATATCTTATTTTAAAATCTCACCAACTGAGAGTCGTTTAAAGATAGTTCAAATAATTTTTGTAGTTCAAACAGTTTTCCTTATTTGTTATGCGTTGGGACTAGTCAAAAACGAGAGACACAAATTGTCAAAATCACCACAAATTCGTGTGCATGTTCTTATATTAAGAACAAATATGCACCCGACACAATAATTGTAGGTCATTCGCCACAATCTTTCACCTCTTACTTACAAACTTATACCCTAATGTTATGTAGGTATGACTTTCACCGCAATTTTTGACCTCCTTCGATTAACGCTAAAAAATGACATTCAGCAAACGGCTTCGATTGGCAGTCGTGGGAGCTAACTCCAAACTCAAAATCCAATAGACAAGATCAACCTCATTTACACTACATCACCACTGAAAGCATTATCCATCTGTTTGCGATGACCACACATTGTCTTTCAAATCATATCAGTTCCCATAAAACCATCAGCATATTATATATACGTAGGTGGATCACACGCTCTCTTTCAAGCCAGCCCACCAGAATTCCATCATTTCATGGAGATTCTCTAGAATCTCTCCCCATCGACTCAAACTCCAAATGCGAACTGAATTTGAATAACAAATCTCGCACATGTTTTCGGTTCACTGACCAAAATATAATTTCATTCATATGCTCGCTGCTGCCACCTGACCCTTATTTGGGCAACACTTGCCCGCACTAAGCCGATAGATATAGTCGCAAGAGTAATGGCCCATAACCAAAAAATCAAACCATCGAGCTAGATGTAGGCGCTGCTTAAGATTGAGATGTTGATCCGCAGTGCGCAATGAAGTCCGCTTTACCCATCAAACTCAAGCTCAAACAGCAATCCAAGTGACATTTCATGAATGTTAACAACAACTCATCCATATTTGTACCTAGAGTCGTACAAAAGTGCTTATTAGTTAGAAAATTTATAGCACGATGGGGACACCAACTCTCTCGGCGCTACAGAGTCCCCCTTAGAACCTACACACTACACTCCGAGAAGTATCTTGTATCTAACGATGTGTTTCTGGACATTTCCCCAGTCTCACCGGTGTGGACCTCCGCTTTGCAATGTGCGTCGGTGTCTTTGGGGCTTAATGTCGGATTTTCTCGCCCCTTTTGTACCCAACAGATAGATATTCGTCGATTTACATTCGTCTCGTTTGAATCCGAATCCCTCCGTCAATCCAACGATGATGGCGGCGGTGTGGTGCGAAACGGTCGGTGTCCACTATTAAGCCAATGAGTTATTGCAGATAAATTTTGTTTCGTATGTTAAAGGCGATGTGATAAACAGTTTATGGTCCGGGGCCGGGCAATTAAATGGACAGGGACAAGCTAAACAAGTTATTCAGGCGACCTTCATCGATCTCATCTCAGCTCAGAGGTGCCGCCTCGCATCTCTTGAATAGTATCCTCGACTGCGTTATGTGGTCCAGCGTCGGCTATAATGTCTTCATCGGCGGCGGCGGCAGCGGTGACGACGGCGAGGGTGTCTGTCTATCTAAGCGTGCATGGAGTGTCATTTGGAGAATTTCGGGTGATTTTTCTTCGTTATGCGCATCCTTCTTGTTACTCCTCCATCTGTGGGTATCTTCTTCTTTTTTTTCTGTTTATTGTGTAAATATTGTGGCCAGTGGTGGACAGTTTTGTTGCTCTGGTGGGAATGTGGAACGCGCGTTAATGAGATGACATCTCCGCTGGAGGGGTTAACGAGCGGGCATAAATAAGCAGACATTCTCATTCAGGTGAATAAATTAATCGACAATCAGGTGGTCTGGCAGAGAGCCTTTCATGGGGTGCCCACCCAGAGGCTGATGCGCATATACTCTCTATACCTCCTCTAATGCTACTCGGCGTGTTTCGGTTGCTTTTTATCTCACACCAAAAAAGGTGAAATGATAAATTAATGAGCCTTTATCGGGTTAAGGTTGGGTTTGCGCGAGACATGCCAGGAATTTGTGTGTATGTATTGTGGTCAAAGGATTTAAAATGCTCGAAAGGAGTTAATTGTAAAGGGGTAGACCCCCTTCCCACCTAATGTGCGGCTACTTTGGGAAGCATTTTGTTGGCCTGTGGTGCTGTTGCTGTGTCGCGCTACGCTTTTGTGATGTTATTAATGACAATTTGGAGCGCAGTGTACTAAAGACATTTCTGAAAAGCGGATTAGGGTAATTAATGGAGCATGGCTAGGGAACATTTTCATTTGGAGGTATATTTGCTTAATCCCATGAAAATAGTCGTGTTCCTGATTTAGTTATTATTTTTGTGTACGGTGAACTGATGTATATAGGGAGTTGCTTACATGGTCAGTGGAGCAATAAATATTCATGAAGCGGCCACGTCAAGCGTTTGCATTAAAGTTGGTATTTGTTAGTTACCTATCCTTGTGCGTAAGGTGGGGTTATTTATGTCACATTTATTTGCCTGAGTTTTCTCTTATGTACTTCTGGTGTCAATTATACGATATCCGTTAGCGACTAACAGTAGGAAGAAGTGAATAATTGCAAAGAATTTCACATTTCAGTAACGGATGCTGAAAGCTTTCAAACCCACCTTCTGTCAGTTTGATGCTTTAAATAATCGAAGATATCTTCGAACGTTTAAGGCAATAAGTGACAAATGGAAGACCTCCTAGAACGATCAGATTAGAATACTAAAATTGTTGGCTATACTATAACGATATTTACATAGGCGATCGTAACTAACTCTAACTCTATCTCCTTTTAACCGGCTATAAGGAACAGAGCCGGTAAAAAGCTGCTTATGATAACAATGGTTAGAAAGTAATAGATGAACACAAACTTCACCAAAGGAAAGAGTCAAAGGAATTGTTTTCGAAAGTTTAAAAAAGTCGCGGTCGGTGCCGAAAATTTCTAAGAAAAGTTTCCTTAGACTGTTAAAAGACAAGAAGAAATGACAATTGACGAGGACCCTGCCAGCCTAATTAAAGTTAAGGTTTAACCAAAGTTAAATCCAACTGACGGAGCTGTCTTGTAAAACTTCATCAGCTGAAGTTAAGTAGTTACTTACTTACTTACTTAGATGGCGCTACAGTCCGGGGTGAACCTGGGCCTCAACCAACACGCCTCTCCAGTTAGCACGATCTTTGGCTAACTGCCTCCAGTTGCGCAATCCAAGTTGGTTGAGGTCCCCTTCCACTTGTGCGCGCCACCTAAGGCGAGGTCTTCCTGAATCGAAGACTCTTCGGGCCGGAGCGTTGGTGTCCATTCGCTCTACATGTCCTAGCCATCTTAGTTGACTGATACGTACTTTTCTGACCAGGTCGATGTCGCTGTACAGCTCGTAGAGTTCGCTGCTAAATCTCCTCCTCCAAAGCCCATCAATGAAAACGGGACCGAAAATCACTCGAAGAATTTTGCGTTCGAAGCGACCAAGGAGATCTTCATCCGCCTTTGACAACGTCCATGATTCTGCGCCATTAAGCAGGACTGGAATGATGAGGGTCTTATATAGAGTCTCCTTGGTGTTTCTCGACAAGGCCTTACTAATCAATTGCCTTCTTAGGCCAAAGTAACATCGGTTTGCAAGTGTAATTCTTCGCTTGATTTCTGATGTGATGTCATTTTTAGAATTAATAGCGGAGCCGAGGTAGACAAAGTCCCGAACTAAAGTTATAGCTGCCTATCGTGACGTTCTGTCCGACTCGTCGATGTGGTGTGTCCCTTCTTGTTTACAACATATAAATTTTGTTTGTTTGTATAGAAGTTAAGCAGTTACGTTTACTAAATGAAGCCTCAACATCGCCGTCTGGGACTAAAAACGTGATACCTATTCTTTATGTCAACTAAATGCCATCCATCATGTGGTTGGTATATTGTTCAACTATTGAGTCTTTAAGTCCATCATTGCGAAACTTGTTTTTGTCAGCAATTTTGGGGTGCTTTCAAAAAGGATTTTTGTCAATAGAACTAGACTAGTCCGTTTAAGCTATTGATGGAAGCCCACAGATGAAGTGAAAACTAGCTTTCTTTCGTTGTCATTTGATGATATTTGGTACCTTTAGCTTAAAACTTTTTGTTGACTTTTTGATACGATCTTGGTCTTCTTATGTTGCATTGGTAGCCCTTCCGTCATTTTAATGGAATGTTTTTATTCCATCTGCGAAGACGTGTGCTCAAAATCGAAATACCGGAACTAGGGCTACCACTCTACCATTTTAGGTGCGAATTCCCAACGATCCTTAAGCGGATTAAGAAATTAAATTATTTCGAGCGTGACTTTGCCTGATTCCCAGTCGCATCACATTCGCATTCGAAATCGATAAAATAAACCACCATTAGCCGCTTGATAACGAAATCTCGTTCAAAGTTAACACAGCTATCCTTAGACCACAATTGTTGAAATTCAAACTCTCTAAATGGAGACCGCACCACAGCGGAAGAGTCCCTAATTTACAAATTCGGGTCATAGAATTAATTTTCCATGATAGTTTAATTAGTAATGGGAATAAGAGCCAGCCTCCCAGCTATATACAATTTGGCTGGTGGCGAAGGAGAATTAATAATTCCGCGGAATGAAACTAAACTTGTGCCATGGCAAACCAGGAACCGATGTTATCCTTAGCCACTATTGTCTGTGCTTGCTCTTCTGTTTCTTTTCTCTGGCAACAAACAGTCAACATCTTCGCTGTCGGGAATCCCCACTGGAACAACACAGTGGTTACTTTCAATCTGGGATGCTTCTAGTTTTGTAAAACTTTCCAACTATACAACATTTTGTCAGCGAGCACTCTCCTCCGCCGCCGCCGCTACCGCCCGCCGTCGCAATGTTACAATTGCATATTTTCGACTGTGTTCCCCAGAGGCAGTGCGGAAGGATGACTTCATGCTTCCCGCAATGAGCTCACCAAACACCGAGCGACTGGAATACACAATTTGTGCAGATTGAATTTGTTACCACATCCCAGGCGTGGTGGCATTGTGTTGTGTATAGTGCAGCGATACTACAACTAGTGCTTGCTTGGTCGCTGGTGTTGCTCCCCAGAAGTTCTACTTTGCGAACATTAGTACATCTGGGTTGTGGGCTCGCGTCGAACAGAGCGGACTACGGAGCTGGTAGTGGTAGCCACAGTCGTCGCAGTCAAAGTCGAAGTCATAGTTTTACTCTTAGCCTTAGTTGATGTCGCTGTTGTCGTCGTCGCGCTTTCTTAATCATGGCAAAGTACACTATTTTAATTGAGTTATAAATCCCAATGAAATTTTAATCAATTTTAATGCCGTCGACCTAGTAAGATATGCGGAATAACAATGAGCAGTGGGGCACACACATCTATTCCTGCACTGTTGGGGCTGCCTACCCTGGGAACATGCCATGCCATCTTACAGCTGGCTTCTAGTGTGAGCTTAGTATACGAAGTGCGATTTATTTAATTTGCGACTGAGCCAACTTAGTGTTGGGCTTAGTCATACTCGTATAAGACCTAGAATGTGACGGGAATCGGCATGATATCGAGTCTGGGCATGCGGGCGATGAGCGGATACCACAAATGAAAGCGAAGAAATATGATTTTCCCTGAGAAAGTTTAATTGTTTACTCCTTAATGGGGCATCAGATTAAGTGGTGATTAACTGCTGTGCTAATGAATCGGGCACTCGGGTATCTGAAACGGAATTAAGTGCGAACATGGAGTTGTGCTCGCTCTTGACATACGGACAAACAATTAAGAAGTTTTCGGTAAGGCTATCCAGCTATTTGGCAAAATTGGAATCAGATTCGGATGTTCACGCACGGGGATGATTTATGGCTTTGAATGTGCGATAGCTTTAGTTTTATTGCGGATTCGATGTGGCTCCTGGGCTGGAGTGAAGAGTCCTTTCCATTGTCTATAGCTATAGGAGTGCCGGGGAAATTGTAATTAAAACATTTTGACATTTAATTTTACATATTTGTCAGTGGTATCCGGAAGAGTCTAATAAAATACAATCGTATTAAATCAGCCATTTCCTGTGTAAATGTGGAAGCATTTAAAAGTTGCTTGACTCTTGTTAAAACATTGAGAGCGAGGAGAAGAGGTATTGCACTGCGCTCCACTAGCACTAAGCTACCTGAGTATGGATTTCAAATTGAGAGCCCCATTTGTATGGCGAAAGTATGGTTTTATGTTGTTCATATTTTCAATTATCCCAAACGCACCAAGAGTTTCACAAATAATGTCAGTATAAACAGATTTTCCCTCTTTTATGACTCTGTCACGAATTTTACCAAAAAATCAGCTTTTAAATGCAAATTGTCGGCGTCGTTTTCACAGCAAAGTGACATGAGTCGAAATCCCAATTTGTCATTTTTGGGTTACATACGACGATCCTACGACTGTGACCGCAATTAAAGACTCTTTTATTCTGTCCATAAATAGGACTTCCTCTATTTTCCCAGTTTTGAAAAGGTGTGATTTTTTCAAAGTCCGCTAAATTCCTCGTAATTTTTTGTAACTTTATGTACCTACTCCTTTTAATTTTAAAATTCAATAGGAAAACGTCACAACTGAATACCAGTAACACTAGCTGTTCATCCTTTTCCAGAAATTCGACAAAATGCTGTTTTCAGGAAAACATTTTTTTAATTAAAATATTGATCCTGTCAAAATGAAATATATTTTTATACCCGGTACCACACTGTGGCGAGGGTATATTCACTTTGACATTCCATTTGTAACGCACATAAGGAAGCGTTGTAGGTATGACAAACTATATTTATTATTGATCAGCATCACTTTCTTAGTCGATCGACTTGAAATTTGGTACACAAGCTTTTATCCACCAAACTGAGGCTAAGTTCGAAGATGAGCAAGATCGGATGAAAACTACTACTACCTCCCATACAAAAATATCGGATTTATATAGCTTTTTGATGTTAAAAATTAAATTTAAATAGCTACAATAAAAATAGCAAGTTTAAACTTTGCACATATTGTTTTAATAATATTTAAAATTTTTTGACAAAAAATGAGCTTGGTCGAATTAAAACTACCCATACCTCCCATACAAATATATAATTTTTTTAATACTTAAATATTTTTTTTTATTTTTACAATAATATAGTACCGGGTATTTGAGCTTCGGCGTTCGGCATAGTCGAAGATAATTGTCTTACTGGTTTTTGTTGCTATTTTGTAAAAAACATTTTACAGAGTATTGATTTTTTTGGAACTGTTTTAAGACCCTAAAGGAAACTTAGAAGAGCATAGGTGTTCACTTACTTCCGGCGCTCACTGTAATGTAGAATTTGCAAGTTTAGCTCAAAAGCGCAAAAGTGTCAGTTTGGTTTTTGAAAATCATCACACTACAATCATAACGTGTATATCAAAAACTCTTTTTCGTTTTGTCCATATTTTATAGAGGTCCTAAGAATAGTTGTAAAAATCCTTATAGAAGTGTGTCAACGCGCTACCCACTGAGTCAGTGAGAAAAAGTCTCTTAACCATTCTAAATCACACTTGTCAACTTGTCATCCACGGACGAGTTCTCATTTTTAGTGGAAGATTTTTCATCCAATAATGTTGCCAAAGACCCAAATTGTCATCCACCTTCGGGTTCCGACCACAAAAATATGAAGAAGTAACTGATCACCATAACAAACAAAAAGTGTTAAAATCTATTTTCTGAAGATTATTTTTATTTTATTTTATTAATTTTTAATTTATTCATTTTTTTAAGGCTCTACTTATTAATGGATTTGTTTTATTTGACTTTAGTGGACATATTTATTTACTGAAATACTTTTACACAATTTGTACCTTTTTTTATGTCAAGTATGCTCGGAAAACTTATTTTGTGCTAAACTTAATTCACACAAATTAATAAATATCTATTGTTTTAAGTGATGTTTTTTTTTTTATTTTTTTTAATTTAAATAGCTTGATTTCATTGTAAAACGTTTTTTTTGCAATATAAATTAAAAAAAATAATCAAGATCATGTTTTTATTCGCAGAACATCATAAGTCCGAATAATTTTTTTTTTTTCAATCTTGCCTTGTCTGTACAACTTTATATACCATCTGAAAAGGAAGACATTTTTAGTATTCATTTTTATAAAAGAAATATCTCTGTACCTGAAGACAAAAGAAATAAATAAAGTCATCAGGTTAGTTAGTTAGTATGATACAAAATATTGAGAAAATAAAAACTACCCTCCCAAAAAATCAAAAGGAATAATTTCCATCATCAGCAGGATGCATATTATAACAAGTAACTCCTTTGCCCCATTTTACCCCACTTTTAAATCATTTATTTTCTTTTCACCCTCCAGTATCCCACAAAATATATTAACGTATTTATCGTTTACTATAACAACTCACCAACCAATTTCAATCATAAAACGCGTCCTTGTCTAACCTAACAATCTTTATTCACGAATTGTTCACCTGGCGACATTTACAAATGCACTTCCATTATCATTATAACTTAATGTTGGCATTTTATTTCATTCTCTTACCATTTTGGGTGCCAGCAATAAAGTGTCCTTGTTATGTCCCATTGGCACGCTATTTCATAATTAAATTGTCAGCTGATATCGGTCTGGGTAAGTGCTGGGTAATATTTTTCTTTTATTTTCTCGTAAAAACTGCCATTCATGTTCGATGGTTTTACATAATAACGTGTACATGTGAGATCAAGTCCATTAGAATTGGGAATAGTGTGCTACAGATGCAGTGGTATCTCTTGCACGTTTCCCAGCAAACAATTAAATCATTTAACCGCAAATTGTTATGATACCGATTAGAGGAGAGTCGTCCTTATTACGTGTATTGTTTGAAAGGATTCAAATACAAAATCCCACCGAAAAAGAGTATGGAATGCAAAATTTGATTGCACTTGAATTTTAACGATTACAATTTGCAATCCTGATTGTTAGACAAAATTTGTAAAATATCGCGTGCTTTAGATAATTGTGTTTGCACATGATATTTGCGAAAAAAAAATACATATTGTCATTGTTTCTCCCAAAACAATTTTTTTTTGTATTTCTAATCTATGTCATTAGTCTCATCGTCATCCATAAGAAAATATTTTTAATTAAGGTTACAATGATACCCCTTAAAAT
Organism: Cheilosia soror; assembly: GCA_949372485.1. Taxonomy (NCBI): domain Eukaryota; kingdom Metazoa; phylum Arthropoda; class Insecta; order Diptera; family Syrphidae; genus Cheilosia; species Cheilosia soror. The sequence continues at coordinate 5,456,254 of OX443561.1, forward strand.
AATAACATTCTATTCTGTCCTCTGAATTGCACCTATGTCTGAAAAAAATGACTTGCATCCTGTAGTAGAGTAGGAAGTTGAATTTTGCAAATATGTATGTAAAGGATCCGCAATCTAACGTTTTTTTTTCAACTAGTGCTTATTTCGCGAATGTTAACACTTAGCTCATGTCTGATTTGACAGATAATTAGTTTTATCCTTCCGCTGAACGAATATGGTTGTGTATACGCTTGAACAACGCTGGGAAATATTGCGACATTACTTTGAAAATCATGGTAATGTTGCAGAATGTGTGCGAAAATTGCGTAGGTACGGATTTGGGAAAAAGAGAAGCACCGTCAGCTCCGTATGTTCGTTATCTTGTAAAAAAGGTGAAAGAAACTGGCATCCTCATCGATAAACCAAAGCGTGAAAAGCCAAAAACCCGAGAAAAAACTGTTTGGTGCGGATTTCGGTCCAGAGGCATAATTGGGCCATTTTTCTTCGAAAATGAGCAAGGAGTGGCCGTTACAGTGAATGGCGACCGTTATCGGGCCATGTTGAACGAATTTTTGTTCACAAAAATTGAAGAGGAGGATATAGGCAACATTTGGTTTCAACAGGACGGCGCTACGTGCCACACAGCCGAAGCTACACTCGATGTTTTGCGCTCTGTTTTTGAAGATCGCATTATCAGCCGCAGAGCTGATGTCGTTTGGCCACCGCGGAGCTGCGATTTGACACCGTTGGACTATTATTTGTGGGGTGCCGTAAAAGATAAGTGTTACGCCGACATGCCAGAGACAATTGACGCTTTAAAGGACAATATTCGTGAAATACAACTGCACACAATCGATAATGTGCTTAAAAATTGGACCGATCGTGTAGGCTACTGCATGGCCAGCCGAGGCAGCCATTTGAATGAAATTATTTTCCATTATTAACCGGAAGGATTGTACTTTCAAATAAAAAAAGAAATTTGAGAAAATATTCAGTAGTTTTTTTATAGCATTTTCAAAAAAAAATAAAGTTATTTGGCGGACCCTTTAGTTTCATAGCCAACGATACCTTACGAAGGTTTAAAGTTTTCGGCTGCAATAAATCGATTTAAGATGGCCAAAAAGTATGCTTCATAGCATAATTTCGTAATCGTGATGGTCTATTTATCTCATGAGCACACCAGTTACACACATTGTATGGAAATTTACCCAATACATACACCAAATGAAGCACTGAAAACGAAAACCCCTAAATCAGAAGGCTTTCAGCTAGTACTCGTATACGAGTTTTGATTCTTCCAGCAGTTGTCCTGTTGATTAAGAAATACCAGGTGTTTATAAATTACATACATACACATCAATTTTCTTATATAGAATAATCAATTGTTAAAGAAACACAAAAGTTTGCGGTCTCTAACACACATATTTATATTTTTATAATTATTTTTTCTAAAAACATACCGAAAAATTAATATTTATTTTGGCTCAGCTGAATAGGTTCAAAAATTGAAAATTAAAAAAATATATATATTAAGTATTAATTCACAGCTTTGGTTATTTTTAACATTTAGCTTCATATTTAAGTATAATTTAGCATGTAGTACTATCTTCTTTGTTCAATATAACTTCATAGATACGATTTGGAAAATACTTATAATATTTTGCAATAATTCCAAGTGAAATTGTTGACCGGGCTTTTTTACTGGCGCCAATTAGGCTTGCAGGATCAACAAATTGTCTCCTGTCCTCATATATTTTTTTGGACAATATAGTCCCCAAACGTTTTCAATAATATTTATGTCCGAGGAGTATGGCAACCACTCGAGCAATTTCATATTTTGGTCCTTCATCCACTGTTTAACAACCCTGGCAGTAGGTATGAATGGGGCTGTTGTCCATATGGAGTCCGTTCAAAAATATTCGAAAAATTGGGAAAAACATTTTTTATTACATTTTTTTGGATGTAACAAACTGCAGCTCCCAAGTCCCATAATATGATTTGTGCGGAACGCCGTAATGGCCCCAGGTGACTACCTAAAACACATTCATCCTTTCGCTCGCAGGTCGTGAATGTAATAGTTGTAGCCATCCGGTCCATCCAGAACTTCTTTTCATCGGAAAACACGACAGTCTGCCGCTCCTTGTTCCACATCATATGCTCTTGAGCAAGCAAACTGAAGTCGTGTAGCTTTGCGCACATCATTGAGATGTGTTATGTTTTTACGTTCAGTCTCTTCAAATGCTTGGCACTCCGAATAATGCGTTTTCCAGATGCCAGACTTTCATTAGCACCGCATTCTTCCCTGAATCTAGCAGTAGAACGTTGGGAATTTGAAGCAGTTCAGATGATAAGTCTTTTGGCTACTGGTGTTGTCGCATGTTGAGCCCCTCCTTCCATATGTTGATAGATTAATATTCATTCCGAATAAAATTACCAACTACATTTTGACTTCGGCAAATCTTCTAAGCGATTTGGGCCGGCTTTAAACCAAATTTGAAGTATTCATTTATTTGGCCTTTTTCTAAGTCGTTTAATTGTTTTCCGCGACCAATTTTTAAGTTTTTGCATAAGTTCAGTCACAATTTTGAGCCGCTGAGTTCGCCTGAAATTCTATGACAACATGCATGACATAATATGCTTAAATTCTGAAAAACGGAATGCGAATGTACATATCGAAGATGCACTTGAAAGCCCTGCTGTTGCTAGAGCTGATTATCCTCATTATGCACCTTGATATTTGTAAAAGCAAGTCAAAGAACTTCTATGCAATGAAGAAAATGTAAGTTGAGACTGAAATTCAGATAACCGTCGAATGCTTCTAAGAAATCAGAAATGGACTCAAACTGTAAAACTAGCTGGAAATCCCTCTTGGAAAATACTATCAATAAATGCTTTTCCAACATGAGTTTATACGGGCAAAAATAGCAAAAAATCGAAGCTTAAATTAAGATTCTTAAAGTTAGTGTGAACTCTGAACTTTCAGAAAAAATTTATAATTATGAAGTACTAAAAGGTTTGTCCTATAAAAGAAACTTCTCTCAGTTGGAATCATTGGTCTAAATCAGCTTCCTCGCGAAACAAATTCAACTTCGTCCAGGTATAGGTACAGTCACAGTGTATAGTTTGCACACAAAAGAACTGAGTATAGTACCTACTTAATTATTATAAAAGCCTCCTATCGCCACCATCTGACTTTTAAATGTTCCCACGACTCTGGTCCCTTTCCTATTTTAAGATTATTCTATATCCAATGCTGTAAAATGTTATAATCCTTTGGGGCGATGAGTTCATTGCCCTTCTTCGGTGCGACCTTCGGCAAAGCCCTCGCTATGCAGGAATGAAAAGACTCTTCTTTACGATAGCCATTGCTAAGTACAAAATGAAGTACATTTCATTAAAAGTATGCCCAGTCCACATCCATTTGCCTAACTTTAATCTCCCATCTGGTTTGTGAGCTCACCGCTCCGAAGCAATAAAAGCCGTCTGACTTTTGTGCGCTGTCAAAGGTAAACTGGGGGAAAAGTCGGGACTACTTTGCAATGTATTCGGATAACAAGAACCACTCTGACCTAAAATTAATTCCTACAAATCAGACACAATCGGAGCAACGTACACGTTCTCAGCACCCACTCAGTGCCCCGTCAATGTCCGCCCGTTCGACAAAAATCGCGTGATTCCCAGTTTTTATGCACCGGCAATAATAATTAAGGAATTGTTATGTAAGTCGCCCCGCCCCCTTCAGGGAAGGGTTCTATTTTTTTTTCTAACCCCCACCGCCCGTATATATAGGTAGGTACATGCTTTCTGGCTCTAGTGGAATTTTGTACACCATTTGGGGGGATGGGGGCTCTGCTCCTTTCCACCCCCATTTACACACTCATTTGCAAAAATAGAAAATTAAATTTTATCGCCAGGTGAAGGAACGTGAACGTGAGCTTTTCGATAACAACCACCGCCACCACTCTGCCGCGCTGGTGGTACAAGCAAACATGTGTCTCGAGAATTCAAGCAACTATTTAGGGTTGTGAAATCCAGACAGTTGAATGGAGGGCGAAACAGCAGAGTGTTGTGCAATTATACATCACCATGACTACACTGTATAGTTTGGGGGAGTTCTTTCTTTTTTATTATTCCGTTCGTGTATCGTGTACGCTGTGCAACTTGAGATTATACTAGGAGTTCGCACAGGATACACAGAGTTCATTGGGTCATTCAGTTTTAGTTCCACTCAGTTGGGATGTAGTTCGCCTAATGTTTGTTGTTATAGCTGTCTTTCAATCCGTTCTGGATTATAACTGTAAGAGGTTGCTCTGAGAATTCCTTTTCAGCGATTTAATAATCCCTTTACAACTTTGCCAACATTATCAAATCCCTTGAAGGAGCGGCATACAGAAGAGAAGAATATCCGTGGCATAAGATGTTACCTTTGATCCTTTTCTATAGTCTCCTCTGTGCTGATGGGATCCTAAGTTGGCTCCCCCAGGTGGATTGGCCCCAAGAGGCAGAGTGCACTCTTGGCCCATCCACTCCATACCTATTTGTTGTTTTTTTTTTTTTTATTTGATTTCTCTCCAAAGCTCTTTATCCTTTTAAGTCAGGTAATTCTATCCTGGCATTGTTCGCCTATCGACTTCGAGTCAATGGTATGTAGAGAAAGGATGTTTAGTGTTTGGCTCGTTCAGTTTAGAGATGGTTCGTGAACCTCCATAGCCTCTCAAATGCAATTTGCGTAACGATAAGGACGCTTTAACCGCCTATAACTGAAATTGAATCACAATAATAAAATGAGAAAAGGGGTACGTACCTACCTTATTTACGCGTGTTGTCTTTTTGTTCTCAAAAGGGGTGCTGACGACACGCAACAGAAATGAGATGGCCTACTTAGGAAACGGAATCGCTATGTTAGTTAACATAATTAGATGATCCTTATAGCGGAATGTAAATTACGGTGTAATTTGTTTTGTATAGTATATAGAGCTTCAGGAGGGCTATCAGAATTTTTCTCTTCTGTGAGGACGTAACCCATGAAGGAATAATTTGAATGATTGTCAACAATAATTTTGTGGAACTTGTGTCCACACAAGTGGACTTGACTTCTTGGAAGGGACAATAAGTAATTTAACTTGGCAGCTTTTTTATTTCAAACTTCAGGGATCTGCTGGACTTGACTTCTTGCCAACTGTATACTTGCGATCATTAAGCAGTTTCAGAGATTAAAGATGTTTAAGAAGCAGAAAGCAGTGCTGGCATGATGAAATTATTGGATCTGTTTGGCGAAAGGAGTAGTTATAATAAACTGGAAAATCTACTACGGTGACCATTAAGGACCATTCGCACATGGGGGCGAACGAACGAATTGATGAAATGCGAATAAACCACTTTTTATGCATTTATAAACAGAAAATTGCACATTTTATTATTCCAAGATATCCTCCTCTTGGAATAAGGTTAAGTTCGAACGAATTTTTTATTCGCTACTTTGTGGAACGCGATTTAAATGATGTGGATTGTGAATAGACTGATAATTCGCGCCAGGGTGTTTTCGTTCGCCGCAAAAAATTTGGATTTCGAAATTTCGGTATTTAAACTGTTAATAAACTTGTTTTCTGAATAAATTTTGATGGAATAATTAATTATCTTCATCTTGGAGTAGTAAAATGTGCAATTTTCTGTTTATAAATGCATAAAAAGTGGTTTGTTCGCATTTCATCAATTCGTTCGTTCGCTCCCATGTGCTTTATAGAGAAAAGCGTCAATTTGGATGTGGTTTTGTTATAAGTTATAAGTAAGGCAACGAGCTAGCGACACATTACTGAATGTCTTTGCATCAGGTCTCAATTTCCTAACATCCATGCATCCAAGTCCCGGCAAAGAAAACAATTTAACGCGAGCAAAAATTCCTTGATTGCATAGTGGACATGTATCCATATGTATTAACGCTTAAAACTACTTGTCAACGAACTGATTGGCCCATACCAGTGCGGCTCAAGGTCCGGAAAGTCCACAAGTGACCAAATTGTCACACTATGACAGAAGTCTAAAGAAGTCCAGATCGGCATCTACCACCTGTTCATCGATTTTAAGGCCGCCTACGATAGCATTTATAGAGACAAGCTATATGGGACCTACCTTGTTTGTCAATACATACTCCCAAAACTCGTCAGGGTGTTCGTTGCTGGTTGGCAATCGAGAGCCTAGGTGATAATGTTGCTTCAACGTTATAATAAAAAAAAAAGTAGATGGCGCAACAGGTCCGTATAGGCACCCTAATCCTAGCTTCTCACAACCATTCGTTTTGAAACGAACTATTTGGACAAACGCGTCAGAAAAACAACTACATGCTGATATCAGCAAGAGGGGAAAACAACATCGACGCAACGGAGGAACGGTCATAGTAGACAGCTATAACTTTGAGCGGCAGTTAGACCATTTGTCTGCCTCGGGTCCGCTATTATCTTTAAAAATAACATAAAAAAGAATCACACTTGTCAATCACTATTTCTTCGGCCTTAAGAAGACAATTGAGTAGAAAGACCTTGTCAAGGCAGACCTAGGCAAGAGTCTCATCCCCATTGTCATAGTACAGCAGCTGAAGGTACCACATTTTGAATATGACTGATGGTATCTGCTATAGCGATCCATTGAGTTGATCCATGCCGTACTGCAAATTGCGTAAAATTTAACAGAAAAATTTCAACAACACGATCTTTGATTTATTCGGATAGCTGACGGTGCTTTAAGATTGTGTATGAGTGGCATTAGTGGGCGCAGTAGCGCAGTGATTAGTGTGCTGGGCTCCCCGGATCCCCGGAAAAACACAAATTACATCTTAAGGTTTTCTCTATACTGCGCCACCTCTCGCGAATGTCTGACAAACATCCGAGAGTATGACTGTCCTGAAAAAGCTTCTCAATTCAGCCGTTCGGACTCGCCATAAAACTGAAGGTCCCTTCCATTCGTCCCAAAAATAGAAAATCACACAAACGAATGGTTGCGAGAAGCTAGGCTTATAGGGCGTCTACGCGTCTGTTGCGTCACATATTTATTTTTTTATGAGTGTCATTATCAGCGTTGCACATTTAACTAATTATTTCAGAAGTTCTACAGAAAATAACTCATCCACAACCATAGAAACAACCAGTTCCGGTCATTACTTAAGCACACACTTACTATTCCCCTGTTAAGCTCTCAAGTACTTTGATGCATAAATCCACAAACATATCAAGTCCCTACGGCATTTCAATCACTCAGCATAATAAAATATGCGTATCACTGCACAGAAATCTCTTCATGAGCTGCACTAACCCCAAAGGGATAAGCTATATGAAAGGAACGCATCCACTGGGTTGATTAACAAATTGCAAACGACTATTCCAACTAAAGGAAGAGGAACCAGTCCCACGGGCATTTGCATTCAATAATAGGTTTCAATACACCAACAGAACCGAACAATTGCAAGTGCAACACTTCCTTTATCACAATCGAGTACCTCGATGACACATTGTAGCATCATGGCAACTGCATTCTACATCCTTTCGCCATTTTGCTCACATCTTCATATGTGAATCTTGCACTAGCAGCATATACCCACTATCGCGCTTTTCCATTACGACTATGAGACTAGTCGTCTCAAAACACTTTTATCTCAATCGACAATGAGATGGGAGTGAGCACTTTGTGCTCTTGTCACTAAGTATCACATGAATACATACTCCTACACACGCTCAGCCCCACAAACAAGGACACAGTGCACTCTACTGTAGCTCACATTGTCGCTGCACTACTATTCAGCTGCACATTTCGCATGTCAACAAAGTGTTCAAATACTCAATTTAATTAAAATTATAAAAAAAAGGACGACCGACAACGACGCGAAGGAAACAAAATCAAGTTCGCATGCTGGGGGAGCAAAAAGTGGTACTGAAATCCTTTTCAGATAATTTTTTTATTTTTTTTTTTTTCAGTTGGATGCTAAAAGGAGGAAGGAAATGGGACGATTGTCAGCGTATCCTAGCGCAGCCCTCCTTCCGAGAGTAAAGCATAGGAAATGAATGACAAAATTGCTAATTTAAGACGTTCGTCGTAAGGATCAGGACCTCATTTAGTCAATGTTGCGTTAAACTGACAGATGCTGGGATAATTTTGCGTCCTTGTGACATTTGCATAATTGCGTTTCGTTCGAGTAATTAAATGTCGCTTCGATTCGCCCCGAAAGGGATGCTATAAGGTGCACAAGCACATCCTGTGCGAGTACTTAAATTTATGAAGAAATGCAATAAATTTTTGATTTTTATGACAGGAACTTTGCTGAAGGAAAAGTGTTTGGACAGCTGTCTATCCATATCTAAACGGACAGAAACTCCAAGGTACGTCAATATCAAATGGCTAACGCCAACCAAAACATGCCCAGGACTAAAAATAATTTTGAATGTTTATTGTGTGCTGTCACGGAGCTACAAGAGAGCCAAAAGATTTTGCTCCCTGTTGATTAGAAGTGGCACCAGTTGGCCAGAAGGAATTTCTAATTTCACTTTTATCCTCCATCCTGTGCGCAACATGGAGTGCAAGGATTTCCATTAGAAAGCGAAAAAGGCAAAGGTGAAGATCCCGTCTGTTGCGTATATTCGTTGTTTTGTATACGGTCGGTGCTATTGTCTAGCTGCGGTTACTTTGAATGATGTTCATCAACGTCGAGATGATGTTGCAGGATTTCGTCCTTTGTGTCCTTTTTGCATTTAGAGATTCGGTTTCGGTTTTGGTGGCCCATATGTTGGCTCGTGCTGGCCACACGTCGCACAAACTCAATTAAGTGGATATGATGGAATTAATTCCTTGGATTTCTTTTGTATCCTTGGTGGAGGAACAAATTTGCTACCTGGTGCTTGATACCCAGGAGCTGGGATTGCGTCATTTGGCCGATCCATCTATTAGATGGGTCTTAACAGCGAAGCTATTTTTTATCTGAATAACAGTGCAACGTGCCAAATAGGGCGGAGTCGATTAATTCGTCCCATTACTCAGACCCGTTAAGGAGATCTTGTTGTTTTTTTTTTCACGGTACCTATACACAACATATGCCCACTGGAGGATCGTGAACCGTGATGAGGTTTCAAGTGGATCCTCCTTATCCGCTATGCAATTTCCGTTTCGATTGATTTTTTCAACATCACACGGCTGATCCTTGCAAATGTACCACTGAGAAGAAGTTCGTCATCTGTTTGATCACGAGGAGGCAAGTTTGTTTTGATCTCATTAATTTCTTGAATAACGTTTAGACGAACAGCGGTTAGTCATGCACAGACGGTACTTTTATGAAGTAGTTTGGGGTTGAATCATTTTACAAATTTCGACTTTCGACGAGTGATTTACATTACTATTTTCAGTGAGTTAAGATTATAGAAGCTTGGATTCAGTTGTCTTTGTCTTAAATCATGCATTTGTATATGAAAAATAAAAATTTAGAGCGAAACAAGACCTTTGGATGGATATTCGTTTTGAGAGATATACTAATCAGACCATCGGGTCTCTTTTCGTCAAGATGTCAATATTGCACGCCAATTCAGTTGTGTAGGTCTTACTTTTTAAACGTGTGAAAGAGACTTAACATTTTATTCCGGTTACTAACGACGAAAGACTAAATTAAGATGCATTTTAAGATCAGTTATACTCTCGGATGTTTGAAAAAGTTCGCGAGGGGTGGGGCAATGTAAACGTCTGAGGACATAATTAGTATTTTCCTGATGAGGTGAAGCACGAAACCCCGCACTCATCAGTCCAAAACAATAGCTACTAACGTGCTGTCGCAACATTGCAATTGTCTTGATTCCCAGTGACATAAAGAGGCAAAAAAAAACCGACAAAAGGTACGAAACAAGGACTCTACTATAGCCAAAGCTGCTAGTAATAATGTAGCTAAGAGTAAGAACCCCAACTAGTGTACAAAATGATTTACGAGTCGGCAATCCGCGCATACAAATTGTTTTGATCATTAAAGTGCATAGGAACATGATTTCAACTAGCATGAGGCATCCTCATCTTCGTCATATTGTATAAAGTGGACCATCTTCGTTTTATAAAAAAAAGGCTGTAAACAGAAACACCGATTAGTAGTTTTTAAAAAACTAATTGGTAGGGGCTCTAACGCCGGGTCAGAACTTGCTAAGAAACCATACAATGAAACTAAATCTCAGAGATGACAATATATGTAGACCGCAGCCTCTACATATATTGTCATCTTTGAGAAGAGGTTCATAAGGACACACCTCACTTCCTGTCTGTCACTACCCGAGTTCCGAGTCTCTGTTTCTTGCAAGTCATTACTTCCATGACCTACAAGAACTTTCTGATCCTTACAGGTTTTTGAGTATATCAGGTTAGCTGGACGTCGTCGAGTAATCGCTAGATGAAGGGACATGAGGCTAAAAATCACAACATCACCGGTTAACCCCCATTTTAAAAGGGCATCACAATGTGTCCACAAGTATCTAGGTATGGCACAGCAGGATATATGCTGCTCTGTCAACCCGCAAACCTTACTAACCTTACCTAATAGTTTTCGTCGACTCCGGGTTTCTTGAAAAGAACAAACCTTCCGATTAATGAATTAAATTAAATTTCAATGTGTGCGTAGTGGCTCAGTGGCTCAGTGGTTAATGTACAGGCTATAGGCTATAGACTACTATGCGAGGTGTATTCGCTTCGAACACCCGAACCCCGGAAAAATACAAATTACATCTTAAGGTTTTAGCTTCTTAATTCAGCCGTTCGGACTCGGCCAATAATTGTAGGTCCCTTCCATTCGCCTCAAAAATATTAAGTGCCTGAATCGGCGCTGAGTTCACATAACATCTATCTTTAATGACACACTAATACAAACAACACCAGCTGCATTTCGTACTACGAAAATATAATTTGTAGGTACAGAGTTTCTTTACATTTCTCTTAACGTATTAGACCTGTCAGTGTCAGAATATGACATATGATTCAAAAAGAAACCACCAAATGGCCCACACTTTATATAGGAACTTAAACCAAGTGTCTCGACATTAAAACTATGAAAAAACTTAAAACGTTTGCTATGAAGGGCTAGTGATTTCTGTTCCCGCAAATTTCTCGTTTCAGCAAATAGCATCGGTTTGAGCTGTCATTTATAAGGCCCAAAAGAGGCTGTATTCCGCTTATTCGAATGAACTGTGAAAAAGTTCAAAAGTTTTATAAATCCGGTTGAACTTTGTTTAGATTTTGATTAAATCGAAATACATATTTAAATGTCGTGCTTGTAGGCGAATAAGTGATTTTCATCATGATTTTCATAACAATTCGCTGCAAAATTCAAATCAAATTGCAAATTACCAATCACTTAATTAAAGAATACCTCAATGAAATGTAAAACATATTTGCAAAACAACATTTAGCAATCATAGGTGATTTGTGAACACAGCCACAGAATACAAACAAATGTGCCAATTAGGCGGACCTAATGTTTCAGCGATCAAATAATTTCAAAATGCGTTTTCATTTATTGGTTTTCTATCTGCTCCTGCTCCTGCCCCGGCGATGTAGATACCACACTACTGCGAACTACGCGAATCTAATTGGCAATTTTATTTTGGGCCAGCACGGAATATGCTCAGTCGAATGATGAAATGACTAAATGGAAACCAAAACCATATTTGCGTCGGCATGCAACATTGCTATATGTGATTGATTAATTATTGCAACCCAGCTACATGCAATTTAATTTACACACAAACGACTTAATATGTGTTTAGGCGGGTGAATGCAGGGAATCGTTGTCAGTCAGCATTCCCATCGACTAGAAGTACACCCCTTAACTGCATTTAATTTCTAAATGCGTCCCATTAGGCAAATCATATGATGAACACTTCACGTCCAAGTCGACTGTCATTTCCCACAGTTCTTATACCCACCGTCCATACCAGCAGACGCAGCAACGCAAGCAAACATTCCTAATCAGATGCTTAATCTTCAAAGACTTGCGTCAGTCTATTGTTCAATAATTAAGTCATAGCTCCAGTCACCGGTTGCCCACAGGAAAATTCTAACGAATCAATTCAACTATACACGCCTACCCGAACTGAAACGGACTGCAGTGTACCGCACTGGATTACGAATGCTGCAACACGAACACGACACACGAATCAAGTGTTTTGTAAACACCTTCGGCCCCAAAGTGTAGAAAGTTCAGACGACACGATTCCACGGATTATTTTGGGTTCTCTCCCAACGGGACAACGAAGTTACCTACTTAACTACTGGGCAACTGACAGATATCCAATTAATATGCGAGAGAATTATTCTTAATTCGATGACGGGACGGCGAAATATCACTCACTCGATGCGGCTGAAGTTCTCACGGCCATAGCTTAAGACTTTGATTGTCCAATCAAAATGATTGACGCCGCGCCGTCACATCAGGGAATAATCGGAAGCGGATTACCGCGGTGCTCTTTACAACCAATTCTGGATCCGATTTATCGGCATTGCTCCATTCGTTGATTAACTCGTTTTATTTGGATCGAAGTTCACGATTTGAATTGTTAATTAAGCTAATACATATACTGACCTTGGTCATGACAATTAGACTTTGGTCTTGGTCGTCCTTTTATAGGCTGTCGGCCAGTCCAGTCCGGACTTTTGTCTTGTCCTTATATGCCTTATTGGGATCCAGGCTAGAATAAAACGGCAATTACAACCAATTAATTGGACATGGAGGCTCGTAAAGGCAAGAAATCCAATAAAATGACATCGTTAAGATGAATTTTATGGGAAGAAGGACATGCCGCAAGCACGAGTTACAGCGGAAGCGTGTGCACATTTTTGGCTATCCTTTTCATCAGAGCAAGGCGGTGGATATATAGGTAATGTTGGGGAGGGGATATATAGATGTAACATATCTATACGTGACAAAGTAATAAACTAGAAATTTTGAGGTCTAAAGGTAGATACTAGTACACGATATGTAGCACGCCTCATATATATGTAGCACTGACGTCATTTTGACGTCAGCGAATGCTCCCAATGGGTACATGCCGTGTACAAGCTCTCTTTGTGCACTCTCTGTTGACGTCAGAGCCACATATATATGAGGCATGCTGCATATCGTGTACTAGCACCTTAAATAGTTTTTGGGAATGAAAAATTAGGTATACCTACATCTTGTTGAAGGAGGCAGGATTCTGTGACTTCGCGGTGATGTGTGAGCCAAGGGCGTTAACTTATATGGAGAAACAACATATGCTTACTTTGGCGACGTTGTTTGTTAACTTGGGTTTATAAAGATTGGGTCCATTGTGATACCACATGAGAATATACGCTATGGAACCCTACACACTTTATTTAGGGAGCGAGTAAATACTGCCTATATTGTGAGGCTAGAAAAGTCACTAAAATAATCAACCCATTTAGATTTGTTTTTGTACTAAAGGGTATTCTATCAACAAACAAACAAGCATATCTGTCTACCGTCTAGGACAAAACGTCACTATTGGTAGCAACAATTTCGAGGTAGTTAAGGAGTTCACCTAACTAGGAAACCGTTGCTACTTCGGTTCGGCAAAACAATTGGGTTCAAAACTCCTAATTCGAAGGACGAATTGTTTGCTCTGCATAACCCTTATCCTACTAGGTCTGCTTTATGCCGCTCAGTGCTGGACGACAAGCAAGAAGTGAGAGCTGATACTATAGGCGAATTTTTGGCCCTACGTGCAAAGAGGGCGAATGGAGTAGAAAATACAACCGCGATGGTATGAGCTGTATACCAAGATGCGGAAGTAGTAAAAAAAGCCAAAACACGTCGACTACATTGGCTCGGTCAGTACTAAAAAGTATTCCTAAAGGGATGGGTGAATTTTGACAGTTAATGGCAACCATGTTGTTTTATCTGCTGCTGATTTTACAAACACTAAAGACAAATCACCATGGAAAGATACAGCGTGGAGCAACATATCAAAACAAAATGATAAATCTTATTATAAATATAAGTGTTCTCTTGTGGCAACGACTCGCGTTGAACCCATTTTACTCTTTGCATGATCATCCTTCATATAGTGGTTCCTTTTTGGTTGCTCTTGTCCAATTTGAGTCGACCAGTTAATTTAATTATTAACCAACAACCGCAGGTTAACGAATCGCAAAATCTACCAAACATAATTTGGATGTCTGTGAGATTCAAGAACTCAGCCTTTCAAAACCAAACTGGTCCAAAGGCTGAACAAAACGATAACGCCGTTGACAAGGTTCTGGAATATTTGGAAGCAGCCCCTATTTCAGCCAAAAAAAAGGCATATTTTGCGACGAGGTCCATTTTTGGATGAACAGTTTAGTCAGAAGGCAAAATTGCTGGATTTTGAATGATTTCAATCCACACGATTGCCACTAAGTGGCAATGCATCCGCATAAAGCTACTGTTTGCATGTGGATTGCATACCGGCGGCATTTTGGCCGTCACAATCAATCGGAGAGCGCTACCGATCGATGATAACCAAATTCGTTTGGCCCAAATTGGGTGATATGTGAACGACATGTGGTCCCAACAGAACAGCGCTACTTGCCATACATCTGATGATCCAAAGGACATTCTGCACGATAGCTATCTCATGTAAAGTCTATATATAACTTTCGAGAGATATTCGAATCAGACCACCATTGTTGGGTCTCTCCCTACCACTATAAACCCTACCCAGAGAGACTCTCTGGACTTCTCCAGAGTTCTTCCCTGAGTTCGATTCCTAGTGTTAACGCTAGCATCTGTTTATATGAGATCTGTTTCATCCATAGCTTACAAGTATCATCTTCTCTAAGGCCCATCTTCCTTAAATGATACCCGAAATTACCATGACCTGTAGTTAACGCCACCACCCATTTCAATGTTCCTCGACTCATGCTTAGAACCTTTGTCTGAGTGGAGCAGGTCGGCCATTGTATTGCCATTTTAGTTTGTCTACATTGTTCCACGGTTGACCACCTTCTCAGGTGTTCTGCCGTGATCCATTTGTGAATCAGCTGTTCTACCATTCCTCTACCAATTGGAGAGAATGGTTCTGGTCCAAGCAACTTTTCAGTTGACCCCTGTTTTGCAAGGGAGTCCGCCTTTTCGTTGCCGTCGATCCCTATATGTCCTCGTACCCAAGTCAGTGTTACCCGATTTTTAGATGAACACTTATTGAGCTTGAATACACATTCCAGTGCCAGTGATGTTGTGATGGTTGTCCGCTCCATGCATCTAATCACCGCCGACTCTCAAGCAAGTAATCCAACGCATGCAGCAAGGCAATTATCTCAGCCTGGTATACTGAAGTGTGTTTCCCGAGGCTAATGTGACGGGCTAGTTCCAGATCTTCTGAAAAGATTCCGGCCCCCATCATGGATCCGTCTGTGAAAATCACGATTTCACCATTCCTCTTTTCTGGAAGTAATCCATTCTCAATACGAGTTTTGTGATTCCTTTCCATAACACGCACCTTTGTTATACCATCCATAGGCATATTCAGCTCCCTAATCTCGTTTTTGACAAGTTCCAGGATCCTTCTGTGTCCATAGATGGTACCCCTATTGTGCCATTTCGCATCTCGATGCAGACGAAGTGCTGTTAGGGCCGCTGTTTTCTTAATAAATAAGTCTAGCGGTAAGATCCCTAAGATTACTTCCAATGCGCATGTTGGTGTTGTGCGTATTGCACCTGTAATTCCTATACATGCTAAACGCTGGACCCTATCCAGGTGCTTCTTAGCAGTCTTCTGGGAGGCTTTCGCCCACTATACAACCGAAGCGTAGGTGATAATGCGTCTAGTAATCATCGTATACATCCAGTATGCTGACCTAGGAGAGAGTTCCCACACCTCTGTCCACATACACGTTTGCACTGATGAAGTACCCTTTTTGCCTTCCGGACCTTCTCCTCAACATGATAATTCCAAGTAAGTCCAGTATTTAGGTATACTCCCAGATACTTAACCTTCTTGGTCGTTGTTAGTTCCAATCCGAAAAGTGTTAAGGGCTGGAATTCCAGATTTTTCCTCTTCCTAGTGAACATTATTAGATCTGTTTTCCCCGCATTAATGGAGAGTCCTTGTTCCAGACACCACCGCTCAACCACTTTGAGTCATGTAAGGTCTAAAACTGTTCTGACCTCTAGATATAGTTTCTCTTGACAATCTGACCGTTTTTCAAGACTTCCGGATTGCAGCAGTGCCTTCCAATCGGAGGCAGATAGTAGATATGCAATTAACGATGGCAATACCACGAGATGATAATCATCACTTTGTATTGACGTTGCCCATAAGCATTAAAGAACATATTTGCTATAGAAATCAAGTCGAAGCTAGTCTAAAGCTGTCGCAAATAAGGCTTTTGGCTCACAGTAAAATATAAATCGCAGGTATGGGACATAACGAATGAGAAAGCGGATTAACGTCCACGAAATAAACCAACAACATTCTATGGATCAATCCCCCATAAAATCTAACTTTATAAAACGAATCGAATGTTAGATCATGATGACAGCCAACAATAGATGGAAATTGCTGTGCACGACAAAGGCAGAACCAACAAACTCAAAAAAAAATCCCGTAAATCGCTGTCAATGTCGGTAGGTACGTAATAACCATTAGATCATCCCATTACATAGAACATTACATTTAAATGCCGGAAAGTTCATAATCATAAATTAACAAAACACCAATAACTATTAAACCCCATTCCATAGCTGACACTCAGTCTGTCGCATTCACCTGATTTGTGTATTTCCGAAAGCCATGATACGTAGCTATGTCAATGTCATATAGTAAAACCGAAATTTATGGAATTCTGAGCTTAATTCCCCCACAAACTTTCTCATAAATCTTAAGGCCTTTCACAGCTACGCCATAATTTCTATCCAAAATTGGACCAAACACAGCCGACATCAAATCCTTGCAGGATAACATATTCCATGCGGCAGTTCTCTGTCCTTATTAATGAACTCCAATCTATAATGGTCACGTCTGAAATATTCTAAAAGCCTGTATACCTCAACTATACCTATACTCGCCTCACTTATACACCACACAACCGGAAAACAAATACCAAGCAAACACATTGCCTCTATAAGTAGGCTAAACTTGCCAGGATTTCATCATTAATCAACGTAATCCGTTTACAGGCCCTGCGGCCGTGTGACTTACGAGCAAGAACCCATTTTGTGAAATTAATCGATCCATTAGGATCCATTGCGTGTGGTTGCAGGCAGTGACAGATCGCTCATCGCACACTGACCTATGACTGGGAGTAAGGGATGAATGCCAAGAACTAAACAAAACAAATGTACGCGATGTTATAATTCCTATTGCAAACAAATGTAAAGCGGCCAACGCTAATTAAACCATAGCTACGCTAGTTATTGTACCGTAAATGTGTATTCGAAAGAGTCCTGCATTATCCTCGCACAAAGCACCAGTTTTGTTCTATTGTAAGCATAAGACCCACTCCAACTGGAAGCTCTAAACTTGTTTTAGATTCGCATTACTGTGCTCGCAAGTGCTTAATTGCGGCGCGCTATTACAAGACGCTCGACTGGAAAATTGCATCTGGAGCAGAGGCAGCGGCGCGTCGCCGTTCACATACACGGAAGTGAATGCAAAACTTCCTAATTAACGGCCGTAATGTTGTTGATGTTGCTGACTACCTACCATCATATCGGCTTCACTATGCGCCGATGCCGACTCCGATGATGATGATGATGGTGATGAGGACGCACCAGCGATGGCGATGGTGAGGTTGATAGTGCTCTTTGATTATCAGCTAATTATAGCGCTAGACGGCTTGAACGTGTGCTTCGATTCATAAAGTGTGACGACATTCATATCGCGTCTGAAATGGACTCATGCCATGGGCGCATAAGTCATCCCATCATTCGCTCGATGCTCTCGACTCTCGACGCTTGTGTATATGTAAACAGCCACACACAACACACAGGTGGTGTGGTAAGCCCTTAATGACCTCGTGCATCAGTGATTCGCGGTGAACTAGGAGTTTAGTGCTTGTAATAATTGTAATTGTAACTCGCCGAGCGAGGGGAGTCTTCAGAGCGCACTACTTGTAGTTAGCACTGTGAAGAGGTCCTTACCGCACCTGCTTTGCTTGTTGGTATAAAACCTAAAGAGTTTGCTTTCAGTTCTTCGCAACAATGAATGTGGATTGAGAGTTAAACTCCGCAGGTGAAATGCAGAGGAGCAACTATAACTGTAGAGCGATGTAAAGCTACTCTCCGATGTGATGTCATCCGATAAAATGAATGGGATTATGTACTGGAAGGAACTACACAGATAGGTACACACTTTCTCGCTGAGCTACACGTTCTTTAGCAATAACTCGAGTGGAGCGCTTTGTACTGTGTTTTTCATTCACCAGTCATTTTAGGGTTCAACGAGTCTACTTGCGCTGTTAAAAAATATTGTCACCAGTTATAGATGAATGTGTATAAGGATTAATCGAACCAATTGCCTAGTGGCAACTTTACTTAGTCACTGAAGAAGAAATACAGATACGCGTTTGTCAGTAATATTTTATCTGCAGTTAAATTTGACGCATAATCGTCGCTGTGGCTCAACGGTTAGTTATAACACTGACTGAGGCATTCCAATTCCTGGAAAATAACTCATTAGCTCAACAAGTTACTTACACTGCGAACGTCAGACAAATGACAATCTAGAGGCTGTAAGTCATTATAGGGAAAATGACAACAAAATCAAATTTGCCACAATATTATAAGACGAAACCAACATAACATCAGTCGTCAAAGGAATCAGGCTGGATACATCCTTTCGCCAATAAATAAATCCATATATTTTGTGAACTCTCAATGTATTTTCAGAAATATTTCAATTTCTGCTTTCCAGAATAAGTCAAAGCAAAGGTCCTTATGGATGTACTTGGACATCTACTCCACCCAAATAACATATTGAAAACTAATGATTTTATAAAACTCCCAAGAGCATATTCTACTTTCATTGACTACTCAAACATTATGCCCTCTGGGCTCTGTGTACAGGCACTTCCTTCCCAATTCAGCATTCTAATCTTACTTCTGCACTAGGTACTCAATTGCCATCATTCCTTCGGATTAAATATAACAAATAACCGCATTTACATTTATTGACTTTTGCCCAAGACTTTCCTTCTCCTCGGATGTGGGTGGTTCTATTATAATTTTTGGAATGGTGGCGCTGGTGGTAGGTAATGGTGCATTTTCTGCACTCGTGCAGAGCTCTATCAGAATCGGATTAATTACGAAAAACCTTCCAGAATTTATGTGAACCATTTTGCCAGTGCCATGCTAAAAGATATCGAATAACGAATTGAAGACTATCGGTCAACGTCAATGTTGTATGGATTTGCACCCCATAAATTGGAATAGTATACGCAATCGTTCTCCATCCCAACTTTATTGTTGTCGCTGGGAACGATAAACCGGAACAATAAATGAAATTCAATACTTTAACATAGCCATAGATGTGCGATGAACTGGCAGCGAGTTATTTGAAGGAATTAAGTATTTTGGAAGGGATTCGAACAATACTTATTTAAGGATTCATTTAAATTATATCAACTAGGAGAACAGTTCTTTTTCAGGACTTTGTGATTTATTTTGTTCATCATGGATGTACATTGTGGTCATAAAGTGAACCTATTCACTCACTGCTATTCGATCACGATATTGATACATACATCCGAATAATTGGTAGCAGTAACCGCAATAGACATTGTGTGTGATGATTGCTGTTACATGAATGAAGTACTGTAACCCTTTTGTGGATTGAATACTAATTTTAGGAACCGAATGACGTGGTCGCTGTGTCAGTAAACATTTAAAACCCAGATCGGTAGTTTATGCTGCAAATCGTGCAAATGGTTTTTTTTTCTAGAATCCGGGATAACCAATGTCTGCGTTTGCTAATGGGATTGTGCAATAAGGGGGGGCGGGTATAGGTAGAAACTATTACTATTATCTACTTGCTTATATCAGTTCGGGTTAAAACAGAAGGCTCAACCAATAAGCCCTTCCAGTTATCTCTAAGGCCATTTCCTCAATATGTGCGCTGCAAATGACCTAAGACGATTTTCTACTATGATTTCTACAATATTCTACAATCCCCTAGATTAGAATCGAAAAATCTGCGAACTTGAACGTTAATAAATTCACCTTACTTATTTACTTATATGGCGCTACATTCCGGGGTGGACCTGGGCCTCAACCAACACGCCTTTCCATCTCCAGTTAGCACGATCTTTGGCTAACTGCCTCCAGTTGCGCACTCCAAGTTGGTTGAGGTCCCCTTTCACTTGTGCGCGCCACCTAAGGCGTTGGAAAATTGGAAAATAAGACTCTTCGGGCCGGAGCGTTGGTGTCCATTCGCTCTACATGTCCTAGCCATCTTAGTCGACTGATACGTACTTTTCTGACCAGGTCGATGTCGCTGTACAGGTCGTAGAGTTCGCTGTTAAATCTCTTCCTCCAAAGCCTGTCAACGCAAACGAGACCGAAAACCACTCGAAGAATTTTGCGTTCGAAGCAACCAAGGAGATCTTCATCCGCCTTTGACAACGTCCATGATTATGCGCCATAAAGCAGGACTGTGTAAGTGTAATTCTTCGCTTGATTTCTGATGTGATGTCATTTTCAGAATTAATAGCGGAGCCGAGGTAGACAAAGTCCCGAACTACCTCAAAGTTATAGCTGTCTATCGTGACGTTCTGTCCGATTCGTCGATGTTGTGTGTCGCTTCTTGTTGACAGCATATATTTTGTTTTGCCCTCATTCACCACTAAACCGATTTTTGCCGCCTCTGTACTGATACTTGCAAACGCACCAGTGACAGCTCTCTGTGTTCTGCCAATGATGTCGATGTCGTCAGCGTAGTTGTACAGACTTTTGGAAAATTGTGCCCCTGGTGTTGGCTTGCGAGTTTTGCACAATTTTCTCAAGAATGATGTTGAAAAAGTCACATGACAGCGCATCACCTTGTCTAAATCATTTTTTGACATCAAAGGTCTAGGTGAGATTGTTTCCGACCTTTATGGAGCAGCGAGCGTGCTCCATTGTCATTCTGCACAATCTGACAAGTTTGGCAGGGATGCCAAAACTAGACATGGCTCTGTATAGCTCGTCTCTATAAATGCTGTCATATGCGGCTTTAAAATCGATAAATAGGTGATGCTGATGAGTATCGATTTGGACTTCTTGGGTTTTCTCCAGGATCTGCCGTAGTGTGAATATTTGGTCGGTTGTAGACTTACCGGGCCTAAGACCGCACTGATAGGGTCCAATCAGTTCGTTGCCAAATGGTTTCAGGCGTTCACACAGCACGGCAGACAGGATCTTGTAAGCGATGTTAAGGGGACTGATGCCTCTATAGTTGGCGCAGTTTAGAGGGTCTCCTTTCTTATGGATCGGGCAAACAATGCTGAGGCTCCATTCATCAGGCATACTTTCTTCTGACCAAATTTTAGAAACGAGTTGGTGTATGCTCTCTACCAAGTCATCTCCCGCTGCCTTAAAAAGCTCGGCCGATAAACCGTCCGGTCCTGCAGCTTTGTTGGACTTACCTGGCCTTAAATTCACCTGCTTTATATTATATACTCATTATCTACGACTGAGTCGTTGTCGTGGATTTAGCTAATAAAGTTCGGCACGAAATGTATGCTTTTCCCTCAAAACGGCCAAGGATATCTTCATTCACTTTGAAAAAGTGTATGTTTCAAATGCGCGAAGCATGACCGGGTGACAGAGATTGGCAAGATTCCTGAGAAGATTTCGGCACCAAATGTACAATAACAGAGCGGAGCCAACCCGAGTGTACAAAGTGTCCCTATACCTTTTCACTATTATAACTTTTAATTTTTGGAATTTACATTTTAAAAGATTTAAAATCATTATATATATATTTTTTTTTAAATACTTCTCTCGGGAAAGGCGAACCTATAACGCTTCATCAGCGCCCCGAGATGCTTGGAGATGTATGTTAGTTCTGCACTTAAATTGCTGCAAATTTTAGTCTCCTGGAACACATTCAATTGATCTCGAATCTTGTGGAGACAAAGCCTCATTTCTATCAAATAAATTTGAATTCTCAGATATATAGCCATCATCGCTTTGTTTGTAATATTTGGTGGCAATCTTACCACTACTGGAACTTTTTTAGAGACTTTATTGCAGTCCCTTTTATGCGGTTTGATAGTTTTTCTAAAAAATTTTGCTGCATTTCGGCTTCGGGCTTTAATGGGAGTATTCATTTCGCATCCATCAGAACCTCGTGTGTTAAAGTTTATTTCTCCTCGAGTAATTTTCTCAGCTTTTCCTATGAAAATCAGAAGTTTGGGCATGTGTTCTCTTTCTCAGCTGGAGTGGTAGTTCCTTAAGTAATTTTTAATATTATTACTTCTCTTGGAATGGCGAATATTTGATGGGTGCAGGGAAATAAGTCCCCGGAAACTAAGCCCACTGAGGGATTTAGTTCCCACCTAGTGGGCAATAAAACTACTTTCGTGAAGTGGACTTAGTTTCCATGTAAGGTGGGAAATAAATTCCGAAAACTCTCAGTGGTTTTATTTCCCTTTCAATATATGTACCAAATTTCGCACGTACTGTAAATTTGGCATGGGAACTAACTCCACTTCACGAAAGTATTTTTATTTCCCACTAGGTGGGAACTGAGTCCTCAGTGGACTTAGTTCGCGGGATTTATTTTCCTGCACCTATTTGATGCTTCATTAGCAGATGACGAGATGCTTGCAGATGATGTTTCTTCTGCGCACTTAATTTGTTGTAAGTTGTAGTTCTTATAAAAAAGGACTGCCGATATCCTAAGCACTAGCGAATCAGACTTTTTTCATTTCTATCGCAGCCTATATAACACAAGGAATTAATTCTGTTTCTTTGCGGAAACTGACGTTTCTTTTCTATTTTGTTGAAGGACCTTTGTGCTATCGTGATCTCTGGTTCTAGCCGAATGGCAAAAGTTCAAGAAATGTGTAATCTGCTGCGATTTGACAGCATTTAACTTCTTTGTGAGATACCGTTCAACACCGATGCTATGCCAATAATCCATCGATTCTAGGACCTAAGTACAATATTGGTTGAGTTCCTCGTGAATTGTACCTTCAAACCACTCCATATATATGTTGAAAATAGTCGGCGGTGTAGCAGCAAACAGCTGCAGAGTGTATGACGCCGCTTTTCCATTTTCCGAGAATGCTAGAAAGAAACCCGTATCTCTTTTGCGGTAGGTAGTTGTAACTGAAATCTATGCAGGCATGGGCCTGCAAATTACTCTTGCTCTTGTTTGTTGAGTACTCCACCAATTGAAGATCTTTAAGTTCTGTAAGTAGAAAAAGCTTCTGGGAACGTGATGATAGTTCCCCATGGATCCCATTGGTCCACTTAGGTGGCTAATATGTATCTTGTGAACTTTACAAACCTTTTCGACTGGGCTGTGCAACCATTTCAACACTTTCATGCGCCTTTTCTTTCAGACTTTATACAAACTGCGCCCGGGATCACACGGAATACAATTTCATTCAAAACAACACGAAGTTTGCACCTTTGAAAGTGTCTACGTCTATCCTTGACACTAGCTGGGTGCACATATTGACGTTTTTTCTTCATGCAAATCGGCCAAACTTAACTCACCATTAATCTTCGCCCATATTCACTTCATTTAAATGAATAATAACAGTAATAATTTGCCGTCGTCGTTGCCACAATAAAGCGCTAGTCCCTTCGGGGCCACCGCATACATTGACCGCTCTCATAAATTCGGGTGACTTTTATCGAACAAATTCACTGCAACCCCCTGCTGTGTGCAATCGACCACACCCATCGGTGTTGTGGCCTTAAAATTGATTTGTCTATTTTCCGCATTAATTATGGACATCCCTCCACTATAAATACACATCAGTGTCAGAAATGTCCCATGAAGCGCCGATAATCACGTCAAATTGCAGCAGCTTTATTCTGAAACCCTTTATACGTATACGAGATATGTCACTCTTGGCCATATTTCGTTTTCGATTCGATTGCAGCACTGTAATTAAAATTTTACAATTAATATCCAGCCCAAACCATCTGGCTTTGGCGCATTTGTTTCTGCATGACCAAGGATGCAGCGTACAATGCAAGTCAATAGCTCTGCAAACACATCGAGGCGGCTGGGGATCAGTGAAATTTTATTTACTCCGTACATCACATTTTATGATTTCAATTTCAACTTGCAATCCTTGAACAATTCCACCAGCCCCCAGTGTAGGTGGTAAGAGAAATCGAGCTCCATAAGACGGTTCAAATAGAAGGACGACAAAGGGTGGGTTTCTTTGATTTGAAAGTTTCCATTTTTATTGCACTGTATAGTTGTACGAGAGGGAAATCCATCGAGTTACGATTATTTCCGCACAGATAGTTGGCAATGGGGTTGGCATTGCATGGCATGACTGGCAGCCTGCTGGAGGGTTGTGTGCCTGTGTCTCTGTAGAACGGAGAAGGTTTCGGAAGGTAACCGAGGAAAGCGAAAGAGTTTCATCCATCTGGTGCCTCGCTGTGTATATGTGTGTATTTGTTCGCTCGTTCGCCTTCGCCCCCCTCAGCTAAGAGGTGGATTATGCCTTCGCTTTGAAGTGGTATTTATTGTTTTGAGGACTCTTAAATTGTCGAGGATCAAATGGGAGACGAGCTTATGGGATGTGCTCATGTTTTCATTTTGCCTTCAATTCATGGGTTTAAAAATGAAGTTTATAGAGCGAGTACGAGATGTAGTTGGTGAACGGATAAATCTGTCGGAGTGTTGGGTTGAATATCATCCTTACATTTGGCTTTTCCGAGTGTCGTCCTGATGGGGGCGAATGACAATTTGGCCAGATTAGAAACTTTCAATGGCCACCTTAATCCAGTTGACATTCGAAAGTACCTACTCGGGGATATGGTTTCAGTTCAGAATGATATGTGGACATTTTTAAAAAGTTTTCTCTATTTTGTCAACGAAGTCTTAGATTGGGAAGATGGGACACTCAAAGTTAAAATAGAGTAGGTATAATGGAAGTACTCGTCATATCTGAAGAGCAAAGATTAGGTACGTCCATAAGAATCGTATATACATATTTTGTTTATTTTTTATGAGATCTTGAGATCTACAAAGCATGCTTCAAAAGTTACTGTTATATTTTTCATGACGAAGCAGCCTTAACTTGTTTCTAGCGACGCGACGTCCGGACGTCAAACAAGCTACAAGTAAGGGAAGTACTTGCTGAAATTTTTAAAGGAAAGCACCACAAATCCATCTGTGCTGAAGATTTGTTAGCAGAGTCTGTTTATAGCCAAATGTCCTGGCTTAGACGTCATATTGAGCTTGCTTTGTTCATTGTCAATTTGAATGAATGATTAATTTCTTTGGTACAAGGTTGAACTAACTGCATGCGACGTATGAAATGTCGCTTTGTCTGAAACCTCTAATGCTAAAGTCTTCAGTGGCGTTGTTTGCGCTTTTGACGGAACAGCACGAGTTTCCTATCCTAGTTCTACAGAAACAAAAAAACGTTGAAGCGGTCTATAACGCAACATAACTCATATCTACTAACATTCACAAATACGGCCTTCAAACCGATAAACTGATGGTGCATCGATATACCCGCTCTCGGGACTCTTGGCTCATTCTTCAGGATCTGGCGTAACGAGTTGATTTGGTCGATTTGGTTGATTTTCGATGTTGAAGGCTTGAGACTACATTTTGACGTATATGGTTTCTGATTACTGAGCACTACGAACCAGATAAAATTTTATATGCGTTGTTCAGAAATCGTATAGTAGGAGAGATGAGTTGGGTCATGTACCCTACCAAGTTATCACCTGCAGACTTTCAAATTTCAGCTGCTTGCTTGGTCTAGTTGTTATAATTTAAGCCAAGCTATGACTTCTTTAACTTCGTTTCTGATGTAGGACCATAAGGCTGCCTAACAGAGCCAAGTTTCGGCTACCATCTCCATTAAACAATCAGCAGAAATATGTAGTTATCCAAGCGTTAATAGGTATACTAACTTTCTACTAACTAGGTCTCTTTCAAGCACGAAACGTCCATGTATTGAAGGGAAGCAGTGCTTCCGTAAGAATTTCAAAAAAAGCGATATCTTCTTGAATAAAGCACTTTTAATTTTAAGTTTAAAGTTGAGTGCTTCCGCTTCCCAAAAAGTCACGCTTCGTGCCTGGTCTCTTTGTATATATTCATACACTGAACTGTCTGGCTAAACGCCAAACCCCAGAATAAAAACAAGCGATTCTTCGTCAAACCCAATATGTGAACAGACTCATAGACACATTCTAAACGTTTGAATCGAAAAATAACTATCAGCATTTCGCGTGCGGTTTCTGCAATTTCTTCAGTTGAAACTTTAAATAATAACAATGGCCCCGCCCCTCACATGAATCCTGGCCAAAGCCTAATATCTGCTTTCAGGACTATACAACGAGAAAAAATTAAAATTAATCCCCGGGGCTATGAATTTTTGATCAATTTTCCAGCCAACAGGGGTACACAGCTTCCACAGACCATTCGCCAAAGAATCCCATAATGCATCCCGAACGAGCAAAGCCACTGCCGCTGACGGTATATAATCGTTTATAGGCCTACTCCCTCCCTGTAACAAAAACAAACCGAAAGCAATCGTTCCTCAGCGAGGACGCACCTTCCGAGACGACTGGTGAATGTAATTTAACCAGTACAGCTCCACAGCGCATAAATATCCTTGTTCCATGAGAATTACTCTAATTTAAGGCGAATGGCTGTGTTCGCTTTGTGTTACGTTTTAAATTTTAATCGATTTGCGTACAGCGGAGTCGGTCGCTGCTTCTGCGGCTACTGCCGTCTTTGCGTCTCCTCGGTCAACGCGCACTGATCACAGAGGCCCGCGCGACCACAGAGAGATCACCTCTTTAACTGCTCGCACAACCACAAACCGAGCAGCGAAGAAAACTAATTAAAATCGGACACACGAGGCGGGCGTGATCTGCATTCCATCGGCGAAACGACCGACAGCCATCCGAAACCGGGGGTAAAATTAATAAGCAGTATGGGTCCTAAAATCGCTGGCCCTACATACAAAACTTAACAAATCCATAACGCTCGTCGTCGTTGTTGGCATTCTCAGCCGCAGGACAGACAACAAGATTGCTGCAGTCCGCATCCTTTGGCCATAAAACGCAGGGAAAACCTCTGGCTCTCTTGCTCTCTCTCTCTCTCGGTCGCAGTTTTATGCGTTGGCCAGTGGGCCATATGTTCTGGCAGATTGGTTAATTTAAGACAATTATGGCGGTAGCACTGGGCACAGGTTGCTGCCAGGCCATCAAAATCACCTCACGGCAGTTTAGGAAGCCGAAAATAGCACTGCAAGGAGAAGACAAGGAGAATGAACGAGAAAATTAATAACAGCATATTCTGGCGAAAGATATGCCAAAAAAATATGCTCGCTCTATGGCGGACTCCCGCCAGCCGCCACCCTGTAATTAATCGAAAAACCAAGAGGATTATGGAGCAAAAGAGGATTTTCGCTTCTTTTCGTCGTGCTTGGTCCTTTTTTTTTTAATTTGTTTTCTTTCTTTCTTTTGCTTTTTTGTGATTTTGTTGTGCGACGGCAAAGCTATGGTTATTATCCTTGATATTGGGGTGGTACTAATTAAAATGAGTGTTGATGTTTGCGTCGGGGTGGACGCGACTAATTAGTCTCACAATTTTCTCACAGCCCCCAAGCATAGTGTTGCCTGTATATACACACGGAAGGCAGAGGTGGAACTAGTGGGTGGGTTAACAAAATTGGGAGGAAGCGTATACAATCCTGCTAAAGGAACTCAGCAATTGGGCAGAAGCTGTGGGCGGATATGAAATCCATCCGGGGAGTGGATATTTGGAATAGGATTGCAAGAGCGGTTTATGCGGATTCCGTGTAATTAAGTGTTGTCCTGTGATATGTGAATTAAATCAGGATAATGAGTGCTCTGGGCGGGCTGTGTAATATAGCTCAATCAAGGAGCTTCCATGGATTTCCCGCACCTCAATAGCAGCAGAAGTATAGGATTTTATGTTTGTGTTGGTTTTGCTTGGCAGAAATGGCGGTGAGGGTGGTCAAATTTAAATACTCTCGAAACGATATGGATGGGTTAGAATGTAAACAAAAACTTCTCCTTTGTATGAATTAAGGTTGGGTGGGAGGGTGAGACTACGGGACTTTGCAATTTATTTTCAAGCGTGCTCAGCTCTAACTTGTTTTGTTTGCACAGCGCAGTAAATGTCCAGAAGTCAAAACTCCTTACGTTTTGCCTCATATCTACATTACATCCAAATATTGCTAGCAAAAGCTGCTATGCCTTCATAGCTCAATAAAGTTAATGCAGCTTGCTTCGAGTCCTGAACAGTGATAGCTGATAGCTGATAGCAGAACACTGATATCATATGTATACATATGGTAAATAAAACCTTGACAAATATCTTTCATTTTGCAATAGGTTTCATTTATCCATTTGACAAATCAATGCGACTACAGAACGCAAGAAGAGGGTGGTAGAGTTGCCTTTGCAGTCGTGACCTTTAGAATTGGTTCAACTATGTAACAGCTTTTATTCAGTGTTAGACAGCATCCCAAATCATAGAAGTTTTTGTTTCTCGATTTGCGTAGATATACCAAGGTCGGTCGAAAGGTTTCTCCGGACTGGGCCAATTTTGTGAGTAAAGTAGGTATATCAGTAAAGTCGCAGAAAACTAATTAAAAGTTTGTCCTGCATCGAATCGAAGATTGTATGTTCCTCTAACGCATAACTTGATATACAACTCAAGTTATTGCTGCTGTCATTCACTTCTGCGATATAAACGACTCAACAATTTACCATGGTAGTAGGATTTGCCACCTTATATTAAACAGTAGGTAGGTATAGGTAAGGTACCTACATCGTTCACAAGTACATACGTGATTTTTTGGGAAGCGGAAGCACTCAACTTTAAACTTAAAATTAAAAGTATTATATTCAAGAAAATATCGCTTTATTAGAATTATTTAAGGCCAAAATCATATATAAAAAAATACTTTTAAAATTCATTAAAAACAAAATAATAATAAAAAAAAACAATATAATATATTAAGTCTTTTAGCTAGGTAGAAATGATCTATGATCTAGTCTTAATCTGTTGGCTTGGCGTTCGCACCCCACTCCAAAATTAAAACGCTTATATTTTTTAAAGTAAACGTAGTTATTTTTGAAAAGTGCTATGACTTTTATTTATTTCCTTATTACTTTACACCTGAAAGATGTTTAGTTCATTTCCTCTCTCTGGACTGTGGGTATCGTGGTCACTGGGGTGTACTGGCACCCCATATGTGTTAGCGCAATTTTTTTTTTGAAAGACAAGTGAATATTTCTTTTAAATTTTTCGAACTCTAGCAAGGTAAGTTAATGAATCATTTCAGAATTACATTATAAAATGTTCCACAATTGCAGTACCATCGAAAAAGTGCTTCGAGAATCAATGGAAGGCGATCTTCAGAATTGCGAGAATATTTTATTAAGATAACCTCAAAAGAAGATTCCAAAGCAGGGAAGGTGCTTTTTATGTCCTAGACGTGATAAAAAGACAAAAACGCCATGCAGTACTTGCCAAAGGCATATTTGCTCAGACCACCGCCCGCTGCGAAGTATGCCATCTGCCAATATATGTTGAAAAAGAAAGGATTACAAATATGCGGGTAAGACTTACAAATTCAAAACTCTTTACATATACTTATGTTGCCATATTTGTCTCCTTTCAGAAACAAGAAAAAAAATTTTAAGATTCAAGCTTAAAAAGCTATATTTTCTTGGATATTTTGAAACACCATATGGTCACACCACTTAATAACCTCTGTGTTTATTTTAATTTTAATTACTAAGGCTGTGAATAAAATTTAATTTTTTTTGTTAATTTAGTTAATAAATACATTATTTTAAAATAATATAAATACATTTTATAAGATTGTCTTATAAGTTTCTGGTATTTTCAACCCATATGTGTTAACGTTATTCAAAAACCCTTATGCATTCTAGGGTTAATTGCACGTAATAAAAGAAATGTGTATAGAATTCATTTAAATAAATAATAATATAAATAATTTCAAAAATTATTAAGTCTTGTACTTTAAAATAATTCTTCTTTTTTCTGAAGCAAAATTATCTATTATTTGGTCATAAAATGTCCATTTGGCTTGTATTTCCTTTAACAATGGTTTTTCAATCGAAATAAGGGTTAAATTTGACAACCTTTCTTGTCCACATTTATTTCGTAAGAAATTTTTTATTCTTTGAAGACACGAAAATAATGTCTCTAGAGATGCTTTTGTCACGGGGAAAGTCAACAATAGTTTACAAAGCTTAAAGCTTTCAGTGAAAATGTTATCCAATCCAAATCAGTACTGATTAAAAATCTTATGTCGTTTTCCATTGCAAAAAAGAAGCGTCCGGGAGCGTCCGGAATCAAGAAAATCACTTCTGAAACCGTTCCATTGGCGCAAAAAATACTCTTCTGTTGATTCTGAGGAGAGAATTTCGCTTCTCGATTTCAAGTCAGAGTCCACTCAAGAAGCACTAACCCAAGTGCATTTTATGTATTTTATACAAGATAGCTGGCAGCAGCCATACAATAATTTTTGACGTTTCACCAATACGTGAGTGTAGTCGCCCAGAAGCAGTTTTCTTGTTCCATTGGATTTCGGAATGAGTGAATCCCCGAGTGAAACCAATGGAAAACGACATTACTACCTATTTCTTTAAGTCGGCTCTCACACTGAGGCAACATGTAATAGGCAACTGGCAATAAGAAACACGCAAAATTATCGCTCACAATCATTTTACTTTGAATTAAATTAGAGGTCTCACATCAAAGCAACTAAATATCGCTTAAACGAAAAATGTTGCTAATTGTTTATTGGCAGTAGCTATAGTAACTACCTATAGTTGCTTATTGCTTGTGGCCTCAGTGTGAGAGCCGACTAAGATCAGTTTTTGACTTAAAACTCTCGTCACCGAAAATCAACTTAGCTTCTGTTTTCAACGCTGGAATGTCAAAATATGCTGGGTACGAACTCTGTAAATTATTGATCAAGTTAACAGGAAAATTTGAAAAATTGGTCTTAAAATGTTCAAAACATGACAGGGAACTAAACCGAATATCGATTTCTTTGATGAATTCGTCGACAATTGTTATTAAAAGATTTTTAAATTGTTCCTTTGTTGAAAGGTTGATTTCAGAACTCCTACTGCTATTGAAATTGGCCAAATTCTCGTTCAATTTTGTCCAAAAAAGAATCAAAATTTGTTGCTTCAAGTAGATAAAAAATAATAGGGGTATTCATATTCACGATTCGGTGTATCTATCTAGGTATAGTAAAATTTTGAAATTGTATTTTTTTTAGCACATCGTGAGCACACTTTTTATAATCTCTATAGCAATACTAATCATTTTCTAATCTCTATAGCAACGCTAGAAAATAACAAAAAAACATTTGAAATCGAACTGACGTTTGCGAACTAATACTTTTTACACTGTTGTATTTTTTTGTTACTATATATAGTAAGAGTGTAAAAAGTGTAGCAAGTATATTTTGTTGTTATAGTGTTAGTGTAAGAAAATTTCACACTTTTACACTTTCACAATGATACTAGTCCTGATACACCGAATCGTGAATACCCCTAATGTTTTTTAATTTATTAACTTGATATAGACCCGAGTTGCCCAAAGTGTGCTCCGCGGAGCACTTGGTGCTCCGCCATAAAAATTCAAGTGCTCCGCGGAAAGATGAGCGCAAAATATGAAAATTCCATCAGACTAGCTAATTTTGTGCTTCTGTAACTTTGTCATTTTGTTCGCAACAATGTAATTTGTGTATGTATTGATTACACATTACAAAAATGGGTAAAAATAAATCGTGTACTCCAGAACTTCCTAACTACTATCAAAATGAAAACGAATCAATGGCGTTGATAGCGAAAAGATTTGTTTTTCTACAAAGCTTGTTTTTGGGGAAATACAAGTCTCTACGAAGACCGGAAGTTTTGAGAACCACAAAAAAAATTAAATTGGACGCAAAACTACTCCAAAGAAAGATTTGCCGGACAAGTAGAGCCAATCCATTTTTAATGTCCATTGAAATTAAGGAGATTGTTGCACCTAAACTCCTTCAATAACTCAGGGCGCTGTGTCGTAGAACAAAATCTTCGTGGATGCATATTCTACAAAAAAACACACATTATGTTAAAAAAAAACCTAAGCAATAGCTGGAATTTCGAAAGACTCCGTTTAAAAAAAACATTTGCAATTTTGGAAAAAAGTTCTTTGGAGTGCCAAATCCAAGTTTAATTTATTTGGATCCGACTACTGTGCGAGAGGTCACAGGTTCAATCCCCGGAAAAACACAAATTACGTCTTAAGGTTTTTTTCCACTGCGGCACCTCTCGCGAACGTGCGACAAACATCCGAGACTGTATGTCCTGAAACTGTCCTGAAAAGCTTTTTAAATCAGTCATTCGGACTCGGCCTAAAAATTGAAAGTCCCTTGTATTCGTCCCTAAAAAAACTTAAAAAAAACAAATGGTTGTGAGAAGCTTGGCCTAAGGTGCCTATATTTCAGAAAAGATTGTTTCTGAACTTTTTTTTTTTTTTTTTTTTTTAATATCTACCAGTTTAAATATTTTATAAAATGCTAAAAGTCACAAAACGTTACTTATTTCTTTAATTTAATAAAATTAATAAGAAAAGAACTAAAAATAGTTGGTGTTTTCTATAACTACGAAAATTCGGATACTGACAGCGAAGTGCCGAGAAATTTCTCTCCAGAAAAGTGCTCCGCGACCAAAAAAGATTGGGAACCGCTGAGAATATTGAACGCTGACAATATTGAACGGCGCTGGACTTTGATTGAAAAATTTTAAATAAAATTGTCACTTTTAGGAGAAAACTCATTAAAAAAATAGAGAATAACAATAAATTTCTTATCAGGAAAGCAATAGATATATCAGACCTTTCGATAAAACAATAGCTTCAGTGTCCCAATCTTCTTCATTTTTAATAACGCCTTCGAGTACCTATGTTAAGGGTATGTTTACCCTTACCCTGTCCTATCTAATACAATCACTATTCCAACTTGACCCCATTTCCCAAATAAATTAAAATTGCAATTTTTGTCGCTTCACCCGCAGAATAGTCCAGGAGGTCTGCCGAGTACAGGCACAGGGCAATTACATACGAGCCTCACTCGCACAGTCATACCAATTTAATAAAACACGAAACTGTCAGCAGAGAAAAACTACAAAACAAGAGAAATTTTCTTGCAGGCAGTTTGCATTCGAAAGCACACTACATCAAGTTGCAGGCCAACACAGCAGGAGTCTCCTGAAGCCAGGATTAAGATTGAAAATCTACAGCACTCAGGTGCGGCATAAAATATGAATGCTCACTGTGGTGGTCAGAAGGCCGGCACAGTCTATTGGATTAGAGTTGTACGAGTAGAGTATAGAAAGTCCGAACGCAAACAACGCATATTTCAGCTGCAGTACCAGATTTCATATGTGTGCGCCCGGTGGTGATGTATAAAAGTCCAATTGAATTCCTTAATGGACAGGAATACACCACTGCCACCTCATCAATCAACAGTGGAATCCGAATCACTTGGGTAACAAAGCTACAGAAAACAGAACACAGCATAACCGAAATGCAGACCAACCATCTCTCGCATCACAGCTCTCAACTGTCAGTTGTTGTGCGGAGAAGTAATCCTGCATTTTGCTGGCAAGGATCCACTAGGTATAGGCTCCTCTGAAAAGCGTTATAAATCTTCAGCACGCGACAGAGTTTCAACGGGATAAATCAGTAAATTACAAAATATGATCCAGACATCCTGACAGGAGCTGCAACACTCTATACTATGGTACGATATTCCCTCAGAGAAACCAGCACGCAGCGTCACAGAGAATGAGGATAACGACAGTGTGCGGATATTTTCACAGCTGTCATCTGTCTCATTGAGTGAGTGAGGCGTGTAGGCTCAATAAATAACTCGAACGGTTATCATCCTACTGGCAAAGGATCCTCCTCATCCTCATAGTCGTGTACTGTACACATAACGGTGGGATGCGTATGCCATTGCCATGCCAATGCCTCTGCATTTGGGTTAAACGGATAAAAGTAACACCTCGTTGTGCACATTGATTTCCATCGCGATGCTGATGCGGGTTCCACTGTAATCCTTGCACCGTTCGCTCCAATATTCATAATTCACAGGCATTCCATCATCCTTTCTGAAGCTACGATGAACTGATATATTGCTTCGGCTCGACGTCGATGCAACAAGAAGGCATGGGCAGGACATCCAAATGGGACGAGTACGATCTACGATGACATCTGTGCTAATTATAGAAAAACGTATATGCATTGTGGTCGAAGCAGGTCGTCCTTAGTGGTATGCAGGACCTACCTAAACGAGTGATTTGTTAGCATAAAATTTCTAGAAAGGGCTATTTCAGGATTGTGTTGTGTTGGAATGCCATGGCATTGTAAAAGGCGATGGAAACAATTTCCTAACTAGGTTAGAATATTCATGTCATGCTGAGCGAGGTAACTCATCACGCGATTCGTATTTGGGACACGCCAAGTGGAGGGCGTATCGATTAATTGATTAAGCCGTGCACGAGCTATTCAAATAGCAACGTTTCGAGCCTTCATTCTATACAGCTTGTCCTGATGGCTCGTATATGAGTACACGAGTGATGATTAATAAAATTCGAGTTGTGCCATTATATGGTATCGGGCATCACACGGAAACATTTAAATCGATCTAAAGGACGGGCGCTTCGGAGGTTTGGCATTCATGATGGCCTTGGCGACATTACAAATTGTTTAGCTCGAAAATGGTTGAAAGTTTTGATATACGGCGAGGTACGGTAAGGTAAAATTTGCTTCTCACGAAAGGATATATACATATACCTATATGATATGGAAAAGTCAACATTAACAGCACAATAGGTTGCTGAGTATAATTTGGCCATATGCTGACTTTTGTATATGAATATAACTGAAATACGGTCATAATTATAGTAAAATCTCCTTTAGGCGGACAGTGACGATAGATACCAAAAAAAAAAAAAAGTTGTCCGTCCAAGGGAAGAAAAACAAAAACGAAGATAAGTAAGATTTTTAGATAAATAACGAAAACCTTTCCTTTGATGGTTGTTTTTTATTTGGGGTAGATTCTTTATTGTCCGGTTTTGGGCGATAGAAGTTGAAAAAAATTCTTACGGACATTTTCTGTCTATGGAAATGCGTCACGCCGCTTTGTCCAATCCCGCCCATATTTTGTGAAATAGATATTACGCCACTTAATAAATTTCAAGTCTAAAGCTGCAATAAGGTGGTTGGGTGTGTATGAATCGGGCAGGCGCTGATCGGCATCAACCTGGCGGTGCCCAGCTGTTGTAACTTTTCGTACACATCAATTGTGCTTATTTTACCTCCTAGTGGTAACCACCGGGTACTGGTCTGCCCATCCGGGTGTGACTTGCTGAACTTATAAGCGCGAGTGTTGAACACGAAGAAAATAGGAACTCTATAATGCTCTTATAGTCTCAGTCTCAGAAGTTTTACATGAGCCACTCAGAAAGAGGACGTACGGCGGATGAATTCATTAGACTGCATCAACGGTGTCGTCAGCAGTCAAGATGACAGTTACCTTACTTGAGCTACTTCGACATATTTGGAGCTGAGGTCAGTGAGGATTTTTCAGGACTAGTCAGGGTGCTGAAACAGAGATGGTGGCGGATGAACCCTTTATGGGCCAACGGCAGCTCTCACATCTCCGAAGTGGGTTACTGACACCGGAGGAATCCGGCTCCTTTCGTCAAAGGGGTCCAACAAAGGGCCTGGCCCTCCAGGTTGGGGGGCTGTACGCCGGGGTAACTGCCCGATTGCGGAAAACAAACACAGTTCCGAAACTCCGATACGGATGATTTTACTGTTGACGAACCTGGCAAATGAATTAAGGACGACGAATTTCGGATCTGCACGTGGAATGTTCGGTCCCTTAACAGACCGCGTGCAGCCGAACAGCTAGCGGAGGCCCTGGACTGCTATAAAGTAGACCTAACCGCCATCCAAGAAGTGCGATGGGATAGACCGGGCAAGAAGAGGATGAAAGACTGCGATATTTATTATGGCGACTGCTATCGGCAACAAAAAGAGTGCTTATTTGGATGTGGATTCGTCGTTGGAGGCAGACTCATGCAAGAAGTCTTAAGTTTCAACTGCGTGAACGAGCGCCTCACGACAATTCGCATCAAGGCTAAATTCGCCAACATTAGCCTAATATGCGCCCATGCCCCCACGGAGAAGAAAGACGACGACACCAAAGAGAGATTCTACGAGCTTTTGGACAAGACATACGAGCAGTGCCCTAACTATGACATTAAAATTGTCCTAGGTGATTTTAATGCAAAGATAGGAAGAGAGGACGTCTTTGGTAGTACCGTTGGAAGGTACAGCCTATACGACACCACCTCCGATAACGGATTTAGGCTGATCGACTTCGCGGCGGGGCGAAATGTTGTCATAGCAAGTACGCGGTTCCCGCATCTCGATATTCATAAAGGCACTTGGAGATCTCCCGATCAATAAACCGTCAACCAGATTAAACACATTGCGATCGACGCAAGGCGCTCCTCCAGTATTACACTATCAAAAGCGGATGAGCTTACTCTTGGTTGCTTCGAGAGGAAAATTCTTCGAGTAATTTTCGGTCCCGTCTGCATATACGGTGAATGGAGGAGGAGATACAACGACGAATTCTACGGGCTGTACAGCGACATTGACCTAGCCAGAAGAGTGAAGGTCCAACGACTGCGGTGGCTGGGTCATGTAGAGCGAATGGACGTGAATGCTCCGGCCCGAAAGATCTTCAAATCCACACCGGAGGGACGGCGCAGTAGAGGAAGACCTCGCCTTAGGTGGTGCACGCAAGTGGAAAGGGACCTTAACCAACTTAGCGTGCGAAACTGGAGACAGCTGGCCAAAGATCGTGCTGGCTGGAGACGCTTGTTGGTTGAGGCCCAGGTCCACCCCGGACTGTAGCGCCACCCTAAGTAAGTAAGTAAAGCTGCAAGAAATGTCAAGATTTAGTGGTTTAAATTAACTTTGTTGTATAGGAGGTATTTATTGACCGACAGGCAGATAGAGTTACATACTTTCACATTTATAATATTATAGTATTTATAGACTTCACGCAGCTGTGTATTCTAAAGTGATCTACGGTGCTTAAATCTTGACTATGACCACCAACATTTTGGAAGCAATTGAGAGCTTTATTAAATGAACTCAAAAATGGTAACATATAGTTTCCGCATGATCTTCTACACCTCAATAAGAAGAACAGCTAGACAATTAGACTAAATAGGGGTACGGCAAATAGGCCACGTGCCAACAGGCCACTTCCTCAAACATAAAAGTTGCATTAAGATTCACAGGTTTTATAGTTTTATACCATGAGCAACTGAAGCCTTCACGTTGTATTTGTTCTGACAACTAACCTTTTAAATTATAACCATGATACACAGTTCACCATCAACTCTAACCACAACTATTCTTAATTTGACTGCTTTGCGGAGGGAAGTCCAAGAATCGATAAAAACTACTGCAAGCAAGCACTCTGCCAGGGCAGTTCATAGCATTCCTCATATCATTTAGCGGAGTTCCTCCATCAGAAGTATTTTCAAATTCTCTAGAGCTTATTAAAAAGCAGCCCTGTTCATGATACCTACTCCCCAGACAGGACCTTTTATATATATCAATACGCCAATGCACTCATCCTCTCTCTTTGGACTATATTAACCGCACTCCTTGCGAGATAAGTTGCACTATGCAATTACGTGGATTCCCCACAAAATGTCTGGCTCCAAGGAAATACGCGAAATACCGAATCTGACTCCAGAATAGACTTCGCCGAACCGGCGAAAGGATACTGCATCGAGAATTATTGCCAGCGTGGAAAGCAATTAGTTTCTCTTGCATGTCCTGTTCAGCACTATAACGGCGGCCGCAACTACCACGCTATTATTACTTCCTACAGTCAGACCTGCTACACTGGCACTGGCACACTCAAAGACCCCACTCTGTCTATATATCTGTTTTGTACTTCAATGAGCACAAAGGATTATACTGCTTGGCTTGGTGCAGTTTTTATGCTGTATCGTCAGTTTTTTGTCTCCTTTCCCATCTTCTGACAGGACATTTCTACTTTTTTTCTCTCTGCTCTTGGATACCTATTATGGGTATGGCGGACATTTTGGGGTAATTACATCATCCTTTGCAAGGTAGGCACTATAGGCAGTCCTGAAGCTGAACCTTATTATGCAAGTAATATTGAAACAATTTCGCTGAAAGGATTTACTCATTATCCTCTTGTCGGAGGTAGTAAGTACAATAATGTATACTCATAGCAGCGGAAGAACAAACTGGTCGCACTAATAGGGCAAAAGGATGTATACCTCCCTTCGAATCCATTTCATTTTGATCTGATGTTGATTGATATACTCCAAACGGGACAGGGAACCTTTTTGTTCCAATACGAAGGATGTTTAACCCTGTGAACTTTGTGAAAAGCCCAACAATTTCAACATGTGCATACTGAATACACACAGTAGACCAGTAGACAAAAAGATGAAAGTAATGGATCCTTTAATTGAGCCATCCATCAAGTTCAGAGTCAGAGGACTTTGGTTGAAATGCGAACACGCGCTTAGTGCAGAGTGGATTTTTTGTGTAAGTTTTACCGTCTGTTTTTAAGGATTTTTAATAAAAATAATGTTTCAGGCGAAAGCCTATTAGACGGGATTTTCCTTCACAATACGCCGGAATAATTGGATCTTTGGTTGGTTTGCTAAATGGGATTTTGTCCGGCGGCGACGATTTATGGTAGTCATTAGGGATTTTTCCAAATTTGTACCCGATTCGTAGCATGGATCAATGTTGATGCTTTATTATATGGGATAAAGTAAATTTAATCCGCGCTAGGGATAAAACTCCAAGACAAATACGACAGTACAAAATCGTTATTCCAATTTTACAGGACCTTCTCATGTAAACATATTAATCTGACGCGTCTGTGGGAATACATCAGTTTATTGTAGCAAAAAGGATAAACACGCAAAGACAAGGATATAGTACAGACGATATAATACTATTCGTTACTACTCTTACTATAGTGTGAAGCGCTTATTATGCAAAATGCGGTAAGTAATTAATTCGAAATGACACCAACAAGGATGGAAAAGAGAAAGCAATCAAGTTCATATGTCATGGAATAAATATAGGGCTAGTCCTATCCCAAGTGCACGGAGAACATTGACTCTGAACTGAAGTGAAAATGACCTTGTAAGTAAGTTGCTTATAGATATTTTGAATACGGTATACCAAAAGCACGTTAATTGTCACGTATGTAGATTCTGAACGCGTTTCAGCGGATAGTGGCATAGGTAGTAATATGCGAAGTATAATCATTACGTGATAGTAAAATATGTGTCCTCGCTTGTCCCTTTATGATAATGAAACATGAAAAATAAGAAGGCACGTCCGAGGTATCGAGACCCAGGAATACCGACTTTACAAAAGACCCCCAAGCCATACCTACGTAATGAAATCGAATGGGAAGTGTGCCCAGTTCTCCATCAACTGAAACTTTTAATCCTGGCTCAGAGACGTTTTTTGTCGCGTTTGTTCATGCTAATTTTGAGGCGTTTTTGTGAATTTTAATGCGTTTTTTGAAAAGATTTTTTGGGGCAATTTTTTGAGGTTTTTTTGGAGCGTTTTCGAGGCGTTTTTTTATGTACTGAGAAAATTTTGAAACTCAAGAGAATGCATATAGACTTTTAAAGATATTCTATGGATTGTATGGGTTTTACAAAACATCTAAAAAGTGCTAACCATACTTGAAGACGCTATGACAGATTTGCATTTGGATTCACCAGATTTAAAAAGTTCTAATAGCTCTGCATTTCAATAATGCAAATCCTTTAAGAAGTTACTATTGCTAACTACGAGTGTAATTTTCTCGATGGCATTAGAGCTTTTATTTTGGGTATACCGTATGCCGGTACCAGATACGAATCTCTCCGTAAATTTGCATTGCAAAAGCAAACCTAGGATTCAAATACGTCGAAATAGGTCTTGCCATTGATATTATCGGCTATAGTCTGAAACAAATGCAAGCTCCAGTAGCTGACAATCACACCTACATCGCCTAATCATATAGGAGCGATTTCCTCCGAAATTTCGGCGTATGACTTTGGCTTTCGGTCATTTAGTAGCCTGCTCCAGATAGTATCTCTAAGCACAGCAACTCTCTAATATGCAAAAAGAGAATATTTATTTATAAAATTGAGGAAAATTCGGGTTTGTACCAACTCCATCCACCAAAAGATTAAAACACTCACATATATCTGCGCCGCTTACCGTTAAGTATTTACCTTCAATATAGCTCGCCACAATCCATTTTCAATTTAATTAAAATAATATTAAAAGCAGAAAGTTTTTATCCCTTAATAATCTGCACTGCAGAAACTCCACAAAGGATATTTCGCATAGAAAGCTCAGCTCACACGAAGCCGCAGATCGCTTCGTCCGGTTGAAGAGTATCCTTTCTACGACAACTTCAGATTTCCATAATAATATGCGGATAACGAAACGAGTAATCTACTTACGGAGGGAATTAGGCAGAACTTCCGCTTGCCCTTATGGACAGCGCACTCAGAGACCATATCCACTCAAAGTCCAAAGTATACCTGCTCGTTGTATCGGCTGGCATGGGACATAATGTTTATCTGATCATGAGCGAAGCCCCACCACCATCCGTGTCTACTCTAAAATAATTTTAGCTTACAAAGTTGGTGTTTATAGTTGGCCTGTCGTGTGTTTCATTAAAATTTAATTAATTTATACTTCTGACTGCGATGCGGTGCAACGTAGTGCACGAGTTGAGATTTCGAAATCTTTGCGCATCGCCTCTAACCCCCAGAAGGAAATTTTCCATTTCCTGCTAAAAGTCCAGATGGGTTGGCAGGGTGGCATCCATTTACAATGGAGGCTATGGGGTATACGGAGGATTCTAAATGAATTCACTTCTGAATACTATATCAAATGAATGGAACACTGACCGCACCTGAAATAGATACGGCTACAACGGCACACTGGCTGTCTCTCGAGTGCTAGGTCCAACAAAAGGGCGCGCCGATAAGAATATGCAATTTCTAAGGGAGTCGGGTCATTGGTATGCTAGCAGTGGCACGTTTGTAGAAAGTTTGTCCGAAAAGAATGAATAAATCTTATGATGTGGAACGGTTCTCTACTGCGGCTACGTGAGCTTGATGAGGAAGTTAATAAGTGAAAACAGGGAATAGTAATTACATCCGTTATGGGAGTTGTTCTTTTTTTTTTTTTTTTGCTTCATTCTCATTTTGTAATCAGA
Organism: Cheilosia soror; assembly: GCA_949372485.1. Taxonomy (NCBI): domain Eukaryota; kingdom Metazoa; phylum Arthropoda; class Insecta; order Diptera; family Syrphidae; genus Cheilosia; species Cheilosia soror. The sequence goes on from OX443561.1 coordinate 5,497,792, forward strand.
GTCAGGGGTTGGTAGTTTATTTTAAGGATTATTTTAAGTATAGTACCTACCTACACCGTTTTGTGATGTGAATTAGATTTCGTTAAATTTAGAACGACGATGATTTGAAACGAAAGTCTTTTAAATACTCGAGTTGTATTGTATTCGAGTGTAGTGGGTGTACAAGCTCATCGCTTAGCGTGCTAAACTATTGAGCTTAGGGTTTCAGGTATCGTATGACCCCCGAAAAACGCACATTACAGCAAAGAGGATTTTCCACTGTGATGTGCTTTTTCTGAGGCCGAAGTTTTGTTCGCCAGATCCAGGATTTGCCCAAAGAAACACCAAACTTCGGTTAAGGGCCTCTTTATTTCAGTAATCAACTTATAAACTACTGTCTTATGATTAACTTAACAATGATGATTCCTAAATCCTAATTTGAGTTGAGGCTAACATTGAATAAACGCTATACTCTATGCAGTATGCCGCCCAAGGACAAGCGTGGCTCCGTCTGCGGCCCAGCTACAAGCGCGATTCCGACCGTCGGCCCAACGACAAGCACGGTTCCGATCTTCGGCACAACGACATGCGTGGCTCCGATCTGAGGCCCAGCGACAAGCACGATTCCGACCGTCGGCCCAACGACAAGCACGGTTCCGATCTTCGGCACAACGACTAGCGTGCTTCCGTATGCGTCCCAGCGACAAGCGCGGCTCCGATCCTATAAACAGGACAGCCAAAGATGCTGATTTAAGGTCAGCATCCCAAAGAAAACTTAGCCACCAAAAATTCAGAAAACTGACCGAAATCAATTTCTATGAGGGAGCCTTATTTGGTACACTAGATTGTTACAAATAATAAGTAGACAAGTCTGCCCGAATGGCAATTTTATTCGGGTACTCATGCAATTTCGTCCACTTAGTCAGTGTGACTTATAAGTGGCGAATGAAAATCTCTTATGCCACATAAAAGTGGGGATGTTTCGTTACAAAACATCCGAGATATTTTTGTCATGAGAAAAGTTCTCAATGCAAACTTTCGGATTCAAAACAAGAACTCACAAAATCTAATGATTGTGGACAGCAAGGTCTAGATTAATATAGGGAAAGGGAACTGTATGCGCGCCAACTACATACTTTCTTTTTCTTGTGTTTATAAATTTTATCCCGCAATTTTCAATTCTATCCATACTAAATCCATAAATGTAGTTCCTGGTGCATCTGACCAGATATAAGCGTTGTACTCGAGATAAGCCCAAATAAAGATCTTGTAAATTAAAGCTAAATCAGTCATTAGAAATGACAGAGACGGGATCCTTAGTAAAAAGGGGAATACCAGCAGCTATATATATGTATGCCTATATATGTACATATATAGTAAATTACCGACTTAAAACGGTCTTACAACATGCAAGATAGTTTCTAATCAATTGAAGAAGAGCCACATCTTTTTTTTTGCCAAACTCAGTCAAGTATCAAGTGCAACTATCTTTGTAACTCAGGATATTCCATTAGCTGATTTATAGCCGTTTCCATGACCTTTGAAAGAATGGGCTTAATTATTAGTGGCCGGTAGTTATTGGGGGAGAAGATTCGTCCACTTAAGGAGTTTTACCTACTCGGATCAAGTCCAGAAGAATAGGAGAGGTTTGGTAGTCTAGCCAGAATAGAAGAAAACTACTACATCTGAACCAGCCGTTCAGTGAATATTGAAATCGTTTGCTTGCAACTATATTCCAATAGAGTCCCCGAAGCTCTCGTGCACATGAAATACATCCTACAATGTGGAATATTTGGAATTTCGGCAAACTGCAAGCAGATTTGACTTTGATCAAAGAACTGACAGTTGGGGAATCATTGCAAATTGATAAAAAAAAAACTCTCCACATCATATCTGACAGTCATTGCGGACTCGCCGAAACTTTTTGAGGTTTTCTTCGGCTGATTTCCTTTATATGATTCAACCGTCAACTCTTACAACTTGTTAGCCTCTTTGTAGCTAGAGTTCCACCAAAAATTTCGCTTGCGTAATGTTGCCATATTCACAGTTTTAACTGTAAATTACAGTTTTTTAGACAAGCTTACAGTTTTTAAAATTACCTCCTAGTACAAATTACAGTTTTTTTTAAATTTCAGATTTGAAAGAATAAATTAAAATGTTTTCGGTTTTTTTTTAATTACAATAAAAGTTTAATTTTTTCCAGCTTTAAAAAAATCTCACGGTATCCCTGTAATTACATTGCAGTTGCTGCTTCGATACGGCAATTTACTTGTCATTTATGTTTAATAAAATTAAAAAAAAAACCGTAATTTAAAAAAAATTTTTTCGTTTTCGTAGGTTACAGTTTTTTGCTTGGAAATACAGTTTTTTCTTTGGGAATTCACAGTTTTTTGAAAAAAAAAATCTGGCAACATTGCTTGCGTTAGATATTTTTTTCACCGTATTTGCTTCAAAAGTTACCAAGGAACTTACACCCAAAAACCTTCTAATTGGTTTCTTTATGGAATCGTATACACGAAAGACAAATATAATCATTTACAAAAAATACATTAAAAGTTACACAAGACTACTGTTCTGCGTTTAATCTTGGCACTTAAATAATTCGCGAGTACAATTATCGCGTTTACTTCGTTTCATACGGCATATTAAACAAGTTTCCAAGTTTTTCTTTAACTTAGCCCCTCTGCCTCGTCCCGATTCTTGTGTAGCAAAAAGGAAAATTCAATTAAAAACTTTCACATACAAGCAATTATCTAGTAATTAGTGTATACTGGCAATACCAATCCACCATCCAACGACAACATTAAGGACACCACCCTGCAAGATGCAAAGCCCTCCTTGAAAGGGCTTGTAGCTTAATATTAGTGTATGCGTATGTCCAAAGTGTAAACAAGTCATTTGCATTCAACTCGAAGATAGCACTTTGTGCTTTTCAATTTCCCTCATTAAAATTGTATATTCATTTCATTTCGCCTGCTAAAGAAGAACTTTTCAATAGGATAATGTTGGCGAGGTTTTATTATATTTTCTGCTATAGTATTGTTGCGTGAAAGAAATATGCATAAATGCCACAGGCTCATACATGTACGTATGTTTTATTATTTTAATATGAAAATGATTAGCAACTCAGAACTAAATGGTAGTTATACCTTTTTGAGGCAATTATAATGAAGAGCACTCTTCACTCCAGCTTATGAGTTAATTACTGTGAAGTTATTTCCCTGCAAATGGTAAGGGAAGGAGGTTATATTATAGAATAACAATAAAGTGAGGTCCAGCTACTAAGAGGATTCAACTTTTAATGAAAACAACACTAAATAAAATAAAATTCTTCGGATGATGATTATGGATGACAATTCTAGGAATAAATATAAAAAAAATATAAATAAAAAGTTAAGCATAAGCTTTTAAACAAAAGTGGCGCCCAAAAAAAATTAATTTTATTTACCGACTGTCAACCTTTGTCTAAATCTGACTCCTAGATAATCTACTGCAAAAATACTGTATCAATATTGTAGTTGGCCGGAGAACTTGAATCAAACCGTGACAAGTTAACAAGTGTTTGTGAGTAACATTTAGCACACCATCTTATAATAATGGCCACTCTGTTAATATTCAGGATGTTCAGGTTTCAGGATAAAATATGACTCTCTTTTTTCATGAATTATGCATATTTTTAAAACTTCTTTTGGAGCATTAGATGAACTATAATAAAATGGTGGCAAACAGTTTGAAGACAAATAAACCACGGGCCAAATAGGGATGCATTCTGCTTCATATATCTGCAATTTAAAACAATAGAAACTTCTCAAGCTTTGTCTGGGGCCAATGATGTGTCGATGGCACAAGCGCTGAAGGTAAAACTACTCCTTTAGAGAGGAACATCCTGCTGCTGTCCCAGGTGCCCCTTCTCAACCACGGTTTTGGAATATTGAAAATTGGAGTTGCAATATACATATCAGGAAGACTTTTGTTTTCTCTTTTGATCAGTTTTTCGAAAAGAACTTTCTTTCTGATTGTTGTATAACACAAAAAATTATATAGAAAAACATTTGATATTTGAAATATAAGGAGCGGAGCGGGCCTATGCTTTTCACTGACTCCAAATAACTCGTTGCATCTAGATTCATACTATGCTTGAATTTATGTGTACTAGAAATAGGAATAGGTAAGTCCACAACTGACCAAATATTCACACTACGGCAGATCCTGGAGAAAACCCAAAAAGTCCAAATCGATACTCACCATCTATATATTGTGCCCCTGGTGTTGGCTTGCGAGTTTCGCACAATTTTCTCAGGAACGATGTTGAAAAAGTCACATGACAGCGCATCACCTTGTCTAAATCATTTTTTGACATCAAAGGTCTCGGTGAGATTGTTTCCGAACTTTATGGAGCAGCGAGCGTGCTCCATTGTCATTCTGCACAATCTGACAAGTTTGGCAGGGATGCCAAAACTAGACATGGCTCCGTAAAGCTCGTCTCTATAAATGCTGTCATATGCGGCTTTAAAATCGATAAATAGGTGATGAGTATCGATTTGGACTTCTTGGGTTTTCTCCAGGATCTGCCGTAGTGTGAATATTTGGTCGGTTGTGGACTTACCGGGCCTAAAACCGCAATCAGTTCGTTGACAAATGGTTTCAGGCGTTCACACAGTACGGAAGACAGGATTTTGTAAGCGATGTTAAGGAGACTGATGCCTCTATAGTTGGCGCAGTTTAGAGGGTCTCCTTTCTTATGGATCGGGCAAACAATGCTGAGGCTCCATTCTTCAGGCATACTTTCCTCTGACCAAATTTTAGAAACGAGTTGGTGTATGCTCTCTACCAAGTCATCCCCCGCTGCCTTAAAAAGCTCGGCCGATAAACCGTCCGGTCCTGCAGCTTTGTTGGACTTCAGCTTGGATAGTGCTATCCTTACCTCATTTTGGTCAGGTGGACGGAAGTCTTGGCTTTCATCGCCTAGGTTGAATGGTTCATTCTGCCTGACAGCGGAATTTGTGTCGTCTTCGCCGTTTAGCAGTCTGCAGAAATGGTTTTTCCATGTCCTCAGCACCGACTGTGACTCTACTATAAGGTTTTCTTGTTCGTCTCTACAGGTCTCTGTTCGGGCCTTGTTCCCGTGACACGTTCTTTTTACCTTTTGGTAAAACTTCCGAACATTGTTCCTGGGGCCTATTTCATAAAACTATTAGTCTAATAATTATTAGCGAATTTTCTAATATTTTGCGTTTATTAGTAAAATAGTGTTTCATAAATATTTTTTCTGCACTAATAACTTATTTCTACAGCGCCAATAAATATTAGTGGGAAATTATTACTGTAGCAACATTATGTTTCAAAGGGACAATTTTATTAGTAATTATTTTTGCTGTGCTAATAACTAATATTTTTTTTTCTATTAGTCAAGAAACATGGGTAAAAATTGTCTAGTAAGAAAAGTGTGGTTAGTTAAATACGATTGGCCGTCAAGAAATGTGCATAAACTTCATTTGTAACCATCGCGTGTATTTAAATTATTATATCGTGTATTTATTTATTAAAAAAATTAATATGTGTTCGAGTATTGATGATGCGTTTAATGAATACGATTTTATAAGAGTACCTACATCGCGGTTGGGTATTCAAAAAAAGAAAATAAAAGTTCCGAATTAATAGTGAATCTCTTGAATATTTGTTGCAACGAATAGGACCTTACCATGAAACTCCAACAAGACGAAATTGTGCCTTGTCCCCTAACCAAAGGCTACTTACAGCACTTCACTGGTTAGGAAACTGATGTCAATACCACGGATTAGCAGATATACACGACCGGCGTTTCAAAAGCAACTGTTCGTTGTAGTTTGTAGTTAAACTAATTAACGAAATATATTGTGAAATATACAGATACTTATATGTCAGCAATGTCGCACTAATAATTCCTATATCAATCATAAGGGAATTATTAGAACCCGACAATATTTTTATGAAATACAATTTTATTAGCCCATACATTATTAGAGCTAATAACTTGAAAATTATTAGTATTAGACTAAGTTTTATGAAATAGGCCCCTGGAGTAACACCTCTCTATTTCCTCGATCGCGCGCTTCTCATGCTCATCCTCCGGAGAAGCCGGTGTTCTTCCCTCCGTTTTTGCTCGTAGAGCTCACGAGCTGCTCTCGTCCTTCTCTGCAGCGCCGCTTTGTAGGCCAGTTGCTTTGCTGCATGTGCTTGCCGGCACTCTTCGTCAAACCAGGGGTTTCGCGGTGGTGGTCGGGTGAAACCTAGCACATCAGTTGCGGCTTTTCTGATGGCTTCTTGGCATCGAAGCCACTGGTCTTCAGCACTTGATGCTGGCTGCACAGGACTTCTCGAGAGGTTGAGGGAGACGCGATCGGCAAAAGTTCTGGCGGTTTGTTGCGTTTGTAGCCGTTCAACGTTGAATCTTCTCACAGTATTTCCTCGTTGTTGTTGTGTCTGGGATATCCGCATACGTACCTTGGCTACAACAAGGTAGTGATCCGAGTCTATGTTGGCCGCTCGGAAAGTTCGGACATCTAGAATACTGGAGGAGTGCCTTGCGTCGATCGCAACATGGTCAATTTGATTGACCGTTTGATGGTCTGGTGACCGCCATGTTCCTTTGTGAATGTTGAGGTGTGGAAACCGTGTGCTTGCTATAGTAGCATTACGTCCCGCAGCAAAGTCAATTAGCCTAAGTCCGTTTCCAGACGTGGTATCGTGTAGGCTGTGCTTTCCGATTGTGCTACCAAAGAGGTCCTCCTTTCCTATTTTGGCGTTAAAATCACCTAAGACAATTTTAACGTCGTATTTAGGACATTGCTCATATGTTTTGTCGAGGAGCTCACAGAAACATTCTTTGGTAGCGTCGTCTTTATCTTCTGTGGGGGCGTGAGCGCATATCAGGCTGATGTTGGCGAATTTAGCCTTGATGCGGATAGTTGTAAGGCGCTCACTTACGTGTCGAAAGCTCAAGACTTCTTGCCTAAGTCTGCCGCTTACAACGAATCCGCATCCAAATAGACGCTGCTTCTGCTCTCTGTAGCAATCACCGTAGTAGATGTCACAGGTTTTCATCCTTCTTTTGCCTGGCCCATCCCACCGCACCTCCTGAATGGCGGTGATATCTGCCTTGTAGCAGTCTAGGGCCTCCGCTAATTGTTCGGCTGCACGCGGTCTGTTCAGGGTTCGAACATTCCACGTGCAGACCCGAACGTCATTGTCCTTTTTTCGTTTTGCAGGGTCGTCAACAGTGAATCCATCCGTATCCGAGGCTCTTGGTTGCTTCGTAACCATTAATTTTTCCGTGGTTGGGTAGTTAGCCCCACGCACAACCCCCAACCTGGAGGACCAGGCCCTAAGATAACCCTAGGACAGCGGGTCGGATACTCCGTTGTCAGTAACCCACTTCGGGGATATGAGTGCTGCCGTTGGCCCATAAAGGGTTCATCCGCCACCATCTCTATTTCAGCACCCTGACTAGTGCTGAAAATCCTTAAAGACCTTTGCTCCAAATATGTCAGAGAAGCTCACGCAAGGTATCTGCCATCTCGACTGTTGACAACACCGTTGATTCAATCTTGTGTATTCATCCGCTGTATGTCCTCTTTCTGAGGGGCTCATGTAAGACCTCTGAGACTCGTTCAGTCAGTCATTCCGACAGAGCATTATAGTGTTGCTATTTTCTTCGTGTTCAACACTCGCGCTTATAAGTTTAGCAAGCCAAGCCCGGTTGAGCGAGACCAGTACCCGGTGGTTACCACGCGGAGGTAAATTAAGCACAATTGATGTGTATGAAAAAGTTACAACAGCTGGGCACCGCCAAGTTAATGCCAATCAGCGCCTACCCGATTCATACACACCCAACCACCATGTATGGATTATCACACGGAGAAAATGGAGAAAAAAAATGATTTCCATTAGGTAGCCCACCTCCATGTTCAAGCTCAAATGAATATTGCTATACTCATTTATTTTCGAAAAATCCTTGTCCCATCTTATATAGACCACATTAAGTATAGTTCAGCAACTTTTTGTATCATGAACCTCCAACCATATACCTACCATGATATCCATAATCCAGTACCGCATAAAGAGGCAATTTCTCAGCTTGATTCATAGTCAAGTGGATTCTATGACGCAATAGAAAAGCAATCCATAGCTTAAAAGTTAATCACATCTTCCCAGGGGATAGTAACTTTTCCATCAACAATCACAAAGTTGCAGCCCATTTCGTCTTCATTTCACAAGAAAAAAAAACTTTTCAAAAAATAAGTAATTCTCCTCTTAGTGTTGACATTCTGAAGAAGCCATTCACCCATAACCACAAGGACACCGCCCTATAGCCGTTGTTTTCTTTTTTGTATATTCGTTATTTCTTATATTCCTCGTGCCTGGACCAACTGCGCCGCATCCAATTAACTTTTTTCCATCGGCGAACGGTTGGATGGTATCCCGAAACTGTCATAACGGCGCTACGGCATTAGAATTATATTGCAAAGCACCTCTATTGTTAGCAGCACAGCTCGTCGAAAATTATAGCCAAGTGGCTGAGAGATGCTTCAGATGGTACCTACCTACAACCATCATCGTCTGGTGTCGGCTGCATCATCACCACATTCCATGTCGTGCACACTCTCCTCTCGTGCTGGTATACATTTTTTTTTTATGTTTTCATTCGAATTTATCAAAAAAGATTCGCCGAAACGGACAAAAACCGAAATCGAAAAATCGCAATCTTTTTTTGACGCCGGGTGTCGGGGCGAGGATATAGGTAGAGAAAAACAAAATGCTTCGTAGAGATATCCCTTTCCCCCATAACACAATCCAGTCAGTCAGCCACATTGCATTACTCTCGTTCAAAGGTACAAATTAAAAAATCCCCAGATACAAAGTTGTGCAATTTAACAGGTGGTCCCGGGGCGTCAGTCAACTTTGTGGTTAGCATTTTGCTAAATGCAAAGAATACGACTACGAGTAGGTATATCCTTTATCATTTGTCATGCAAGTACGTGCAGACTATAGCAATTATTTGAGTTTATAAGTGGAAAAGGAATCAAAAGTTACACATGCGGAGATACAGCGAACGGGATTCCTAACTTGCGATGGCTTATATCCAATTTTCTATCTTGACTATAGAGGAAATTGAAATCGAAATATCAAAATGTTTCAGGCATTTGGAGTCTAGCTCTGGAGTATCTACATAGTTTTGATTTTGCAATATATTTGTAGGCATCATTTTACTACTTTCATATTATGTATCTGCTACAAGGACTTAAAAACCACTCAATGGAATTGAATACGGTTTCTTGTACTAATAGGAGGCTGTGCAGTGTGCACGTCTATACAATTTCATATTCAGCTTTCAATTTTAACCTCAAGTTTTCAAATAAAGCAAAAAGCATTTGCTTATAAACTAATATTACTTATTCCTTATCGCACTGGCTTGGAATTTTACAAATCAAATGTATAAATCTGTTTGGATTATGAAATATTTAAGTTTGGGTGTAGATACATTGCAGGCAGTAGTAGTTGCTCTGGAAGACCGCTTTAAAATTTGCTTATAGATATACGAGTATCATCTCATCAGTCCATTTTGTGCGTCGATTCACTGAAGGGACTCTGTCTAAAACAGATGTGCAGAAATTCTGAACGCTTCACTGCAACCAGTACTGCAGGTGAAACAGATGTGCAGAAATCAATTTGCATCGGTTGCTGTCAATGTGGGGAAAATGCGAGAGTGCAACACAGACGACAAATAATTCCCATCTCTCTTTTCCTCATATGCATCAGTAGCTGAATTTAAAAATTCGGTGCTGCCAAGTCTATTTAATTTAATTCACTGCGTTGCCATGCAGTGGATTTAAAAGTAGAGACATGTTGCAGTGCTGCGGTGGGTGCAGAATTTACATTTGTATCACCACATATTCTAATCTTGCTGCACAGTGAATTCTGCACGTGTGCCTTAGGCATAAAGGTGTTTTACAGCTTATGATTTAGTCATTAGGTACAATGTGCAATGTGCATGTATACATAATTTCCTTTAAATAGCATCTGACTGCTATACCTTCTCAGATAAATGTTTTTAGAAAATTTCATTTAATTGATACTCCCATATAAACAACAAAATTTAAGACCAAGTTTTATAAATCTGTCAGCAGAGGTTCGAAAACCCCATAGACTGGAAATGCACACCCAAATGGGCAATAAATTTATTTAAAAATAGCTGGAAACCCAAGATGTGCTTTGAATGTCCTACTAGGAGAACAACCCTGAACTAATACTGGGCAAATGAGCTTAAAAATGCCTAAATTTAAGAAGTTATGATTTAATTTATTCATTTATTTTTTATATATTGCTAAGATATAATTTTTCTACAACTCCTTTACTAACAGGACAAGTAAACTTTGGAACTCACTTCCTGGGGACATATTTGCAGAGAACTACAACTTACAACAATTTAAGTACAGAACTAACATCTATAACTGTTAGAAGCTTTGGGCGCTAAAGGATCGCCTTTCCCGAGAGAAGTATTCAAAAATAAGTAGGTTGAGAAATCAAATGAGTTTCAATGTATGTAATAGAGGCTGAAACTTCTAAAAACCTTTTACCTCTGGTACGTCGCGGCGACTTTTTAAACATTAACAACATTAACACTAAAGTTAAAATTTAATACATCGAATATTAGGAAAGCTCACTGCAAAATCAGCAGAGAACGAAGAAGAAAAGTAAGGTCAATCAGGAAACCGTAAATATTATAGACCTACTAGCTGAACCCAGGCCTTTTTTTACTTTTTTATATTTTTTTTATTTTTTATTTTATATTATTTATTTACGGGCGACAATGTTTCAAATTTTTGTTTGTATTGGAGGTGCCACGCCCCTTTGTCCAACTTTGACCAATCTTTAACCAGGAGCTCTCTAGGGCATCAATACCTAAGATTATCTGTAAGTTCCATCTCAATCGATTTGGTGGTTTTCGAAATATACGATTTTGAATGTTTTTTTGTATGTGAGGTGCCACGCCCCTTTGTCAAATTTGGACCAATCTTCACAGGAGTAGTCCACGGCCAATACGCAAGATTACCTGTAAGTTTGAGCTCAATCAATTTGGTGGTTTTCAAAGGAGCACTTCACGGCCAATGATTAAGATTGTCTGTAAGTTTGAGCTTAATTGATTCTGTGGTTTTCGAGATATACGATTTTGAATGTTTTTTTTTTTTTGTATGGGCGGTGCCACGCCCCTTTGTCCTATTTTGAATTTGTTTAGCCTATCACCCAATCACCGTAATTACCTACATTTAAAAAAAATCAACAAAATCGGTTGAAAATTACGGACAGCAGAGGGAAACAGTATTTTTTCACTTTGTGTTTTATATAATATATAGAGTAGAGATAAGAAGTACACAAAGCGAGCCAATATTCCGCCGAATAAAAAAGTTCCTAACCGTTGGTACTAAAGCTTCAATAGTTGGTACTTAAGTTTAGAATGATTCTATCGAAATTATAACCATTCCACTGCTTTGTTGTCCATCTTCATAATTTCAATGTCCCGTCAGAAAATTCCCCCTTCCTGAATATAAACGCATGGCCTTCGCTTTAGGCCCTAATAGCATGCACCTCGAGTAAGCTGTTTAATTTAATTACCTACCATTTATTCGCATCAGTACCGCTGCTGTTGATATTCAAGATTGTTGAAAATAAAAACATCTATACTTTTTTTTGGTGAAAAATTTATTTATTCGAAACAATTTCGTAAAAATACTTGCGGCAATTTTTTCTTTTAATTTCTTATTTGTAAGTTTTTATACACAATGTGAGATCGATATATAATATATCGGGCAGTGATAATAAATTCCAAACGTTTCATTGAATTATGCCTCAGCCATAATAATAATTATTATATTCTGTGGTTTACACTAATTTTTTTTTAATTTTATTTAACAATCAAAATTTATTAGTTTTTCTTTCAATTTATTTGTTTAAATTTTGTTTGTACTTTAACGTTCGAGAGTTGTTACTGTTTTATGAGAAAATCTTTTCGATTATATAAAATACAAAAATTAAATATTTCATAACTTTATTTACACGAAGAAAAAAATAAAACAATTTTTTTCTATTGCACGGTTGAAAGGAAATATCCAATGAAATTTACTTATCAGTCTTAAAGAATACAAATCGAACTTTCTTTTCGATAAAAAAAATTAAGAAACAATCGCGACAGTCTTGAAAACGCGGGCAGTTACACGACCTAAAGCGTCCTGGCGAGTACAGAGAAACTATAGGTATTACAAATTGAATCGAACTCATTCAAAACTAGTGTTGCCAGGCGAAAATGTTAAAATCCAGTCAAATTTGACTGTTTGACTGGATTTTTTCTCTCCGAATCCAGTCAAAAGAAACAGTCAAACATTAAAAACAAAAAATTCCAGTCAAAAAAACAGTCGAAAATGTAAACAGCTATTTTTTCGAAAACAAAAATAGGTGGGCCATCGTGGTTTCTTTTTAAATCATAGGTTATTTCAACACTGACATCTGCTTCCAGCTCGAAATCTTTACAAAAAGCCAGTATCATACCTGCGCGCAACGAAGTGAGTCGCTTATTGAAAAAATATTTCCAAAGTGAGTGCTGTGTAGCCCAAACAGTGCGTTTTTTTAGAAGTTTCGGCCGAAATGAAGCACTTGTTTGTGCAAAAAGTTCGTGTGACTTTGTATGGGAGTGGACAAAACTCTTGGTCGGTACGGTGCGCACAGACGACAATGTCACAGAGATTGACAGTTTAAACCATTTTTCTCCGACAATGAGGCTGGGAACAAAGTTTTGGTCAACGGTGGGCGTTACAGAGCCATGTTAACCGACTTTTTTTTACTGGAATTGAAGACATGGATTTGGACGTCCTCTGGTTCATGCAGCATTGCACGCCATGCCACACAGCCCACGCCACAATCGATCTTTTGCACCAACTTCCCAAAACGTGTTATCAGCCGTCTTGGCGATGTCAATTGGCCTCCTCGGAGCTGCGATTTGACTCCTTTGGACTTCGGAAAATTCGGAAACGATTCAAACACTTAAGGCCAATATCATCCAAGCAATCCGTGAGCTACAGCCCGAAACCACCAACAATGTCTTGGACAATTGGAGTGACAGAATACGCTACTGCGAAGCCAGCCGAGGCAGCAACTTGAACGACGTTGTATTCCGTAATTAATGGGAATGTTTGCTCTTACTAATAAAGCCATTATACATGGGAACAATTTTATTTTGTTCATTTTATTGCATTTTTAAAAAGAAACTTGTATTTGGCCCACCCTTTATATTTTGATATATAGGTAGTAGCCTTTCCAACTTTTTGTATAACTTCTTCAATTATTTCAAAATGTGTACAACATTTTTTTTATCTCGCAAATTAGGTATTTCTATTGGTCAAAATAGAGTTGTGTTTATTTTTTGTTTCTAAAATCTGGAATACACAGCAGTCATAACTCAAAACATAAACAACATACAACAAACCGAATTAAATGCAAAGGCAATCATTCAAAATTCTCAAGAAACGCTGCGCAAACTGCAAGAAATACTAGATTCAATTTGACTTTCAGCGGCTTGCGGAAAATGGGTGTGTTCATTTCATTGCACTGCGCGAATCTCATATACACTAGGTTTACATTGGAGGTGCAATTTATTTTAATTTTTTTAGGGAAAAACTCCAGTCAAAAAAACAGTCGACTGGATTTGATTTTTTTTTCCAGTCAAAACCGAAAAAATCCAGTCAAATTTGACTGGAAAACAGTCAAACTGGCAACACTGTTCAAAACATGTTTTGTATATAATATTTACATGGAGATCGGCATATGTAGCCGATTGCACTTACATTAGGACGGTTAGAGTATATACAAAACCTTCACTCAAATGCACAGAGCAAAACAAAAATATTTAAAATGTATATTGTGTAGTAGGAATAAATAAATAAATAAACAAGTATAACGAAAAAAAATCCTATGAAATAAATAAATACACCTTATAACAACAGAAGCAACAAATAAATAAAATTAAACAATAAATTTAAGCGATGGACGGGCTTTTTTCAATATCCCTGATTTATAGCAAATCATTTCCATCCTCATATGCCAAACTCATAATACAGTGGCTCCCTGGGCAGAATCTGTTCGACTTTCAACCGTTGCATCGCCACGGTGTTCACAATGTTGAAAATGACCGCGAATATTGTGCACGCGGCATATGCACCCAACGCTATCCACCACAGCAACTGTTCGTGGAGCTTTTGTTCGAAATTTTTCAACACCAGAAAACCGATGGTCAGACCAGCCAGAGCTCCGGTTAAATGGGCAACATAAGACACTGATGGACTGAATGGTGACTCGACAGCGTATCGGGCGTATATGGCGAAACCAACATCACAGGACGCTATTAACCAGGATAACCATGATGAGTGGCAAAATAAACAAAATTAAATTGGAATACTTACCAAAGATGAAAATCGCTGCCAGGCGAACAATGCCGTACCGCATGCTGTGGTAGTTCAACATAACATTGGCAAGATGTGCGGCCAACAATGCGTATACGCCACCACTTGCCCCGACCAAATACACTTCTGGATCAAAGATACTGGTGCCTGTTGATGGAAAGTAGTAGATACATATACTGTTGGTTGGATTTGGCATAACTTCGTGTGTGCGAATATTTAGTCTTACCTAACGAGCCGGCTAAAACACCGGCAAAGTATATGCATGCAATGCGACCGGATCCATGGACCATTTCTAGTGGTAGACCGAAAATTAGTTGAATGCATAGATTGAAGCCAAGGTGGAACCATCCTGCATGCAGGACCATATAGAAGATAAAGCGCCAGATTTCGTGGCGTTTGTCTGGACGGTAAATGAACATCGAATCGATGGGTACTGGGCCGGCTGGTTCCGCTTGTCCGGACGTCATTGTGTGATAGGCAAAAAAGCCCAACTGCAAATGGAAACAACAAAACGGAGTGATATTATGTTGGGCGAATTCAATGAGTTCCGTAGCAATGTACACGAAAAATTTCATTTGGAATAACAATTGCCTGAATCGATTTGGATTTTGTGTGTTAGTTAAACAGAGTGGAGCTTAATGAAATGGAGAATATCCACTGGAAGATATTTCAAGTTTCGTTAGAAGTATGTACATCAGGGAGCGCTTTTTTCAAATACATACAGTTATGTGTTTAGCATCATTCGTCCATTTACTGATTTTTTCCTTATGCTGCCTGATTATATTTTTGCGACTGTTCTTAACCTACAAAAGTATTCAGCTACCTTTATTATCCTTCCTTAAGGAAAATCCAAACTTTTGAGTCTGGATTTGGCTCTTCTAAAGAGTAGAATACAATTTATTTCGTTACAAAAAATGTACAAAGGCTAGATATGATATAGGAGTACATTTATATCTTTCATCTATTTAATATGTATTCCTTAATTAAAGGAAGGCTCTTCTAAATAAATTAAAGTCATTGCAAAATTAATTTCTTTTGAAGCTGGGTGCTTGATATTCCATACGTCTTAAGCAAGCTGCGCACTAAAGTGGTGAGCAGGTGGCGTCTCGCATGGTTTTAGTTTACGTGTAAGCAAAAATTCGTAGTTGCAATGCCAAAATCCTCGTCGTCACCAGCCTCTAAAATATGATGTGCTTCTTCAAGGGATATTCCTTTACAAATCCACGTCATCACCACCCGCTTTGCACTCGAAAATTAAAAGTTCTTCGAGATAAGTGGCACCTGCAAAATACTACGTCGCCCCCACCGCCCCTTTGATACGTGCGTCTAAATTTGTTTACATAGCAATTCCACCTGCCAATTGGTCACCACGCCACTGCCACACCACTGTCTACTGGTCTACTCTATTGCGCTGTATAGTAACTTGGTTACAAGAAGGCTTTGCTGTTCAAATACCTTATAGTTCAAACATTAAGCGATTGAAAAGATTTTGATTTGGTGTTTAAGATGGAAGGAGTCACAATTCTTTCATTGCATATTCGAGTTAATCTGTCGGAAACTTCTGGTATTGAAGTAGATGAGAATCATAAACTTTTTACTTAATTTGTGGTGTGAAACAGAAAAACGGAACTTTAAGACCTGACTGTTATGCCCAATTAAAAAAAAAACATTCTCTCTTCACCAAAAAACGATATTTCCGTGTTGACGACGGTTTAGATATCGAAATTTAAGAAAGATGCATATTGTCAAAATTAATAGTGAGAAAAGTTTTTTTTTTGCCTTAACCTGAAATACAGCAATACGAACGAACAAAAAAGAATCATTAAAAACTGAACAGCGGTTATCGAGTTACAACTTTATCGATTTTCACCCCATGTAAGTTATTTTTTGTATGGGGAGTGCTACGCCCCTTTATCCCATGTTGACCAATTTTCACAAGAACGCTCCCGGACGAATTTCTAAGATTGTTTATAATTTTTAACTCAGTCAGTTCGGCGGTTTTCGAGATAAAAGATTTTGAATGATTTTTTGTATGGGGAGTGCTACGCCCCTTTATCCAATGTTGAGCAACCTTCTTAGGTGCACTCCTGGGCCAATACCTAAGATTATCTGTAAATGTGAGCTCAATCGAGTCGGTGCTTTTCAAGTTTTATGTACCCGAACACAAATCACCCATTATAGGAACTGAACTTCAGGCCAAGCACATCATTATCTTAAAAGTCATTAATCTTAAAAGTCAGAGTAGCGACTTATTCGAATTTGAAAAAAAAAATAGTGGTTTTTTTTTACGTCTTGAAGCTCACGTATTTCATTTTCTGATAAAATGTACGTGGGTTGGCCTATTGACTTTTAGAAAATGTAATCTTAGTTAAGGTCTGCCAGATGAATATCGACAGCCAATATAATCAGACTAAACTTCTTCTTGACGATCTAGCAAAGAACGGCTATATCTACTATTGTCGGTATCCGAAACACTTATGATATGGCCATGCGCTCACGAAACTCTCTAGAAAAAATGCTTCCGTATAGTTTATATAATATGTAATGTCATGTCACACAATGGTAACATACCAATTGGACTATTTACCTTTACATTTTCCCTTATCTACCTATATGCGGACCTTTTCCGTCAGCAATATTTACTTGATTGCTTATTGCGAGCAAGCATTAAACAAAAAATTAATTAAAGCACGTATCCTATATATCTGTTAAAGGTTCTCCTAATTTTCTCCAGAAATTTTAACTCGTATAGCATTTGTGTGATCACATCCGTTGTGGGAGCCAATGGGTGAGAAACAGACGATTTTTCCTCGTGGCTTGCTTTTATTTATTTTTTTTTCTAATTACATGTCTATTGTAATTAAAATGTACAACTTCACACCATTACTTCCCCAAGGACATAATTATTTAATCACTCAAACATGCTTTTCACACACACGTTCCAACCGCGTTTTAGCTGTGACTCATTCTCAAGGTCACAAGCGACACACCTTCTTTGTCAATAAATTTAGCATTTAAAATGACACAAGTTACAACCTTCGAGCAGGCAGAAATGAAACGACCACTTTGAACGTGACAGCTACCTTTGCGGACGGTCTCTAATCAGTCGCCCACAAAACCTAATTCACAGATACTGACATGAATAATTCCCCAGGCGACAACCACCGTGCGCCGGGCTGCGCGATGTGCTCCATAAATGGAATCACTACTATATCACATCGCCCTTGGCCCTTCGTCCCGGATGATACACACAGCAGAGAACACACGTTCAATGGTACACTACTTGTGATGTGATGTATCGGTTGACGAATGAATTGTAGCGCCATGTTCAGGGGCTGGGAAAACATCCGCAACACGTACGAAGAACAGCGACAATCTGCCAAAAGAGAAAGGCAGAGGGACGTGCAGTCGAGTCGTCTCGTCTAGTGGACACGATACTTTTTTAATTACTCAGAGCTGCGATATCTCCCCAAGCAGGCGAGCACTGGCATTGCGTTGGGATGGGATTGGGATGGGATGCCTCAATGCCTGTCACTGGAAGTTGCTCTCTCGGACGAACGCTGAATAAAAAGTGGCAATAGGTGCATTTGATTGCTGATGTTTGTTTTATTTCTGCTCGAATAGCATTACGAACAAAAATAGGGTAAAACCCCAGTACTGAATGACTTAACGATAGTTATAAGTTGATCTCTATCGCAAAACTAACTGTTTGCAAATAGTACATATTATATCTAAACAAATTCTTCATTAGATCAAATATTGATTATATAAAATTTGAAATAATTAATAATATTACTTAGTTGTAGTAATACATAAAGAAACAGGGCTTTCACTAGATCATAGACTGACAGTCAAAATGATAATCTTTCTGAGCGACCAACATAGACTCGCTCCACTACCTTGTTGTAGCCAAGGTACTGTGAGGAGAGTTGACTTTGAAATACTACAATCGCAACAAACTGCCAGAACTTTTGCCGATAGTGTATCCCTTAATCTATCGAGAACTTTTGGAAGTCTTCATCAGGTGCCAAACACCAATTGTATCAATGACAAAAGAGGCCATCACAGATGCAGCAACTACAACCCCCACGAAACCAGCCCATGCAGCAAAGCAACTCACCTACAATGCGGCGCTGGCACTGCAAAGAAGGACGAGAGCGGCTCGCCAGCTCTACGTGCAAAAGAGGAGGGAAGAACATCGGCTTCTCAGAAGGAAAAAGAAAGAGCACAAGAAACGAGTGATCGAGAAAATAGAGAGGTGCTATCCCATGAAATCTCGGAAAATCTTATTCCAAGTACAAAAATCTTATTTTGAGCTCGTTTTTTCAAGACCAAAAAAATCGTCTTTTTAGATTTTTATTAAGCTTAAAAATCTTACTTTAATCCAGTTTTGGGATTATTTTAAGAATGTTCGTTCTTATTTTAAGAAAACAAAGGCTACGTTTTGGACCATTGTCAACTTAAATTAAGCTCAAACATTAAGACAAGACCAAAAAAGCTTATACAAATCTTACTTCAATCTTGTTTCGTGATTATTTTAAGAATGTGGTTCAGGGTTACCTGTGGGACACCTTAGTATCAATTAGACACCCCACCAACAAGTCTGCAAGACCAGACGGCCTATACCAGCCGAGCTTTTTAACGCAGCGGGAAACGACTTGGTGGAGTGAGTAAAGATTGTACATTTTCATTAAACCTCCCCTTCATTTCATTATCATTGCTTGCCAAGAGACGGGCCAGCGAAGCATAGAATTAGGAGTTAAATTAATTTCTCAAACAATTGCTTTAAATTTTGTGCTTTTAACGAAAATTGGCTAAAAACGGTATTTTAAAAAAAACACACGAGATAATATGTATTTTTTTTTTTTGTTGGAGGTTATTACTATCCGATGGAGCGAGCACTCAGACACAAATACTGTTCCATTGTACTGCCAAACAGACACCTTACATTGCTGTACTTAGTTTTCCCGTCTTTCTAAGAAAGATGAGAAGGAGCTTCAGTGATGAAGAGCTTAGATGTTCGGCACTCACCACGTCAGCCCCAAAGATCCGCCACCTGATGCGAACAAAGGCAGGGCAACTACAGAGGAAGTGCTCCGCTGTATCGTCATCCTCTCCACAAGCAGGACAGATGGTGGTGTTGCTCAAGCCCAACACATTTAAGTGTTTGGCAAAAGCTTGGTGGCCCGAAAGGACGCCCACAAGAAGTCTGTAGTCGATTCTCCTGAGAGACAGAAGGAAAGACGCCGACCTCTTGCAGATGTCCGGACGCAGTCGTTTGGTCTGTCTACACCCAGCACAGTCACGCCAACGACACGCATGTTCACGAGAAACCCAAGTATCAATGGATGACCTAACCACAGATGCAGGCAAACCCAACGCAGGTTCAGGTCCTAAGAAATCTTCTTCTGAACCCAACCTGGCGAGCCCATCAACGATCTCGTTTCCCTGGATACCAGTGTGACCTGGGACCCAAACAAGTTTGACCGTGTTTAGCCTACCGACCAAGTTCAGAGAAAGCTTGAGTTCGAGCACTAACTTGGACAAGGTAAGAGGGTTGAGCAGCGCTTTTAATGCAGCTTGGCTATCACTGCAAACGCATATGCTTCTAGCCCTCCACCTGTTTGTCACAATATAGCGCATAGCTATAAGGATAGCGAAAATCTCCGCCTGGAAGACAGTCGCATGGTTACCCAAGGGGTAGTGTAGTCTAATGTTCTCGCTTTCCACGAAGACTCCAGAACCAGACCCCTGTCCGGTTTTAGAGCCATCCGTGAACACACGATGGCATTCCTTCCCTGGCTCCGAGTCTGGCCGAAGCCATTCTGTTGCCTGAGGAGATAAGCCCCATGTCTCCCCAAAAGCGCCTTTGCACTGCCAGAAAGTCGACAGCGCTTTATCGGTTTTTGATTCAACATGCTTGAACCAAAGAAGTTTTTTATCCAGGATTCACTAAAAGCCCATTCATTGTGCACCAATCATCGATCAAACCCAAGGATCTCTGCGCCAGAAAGCAGACAGTCCCAAGGTCTGAACCGACAGACAGAACGGCGTCAGCGTAGGCTTGTGTATAGGTTCCAGGAAGATTGAGAGTCGTCAGCAGAGAGTCTACTACCATGCACCATAAAAGGGGAGACAAAACACCACCTTGAGGGCAGCCCCTGTTTACCCCTGTCATGACGCATTTGCCACAATCAGCTTCGGCAATCAACGTTCTATACATTAGCATTGCTTTAATCCACAACACCAATGTTTCATCTATACGGTGATGTCTGGCTGCATTACACATGCTATCAAAGGTCGCATTATCAAAAGCACCCTCAATATCGACGAAAATACCCAACACGTACTCCTTCCGATCAAGAGCACTTTCGGTCCTACCAACGAGGTTCTGAAGCGCAGTTTCACAGGATTTTCCGCGCTGATAAGCATGTTGCATCTCAGAAAGAGGATGCAATCGAAGAGCAACATTGCGGATGTGCAGCTCAACCAGTTTCTCCAAGCTTTTCAGCAGGAAGGAAGACAGACTTATGAGTGTAAAACTTTTGGCGAGAGTATAGTCAGTCTTACCGATTTTTGGTATGAACACGACTTTAACCATACGCCAAAGGGAAGGTATGTAGGCCAAGGCCAAGCTTGCGGTGAAAATTCTTTTCAACGTCGGCATCAGCTGACTAAAACCTTGTTTCAGCATAGCCGGGTAAATTCCATCCGGACCAGGTGGCTTGCAATTGCATATTTGATAGCGTCATCCGTCACCACTCTGGACGCAATATACCAGCTACGCCGCCGAGATATGTATACGCACTATCCTCCATAGCTCTATAAAACTACGATACGGAATAAGCGAAGACAAATAGTTGAATTTTTTCTGAAAAACAGCAGCTTAGCTTCTGAATGAAATAGCCTCATTATTAAAGGTTGGGAGATTTGGACCTTTATTTTACTGCCACAGGTTTGCAATAAAGTATGAAGATTTCGATTCTATTCAATTCCAACTTAAACCATCAGCACCTAAAAGTTACTTTGAATTTGCGGATGCATATTTAATCTTTTTCCAGTAGCTAGAAACTTTTAGCTTTCAACTTGTTTGCATTTTATCCCCTAGCTGACTACCATCACCAAAGTTCTGTACACTTTAAGAAAAAAAACAAACAAAAACGCTTATCCTTTAAATTCAAATATCAAACATTTCCCAGCGACCATCCGCACAAAAGAACGGCAATTCCAGCGAGGGACTTTAAATATACAAACTCGGCAAAACCGAAAATATACTCTTAATTTACTTTATGTAAAAGTTTAAGCCACGATAATTACTTTTTAGCGAAAACTTAATTCATAAACGAATTAAATTAGTCATATACGGCAAGTGGCAGTACCAGACAGGCTGTACCTATAGTTAGTTAGTCTTCCCCTACAGCGGGATACATAAACACATATCTGCTTTTAAACGTTTAACCATAGAAACTTTTTCTGTTTGGCCTCATTTGTACTGTAAAATAGAAATCCCTTCTGAATGGTTCAGATACAGGATGATATGATGACAAACTCGTTGGTGGCTCACCAACCGCAGTACAAAATTCAAAGCTTGTGTGTACAATACGCAGACCTAAATATTTCATTGTGGGGATAAGTAAAGTATACTGGGCAGGTGGAACTGGATCTTATGTAAATTCCTCATGAATTATTTTTGAATGGATTGTTCAAATTTGCATCAGCCCCGACGACGACGAAGTCGGCTAACTGGCGACCTCTCTGCAAGCCAAATAGAGTCATCAGCGGGCGCACACACCATCGACGCCAACAACTGGAAGCTGTGTTTATGAATGGTCGGTAGTCGGCACGGCTAGGCCAATAGCAATTGCTCTCATGCCGCTACAATTTGCGATGCTGTTCGAGGGGATAAAAGTAGCCGCATAGCCGGTGCGGCCCGGCAATGCTCCATGTGTGTAAACAGAGAAGTCGCGAATTGATGAATGAATTGCATGCAGTATGCTACTGCTGCTGGAGCAAAGGTAAACAGAAATAGGCGCCAATTTTGCTTTTTGTTTCTCGAATTTGTTTGTTTCACAGGTTAAATCGCAGGTGGTGGTTACCGAATCAATTGATCCGCCAGATCAATGACCCGTGCAATTGTGTGTACTATGGCAGACAAGTTAGCCGAACATACAGTGCGGTTTGTAACATAAATAAATAATTAGCGAGCTGAATTAATGGCGTCGTAAATTTAAATGTATAGGTGCATTTATAGCAACATAGTGTATCTTTCTAACTGCAGGAGGTAAATTAATTGTACACATGACAGAGAATGTATTGTATGTTTAATAGGGCAGTTCGCAGGAAAAAGTTCATAAGTTACTTATGAAAGGATTAATGTGTTTTAATGAGGTATAAAAAGTTAGAGAAAAGCTCCTTTGAAATTATATAAGGATTTCTCAAACAAAAAAATACACTGGCGCTTTTTCCTTGACAACAAATTTCAAGAACGTCAAGCAACATAACATCACTGGAACCACAAACCACATAGAACTAGACCGCCGACTTCCGTGCACCTACCCGATTCTCCCCGGAATGAATTCCCCTGTCTGTGAATACGTTTGAATTTTGAAATGTCAAAATCAATGGCGGCAATGATTTTCCATGCTATGCTATACCATGGGCGATGGGCCTAGGTTTTTTTAAGAATAAGTGCTTTAATGGCGCTCCTTTGATTTTCTACAGCACCCAATACATGAATAATCCTGGACCCACAGGCAGCTTGTAGGCAAAGTCCGTTATGTGGGAGGAGTCGACGGTCTAGTTCTATGTGGTTTGTGACTGGAACTGTGATTGCGTCAGCAAATACGTCAACGTTCAAGTACTTAACAAAACAAACAGTCCTATAGAATCCCTGCTTCCGATGTGTAGATTATGTTTCCAAAGAAGCAGATTGAAATGATCCACCAATAAATGTGATTTATCTCAATCCACGAATCCTTGTCCAAGAATTCGTTATACTAGTTTTGACTACTGATATTTTTAACTTTCTCGTATACCTACGTAGTAAGAGAAAGATATTGTTTTCGTACAAAATTTCGAACTCGAGATTTTGATCAATTCTGATATTACGATGATAGGGAAACTCAAAAAAGTGGGTCTCGCAATTCTGTCCGTCCGTATGTCTGTCTGTCCCACCCCTGGGGAATCTAAACGCTTGGACGGATTTGCTTCAAACTTCGTATTTAGAGTTTGTGGGCTTCCCGCTCGAGCGGTTTTTTTTTATGCTAGCCCTAATATTAACGGTACCTCCCATATAAAAATTTTACGAAATATTACGAAATATGTCTAAATTTAGATTTTTTCGAAAACGGCTCTAACGATTTGAACCAAAATTGATCGTTGAGTTAATGTAGGCATGCTTAATATGACTGCATACCCAGTTTTTCGCTACAAAGTCCAGCAAAGGCAGTTTTGAAAATTGCCTTTTTCTCGAAAACGGTAAAAACGATTTAAAAAAAAAAATTATATTTAAGATACTATTGTCATTCTTAACTTGATAGTAAACTCAGTTTTTCCCTAAAAAGACTGCGTCCTTTGATATCCACCCAAATCCCTAATAGTACTTTAAAAAACCGCTCATATCTCTAAAACGCCATTTTCGATTATGATAAAAATGCTACAGCCAGGTAATGATTAAATCCATAGTAATACCACTTGCTCAGTTTTGAGCTAAACAGTTGAAAAACAGTGTTTTTTTAACCAGGAATGTGTACACCCCAATCGCTAAAAAAGGTACTTTAAAAACTATACATATCTCGAAAACGCCATTTTCGATTTGGTTAAAAATGTAATTGCTAGGTAATGCTTATATTCTGAAGAACATGTCGTACTCAGTTTTCAGCTAAACAGTTTAATAACAGTGCTTTTCGAATCCAAATTGTAACATTTGTCAGCATAATTTTACAAAAAACCGCTCTAACGATTTTTATCAAAATACATATTTAAGACAACATAAGCATTCTAAACATGAGCACGTACTTAGTTTTTCTCAGAAAACTCGAATATAGCCGTTTTATGAATATTTCTAACAAATTACTACCCAAATCACGACCATTGGACCAATTTTCTTTAAATATGTAATCAAAAATGGGAATTTGAAATTCATCACCTACTTGCCTATTTTTAGTGTAAGTTGTTCGGGGTGAAATTTGAAAGTAAGTAATAAAGTGTTGTAGTTAATACCTGCGTTATGTCTATTGTCTATGTAGTATGCATTACTTTTTTTAATTAACAAGGCGTGGGTATAATTATTTTCAACGTAAAATTTGCTCAAATGAATCTGAGATTTTGCGAGATTCGCAATAAACGAGAAAGTTACGTGCGACCCAGTCGCGCACATTTTTTCATTATGCCCATGCATGGTCTGTAGCGCCATCTGAGTAATTAGAGTAATACCTAAATATCATAGTTCCAATCAGCAAAAATTAAAAATGACTTCCAATTCAACAATCGCTTTAGTATGACAAAAATTCGATTTCAATCTTACCAACAAATTGTATTGTAATAAAAACTGCGTGAAAAAACATAAAATGGCGGCTGCTCAAAAAACATGTTTTCATGTAGGTAGGTATACTATAACTATAAAAAAAATAAATAGTTTGCGCAACAGGTCCTAGCAACCCTAGGCATAGCTTCTCACCACCATTCGTTTGTATGAGCTTTTTATTTTTTGGGACGAATTGAAGGGACCTACAATTTTATGCCGATTCCGAATGGCTGAATTGAGAAGCTTTTACAGGACTGTTTATGCTCTCGGATGATTGTCAGACGTCGAGAGGTCGCGCAGTGGAAAATACCTTAAGATGTAATTTATGTTTTTCCGGGGATCGAACCTGGGATTCCTCACACCCACTGAGCCACTGCGCCCTGGTAGGTAATAGTAACAGTAACAGTTCTAAAACTCTAGAATTATTCAGGAATGACCCAGACCCAACTATTTCACTAATGGGCCAATTTCTCTTCATTCTCTCAATATTTCCATTAATTAATACGCTTTATCTCAATTTGTTAAACTGTCATGTCATCTGTCAGAAAAGTTGAAAGCAAACCTACTGCATCCGTAGCATCCAGTTGTTTGAGATGTCGACAAAATTAAATCAAATTCAATGGAGTGCAAGTACATAATATTGTGTCGACTACAAGTCAAAAAGTCGCACGACTGCATTGTGCGAACAGTTTAATATGAGTTCGTATATGACTCCCGTTGTGGGCGCAGTGGCTCAGTGGTTAGTGTGCTGGACTACTAGACTATATGAAAAATATTCGGGTGTTTGAGAGACAGTGTCTCAGGATCTGCATAGGGTTGTCCCGAGTCTGAGGAGTACATAAAATATTATCCCAACAAGACCCTATACGATGTGGCTCGATTGAATGGGATTGACAATTTCCTAATTAAGGTGATTCGAAGGCACTTTTCAATGGCGATGGCCAACGCTAATAATCTGATCTCGGGTGGTAATTATCCGAATTTAATGTACCACAAGAGTACGCTCCGGTCTGGCTTTGTCCCGCCTGAGGCATTCCTTCATGCAGACATGAGAGGGTTAATCCAAGATAAAGATGGTGTGCCGGTATTGTACCTACCATAGCCACCGCGGCGCGAGGGATAAGCGGCTCATCCACTATACGGGTACGCCGCCAATGCTCAGGAGCTCCTCCGTTTTAATACCGCGATTTAGGGACAGTGTCGATACGTTGAAGCCGTTCACTGAATTTTGGTGGCTTGATGAATCGGTGAGGGCATCAGACACGCTCTCCCGGGCCGGTGCGTTGCCTAGGTAACATTCCTCCTTAGTTTTAAGCTAGTTTATAAGTTAGTTAGGTATATCGTAGGTGGTCTTTGGGAAGGGCCGGACCCGTCAACATGAATGAGTGCTACCGCGAAACTTGACCGACGCTTATGTCCTCGCTCGGGTCCCGGCGGCACGTGTGCACCAGCGACTGCCAGGCGTAGGTTAAGTAGGTTAAGTAGTTTTAAGTAGTTTTAGGTAGATTTAAGAAACACCAAATAATAAAGAGTTCAAAGTGTTTAGCAAAGTTTCTTGGAAATGAGAAAACGACGCAAAACTCAAAAATTTATAGATTTAAGGCCGAAAGGCAATAGTCATAGTTAAGTTTAGAGAAGAAAGAATTAATAAAAATGAATTTAAAATTAAAAAAAAAGTGCTGGACGTACGAGGGGTGCCAGGTTCGATATGAGCTTTCAAAACATAGAATATTGCATTCATGTGTCTCTTCTACGCCCATAGGACCTACATCTACATAATGACGGATAAAAGGTATAGTTATCGCAACAAGTGCTAGCGCAAATTTGTCGTGCAACTGGCTCATTTTCACACCATTATCCCATCAGTCATTCTCCTCACAAAAATCAACAATTCATTTTTTGCCTTATCCAACCTATACTGTCTGACGTATAGGCTTAAATACTCTATAAACACGCAAACCTTTAAAGTACTATTCGCCATATTGACAGCAGATTCTCGTGCCAATTTCACTTCATCACTCGAAGGGAGAAATTCCTCGACATAAAGGCAGAGTAGAAACTCATCTACTTATGCCATCAATTACCTAAAAGCATTCCAACAACTGCACAGTACATCCTTTTCACAAAACAGCACAGCGAAACATTTCATCATACAACCGGGGATTTGAACTCTATTCATATATAATATATATATACCTGTACCAGTGAGCAAGCAAAGTAATTATGTCGGAACCCATTATCATCCTCATCAACAAGGATATTTTCAGCATTGTAGAGCAAAAAAAAAAAAAAAAAGAACAACACTCTGATGCCCACATACAGGATTCCGGATTCGCTCCGTTATTCATAAACTAGATAGATACCTTTCATGACTTATAATCGGGTCAGCAAATTCAAATAAAAGCCTTTCCGCTAAAGTGCATAAAACAATAAAGCGTGTCCTTTAATCAATGTCGAACAGTTACCATAATGGCCAGCGCGCAGTATACCCCATAATGATGTGGTGACCATAATCAAACACAATAGTGCTGGAAATTATTATAAAGTAATTAATTTATTTTATTTATTTATTTAAGTTATATGCGGCTAAAAGAGCGTGATAAATTAATTTAAATTAATTAGCAGTTGCAGTAAAACGTGCTGCCACTTAATGGGACTAATTTGCCAGCGCATAAACACCATTAGTTTGGGGGTAGGTATATAGTGCACTCTTACCTCGATAAATGTCATTAGGACTATAAACAGGGGTGGTGGACAGCAGGAATACTTGTCGGCATAGTACTTTCGGTCCCGCTCTTCGGGCAGCACTTCGATGGCGATGACTTGGACCATTTTCTTGAAAAGAGGCAGCTCCTCTAACATCAGATGGAAATCGTTTTCCGAACAAATCTCTCGATCACGATGATGGACAGCACACTTAAAGCTACGCGTCCGTTTGCCACTCATCTGGAAAGGAAAAAAGGATACTCATTAGCGCATATAGAAAATTATTCAAAATTCGTTGAGAAAGGTTTAGTGATCGCTATCTCTTATACATAGATACAGAAGGCATGTCAGTCAGATGACGGCCTTCTTAAGTTGACCATCTAATCACTGTCATTGTTCATTTCCCTTGTGGATAATTAAACAATAACAGCCTCCATATTCACTTATGGTTGAGTAGCAAGACTCTCATAATGGAATGACATAATCAGGCAGTTGATGTTAATTGCAATGCGACCGTCAGTGGGATGGCTCCACACAGTCTGCCTCCGGTAAGTATCTATTTAATTAATTTCGCGAACTATTGCGGCAATTGTACATGAAATTAAGAGTGAACATGCACAGCTATGTATGTACGCGTACCTTTCACTGCTGCATTGTGTAGTGTATATATGCGAAATGTGTTTAGATTGTGGGATGACAGGCGATTTTCTTAGCTGAAAAAAAAAGAAAACAAAAGTATCTTTCACCAGTCGGGGGAAGTGCTGAATTTTCTATTAGTTTCATAATTTAACGCCATCGCTGGAGAAACTTTTACATGCGAGTATGAGTAATTTGGCACAACAGTGGCAATGGGCACGAGTCTAAAGAAGACACACAGGACGTATTCAGTTCATATCTTCTGCAAAATTGATGTTCAGAAAAGTTTTCCGAGTGACATATGCAGGTATTATTATGAATTAGTGATGGATCCTTGCACAGGACAGGAACATACACCGCACACGAGCTTATTCATCGTCAATTCCAGTAGGTGCTGTCGCCAGGCAGTGGGGTACGGAAATAAGACAGAGCATTTGGTTAGAGATGTGCACTAAAAGTATAGTAGAGTTGGTATGTTTAAATGCAGTCAACTTTGTGGGAATAAATAAGTCTCACCTAGGTTACTGAGATCGTATAGCGCATAACATGTACGTACATATGAGGTTTTGCAAGAAACCTGAATGGAACTGTTTCAGAGAACAAGTATGTTCGTCGTGTGCATTTGAGAGAACTAGATAGCTTGAAATAGACGGGAAATTCGAAAGATTATGATGATGACATTGTGTATGGCGAAAAAAGTATTTGCGAATGAAACGCATTACAAATAATTTGTTTTTATAAAGTTGTAATAAAGTTGTAGCCGATTTTTTAGTTTAAAAAGTTGTGAGTGGGAGTATGTAGTTTGGCTAATTTTCAGATTTGGCATTCGTGACGTACGACTGCCAATCAGAAGGCTAATTTTGATTATTCAAGGCGGCTTTAATGACTTAGTAAGCCCCGGTCTTTTTAACGAGGCTGTTTGTATGTCACTAATCACCGGAAAAGGTACTGAAAATCTGGAGGCGATACCATAAGGACTGACACGGGGGGAAGGGATATGAGTAAATGACAATACAACTCAGAACAGTCCGGTCAAAATAGGACTAACAGAGGACTTGATCTCATCTCAAACCAGGAATAATATGTCAATTCAATGTCTGTAATGAAAATCTTGACTAAGCTTGGTAATTCCTCAGAAGAGAACCAAATATTTAACTATGCTGTGATACTGTAAAAAATTTTTCTTATATACAGGAGCAACACACATCTCGGACTTAAAAAAGTTATTCTTGAACAAGTAATTAAGCATTGCGAAATAGCGGTCTACACGGACGGCTCAAAAACAGCGGAAGGTACGGGTGCTGGAATCTACTCCGTAGAGCCAGATCTAAAAGTGTCTATACGACTACCGGATACAAGCAGTTCTTCCAATCAGAAGTTCTGGCTGCTGTGAAAGCGGCAGAGCTAATGCGGATGAGATCTATATCTGGAAAGGATATAGCCATCTACATCGATAGCCAGGCTGCACTCAAGGCACTGGAATCTACGAACATCAATTCTGAATTAGTCAGGACCTGTCGCACAATGCTTAAGGCATTATGCAGTCAGAACCGAGTGAAACTGTGCTGGGTACCAGGACACTGCGGTGCTCCTTGGAAATGAGCAAGCGGATGAGCTTGCGAGGATAGGCGGGGAATTGCAAGACGGAGGAGATGTGGATATTAAACCACCTCCTTGCATCATAAAAAGCGATATTAGGAATAAAATAAATAAGGAAGCCGACCGGAGGTGGGAGGGCCTCACCGGTCACGCAGTATCTAAGGCACTTTGGCCGCAATACGACCGTAAAAGATCTAGGGAAATCCTCAAACTAGGCGGGGAACAGCTCAGGACACTGATCGGCGTATTATCAGGGCACTGTCTTCTTAGAAAACATGCAGGAAGACTAGGGCTAGCAGACTCGGACACTTGCAGATTCTGCAATGACCTGCAAGCCGAAGAGGACATAACACATATACTGTGCGAATGTGAGGCAATATGTCGCAGTAGAAGGACATTTTTGGACAGGTACTTCTTCCAACATTTAGGGGAGATAGACAATACCAACTTCAAGGGGCTACTTGGTTTTTGCAGAGAAATTGGGGTTTTCTCAAGGGCAAGTGTTTAGGTGTTTTTCCATTGTAGGTCACTGCAATTGGTTCCCCCTAGGGATCGCGATGGGCCCTTATGGTGCCTAGTGCCGTATGAGTCATCTCATACCCCTTTTTTAACCTAACCTTACCTAACCTATTCTTGAACAAAGTGACAAATATTGGATAAGAGGAAAGTATCCTATTGTCGTTTTCATTTATTGGAAGAAGTCTCACTTCTTTTTGACATTAATTTTCGGTAAAAATTTTTCAGATATTTTAGAACAGATATTAATATAGTTCTACATTTTGTTGATGGGTTTCAATTCAACGTCACATTTTGAAGAAAGAATTTAATTGATTGTAGTGGAGCAGATAAATAGTTGCTCGCAGGTGGATGTATGTGTAGATGTAGTTCGTCCATCCTATACGGTTTCAAACCTGATATAGTTTCAGTATTTCTAGGAAATCTGTCTATATTCGAAGACTCTGCCGTTATTGCTGTGACTCAATTATATATATGTATCTTTACTTAGGAACTACAGGCCTTACCTAATGCTTGCATATACACACACCTCTGCAACCATTACGCACAAGCCCATGGGTCAAACTAATTTAATACGTCAAATCCAACCTTTCACCGCACAACTCTATTCGCAGTTTCAAAGTATATAACTCACCCGTACCTACATACAACGACATGTGAAATAAGTTCCCTTTATTGTTTTGGAAAGTTTACTAATAGTCCCACCTATGCAGCGACGCTATACCTAGACGAAGAAGTAAAAACTTTTCGAATTACTTCATAATTTTCAATTTCGCATGTCCCCGGCTAAAGTTGCAGCATGATTCTTGACAAAGAAAGCAACCACCCGCACACAGGCGACACGGTAAAACTTCATCAGACATCATCAGTCATTTTGGGGTTAAAGTTGAAAATGTAAATGAAATTTTGGAATTTTGCAATTTTGCAATTTTCTGTGCCCGCACTTAACGGTACCAGAAGTAAACTGCGCGCTCATGGGTATACGATTCCACATTAGTCTTCTATATACAAGTATAGTGTTGGCACTCTGTCACCTTTCTGCATCTCTCCTTTTGAAGCCATTATTTTGACTAATGGCGGGAAACGAGAGGATACATTTTTCCCAAGGACTTCCTTCCTGCCTTCCTTCCTGTTAACTAGTTCTTCTCGCCACAGTTTGTGGAATGGAGTTAGGTACCTACCTGCCATATAACGACAACTGTGACTTCACTTAATAACCACGAAGCTGTTCGGTTGTAGTTAATTCAGAGAGGAACTTACTGCTCACATATTCATGAGCATAAATTTCGCCCCAGTGTGAGAACTGCGAATGTTTTGTCAACATTATGATGATGCAAGTTGCGATTCCTTGCTTTTTTGTGTGCTTTCCCGGCCGTGTTATGCATTTGTTTGCTAATTCAGGCGAGCCGAGTGCAGTTGCATATAGAGGCCTAAGCGTTTTCACCCCACGCAGTATGGGAACAAATCGGTGGCTTCAATCTGCATTCAGCCATTGTTTCCAGATCGAGGAATTTTCCCACAAAGAACACAAAGCGTGCAGAACTACTCTGTACTCAGATACTCGTATATATGTATACGGGGGAGGGCATGAGGAAATATGCGACTGAGATTAATTGAAACAATTAAATTTCAGAGGAATGTGTGCATATCAGTGTGTTTGTGAACGATGGCATAAGAGCCTATGGTATGCTTTGAGCGACGACATTAACGTGCTGTTTGAACTTTAAGCTGCTTAATTGCTTAGACAGGCGGAAACGAAGCAAATCGCAAAACGCGTTGCAGTTAAATAGCAATTACGTGGAGGAAATACTTTTACGCAACTTTTGGTAAAGTCTTCTGGAAGGTTTATACGAATTCAAATGGAAATTCTAAAAAATGTTCTGAATATTCCATTCACCAACTCGATTCAAATGGAATTTCTACACATTTTTCTAAATATTCCACTCACCAACTCGATGGACTAGTTCGGGATTTTGAGCTTCAAATTTGCGATTTTAAATACGAATGGATACGAATGTCTTTGGCTTATGCAATTCAAAAACTGAAATCTCAAATCAGTCTTTTTTTACATTTAACTCATTTATGATGGGGAAAATTCTCTATATCACAAAACACTCGCACAGCTGCGCAGTTGTTATGACTTAGAATTCTCCAAAAGTATTCAAAATAAAGGGACATTTTCGACCTCTTTGTACACGCTGGTGTAGTTTGTTGATGTACCTAACTATCGATCTTTTCCATTGACTCTAAATCATGAGCACCACTCCCAACATGAGTCGAGCAGAAATCTACTTAGAAGTGCTCTTGGGACTACCTATGGGACTCTTGCCCAATAGCAGTGATTTTAGAATCATGTTCGCGCGAATTTTGGTCTATGGCAAGGGCAATCAGCACTTCAGCTTTTCAGCCTTTCAACTTTTAGTATAGACAGCTCAACATTATTTCAAGAAAGTGGCCTGTTAATATACTTTCTTTATATTAAACTCATTACATTTTTAAAGATTTTATTGGTAAGAGAGAAACGGGGCTAGACGGAAGATAAGTAGGTACACCAGAAGAAGCCTCTATTCTGTTTATATTGTTTAACAAAACAAATAGTGTATAGGTATGAGAGCCGTCTGTAGGTTTCTTAACTCACAGTACTAGTTTCAACACTCGGAGAAATACAAATCAGACTTTAAGGATTTTCTACTGTCTTACCTCTCTAGTGTCGCGAAAGTCTGGCAGACATCCAAGAGTATGACGGGCTTTTCAATTCAGACGTTCAAAAAATCGTAGGTCCTTTAATCCTTGATTCATAGACATCGTTCATAAACATACGTCTGTGAGACCGCTTACCTTTAAAGTTATACTATTTACTCTCTATAAAGATTTCTTGCAAAAAAAGGAATATTGATGAACTTTGAGGAACATTTATTTTAAATAAATAAAAAAAAAATAAAATTCTTTCACCCGGCGAAATCTTAACACCACTTCCCGCAATGGTCACCGCGCATGGGACGTTTACAGGAGGTACAGAAAAATCTGGTCTTACGCATCTTTGTGTAATCGTAGAAAATCCAATTTCACTGGAGTACATGTCAAAGTATCACCTAAAATGGCATCAATATTCCTTTTTAGGCATCGCCTTAAAATTGCCATTTCGCGACCATATAATATAACCCAACCAATGCTCCATCAATTTGTGTGATAACTCTTTCACTAATGTTCCATTTGTCATTTGTTTTTGTTGTTGCTATTACGTATACGTGGATGACAAAAAAGTTGACTAAAGACACATTGAATATGTTAAAAAAGTAGCATAGAGGCCACGTAACTATAAAAAATTGTAAAACTATTCGAAAACTAAACTTTTATGCACCAACGAAACTCGCGCGATACTAAGTTTTCTTACTTTTAGGAAGGTACTGAAAGGTACGTGTTTGTATCTGTTTCGCACCGCAAGCTATTGCTGATTAATCAACTGAGAGGGTCTGTGAGACCTTTTGTATATACATTCCTATAGTAGCTCCGATCCAGTAGTACAGGTATGCTAATAAGTGTCGCTGCTCATACCAAATCGAGAATTGAATGACTGAGAGCTTTTGAGCCTTTGATAATTTTATTCCTTATAAAAAAGCATTCGTTGAGATTTTCGTCCTTCATTTTGTGTGATTTTTTTGTGGATTGATTTTGAAAATTTGTGTTTTAACAAATATTTCGAAATTTTTTTACAAAGGCCAAATTTGATATTATTTTGAAAACTTTCTTACCTAATTATGCGGCCCTACATTTCGAAGTGAACCAAGGCTTTAAGGAGTCTTCTTAGAAGAATTAAACATCAGCCAATCATACCGACTGGCAGACTATTGTAGCATTTTCCAGGCGGATATCTACGCGGTTAAGAAAGCTGCGCAAACTGTCTTAGCAAGGGAACTACCAGCAATCGAAATCACCTTCTGCGTGGACAGCCAAGCATCACTTAAAGCGATTAACTCCAATCTGGTAAACTTTAAATGAGAGCATTAAACCATCTCACACAGTAATCCTGTGCTGGGTTCCTGAACACGTTGGTGTAGAAAGGAACAAGGCAGCAGATAAACTGGCCAGATGCGACTCCGAAATGTACGTACTATTAGCTGACAGAGAAGTATTACCAGCTTTCAACGCAGCTACGGGGTTCATTGATAATGTCACTTTAAGCTTGACTAAGGAACGATGGAACAACAATCCCGGTTGTACTATAACTCGTAGCTTGTGGCCCGCAATCGACTCGAAAAGGTCAAAGATCCTATCTTTTGATAGAAACCAAATCCGAGTGCTAGTCGGCGTAATAACCGGACACTGCATAATTGGGATCATGGCTAGGTACCTTCACAAATAATTTCTGTAGAAGTTGCAGAGATGAAGAGGAAATAGAATCTGATCTCCTTTGTCACTGCCCAGCACTCCAAGAACGCCGCTAGTCTTGTATGGGAGCACGGTTCTTCGACGACTTGGAAGATCTAGCAACGATACCTCTATCAGTTTTAAAAAAATTCTGAATGGTTTTGTTAGATGCATGTCCTATCATGTACTACAGAAAGGGTAATCACAATGGATCTTAATGTCTTCTGTGTGAAAATTGCAAACTGCCTCTCTAACCTAAATCTTTAACTTCTTCAGTTAGCACTGTCTTTGGCTTACTGTTTCCAGTTGCAGCTCGAAGTTGGTTGAGGTCCCCTTAAACTTGTGAGTGCCACCTAAGGCTAGGTCTTCCTCTACTGCGTTGTCTTTCTGCTACATGTCCCAGCTATCTTAGAGAACGGATGTGCAATGTCGATGTTCGATGTCGCTCAACTGCTCGTATAGTTTGTCGATGAGTCTTCTCGTCCAAAGACCGCCAACGTAGACGGGGCCGAAAATCTAATGAATAATGTTTCATTCGACCGAGGATAGATGGAGTCCAAGCTTATATTGAATCTCCCTAATTCTTCGGAATAGGGCTCTATTACCCTATTACAATAGCTAATAGCAGCTGTAATAAATGTCGCAATTTTTGCTTTTCTTGGATCGCAGTAATGTCTGCCTTGTACCGCATGAGGACAGACTCAAGTTTTTGTATAGCATCTGGGATATAGAGTGTTCCAAGTACATACCCTGATGTCGTAGTCCATCGACTTTCCGGTTCTGGTTGCCATTTGAGGAGTTAGCTTCTCTCGTAAATGCATCTGTCGGAAATTATAGCACACATTTGTTGGAGTTATACCAATTTTGAACAACAACGCTAATTTATCATCCAAATCATTTGTCATTAAACATTTGAATTTGAATTGTGGCAGTCCATTTACTGTATGGTATGGTCCTCTTTAAAGGAAATAATTTTTTTTCTCTTTCTCATTGGCACCTACTTTTGATTCGTTTTAGTATGAATGCAAAGTATTAACAGCACGACAAACTGAAGTTCCCTCCGTCTTGAAATTTTAATGTTATCGTCGGCTTAGTTTAGCACCTTTAGCAAAGCCAACCCCACAGCCTTCTCGATTTCCATGGAAAGTTATACCGTGCAAATCCCCTTATAATAAAAATGCAATATACACATTTTTCTAAAGTCAATGAGATTATGCTAAAACATGTGAGAACAAGAGGCATTTTCAGGTGGTATTTCCAACAACTTTACAGACTATGTGAAGCACAAGCAGTCAAAGTTGCAACAGAGCCATTGCTATCGTTGTGGCATTGCCCATTCACTCTATACCAAGAGTTTGTTTTACTTTGACACGCTTCTTCTGTCCAGAGGTTTGGAAGCCTTCCACTCTATATAGAAAAAAAACACCATGTAATTTATTCCCTTTGCGCCAAGAGGTCTTCTTTTTTTAGTTTGAATTTCTTACGTTAGGGTTAAGTAACAAAATTACAAACGGAAAAAATTAACAAAAAAAATGACTGAAGACTGAAGAGGCTGCAGCTCCATGGTGAGAAGTTTGTTTTGTGCAGCAGCTTTGGTCGCCTAGGACATTGTTTTTATTGTGAACAATTTAATAACACTGCAAAACAAACTACAAAGTTGGCATTTCTTTATTAAAAAAAAAAAAAAAAAAACAAATATCAAATAAATTCTATCGCGATGTTGGTCTTTTTTGTCATTCTGTAAACTCAAGCTGACATTATGAATGAACCATTGACATTGTTTTTTTCCTGCAGGACAACTACTGGTTGCTTTGAATTCATTTGGTAGCGGAATTCATTTAAAGTGTACATATAATTGGATGTTGGTTGCCTTTCTATTTGTTTGCTTTGTTGGTGATATTCAGGTTGCATTTAAATGAGCAATTAAAAACTAACTTTTATTCATTCAACTTTTTAGGTAGAGAATTTAAAATTTAAACAAATTGGTTTTTTTAAGCAAACAATTTGATTGGAATTGCCTACAGTAATCTATCACAAGAATCGTTTTTGATTGTTTGAACAATTAAATTATATAGAAAGATTATAATTCGGGAGAGCCTTCGCCGGCCCTGACACTGCGGCCTCTTTACAAGGGCCTATTGTGCCTTCCCTGGTAGGGTCCTAGAGCCATGTTTTTACTCCGGAGGCAGTAGTCAGGAAGAAAAGTATCTTCTCTGGGGATAATTCAGCAAGAATTGCTGAGGTAACGATTTCTTCGCCAAGGACATTCTTTCTAAGACGAAAGAGAGCCGGACATTTCGTGAGAATGTGAAGAGAGGTTTTGTCGCTCTCCAGACATAGTATATGTCTACATAGACTCCAATTCGGTGAAGATGTTTTTTCATAAGTCCATGGCCAGTAATTAAACCTGTTACGATTCTTAGGTTATTTTTTTCAAGGTTGGTGGGCGCAGTAGCGCAGTGGTTAGTGTGCTGGACTACTGTCCGAGGGATCCCAGGTTCGATCCCCGGAAAAACACAAATTACATCTTAAAAAGTTTTTTCTACTGTGCCACCTCTCGCGAACGTCTGACAAACATCCGAGAGTATGACTGTCATGAAAAAGCTTCAGCCGATCGGACTCGGCATAAAATTGAAGGTCCCTTCCATTCGTCCCAAAAATAGAAACTCACACAAAACGAATGGTTGCGAGAAGCTAGGCCTTGGGTGTCACCCGCCTGTTGCGCCACATATTTATTTATTTTTTTTTTTTTTTTTTTGTAAGAAAATAAGATTTTTTTGGGGAAAAATGTTGTGCAGTTCTGTCCAGGTTTTTTAAGCCAGATTTCATTGGATTCGATTAGATCTAAATTCTTGGTGTGCTTCCTGAAGCATCTCTTACTGACGCCGGCCGCAAAAGGATTCAGGTCCAACAAGTGGCATTGTCGCACCGATTTTGGATAGTGATAGTGAGTCAGCTGTTTCGTTTTCAGCAAAGCCACTGTGGGCTGGAATCCAGTGCGACTAGGTTTTTCTTTGCAAGTTCGTAGATGACCATGTACGTTTCCAGGACTAGCTTTGATTTTATGACAGATGAGTCCAAGGCTTTGAGAGCAGCTTGGCTGTCTGAGAAGATGAATATAGTTTTACCACGTGTATTAGAACTTAAGTTTATTCTAGCACAATGGTTAATGGCAACGACTTCAGCCTGGAATATGGACGAGTATTTGCCTAGCCTAGGCTGACTGAAAAGTTCGCTTGAGGCAATTCTCCATAGATGTCAGATCCAGTCCCTGTATCCTGTAGGTCAAGTCGCCATGAAAGTTTTTATGGAAGCCATATTTCGGTAATATGTCGTCTAAAAACATGCTGAATGCTCCTTCAGATTCCATAAGGTCGATTAGGGACAGGTGACCTCCATGGTAGGAATATGTTTTTCGAGTGGAATAGACGATGAATACTCAGGCTTGCTTCCATCTAAATATGTACTGAATAGGTAATAGCCCTAGGATGACATTCAGTGCAGTGGTCGGGGTGGAGCGTAGACAGCCCGTCATCTAGTTTCGTTGGACCGGTTGACTGAAGTGACTTCGTTAGTCTTTTGTCCACCAGACAACGGCCGCCTAGTAGGCACGAAGCGTCCATATATTGAAGGGAAGCAGTGCTTCCGTAAGAATTTCAAAAAAAAGCAATATCTTCTTGAATAAAGGACTTTTAGTTTAAAGTTGAGTGCCTCCGCTTCCCAAAAAGTGACGCTTCGTGCCTGCCGCCTAGGTGATCCCTGGTCTAACCACAAATGAATACAGCCAGTATATCATCCGGGGTTTTAAACTCCCATTGCTTCCACAGACTCGACGACAGATCCAAAGGGATCTGAAGGCACTGTTTACGATACGTTCTATTTGTGGGTTCCATGATAGTTTGCTATCAAGGCTGATTCCCAAGTATTTGGCTTCCCAAATTTTAATTTATAAAATTAAATTTGAATATAGACAGTCAATTGCAATATCGCATGAAAAGACAATCCAAATGTACGAAAGGTAGAAATATTCCCCTGATGAATAATCTTTAAAAAGAGGGACATTGATTGACTGACTCATTCTCTAGACTTCACAGCTCCAAATTTTTTTTTTTTTTCTGTTATATTGAGTTGAATGAAAAAATAAAATCGTATTGATTAAAAACTCCCGAAAGAATCTACTTACACTTATCCAGTGCGAGTGTCCATTGTCCAATTATTACAATGAAAAATATATCTGAAGTAATTCCGTCTTTATTCACACATACGACACGACATTCCAACAGAAAAACTGTCAGTGTCACAGTCACAGAAAGAAAAAATAAGGTTGACACCAAAAGTCTCTTGTCGAACTGATACGGATCAAAGATAAAATTTATCTCATTAAAATAACATTAATTAACTTTTGGAAATTCGCTCGCATTGTGTCACCAGACTTACAAGGAACA
The DNA here is from genome assembly GCA_949372485.1 of Cheilosia soror. Taxonomy (NCBI): domain Eukaryota; kingdom Metazoa; phylum Arthropoda; class Insecta; order Diptera; family Syrphidae; genus Cheilosia; species Cheilosia soror. The sequence goes on from OX443561.1 coordinate 5,537,055, forward strand.
ATGTTAACATTAATTAAAATCACGTCGCCCCGAGGAATAATGAGAAAATCCTACAACTACCATCCGAAGGACAGACCAAGCAACGAATGAAATTGATGCCATATATACTTTCTATATAGGACAAAAATATGACATTTTATTTAATTTGTTGGATTCAAAATCCAGAATCATTTAGCAAATCGGAGGCAGAAACACTATTTCAATTCAGAGTCCTAGTGTAATTAGTTCACCATAAAAGCGGATTTTTTTCTTTCCAATTTTTTTTTTGTTCTTTTTCGCCACTCAGGACTGTGAGTGCAATTACGTATTTATCATGGTTCGAATTGGAGAATATTGATTTATTTCATTCAATCGCACATGAGAAGAAAGATACGTAGCTAGGGAAGTAAATTTTGTTCACCACTTTATTGTAATTGAAAAACAAAATGTAGGCTAGAGTCTACTATTTTTTTTTTTTTTAACGGAAAGTCAACTGCCATTTTTTAATTGAATCTTATACAAGCGGCTATATGCGGATTATAAAAAATAAAAGATTTATTTGGATTTGGTGTATAAAATATAGAGAACGGTATATCATTGATAGAAATATTCCGGCGGAATGTAAAATCAAAAACCCAGTCGGTAAACATGAAATTCTATATTTCCTGGAGGGGTTTTTTAGGGTTTTCATGGTATAAATTGTATTACATGGTGGACCTATGAACAAACAATACTTTCATTCGAATAAGCTTCGCTTAACAAATTGCCAATTTATTTTGGGAGTTTATAGTGTATCCAGTATCAATAAGCAAAACAATTCGCTACAAAAAAATTTGATAACAAATTAAAATTGAATTGCGTTCATTTTCAAAGTTAGCTTTACTAACATAAGCAACACGATTACCTACATTTAAAGTGGTTGATTTTTCTGGAACGTCAATTTTATGTTCAATTCCTGGAAAATGCCAATTTTGCACATTTATGTACTGTTCACAGTTGTTAGGGTTGCCAGTTCTCCCGATATTCCGGGAATGAAATCTCCTGAATTTTCAATATTTCATTTTAATGTTCTTAAAAAACCAAACTACGAACAGTTAAGATAGATAGATAGATATTTTTATTTCGTATTAAAAAATTGTATTTACAGAGTTATTGTTATTGCACATTTTACAGAGATTTGATTTTGGGATTTTATCTTTCTACTGGAATATTTTTCTTTATTACAATATAGCATTTACTTACTTACTTACTTAAGGTGGCGACTACAGTCCGGGGTGGACCCGGGCCTCAACCAACAAGCGTCTCCAGCCAGCGCGATCTTTGGCCAGCTGTCTCCAGTTTCGCACGCTAAGTTGGTTAAGGTCCCCTTCCACTTGCGTGCGCCACCTGAGTCGCGGTCTTCCTCTACTGCGCCGTCCTTCGGGTGTGGATTCAAAGATCTTCCGGGCCGGAGCATTCACGTCCATTCGCACTACATGACCCAGCCATCGCAGTCGTTGGACCTTCACTCTTCTGGCTAGGTCAATGTCGCTGTACAGCCCGTACAGTTCGTCGTTGTATCTCCTCCTCCATTCACCGTCTATGCAGACGGGACCGAAAATTACTCGAAGAATTTTCCTCTCGAAGCAACCAAGAGTAAGCTCATCCGCTTTTGATAGAGTCCATGCCTCTGCACCATAAAGTAGGACTGGGATGATTAGATAGATAGATAGGTGGCGCAACAGGCGGGTGACACCCAAGGCCTAGCTTCTCGCAACCATTCGTTTTGTGTGAGTTTCTATTTTTGGGACGAATGGAAGGGACCTACAATTTTATGCCGAGTCCGAACGGCTGAATTGAGAAGCTTTTTCATGACAGTCATACTCTCGGATGTTTGTCAGACGTTCGCGAGAGGTGGCGCAGTAGAAAAAAACTTTAAGATGTAATTTTGGTTTTTCCGGGGATCGAACCTGGGATCCCTCGCACAGTAGTCCAGCACACTAACCACTGCGCTACTGCGCCCACTGGGATGATTAAGGTCTTATAAAGGGTCACTTTAGTTGTTCGAGAGAGGGCTTTGCTACTCAATTGCTTTCTTAGTCCAAAGAAACAGCGATTGGCAAGAGTTATTCTTCGCTTAATCTCAGCGCTGGTGTCATTGTCTGAGTTTATAGCGGAGCCTAGGTAGACAAAGTCCTTTACCACCTCAAAATTATATCTGTCTATAGTGACATTCTGTCCAAGACGTCGGTGTTGGGTGTCCTTTCTCGATGACAGCATATACTTTGTCTTGCCCTCATTGACCGCCAAACCCATCTTTGCCGCCTCCGGCAAAGCATTTAAGGATAAGAAAAAATATGAGATTTTGAAGGAAAATACGAAAAAAAAAACCTTCAGTATAATACGAACAGTTAAGAAAAAGTTTTATTCCGAGATATCCAACAGCACTAAAAGAATACGAGCTCTCAAAAATGAGTTCGAAAAGTTTGAAATAGAGTACATATATGAAAATACTTCGGTATGGTCCAAACACGTTGACTGTCACTTGGCAATACTCTTGATAGGCTGATTGTTATTTGGCCAGCGGTTCGGTCTTATTTTCAAGATCTAGGTGAAAATAATTCTCATCCAGTTGTTTGGCAATTGCTTTATAAATAAAACTAATAATGAACCAAAACCTGAAATATTTTTGTACTTCTTATGTCATTTCATTAGGTACCTACATTAATATATTAAAAATATCGATTTTAAATTTAGAAGGTACATAGTTATTTAACTACAACAAATATTCAAAAAAATTTATCAGACTTAAAAACTGGGATAGAATGTAGAATTAAGGAATTTAGAATTTTTTTGGAGCAAAAACTCATGAGTGCTCAAGAGAAAAACTAATTTCTCACCAATAATTTTATTAAATATACATAATATAAAAATACTTAAAAATATATAAAAGAAATGTGATTTTGAAAGAAGTGGTTTGAAACAACTCTATATTTCCGAGTTAAAGAATTTTCCAAATGATTTTTTATTCGAAACTGTAAAACAAATTATGGAACTCCTTCACATATCTTGTGATCTTGATTCTTTATAAGATAAAGTAAGTATAATTCGAAGTAGCAGACTGGAAGTAGAGAATATGCTTTCAGAGGAACAACAATTTTTATGAATTACCGGCACAAAAGATGTGGTGCAAAATTTTCCAAAACAACAAGCTTTCGATCATTAAAAATATAGTTTAAATTATTTTTTTTTATTCCCGTGTAAAATGCATTTGTGGAACGAAAATTTTTCCATGATAGTCTCTATGGTCGAATGACAGCAATCGGTTAAAAATAGGTACATTACATTAGGTATTATAAAATCCGTCATTTGGTCAAAAGTGAACTTTAATCTTTCATGTCAAGAATTTGTTTCTTAAAACTGAAATTGTTAATTAAAAGCGAAATTGTAATTCAAAGCCAAGCTTAAATATATAATAATACTCATTAATGTTTTTATCTTCTTTTTTTCAGAAAACCCTGAAATAAAACTATAAATATTTGCTTTGTACTATGAAGTAATAAGGTTTTTCTCAATCTCCCGATATTTTTTCTGAAACCTTCCGATTTGTTGAAAAACATTTCTGGCAAGCCTGTTCACAGTCCATAGGAAGAAAGATGACCGATAAAAAGGGACCGACTTTTGAATCATTGAGATCAAAGAACTTTCGTAATGAATATCATCATCAGCAGATTACATAATTTTTATTTTTTTTATTTTTTTGTGAAACTTTTAACAATGTAGTAGCTACTACAATCCTTTTTCGCTCGAATGAAAACACTTTTTGAAGAAACTTCGTAGAATCATAGAATTGTATAATATCCTAAGAATTTATTTCATTAATATGAGGGATAAATAAATGTATTCAATTCTGAGCAGAAAAGGTTGATAACTGATAATGGTCTTCTTTAATATTCAAATTACAGAAAGTGACAAAATAAGTATTTTTCTCCGTTCATCACGGCAACAAGTCCTTGGCCTTGGCATTATTTTTGATTTTAAACAAAGTAAATTATTTGTACTTGACTCAAGGGTTTCTGTAGCTTGAAGGTGTTCGCTACTTTTGTCTGAATTCATATGAAATTCTTTAGGATTGATGGAATTTAAAGGAATCAGAACTAGTTTTTATTATAGTCGAATGCAAAAATTTCGAATTTACAAAAATCTCGAAAGACTGTATCTCGAAAAAATCACGAAAATATAAACTTTGCATATACCCAACCTTACATCTATTCCAAATCCTACAATGACCACATGCAGGGGAATGACCATTTCTAGATTTAGTGTTATTAATTCTGTCGCGTGCAAATTGTTACCATTGTCTCAAAAATTAATATTAATTCGAGTTTTTTTTTCGAGATTTTTGTTATTCGAGATTTTTTTCGAGATATCGTGGTATTTCTTTTTAACTTACTGTGGCTATCAGCAACAGCTCTAACAATCGACTGTTTGAATATTACTGACCTAAAAAAACGCTATTCCTTATGGCAAATCTTGCACTCTATTAAAAAAGAACAGTATAGTTGGAGTTGGAGCAATGTTTCCATAGAGGACCCTAGGACCAGTGTTGTTAGGACTGTCTCTTCGTGGTGGTCATTTTTCCCTTTTTTCCCTTTTCACCGAACTCAAATTCCCACCAAAATCCCACGATACATTAAAATGAAAAAAAATTGTTTAATTAATTTTTATTATGTTAAAAAAAATCACAATGGCCGCGTTACATTGATCGCTAGATGACTAGCGGCATGCCACACTCCATATTCAAAAACTGACATTTCATCATTCGCACTAGATCTCTAGCACATACCTGTGAAATATCCTTTTCTGCGAAATGTTTCAATCTAGCGCAAAATTAACTGAATAAATAAATAAATATATATATTTTTTAAATATGTACATACTTTTCCCAGGGAAGGCAAACCTATAACGCTTCATCAGCGCCCCGAAATGCTCGCAGATGTATATTTGTTCTGCACTGAAATTGCTGCAAATTTGGAAATATATCTACAGGAAGCGAGTTCCAAAGTTTGCTTGTCCTGTAACAGAAGGAGTTTTGGAAAATTTATGTCCTCGCGGTTGTCAAGTGTACTGTATGGTCATGACAATGAGCATTAGCTGCCTGTCTTGTGGGGCGCCCAAAAGTCGCATTTCGAGGGATAATGTCTTTGAGTTCCTCGGAACGTCTACCATGGAAGTACCTATAGAACAAGTAAAGGTCAGCGACTTGTCTTCTGTGTAGATTCGATGTGAGTGTAGGGTCTCCAATAAGTCGAACTGCTTGCCCCTGTTTGCTGTCAAGTTGGTTAAGTGAATTCTTTGGGGCAGAGCTCCATATATGACAACAATATTTCAGGCCTAGTCTAACTTGTGCTTTGTAGAGAAGGAGAAGTTGCTTGGGGTTAAAGTACCTCTTTGCTCTAAATACGTAGCTCAACTTAGCGGTCGCGCCGATCTTGCGATATAGGATAATGTAGTCCTGCCATGTGATTCCTGAATTGACTCCTAGAAGGTGCATTGAGTCCTTGGGATGGATTGAAAGGTCATCCATTTGGATCTGAGGAACTGTTGATGCATTTTTCCTAGAAAAAGTTTTGAGCTGTGCCTTGATTGCATTAAATTCAACCAAGTTGTCTATTCCCCACTTCCAGATCATCATTTAGAGAACTGAAATAATCGGCCTTATCATGGTATATCCGTTCCGAAAGAAAAATTCTCTGATTTTGTACGAATCGGAGAATTTTGCTCCATGGTAATCGTTCCGATAAGCTGTTCGGAACATTTCTCCGACAATACGTAACGCACCCCGGCATTCTACGTTTCATTTCGATGGGTTGCGTTTTTTGCACCTTGTTTTGACAGCCGGACGTCATTTTCTCTCCGATGGTCTCCGAAATCTGCTCATCGCGGAAAGATTTTAGTGAACAAAATGCGTTGACGCGACGCACGTTCGGAATACGAATACTATGAACGTAAATTCAGTATCCGACTGGATTTGCGTTACGGAGAAAATTACTCTCCGAACGGATACCATGATAGGGCCGAATAAGTCCGTATCACCCTAGGTCTATCTTCTCACATAATAAATTATGGCACAAAATACATTTTTGATGCTCATGAAGATGGAGTAATAAAAATTCAAACTGGTTCTATTCCAATCCCAACTGATAATTGTTGTGAATTGGAATAGTTTTGATAAAAATTCACAAAAAATTGATTTTAACACCTGTTTTGTCAGTTTCCTGAAATTCCCACGATTTTGGTGCCTTTTCCCTTTATCCCACGGAAGGCTTTTCGGACATCGAAAATCCCACAAAAAGGGATAAATCCCACGATATAACAACACTGCCTAGGACTAACTTCTCACAACAATTGCTTGTGTATGTGTGCATGTTTTTATTGTAATGCTCTGTGGTTCTTACAAAACATTTTTTGTTTTTTCAGAAATCGTATTGCCTAGACAATATTATTGACTTTCATTATTTATATCAATGTTACAAATTTTAAAAACTTTGGCTTTCAATTCCAAGACTATCGAAAAGCTGTACCGGCTTTGCCCGTGAACAGGAATTGTATTGCTTAGGTCTAAGGTAATAATGTTCTTTCGTAAAATGCGAGAAATGATAATAAATCGACTTGGTGGAATTTTCTTTCTGCCTAAACCTGAAACACAGCAATACCAACAAAACAAAAAAAAGAATAATGAAAATCGGCCCAGCGGTTATGGCGATATAACGCCATCGAGTTTCGCTCCATAGAAGATGTTTTTTGTATAGGAGGTATAAGATTTTAAATATTTTTTTGTATGTGAAGTGCCGCTCCCCTTTGACCAAATTTGACCAATCTTCACAGGACCACTCCAGGGCCAATAACTAAGATCTTCCGTAAGTTTGAGGTCAATCGATTTGGTGGCTTTCGAGATATACAATTTTGAATGTTTTTTTGTATGAGCGGTGCCACGCCCCTTTGTCCAATTTCGACCAAACTTCACAAAAATCGTATATGGACCAATTCCAAAGATGTGTGAAAATTTGGTTAAAATCGTTAAATGCGTTAAGGTGTGAATCGACGACAAACATTTTAGGGCTCAATTTTTATATATATAGAGAAGAGATAGATTGAGAAGCATTCTCCTGGCAATTAGGGTCTCGGTTCACCTGTCGGACGTTCTCTATAAAATCATAAGATGTAATTTGTATTTTTCCGAGAAATATTTAAGACAATAGATTACAGGTTATACATTGACAATTTTTGAGAAACATGATCGAAGGGGATACCGTACCCAAAACGGCTGTATTATTAAAACAGTTATTCTGAACAAATTCTAAAATTAACACATCAAAGGTCTCAAGGATTTACTGATAATCTTCGTCTATTTAATTAGGTTGAAGTTTATTTTCATTTGTTGCCAACTATTTATATTGCTTTACCTGAAATAGACTTCAATGTGAAGCTTTACACGTTTGATTTTGTACGGTATTTTAGATTTTTGGAAACATGTTAAGCCCCATTTAAGTTGTAAAGGAGCTTGGACGAAAATATATCCCATACAATTTTTTGCCATTTCACAAAATCGAGGGTGGGGTTGGTTACTGGCATTAATATGGATAAGTATTTAAGGGTATATGATGCAAAACTTAATAATGACTTTTCCACATCCTGCGGAAAAAGGAAAGTTGTGAAGAAAACAATTGTTCACTTTACCTAGTTATATTCAGTGGGCCTCCGCACACGAGACTAATTCTGCCGTCAAAAAACTGATTTAGTAGGCGAGGGAACTGAAGTGAGGGGAAAAAACGGAATAAAATGTTCTGCCGAGTTTGAGTGGTTGAACAAGGCATAAAACTAATACATACACAGCTTTAAAAATATTTCAATTATGAAAATAATACTACACAATAAAAATAGGTTCATATAATATAATTTTTCTGGCGGCAGAAATCATCCCGTATGCGCTCGAAGTATGGTATAAAAACGGTTTTCTGCCGGCAGAATTAATCTCGTGTGCGGAGGCCCATTCGCATTTAAAAAAAGAAAATGTTTACATGACTAAAACAAGCACTAAAGGTAACACAGGTCGCGTAGGCTTCTTGGATGATTGATAAAACGGCGGGATTTCAAAACACCTCACAAAGAAAGAAATCATTCATAATTGAGCTGAGGCGCTCTGGGAAATATTCCCTCAAACAGCCATTGATACCCTTAAATTGTGAGCTATTTCCCCGTTCTGTTGGAGCCAAATGCTCCCTAAGTCAAAATCATTGAAATTAAGTCGTGGATTTCACAGTCGATTTCATTTGCTTCAAAAAAATTTGTTTGTATCAATTTGCTCATCATCGGTTCAAGAAATGTTAAATCTCTATGACCGACAAAAAATACTAAAGTTCATCTTTCGGAACTCATGGCTTTAGTAGAAATATAATATGGCATTTACTTTGGTATGCTCTGTCCTACAATTATTAAAAAATTGTATTTTCTTTTTTAATTATTTTCTCCTGGATGTTCGTTTTGAACCTACCTACCTATCTATAATTAAAAAGATTTCTTGATATCCTTAAACATTGTACGTAGTCGTCTTGTCTTTCAGGGATTATTACAAACTTGTAACTCATAGTAGGGTTTATTTCCGCTTTCATTTTCCTATCATCTTCTTACTTCCTGCTGTACCTGTCATCTGTTCATATAATACATACATTTTCATCCGGCAAGATAATACACTCATAATCCCTTAAAACCTGATAAGAAAAAGGCGCAGCTGATTAATTTCAAATCCCAACACACCTAATTAATCCTACAAAGACTACATCTTTCGCATACAACTGATCTCATTGTAACCGCAGATCCACAGATAAAAATATCCTTACCACACAAATCTCCATCCAAGGCCAACGCGAAGGAGGAAATTATTTATTGAGGGCATAACTCAAAATCATAAGCGCGTAATAAAATTTCTCAAATTATATAAATTTTCCTCGGCTTTACTTGACAATCAAATTAATTTCCATTATCCACTTACTATCCAAAGTAATTTGGATTATGATGAGCTTTTTACAATTTCAGGTGTTCGGATATGATAAACGACGCCCGACAAGCGAAGAGCTTAATCCCGACAAAAGCGTTAAACAAAATAATTCAAAATCTCATTCGCAGTGCGCAAAGAGCAACAAAAAAAATAGCAAGTATACGCCCGAGCGAATAAATACAAAATTATTGCATTCTCAAAATAATGTCGCTTCTCTGTGTGAAATGTTGGGGGTGGCAATGTGCCGGCCATTTCTATATTTTATTGACTGACTATTCAAGTTTGTCGTCTTTTCGGACAAATGGCTGCGATAAATTCAGAGCGACAACCAATTAATTAAAAGTCGCCATTTCTACGACAACGGCGACAGTGTCATTTGCCAGCCAGTGCGACGATAGAATCAATGCCACAGGACCTTGCCATTTCATCTGTCAATTTGTATTGAAAGGCGCGCCGGCAGAATTCAATTCACACTCCAAGTGTGGGTGGGAAAAACGATTTCTCTTTGGCGCGCTGCACTTGACGCATACACTGACTCTGAAATTGACGACACGAGAAATTAATCAAAATGAAATCAAGAAAAATATTACTGCCATCTGCAAGGAGGAGAGCTCTCAATTTAAATGGCTTGCCCGCATTTAATTTTCTTGCTCCAGGTACAGGTAAGCAATCCTTGCCGTCTGGTACAAGACACTGATGATAACGGTAACAAGTTCCCTTGCAAAAGTAATTAATTAAAACCAATATTATCCTGTTGTGCAGCGCATCCTCGTCTTCGTCCTCTTCTGGCTGTTGCAGCTATTGTTGTTTAGTTCTGCGTCGTAATTAAAAATAAGAACACCGGAACGGTACGGAGAGGATTGCGCAAATTAAGACCAGAAATTGCAATAAGTGTCGGTAGTTGGTGCAGAAGGACAATATTGAGATAACCACAATGACACCTGCTGCTAATGGGGCTCATCTGGTGGTAAGAGGGGGGAAAGAAACATCTTGCAATGGATCGTTTACTCCATTTACGAGGTGCGATAAAAAATAATTCCGCTAAAGTAAATGGAAGGGGAGGATGTTTTGCGGCTTATGTATTACAGAGTTCTTAGTTGGAGGTTTTGTTTGAAACGATCTTGTTAATGGCTGACACAACGGTTGGTAAGAAGTCAAAGTGTAGTAAATTCTGGGAAATAACCGCGGGATTGGGTTGTCATTCGAGTACGGAATTGTTAATGACTATATAAATAGATTCGAATATAAAAAGGGAATAATGGTGGTCACAAGGACCAAAAGAACTGCGTTGACAAGCCTACACTTTGAAAGATTTAAACTACCTTACTAAAACTTTATTTTACCCTGGCATTTAAAGCAATGAGTCAGCACTTTTTGAAAAGTCTTTACAAACAAACAAGTTTAGTTGTCAGAGAAAGTTAGGCTGAAAATCCAAATTTAGCTGCTCAACTAGTGAAATAAAACTTCCAAAAACGTTATTTTGACGAAGGGTATTGCCATGACTGTCAAAAATAGTATTAAAAATATGAATATGGCCGATCTCAGCTTAAACGTCTTAAGGTTATCCACTTGCGAACTTTTGACAAACATCCGACAGTATAACTGCCCTCAGAAAACTTTTCAATTTAGCCGTTCGGTCTCGATATAAAATTATAGATCCTTTTATTCGCCCCAAATGAGGGACCTAGACCTAGGTTGGAATATGAAATTTGTTCGTCAACTGTTGAATTAAGGGTAGAATTTGAGGTTTTTTGGGCTGTTTTTTGTATGACTATCGTGCATTTTTCGGGATGTTTATTTGGGCCGATTTTCCATGCACTTATGGAATTGTCCAGGAACTCTTTGGTATGTATTTCAATAATAAATTAATGAATAATTAAAAAAGGAAACTCATTGCTACTCTCTTCCAGTATTTAAGCATAAAAATCTTCCCAACACCATCAGATCAAAGCCAAACAGTTTCATAAAGAGCGACTGAAGTTATTATTATTTCCGAAATCCCTAGGAAATTCCTTCAAAGGAATGATTACCCATGTCGAAATATACACAGTGCTACTCTTTGAAACCACTCACCTCGTTACAATTACAAGTGCACATCATCACACTGTTAGTTTTCATAAGCTCATCAAAACATAAAATATACACTAAGGTGTAACATACAATTCAATTATACAACTTAAATTCAAAGACTCGTGGGTACTAAATGCATCTTCGCGGAAACATTGAGGGGGTGTACCCCACCCATCGTATTAATCCACATTTCTGATGGTAAATATGCTGTGTGCGTCTCTACAGTCTTTTTGTCTAGAACAACCCCACTCGAAACTAATAATAACGCGCTCCAATTAAAAGGATAAAAAAATCCGCTTACAGTTCGAAAACAGAGAAAAAAAATCGCTTTTCAACACGAAATCACTCTTTTGTGAACTTTTAATCGATCATTTGATTTCATTTTAATTTTAATTACATGATTGATTCACATTAAGACCGACGATTTAGCGGATAAACAAATTGCAATTAAATTCGATTAAAGTTGTTAACTTTCGATTTATCGGTTTTGTAATGTGATTTTCGATTGTATGCATTTCAACGCGACTCTACTTTTGTCTGTATGACAGGGTAATTAAGTGCAAAGTGATTTTGTTAATAACGCATATTCATTACGGTATTTTATTGATTCTTGGATATGCAAAAAGGTGTAATTGTTATGAAGACAATACGGGACTGGCATGGGATTGAAACACTGGGAACTGGTTTTATAAAGTTTTATAAATTGACACTGAGCTGTGTCTGAAAGTCCTAGTCTTTAGGAATGTAACAGTGCCTTGGATACACAATTGTGTTTGGACATATGTCTGCCTATTTTCGTATGTTTCTGTTGGAAATTTCCTTGAAGCTACTCAAGCCCAAGATGTCAACTTGTTAAACTTTCTGCTGACTGTTGGTGTAAATGACGATGACAAAAAGCGTTTGCCAAGTAGAATAAATAAATGGGAAGTCCTGCTTTTTTTTATTTAACTCAAGTAAAAAGGTTTTTTTTTTGAAACAAAGAAAGGGGGATAATTTTAAAGTGTATAATGAAATCCTTTATTCAAAATAGTGTTGGTTTTTTTAAAATTTTGCTAGGTTTTCTGGGCATTGAAAATTATTTTTCATTTTTTTTTTTTTTTAAATACTTCTCCCGGGAAAGTCAAACCTATAACGCTTCATCAGCGTCCCGAGATGCTTGCAGATGTATGTTAGTTCTGCACTTAAATTGCTGCAAATTGTAATCAAAAATCGGAGAAAACAATTGAAGAGAACTGTATAAGAATCCAACGAAGAAAAAACGATGCTGATAACGAAAGAAATCAATTCCCAATTATGGAAAAAAAAGAAGTCGAGTCAACGATGAGAGTTTATTGGGAGTTACGTGTTACCAGTTGAGCGTCTGTGATCCAAATGACCGAGCTAAGCCAAAAACATTTTCAAGCTCAGCTGTAACACGTCTCAGTAGCAGAAAAAATATGAACGTTACATAGTTAATTTATGAGAGAACAAACGCTATTTTACAATTGGTATAAAAGAAGAGTTGGAACAGTTGTAAACAAATAGGGTAAATTAACATTGTTTGAATTAAATTGAACAGAACAAAACGATATGGTTAAATAAGCAAGTAAATTAATAAACATTTTAAACAATTCAAACATAAGAGCAAGCAATTATAATTAATTCTCAAACAAGAACAATAAAATAGGCCAAATATCCCGAGGGTGCAAACATCGACAGCATCCTTAAAGAACTTGATTTCAATAAGGCAACTGGATCCGACGGAATTCCAGCTGTAGTACTAAAGAGCTGTGCACCAGAACTTGCAGCTGTAATATGTAAGCTGTTTAACATGTCGTACTCCCAGAAGACGTTTCCTTCTTGCTGGAAACCCGCTCGCATTCAACCTATTGCAAATAAAGGGAGGAAATGTCTGCCACAAAACTATCGTCCAATAGCGTTACTTTCAATGCTCTCAAAAGTAATGGAAAAGGCAATAAATGTCACAATAATCAAATATCTAGAAGGCCACCGATTAATAAGTGACAGGCAATACGGATTTCGGAGCCGTCGTTCCACTGGAGACCTGTTAAGCTACGTAACGCACTTATGGACGCAAGCAATTGAACAACACGGCGAATCCAGAGCCGTAGCCTTGGACATATCAAAGGCATTTGACCGAGTCTGGCATAGAGCCCTATTAGGCAAGTTGGCGTCTTATGGATTATCACAACAACTCTGCGGATGGATGCAAAATTTTCTTCTGGGAAGATCGATCCAAGTTGTGGTAGATGGTGTATCATCTAATTCGTTTGCTATAAATGCAGGAGTGCCCCAAGGATCTATTCTTTCCCCAACTCTATTTCTTCTCCACATCAACGATTTGCTTGGATCGACAAATAATAATATCTACAGCTTTGCTGATGACAGCACTCTTATATCCTCCATCTCAAACAGTGGCCTGTGATCTGTGAATGCGGCTACATCACACAGTAAAAGATGTGAACAAATCAGTTCTCTAAATGATGATCTGGACAAAATCTTGAAGCGGGGAAAAGATAACTTGGTTGTATTTAATGCAAACAAGACTCAGCTCACAACATTTTCAAGAAAAAATGCATCAACAGTTCCTCAGATCCAAATGGATGACCATCCAATCCATCACCAAGGCCTCAATGCACCTTCTTGGAGTCACAGTCAATTCAGAAATCAATTGGCAGGACCACATATCCTATACCTTTCGCAAGATTGGCGTCCGCTAAGTTCATTCATTCATTCATTTTCGATGGTCCGCTTGTCCATTAAGTGGGTCGCGGGTGTAGGTTGCTCAAGTGGGCCCTCCATAGCTCTCGATCCTCCGTCATCGACTCCAAATCATTAAGGGCAATCCCCATACGGGTAGAGGAGAGATTATGAATTTGATCTAACCATCTCATCCTGGGTCTACCTAGGGGACGCCTGCCTGATGGTACGGATTCCATAGCACGTCGTGGAATAATGGTCGGGGACATGCGTTTAATATGACCAAACCACCGAAGCATGGACCGCTCCGTCCGGAGAAGTAGCTGCTCGACATTAAGTTCCTCACATATTCTAGTATTTCAAATGCGATCTCTACGGGTCACACCAGCAATACAACGGAGAAATCTCATTTCGGCAGCTTGTATTCGCGATCTTATTCTTTCGGTCATTACCGCTAAGTTGAGCTACCTATTTAGAGCAAAGAGGTACTTTAGCCCCAAGCAACTTCTCCTTCTCTATTTAAAGAATAGGTTAGACCAGGCCTCTAATATTGTTTCCATAACATTCACTTAACCTACTTGACAGCATACAGAGACGAGCAGTTCGACTTATTACTCACATCGAATCTACAACCGTTGGTGCACAGAAGACAAGTCGCTGACCTATGCTTGTTCTATAGGTACTTCCATTGTAGATGTTCTGAGGAACTCAAAGACATTATCCCTCGAAATGCAACTTTTGGGCGCCCCAAGAGACACGCAGCTGTCACTTGACAACCGCGAGGACATCAATTTTCCAAAACTCCTTCTGTTACAGGACAAGCAAACTTTGGATCTCACTTCCTGTAGCTATATTTCCAGAAGACTACCAAGTGCAGAACAAACATATATCTGCGAGCATCTCGGGGCGCTGATGAATCGTTATAGGTTTGCCCGTCCCGGTAAAAGTAAAAAAAAATAAAATTGTAGATATATTTTAAAGTAGTGCAGGTGATGAATATTATATTTTAAATTGCTGTATTTACTAGTAACATATGAAAGCACTAGAACTAGAGATAAGCTAACACCAGAAACGAGCTCCTTTAACTGCGACCACAACACTCTAATCCCATTGAAAAGCATTGCGCATCTGATGCTTTCAATGTGCATTATCCGACTCTGTACCTTATTCTTAATGTAGCTGAATCCATTCATAACCTCTAAAAGAGCTAGAATAAAAAAAAATATGATAGGAGAAATCCACAAACACATTTCAGCTCAAACTAGAAGTACATTCTCACATAATTGACAGGATAACAGCTCCCGTTTACTCAGCAAACTTTACCCAAGGAATCAACAACCTCTCGCATAATTATTTCAACTTCTATCCCCCCCCACCTACGTATGTATAAACGTTTCGCCAGCCAACAACATTAAAATGCAGGAGATGTGTTTTTTTACATTTTGTTCTTCAACTTGTCAGGCTAGGAACATCCGCATATATCCTTATCTGCTTCTTTATGGATGCTTAGGGAAATCTCATTAGGAGATCGTACAAGTTGACATAGAAACAGAGGCAGGACGACAACGACGACAGGCTCAACGTTCGGTAATGCGAACATGTTTTAGGAGGAGGACCGGCGGGCCGGGGCCAGAGAACTTAAATTAGTTTGATTAAGTTGATAGTTGTGTCATGTGGTGGTGGTTTGGACTAGGCGATTACCGCAACAGCTTTAAGCTGTATTGTATATAGGCTTTCTATTTGGGTCATTATATGAATAATATACTAATGAGAGCACCAACAGAGAGCGACCATACCAGTATGGACCGGTCCGGCCTGATGGGCCAACAAGGGAATATTTGTTATCATGGTGTGCACAGTGGCACTTTTATTGGCTAAGATCAAGGTGACTGTTGATGGGAAACAGGTGGTATTTGGAAAGTTGGTTACATGCCAACGGCGAACGGATGCCCGGCATTATTAACATTACGGTGGCTATTGAGGTTCTTGGCAGGATATACAAGTAGTACAGCCTACTTTGTGTTTGTTATTCGAATGGGAAAGCATCCAGATGACTGGTAATGGCGATGTAATGAGGAAGGCAATTTTCTCGAAAGGTTTTTCGCTTATAATGCAGTACGTTTGTTAAATTACTTGTCCTAGATGGGAAGGTATTTTTTGGCATTCTAACAATTGGGGGTATTTTAGGGGGGCTCGAAGGAGCTGAAAGTACATTGAAAATGCCAAGGTGTTGCACAGTTTAGAATTTCCCAACATCAGCAATGTTTTTAGAGGTAAGTAGAAATTGTTTATGGGGGAGCTCGTACTCACCCACTTAAGCCTACTACTTACTAAAAATTTACCTAACCATTCTGGTGTTGGTTACTGGACTAATTTTTTTGGGCGGCGGGTATAAAAATTAAAATATGGAGGCTTAATGATTATGAAAGTCGAACAGCCATTTGTTGTACGTTCGGTTTGGCAAAACAAATATGTACAAAACTCCTACCTCTAAGGACGAAATGTACGCATTACAGAGACCTTATTCTGTCAATTGGCTTTATGGCGACACGAGTGCTTGACGATAAGGTTCGTTAAGTGAATTGATATTGTCCTCAATTGAAATAAAGGTTCTTCCAGAGATTGTTGGTCCTGCTTTCGAGGACTACCATTAGAGAAATAGAAGACGCTGCAAATTCTATCATGTAGGGAAATCCCAAAAAGTCAAAACACGTCGACTACATTGGCTCGCAAATATTGTACCTGTAAATGATGCAAGCAAATTAGTAGATACTATAAAAATGGAGATTTGGACAAAGTCTTAAAGTGGAAAAAAAACTTTGGTCACAGAAGGAACATCTTTCCTAGAGGAAATGCATCGACTACAACAACAGAAGAATATGGACTGCACAACCAAGGAATCCACGAATAGTCACAGTTAAACCGAGAACAACATGAGAGGACTACTTGCCAATACAACAAGATCAGCGTCCTCAATGTAAAGTTCCTTCTTCTTCCTCTCTTCATTCAACCTACATGGACAACAGAGACGAGCAAATGGGATAGCGCAACTATGTGTTTGCGTTGCTATACGTTTCAAGTGAAAATTATTATTAGCTCCGTTAACTTAATGTTTTCGTTTTTAAAGTGTATCTATTGGACTTGAAATGTTAAAAAGAAATCTAAAAATTTGGTAACTGCTGGCAATGCCAATCAATTGTACTTAATGTTTTCATTTCAACACTTTTTATCTGACACAATAATGAAGACTTTGATTCTACTCTATTGCCCTCATGATTCGTGCACCTAATAAGAAGACTGTAATAAAACTATGAATCATTGCGATAACATCTCTTAACCAACTTTCTACATCAAAAACCTCCAACTGGTTAATTAATTTTAATTTTTACTAATTTATTAGCTCAATCCAATTTGCATAAGTTCCATGGAGCCAACTTAATGTATAAACTCTCCCGGCTACTGTGATGGTCTATTGTTAGTGCAATGACCAAAAATCACATAAAATCCATTCAGCAATTTGTAAGCACACAAGGAGCAATAAAATTCACCACTTTACGAGTTGCCCCCGAACTCTATTCTTCGTGTGTTGGGGGCCAAAAATTAACGAACCATGCTTCGGAAAAAAAAAATTTATATATATTTCCCGCAACAAATTACCCAAAATATAGAAGAAAAACTAAAATACCACGTGGAACCTTGAAAGTTATTAGCATCATTTAGCAAGCTTTTACATTCTGACAAATGTGTGGAGTTATTTAAATTTATACCTCATCCACGAGATGTATATTAATTTTCCCTTTTGGCTTGGTGCGTGAGGGTATGAAGGGTGGCACAGATTTCACCAGGCAGGTTGGCAAACCCTAAATGTTGTTCACCTATGTGTACGCGCCGAGAATCATGTCATCATCGGCGTGGTCACGTCACGGTTTATTATCCACCAAAAGGAGAATTTCCTATTTTATTCGTAATTAAAAATTTTCTTAACTATAGGTAGATACTTGGAATACAAATTAAAAAATTTCAATTCATCTGCATTGTGGGTGGTGGGGAGCGAAACATTTATCGCACTTTTCATTGCATTCGTCGTTTCGAGTGCTAAGTAAATTCATTTTTCTTATGGGTTCTTAAGGAGCACAAAAGATTAAGTGCTGGATGGTGGAATGTGGGAGGGGTGAAATGAAAGGCAATTGTTGAGCCAAGGACAATGGGAACATTGATGGGGCACTGAGTGGAATGCCAGCTGATTTGTTTTCCAGAGCGTGTTGCCTGTAGAAAATGTATTGCCAGGAGCTCTGGGGACAACGTGAATTGGATAATTAGTTATATTGTCAACTGGAGGGTATGGGGAATGGTTGTTTGTATTTTGTTTAAGTACATTTGTTGAAATAATTGGATTCTACAATGGACAGGAAACCAAGCACTGCAGTTGACGTAGTCAAATTGAGACGATTTTTTTTTAGTGAATTCATCGATATGTCTTTAGTTAGGAAAGGACGGGAAAATATTTATAGATATCATCTTATTTAAGCAATATTACGAGTTTTTGTTCAAAAAAAGACGAAGAAACATGCAACCGATTTGTTTTATCTGTTTTATTTATAGAGCGTGCGAAAGTTGGTGTTTCGATAAAATAAAATACCAGAACGAAATTCGAGAAAAGTCTTGAAAGGCTTCCACATTTGACCTAAATGAATACTACCAAAAGCCCCGATCTAGAGAAATGTATTAATTTTCTTTTGCTTTCATCCTCCGAGTCCCTCTGTTTGTGTCACTTTCATCGGCGTTTAGGTATGCTGCATACCGTATGCATATATGCATGCGAGTAATTGCACAGAATTTTGACTAATTGAAAGCCATATGAGTTTCGTAGAGCTCTTTCAAGTTTGAATGTTAAATAAATCAGTTGATATAGAGATTCCATGAACTCATGTTTAAGACTTTTCTGTCATCAAAAGATTTGGTTCTTCTCGATCTTCTTATACAAGGTGGCGCAAAAGTAATCCTCCTATCAGAAAATGCTATAAATTTTGCGATTGGCCCCTAAGTCAGTTCTGTTTTGACATTTGTGTAGTAAACACATGCGAAATACACGTTAATAAACAATGTTACGCTACACTGCTCCAGAACGCGGAATATTGGTGACTATTTATTTGAGCAATAATCGGTCGGTGACTTTGGCACAACGTGAATTTCGTCGCAGATTTCCTAGCCGTCCAACGCCTACTGGTGAAACACTGCGACGTTTAGCCGCTCGCCTCGAAGAGACTGGCACAACACGAGATGCTGCCAGGCGTGGCAGACCCCGGAGTAGCCGTTCTGCAGAGAATATTGCTGCCGTAGCCGAAGATGTCATGGACATGAAGACGTCGCGGGCCAAACGGTTACTGTGAATGGTGAGCGCTAGAGAGCAATGATCAACGAGTTCTATTTGCCGCAACTTGATGAATTGGGATTGGAAAACATGTGGTTCCAACAGGACGGTGCAACGGCACACACTGCACGTGCCACAACCGATATGCTGAAGGATGCATTTCCCGGGCGCCTAATCTCCCGTTTTGGCGATTTGCACTGGCCAGCAAGATCGCCTGATTTGACCGCTCCAGACTTCTTTTTGTGGGGCTTTTTGAAGTCGCGGGTTTATGTCAACAAGCCTCAGACTCTTGCAACTCTTAAAGACAATAGCCGTCAAGAATGTGAGGACCTATCGCCGGAAGTTTTGGCCAAAGTGATGGAAAATGCCATAAAAAGGGCTCAAATGACAATCAACTGTGGCGGCGGCCATTTACATGACATCATATTCTCGACTTGATGTAAAAAAAATTAAAAGACCAAATAAAAATAATCCACAAGAAGAATCAAAGTTTTTAATTTTTTTTTTAATTACAGCCAAAAAACATCGGAAGGTTATTTTTGCGCCACCTTGTACATCATTCTTTACGAACGGACGAATTTTGCATGGAAGCAAGGCAGCCTCAGAATTGATGTCGTGGAACTCCAAAAACCGCGATGGTTACTATTCACTGAGAAAATAAATTAAATAAATACAAAAACTAAATATTTGAATAAATTTTTGAACTTTCCCGTTTGTGATATAACTTTTTTTGTAAACCATGTAATTTGATCATTGGGGTAAAATAATAGACGCCTAATATGGTAAATGACTCTGTTGTATCAGAAGCTCCACGGCCAGTTCTACAGTTACAATTCTGACCAAATTTTAACAAATGTTTCATACATTCACTATGTTTTGATGTACCAAATTTCGCAACCATAGTTGGTATAAGTACCAAGATATTACCTTGTCAGCAGCGCAAGTCCTTGACAATCTACATAATGTATGTATGTAATGTACCTATATAAAAATCAATAATTGGTGTGCGAAGGCTTAACTACATTCGGAAAAAAGTCAAAAAGTGAAAAAGTGCAGCTTATACACAAACGCAGTTGCCACCTTCTGACAAGAAAGTAAAGCCAAAGAAAACACTGAAATTTTGTACAAAAAGGTTCGTTTCCATGGTATTTTGTCCAAAAAGGTTTGTTTCCATGCTGAAACATAAACAAAAATGCGACATTCTATTCTCTATTGGCGAGATCAGTATAATTAGCGCAAACTTTTTTTGTGCATGTAGGTAGTAGTTTTTTTTTTTTCGTGCTTTCAAAAAGTGTGTCACTTAAAAGTTTAGTCTCGCAAAAACTCGAAAACGGCTAAACCGATTTGGAAGATTCTTCTATTGAATCTTTCGTCATGAATCAGAGGTGGATTAGCAAAAAAGAAAATTCTGTAAATCCTACCCAAGCGAAAAGCCGGAAAATTAAAAAAATTCCACATTTTACAGGATACACCACCCATGATCGCAAAAATCGAAAACCGATTGAGCTCAAATTTTGGGAAAGTTTTGTTATTGATCCAAAGGTTTATGCATTGTCAAAAAAAAAGCAACCACGGGAAGAATAAGTGGGATTGGAAAACGGGGCATGGCACGACCAATAAAACAAAGGGACAGCCGTAGATTTAGATGAAATCATAAGTATTGTTATTGATCGACAACGTACTCGACCCCGACAGTGGGAATAGTGGTGACATACCTAATTGTATTAAACGACTTTTATCTACACTGGTCGGCATACAGTGGCCGGCATAAGTATTTTGACAAAACTAAAGTTAGTTCTGCTCATAATTTGAAACTTACTTCATGTAAATTTTGGCAACAATGGAAAGCTCATTTAAATTCTGTTTGAATGATACAAAACTTTCCTTAACCCATTAAGTACCCATTTAAAAATTTTAGAATTTAGAATTTTTGTCAAAGTCTACTTTATTGACTTTTTTTCTCCGTTAAAAAAAAGAATGTTTTGATGCAAAAAGTTTCTTCAAACAATTTTAATAGTGACAGCAAAAAAAATTTTAAAAAATCTCTTCGCTAATATTTTGAATTATTTTTTTGAAAATTTCTAAAACTGACTATTTTAGCCACTTTTTCCTCCTTTTCATACAAAATTTTTCAAAAAATTATAAAAAATATTTGCGAAGAGATTTTTGAAAAATTTCTTTTGCTGTCACTATTAGAATTGTTTGAAGAAACTTTTTGCATCAAAACATTTTTTTTTTTTGGACCGAGGAAAAAAGTAAAAAAAGTAGACTTTTACAAAAGTTCCAAATTTTCAATGGGTACCTACTTAATGGGTTAAGGAAAGTTTTATATCATTCAAACCGAATTTAAATGGCCTTTCCATTGATACCGAAATTTACATGTTCAAATTATGAGCAGAATTAACTTTAGTTTTGTCAAAATACTTATGCCGGCCACTGTATGCCGACCAGTGTATCTCAGCTCATCTTAACCAATCAAATGGCTGGCACTCACTCTTAAAATGTAATCACCCCTATCGTGGAATCCGTCGGAAACGTTTCCTTATCGACACGTTTTTGGAAAAGGTATTTTCACTGTTAAACGGCTGTCTTTCATTTGTCAATATAAATCTGTGTAGCTGGATTCGTCAGAGGCATATGAAAAGTTTGTTTTAAAAGTGATCTAAATAAAAAATAAACAGCCTTATTTATAAACTTTATACACTCTCTATAATAACTCTAAACGCAAAAATCTAATATATAATATATTCTTGCGTTTAGAGCTATTATGTATAAAGTTTATAAATAAGGCTGAAAGTGTTTAATATAGTAAGGGATACGATAGCTATATTTTTGGAAGCATAAGAGGAAGAATGAAATGAGCGGTCTTCTCAGAGAAGAATACAAGACATGTTAAGAGGAGCAGTGAATGATTTCATGGAACTTCCTGATGAAATGAAATGAGTTTTTAGACTGATTATTTTGTGATTTTAATAAAGTTCAATATTGCACAGATTTCCGACAAATCTCTTTTATGTGTACATTTTCTTTAAAAAAATTCTCACGACGACGTGCAGCAAGCAAGAAATCCGCAATGATTTTGATGCGGGTAAGAAATGTCATTTTGTTCGGAAAAAATTCGATTTGAACGTTTTCAACGATACATTCACATTACCCACACGGGGAATTGTTCACTTTGCGGATTTGACGATACCGAAATATATTTTTCCGTAAATAATTTCCCCCGGGCGCCGGCGCGCGCGGATTCCACGATAGGGGTGAATGGAATGGACTCCATCCAGGGTGCCCACTGGCCACTGCACAGTGATGTTACTTGGAAATTGTTATTGGGACAATTGCACAAAATATTAAAAAATGACAATGTGAGCGAGTAAAACACAACAGGCTTCACGAGTCGGAGTACATAGGTACATTATGCCAATTTAGTTGTCATATTTTACATATACATAAGAGTTTCCCTATATTACATTCAGTTGACATTTTCAAAGTTTATATAGGAAGGTAGGTATGAAAACTTACCCATTTTACAGAAGTTCTACAATTTATTTCACAGATAAAACAGAACTCAATTCCAGGAAATCATATTAAAGCAATAACAACTGAAAAAAGTTAGAAAAATATTTACAAACTATTTGAAACCGCAACCACTGACAAAGCTGCCAAATGCCGAGCCAGACAATACCACTGCTCAAAGAGCACTACCGTTTTAACTTTTTCGCAAATGCACTAAAAAAATGTAAACAACATTTTCTGGTACAAATTTCATAAATGTTTTGTGGAAATTCGGGAATGAGTTGAAAGAGAAGTCAATGACATGAAATTGCAGTTGCAGAGGCACCTACCATATCGAAAAAACAAATTACATAGAAATTCTATGCGATGGTCGCGTATTGGAATGGAACTGGAGTCGACAATCGACATAATGGACAAAAAACAAAACATCTACATATAGGACATGTGGAGTGTAATACATTCGCACAGCACACGCCAATGTTAAGCCATGGTAAACAAGCAGATGCGGCCACATGTCTTCCTTACCAACAAAATTAATTTGCTTGTTTGCCACTCTCTCAATCGCAAACTGCATAGCATACATACATTGTTGACACTCTACTTTATTCTTGCTCAGTCAGACTCACTGCTCAGCTCAGCTCAGCTCATGCATTTTTACCATCTCTCGAAGATTATCCCGAAAATCAGCTGAATCCTGAATGCAGAAATTCGTAGAATTCCTGTGCTCTTGCTCTCCATCCCATACTCCATCCCCATCATCATCATCACCTTTTGTTTACCCCCTGCCAATTCAAACAAACAATTTTATTTAAAGAGAATTATGTACAACAACATTTTTTTCCAGTTCACCACAGTCAAACTCACACTCGCGACTCGCACACAACTATTCAAGAGAAATCGTCGATTTAAAAGAGATATGTTAAGAAAATTTATACAGAATGAGAAGAGAATCCCAACGGCCATCACTCTTAGATTAAAACCTTGCCCTTGCTTGCATGAAAAAATATTCAAAGCAAAGAGCTATTTGTAAAGAGTAAATCTGTCCCAAAAACCTTTGGGACAAAACAAAAAAATTCTCTTTACATGTTATCAACATCAATAGAAATTTAAGGAAGAGAATACTAGCGAAACAATCGAAAGAAGAGAGCAAGAGACATTTTCAATTTCAACCAAATTGTTCTCTTTAAAGATATATGAAAAAAAAAAAGAAAATAAAATCCCATAAGAGAGAGAGAGAGTAAAGTGACCATCTGTTCTTTCACCTAACCAAAACCAAACCATCTAATCGATAAGAACGTGCTATTTGTTTTTAAAAAGGACAATGCCTCTTTTGACAACAACTACAAATTTTATACCTGGAACTGAAAGTGACCTTTTTATGAGATTGCTTACAGGGATTTAGTTTCAAGGCGGAGTTTACAATGTAAACGTAAACAAATCCAATACCATTTCCATTCATTCCAATAAACTAGTTACCTACGACGATTACCGACTACGGCGTTGAATTTTATGTGGGAATGGGAAGATAGGTTTGTGCAGGACTTTGGTTTTAATGCCTTTTCGATTTTACATTGCATAGCCACCTAAATTAGGGGGGCAATTGAATTGGAAGTAGAGAATCACATCACAGTATCACACAATTATTGAGTCGTTTGAATAAAACCTAGCAATTGCTTTTACTCAAAATATATGTCAAAATCGAAGCAATTGCTAAGCTTCGTATGAATAAAAACTGATTTGAGTTGACTCCAACTTTTGACATCTTCGAAAAGCGGCGCCACCGCCCTTTTACTCAGATTGGTATGAATAAAACGTGGAAGACAAAGCAATTGCTACGAAAATTCCAAGTCTGCTATTTTGTTGCTAAATATTTTGCGCCCATATTTCTTTACAAAAACAGTATTTTCTGAGTGTTTTCTGTTTGTATAAATAGTTAAATTAATTTTTGTTTGTTTGACTGGCACATTAAACCTGTTTTAACTACTGTTGTTAACGTTCGTAAAAAAAAACCAGTAGGTACTATAAGCAAAGACGAATTGGTTACGATCACAACTTTAACCAACTGTATCGTTTTTTTTTATTAAATTAAATTAGCTTTTGTTCACTTTTTCCCAAAAATCGTTTTTGTGATTCTAAATTCAAATTCAAAAAATTAACGACAAATTGTGACAGAAACTGCAAGGGAAGGACACATGCAGTGAAGTACCTAAAATGCTTTGTTCGAAACTTCGAACTTACTTTAGCAAAGTAGTTTTTATTCATATCGATTTAAAGCAATTGCTAAGTGCTTTTACTTTGCTACAACCTTTTACTCAAAGCAAATGCTAGTTTTTATTCATACGACCCATTATGACCAATGCGTGAATTACATGCCCCAATATTGCATAAGCAATTCAAATTGCCAAGAGCTATCTGAGACTAATGACGGCTAACGCAACCATAATCTTTGGTATCTATTTCTTGGGCAATTTCCCAAAGTAGCTAGGTATCTAGCGACAGACTTTTTTTTTAACTCCACTATTGTTTCCGGAATTCCCACAAACTACTCGCCAAAAACTAAAGAAAACATTAAGAAAAAAAAAATCAAGTGACTTGCGAATTTTAGGTGCTCCTGTTGACATCACCGTGGACAGCACTTCCACAACATAATCATCATCATTATAGTCGAAAACAAACATCTTTTCGGTTGTTCGCCTCTCTGGGCGACATCCGTAAAATCCAAATTGTCACAATGTGATTATTTGTCATTATACAGACAGAGAGTCGAATAGAAACCCAAAGCGGTGATCCCTAGATGCACACTTCTTCGTGTTGTCTAATTCAAGGGCAATTTACTATAATAATTTCTCCGACCATGACGGTGGGTGACTCAGTTACCTACTGTACCTATAGGTTAGGTACTGGCACAAGACTCTAAGTGCACTGCAAGCGTGTGCACAATGCACATAGAGACATATAAATTTGTCAAATCTTTTTTAATTTTTTGTAAATCTCCAAGCGGAACCATTGTCGGAAATGTAGCACGAAGATAAGGTGGCAAATTCCTATTGAGAATGTAGGGTAATCATTAGATGTGTCGTCCATATCGTCATGCATGTGATCTGTTTGAGCCCATCTAACAACACTATGTACGTATATCGCACTGTTGTAGTTGAAAGAGTTTCATCTAGATTTAAAAAGACTGAAACATTTTTAATGAACATGATGACAGACTGGTACTGTGACTGAAAATTTGTGATGTTTTTACTTGAAATCGACTCTGAGAAGTAGGTAGAGGATGAAGCTTTAAATAAACCTGACAATCTTCACTTTGTGGATAAAATGTTGTGGATGTGGAATATAGCTTCTATTATCTAAGTACGCGCAGTGGCGTCCTGTCAGGATGTCCAATGGGGTATGGATTACCCCAACTACGATCATGACATAATCAAACCAATTATTATTTGATAGCTTTCTATTAAAATGTGGCCGGTTATAACATTTTTTTACTACTGACTGAGAATTGTCCAACACATTAAATCTTTTTATAGGCTTGAGTATCTACCTACCTAAGGAGTAGGTTTAATTGAAAAAAAAAAACTTAAGTGTTCCGAATTTCCGAATAGTTTTGATCTATCTGAAACCCAGCTGACGTTTAGTTTGCAATGTCATGATTCATGACATGAGCATTAGCTGCTTGTCTTGTGGCACGAATCCGAGTGGTCCAATCTGACATATAGATCCCGCTGAATTTGAGCGATGACATTCGTTATTTTGGGTTTAAGGGCATCGGTCGATATTTTTTTTCGCATTGAGCTGCGATTTCAGGCAACCTCACAAGAAATGGCCTAAGGTGGTTAAATATCACGAAATAACCATATACCTACCCTCAAACAGAGCTGCCGTTTCAGATTTTTGTTGAGAAGTATAATTTGATCCCTTTGCGCAGTACCGGGCAGTATAATTTTTAAAAATGAAAATTTTTTTTTATATAATTTAATTTGCTATCAGACGTTGTGATTGTGACGGTTCCAAAACTTCCTTTCAGCAGTCGCGCTGCTATGTGGAAATGATAGGACCGAACCTATGAAATCTTTTATTAATGGAAACATTTTTCACCCAACGCGTTTTTTTGTTTGAAAAAGTGGTTCCAAAACTGCTGTCTTTTGAAATATCTTCTTAATTAAGCAGATTTCGCCATTCTTCATCTAATGACTCCTCATCGATACCAACCAGAAAATTAGGAAATTTAGTCAGTGGGACAAGACTTGAAGCTAATTAGTCTAAGAGCCCACAGCAAATTTTGGGCGTGAAAGTATAACCAAAAAGCTGATACATGAACAGAAAGGTCTCCAAAAAGTAAACTCAAATGTCGAAGTCTGGCAGCGCTTAGTTGCAGCTGAGGTTAGTAATAGTAGGTTGAAAACGTGTTTTTTTCCAAAATCTGAATTTTTTATATAACCACTTGAATATAGTATTAAATGAAAGAACAGACTGCCCTGATCACAAAAGTATAGGTCCCAGACGTCTTAAGTGCAGCCATACCCTTGCCAGACGTACTAATAGTATGTTAAAAATCACATTTTGAAATAATTGGTATAACCAAAATTTGGTTACACCAAAAAATTTGTGGGAACGCCCTGATCACAAAAATATAGGTCCCAGACGTCTTACGTGCAGCCATACCCTTGCCAGACGTACTAAAAGTATGCTAAAAATCACATTGGGGAGAGTACGATAATTACGGCGCCAAAAATTGATAACGGTATTTTGTAGAGGGGTTAAATACAAACACTTTTTACTATGGGAGGGGGGGTCTATCTTACTCCGTTTAGGCGGGAGGGGTAATTTAAAGAAACTGATACTTTAATTGGAAAAAAATACATTAAAAAACAATGGCAACACTTAAAATAAAATACTAAATCACTTTTAAAAGCCCGGAACCTGTTCTTTCATATTATTTTTAAATCAAGTTATTTCTGTTAACAGTTTTTGAAAAAAACAATTTCAAAGCTGCAATTTAAGGACAAAAATTGGGGTGAGTACAATAATTTTGGCGATGAAAACTAATGACAGATTTATGTA
Organism: Cheilosia soror; assembly: GCA_949372485.1. Lineage (NCBI taxonomy): Eukaryota > Metazoa > Arthropoda > Insecta > Diptera > Syrphidae > Cheilosia > Cheilosia soror. The sequence continues at coordinate 5,564,789 of OX443561.1, forward strand.
GAGGAGTTAAATACAAGCATTTTTTACTATGGGAGGGGGGGCCTATCTCGCTCCGGTTAGTCGGGAGGGGTAATTAAAAAAAAATTATACATAAAATTAAAATAAAATATTAAAAAACAATGGCAACACTTACAACAAAGAACTATAGCACTTTTCAAAGCCAGGAATCTGTCCTAAATTGTCTAAAATGCAAATCCGCAAAATTTTGTCTACCAATGTGAAATTTCAGGCCAGAGACTGTAGCTGGAGAAAGTTGTTGACATTGGGTAAACTAATATAATTTAAAGAAAGTTTGCATATACTCAGCCTTGCACCCATCCCAAAATCCAACAGTGACCCCAAGCAGGGGGGTTGCAGGGGGGCAGCATACACATTTCAAGGCGCAAGGGTAACAATTTGTACTCTAAGCGGAGCGACATATAAAGTAATTTTCAATTTTCTCAAAAATTAGAGGACATAAATCAATCTGGTTTTCAGTGTTCGATTAAGAATTGATTTCGGCAGTAAAAACTACAAAGAAATTAAGTATCTATTTTGTCAATATTGAACAAATCAGCATACAACTTTTATTTTTTATTTTTTTTCCTTAAATTTCAAGTTTGAAATCATTTTTTTCAAAAACTATTATTAGAAATAACTTGATTTAAAAATAATATCAAAGAACAGATTCCTGGCTTCCAAAAATCCTAAAGTTCTTTATTGTAAGTCTTGCCATTGTTTTTCAACAATTATTTTTTTTATTTTAAGTATTATTTTTTTAAATTGCCCCTCCCGCCTAAATGAAGCCAGATAGACTCCCCCTCCCGTAGTAAAAAATGCTTGTATTTAACGCCTCTACAAAATACCGTTATCAATTTTTGGCGCCGTAATTATCGTACTCTCCCCAATGTGATTTTTAGCATACTTTTAGTACGTCTGGCAAGGGTATGGCTGCACGTAAGACGTCTGGGACCTATATTTTTGTGATCAGGGCGTTCCCACAAATTTTTTGGTGTAACCAAATTTTGGTTATACCAATTATTTCAAAATGTGATTTTTAACATACTATTAGTACGTCTGGCAAGGGTATGGCTGCACTTAAGACGTCTGGGACCTATACTTTTGTGATCAGGGCAGTCTGTTCTTTCATTTAATACTATATTCAAGTGGTTATATAAAAAATTCAGATTTTGGAAAAAAACACGTTTTCAACCTACTATTACTAACCTCAGCTGCAACTAAGCGCGCCAGACTTCGACATTTGAGTTTACTTTTTGGAGACCTTTCTCTTCATGTATCAGCTTATTGGTTATACTTTCACGCCCAAAATTTGCTGTGGGCTCTTGGTCTAAATTGCTTTTGATCAATGCCTTGCATTGCAATGCAACTAAAACTTTGTCATTGAAGTTGATGCGAGACAACATTAGTTTCTTTGTAATATTCTCGGCAATTATCCTTAATATTTTAAACAACAGACACAAATAAATAAATAACTAGCAACGTATTGGTCACTGACAGCACAGTGCCATAGCTAATCGAATGACAACTGTAAGGTGGGCGCGTTCAGCTCACAAATGCATTTCACTGAAATTAGGGCAGTGACAGATTTTTATAAAATAAACCTATTACATATTTTAATTCCCATTCTTAGTTTAATTTTTTGCTTTTGTGAAGTACGCAGTATCTATTGGATAAAAAATCGCAGTATTATACTGCTATTGCAGTACTTTCGGCAGCGCTGCCCTCAAATCATTCATGCAGAATGTCCATGGTGGCGTCTGCTGTATGACACGTAGCGACGTGTATCACATCTCGTCTACCTCCATATCGTTCAATTTGGGCAAAAAAAATTGGTTAGCATAGTTCTGTACCTTGTTGATGGTAATCACCTCATCAACGTCATTTTCAAGAAAAGTACTGAGCAATGACGCCTCACCTATTTATGGATGAATTGCCCTTGTGTGGGTTGGCGTCGTCCAATATACAACAATTTGGCTTGTTAACATAGCCATTCATCCAAAAATGCGCCTTGTCCCTAAAGATGATTGGCCAAAATTGGGGTCTTCTTCGACTTTGAAGAGCCACCGCGTCTACCGAAAAAAGAGGCGCAACTCGCGCAACTTTTGCACTGACCAACACTCATCTTAAATCGTGTAACTTGCCACTGGTTTGGCATCAGTGACAGAACAGTAAACAGATTTACAGATTTAACAGACGCCACCAAAACATAATGGCCGCCACAATCTGCCAACATCAACCCGACCCGAAATCGTTTTCAAATCGAGCTCAAAGCTGATGGAACGTCGTGTGCGTACCTTAGTTAGGAAATCCCTGCTAGGTACATTCTATTTCAAAATTAGACAAGCTAAGTATTAGCAAAGCATTTTACCGAACGGTACGCGCTATGAATTTTATTTTTCTTTTAAGAATGTACGTAATTTACCTGCGATGATGGGTAAAGAAAAGTCCAACACGAAAAAAAATTATTTTCAGAGAACAGTTGAAAAATGCTCGGAAAAATTTAAAGTTAGGGAAAATGTAGTTTGGCTCGAACTGCGATCTTTAATTCAAACTAAATCTAGAAAATGTACAAATTTTCTTACAAAAAAAAAAAAAAAAAACAAAAAAATAGAGGCGCACTCCTTTTTTTAATACTTCTCCCGGGAAAGGCAAACCTATAACGCTACCTACCTACCTACCTACTAATTACCTGACTGGAAAATGAAGTTAAAGATGTTCTGCCTATAGAAGGTTAGGTACCTACCTAATATATATTGAAATCGACCGGCCTTAAGCTAAACAGATTTCATCCTCGATGCCTTGTCAAACTTGACTATAGGTACCTAATTCATGAGAATAGTTTAATTTAAGAACAACAGAAAAACAGGTCGCAGCTTCACATCTTAACCATCTCTGCCTTACTTTATTTGACATTTTTAACGACTTTGAAAAAAGTCCTCTTAAAGCTGTGGTAATATATTTAGCTTAAAGAATTTCTCATCCATAGACGATGACCCTAAATATTTTTGTCCCCTTTGTAAAAAAAAGCATTAACTTTGAATTCCAAAAGAAACACACAGCTGCCCTAAAACTACTTCCTTAAAAAAAAACATTTTCTTATTTTTCTTATTTTTAGGTAGGTACGCTGTGTAAATTCTAAAGCCGAAGCTTTTTGTTTTCATGTCCAACGCCATTTAACTTTTACCATTGTATAACCTTTTGCTGATTTCCGATTCAAATAAACAGTGCGCACCTCACAAAAGAATCCATCAAATAAGGACGAATAAGGACCTCCCCACTCCACGACTATTCATCGGGAAAATTAATTTACGCATTGTTCTGCAAAACACTGACAAACGCGATATTAGAAGTCGCCAATTCACTCTCTCCCCTATGAAAGATTTTTCTATTAATTTTCAAATAGAAATCGGTCCTATCAATCGAATTCCGTGGACAAAAGACGTCAAATGCTCTAACTTTTGCTTTGTTTGCCGAAACAATAGCCCCCTTGCGAGAAAGAAGCCAACAAAAGCTGACAAAACCAGTTCAACGACCCTAATTTCGGTGGAAGAGCCAAAACGCACCCCAGCGCCAGCATCATGAACATGCTGTAAGCCCTGTGTACCGTAATGTAATGTTAATGTCACTTCACATTTTAATGAGAATAAATAAGCGATTAAGTGCCAGAGCAGTGTTGTTGTTGTCTGGGAAACAAAAACCCACCCGACTGCCATAAAATTAAAATGTCCTTCATTTAATTTACGAAAATCGTTTTGGGTTTGTTTTTGTTGTCCTTGTTTGGTTTTTTTTTGCGCTGTGTCGATGGAAAGGAATGACAGCCATGGGATAAACAGCGACATTGAATGTTTTTGTGGTGTGGCCTCCCAATTGATGTGAATCTGTGAATCTCAACTACTGGTCCGTGCCGCGCACAACTCGCTCGTTTACAATGCTGCAGAAATACTTATCGTTCTGCAGGATACGGAACAGAGAACCGAAAGAATCTCCGCATACATTCGAATTCGGTTAGTATATGGGACGGAAGTTACCAATTCCAAGTACCTACCACGACCGACACGATGGCAGCAGGATCGATCCAAACCGAACGAGTCCAGTTGCAATTTTAATTCAACCAAATTTGAAATTTCTACCCACGATTTTATTTCCTTGATTCGATTTACTATGAAATCCTGAGGATATCCTGCATCCGATGGTCAATTTGGCAACCATTTATTCCGCCGTATCTTTTGCCACCCCAAACCATACAAGCGCAAACGTTGCTACCTTCGGGCTTTTGTTAAAGGTGGAGAGTAGAAGAGTAGGAGAGTAGGAGATTAGGAGGCTACTGCGATTTTATGGGGTTCATTCTGCGATGGGAATCTTTAATGATTTCCACGTTTCTCCTACCACCTAAGTGTCCTAATTTTCCTTTGTCGTTATCTATAGTAGTCGGTCTTTCGGAGGATTCTTATCGAAATATCTTTTGATTATTGTGCACAGAAGAAACTCCAATTGGAATTTTGTTTTTCTTTCGTCGTCGGAAATAAACGTTTTTTTCCACTTCGACAAGGAGCTTAGAATTTAAAGCAGGGTTTAAGGTAAATGGTAAAGATATTTTTTATGCGAGAAGTTGAGTCTTTTTTTTTCGTTACTCAAAAGCAGTAGGTACCTACAGTAAGTTACTGTGGAGGGCTGCCAAAAATCCCTATGGATTATTTTATGCCTTCAATCAGACCTATCTGCGGGTATCAGGACAATTTGAGGACTAGAAGCATTTTTTGGGACTGCCTAAATAAATTTAGCCAACATACAGAATTTATAAAAAACTAATTTCATCAAATAGCATCCCAGTGGAGTTACTTAAAGCCCATTTGCGTTAGCATTTTAATTATATATTGTTTACGACCATAGTAGGATTTGTTTTAAAGGGATTTCAAATCTTGGTGGAGTTGTTTGTACACTCATTGCCCATTTTAGAAGAAACATTTTTTTATAGAATTAGGACCCCATTGCCAGAATTTGTTTGTTATTTCGTCTATAAGCGCTTCTCTTCAGAGAGCTCAGTTCTACGGATTTTCGAGAAATTCGAGGAAACTAGTTCAGTCAGTTGCTGGCGAGCACACTAAGGCTCGATCAAACGAAAGCATAGTTGTTGTTCTTGCTAATGGATGGAAAACTCGCAGGGTATAAGCCAACAATTGGCTCTCTCTTCACATAAATATACCTACCTGAGAAACTACAGCCTTCCAACTCGCCCACGTTGCTTTCAGTTGCCCAGATAAATCGCTCTCTGGCTTGGTATTTGAAGCGGAGCTTTGGCCTTTCTTATCGTCTTAAGCCTAGGGGCTGGGATTCGAATATCCTCTAAATGCTTAAAAGACTCCTCAGATTTTTGTATATATACAGGAAGCTATTCAAGCTGCTTCTAAAAAATGAAATTTTGGCGCCAATGAATGTAAACACTAGAACTTGTTAGCCCAGATGGCAATACGCATAAAAAACGAACAAACGCATGTGGAGCTTAGCGAATTTGGGCCATTATCTGATACGACTTATAGCCATTAAAGTTTCATATAAACTCTTATGTGACAGTTTTAAATAGTATAGCAGAAAGAAATTTATGTATGTACTTGAGTCGTATCGGCAAATGGCCATAAGACCGTTTTTTTCTCCAGAGTTTGAAATTGTGGGCAATTTATTCCAAATACGTCCAAATGTCATCACATCACCATCATCAAACAAACAGTGGAGCTTTCAATAAGAATCAGAGTGACATCCAACAATCGTTGCACTGTACAGACAAAGTAACAGCTCTCAAAGTTTTAATACAGTTCAATATTGGGGGCAATAGTCAGAATTAAAGGATACTTATTTCAGTGATCAAAAACTCCAAACAGATGGTAATAAAGAATTGCAGAAAATTGGCCGTTGCTTGCTTATAACAGTGAGAGCTCGCACACTTTCTTTACTTGACTTATAAAGCAACTTGCTTTGCATCACATTATACCTGTCAATTGCACGAAAAGTGTTGACAATAGAAATATCAGGACGAGAGAAATGAAATAGTTCCTCTCCGCTGCATTCACAACACTGACAACATCAAATGAATTCACCACCATTAATCTACCCTCAGAGCGGGCTAACAAAATCGCACACAAACAAAACCAGAATTACAAAATGAAAATGAAAAATCTACAATCAAATCATCAATACAACGAATAATTTCCTTCCGCAAGGTACTTCCGGTGTGCGGCGCATTTGATACGCCCCAAGTTATTGTCCTTGGGAAAAATATTTACCATCGATCATTAGATCCGATTGTGGTGGCCTCTCACGTGTGCACACATCCATATTTTGTGTCGCCACCCGAATCGATTTTTACCACCCGCTGTTGCGCTCGTATGTAGGGTGTGCAATTTTCCTTCACTTTCTGTACGGTTTCAACGTAGCCCCTATCAAAACAAGATAAAAGGAATATTCCGACACACACACACACCTATCCTTTCAAACAACAAAATCGACCTTAAAGGTTTACTTGCATTGACGACTTTAAATTGGCGGAAAATTACAAACAACATTGACTATGGTCAGCCAAACAACAATAACACTGAGTTGACCCATTTCTATAGTTGAAATATTTATTACAAACAAAACCGACAAGAAATTGCATCCTTTGTGTGTACGCTGATAATGACATTTTGCCAATTCCTCTGCAGGGGGTTCAGAGATTTATTTATTTATGTTTATTTTTTTCAACAGAAAAAAAACAGAGTCATCATCATATCCTACAATGTGTTAAAGAAATGATTGCATCCTGGGAGTTTTGTGGGCGGCAAATTAAAGCAATAATATTTGGAACACACCAATTGGCAATTGAAAAGTCAGACTACGGGCGATGACATTTTTGTTGTTATCCAACTCCCTTTGTCGGTTGGTCAAAGGACATCACTATTTGGTGGACCACCATCAGAACTAATCCATTATTGTAAATAACTTGGCTATTTTTGTTCTTGCCTTCTTGGTAATTTTTGCAAACAGGATGGCTGGGATGAGATCCACTTTCGAGTTTTCATGTTGCGCAGAGAACAGTTTGTTCAACATTTGCAGTGCGTTTAATGATGTTAAACTTATGCTATGCATAAATTTGCATCGACTTTTGAAAATAAGGACGCGTGGGAGGGTTTGACGGTAAAAAAGTTTCCCTCTTGATACTACTCGTTCCTCTTTGTTGAACAGGATAATGCCTCACCTGAAGCTGTTCCAAACAAGGATCGCATGACTGATGGGTTGTTGTTTCTTTTAATAAAAACGAAAAACAACATCAACTTTTGAAGTTTTAATGGGTGCAAGCGAATTGAAGAAGTCCCTAAAGGGCGGAAAGTGTTGGAAGGGTTAGTGCTGCTTCACAGACAAAGTGTTACTAATAAAAACATTTCAGCCAAGTTATTATTTGCTGTTGCATTAACTGACTTTTGAGACGTTTGTATATTTGTATACCAAATTGATTGAAATTGATTAAAACTATAGCGGTGCTTGGAAGTACCTTTTTGTACTTATACATATGTAATTGTCATGTGATTTCAGAACACATGCAAGGGCAATAAAAAAACAAATGACCTCATAAACAAAAAAATGTCAGTCACTTTGTTTTATTTACTATTAGTTTTCTTATATTATCTTTGTTAGTTAGGTACAAGTAAATGCACCTTACATCGATATTTTATTCATCGATGTTCACTATTGGATCATCATTTTGGTTTATTTTACTATGAGCTGTTTGTTGAATTGGTCAAGAGTCCGCCATTTTGATACTTTATTCAAAAAGAACAAGAAAGTCTTATTGATCACAGTTAATATTTTACATAAGCAAGGGTATATGGGTACTCATGCTTTGATGCACTTTGCTTTACTTCATCAATTCAGTAACTGCGAAAGCTAACAATATTATAGTTGCTATAAATTTGTTCACATATAAAGGTTCCGCCAAATAACTTTTTTTTTTGAAAAAGCTATAAAAACAAGTAAAAGTGTTATCATCGGCCTGGCCGATGCTTTGATACCCTCCACTGAATAAAAATCCTGCAAAATGTTTGCCACGCGAGTTAGTATGTGTCTAACATTAGTTTTGTATGGGAGGTAACAGAACTACTTTACCGACATAGACAATTTTCAATACCAACCTGACGACGGTTAAAAAAAGTCCTTTCATAAAATTTCATTCACCTAAGTCGATTCGTTTGGACGCTAAGGTGTTTTCAACAGACAGAGAGATACATGAGTCGAATATTGGCTTTGTATGGAAGGTAGCAGAACTACTTGACCGACATGGATCATTTTTAATACCAACCTGACAACCGTAAAAATAAGACCTGTCACTCAATTTCAGTCGCCTAGGTCGATTCGTTTGGACGCTATCGTGATTTCAACAGGCGGAGAGACACATGGGTCTACTAATGGTTTTGTATGGGAGGTACCAGAACTACTTGACCGACATAGCCCATTTTCAATACCAACCTGACGACGGTAAAAAGAAGTCCTCTCACCAAATTTCAATCGCCCAGGTCAATTCGTTTGGACGCTATCGTGCTTTCAACAGACAGACAGACAGACGGACAGACAGACAGACAGACAGACAGACAGACAGACAGACAGACAGACAGACGGACATGGCTAAATCGATTCAGAATGTGATCCTGATTCAGAATATATATACTTTATAGGGTCTCCGGTGAATCCTTCTTGGCGTTACAAACGTAATGGCAAAGTGAATATACCCTGTGGAGGGTATAAAAACTACTGAATATTCTGTTAAATTTCTTTTTTTATTTGAAAGTACAATCCTTCCGGTTAATAATGGAAAATAATTTCATTCAAATGGCTGCCTCGGCTGGCCATGCAGTAGCATACACGATCGGTCAAATTTTTAAGCACATTATCGATTGTGTGCAGCTGTATTTCACCAATGGCTTCACGAATATTGTCCTTTAAAGCGTCAATTGTCTCTAGCATGTCGGCGTAACACTTATCTTTTACGGCACCCCACAAATAATAGTCCAACGGTGTCAAATCGCAGCTCCGCGGTGGCCAAACGACATCAGCTCTGCGGCTGATAATGCGATCTTCAAAAACAGGGCGCAACACATCGAGTGTCTTTGGCTGTGTGGCACGTAGCGCCGTCCTGTTGAAACCGAATGTTGACAATATCGTCCTCTTCAATTTTTGTGAACAAAAATTCGTTTAACATGGCCCGATAACGATTGCCATGGCCCAATTATGGCACAACCATATTCGTTCAGCAGAAGGATAAAACTAATTATCTGTCAAATCAGACATGAGCTAAGTGTTACCATTCGCGAAATAAGCACTAGTTGAAAAAAAAACGTTAGATGGCGGACCCTTTATTATATGTCAAAATCGATGTCATTGAACGTCCTTAACAACCAAATTAAGATCCCCGCTGGATTTTGTGGAATATATCAACAATACTAGCTAAGCTAAGGCAAAAAGTTAGTTTGGTTTAGGTAGGTATTAGATGGATTTGTAAATATATTTTAAAATATTGGTCATCACATCATCATCATACACTAATAAATGGCAATACATTGAAGAAATTGTAGAACGCAGCATACTTTTTGGAAATCCTTAGTTGTAGGGGGTTAATGCAAGCTTTCGTAAGGTACAGTCGTCGGCATAATTATTTACACAAAAGTAAAGTTAATTCTACTCATAAATTTGAACTTACTTCATGTTAATTTTGGCATCAATTGAAAGGTCATTTAAATTTCGTTTGAATGATACAAAACTTTTCTTAACCCATTAAGCTGTGGTGATAAGTTAAAGTAGCTTATGTCATTTTTTGTAATTTTTCAGTACGAGCAAACAAAAAATGAGCACTTGATTTTTAAAGGGTATTTCATTGTTTAAAAAAAAAGTACTGGGTGCTAGGTAAATGAAATTTATTTTCAGAAAAGTTATACTGACAATGTACAAAATAATGTATTATTTTTTGTTCTTTTTTTAATAATAACAGAGTGGCTAATAGCATAATTTGAAACTTAAGCTATTTTCAAAAAAACTGTTTTAAGTCAATTAAGTACCTTAAGTGACATAAGATGATTTAACAAATTTGAATTCTTTATTTTTAACGCTTACATCAATTTAAGTTATTTTAAAAAACCCTAATCACTTTTTTATAAATGGCTTAAGTCAACATAAGAACAATAATGATCAAATATAAATTTAGTTTAAAATAGCTTATGTCGACATAAGACACAAACTTCTTGAATTTTAAATTTCCTAAATAGGTTATGTCATGTTTTTAAAATAATATATTTTTTTAATGATTTAAAAATGATAATATGTATTCTATAATAGACATAAGCCATTCACCCCTATTCCCGTTGGCGTTTGTCGTAAACGCCTAATATTTCATTTCGGTTTTAAGTCAGTGTTTGTAACTTTTTTGAGACAAGCAATTTGAAAATGCAGTGAACACATAGAAAAAGAAGCAAAATCGTTAACAAAAGTTTGAAAAAAAAATCTGAATATCGTTTTTATAACGTCACGACAAAAGAGTCGTATATGACAAACGCCAACGGGAATAAGGGTGATTATGTTAATGCAAATAGTGTCCAAATAAACTTAAGCTATTGCGTTTTTTATAAATTCAACGGTTTTTTAGTGGCGAAAAATTATGAGACCCGGACAAAAAAAATGCTGTAAAATCAGGGAATATTATAAGGCGAAAAAAATCGATTTTCGCTTATGTCGACATAAGCTACTCCAACTTATTACCACAGAAGTACTCATTGCAAATTTCGAAATTTTGTAGAAGTCTACTTTTTGACTTTTTTCCTCGGTCCAAAAAACTTTGATAATCTGGACACCGAGTTCCTGTTCGTTATTTGATATATGCTGGATACATTGTTGACCAAATGACCTCATCTAAAATCTGAGGGAACTATATAAACAAATGTTTATGCCGGCTAAACTGGCTAAGTCCATGTCCAGTAAGGCTGTCTCAATAACTAGAAACACTTCTAAAAATGAAGCAGTGGTGCAGTTCATGAGGGGAAGCTGGTAGGTTAATTATATGCCTTTTTCAGCTTTACCTATTTGTCCTCATCGAGTACGACTAAGCTATGTGCAATTACTTGTCCCTGTACCGCTTCAGGGGCTAAGGGGTTAAGCCTTCGAAAACAAAAGTCTTACTGTCCACAAGTAAAGGTTAATCTCTGTCTTTAAGCCGCCGAAATGGGTAGATGAGAAAAGCAAGCTGTCAAACCCGAGGTCAAACCAAAGCACTGGTCTAAGAAGACGGTATATGAACATAAGCAAATATCTGCGGAGTATTAGCAAAGGATATAAAGTTTTTTCAATCTTAGATAATTGCTACAACACAAACAGCAAGAGAGAGGAAATATCATGATAATAGTCACAGTACACATATTAAAGGTAATATATTCCGAGCACTCATTTTCGCTTCGTTCTGCGCATCTGTCAAAAAGGCATGCTTTTCCATAGAAATACGAATTTGGTCACATTGTCAGCCATTAAAACTCATGCGCGCGCATATTATTTCTATACGTTTATTGTCCATGGTCACATAGGCCGCCATTGCAGATGCGCAATATATTACCTTTAATGTGTGTACTGTGACCAATAGTGACATCACCTTATAGTCTGAAGCCCTGTATCCTGTTCGCGCTTAATTTTAGCGACCGCTTTTCTCTCCACAGAACAGATAAATGCTCGCTAAATTCGTTGTACAGGGGATAATATAGGACACACACCCGACACCCATAATATTATTGCCGCATGTATTTTGATTTTTCTTATTTTTTTTTTTTTTTTACTTTTTTTCCTACTTACTTACATCGATTTGCAAGTATTCCATAAAATAGTCAATTGAAAATTTATTTTGTTTCGGAAATGTCAAAATTTATCGCCGATTTAATGTACCAGACAATTCTTTCGCGAGCTAAATCAGTGGAGACATTTTCTTGGCCGAGTATAACAAAATTGTACGTAGTACGTATAACACACAATATTTGGCGTATTTTTTTGGGAAGTGAGTATAAAAAAACCAAAAGTGAGTATATAACAATTTTGCATGTAAAACCAAAAGTGAGTATAAAAGTTTTGCATGTAAAAGTAAAATTGAGCTAGCTATAGATTCTCAAAAAAATACGCCTATTGTTATAATACCGGCCTGACATTAAGTTTGTCACATTTTTATATAGTGAAAGTAAGAATTTAGCGTGCGGAACAGGATACTGCTTTGCTAAACTGCTTCGCTAAATTTTATCTCTGTGGATATTTTTGTATGAGAGATAAAATTTAGAGCACTGGGCACTGGGCTTGACTGTCAAAAGACAAAAAAGGACACCACCGCATTCTTCTGATCCTCAATGGTGATTGGCTATCCGACAAAATGTCACTTTCAAATAGAAACATGGACGCTTTTTGTAAGGCCTTCGTAATAGGAAAAGACTGAAGACTGACTGTAGAGCTCTGAACTCTAAGCATTCTGCTGTAAAAATTCCATCATCAAATGTTGGGTTTTTAGAAAGTCGAACGCCGAAATATTGTCAATTGCTACATTATGACACAGATGGATGAATCTTTTTTTAATTTCATGTTTTTACTTTTAAAATTTGACAATTCACTGAATATCTGGACGTGTTTAAAGTGTAATTTCATATATAATTCAATTGACATTTACTTCAAAATGCGTTTTTTGTCAAAAAGATATCCATGAGTAACTTCATCGCCTCTGGTATAAAACAAAAATGTCCTCAATTATTTGTTGGCAAATACAACTATATCAAATAATGAAATATAATGATTTAATCTACAACATTTAAAATTAATTGCGTATCTTCATCCAGTTTATTTCATACAAATCGTTTTTTATTGTCACCTTGTTGTATCGCCAAAGTTCGTCGTGCTTTCCTGTCACCAGGAGAAGAACGAACTCGCGGAGAGGTTGGAAATAAAAGAAGTTTTTATTTTATTTTGATTAGTAAGGCCCGCTGTCTTATTGCTTGGCTGCAACCTTTACTAATTATTTGTTTATTTGTTTTTATTATATTTATTTATTTCAATGGTAAGGCCCGCTGTCTTATTGCTTGGCTGCAACCTTTACCATACAAAATCTATTTAACAACTCTCTGTTGCTTCCAAAATTCTCAGTCCTTTTATACGTCTTTTCTAGTTCATCCACTTTCATTTGCGTTCCCCTCCAACACATATTCTTTTGCACTTCTTGGAAGTGCGTTGCTCAACCATGCTGATGCAGTCCTTCATACCTTTGTAACCCAAAAATACCATCGATATCGCAACAAGTCATTGGCGTTTTGCCCTAGCTGCGCATAGTGCTTTGTCAGCATATGTGCGTCAGAATTACCAGCATGTCATTCACTCTTCGCCTTAGTTACACACAGTGTGATATCAGCATATGTGTACAGAACTGAAGTGGAGTTCCCTTGCTGTCCCATTACTCATATTGTTTATGTGTTTTGTCGGCGATATGTGTGATATGCTTTGACATTGACCTAGTGAGGCGAATTATTGGGAATATCGAATATATGCATTTTTGGTATGCGGTAATATGGTTCTGTGAGCAGTTGTGGTTGGCAGAATAGGAAATGTATAGGAATAAGGAAACGCCGATGAACAGGTGGTGCGAGGTACTACATCCTTCCCCCCTTAGAAAAAGAAAATTGAGAGTAAAAAGATCAATTTTCTTTCAGAGAAGTGACTTAGGAGAATTTTAGAAACAATTTACAATTACTTTCTATTAGCTTATTTTCTATTACATAGTTCGTTTTTCTTTACTTAGACAAGATATTGTAAGCAAATTTTTTCTTATTTTCTTAGTTATTCTTTAAACAAAATATTGTATTTTCTTAACCAAATATTGTAAAAAATGAAGTATCGTAAAAAAAAATTTCTTAATTAGCTTAAACAAAAATATCTTAGACAAAAATTTTCTTATTTTTTTCTTACATATATTTTTGATGGAAATTTATTTTTAGACAATTTACCAAAAATTATTCTTGTAATATTTTATGCAAAGTTAAGTTTGTAAGGTTATATGTTATTGTTATTTGAATTTATAAAAGTAGATACACATTTTCCTTTTTTTTTTCTTTTTATTTTTAGGCCAAAATGAAGGTAGGGGTGTCCCTAATTGTTTCATTGCTGGACTTTTTTTTATTGTTTTCTTTTGAAGTATGTCTGAGTTTGTAAGACTTGTATTTTCTTAAGGATACAAGAATCAATATTGTTACAATTATTCCGTAAATTAAAATATAGTGGTGAACATCATTTTTATCCAAAGAAATAAGTGGTCTTGATTCTTCATTCTTTAGCTCGCTTATTCTTTGGGAAACAAGTTCTAGCTCATTTTGGCTTGAAAATCTTACAATTGCGGTTTTTTCGGTGAAGTTAGGAAAATTGATGGAGGGGTTAGTTAGGAATTTTGAGATATTTATTGGTGGAATGAAGAAGTTATTAATGATTGACGATTTTTCATTGTAGGCGTATAAAGTAAAATCTTTTGATTTGAGGTAGCAGTTACCGGATAATTCTATTATTGCCGGTCCCTGAAGAGTATGTCTTGTCATATTATCTTGACAGATTTCGTTAGCAATGCATGGTTCCATGGATGAAAATAGCCATTTATGTGGTTGGTGTGATTGTATCCATATGGTTGTTAAGTTTGCCTGTTTTATCACGCATGAATCGTGAAGCGTCGGATTTCCAATTAAGAGTTGGATTTCGCATTGGGGATTAGCTGTGTCGGTGTCAAAAAGTGGATGTGTAATAGGGCATAGGAAATCATTATCTTGAGTTTTGCAATTGCTAAGGTCTTTAAGGTACAGGGGTGAGTAATGTTCTCTTTTGTGATCTATTACTAAATAATCATTTGTTGGTTGTAAGTATACGAAATTGTTTTTGTATTTCATGGGAAAGGGGATAATTTTGTATATTTGAAAATTGTCTACAAGGGAAAGGGGTATTTTAAATTCGTAGATTATTTTGTCTTTGTTAGTTGCGACGCTAGTGGTACAAATATGGTAAAGCGAGATGATGTTATTTTCATTTGCTAGGTGCGGTAGTCTAAGACCGTTTGGAATTTGTTGTCTGATAGTTTTTAGTGCAGATTTTAGTTGATCTGGCGTTACTATGGCCGGGTGGGGTTTCCCATGTTTGACGTCTGTAGCTAAATCGAGAATATCGTCGATCGTGTTCTGGTATCTGATTATAATTAAAGTTATTAGTGACGTTAAAGATTCTATTTCAGTAAATGTATTTTGATCTTGAGTGAGACTCGCGAGGTTAGTCATTACTCCTTTTATGTTGGTTATTTTTGCATTTACCGCAAGCATTTGGTCTTCTATGTTTTTTTCCGATTTATTAAAAATATTTTTGGTAGTTTCCATTATAAATGTTTGGTTTTTCATAAGATCAAGTAAATGGTTTTCGTTTCTTTTGATTTTCTCTATTTGTTTGTCGTAGTGTTTTGCATCGTCTTCATTCAAGGTACCAAACAAGGATTTGCTTAATGTACCGACTATATTGATTAGGGCTCGTCTATATCGCTTTTGTGTGCCTAGGAGAATATATTTGTTTTGAAGGTTCATTAATAAGTGGTTGATTTCGCTTATTGCACCATCACAAATTATGCCAAAGTTAGCGTTTCCTTGTAATAGGCGGCACAAATCGTTGATTTCCACCACGTAATTAGTAGCATGATTTAGAGCTTTCGTGAGTTGCGTTAGATCATAGTAGACGACTAGTTTCCACTCACTGGAGTATAGTTCGGCGTTTCCTATTTTTTCGAAGTATACGCCTGCTTCGTTATTGATTGGAGTGACTTGAAGTTTTCCGCAGGTGAGCGATAGCCCAATCACTGAGATGAGAATAATTGGTGTCATCTGTAAAGGGGCATATGTTTATAGTTTATGTTTACAGTATTCGAGTCGATGTGGTGAAGTGTGGTCGTAGGTTTGTAAAGAAGGAAAGAAAGAACAAAAATAGTTGAAGTAGGTATACATTTATTCTACTTTTTCTTTTTTTTTATAAACTAATTGCTAGGCGGTTCCCATAATACGGTGTCGGAAGATTCGTAGCCTGATGTGTCGTCGTCGTCGTTGACGTCGTAGTCGATTCGGTGTGGTGGAGTGCGTGTAATGGGGTTATAGAGTCGTGGGAGTGGGCCTTTTAATACGTATGTGGGACAGAATTTTAATTCAAAATCTTCTTCGACTGTCCCAAAACTTATTATGTCTCCGAAATGGAGCTCTCTTATGGTACATGGTGGAAGTTTTTCTCTATTAATATAGGTTCCACGGGAAAAATGGTGGTCCACTATATGCACCTTTTGATCGTTAAGATCCACGTGGATGGCCGACTGGCCAGGAGACACAAGTGGTGTATTTAGTTCTATGTTATTTGCGTGCCCCCTGCCTATCCTAGTGGTTCCACGGCGCAAGCGAAGTACTTTTTGTGTTACAATATTAAATAGTCTCCATTCCGAGTCTGGTGTGTAATGTATCGACTCCATCTTTTAAGAGAGAAGAGAAGAACAATGGGGAAATGTTTAGTGGTCGTCTTAGCAATATGTGGAGAAAGATGAGTTTATATTCGTGAAGAGTCGTATGTGTGAGCGTGGTGAGTGTAGTTATTCGTAGTAAGACTGTAGATTGTTGTTGTGTATTAGTTTGGGTTTGTTTTTAACTTTAATTATAGTGTTTTCGTTGGATATTATTTTTATGACTTCGAATGGACCTTCCCATAACGGGGATAGCTTGTTTTTTCTGGCGTTATTTTTGAGCAAGACCTTATCACCGACGTTAAATATTTTGGTGTTGGTTTTTGCGTCAAAGTATTTTTTTGAGTTTTCCTTTTTCTTGTTAAGTATTTCTTTTGCTGCTTGGTATCCGTGTTGCAATCGTGACTTCAACTCGTTCGCATAGTTATCATAATTATATGAAACGTTTGGTTGTTGTGCGAACTTGCTAGGTACGTTTGCTGGATAACCGTAGAGCAATTCATATGGCGTGAAGCCTGTACTTGAATGAGGAGTCGTATTATACACAAACATCGCATAAGGAATCCAGGTATCCCATGTAAGTGGATCATGGTTGATGTAATGGCGTAAATACTCAGTCAAGGTTTTGTGGCTGCGTTCTAGCGCTCCATTTGTTTGCGGGTGATATGGTGTTGTATTTAGCTTTTTTATTTTCATGAGCGAACACACTTCCAAAAACATTTTGCTTAGGAAGTTTGCACCTTGGTCCGTTAGTAGTGAGAACGGAATGCCGTGTCGACAAACAATGCTTTCGACGAAAACTCTTGCTATAGTTGAAGCTTCTGTATTGGATAAAGCGTATGCTTCGGAGTATTTAGTAAGATCATCTTGGAATGTTAGAAGATATTTATGATCACCGTAACTTGTTGGTAAGGGTCCAACTATATCTAATGCGATCCGTTCAAATGGTTTTGAACTGGTAGTCGTGATTTTCATAGGTATGGGAGGATTTCGCCTGCTTTTATTAACCTGGCAGGAGGCACATTTTCGGATGTATTCATCGATGTCTGCTGCCATTGTAGGCCAAAAGTATTTGGACCTGATTCTCTTAAGTGTTCGAGTGACTCCTTGATGACCTCCGAAAGGTGAGTCGTGATACTCAGCGAGTAATTCTTGTATGGCTTTGGTGCCTGTTAAGAGAATTCTGTCGTCATCATAAATATGGATGTCTATATCAAGGGTTTGGAATGTTTTTTCAAGAAGATTTTTGAAAGTTTTCTTAAATTCATCCCCTATTACGGGTAAAGAGAATCCAATATTTTTTAAGCATTTTTCAAAGCATATTTCTTTGATGTCGTTTAGACATGTGCTCACGATTTTCTGATCAGTTGAGCTTCGGAATGGTACCGGTAAAGTTATTACACAGATTTGTTCTTGGTTACTTAACTGTACCAGGGTTCTCTTACCTAATTGTGGTTTAACAAACTGTGGTGACTTCTCTTTTAGCACCTCTTCCTCGGATGTATGTATTAGGGGTAACACTATTATTTTGAGTTGGACTAGTTTGTTTACAAAAATGGATCCCTTATGTTCGTGTAGAGTAATACTAGAAAGAACCTGAATGTCTGAAAGGTCGGAACGTACGTTTTGTAAAGGTTGTTTGTTTTGGCTACGTGTAGTTACCATGACAGTCTTGGACGTTTCTGCTATATTTTTGGGTATGCGGCTTAATGCGTCGGCATTTACGTTGGTTTTTCCTGCTTTATAAATTATTTGGTATTCATATTCGTCTAATAATATTCTCCAACGAGCCAATCTTGACGTCGGGTCTTTAAGGTTCATAAGCCATTGTAAAGGCCTATGGTCCGTACATATTGTGAATTTACGTCCATAGATGTAGGGCCTAAATTGTTGTACCGCGTAGACAATTGCCAATAATTCCTTTTCGGTTGTGGTGTACCGAGTCTCAGCGTCGTTGAGAGTACGACTAGCATAACAGATTGGTTTGTCTTGACCAATGTCTCCTTGTGATAATATCGCACCTAGTCCAACGTCACTTGCGTCTGTAGTGACTATGAATTCTTCCTTAAAATTTGGATAAGCTAAAATAGGAGGGTGTATTATTTTACTTTTAAGTAGACGGAATGCTTCATCACAGAATGCATCCCATTCAAATTTGATATCTTTCTTTAGTAATTTTGTCAAGGGTTTAGCTATACTGGAGAAGTTATCAATGAATCTTCTATAGTAGCCTATGAGACCTAGAAACGATTTTATACCTTTGGTGTTTTGTGGTGTTGGATATGTTTTGACTGCCTTTACTTTCTCTGGATCTGGTTTAAGACCGTGTTCGGAGATAATATGACCTAAATACGTTAGTTCTTTCTTCATGAAATTGCATTTTTCAGGCTGAAGTTTCAAATTATTTTTGCGTAATTGATCAAATACTCTTACCAATTTGTCGTTATGGTCTTTCAGGTTGTATCCGTATAGAACAATGTCATCAACATATACGAAGCAATCGAATCCTTGTAGACCAATTAATACCGTATTCATCAGGCGTTGGAAGGTTGCTGGGGCATTTCTTAGCCCAAATGGCATACGATTATATTCGTAGTGTCCATATGGAGTGCTGAATCCCGTCTTGCACCTGTCTTCCTTATCCATACGAATTTGGTGGAATCCACTTGCCAAATCAAGGGTACTAAAATACTTCGCTCTACCAAGTTGATCCAGTATATCTGTAATGTTTGGTAGCGGATATGCGTCAGCGACTGTTAGTTCATTTAGTCGACGAAAATCTACCACGACTCGCCATCGCTTATTGCCTTCTTTGTCTGGTTTCTTAGGAACCAGAAGCAAGGGGGAGTTCCATGGGCTTGCACTAGGCTGGATTATTCCTTCCTGTAGCATATCGTTAACTTGCCTATGGATCTCACTTGTATGTGCGTTAGGCAATCTGTACGGTTTGACATATAGTGGTGGTTTGTTTTGGTCAGTTATGATTCTGTGGCTTATGGCATCCGTGAAAGTAAGTTGGTCGCCTTCGAGGAAGAACAAATCATTGTATTCCCTACAAATGTTGTGGACTGATTCCTTTTCTTCTTGGTTGCAATGTTCGACGTCTATGATTGACTTAAGTTTGTCTAGTCTGCCTTTGATCTTGTCATTTGGTTTGTTAGATACCAAGTTAAAATTGTCTAGAGATTCCCATTCGGGGTTGATATTTTCGGTGTTTAACCTGTGCTCTGTTTCCAAGGTATTCATCATCAACACTTTTATCTTGGAGTCCTTGGATCTACTCAGGCTTTCACCGAGGTATACGCCTGGAATAATTTGTTTTTTTCGTATAATTAAATCGATATTACCTGTTTTATGAAATGGGAGTTCTACCACGCGCTGTGTTCGTGGTTTAAGTATGATGGTGCCTTTCTCAGCTTTTGTTTGGCTATTTGTTAAAATTTCCTCAGTCTTACTGTCTGCTAGGTTCTCTTTTGCCTTAGTCTTACGTTTAGCTGGGTTTTTATTTTGTTGCTCAGGCTTATTGACTATTGCTGAGTCCTTTTTATTTTGTTCAGTCTTACCTTCTGCTGAGGCACTTCTATCCTCAGTCTTACGTTTTGCTGGATTTATCATTATCTCAGGCTTATTTTCTGCTGAGGCACTGCTGTCCTCAGTCTTATGTTTTGCTGGATATTTATTTCGTTGCTCAGGCTTATTGACCATTGCTGAGTCTTTTTTATTTTGCTGAGTTGTGACTAAGCCGTTTACTGGTGTTTTAATTTCGATTTCCCTATTTTCATAGTTAATGTAACATTGGAATTTGGTTAAAAAATCGTTACCGAGTATGCCATCATATGCTAAACTCAAATGGTTCGGTATTACTTGGAACGGATGGTCCAGAAGAATCAAGTGGTCTTCTGTTTGGAATTCCAAAGTTCCTATAGTTTCTCCTATAGTTTTAAATTCTTTTCCTGATATGGTGGATATAGTACATTGATTTCTATTACATATTTTTGTTTCGAATTTTGTTGGGTTCACAAGGCTGATGTCAGCGCCTGTGTCAATCAAAAATGTAGCTGATATTTTTTCTGATGGGTGAAATTTTATTTGTACCACTGGCTCCAGACGTTTGGGGCAAAATGGTACGTATATATTGAAATTTAGTTTGGGATTCTGTGCATGTCGACTTGTATTTGCGCTCGGGGCTGATTGTCGACACCATCTCCCCGAGTCAACCCGTTTCCCGCTTCATTTTCGTTTGAAGTGGTATAGTGTCGGAATTCTCGTCGTATATTGCGTGAGGAGTTATTATTATTATTTTGGTTGTGTTGCCTTTGTAATGAGTCTGGTTGTATATTTTGTGGAGGAACTCCAATTTGAGCCAAACGTGTCCTGCATTCATCCTGGTGATGATTGGGTTTGTTGCAGTAGGTACATCTTAAATACTGTATTTCTCTTTTAATTTGCTGAGGAGCGAAGTTAGGAAGATTGGTGTTTCTGTAACAGGTTGCGGACGTGTGTCCCACCTTGTTACAGGTTTGGCAGATAGGTCTGGGAGTGGGGACTATATTTCGATTTCTAAAACAAGTAGTGGATGTATGTCCTACCCTATTACAAGTTTGGCATGTGGGTTTTGAAGAGGAAAACTTTGTTGGATGTTTGTTGTTTTCAGAAAGGTGAGTTACTGCGGTACGTTCGAGGCGAACCGAATGTTCTTCCGCGTATGCTATGGCTTTCCTTAGATCGCCTTCCCCGTGGGCTTGAACCATGAATTTGAGATTTAGATTTAGAAGACCGTCTTCGAAAACCTGTATGGCTAGCCTATCATTTTCGTGGGAAAGGAACCTTCTCACAGCTTCGTCACTAGTGCTGGCAAAAGTAGCAGAGTTCAAGGAGTTTAGTAATCGATTGATGCGATCACCAAATTCCTTAACGTTTTCTCCTGCCTTTTGTTTAGCATTTAGTAACTCGTTCTGAGCTGAGGAACGAGATTTTTCTTCCTTGAATTGTCTTTCTAGTTCTGAGACTAAGTCATTCCATTTTGCAAAAGATTTTAACTGGACTAGCTCGAATGCCGGTCCCTGGAGCCTCGTTTTCACGACTTCCAGAAAAAGTTTATGTTCGGGGTCAGTTCTAATTGACGTGAACAATATATTCCCACAAGCTATAAATTTATTTAATTCTTCCGGGTTTCCGCTGAAAGCCGGGATAATGTTGTAAATGTCGTTAAGACTAATTTTGTATTCAGACATGGTGGTGCCGGATTCAGAACTCTCGGGTATTTCTACACAAAAAGGTAGTTGTTCGAAGAGCTGCACTATCGCAGCTTGCTTTCTTGTGGTAATATTGGGGGTGTAGGAAGAATAATGGGTAGGAAATGAAAATTCTGGGTTTTAGAGTTTTTTTTTTCTTTTTCTTCACCGAAATAAAAAAAAAGTATAAATATAAAGAAACGTGGCGTAACTAAGTCAAATGTGTTTTTTTTTTTTTGTGTAAAAAAAATATATATATATATATATAACTTCTTAAATACCTTAAATCTTAAATTTCTCTGCTGCGGATGCTGATGGTTTTGTTGTTGTCTTTTTTTTTCCTTAATTTCCTCTGCTGCTGCTGGTAGGTTTTCTGATGCCGATGGTGATGATGGTGCTGTATTTTTTTTTTTTTTCTTCTTCCTCTGCCAGGCAGGCTTCCCGCCCTATAGGTGTGGTGGCCTGGTCTTTTATGTCACTGCCCAATTGTTTGCCTCCGGCGCCCGTATTCCAGGGATTCGCCAGGTCTTACAGTATTTGGGACTTTGCACTTTTTTTTCTCTTTTTTTTTTTCACTTCACTTAACTGGTGTATGCCCCAGTACGCTTTAACACTTTCTCTGGTGTATAGCCCCAGAGAACGCTTCGGTATGTTGGTATGGTAGTCGGGACCTCTTTGGGTATCCCACCGCTGCCACCAATTGTTGTATCGCCAAAGTTCGTCGTGCTTTCCTGTCACCAGGAGAAGAACGAACTCGCGGAGAGGTTGGAAATAAAAGAAGTTTTTATTTTATTTTGATTAGTAAGGCCCGCTGTCTTATTGCTTGGCTGCAACCTTTACTAATTATTTGTTTATTTGTTTTTATTATATTTATTTATTTCAATGGTAAGGCCCGCTGTCTTATTGCTTGGCTGCAACCTTTACCATACAAAATCTATTTAACAACTCTCTGTTGCTTCCAAAATTCTCAGTCCTTTTATACGTCTTTTCTAGTTCATCCACTTTCATTTGCGTTCCCCTCCAACACATATTCTTTTGCACTTCTTGGAAGTGCGTTGCTCAACCATGCTGATGCAGTCCTTCATACCTTTGTAACCCAAAAATACCATCGATATCGCAACAAGTCATTGGCGTTTTGCCCTAGCTGCGCATAGTGCTTTGTCAGCATATGTGCGTCAGAATTACCAGCATGTCATTCACTCTTCGCCTTAGTTACACACAGTGTGATATCAGCATATGTGTACAGAACTGAAGTGGAGTTCCCTTGCTGTCCCATTACTCATATTGTTTATGTGTTTTGTCGGCGATATGTGTGATATGCTTTGACATTGACCTAGTGAGGCGAATTATTGGGAATATCGAATATATGCATTTTTGGTATGCGGTAATATGGTTCTGTGAGCAGTTGTGGTTGGCAGAATAGGAAATGTATAGGAATAAGGAAACGCCGATGAACAGGTGGTGCGAGGTACTACAACCTATAAACCTTGTTCAAAATTGCATTTGTATAGGTAAGGAAGCTCAAAACACACATGCATTCCGGAAAGCCTTTCATGGACTCATTTTGTTATTCATGGCTTACCCGGTTCGGTTGTACGTATATCTACCTACTCTGCTCTAAAACCGCATTCACTGTGGGTGACAAAAATTAGATAAAGTGTCACTTACACCAAATGTATGCAGCACCCGTGCAAATCCACCACCGCATTGCACTGCAATTTACAAACTCAAATGCAGAAAAGTTGTAAACTATTTCCGCACTCAAATAATTCCAAGGGAATACCCATTTTGCATCCCAGGACACTATACTTGCTGTATAGCAAATATGTGTGTATGTAATGCTCGGTGCCGTAACGATGTGACGGAACGATTTATTTGTGCAATACAAGTGACAAACATTCCCATTTACACCAACCGAGAAGAATGCAATAAGCCCTACCAAAAAATTCTCCTCTGGCAATTTGTTATTGCGCCATTTTGCCGCACACCTCGAAGAGGGTGGATTAGACATATCTACTACACACCCACACTTGCCAACGAAACTAATGATGCAGTCACAAAGCCAAACAAATACAAGGACAGACTAATTTGCTGATCACAATCGACTTGGTGTATCCTTTGGGCAAATTGCTGAATAGAATTCTGTATATACTACCTACATAACATCCCATCCCAAGCCCATAACTAAACATAATAATTCAGGAGGGATAGATACATTTGAAGACCCGACTATCATCTCCGCCGTCATCATCATCATCATCATCGATTTAGTCACTTTTTATTATGTTTACCGATTGCTAATCACTCGCCATCAGCACGGAGATGAATCGGGACCGCTCCGTGGAACATCACAAGGATTCACCGAATCCCAGGAAAACGTATCCAAAAGCGGAACTACACAACACATATCCTCGACTCTGGGACTTCTTTTGTTGCTTCGTTTGCCTAATGAACATATAATTGACACCTAATCACAGAGTTCAGCGAGTCCGTGTGTATTGCGGGTCCAATTGAGTTGGTTTAAGGATTTTGGCCAGGCGTTTATTTATTTTCGTTGTTTGATTGTTCGCTTCGTTTCGTGTTATCACCACAGGCGTTGGCGTTACCGATAATCTCAGGGGGTGTCCTTGTGATCCACAGCGGCGTAATTGCTTTTGGCTGAGCTACCAACATCTGTACGACCTGTGTGTATACTACATACAAATGGCCATCGTGGGCCATCACTCACGTCCTAATGAGGATATCAGCATCGCGTCAGTCTATGTATTAGTATCGGCGCTGTTGGCGGCGCGTTTCCTGACTGGCAAAGTATGGTTCGCGTTTTCTTTTGTGTTATTGCTGTTTCTGAGGCAAACGACCACCATAAATGGAAATTTAGTTCTCACATTGAACAAAGCTGATGACGCAGGATTTGGTGGTAAACACAGAGATCAGGGACTTTCAGAGCGTAGCCATTAATCAGGTAAGCAGATTAATTGATTTGGCAACAGCACCATACTGGACAGGAGGACTACGCTACTCTGGGTGGCATTTGGCCGCTATAGATTGCCTGTCAGAAATGTTTCTGTTGGAAAACTTTTTTTTTAAATGTTTACCCAATGGACTATAGAGACTATAATGGGTGTAGTACAGCTAAAGGCTTATATGGTGTTGCATTGGGATGTCATACATATCTTGAGCGCATAGTAGGATTAATGACCCATTTTAAAAGTCTGTGTCCCCCTTATGGGAACTCCCACTCTGTCATCATGTGATCTATTAAGTCCAATTAATACACATCTGGAAAATCGCAGAAGAACCGTACGAGGACGGGACCACATTGGCGCACCTACCCGTCCTTGCCTCTGGGAGAGTGGGTGCACATAAGGAGTTCCACAGGCTCTTCAGCGAAATCTGCCCATGTACCACAGTCTGTTCGTTTGAGAAAACAAAGTCCTAGTAGAGAAATTGGATTCAGTCATGATCCGTTCTTTAAAAAAAAACACCACAAATCCATGACAGTTCCTTATTGTTCTTTGAAAATTCCACTTCAATGCGTCTCACCTAGCATTGCATCCTGCTAAATCTATATCCTATGCTCTATGCACTCTATCTACAGCTCCAATTGTCAAATAGTAAACAAAACACAAACAACGAATCCATTTCGAATCCCTATTCACTGAGCGACAGAAAGGATCCTCTCAAATTACGAGCAAAGTTAACATCACTAACGATTCATGAGTGCGGATTTCACAATTCAAAAGGAATCGCGCGCGCGTGTCATTCTGTTTCCTGTTTCTCGAAAAACATCTGCATATCCTTTGGTAGAAGGCAAAATTTGGATTTGTTTTTTTTTTGCTCAAAGATACCTCGCGACTTTTGCCGCAGCAGCAGTAGCTATACTCGGCGAGGAATACAATTGATTCCTGACAGCAGTAACGACGTCGTCGTCGTCAGTCAGGTTCAAACGGAAGTTGAATGAGTGGTGGAGCGAGATAGGAGAACTACATGTAGAACACTATATTCTGTGATTTGGTTCGCTTAAGTGGCAAACAGATGTATTTTGTAGTGCGTAAGGTGGGGCACAATCCAAAATTGAAAAAAATGAACGAAATGATTTGCTGCAGATTTGAAAAAGGACTCGGATTTATTTGCTTTGTGGTATTATTTTACATTTTTGATAAGAACCACCTGAGGGGACGTTTTTTTTTTTTTTTTGTTCCTGTTCTTTTTGGCTGAAGTGTGCCTTGTTCGTTTGAAATTAAAAAAGGAACCAAGCAGATGTTTTATTTCGCGGACGAGTTCATTAAACGCATTTAACAATTTGTTTGGCTTGAGGGATTTGACGTGTGTGGTGGCTGTGATTTCAATTACATGTTCATACGTTAAGTAATATTAAAGAGCGGAATATGGTGGTATGGTTCTCAGATGGGATGTTAGCTTTAACTACTAAGGGCGCCTACATAACAACCTACCATTAAATGGATCAAGGCGATGCTTGAAAGTCGGAAAATAACTGCTTCGTCAGCACTGACCTCAGTATCAGTAACAGCCGTAAAAGGTTGCCCCTTAGGGAGGAGTACTCTCACACCTACTATGGTCTCTGGTTATCGATAACCTACTTCAAGACCTAAGTAATGCAGGCTTCAATATAATTGGATACGCCGATGACCTAGTCATCATTATTAGGGGCAAAGGTTACAGCACTGATGCAAAACGCCCTTAAGATAGTCATAGACTGGTGTAGAAAAGAAATTCTTTCTATAAACCCCAGCAAGACTTTCATCGTCCCGTTTACGAAAAAGAGAAATTTAAGTCTAAACCGAATTTCAATTAATAACGCAGGCATTGAGCATTCCAACGAAGTAAAATATCTCGGAGTAATCCTCGACAAAAAACTCAGCTGGAACTCGCAATTAAATAGTAAGATCCAAAAAGCAACCAAAGCTTTCTGGGCTTGTCGTAGCATGTATGGTAGAACCTGGGGGATCTCTCCAAAGATCACACATTGGATCTACACGATCATTGTCAGACCCATTATAACATACGCCTCAGTAGTATGGTGGAACAAAGTCGCCCAAAAAACTACCATAAACAAACTAAATAAGGTACAATGGCTTGCCTGTCTGGGCACCTCCGGAACCATGCGTACCTGTCCCACTGCAGCTATAGAAGCCTTAATAGGACTAACGCCCCTCCACATCTATACAAAAAAAAAGTGGCAATACGCAGCTCAGCAAGTTTGACACAAGCGGAAGAGTTAAATATTAACGAACATCCAGAACTAATTGAACTACTTTCCGAACTTCCAGAACTTGACATGAACCGCTTACCAAAGATACTATGCTTCAACAAAAGATTCTCCACGGAGATCACAAACAGAGAAGCATGGGTTAGCAATAACCCACCAAACTGCCGAAACGGCCTAAAGTGGTACCTATACGGATGGTTCTAAAATGGACTCGGGGGTAGGAGCTGGACCAAATCGGAACATGTCAATACCTATGGAAAAAAGCCCCAGCGTATTTCAAGCAGAGCTCCATGGCATTAAAGAATGCGCAAACCTTTTATACAATTCAGGCATTAAAGGCGCCAACATCCATATATTCACGGATAGTCAAGCAGCTATAAAAGCCCTTAGCTCACACATTATTGACTCCAAATCAGTACTACACCGCTTCGATTCCCTCCAAACACTTAGTTACGGGAACAAAACCAGATTATGGTGGGTCCCCGGATATAAGGGAACGAAAAAGCTGATGAACTAACCAGAAAAGGCTCGGAAACCCCTTTCATTTGACCTGAACCCTTCTGTTCGATTCCCAAATCAACTATAAATCTGGCTATAAAAAGCTGGGAACAAAACAAATGTAGTTCATATTGGGAGAACATCCCAGGCCTAAGACAGGCCAAAAGAGCTATTCAGCCCTTCAAAGCAGAACGGGTCATCACGGTTGGCGATATCACCTAAATAAAATGCATTTAGTCGACTCACCGGAGTGCAGACTATGTCTAGAAGAAGACGAAACAAAAAAAAACATAACATTTTTTATCCAAACGTCTTATTTCGTTCACATAGGTTCTAAACTAGAAACTCAATCGTGTTCCAAGCTTTTTTAGTTTTTATCGAACTTTCACAATGATTTTTAAGACGACATCAATTTGAGGATCTAGTTGGCTCTTATTGCTCACATTCACGGCACACTCTATTATTTTTGCTTGGCCGTATAGAGCCGATGAATTTAATGAGATTTGTTGTCTTCCCACTTCCTCTTCATGATTCCGGAAAAGTGTATCATCTGTAGTAATACACAGGCTTAGCTACCACAAATTTATACACTTGGTTGATGAGCTTTAACAAAAAAAACTCAGAAAAAAAACCAACAATGACAGCGACATCTACTTTTAAATTTAGATACTTTTTTACTGCTACAATATCATTGCCGCAAAACATTAACATTATGATATGAGATGTGTTGGTGTTCGCTTCCATTGAAACCACGTGAGATTCAAAGGACTATAACTTAAAGTGGGCTTAAAAGTTGGTCCATGTATGAAATAATTAAGTACGCATACATGCAGTAATAACTTTCAATCAACTAATTGACACAGTAAAAGTTTTCTGTTTTTTTTTTTTTTGTTCAGTGCCCCCACCTCCACTCATTATTTCTATGAATTAAAAATCCCTTATTCCTTCATTCAACGAAGCGCTCGCTTCCTTGTAACCCATTTAAACTTTATTTATAGTTCATAGGAGAGTAATGAATTTTTGCTCGAATATCCCAACATTGCAGCAGTTCGCTTGCAGTTGTTAAAATCACTATATAGTTGCTTAGTTTTTTATTTAATGACTCCATAGGGAGTCCCGCTGCCAAACGAGAAAGAGTTTAATCCGCTTAACGGAAAAATAACAAAATTTAATTTCATATCACTGTGCAGCACTCCACGACCGCAGTCCGTCCTTTCATAATAACAACTTTAATATAATTTCCAACAGAAAAAAACGCTGGTCCATCCACTACCGCTTTGAGCTTCAATCTCATGACATGAGCGTACAAAAACTTAAGATTCCCCAGAAGGAACCAAAATAAGGCGAAGCCCCTAAACATACTACAAGTTGATATAGGGGTGCTTTCTTCATAGTCGTTGTGCAGTTTTATGATGATGATAGTCATTAAAGGCGACTCCTTTCTTAATTAGTTGCCGTGACTTGGCTTGGCCATACGTATAGATCTCCCTTCTGGTTAGTTTGAACACTCATAAGACGAAATTAGATACTTTGGGGATGTGCTGTTAACTGTTTTATTTGGCGATTTAAGGAAAGCACATCTCTCGGACCGAATAAGTTGTGGTACGTGTGGTAAAACACCAAAGATGCGGGGGACAGTTGCCAAAAGTTATAAAGGCTAATGGGTAAGTAGGTGACAAATGACCCGAATAGGCGAATGCACGATGAAGACGCATAATGACCATATCAATAGCTAAGAAAATGCAACCATCCGACAGGGATTGAGTAAAAGGCAATTAAGGTATTTAAAACAGCGCGAGAGCCCATTTGCATACATCAATTACGAGGGCAATCTAAGCTCGCGTGCGCTCGAATTTCTTCTTAGGAACACCGGGTTCCTACTATCCGTTGCTGTTATCGCACTTGGAACAATTATAAATCACTCATTTGCCATGCAAATGGTTCTACGCCAACCAGCTTGAGTAGCATGAAATCACTCTCTTGTAACTAATTGGAACGATGATCAATACCAGAACGGTCAGTGATTCCGTTCACTTCTGCAATCAAGTGATTGTGTACAAACAAGACATCTGTAAAGCGATGCAGACCTGTGGAAGATGGCTTTTGGCTGGCAGTCAGACAGCAAGTAAGTTGCAACATAATTTACCAAGTTAATAAGTAACGCCACGCCATACGCTATCAGGCGGTAAAGCCGCGCTCATTGATTTCACACGAAGCCATCAACTGAAGTGGGATGGTTACTCTTTGGGGGATAGATTGATGGCCGCGTGAGGTAGCTCTGACTGTGTCTACACGAGCCAAAGTGATTGTTTCAAATAGCTGGCGTGGACAGAAGACATTTGCAGGATGAATTTGTGCAGCCATTCACTTACAACTGGCAGCAATTAGTTTGTACTGGGAAGCAAAAGGTAAAGCAGGTGGATTTTGAAGGGCTGCTATACTGTTAGAAGCGATTTTATATCCGACAAATATACCTGGCCATATCGTGGAACATCTTTTGATGTAGGTATATAAGACAGATGGCTGCCGCAGGTTGCAAGTTTTTGGTAGCGATAGCGATTTTTGAAGAAAGCACGAGTAAAGCTATGAGTACACGACATGCCAAACATGACATACGCATGACAGTCTGACGTCAATTTGACGTCAGAATATGTCACAAAAGGGTGCATGTCTGCATGTTTAAGACAAAACGTGCATGCTGTGTACTCGACATACTTTTCGCACATGCCACAATATAAAAAAACGTGACATATTCTACAATATGTCGAGTAATTATCGTGACGTCAGAGTGGCATGCGTATGTCGCGCTTGGCATGTCGTGTACTCATAGCTTTAAGAAATTGCTGATTCTGAGGAAACCAGCGACGTGTGTTTACGTTTTGAATATTTAGTTCCTAATCTAAGCAAACAACTGTATGGAATACTTTAAAACCTACCTTTTTGCCGCAAATATCATCTCTAGGTGTCCTTTGCGATAAAGGCCACAACGTATGATCCGTGGCGAATTAGCCATGGAGCAAGGGTAGCAAATACTACGGGCCCCGCGCATTTGGAGGTCCAGCGCACCAACGCTTCCTGACCGTAAAAAGCAACTATTTAGATCGAAGCGAAAATGTTAAACTATAATTTAAACTTTTATAGTACATTTCTAAAAGTGATTCCCTAATTATTTCCATCGAGCTAGTGGTAATAACCCGACCAATTTGAAAAGGATTATATTGACTATGCCACTAATAACTATATCATTAAAGCTGCTTTTGTCTAGTTAATCATTCAAGAAAATCCTTGAAGTCAGTTAGTGGGTCCTGGGCAAAGCTTTGAAAATATTGTCGGAAACTGTCAAGAAAATTTTGCAAGATATTTTCAATAACGTGGATCCAAAGACAGAGGGCCATAAGCTTACGGATTACTTTCAAAGATGACTAAGTTGGAAACTGGAATACTGACAATATTGTGGAACGGAATATCTACTAGAACGCTTGAAAACGACTAGTGCTCCGCTGCAATCGACTGATCAAGACCTTAAAGGTGCCAGTACATGATATATGTAGCACGCCTCATATATATGTGGCTCTGACGTCAACAGAGAGTGAACAAAGAGAGCTTGTACACAGCATGTACCCATTGGGACCATTCTCTGACGTCAAATTGACGTCAGTGCTACATATATATGAGGCGTGCTACATATCGTGTACTAGCACCATAACACTGGATACGTTCAAGCAATGAGATCCACATTTTCCGATATTAAGGCAAAACCCAAAGATCTGACTGACCGTGAGGAATATCAGCAAGGGGCTTGTTCTAGAAACGAAGGAAGTGAAATACAAAATACGACCATTATGGCGGTTCAACTACACTTGACAACTTTGTTGAAAATTACAGCGCGAACCAATTCACATTCTACTGCGCAGGTCTCTGTGTATTTTGTTTTGTGTCGTGTTTGTTCTCTTTAATCCTATCTCTGCGCACGATTGGCCAAGTGAATTGGTTCGCGCTGTAGTACTGGTGTTTTTGAAATATTTCGACAGTTAAAATCTCTTCCAACAGATCTCTTCTCAATTCTGATGAGGCTAGTATTATTGACAGTAAGAATCAAGAGGCTCTGAAACTGCAAGTTTACAAGCTTTTGTTAAATAAGCTTCAACTGAAGCTGCCCTCTTAAATTTCTGTACTAATATATACAAAATACAATGGCATTAATAACAGGAAATTAACTGCGGCTCTCTTTATCGATATTACAAAAGCGTTTGATACCGTCGATCACACAATACTCCTAGAAAAACTCTACAATTGTGGTTTTAGAGGCATAATGCATAATTGGTTCCGTTCCTACCTATTCAATAGAGGAAAAAGAGTTAAGATTAGTGGAGAACTAAGCTCCTTGAGAAGCGTCTCTTTGGGTGTTCCTCAGGGTTCTGTGCTTGGTCCAATACTTTTTTTAATCTTTATTAACTCGCTGTTTTTACAAAAATACCGTTGCAAAGTTAATGCGTTCGCTGATGACATGGCATGTGCTTTTCATAGTGACTCTGCTTTGGATCTTTCTGCAGATATTAATCATGACTTGGAAGTCTTAAGCCATTGGTTTGAAATGCATAAAATGGTAATAAGCGATAAAACCAAAATTATGTTTTTTAATGTTTCTGGTAACCTCCTTACCTATGGATTATTCTCTTTCCATTGTGCAAGCTGTGAGAAATATAATCATAGTAGAGTAATCTGTAGCTCGTCAGTTTACCCACAGACATTTTTTGAATCACTTTCGTGCTCCGTGAAATGTTTTGATATTGAGTGTGTCAAGTCATACAAGTACCTGGGGGTGCTGGTTGATTGGAAGATGGGTTGG
The DNA here is from genome assembly GCA_949372485.1 of Cheilosia soror. Taxonomy (NCBI): domain Eukaryota; kingdom Metazoa; phylum Arthropoda; class Insecta; order Diptera; family Syrphidae; genus Cheilosia; species Cheilosia soror. The sequence goes on from OX443561.1 coordinate 5,597,140, forward strand.
TCTGCTCATAGACGGAGGCAATCAAAAAGTATCTTAGGGCCGCTACAAGGCAAATGTACTTTTTAAAATCTTATTGCTCACGAGAACTTCTTGCTTGTATTTATTATGGTTTAGTGCACTCTAAGCTTGAATATGGCATAGTTTCATGGGGTGGTACACACAGCAATAAAATTAATCCATTTCTGATTTCACAAAAACATATTATTCATCTTGTTTGTAATAAAAGTCGTCGACATGATAGTTTAATACTTTTCAAAAGCATCAAAGTCCTACCTCTGAAGCATTTGTATTTTTATAAGGTATTAAATATTTTTTTCGCCAGATCTGGCTATCTATTGAACTCTATTGACTCTTCTAGCTATAACCTTAGAGTAAACAATCAACATCTCGCTTTAGTACCACATCACAATTTGCTATTTTTTTTTTATTTTTTTACGTCAGTTGCTCCAAGACTTTTTAATAATCTACCTAGTAGCATTAGAATTATTAGAAATGAATCCATTTTTCTCAAAAAAGTAAAATGTTGGCTCTTTGGTTTAAATTATAAAAATGTAAATGAATTACTATGGGTAACCATTTAATTAGATACTTGTTTTTTGTTTATCTTTATTTTTGCGATATATTTTTTTATCACTATTTCATTGTAAAAATATAAATAACTCTAAATTTGTAACAAATATACTGTACAATTCTTGTCGTAACCCCACCTCACTACTTTTAAATTATTCTAGCTGCTTTCGCCTCTATAGTTCCTTATGAACTATAGATTGCAGTTTCTTTATTAATTCATTTTGTAAATTTGTATTATGCGTAGGTTTATCATTTGTTTAAATGTATGAACACAATATGTATTAGTAAAGATAATAAACTTGAAACTTGAAACTTGACTTGAAAATAAACGTTGAAATTGCCTTGCGCATTTATTTATCCATCATGAATGATCACCAACTGCAGTGGTGAACGATCTTTCTCAACACTAAAATGTGTTAAGCATGAGTTAAGGAACACGGTGAGCCAAAAAAGTCTTAATCACCTCACTTTAATAAATATTGAAAACGATTTACTTAGAAAAAAAAGCCCAAAGTAAATACAAAAAAAAACTTAATAACCTAAAGCAATCCAAGAGCCCCTTGATAGAATTTGCTCCAGGTCCGGCGTTGGCTTAATCCGGCACTGCGTATGATGTTTAAGCTTTTGCATGGGCGAATTAAGCGAAACGCAAACGCAGATTGTCTCAGAAAGGATGTTCCTATTTTAAGAAAATACATTGAAGGCGGCCAACACGCTTTTGCCAACAGTCTCTGATTGGTCGATTTGACTGCAAATCTAGGCAAGTTTCCTCTGTTAGGCAAAATTTTCTGCTTAACTCTATAATAAACTGTCACCTAAATATTTAGGTGCCTAAGCACATTGAACGGGGCCATTATCTAGGATATGTACAAGAAGCATGCGCACGCGGACAAGTTTTATACGGAAGTGGTCTTTTCTGTAAAAATGAAAAATCAGTGCTTAGCGCTAAAATGGAAATCTAAGCAGGAACGAAGGAAATTATGGACTGCTTACTTGCGATTATCAGCAGTAACATCATCAGAAATATGATTATGATTATCCATATCCGGAAGCTAAGCATAAGCAACCATAAGCATTATTCAACAGGATTCACGCATCTACATAATATCTGCGAGGATCATGAGCGTCCTATAGCAATAGATGTAGGTGTTCAGGTACCTTAGACTGTTATAATTCGAGTGATTTTCAGTTGATTTAGCTATTCAATTCCGATGCGATTTTTATGTTTAATAAAAATCAAGGTCTCTGAACGGCGAAACGTAGCAAAAAAAAAATAGCCCACTCAACATTGTATTCAAATTTTCTCCCGAATAAAAACCCGCAACTGGTGGGTAGTCATCCTGCAACGCTGAGTGAAAAATATTTGTCTCGTCAATATTCTGCAAATATTATTTGTTCGAAAACTCTCTGGAAATTGTCAAAAACAGTACAGAGTCCTTCACTATTCCAGCAAAACAAATAAACCGAATGGAAATTCACAAGTGTAAATTTCTACTCGTTAAACTACAATCACTTAATAGTGGTTCTCCCTCCAAATAACCACAAGCGACCACTCATGTAAATTTTCCGCTATTTGTTCCCAATTTGTGTACACAAAACCGTTCCACAGAATTCGTTAACAATCTTCATATCTATTATTATCCTTGCGTGTGCACTGTGCAGTCCTTTTGATACAATCAAAAAACAATCTCACAAATTGCAGCTTTGTTTACCGACTAAATAAATGCAATCGATTTATGCACTGCAACGAGGTCGGTTGCAGGTACCTACTACCTATACACCAGAAGATCCTTTATTCCCGATTTATTTCCTTCCATTTTTCCCCCCTTAACCGACTCATGGATTAGTCATATGTGCGGGGATACAATGTTTTATAAAAATCACAGTAGCAATAGCAGGTGCTTGATATTACTTTCAGATTCCCTGTCGCATACACGATATAAACCAGGCGCCGCGCCGCACAGTACAGGAGAAAAGAAATACAAAACAGCGAACAAAAATACGAAAAAACAAAAACACAAACCAAACTGAAATCAATTAACAAAATTGTTTGCTATTGAACGAACGTTCAGGATAAATCCAACTGGTGAGTTGTGTTGTATGTGCACAAGTGGCCTTTATTATCCTTTTTCTGAGGAGGTAAACATTCCATCGTTTGGTTTCAGTTTTTGCTGTCGTTACAAAAATCTGTGAAATTCGATTTTTCAAATTTGTATGTGTTTTCTAAGTGCTTGTTGAAAATTTATACAAATACATACATATATAGAGAGATACACAGTTGAATGTTTTTTCAATTGCCATAACACATGAACTTTCAATTATCGGTGATCGGCGCACCCGTGTCGAGATGCCGTTGTCGAGTAACCGAAAGTCCGCTTATGCCCCTATTGGTGTATAGCGCATCCACCCTCTGACCCCCATAATGGTTTGCGAGACCATTGATAAGAAGCTTGTAGCCGTTTCGGGTTAAACCCGGCCGACTGCCGAGCGTGACAAGCCTGGCTCCAAAGGGCGCCCTATGTTGACAGGCTTGGCAATATCCGAGGCTCGCTTTCTTCGTTTTGTCATCATTGGGTGTGTGCTTCGTTAGCAATGTCTAGGTGAACCTAGACATGTTGCCCGCCCCCCACTACGGGGAGGTCAGCTACATGAGGGGGCTTCTCGACATGGGGAAGCGCGATTGGGAAACACGGTGACCCCGATCAGAACGCGAACGGAGAGAAGTTGTTGGACTTTTATTGTTCAAATGGAATGTCCATTATGAACACTTTCTTTCCACACAAAGATATCTATAAATACACATGTTACCGTCGAAGTCTTCAGCAGAAATCGCTGATAGATTTCTTTGTGGTACCATCGTGTATTAAAAGGATGGTTTGTGATGTTCGTGTGTTGAGAGGGGCTGAACTGTCAACTGATCATCACCTGGTGTTGTGCAAATTGTATCTCAACGATCAAATACCTATCCTGCCAAAGCGTAAACCAAGAATGGTTACGCGCATACGGTGGGAGGGGCTACAGAACGATGAGATACGGGAGGAATTTGCCTCCTAGCCATGTCCTAGCCATCTTAGTCGACTGATACGTACTTTTCTGACCAGGTCGATGTCGCTGTACAGCTCGTAGAGTTCGCCGTTAAATCTCCTCCTCCAAAGCCCGTCAACGCAAACGGGACCGAAAATCACTCGAAGAATTTTGCGTTCGAAACGCCCAAGGAGATCTTGATCCGCTTTTGAGGAAGAATGGCAGTTGTTTTCAACAGCAGTTATTGCCTCTGCAGGACATGTTTGCGGAGTGAAGCGGCTCGGTGTGGCGGCTGGTGGTGAGAAAAGAACTGCGTGGTTTAAAACGCCCGGAGTTCAAGAAGCTATCAGAGAAGAAGAAGAAGGCTTTCAAGGTGTGGATTCACTTGGGGGACTCTCCTTCTCGAAACCGGTACATTGAGGCGCGAAGAACTTGCAAATTGGCTGTTAAAGCAGCCAAAGAACAGTCTTGGAAGGAGTTCGGCGAAAAATTGGACCGGGATCACAGATCTGCAAGCAAGGTGTTCTGGCAGACCATCCGCCGTCTTAGAGGAAGGAAGTGGAACATTATCGAAGGAGTCAAATCCAAAGATGGTACACTTCTTTCTAATGAGGAGGACGTCTTGCGCAGATGGAGCGAGCACTTTTCCGAATTGCTCAATCCAATCCAGGGCATTGAGGATGACACATCCATCGCCTTAAGCAGGGCGGAAAATAGTCCCACGGTAGAGGAAGTCACTTTTGCGATCAAATCGCTAAAAGCTGGCAAATCTGCCGGAGTGGATGAAATCCGGCCAGAAATGCTAAAGGCCTTAGGTGAAGAGGGAGTCAAATGGCTCTCTCGTGTCATTAAAGTGGCCTGGGAATGCGGCGAAACACCCAGCGATTGGCAGATTGGGGTGATTGTGCCCCTTTTCAAGAAAGGGGATAAAAGGGATTGCTCCAATTACAGGGGTATATCACTTTTAAGTCTCCCCGGAAAAGTCTTTGCTAAGGTGCTGGAAACGCGTTGCAGAGCTGTGGTCGAGGCACGATTAGGAGATGAGCAGTGCGGCTTTCGTCCCGGCAGAAGCACAACCGACCAGTTATTCACTCTCAGAATGGTACTTGAGAAGGCTTGGGAGTATGCTACACCTGTTTACGCATGCTTCGTAGATTTGGAGAAAGCATACGACCGAGTCCCTCGAGGGAAACTCTGGAGTGTATTACAGCAGTATGGAATTGATAGTTCTCTCTTGAGAGCCATTCAATCTCTTTACACAAACTGTAAAAGCTGTGTTCGGGTAAACGGCGTTAAATCAATACCTTTCACCGTGGGCGTTGGACTTCGCCAGGGGTGCGTTTTGTCGCCTCTCCTTTTCATTACTTATGGACTGGATGTTACAGCGCAGTTTTGGCGAAGAACGTTTCGAATTGGGAGATCTGAGGATAAGTCATTTGCTCTTCGCTGATGACTTGGTTATCCTTGGGTCCTCTCAGACTGAACTTCAGCGCGCACTCGATCGCTTTGTAGCCGTTTGTGTTGAAGCTGAGATGAAAGTAAATGTGAACAAATCTGAAGTGATGGTCGTCTCCAGAGCGCCTGTTCAATGCACTCTGCATGTTAGTGGAGTCCCATTGAAACAGGTGGAGAAGTTTAAGTATCTCGGAGTCTTATTCACGAGTGATGAAAGGAGCAATGCTGAGTTTTCCTGTAGGATTAGTCAGGCTGGATCGATTTTGAGACAGCTTGGCCATTCTGTTATCAGGAGGACTGAACTTGGTGTCAAAGCTAAGTTGTCAGTCTTTAAGTCGGTGTTTCTTCCAACTCTTACCTATGGTCATGAGGTTTGGGTAATGACCGAAAGAATAAGATCGCGAATACAAGCTGCCGAAATGAGATTTCTCCGTTGTATTGCTGGTGTGACCCGTAGAGATCGCATTAGAAATACTAGAATACGTGAGGAACTCAATGTCGAGCAGCTACTTCTCCGGACGGAGCGGTCCATGCTTCGATGGTTTGGTCATATTAAACGCATGTCCCCGACCAGGATCCCACGACGTGCTATGGAATCCGTACCATCGGGCAGGCGTCCCTTAGGTAGACCCAGGATGAGATGGTTAGATCAAATTCATAATCTCTCCTCTACCCGCATGGGGATTGCCCTTGATGATTTGGAGTCGATGGCGGAGGATCGAGAGCTATGGAGGGTCCACTTGAGCAACCTACACCCGCGACCCACTTAATGGACAAGCGGACCATTGAAAATGAATGAATGAATGAATGAATGAATGAATCGGCGCACCCGACCAAATAATGAGAAGTGTACTCACGATGGGGGCGAATGAACGCCTTATATACTGTAGCTAGATCAAAAGCGGTAAAATATTTCTTGCACCGTTTCAGGCAACCTAGACATTTCGCAGCATTCTTGAAGACTTCGTGTATATGGTCGTTCTAACGACGTGTTTCCTTGACACACATACCGAAAATGGAAAGTCTTTCGGGTTCGAAAATATATAAGGGCCATTCATTGATAATGGCTGAAGGTTTGGTTTTTGCTTTAGGGATAGCAAACAGCATTGCATTTTGGAAGCATGAAACTCCACCCTATATTGGCTAAACATTTTTTATAATGCTTAACATATGTTGCCGTTCCACTTTTATGGTCGAAGAGCAAGTACCTGAGTTCTGGAATGAATATGAGAAGGTAAGTCTGCTGTCATCAGCGAAGGAAATAATTGGATTAGAAGTTGCAGATAAGAGATCATTTATGAAAATGAGAAAGAGAATCGGAGACAAAACAGAGCCTTGAGGAACGTCAGCATTTATATGGTGAGTTTCAGATGTGAAACCATCCAAAACAACTTGAATTGACGGCCAGAAATGTAGTTTCTAATCCATTGAATAAAAGTCGCATCGATCCCATAAGCACGCATTTTTGACAAATGAGCTTGGTGTCAAACACTGTCAAATGCTTTTGAAATATCAAGCGCAACAATCTTTATTTCACCAGAGTAGTGGAGAGATTCTCCCCGCTTTCCGGTGAGATAAGTCATCAAATCATCGGTGGATCTGTTGCCACGAAAACCGTACTGCCGGTCATTGAGAAATTTCCATAATTAAAGATATTTAAAAAGCTGACGATTTGTGAGCGTTTCTACGACTTTAGAAAAGAACGGACGTAAGTGCCATGGGTGGGTAATTGGTGGGAGAAGAAGAACCACCTTTTTTAGGGACGCTCTGGAGTTGTTTTTCACTTAGAAAGAGTCCAGAAGAAAGGACAGATGATTATATTAATACCAGCTAATGAGAGTTCTAGGAGAGCTTATCCGACCAGTGATTGCTGGGATCGCACAGGTAATACATATTTGCTGATTTTTCTGTGACTAATTGTAAATCTACTTCTTAAATCTACCACTCTTTTTTCCTTCCAATCTACCACATTTTTGAAATCCCAAGCGACAACACTGGCTAGAACATAACCTTAGTCAACATTTTAATACTGAATCGAAAAGGACACTTCTATACTTCATTGCAATCGAACAAAAAACAACTACATACTTTCAGAGGTGGTCCGAAAATCAAATTGAAATTTATGTGACTCCGATAGCGAAGCTCAAAAACAAATATCATTCACTTCGCTTCAGGACGCCAAATGGCAGATGTCACTTCCGCAATTTATGTCCGATTGGGCTGATTCCTTTACTGGTTTACACGATGACCGATGGACATCGCAGATTATGGCCTCGCAATCAATTTCAATGCGCCCGATACGCACTTGATGTACCTGCACTAATGAAGATTTAATTGATTTGATTAACCCATCAATAATCCCGGTCAAGATTTGGCCAGTGGTCCAGTCGCACACACACACACACACACACACATGTCCGACCACCTTCGAAGGGTGAACTAAAGGCAGAATTTATTTCTCTCGGGATTGATTAATTGAACAGGTGTTCGATGACGATGTCCGTATTGCAGATAATGAAGCGCGTATATATTTGGCAGAACAATGCCATTTAAATTTTCGTTTGGCCCTCTTTCGGATGTGCATCTTCAGCTCCTGGGAAGAATTCCAATTTGCAGGACAATAAATAAAGAATAGAGAAAAATCAACACTGCAATTGGACACATAATCCCCCATTGTCAGCAGTATTATGTGTGACCACTCCAAGGATCTACAAAATATTCATTCTCTTCTCCATTTGCAGGACATTGTACTCGGAAAAAGAGCCCAAAAGTAACCACATCAAATGCCATGGCAGAAAGATGTACTTCAATTGTCCGGACTCGTCCTGCAAATATATAAACCTTCGGCTTTACTTGCATCCCTTATTTGGATTGCATTTGTTGCATTCAAAGGATAATAGCATTCGAACTCGCTGTTGAAGGAGTATAAGTATACGTGGATGTACAATTTCACAATGTCCTGTGTATCGCCTGAAATATAGTTATTATCCCCCTGAATGCCGCGTTAAGTACGTAAAAGCGATTATTTACTGGAATTTCGGGATTATGCTGCCATTTTGATGAGTATTTCTTCCCTGGAAATTGTCGTGTTTTGCTTACTTGTTACATAGCGCTGGGTTTGCGGCATTGTCTGGCTACTACTGATTGTACCCATAGTCGCAAAATCCAATTATTTCTCTAATGCGCTTTGCGGATTTCCGGAAAGTTCCCCTTTCTCTATATACGGGGTAAAAGGATTCGTTCGTACCTGCTGGTCAAAAAACACATACAAAATCTCAATGTTGTACAGCAGCATTTATATTAAATAATGTAAATTGATTAGTTTTGCAACTGAATCAGGACGATAGTCTGTTCTGTGGATGAGGAAGGATTATTTATTCATAGCGATTTGTTGGCTTATTGATTCCTGATGAATGTTGTTGCGTTTTATGTTGGGGATATATTTACAGTCCAGCAGTTTGTTATTAATTTTAAATTGCAAACCTGTTGGACGCGCCGTCCACATTCATGCATTTTCAATATTTAATGGCTGCTCTATGTAGGTTCAGGGAACAGATTAATTAATGGTGACCCCTTTATAGAGTGATTACTTATTTAGATAGGTACTTTAACCTAAACCCAGTATCAGATTTCTAAACATCTGTTAGTCAGTCTATAGTCGCCAATATTTAATGGGATTGAAATGAATACGTCATAGATATATTTAAAATATCGAAAGTGGGTGGAGTAGAGGAGTTAGAACAGAGCCATGAGCTCTAAGCTCATTTACACTATATGATAGCAGATGGACTGAAACAAAGTTTGTTCGCAATTTGGTTATGACAATGTCTGCGATAATAAATATAAGACACCATTTAAAAAGTGAATCATAGCTCAGCCCTATTGTCAGGTAATGGATTTCAAAGCGGAAAATGATTTTCGACATTATTGTAAGACAGCCACCAACGTCTTTAAAGATGTGATCGTTATAACTATTGGCTGAGCAAAAATAATATGACAGGGTCTTCGGTCTTCTTGAAATGTGTGTTGTAGCCAATCTCGAGATGTATCTGGGTTCCGTTTAAGCCAAAGCCATGCAACATAGCTTAACAAAATCATGGTGAAAGATTAAAAGAAAATATCGTCCGTACGACCGTATGCAGATGAAGAATTAGCGGAGACCCTCGACATAACAGTTTTCAAAAAAAGTGCGTTAGAGGCACCAGGACGTCCGATGAATAAAGGCAGCGATATCTGATATTTTGGCTACTGCAAACTATACCATAACATACTAGTATATCAACGATGACTAAAAAGTTATTCAAATGCCATTTTAATAGGATTACCGCAGTTAACAACAAAGGAGGAAGACGGTAGCACCAAAGATAGTTTCGACAAATTCTTCGAAAAGACCTACGAGCAAATTACAAAAAATAAGATCTCATATAGGTACAAACGAATGATTGTGAGAAGCTAGACCTAGGACTCGGTGTCGTAAAATAATTATTTTTATACTATAAGAGTTCCCTAATTGTGCATCGCGACGCCCTGGGGCTGGCACTCATATATTTGCCTGGCAGTCAAAACTAAATAAGACTTTTTCAATTAGTACGGATCGTTGCCAGCCAAATTCGTCAGGAGCATTGAGTATCTGTATAATTACACTCTCCATTAGAGTGTACATACAGGAGAACCCGAGGCAGTCAATAAGAAATCGGCCTTTCCCAGATTCCAACTTGACGCATTTTGCATCGGGACTTGGGCTTAAGCCCGTACAGGATCCAACTAATCCAGGAGCTCAAAGTTAATGAACATAGACAAAGCCGTTTGTTTGCTGAAAAATCATCTTTAACGACGAGGCGCTTTTGTATGTGAATACGGGTATGTTAACAAGCAAAATTATAATAAATATTGGACGAAAACATTTCAACGTCGACCCGTCCTTACTGAAAAACAATTTAGTGAATCTTCAGTAAGATCAGCTTCTTTTCACATATTGTGCTTTTAGAAGGGCGTCGCAAAAATATTTCAACCTTTCTAGGGAGTCGCAGTATGAAAAAGATTGGGAACCCATTTTGCTTATTTACAGGGAAAGTCTAAGAATTACTTGAGGGTTGTATTGTCCTGATGAAGCTACCAGATTTCAAGAAGTCCCATGGCCGCCTATACTGGATCCTTTTTGTCAAATATATGAATTACGAGAAAGTTGGGACTAAACCATTGACTTCGTGCAAGTGAAAGACCCGATTTCCAAGACTGGATAAAATGTATCTACATAGCTTGTAGTTTCAAGAAAAAGCATAGTTCCTGATGTGCTGATTGGCATCATTTCCATCAACGAACACGAGCATTAATTTCATATCTTATAGATCATATCTCGAACGCATTACACAGCCATTTGCAATGTAATTGCAAAAGCAATTATAAACCAAACAAAGCAGCATATACGCAGAGAAAAAAACCCAACAACGCCACCATGATACACAACACATACCTGCACCTCGAATATATGTAGGTACCGTCCAACAACTGACCAAACACCATATGGTCTTCTATATGGTCAAAAAAAAGAAGGCGCCCCTCTCAACGTTAAGCCTACGAACGCTCAGCGCATACCGCCGCCTTAGCCATATAAGGACACCACCATCCAGCAGCAGCCGCGTCGCCGCCCAGTACCTCCGATGCTTGCCGTGTTTTTGTTTGCTCCTCCTGCCAGAAGGTGCAGTTGGCAGCAAACCAAGTTCCAGTGACATCTCTCCCCTGCATGCATAATATGCAATTGAATGATTACTGAATTTGTAACAAAAGATCGCACGTGACAAATCCTTAAATGGAAGGTTGTCCAGTGTCCGCGATCACAGATCTTTCAAGAGTTGCCAGTTGTCTGACATCGGTTGATGGAACGCGCGCCTCCTTGCTATTTATGCACCGCACGAAAAACCTATCGATCGATCAGAACCGATCATCGTCGATCGCGTTGTCCATCTGTTCGGCATTAATGATTTTGCAATAATACAAGCCAGAAGCGCAAAAAGTGATCATGGTGGGGTGAGGGGGCGGCAGAATGCCACAAAACCCCCCAGAGAAAAACTTACCAAGACACCCTTGGAATCTGGCTTGATCAGCATTGTCGTCGTCGACAGGACAGTTTCCCCGAAGTTATGCGACAGCGGCATACACCAGCAAGGCACCAGCCGCAGCGCGCACTCAGTCCCGGGCGCAGATAATTAAATTCCCGCATTTTTAAGAACGTCATCAGAATGAATATCTCGTGTCCTTTCATAAATAATAAATACACGCACTGATCGCAGAGCGAGTGTCGGCACTCGCCAAACCTCAGCAGCGTTCGTATACACTGAGATACCTACGCCCGCCATTACAAGCCGATGTCACTGCTGCATGCAGCAGGAACTGGTTAATTGAATAAACTTTACGTCACATTCTGAGTGGTTCTTTTTCCATCCTCCCAAGCCGCGGATACATAGACATAGCCCTCTCTTTGTCAAAATGCATCGCATGATGATGATCTCAATGATAACAAAACCAGATCATGTCTCGCACTTACAACCGCGCTTTCATTCCGTGCCACCTGAGCAAAGATTCCTGCGCTTGCCAGCGAATAAACATTCGAGTCCCTAAAAGGAATGTGGGCGCTGTGCTGTGCATATATGTACACGCACTGCAAGTGCAACTGCTGGTGAACACACACTGCATCGCACCGCAGTAGCCGCACAATAATTCACTCATTAATTAGAGGCTTTTCATTCATGAAATGCCAACGAATTGTTGCTAATGGCTGCGCGTGCGCAATCTCTTGTCAAATGTCTCAACGAATGGCACGGCAGTCGATCGTGGATATAATGACGACGTCGACGTTGTTGCTTCATAATGGTTCTGAATATACGCTGGAGGGATTTGTATCTGTGCTCCTCGAAGCGAGTTTCAATTTTTCATTCACCGTCAGCTAGTCTGACCAGCCAGCGCACCATCTTTGGTCAGGAGTTGTCGTCCAAGTGGTGCTTATGAATGCATGTGGAATGTCCATCCATATTCCGTATCAGAGATGTGTTAAGATAGTCGGCGCTAAGACTCTAGAAGCTGTAGATGATGGTGTTTTTCAAGACTTGCAGTGCACTATGTTTTTCAAATGATTTTTTTTTGTGTTGGATTGTCCAACCGACTTGTGGTCGTTGTTCGTAACTCGAATTAAATTCGAAATACGGGTCCTAAATACTTTTACAAGCTTTATAGAATTTAAGTGTCAGTTACAAGAACTTCATTGATCAATTATTAGATCTGTGGTCTATATCTTAGCAAACAAAAGAGTTGATCAGCGAACTTGCGAACTTTTCTATTAAATCTGTGTTAGGACAGTCAAAAAGAGTCTATGCTCAACTTACGTTACATTAACGTCTCCATCGACACTAAAATATGGAAACTATTTTTGGCAAATAAGTAATAAGTTGACATTTATGGTCGACAATTAATTGAATTTAAAGGAAAGCCCATGATGTATGATTTCGAGAACGTTCGAGAAACTTTGTTGACAGTATTTGAAAGGAAACAGAATTTTTATATTTTTTTAAATGTATATAGTCAAACAGGACATTATTGCGATACCAAAAAGTCAAAGTGCAACCTGAACCTGATCATGTGTCAAGTAATATAATAATCGTACTTAAGGAAGGATAAAAATGACTCTAAATTTTGGAGTTTGAGAAAGAATGTGGTTTAGGTATCTCGGGGTCTTATTCACGAGTGTTGGAAGTAGCACTGCCGAGTTTTCCTGTAGGCTGTCAGGCTGGGTCAATTTTGAGACTGAGCTTGGTCATTCTGTTATTAGGAGGACTGAACTTGGTGTCAAAGCTAAGTTGTCAGTCTTTAATTCGGTGTTTGCTCTAACTCTCACCAAAGTCATGAGGTTTGGGTAATGACCGAAAGCATAAGATCGCGGATACAAGCTGCCGAAATGAGATTTCTCCGTATAGTATTGCTGGTGTGACCCGTAGAGATCGCATCAGGAATATCAGAATACGTGAGGAACTCAATGTCCAGCAGCTACTTCTCCGGACGGAGCGATCCATGCTTCGGTGGTTTGGTCATGTTAAACGCATGTCCGCGACCAGTCCTCTAGGTAGACCAAGGGTGAGATGGTCAGATCAAGTCCATAATCTCTCCCGTATGGGGATTGCCCTTGGCGATTTAGATTCGATGGCGGAGAATCGAGAGCTATGGACGGTCCACTTGAGCAACCTACACCCGCGACCCACTTAATGGATCTGCGGACCATTGAAAATAATGATGTGATGATAGGGCTGGGGCTTCGATGAAAGGAGCCGCAGATGTTCTATTAAAAACTGCCTAATTAAGGTATATTCGTGAAATATCCACTTCCAAATAATCGGACCTAAAAAAAATAGTTTTAAGTAGCCAGAAAACCTAAGCAAACAAACAAACTACTAAAACCCTCAACAAATAAGAACAAAATGAAATCAAATGCAAATCACTCGAGCATTCTGCCAAAGCTACTTAACCACTGAAAATACCCGAACCCTCGAAAACAGTCTTCTTTCAGACATTATTTCTATCGCAGAGTTTGCCAAAGTTATTAAATCCCCGCCGCATGATGATTTGACTAAACCCTCAAAGTTGTTGTTTACTAAATGAAAATAACATTCATCGTCTATGATAAGTAAATATTTCATCTAGTCCCGGCTTAACATTGGAATAGTGTGTTCACAGGTAGATTCCAAGTACTTATGTTGGCTGTGAACAACGTTTCTCCTTCTGACAATCAGCTTCTTGCCTTTCTTCCTTGCCGAAATGCAAAGTAATGCGTTTGGCATCTCGAATTTCGCAAGGAAGGGCGCGTGCTACTTGAGCAAACAGGAACGCAAACACGCTCTACAGCACCTGGTCCAACATAGACCAAAAGCAAATACCAGGCAATGACGGTTACTCAAGGATGAAACACCTGTCTTTGCCTTACTTTGTTTCCGCATTTTATAGTAGTGCGTGTGTTTGTTCATAGCTGTTATACTTATTGGTATAGGGTGCGAACTCTGGGTTTCCATATCCTTGGTTGGAATTGTTTTTTTCGAAATTTATACAAATCAATGAGTCTATTTGGTCACGCAATTGGCAACCGCAAACGCAGGATAGTTATCGCTCAAGACAACTGGCTTGAGTTGACCTTCTTTTCTGCTCCTTATTTTGAGGCCAATAATAAATTTTCTATAATGACCACGTTGAACTATATACTTGTGAATCCTTGGAAATTTACACGAAGAAGTGCTCTAATCATTTTCGATAAATTCTATAACTCACTTAATATTAGCATTAATAAGGGTTGTGTTTGCTTTTGTTTTCGTTGCGTGGTGATTCGCCATTTAGAGCAATCAAAGGTGAGGGAGTAGTCCATAGAAAAGTAGAAGGTAGACGCATACCCTAGGGTAGTATATAAACTAATCAACGCTTTGGAATATTGTTAATCGATATACACAGTTTATGTACCTAATTATAGAAAGTTTGTTGATGATTTGATGTATACATTACAAACGATGGTATAGCCGTCTAATTTCGACCCAATATGATTATTGAGGCCACTTGTAACCATATTTAATCCAAGCACATTTTCCTTTTAGGCAAATAAATCGTGCCAATTTTTGACATGATGTGTCATTTTTACATTTCTTAAGTTAAAGCTGCATTAGCCGACTTTATTGTTACGCTGAGATTGTGACCGAGATTGTAACTTTATTCATCATAATCCCACGAAGAGGAAATCAATATCCATTTACATAGATGTATCCGAAGATGGACTGTGGAACCGGTGCTGGTATATTCTCTTCTCGGAGGAATTTAATATACACTGCTCAATCATCAGGCTTCCTGCTAGCAACAGTGTCTTCCAAGCAGAGGTTCTGGTAATTGCGGAAGCGGCCTGTAAGGTGTCATTGTTGGCAATACCGCACGAAACGATATTACCATTTTCATTGACAGCCAGGCGGCTATAAAAGCAGTTTCTGCCATTGAAAATAAAAGTCAACGCTGACGTGAAGAGCTTAAGCCCCGGTGCATACATGCGACATTTTAACGCGCGTCACCGCTTTTGCGATCTCGCGGGAACCTGCGAGTCTTTTTACCCGCAAGAATGACATAAACACCACCGTCCTCTGACACAGTGAAATACCAATGGACCATGATCGAGCACTATATTCGATCAAGCCACCACTCTGTAATCTTAGAGAACGAGTGGAGAAAAAGATTTGCATGAAAACCAACAACCAGGTAGAAAGAACTAGGTTAGGTTAGGTTAGGAAAGGTGGCTGTCCCAATGGGGACATAGACCATAATTTTGGTCCATTGTGATACCACAAGACGGGGGGGCGTAGTGGCCAAACAGTTCTTTGTGCCGGGCGTTACCTTGTGTTATTCTGTTGAAATTTGCGAATTTGGGTATCCTACCTGAGAGGTTTTTGGTGGTGACTGAGGCAGTCATTTTTATAAGTTTCTTCACCTGGTTGCGGCTTAGTCTTCGGGTCAAGGTGGTAGGCGACTGTAACAGTCTGCCCCCAGCCGATTGCCTCTGACGCGGCCGTCACCAGGGAGGGAGATTGGTGCGTAGCAGAGGTGGCTGATTCAACCAGTCCGCTTTGCTGCTTGACCAAAAATCAGTGAATGGATTGTCTGTTGGAAAAAGGATGGGGACAACCGTAGCAGTCTGCCTCCCTTTTATTTTCCTTTGACAATCAGTCCACATGACAGAAACTGGTACTGAGCAGAAAAGCTTGATTGAAACTCCTACCTGATGCATGGCACCGACAGTAGATGTCGTGATTTGTCTTCGGTGAAAAGGCGAGGGGTGACCGTAACAGTCCTACCCCCCGTCTGTTGCCATTGACGGGGTCCTCGAATTGTCGAGATGTGGTTGATTGGTGTAATCAGCTTCTTCTGTTGGCGGTTAGTCTTCGGGGAGAGCAAAGGGATGACCGAAACAGTCTAACCCCCGCCTATCCCCCTCTGATGGTCGGACTTCATCAGAGGGGATAGGCGGGATAGAAAGAACTAACTGCCTGTAAAGAATACGGATAGCCATGACAGTGGCCGTACCATCAAACTTCTAGAGTTTGAGAGATCATCGCTGTCTATGTTGGTAGGGGCTCTCGGGTCATAACTTCCTAAGTAACCATACAATGAAACTGAATCTAAAGGATGACGATATATGTAGAGGCTGCGGAAACGAAGAGCTCCATGAGGACACACCTCACTTGTCACTTCCTCTGACACTTCCTGAGTCTCTGTCAATTGAGGAACAGAAGACTTGAAAGTTACTACTTCCATGACTTACAAGAACTTTCTGATATCTAACTTTCCGATTTTTATAGGTTTTTGAGGATATCAGTATTGCTGGCGTCGGGTAATCGCAAGAAGGAGGAACACGATGCTAACCATCTATAACACCAACGGCGAACCCCCATAAAAGGGCATCACAATATAAGTCCACATGGACCTACGTGTAGTACAGTAGGCTTCACCTTGTTCTACCAACCCGTAAACCTAACCTAACCTTATTCATCATCTGGTCAACATGAATTTATCGAGTAGTCCTTTTGTGATAATTGACAGGCTATAGGAAACAGTGTCTTGTCCAGAAGAAAAGTGTTTAATTGTTTATATACAGTAAAAAAAAATACGAAAAAAATGTAATGCGGGTGATCATCAACTTCTAAACGACACAAGTCGATTTACAGATCAACATACATAGGCTAACTACATACGACCATCTTTTCGGGTATCTACACTATACATATAAGTACGTAGATGTACCTATAGATGCATGTATTGAACTAAAACTGTTACAGAAGCAAATTTTATCCTTTACGGAAGCCTAAATACAACGTCATCTATCAAAAAAAAAATTGTTAAAAATGCAGGACACATAACATTTTAAACATCATTCAATAACCGGCAACGTGTCCTGAACCCGATTTACCAGATTTATGCTATAAACCTGAACATTTCCCACGCAACCCAGGGGAGTGATAATGAGACTGTGACTTCCTAACAACCTTCCCACATTGTTTTCTTGCACAGGTTCATCAGGTATGCCAGCTCATTAGAGTCCATTTTCCCAGCTAATAAAAATGCTTTCATCTCTCTTCAGTTCTTTATTCGAAGGATGCTTCGTATAAATCTGATTTGATTGCTGCGAAGAAATTCTACTTGGGTTTATGATTTGTTTTGTTGCAAACACGTACCCAAATGTTTAAATATATTATTTTTAACAAACAATCGACTCATGCTGTCCACTAAACGTGTAAATGGTATGGGAAAATACATCAGCCCACCGAAACAGGTAAATGTCCTTAAAAATGTACACACATGTTTGTTATTAAGGCGTGCAACTGCACTGTACACTGGTTTGACTTTGTTGTGTTCTAGTGATTCAATTGGTAGCAAGGCAAAACAACATTTAAAGTCCTAGCTCTCACCTGAAGGATTTGTATAACCTTAAAGTGGATTGTTCGTGTTGCTATCTATCTATTGACGGAGCACAGAGAAGGGGATTCCCGATGTAATCGCAAACATATGGATATGATGTGTTGTCGTGCGATATTGGAATAACCCCAGGCGAGGACTAGGAAATTCCAAGTGTAGTGTAATATGAAGAAGACATAACGTTTATGTGAAGGAATGCTCACTTTAAAAATAATTCCTGATAAGATGTCTCTTTCGAGAGAATGTCATTCATGTGGACAATATTTTTGAACAATTGTCATCCACATTCCGAGGATATAATAGTAGTGTGCTATTTCCTAGAAGTATCCGTTGCAAAATTGATTTCCCAACCGTGGAGAAGTGCAGCACGTTCAGGTGTACAGAATGCTGTAAGGTATTGCAGTCACGTACAAAACGTGCGTATATCCTCTGAAACGACAGAGCCGCCGAAATTAAAGTTCCTTCGTTTGTAATCTACAAAAATATTTAACTGCTATAATTTATTCTTAAAAGTCATTATGAAAGTCTTCAAGACCAAAAACAATTGAAAAACAATTTCCAAAAATTGATTAAGTATTATACAGGCATTTAGGCCGTTTAAGTGTGTAGGAACACGTGCTTTTAAAAAACTACTGAAGGCTATCATGAGGAATGACACCGAGTTTATCGTAGAGTTTTATAAAATGAAAATTTAGTCTGGAGTAAATACTTTTTAAACCACTTACCACATTTACAAAATCCTGAAACGTAACATAGCCGGGTCCATTAGGTACTTTAACTTTCATGGCTCTCTCATACAGGAGCTCACGTTTATTCATAGGCACTTGTGATAAAAATTCTGCAGACTTCAGAGCTGCTACAAAATCTTCAACTGGAATTTCGCCAAAACCCTCTGGATCGAACTGAAAGTAATAAAACTACCTTTAAACATTTAACTAAAATTAATCTTTTAGGTTAGCGGGAGAATTATAGCGTCGATATGGTTTCATTAAAGGTATGTATTTTACGAATTCATCGAGCTCGAACATGTGAGCGCAGCATCTTTTAAAACCACATGCCCTCAAATCTAGGCCATATTTCCAAAAAATAACTGATTATAGGAAAACATTTGTAAGGCCCTGTTCATTCATACCTAATCCCCACTCCCCACATATCTTGCATTCTCTCACACACAATTTGTTTAACCTACGGTAATGAATGACATTGATTCAATCGATAATAATCAATGTTACCATACCTAGGTAAGGTATTATATGTAAATCGTCTTGCTGGAGGGATTCTTATCAAAAAAAATTCCGCAGATTCTCGCTCCCCTTTTATATTTTTTTTTTACTATGGGAATTGTGACAGTTGGCGGTTAAATAGTTTTTCAATGTAAAAGTAGATCTGTTTGACGTTTGTCTGCGGATCTCTTTGGCGGATTTGTATTTTTGTATTTCCAAAACCGATTCGATTCATTCATTCAAAAGCGATAGCTGTTTAGGTGTCTTTCGACAAGAAAAAATTGTCAATTTTCCAATGAAAAATTGGAAGTCAGAATGAAAAAAAAAAACTTAAAATCACTAGAAATATCAGTTCGCTTTAGAGAATAAGTAAAATCGAAGACGGTCGTAATTGAAGTATAGATACCTGAAGTATATTTCAATACGACCCGCCGAGCATTTGGAGTTAACCCCCTGGGGATCTCCCCACTCAAAAATATTTTAAGGCTATAAAGAATAATTGACTTATTGAGTTTTGCATTCATGGAACTGAAGCTCTTTTTTCATTGTTTATAGAAATATTAATAAGGATTGGAAAGGATGAAAAATCGTTACCACTTGAACGTTTTGAAGAACATAAATTCAAGTTTGAAAAGCAAATAGCTTTTGCTTTTCGAGAAACAAATGTGTATGTAATCTGAAGTTATAGGCCTGTCGATATGTCAAACTCATATAGGAACATTTTTGTGATTATTATATTATATTACAGTTCTATTGCTTAGATTTTGTATAAAAACTTTTCAAATTTCGAGGAATGGATAAATTTTGTGAGTTTTTCCTTTCTTTGTATAATGGAAACAATTTTAAGGTTATTAAATAAAAAAACTATAAGTAGGTTAATGTAGTCGAAAACTTTCTTGGGAAAATTGGACAGCTAATCTCAATGCGAACATAAATCCCCTTTCGTTCAATAGAAACACTCAAAACGATTTGTAGATGTTTTTGCAAAATTTCGTTAGTAAATTCTGTATACTTAGCACAATTTAATGTCAATTGACAATATCGACCTTATGAGCTCGAAGAATAAAATCGGCCCTAGCGAGGTATCCGTCGGAACGGAGAATTCTCCGCAACGCATACTCCGTCGGAGACTCAAATTACATTCGAGGTATCCCCATTCGGAAAGAATAATTAAAATGCGACGACGCATTGATTTGACATGATGTTGTTTCGTGGTACCTACATCGGGGTTTTCCAATTTAGTGCTTGTTTTTTCATTTGTTTTTGATCTGGAAACACAAATTTAAGCAACAAATACAACCAATTTCTTTGTTAAAAGTTTTTTTTTTCTTTATTGCTTTCGTTTATCAACACTTCACTGCAAATCGTAAACAAATTCCTGTCGGAGCATATCGGAAGAAAATTCGTATGAAGCTGTCAAAAATATCAGTAAAAACGCACTTCTTGATCGCACTGAAACGCAAAACGCCAGTGTGCGTTGCATATTTGTCGGAAAAATTTTCCGAAAAGGTCTTCCGAAGTATTCCTCGAAGCAAAAAAATAAGAAAAATGTAGATTTGGCCGCTGCAAAGAATGCTAACATTACATAAGTAATGGAAAAAAACCACATGGCGAAGCAAACTTTTATCTTTCTCAGTTATTGACGCGTACCTAAACCATCCAAAACTGTCCACATCAAGAAAACATGTCTGAAAACGCGTAGCGTAGCCCACTTCGAATAATATCGTAAGTTATATCTTGGATGATTTAAAAGCACGCATCTGGATTTTGAGATAGCGCTAATGTGAATTGAGTAGTTAAAATATTATAGGGTAAAATAAGCATGTACTCCGACCTCTGCAATGTTATGTGCTCTATTTAAGACTTTTGTTCGTCAAATCCACTTACTCGACGGTATGTTGAAAGATTTTCTCATAAAATGAGAGGAGATTACAACAAAGACAAAGCGTGAATCAAATGCATTAATATACCAGAGAATGGTACCCATCTTACCCAATATCCTTTCAAATTACATACTTATGTATATACCGTAGGCGTAGAGGATTTATTTGAAAACAAGAACTTGTGGACACATGAATGAGTATTGTTACATCTGCAATAGCTTTGTAGAGGTTTCATGTTTATTTTTAAAACGGGAGTTTGGAATATTTTCATAAAGTAGACACTAGATCTGTTTGGAGTAGACCCTGAACAGTACAAAAAAGGACTAGAAGAGGACAGTTTCTTGCGTTCCATGAGCAGGAGCAGGAATGCCTTCTGAGACTATTTTACACTTTGTTTCGTGAGACTGGTTTCGAACTGTCTAGACTAATACAGGGCTTATTGCACCTACTCTGAGGTGGAGCATGCTTGTGAAAAGTGTCACAATCGTCTGTTTTTCGCTCCAAATTCAGTTTGCTTCAGTTAATATTGAGTTATTTTGAATGCAATTTTAAAAATTAATGCAGGGGCGTAGCGAGGGGGGAGTGTCGTACCCTCACGCTTTTCAAGAGTCGGCAAATCAACGAGCAATTTTCAAAAATTAGGTCTTAGATTTGGATTTTCATTAGGTATAGGTTTTAAACTTGTAAATGCATACCTTTTGAAAGGTTCCACATGAACTCCTTAAAATTTAGCGAGTTTCGATTCGATTTGAAAAAGGACGTTTGGCATCGGTGAATTTGCCGACTGAAATCCTTAGAATTTAGGAAGTTTCGATTTGATTTTAAAAAAGGACGTTCAGCATCGGTGAATTTGCCGACTGAACTGCCACGACCTAGAAAAGTGTTCATGTGAACGGGCTATCAAAACTTGCGAATATTCGTTCGTTCGTAGATAGTTGGTCGCTCTCATGTGAATGGGCCTTTAGGTATTGGGCCAGCAGTGTTCCTCCCATACAAAAATCATCTCCTATGGGGTGAAATTCGATGATGATAAAGTCGATAACCGCTGGTCCGATTTTTGTGTTTTCTATACAGTCTGCAAGTTGCTAAAATAAGTCGGCATTTCAATGAAAGTCACATTCATCCATTCTAAATTCTGATCCTTTACTTCACGCAACTTTGCCACTTAAATTGTATAAGCATCGGTGGTTCAGTGGTAGAATGCTCGCCTGCCACGCGGGCGGCCCGGGTTCGATTCCCGGCCGATGCAATGTAATTTTTTTTTTTTATTTATTTAAAAACTCACCATATCAAAGAGAAGTTTCCATTTCTGCATGAAAATAAAATAAATCCAACTTACTAATGAAATTCAACCAATTAAAACAGTTGTACTCACGTCTCGTAGAAGTTCCCTTCGCAGTTCGGCTTCGTCGAATTCCGAATTGAGATCTGTGTGGTCGGTATCGTACACTCCATCGTTGACGCACTAAAATTAAGCAACCGTATTAAACAAATAACATTATTGTAGTATCTCGAAATACTATATAAATTGTTTGAAGTTTAGTTTATGCTAACTTTGTATAAAATGTCAGTTTTAATAAAATAAAACTTTACTTATACGAAGCTATAGAACTGGACGGATGTCGTTTGTTCAAGATATAACAATTATTAAATTTAATTTACATACCTGTGACAGGGTTCCAATAGAAACAAACGATCCAGCTATCGTTGAAATATGCTCCACTTCAACTGCCAGTGTTTCCTGTTGGCTATTACTTGTATTTTGATTTAAATTATCGGTGCCACGCGAACTACACCGATCAAATCCGGTCCACATTCTTAACTTCGGGCTATCTTGTTGGCAATTTTAATTTTTCCATTCAAACTGTGTTCTTTACTAAACTAAATTCAACTGCAATCGGATGCTTTGCTAGCTTTCTGCATGCATTTTTAAAGACGTTAACAATAGCTCCTGATGTTTACTCGATTTTTGTTCTGACTATGAATGAAGTAGGTCGGGCTATTCTCAATTTCTATTTGAATAAGTGGTCAATCCTGGAAATATGCAAAGAAACTGCGATTAGTCTTAAATTAATTGTGGGAAGTTGAATTAAAATTGGCTGAGTGGTGATGATCGTCTGAGCATTGTCACCGTTTGTAGTCTCGGGTTCGAATCCCACTGGAGTAACCAATTAATTTATATAAATTTTTCATGCCCTTGAAGTGTTTTTAAGAAAGCTTCTCAATCGATGAGGTTTTCTTTCATCGAAGGGGCCAGAGGAAAAATCCCGATTAATCATAGACCAACGGTTATCAATATCGTAGTCTATTTCATGCTCGGGAAATATATTTTTTTTTTTTATATATCAAAGAGGGGATGTTATTTTTTATAATCTGCCTACAGGCGGAAAATATTGCAGCAGGAAGTGTTTAACGTGTAAACAGACGATCTGGGGTCTATAACACAACATGACAAGTCTAAATGCACTTGTCTAACTATTCTGCAACAGAACGTAAACTGTTGCACTTGTCAAAAGAATTAAATTTCCTTGACTTGTCGGCATTCTTCGACAAGTGGTTAACGAGGGAGCGACGACCTCGGAGACGACAGAGGGCAATCAAAAGCTGTCGAAATTCACTTATGATACAACTACCTACTTGTCGCGTTGTGTTACAGGCTCCTGGTTGACTTCTTCAAGCTTGGGCAATGCGACATGGTAATGATGATGATATAACGTATACCCAAATTCCCAAGACATTATTTTGGAGCGTTATGATTAGAAACGTAGAAGTCTTCGTATAGCTGGAGTCGCAACCAGTAATTACATATCATATAAATGAACTTTCTGGGGCTACAAGGAATCTGACAAGGAAATTGTTTCATAGAACGTAAAGCTGTCAACCTGGAGGGTGAAAGTCATTATGCTGCAAATTACCCTAATAAGGTTGAGTTTTGGTTGCGGGTGTAATGTAATGTGTAGAATTGTAGAAGAAGCAGGATCTCTCTTAGGATCGGGATGTACAAAAAATGTATAGATAAATTACGGCCCTACGAACTAAGTCCCAACTTGAACTCCCACTAGCCAAAACGAACTAAGTCCCAAAAGATTTGGGGTTTAGTTCATATGAACTAAGTCCCAATATAAGAATCAATTAAAACCCAATAGTGTGACTTTGTTCTTTGTGAACTAAGTCCCAAACGAGCTTACTCTCAACCTCTAAATCCAACAGTGCCCCAAGCAGGGGGTTGCAGGGTGACAGCATGCTCCCCCCATACATATACCACAGTGCCTACGGAAATTGATCTTCCATTTGATCTCCCATTAGGCACAGTGGGATATGTATGGGGTGGCATGATGCTCCCTGCAACCCCCCTGCTTGTGGTCTCTGTTGGATTTGGATTAAGTGCGAGGTTGGGTGTATGTAAGGTTTATTTTTTCGTCATAACAAGTTAAACGAACTTACTCCCACTTCTCTCAAATTGGGACTTAATTCATTGGGAATTTGTTCATAATGAACTACGAACTATCCCCCAAACATATGAACTAAATCGCACTGCATATTTGGTGGGACTTAGTTCATTTGGCTAGTGGGAGTTAGTTCCAGTTGGGACTTAGTTCGTGAGGCCATAGATTACTATACTAATAGGATTGTTTTTTCCTAATAAAGACGATCCTTATAGGGTGATGGCCAGCGATAATAACACATAATCTGAGCTTTGAGGCTTATATACCCTGAGGGATTCCTTTTCTACAATGTTGTGATTATACCACAGACAAGAGGTTAGAGTTACAAAACAAACCAATGCTCAAGAACCCTGCGTATTACAGCTTGTTTTGCAGTGTTTGTCTCTGCCGTACCGAAAAACAGGTTGCCTTTCGTTAATTTGCTCAATACCATCCCCTGGTGCGTTACTTGGGTTATTAAAGTCCTTCCACAGTTTAAAGTTAGATGGGATCAGGTTGGGGATTTTGAGCATCAGGGCCGAGTTCGACAAGATGAAAGGATTCTTCCAAAACTTTGATTTAGGCTTTAGTTAAATGGCTCCTTAGCCGGCAGCCCTATACCTTTGAACTCACAATGAACATGAACGTGTTAAAAGCATGTTATTCTGGGTGATCACAGAATCCTTCGTATTCGTAATTTTGCTACGAACCCCGAAAGGACTATCACAGAATACGTTGTAGAAAATTTTTCGACTACGACGGATTAAATTCGTAGCAAAAATGTCCACTGCGACGGATTCTGTGATAGTTCTTTCGGGGTTCGTAGCAAAATTCCGAATACGACGGATTCTGTGATCACCCAGATTATGTTAAACATTTCATAAATTACCGAAATTACTTTAAATTTCTGCTTCATAATGTTTCACATTTATTCTGAATTTTAATTAACGCATTATTTGTTAACATACAATTTTATTACAACAGGATACATGCCAAGAATTAATGTAGCGACAATTAAAAATGATATGTTTGGTCATTATTGTCCAATGGACTATATAAATAATTCGGGTTTAAATATACGACTGTAAGAGCGGTGCTTTGTAACTGCATTTTTATATACAGAAAGTGTAAACATTTTCAAGTCAATTTGTAGCAATGTGCCTAATTATGAGCTCAATGAATAATGCGTTTTTATACCCTCCACAGGAAGGTAGGTATATTCACTTTGCCATTACATTTGTAACGACAAAAATGAGTCACCTCACCGTAGACCCGATATGGTATATACTATATTCTGAATCAGGATCAAATTCTGAATCGATTCAGCCATGTCCGTCTGTCTGCCTCTCTGTTGAAAACACGATATCGTCCAAACGAATCGACCTAGACGAATGAAATTTTGTGAGAGGACTTGTTTTTTACCGTCGCGTTGACGTCGTCAGGTTGGTATTGAAAATGAGCTATATCGGTCGAGTAGTTCTGGTATACCTCATATACAGGGAACGGATTTTGTTGAAAAAAGGCAAAACTAAACTGTAAAAAAGGCATAAATGCCTTTTATTAAAAAGAAAACGGTTTTAAGCCTTAAAATGACACTGTACAACCATATAAGCATTTTAGAATTTGCTGTCAACAAACGCCTGCGATTGTCCCTCAGGAAAGCTTTGAAAGAACTGAAGGGAGGACATGGGCAGAGATAAGTCGCGAACTTAGGACACAAGGTTCTAACTTACATTTTCTCCAAAAATGAGTTACACATCGCATCGCACTAAAACGACTACGCTCTTTTGATTGGCGCTCTTACTTTTTGTCTATCAAAAGACGTCTTGTCATCGACTGCAATATTTGGAGGCAATTTGAACTTTTCAGCGCCATTTTAATACATTATTTATTTCTTTGATAGTCTTGAGTCTTTCATTTGCAGAAAAGAAGGCGCGCGCTTTCACCACAACTTCAGCAGCTGGTCCTTTTTGCTGTTTGCTATTTCTCATCGATCGCCCTTAAAATATTGAAAGTACATATCCAATCAATTGCACGCAGGACATAAAGAAAAGATAAATTAATAGCAGCAGGTCCGTAAAGGAACCCTAGACGAACCGAGTCCGAAAACGGCTGAATTGAGACGATTTTTCAGGACAGTTATACTCTCGGATGTTTGTCGGAAGTTCGCAAACAACGTGTGCAAGTAATGCTTCGGCGATATGATTTGTTTAAATTGTACAGTTAAGGAGAAAGTGCACATGAACTTCAATTTTGACCAAAAACGGCAGAAAAAGCCAATATTAGGAAAAAAGGAAATGTGAGTAAAAAAGGCAAAAAAAAGGCAAGGTCAAAAATCCGTTACCTGCT
This sequence comes from Cheilosia soror, assembly GCA_949372485.1. Classification (NCBI taxonomy): domain Eukaryota; kingdom Metazoa; phylum Arthropoda; class Insecta; order Diptera; family Syrphidae; genus Cheilosia; species Cheilosia soror. The sequence goes on from OX443561.1 coordinate 5,623,549, forward strand.
CATATACAATACATACATTACAAACACTAAAAGCTGTTCGGGTGAACAACATTAAATCAATACCTTCCACAGTGGGCGTTGGACTTCGCCAGGGATGCGTCTTGTCTCCTCTTTTTTTCATTACTTAATGGACTGGAAATTACATCGCAGTCTTGGCGAAGAACGTTTCGAATTGTTAGATCTGAGGATAAGTAATTTCCTATTCATTAGTCATAATTGGGTCCTCCACAGACTGAACACCAACGCGCACTCGATGGGTTTATAGCCGTTTTTGTTGTGATTGGAAAGTAAACGTCTTTAGAACGTCTGTTCAATGTTTTTTTCAATGCTTTTTCATTCTGTTATTAGAAGGCTTGAACTTGTTGTCTTAGCTAAGGCCCTTATTGTGATTGTCGATCAGCGATCGTCACGACAATTGTCGATTGCGTCGATTCATCTTCTCTATCCTCCCTATTAACCCTTCCACTCGTGCTGTGCATTAGCATTTTAAGGGAACAAAAACCCCTTGAGCACTAGTGAATTATAAAAAAAAAAAAAAAAAAAAAAAAAAATTCATTTTAGCTATTCGTACACACATCTGTAATCGAATACAAGGGACTCTCGAATCGACAAATATCAATCGCAATCGACAATCAAAGTTGTCGATCGATCGACACTCACACTCACAATAGGGGCCGAAGTTGTCAGTCTTTAATTCGGTGTTTTGTTCCAACTCTTACCTATGATCATGAGGTTTGCGTTTGGGTAATGACCGAAAGAATAAGATCGCGGATACAAGCTGCCGAAATGAGATTTCCTCATTGTATTGCTGGTGTGACCCGTAGAGATCGCAGAATACGTGAGGAACTCAATGTCGAGCAGTTACTTCTCCGGACGGAGCTCTCCATGCTTCGGTGGTTTGGTCATGAGATGTTTAGATCAAGTTCCAAGGACCATCGAAAATGAATGAATGAATATGGTCCTAGATATTTTATGTATACATTAATGCGTGGTGTGGTGTGCCTTCTCGGCATAAAATTGTAGGTCCCTTCCATTCGTCACAAAAAAGAAAACTTCCACAAGCGAATGGGGGAGTGAGAAGCTAGGGTAAGCTTATATGGCAAGTTTTATTTATTGTATCTCAAAAGTTCAAATTATAAACATTTATGTACCTACTAAGGTAAACAAAGGTATCGCTGATAAAATTTGTTTACCGATTGAGAAATAATTTCGACAATGCTCTGTATTAATATGATAGAGACCATTATTCGTGAGAATCTCATTGCTGTTCTAACCCAAATTTCTCTTTCAGCGACAGTTAATAGCAGAAATAATGATGACGTTATCAGTGCCATCGAAAATATAAACAAACCAAACAAGTAAACACACACAACTACCTCGCCATTCACCACTTCGCACCTAACGATGTTAGTCACATGGTATCCTTAAAAGGTTATTGATCTTTTCAGACATGACTACGGGCAACAACAAAACGATTCCAAGTTGAAAAAGCCATAATGTGACATTTGCCACAAACAAAAATACACACCCTCACGTGTCTCAGCGGCCAGGAGCCATTGCCAAAGTTGTACACTATACACCCCCTTTGTGGGTGGGTGGACTGTCTATAACACTCGCTCCAATACCCTTGTATAATTGACACAATAGAAACACGAATATTTACACTCAAATTCTACTGTCACTGGGAACTTAAGAAAAAGAAAAATCCCATTTGGCGCAGAATCCCTGCAACAATACACTACAGTTGCCTTGGTTGGGGGAGTAAGGGAGAATTATCGGTTTCGTTGTCTCGAAATAAAGAAATTACAACATTAATTTATTAATTATGTTGTTTGCTATTGCAGTTGGTCACAAACTCTAATGGTTTGCAACAAAACACAAATGGGGAATGTACAGAAAATCGATAAATCACTTCACTTTCACAACCCCTTCTGCCCCATACCAACGGACAATGCCAACACAATGCGGTTCTTGACCAAAATTTGAAAATCGTCGCGGTTTTAGTGGTTCCGCGAGCACTCTGTTCGATTAGCAATAATATTTTGTTTTAAATAACATTTACCAAAAGATTGCACAATTTGTGGTGATTCTAAACTGAATTCCCGAATGTTTACTTCATTCACACACCGGTAGCAGGACAAAACGTGTGGAACACCCCCAAACGAATTCGCGGCAAAATGACAACTACTGCCCTTCCAAGCAAGCTGCCAGTACTATTCGTATCCTATGCTCTATACGTACGAAGGGTTGAATGAACATAAACACGGAAGGGTGACGAAGTGGTGTACAGCACAGGGTGATGTACAGTGTTTACCACCACATTTTGCCGTATTGCTGGTTGAGGGTGGAACATGCGCAGAAGTTGGATAATGGCATTCGTTATCGCTAGCAGCTAGTATTCTCCAGAGAGTTTCGTCTATGGAAATGCGAATCTGAAACTCACCCCCTTATAATTGTGGTATCGTGACGGTTCCGATGCATAATGTATTGACACGTTGCCCGTTATTCGCTTAGACTTTTTGCATATGGTGCACGATTTGGCTGTTTTTTATTTTGGCTTTGGTTTGTCTTATTTTTTTGCATTTTCGGAATGCAAGACCAAGGGTGGTTCCCACTTTTGGTATTTTGCAATTGAGGATGGAATTCGTGAAGCTGTAGCCATTAGGATATATACCGCCCCATCCACTAACATCGAAACCGGTAGACGCTGTGTTGCTTATTTTTTTTTTTTTATATTCGTATATCGATAGTTGAAGACAATTTCAAGAGAACAATTGACATAACAACAGTTACATTATGAAGGTGGTACTACAATTCAACCACCAAATATGCCCAGTTAGATCGGTCTTGAGCAGTTGCGTGTCAATCAATGCCGACAACAAAATATAACAAAAGGGCTGTTTAGCACCGGTAGCAGTTTCATGGTTTCCAGAAAGAAAAAAAGAAAATTTAACACATTTTTTTTTACTTTGTTTATACATAAAATGTTAAGCTATAATACCATAATAGTATATTATTATAAAAAGAAAAGAAAACCAAACAAAAACAAACACGAAAATATTACGATTCCATTTCTTTGAATATGTGCGTGCATAGAAGTATTAAATAAAAATATTAAACTAACAACTAAGAGGGAATTCAAATGTAAAACTAACAAAATAAAAGTTAAAACTACTTTGTGTAAGGATATTAAAATAGATTTTCTTTGTTCTGCTTATTGAACGGTGCCAGAACAGGCGAGTTTTTGCGGGAATTCGGCTTGTAGTTGTTGGTTGGCACTTTCAAACTCAAATATGGTCCATCTCGGTTTTTGTTATTCGCATCTTTGCAGTTCTTCTCAGATGTGTTCATTTCGATTGGTGTAGAGTTCAGTATTACCTCTGAGTCGGATAAATCGGCACCTATTTCGCTATCCTGTAAAAAAAAAAAGGTTTAGTTTGAACATTCAGGTAGTCATAACTTGGAAGAGTAAAGTACAGTCCAGAAGGGATTGCGAAAGCCAGCAGAGGTTTATGTTGGGAAGATCTAACTAATTTAATCATGATATGTGTGTAGGATAAAAGCCCGAATTTATGTGTCTTAAAGAAGAATTGGTCCGCTAACAACTTATACACCCGACGCTTTGCAAACCATGCTTAACGTTCTGCATTTAGACGTCTTCGGTAAGGAGTATGCTATCAATCCGGCGAAGGAAAAGCAAACTCGTAAAGTCCTTAGCATCCAGCGAAATAAATCTAGTTGGACAGTATGGCCAATGTTAATTTGGTTCTGTCCAAAGGGCGTAACATCCCAAGAAAAACTAGCTAGATCCCACAAAGTAAACCATAGAAACATCTGGGAAACTGCGACAAAGTTTGGTTTACTTGGCCAATTCCAATAAGATTTTAGAACTTACTACGACTCAATATCGCAAAGGTCAATAATGGCATTACAGAACACTTCATCTTAGCAGAGAGTAGCAAAAGTATTGATGCGTATCAAAGCCTCGTACAACTACTCCACCCAATTGCCCTTACCTCATTAATGGTCATCTCGAGGTCCGACCAGTCATTCTCCTGTCGCAGACGCTTTACGATTTGGGTATGCGGCGATGTTGATGCCAACGCCTTGGGATATGTAAAGTCCCGCTTCGACGGTGTTTGACCTAAAGCACATAAAGTTAAATTAGCCATTTAAAACATTTCCCCCATGAAACTCACCAGTTGGAGCGTATGTCCTCATTTCACTCGTCCGGAATGTGTTAACATCTTCGACGCAATTCCTCATCTGCGTATGGTACACATTGGCATAATCCTGAACGTTGTTCTTCAAGGAAGTGGTGAACGCCATATTCTGCGTATCATGCTCTTTTAGACGCGCATTTTCGTGCTTTACAATGCTCCGCACCAGTTCACATTCGGTTGCCAATTTCGCTGCGTATTGCTCGTGGATGCCTTCGAATTCCTTCTGATGTGTTGCAACTTCTGTATTAACATGCTCACAGTTGCTTTCTACCGACTGTTTGATGCTGTCCAATCGCTTAGTCACATCGTTATGCATCTCAACTTGTTGACTATGCACTACGCGCGACACAGCAGTGCAATTTTCCAGAGTTGTTGTAGCACCGCTTTTAAAGGAGTTGCAGACGTTTTGCAGGTCGCCCATTGCTTGCTGGTTAGATTCGCAGAATTGATCGGCAGTTGTCAGCTCCTCGTCTAGCGCATTTTGAATTTTCTTTTGTGTGACTTCCAAGTTGCCAGTCACATTGCTGATGGTCTCGGTGAGAGCACGATCTTCCACGTCCATCAGCTGCATTTGCTTTACAAACTCAGCAAGAGCATTCTGACGGCGGGAGGTCAATTCATTTCTAGCCTCCATATTCGCATTAAGTTTGACGATTTCAGCTTCGAACGAACTATTCGAATGTTGCGAGATTCCTTGGAGGCGTTGCTTTAATTGGGTCGTGTGCGTAGAGAGGTTTGTATTACTTTCGACAATCCGCTGTGTGACTTTTTGATTTGTAATTTGAATGGACGCTCGTAGTTGGTCAAAAAAGGACTGCATCTCAGCAAGACGCTGCTCAAAATTGGTTCTCATTTCGCATTCTTTTGTATGCAGCTCAGATAGCATTGTGGTAACGGTGGATTTGTGATCCGCACTCGACATTGAGAGCGATTTTAGATGCTTCATTAGGCAACCATTGAATGAATCGACAGATTTGTTGCAGATGTCAGAGACTGAGTCAACCCTTTCCATCGCATCGGTGATAAATTTATCCTGATATTTAGTGTTGGTGGCGATTTCTTCGATAATCAGCTCCAAATGGGAGCTGTGGTCCTTTTGCAAACTTTTCAGATTCTCGTCCATTAGTTCAAATGAATCCCGCATGCGACTGGTGAACTGCTCACAGGCACTCTGGATTTTAACGTCTACGTCGCGTCGGCGATCAATTGTGTTCTGAAAAGGAATGGTTTTAGGTTTTTTGTATGGGAAAAATAAGGATATGTAAACCAAACGCATCGAATAAAGACAGAATTGCTTCTCTTAAGTCAACGCAGTCTTGACCATTTTTAAAATTGAGAGAGCATTGATTCGAACTTACATGTAACTTGACTGTATCGCTCGTAGCAATATCAGCAACTTCGATCAACTGTGAGGCCTGACTGAGCAACACTTCCTCAGTTTTCACGTGACTCTCTAACAGAACCTTTTTCTCTTTGTACCTCCGCTTGGTTGAAGTCAACACCTGAAAGCAACATAACTCATACAGTACACGATCCCCTGTTCATTTAGACAATACGAACCTTCTTGGTGAGCTGTAATTCCCCACGTGTTTTCGACAAATGAACTTCCTTCTTCATCAGCTCCTCAGTCTTTTGCACCAGATTTAAGCTGACTTCGTTGAAGACCTTCTCTTTGTTCGCCAACTCGTCTTTCAATGCCTTTAGGAGGAGCACCTTCTCGTTTAACTCTCGATTCTGCGAGTCCAATTTGAACTGCAAATCATTGTAAGTTTCCTCGGCGAGGTAAATTCCGTTCTTATCCCTCGCTGCCATTAAATCTCGCTTCAGCTTATCAATCTCCTCAGTGTACTCCTTGAGTACTGTCTTCTTGGTGAGTTTCTGATTTACTTCCGGGCGATTCTGGATATTCTTAGCTCGATGGGCATACTCAAGCGTACTTAGAGTTTCCTCCAAGTCCTTATGACCGGGTGATATCGTGGCGATAATGGATGTTTTCGTACGACCACCTAGCGACTCCTGCAACAACCGAGTGAGTTTTGATTCGCGGTAGGGTATATGTGGAGTGCGTTCCACTAGAGCCGTGATAACACGACCCAACGTCAGCAGCGATTGGTTGATGTTGACAGTTTCTCTTGTGCGGATGCCCTTTTCGTTGCCTGCCTTCGATACGTTTTCACTGCCAGCCAAGTCGACAAGATTGAGTTTACCAGTCTTGAGCATCTCCTCGCCATCCATACCATTTTCTTTGATGTGCACTAAGATTGAGAACACTGTATGCGAGCGAGATGATTGAGCATTCATCAGAGTCGTCGCGGTTTTTCGACGCTCCTTTCCCTTCTCTAGCAATTTGTAGACGTCATCTTTACTGTGTACCGGAATCTCCTCCAAGCCCTGAATGATGACCGAACCTTTCTTCGTGCTATCGTCAAAGATGCGTATTTTTGTAGCGTCTTCTGATGCCAGAAGGTCGCACAGTTCTTCGTTGTATAGCTCTAGATATGATATTCGCATTGAGAATTCCAATTCCATCATGCGCAGCTCGTCAAATAAATGACTTAGAGCTCGAGGTATGATGCCAATCTCGGAATCCTGTCAAAAACACAAAACTATATCAACATGTAGAAATGCTTACCGCGACCAACAACTTACATCCTCCCAAGACGACTTCAATTCAGCGCATTCCGTACCGACCATTGTGTGCGTCTTGCCAGTTCCCGTCTGGCCATAAGCAAACACCGTGCAATTGTACCCAGAAAGAACTTCTTCTATAAGCGGACCGACAACTGCCTCGTACACCTCATGCTGTTTCGAATCCGGTCCAAATGTCCGATCGAAAGTAAATTTCTTTGTCAGTTTCGTGTCGACATTATGACGAGCGACAATCTCTCTGGGTGGGTGGACTTCGATTACCTCCGCGGAACGAATTCCCTTCTCTCGTGCATTGATTGGCCTGGATGTTTGGAAAATTGTATGAAACCAGAGTTTAATTGGAAAAAAAAAGAACTGTACCTGACGCGCACGTAAACTTGAATATTTTGGTTCGGCTTGTTGGTCCTAGTAAGGCTTGTGCCACTGGAACTATTCATTTTAAGACAGTTTTTGATCCTTTTACGCCTTTGTAATTGTTTATTTTTTGCGTATCCACAAATTTGAAGAGAAACCCACAAAATTATCCGAATTTTAAGCAATTTATTCGACTAGTTAAAGCGATATTCAAGCGAATTGCTGTCAAATTTGAATAAGCACTGAAATATCCGTTTGGAAAAATGAAGTTTGATTTGGGCATCTTGCGATACTAGCGACAACCCGCGGCGAACACATTTTATTGTGACGGAAAAGTGATACCAATCCACTTGATAACCAATCGTAAAAATGAATGTCTGTCTGTCTGTATGCCCTTTATAGATTCGTAGACAATGCATTTGATCATGTGATGATCTTTAGCAAAGTTATTGTGCATGAGCTCACGAAGGTTTCTGAGTTGGTACGGTCAAAATTGGACAAAGGGGCCTGGCACCTCCCATACAAAAAATGCATTCAAAACCTTATATCTCGAAAACCAGCGAATCGATTGAGCTCAATCTTATAGATAATCTTAGGTATTGACCCGGTAGCACAAAACAAAATTGGACAAAGGGGCGTGGCACCGCCCATACAACCGCCGAACTTATTAAGCTCAAATTTACAGACAATTTTAAGAAAGAACATTATTATCTAAGATCTAAGCTATACAATTTCTGTATATAAAAACGTTGATGCGTATAAGTCCGATTATGGCCGCTGAACCACTGAAGCTATCCGCCTTCATTCCTATTAAAAAATAATTGAACAAAAATATCAAAATAAATCTTGAAATATTTAAAATAACTATTATAGGCAGAACAACGTTTGCCGAGTCAGCTAGTATTTGATAAAAATGTTTCAATTGTATTGAGAAATGGAGGGTGTATCCTAGCGGCGACAATTATTTGAACCCTACTAAACATACAAATTTGACAGATCAGCGACAAAATTGTTTCAGCAACAGAATTTAGCGACAGAAAAATGGCTGTTTGATGACAGAACGTAAACAAGTCAGAAATGCCAATTTATCGTGGGAAGGAGGTTTGTTCTTTGCACAGAAAAAACAGCAGCCATGTTTTTCTGGATCTGTTTCAGTTTTGTTTAGCTGAGCGAGCAGCTTAAACAGAATCAGAATTTACTACAGAACGAAAAAGGTTTATGTTCTGTTTCAGTTTCTGTTCCTGTTTCTGGTTCTTGTCACTTGATGTTTTTCCGATGACAGATTCCTGTATGTCTGATAGGGTTATTTTCTTCGCCACCAGATATCGCAGGTCAATGCAATGCAGAAATAACCGAAGAATCACACTGATCGAAAACTGATTTTTATTTTGATAGGTCCATAAACTGTCAATAAAAGTGTTGACACCAAAATAATGCTGTAATATTCTTAATGGATTCATGCCAACTGATACTACTCTCATAAATATCATTGGATTGGATGAACCATTGACTGATTTCAACTATTTAGATTCAAAAAAGAAAGGTTTTATCATTTATATTGGCCAAGGCCATACACGACTTCCCATGAACCAGAGAGACAGTTAGTTTTTGACTTTGAAAATTTAGTTTCAGAAATAATTCTCGGATTCTTTTCCGCACCACAAATCTTCATTTGATATTTTGGTTGATAGAGTGAGGACTTAAAAAACGGGAAAGTTTCGTTTCAAAACAGCAGCGTACTAAGCTTAAATGAATATTGTAAGACCATGGCCATAGACGCTTCCAAGACATGTGTCGAGCGAGACAGGTAGTTTTTGAGTGAGTAGAAATGAGAAAGGTAGATGGCACAGAAAATGCTCCGAAAATTAATTTTGAAACATAATTCTTAACTGATGGGCATGAAAGTACTTTTCCGCACCATTCCAGTTTCGATACAAATCCTCATTTAATATTTGCGTTGATAAAGTGAGGACGTCGAAAACGCCCGTTCGCTTCGGCTTTACCATAGAATGAAAATCATAGGAAGGCATGTGTGGCCCAGCACTAAAATGTTTAAATTTCAGTAGGATATAATAATAAATACGTACTAGTACTATGTACTACTCCACTTCTTCTCATGCAAAAATATTTCCAGTTCTGAATTCAACCGTTCGCCACTTACCCAGTATTTCTCTCTGAATGCACCAACCGAAATACAAAGGCCCATTAGACAAGACATTACACATTTCATTTTTCAGTGTTGTTATTTATATTTATCAAATTCCAAATTGTATATTAAAGTCCCACCATTAAGATCAATAATGTCCGACGAATACGATTGTGTGTCCAAAAATAAATTAAAACTCAAGGTTAAAGATAGTTCCGAAAAGAAAAAGAAGAAGAAGAGTAAGGACAAGAAGAAACTCCAGCAGGCAGTGGCAGCGACTTCGTTTGTAGAAGAAACCAAACCCCCAGAAAGAAAACTCACAAAAGCAGAACTATCTTTTAAGGAAATGCAAGAGAAAATGGTAATAAATGTTTATTAATAGTACATACATTAGTCTAGCTCTAGATTCCTCTTGAATACAATTCTCTTCTGGCAGCAAACCAAACGAATTTTGGAGAAAGCATCGCTGACGCATAAGCAACGGGTAGAGAAATTCAACGAACACTTGGATTCCCTGACTGAGCACTTTGACATTCCAAAGGTTTCATGGACCAAATAAGTTGAGCAACTTTATGGATACTTTATTTTCTTGGAAATCGCTCCCCGAAAGAAAGGAGTATCAAAGTGATTTGTAATTTTTCAATTCTATAGTTTAACATACATCCTATATAATACATTTCGTTTTTAAGCTAAAAAAAATATGTATGTTTATTTGTTTGCTTACCGAGTAGAATTTCGCTGGCTGTTTTTATTTGCTATCTATCAGTCGCTGTCTGAAATAAACAATGGGAACCTTTGCGTTTGATAACAATCAATGCTCAGCTTTTCGTAACCATTGAATCTCACTATACACTATGTTGTAGAAATGGTAGTGACATGCAATAGGTGAACGAGTAGAAAAGGGAATACGAATAGGTACCTCATAATGCAAGCAAATGATTCATGCCATCGTATCGGAAAATTTAAATAGTAGCTGGACTGGAATCTTCTACAGGTACACATATAACCTTGCCAACTAAATAAGCAAGAATGTATTTAAGACGGTGGATAAACATTCGCATCTATATGAATAAGTTGGTAGGTGTCGTTTGTTTTTGTTGCCACCACTTCTGTTGTAATATCTTGTGTTCTTGTGATGCAGTAACTGTTGGCAGGTATAGAGCTGAACTCCTGCAGCATAGGGCGGCAACCAGATCCTTTAATCTCTCTGTTAGCAACTCGATACCTAAGCTGCGTAAACGAAGGCGAATTCGGAGACTGAGATATATTTAGGGGTATCGCCAATAAATTCCGATGGAATTTTTTCCCTTGTCAGCAATGTAAATCAAATTGCTGAATGGGAAACATTCCGGGGGAAATATTATTCGCGATAGGCGTGATTGTGCTTGGCCTACCAATATCAGTTCGCCTTCACCTTACACCTTGAAGACTCACTTATTCACCCCTATCGCGAATAATATTTCCCCCGGAATGCTTCCCATTCAGCAATTTGATTTACATTGCTGACAAGGGAAAAAATTCCATCAGAATTTATTGTGATTGTCGATCAGCGATCTTCACGACAATTATTGTCGATTGTGTCGATTGATTTCAGCTATTCGTACGCACAACATTTTTTCACTTCCAAGAGAAAGCATCGACCAGTCGTTTGTAATCGACTACAAGCGACTGTCAAATCGACAAATATCAATCGCAATCGACAATTATAGTTGACGATCGATCGACAGTTGTCAATCAACAATCAACTACCGACACACAATAGGGGCCTCAGTTGGAAGCACTGATTTTGTATATTGCCATCTAGTTTCCTTCAGCGTCAACTTCTGTTTGATATCAACATGCACTTTTATTTGTTCATTCCCTGACTCCTGACACAATTGTTGGACATTGTTTCCTGAATTTTAAAGTGAAGGGGCAGCGAACTAACAGAAGCGTGTAAGCTGCTCGTCCACCAGCAGTTCGTTTAACCCCCGAGCCGAGAAATTCACATCTACACTGACGGATCAAAAATGAAAGTAGGCACAGGTGCCGGAGTATTCTGCGAGTCCCTAGGTATAAGTGACTCGTACAAACTGCCAGATGAATGCAGTGTCTTCCAAGCTGAAATAGTCGCCATCGACAAGGCAGCAAGTACCGTATCTACAAAGAATCTCGACCCTTCCAAGATTACAATCTTCGTAGACAGTCAGGCGGCCATCAAAGCACTAGACAGCGCAACTATCAAAGCAAAGACAGTCAAGGACTGTCAAAGAGCCCTAAACAAAATAGGCGAGAAACACAAGGTCACGCTCTGCTGGGTTCCCGGACATAGTGACATTGATGGAAATGAAAAAGCAGACGAGCTAGCAAGAACTGGGTCGGAGCTTGATGCAGTAAATATCATTGCATCAATAGACATCCCAATTAGTGTAGCAAAAAGAAATATTGACCAAAAATCAAGGGAAAAAATTAACACCACCTGGTCTAACAGACACGACTGTGTTATATCCCGTAGCCTTTGGCCAAGAATTGACGAAAAAAGAACAAGGTGTTTTCTGAAAATGAATAAACGAGATATTCGAATCTTAACAGGTGTACTGACAGGCCACTGTACCATCGGTACCATGGCCACAAGACTGGGCATTAACTCACCAGACTACTGCAGGAGCTGTCAAGACATAGAGGAAACGTAGACCATCAAGCACCTGCTCTGCGAATGCCCAAACCTCCAAACCAGTCGACTCCGATACATGGGAGACAGACTTTTCGGAGACCTAGAGGACATAGTGCAGGTACCACTGACGAATACAATCAGGTTTGTTAAAAGTACGGGATGGTTCACTTAGTAGTCCCACCCCGCCAAGGAACAACTCCAAGAAACCAGGTAAAGTGTTTATGCATGTTTTTTGTGTTGTCCAATAAAATGAAAATTTTTAATCCACGACCAAAAACCAAGGGATCACAATGGACCAAAAGCACAGCACTCTTAAAGCTGTGCACTTCCCTCATACCTAACCTAACCTAACCTCCGAGCCAGTGGCATGTAACTATCCAGATAGCTAAACTGAGTACCCTCTTTTATGGCTGGTGTGTACTTTTGATGTTAATGCCGCTGAAGGGCTTTCGTATGCCCAGCGTCCGATTCCCACAGCTTGGAATGGACACAAAACATTCCGCCGGAAAAAAAAAAACAATAGAAAATATTTTTACAAAACTTTATTATCCTCAAGGAATACAAAGAGCGACAGAATCCATCTGCCTTATTTTACGACCAGCTTAATCTTCCTCTTCTTCAGCTGCTCCGCTGCCACCAGTGTTCTTCTTCATGTTCTTCCTCTTCACGCGACCTGGGCGGCCACCACCGAAGGGCGATTTCAGGGAGAAGTCGATGTGCTTCTGCGAGTCCAGGCGCACAACGAAGGATGGGATATTGACCACCTGCTTGCGGACACTGCAATTAAAAATAAATACATCGGATTAGGAAAAATCGTAATTACGCAGTCAGTTAAATAATACATATAATCAAGTTCAGTGACTTACGACAGATTTGCTTTGAATGCAAATACCTAAAGACGTTGAAAGCCGGTACAGTGTCAGACACTGTTCGACTTCCAAGTGGTCTTACTGAACAAACCATAAGAAGCTCTCTCGGGCGACTTTTCATGGATATTTACCGGATATGTCTCTGGCGGATCAACACACGTGCATGATGGATAGACTTAGCCAATCCCAATTTGAACACCTGAGTCTGGAGACGACGTTCCAAGAAATCTTCGATTTTCAAACCCAACACGTAATCGAGCTTCATGCGGGACTCATCCAACACACCAATGCGCACTAAACGACGGAGCAGAGCGTTACCTAAGGGAAGAGAATTTGAAATTAGTACTGAAACAACTCGCATATACGAAAAGGAGTAGGAATGGTATCAGCTAATTTTTTTCAACAAAGGATTTTTCTGCCAAGAAGTGTCAGAATAAATTATTAAATAAATCATCACAAGTAACACCACAGCACAGCAATAGAAGAATTCCACACTTACCTTGGAACAATCTCTTCTCGTCCTTCTCATCCAAAGTGAGGAGCTCACGAGCAGCCTTACGGATCTTAGCAAGGGCATATTTCACCCTCCAGACTTCGTGCTTGTTGCGGAGACCGTACTCGCCGATGATCTTTAATTCCTGATCCAAACGCGCCTTTTCATAAGGACGACGTGGAGTCACATAGGTCTTCGAGAAGACGGATGGGATACGTCCGTTCACCATTTTGTTACTGTTCTAAACCGATTACTGCAAGAAATCATAACGAAATTTTAGGTTAGTTAATCCGACTATATTTCATTCATCACAATAAAGTTTTGAAATATTCTTTGAAATTAATGAAGTTTGTATAAAAATTGCCACAAATTGATACAAATTTCAATGAAATATAAAATAATTTAGAAAATATTAGACGAAATAAAATTTGCTACGTACGTTCGGTTTGACTGTTCTGCGATGAAAGAAAGAAAATCCGCGGATGTCAAAAGCTAGTGGAATTATATGGAAACGAAATGCGATAGCAATTTTGTGAATCTACTACTGGAGGGATGTGTTCGCAAATACATAGCAATAAACTATTACAATTTTATTACCTATAAGTTTTATTTGCAAATGTGATTTGAATCAAAAGTGTCGAAATATATATAAATGAGAGAAATATAATAAAAATAGTAATAATTGGTATGCGGTATGCCGTATGCATAAATCATAAAGGCTGTACATTAAATCGTATTTTAGGCTTTGAACTTGTGTAAGACAGTTCTACGGTAGTGGTTAAAATTCTTCATATTTAAAAAGCAGAAATAACATATGTATTTGCACAACCGAATTATTTAGTTCGCTGAGATTCCGGTCGAGTTCATCTATTAGAGTACCACCCGAGGGATCCATGTTTGGTGTACAATAGTTGACATTGCGATACGAATGTCAATATTCACCATAATCTGCGTAGGTAAACTTAATCCGAATATCGGGACTCGGGAGAAAAATTATGCTAATTTATGTGAGCTCCCAGAAGAAAAATACACGAAATAGCTGAGAATTTTTATTCACTAGAATATAGAAGGCCGGTTTAAGTAGATTTTCACAAGGGCAAGCAAAAAGAAAATTATTGTTATCTTATCAAGAAGTAATTGAAAATTAGATTAATTATTGTAATGTGTTCTTACATTTTTGCTGACATTTTTAATTTTTATAAATTTATCCTATATGCTTATATTTTTACAACAAAGTAATTAAAACGTTTCAAAACATTCTCAAATTCTTCAGAAATCACACAGCACATTCGAATAATAACATACCTTTTCCAGAACTGTCAAACGCGAGGATTTTTCAAGCACAAACCAGTAAGAATAGACCGTCGACTCCTTCCACATATTGGACTTTGCCTACAAGCTGCCGGCGGGCCCAGGATTTTTCATGTATTGGTGCTGTACAAAATCAAAGGAGCGCCATTAATGCACGCATACTTGAAAAATCCTAGGCCCATGGTATAGCATGGAAAATCATTGCCGCCATTAATTTTGACATTTACGCACGTACTCACAGACAGGGTAATTTTTTCCGGGGGGAATCGGGTAGGTGTACGGGAAGTCGACGGTCTATTCTTACTGGTTTGTGTTTTCAAGTATGCGTGCGTTAATGGCGCTCCTTTCATTTTCTACAGCACCAATCGTGAAAAATCCTGGGCCGGCAGGCAGAAACCCGATCTAAAAAAGGCTTGGAAGAAATGGCTAAACAATTCGGAGGGACGAAAACATTTGACGAATCGAAGAAGCCTGGGTATGATGAAGTATATCAGCGGCATCTTTTTAATTTTGATGCATTTTTGTTTTCCGTAGGCTTTACCTATAATAAGAAAAGAATAATTTATTACTTACCAACAAAAGTAGTAAGGTCTGTATTCGAAATTGTCTATTGAAATTCTGCAAACATTTTCCAAATAGTGCAGCTCTCGCTTCTGAAGAAATGAATTCACTCACAATCTATGCCTTCTACTATTTTCGGCTAAGGCCCGAAACACACATGCGATTTCAATCGCGCGACTATTTAGTCGCAAAAAATGAAACACACACATTTCAATATCAATGCGCGTATATAAAATCAAAATTATGTGCGCGCATTCACATTGAAATGTGTCTGTTTAATTTTTTGCGACTAAACAATCGCGCGATTGAAATCGCATGTGTGTTTCGGGCCTAATTATGATTTTCTAAATTTGCTAGGTCATTTAATGCTTTAAAAGTGAGAATCGCCTTTAATTGTTCCTATGTTGACGGGATGTTGTAAAATGACAAATGAAATGTTATAACACAATTTGCCAAACCAAAGACATAGAAATATGGTCGACAAGATGTCTGACTGAAAAGTCTGACATAATTCAGACTCGTGGATACCCGGTGTTATGGCCGGGTAAAGGTCCCGACCATAGAATCCGTCGCATCGCAGAAGTTTTCTCACGAAATTTCGTTTGCATAAGTCGATACGTTTGGACTCTATGGTGTTTTCAACAGACTGATCGACGGACATGGGTTAATCGATTCAGAATTGTATACGGATTCAGAATATTTATGGCTTATGGGGTATAAGGTGACTTCTTCTTGGCGTTAGAAATGTAAGTAAATACTTATACCTTTCAGTGGAGGGTGTAATAAAGGCGTATTTAATTGAATCTAAAGCAGTTCGAGCAAAACTAAATTTCAGCTGCTCCCCGATTTTTCTCTCCAAACATCAACTAAAATCCTAGCTAAATTATGACATAGAGCGCGCTGTGGATATAATGTAAGTGTCACAGAAAACAGCTGTTCGTTGAAAATAACTTCCTTCAAAAATTCATCAAAGCGAAAAAGTGTTATATTTTCGTTGCACTTTCCTTTTTCCTTATCTGCTATTCCTTTATCTCAAATTTATCACTTTGAAAGGATTCCTCATCGACGTATTCATTGAAAAACCTTATCCTTATTTATAAAGCTATGAGTACACGACATGCCAAACACGGCATACGCATGCCACTCTGACGTCAATTTGACGTCAGAATATGTCACAAAAGGGTGCATGTCGTGTACTCGGCATATTATTGACGCTGACATATACGTTGGCATGCGTCTGTCGGAGAATACAGAAAAATATTGCTTGATATGAAGATTTTTTGGACGTTTTTTAATCCATTGATGTCGTAGCCATCCTTTGATGGAATTTGTTACTTTATGGCTTAATAGGAAGAAGACGAACCATATTTTGGGTTATATACTGCATTTATTTCGAAATGTCACCAGAAACCCTAAAATATTAAAAATTTGAGTGATTTTGTTCGCTGGGCTTCCTGGTGACATTTCGAAATAAATGCAGTATATATCCCAAAATATGGTTCGTCTTCTTTCTTTCAAGCTTTAAAGTAACATATTCCATCAAAGGATGGCTACGATGTCAATGGATTAAAAAACGTCCAAGAAATCTTCAATCGCGTAGATTTTTTGCCAGTCACCGTCGGTCGACATATGAATATGCCAACTTTGAGACAAAACGTGCATGCCGTGTACTCGGCATACTTTTCGCACATGCCACAATATAATAAAACGTGACAAATTCTACAATATGTCGATAAATTATCGTGACGTCAGAGTGGCATGCGTATGTCGTGATTGGCATGTCGTGTACTCGTAGCTTAAGTCATATAGACGGATTTGAACTTCAGCCCAAGTACATACATATTAATAGATTAAGGCTAATCTTTGTATAGTCGTGTTCAAAATTACTTGTCAAACTGTACACTTTGTACAAAAAATCTACCGTTGGCCAAGTGATTTTAACACGACAGTAGGTACCACATTCAGATAACAACCTACTATACAAGTTCTTCATTTTCAAGTAGTTTATTTTGTAAAGATCTGTTTTATTTAGGTATATAGCTCTGACAGCCTTAATGTTTAGTAAGATTTTTAGATTTTAATAGTGCAGACCATATTTACGCTTGCATTCGATTATTTTGCTTTGGTTTTATTTTTTTTACAATAGTTATTTTATTGTACAAGGCCCATTTAAGCCCAAAACTTAAAAATAGAAGTATGACCTATTTCCATCGTAGTCAAATAGAGCTCTATATTCATTATTGATAATTTCAATACTTTTTTGTTCACCAGGAAAAAAACCGACAAATTGGATGATTGAATTTATACTTCGACCTAATGGTAGTTTGTGAAAAATGTTGTAATGAGTTCAAAAAAATGTCTCCGAAATCAAATCGTTTTTTCCGCATCTTCGAGGAATGCTACAAATTTCAAAAGTTAATTTTTAACGAAGTATGCATTGAGTAATGAATGCATTCAGAATTTTAAAACAAAGGAGTGCGTTCAGCTAATTTTTGTTTAATCCTTATATTTATGTTTGATTTGAAAGATATAAAAATAAAATTTCCAAAATTAAAAATAGTACAAATATGTAGTACCGAAAATTGAGAAGTGGTACTTGCGTACTCGAAAAAGTCAAATTGTACTGAATTCAGTACAATAGTAAGCCTTTTTGCAACCATGAGACATACTTTAAAAGGGTTGATTTGGGATCTCATTCGAAGATATAATACAGGAATGTATTCCAAGTTGTCCTCATACTTTAAAGCGCTGAAGTCTGATTTGAGAAAAGTATGTGCTACTGACACTTCGGGGATCATACGCTTACCGTGTCTAGCGGATTTCGGCGGAACCCTAATCCCAGGACAAGTCACGCCATTATCTGTCAAATCGTATGAAAAAATGTGTGCTCGAAAAATAAAAAAATAAAATTTAATAAATAGAAAGTGATATTTACCAAGTTTATTAGTGATTTTAAGAGAAGAAATATTTGAAAGTAAATCTATACCAAAAAGTAGCTACATTATTATAATAAGATGATAAATAAACGCTGATTCTTTTAAATATGTTGCGGTCTAAGAAATGTAATTGTACCTGTCCCTCGTGAAAACAATTTGTGAAAAGTACGTGAAATTAAATAAGTTGAAGTTAATATTTCCATAATTAAATAGGTTTTGTGGTCAAGTGCAAGAATAATGGCAGAAGAAACTACATTAACAACTGGGGAACTCTGTGGAGTTACTTATTACACATTGTACAGGAATCCAAAATTCCAAACATGTATATCTATGCACCGAATCCCTATAAGAGTTCATAATGGTGGGAAGGGGCTCTTCCAAAGGATTTTCTAATTTGTAGCCGCCACTTCAAAAAGAATAAATTTTAACTCCTCTTTCACAAGCACAGGAAAAAATATCTTGTTTTGGACTAAACATTCCCAACTAAAAACCTGGCGCAATCATGTACTGCGTATGGAGAAAATTAAATCCAAATATGATATATTTGTAAATCCTAAAGGGCAACAGATAACACAATAAAATTGTTGTATAATTGCTTCGAGTGCTTTGTTTACAATTTTTCAAGACATGATTTTAATCACATCTCTTAGTTTTTCACAAATATTTTACTTGTTTTATATACTAGGCATTTTGTAGCGACATTCTGATACCAAATTGTTTAACGTCTCTATACAATAAATTTAAATTAGAATATTTTGCGCGCACTTCCAATTTATAATTTCAGTAGGAACTTCTGTGATAAAATCAGCTGTCACAAAACTTGACCTGTGATTCGGGTAGGTACGTAAAAAACTTGGTAGGTGGCGTGGAAATCAATTTAGCGAGTCACTACAATAGGAATTTTTGTGATGAAATCAGCCGACACAAAACTTATTCAGGGATTTGGTTCGGGTCGGGTACCTACGTATATAAGAATCTTGGTAAGCAAAAATACCGAGTATGGGAATCCAAATTGAAATAAACTATTGAACTGCATTACCATTTACCAAGTGGTGGACTGTGGTACAAATCATCCAATATCTCACAGTAGGACACACATACAATCGAATCAAACTTCTTTTAACTTTTCTGTAGTCTGTAGTCTGTATCTGTGTACTCTCTAACAAAACCTGCAAAAGCTATACTACACGCCAAAACAATTGCCCCTCCATGCTAGCGCACATGCTCTCCACCTAAAGCAGCAGACATCATCATCATCATCAAAACCAAACAAAACAGACCCGGTCTGCAAAGCGAACACGTTGTGCGCGCCCATTTCGATTGGCTTGGCTCCAAAACATTTCCACTCACACATGCATGACTGTGCTGTATCGGCCCAGCCATCTGTTGGAACATTTGTGCAGCCAGCCTACTAGAAACGAGAGCCCCATTCGGAGCCAGAGAACGAAAATAACGCACAAACGAGGCAACTTCAGAAAACAAGTAAAAAACGCAACGCACACTAAAATTAAAGAACTGGACGTGTGTATGGGTTTGGTTGGCGATTGGCATTGGGGTGTTTGTGTTTGCAGTTTTCTGTTTGGTATTCCGTATGTGTGTGTGCGTCGGTGTGGTATTTTGAATTTCTGGTTTAGTTGTTTCGTTCGGTTCTACTGACAGTTGTTGTTCGGCGGTTACACAAGCAAGAGCGCCATCTTTTGTTCTCGCGAGTTTCTGTCTGTGACTACGAGTTCGATTCGCCTTTATCTCTGGATTCAACCTACACCCACTGAGATCTTCCGTCGTGTACATTGTCTTCATCTCGTCGTCCTCGCCGTTCATGTCTGTGGCAACTTATTATTTATAGTCGGGACAACATAGTGTGTGATTGTGATTGGTGTGTTTCATCAGCAATTTTATTTAATCCGGCTGATAGTGAAAGGATTAAAAAAGTTGGCGCGTCCAACGAGTTTACAATACCCGCCCCCCATATATGTACATACAAACCTTCATACTTCATACGTTGTTAAAAGTGCGAATCGAATATTACGACTATACACCTGAAATTAGGTAATTTAGTGACCGTTACGTTTACATATTTGAATTTAGCTTACACGCTCTGTTCTCTGTATGAGGTTATAAATAAATAAATAAATATTTTGTTGAAGAATGCGTTGGGCCATGAGATGCACACTAAAAGCATGCGGGGTGCTACTACTGTACTGGGGCTCCCTCCATTTCTATTTTTATAACATTTTTGTTGAATCTGATTCTCATCCCCCACCGCCTTGTCGTGTGTGATGGCGACCGCCGCCGCTGTTGCTGATGCTGCAATTTATTACGAACGCCGCACACGGAGAAATAACCCAAGACAAAGAATCTACATATCGGCTCCATGTATTTTCTCCCGCGACGATATTATAATATTGGTTGTCTCCTTCGCCTGTCTTTGCTGGCGCAGTGGCTAAGGGATATCTTCTGTTCACGTTCGCAGGCAGGGCTTGACACATGGGCACCCGCGGGCCAGGCCTTTTGAAATGGATATCAAATCAAGGGGAGCTGGACCTAACCTACGTATGGGCCAGTGGAAAATAGAAGAGTTGTTCAATGTAATGAATCATAATATGAAGAAATAATAAGTAGAATATACCATTGATTGCTTATGCGCGGAAGGTAGCCATAGCTATGGTAGCTAGTAGCTACCATCTCAACAGATACATGAACTAGAAAACTAGTTCGGATAAAGGAACCTATGTTAACATTACCGATAGGTTAAAGTTGAGGACATCTTATTATTGGGATTCACGTATTCTACGTTATTACAACGTTGATGTATTTAACGATCAATTAACGACTTCACGGGAAACGGAAATAACCAAGGCCTACTATTGGGCGCCAATTTACAAGTATTTTTTATTTAGATTCTTACTCTGCAGACTATTCTACTTTCAGTCGTTTACCTTAGAACTCAATGACAAGAATTGCATTCGATTTGATAAATCATTCTAACAACCTCAAAACAAGAAAAGAAAATCTGCACCAAACCATCGAGTTAATTATACATTATGTACTTTCGTATTCATCAATGTGCTTACAGAAGAATATGGTTTAATAAGCTCGATTAAAATAGCGGTTTTGCTGTTTATTAACTATTAAAAAAGGATAAAAAATTACAGAAAATATTTTAGCTTAAGTCACGATCACGAACTGGCCTTATAAATCTCTGCCCATCTTCCCATATATGCACTGTTGGTATTTGAAAATCGGACCCTAATTTGCAGTATGTATTAGTTTGGATTTGTGAACTTACATAAAAATGGTTATAGGCAAATTTTGTTATTTGATGATGTCCTCTTCATCCGCGCAACTTCTGCTGTAGTCAGTAGAGAAACCTGCATCAGTAACATACCCATGATCCATCGAGATGCTGAGAATATTGACAGCAATCGAATTCCTCAGTTTCGTAAATCCTTATAATTTTCGAATGCCAGTTTCTGTAAAAGATACTTTCGAGATTATTTTTTGTCGATTCAAGGAATATTTAAACCTCCTTTATCGCTGTTCATTGCTCTTGAAACTAGCTACAGCTTAAAGGGAGGCTAAAAACGTATGGAAACAGATTCAGTATATGACAGCGATGTGTAGATAACTGCTTTTACGAGCCATTTATTGTCGGAAACAAGCAAATGCGACCTATCGAGTAGGTACCTTCTGTGAATTTCGATATATGATTGAAATGTCCTTTATTTTTGGACACAGCATTTCGCGAACTTAAACTAGATAATAGGGGCTGGATATTCTAATACCCCAACTCGCAATCCACTTGGCGCTGGTCCCCTTACTTTTTTTCAGAATTTATATCTCAAATTTCCTACTCGTATAATGAAATCAATGTACAAAGATTAGGTAGTACAGTGTTTCTCGGAGAGAAGTTCAATACAAATTATTGCAACAATAGGTTTGTTCGACATTGCCTGGCCAGACCTAGTGCGCACTGAGAAGTGTCAGTAAATTTTCGTGGCTGCAAAAAAACCCAAAAATTGAGTTTCATGTCGAACACGAAATGTATAACCAGACCTGTCACTGGAAAAATTTTGTAATATATAGATTTAATACCAGCAATAACACTAAATTTGTTTAATTAGTGATTGTAATGTTAAAAAACACATTTCCTTTAACATTTACTAGCTGCACAAGTCAATAATTCACAAAAATATGATTTCACCCATATGACAGCTACAATTGACAGCCAAATCTAGCACTGAACTCTCAGTGCTCAGTGCTCGAACACAGGTTTTCCTTGTCAGTGCGAATTCAGTGCTATATCGAACGCAACAGGGCTAACCCAGTGCGCACTAGTGCGCCATAGCGTCCACGTCAAACAAACCTAATACAAGCGCGCCTAATCTTTGTCTTACCCAAAGTAAAATTTAGCTTTTAGGCAAGTAAATGGAAAAGTGGAAAGTGGAAGTGAAAAAGTTGGCTCTGCTACATACGGGTTCGTGAAACGGACTCCAAATGTGTGGGATGCGAATAAAAATTGACAGTGACAGTATGTTTGTGCCATAAAATCCGTACCGGGCTTGCCATCAAGTAAGCATCCTCTGGATAGACCTGGGATGAGATAGTTGGACCAAGTTCGACCCACAGACAGGCATAAGATACGTACCATTTTTCCAGTTTATCAGTCAATTCTTAGTTGTCAAACTGAATCCCTAGTTACGTTTTTTGAAAATATTTTTTACTACCATCTTATGATAACTTACTGAATACGAAAGATTAGTGTAGCACAATGTTGCGTTAAAATTAGTACGGAATGTCCAAACCGAGCATGGAAAAATCAAATTACAGAAAGTCAAAATGTAAGTTTCTTATGGCACGAATGTACCTATCGTTGTAGAGTGAAGCCCTTTCGTATCGTTTATCACTTTGATGTCAAGGGTAAAAATGTGAAAAGATTTAGATAACACAAACTACATCTTAAGGGGGCTTATTCCCAAATGCGCGGCGGATCGCCAAATCCAAAAGCGATTCGATCCATTCAAAATCGATAACTATTGTGAAGATTGTTGGCAATAAATCCGCCAGCTATCCGTCACCTGAATAGCTATCGCTTTTGACAGCTTTTGGAGATACAAAAATACCAATCCGCCATGAAAAGCGATCCGCCGCGCATTTAGGATTAAGCCCCAAGGTTTTTTCCACGTCTGAAACACCCGAGAGTATAAATGTAGGGAATGATTACAAAAAGAATGTAAATTATTCAATTACAAAATAGATTTTAATAATCATAAAGAATTCAATAATTTTACAATATTATAATTCAATGGTAACAATGTACTTAATTACAACAGCTTAACGGCTTAGGTACGGCAGATAAAAAGAAGGAACTGCTAATATCTCCATCTACTATATATAACAAAAAACGAAGAGCTTTGGAAAGAGCTAAACAATACTGTACAAACGTCTGATAGTCTGATTGATAATTGTAATGTTGCGTTGAATATGTAATCGCAGGGTGTCTTGACAGTTGCCCCTATATAAATGTCATGGAAAGCTTTTCAATTCAGCCCATCAAGTCGGACTCGGCGTAAAATTGTAGCTCCTTCCATTCGTCCTGAAAAATAAAAACTCACACAAACGAATGGTTGTGAGATACTAGGCCTAGGGTGCCTATACAGACCTGTTGCGCCATCTATTTATTTCTATTTTTTATGTACCTACCCTATTTACCGTTCGTATAAAATGTACCTACTATTCCAAGTAATTTGTATGTAAAATGAAAACAGGCCAATTTGAATTTGATGACATTATTTGTCTGACTCTGACAGCAGTTTATAAAGTTTGACGTAACAAATAAAAAGTGGCATATTGGGGGCCATCTCTTCGTGTGATTTATAGTCTCTCATAATTTATAAATGACCAGAAAAAGGTTGCGCCATCCTGCTTTAAGTCAGAAATGCGGACCCATATGCAAAAAATGCTAATTTATTTATTCTATTCCACCTATTTCTCCATTTTTTTTTTAACTTTATTATTATGTAGAGGTGTGCTTTTTTATATAAATATGTAGGTACCTATATATTTTCCTTGTTGATATTTTGTATTGGGAATCGGTGCTGCGAGAATCTAAAAATAGTGACCGCCGTGGATACTCGTATACGGTGAGTACCTTCTTTCCTTTGGACTTTGCTGCTGCGCTTGTTTTTTGCTGTTTTTCGAATGAAAACGAAAATGGACGCGACCATAGGTGTAGAACTCTGTGTGTATATTTTTCTTCGTCGTTCCTGATCTTCAAGTTCTTCAGATCATGGCTCTTTGTTGTTTTTTTTTTTTATCTCCGCCGTACAGCGTTTGGCCGGTTTTATGTGCAGATATATGCGAGTAGCAATCAAAAGTCAGACTTTTTCCAAGCATCGAAATGCCATGGACACATACCGCCTATACTTGTGACTTTGGCTATGTGATTGTTCTTGGTGGATAATTTCGTTTTCATTGCAAATTCTTCTTTTTCATCCATCTTATGTATTCACATTCGTGCATGCCGCGCGCTGCACCCAGGAGCGCATTATGTTGGTTTCGACGGATACAATGAAGACTTCAATGGAAACACATAAATCTTGAATAGCAATCGAAGCTGGGATGCTGTTGCATAAGCGCATAAGTGGTGTTTTGTTGCTGCAAGCTTGCAGGTTCTGTCTTTTCATGCATCAGCGGTGGACGGACAAAAGCTTTGCAGAGCAATCACACTTACCAACCATTTACCAGACGCAACCATAGTGCAGAAAACAAAATCTCAGGTATCTGACAGATACAACCTAGAGTCAAAACGAGTTTTTCCTGCCCAGCCCCAGCCCAACATGCACGTGCACAAGTGGAGTCTATAGCCACATGCTCATGCACAGTCATAATTTAGCTTATAAGCTGTATTTGTGTGAGTGTTAAGTTATACGAATCTTCTCGGTGTTCCACCTGAGAATGAGGAGAAGAGAAAACCACAAGCACCAAGCTACCGAAGGGTAGACAAAAGACAACAAGCAAATCTATTCAATTCATACCTACACCCAGATGAATCGCGGCTGATCTAGGGCCTAGACTCGAGGCCGAGGGTTTTATTTTTATGGTCTGCGCACTAACATGGATCTCACTTACGCACCGGGCTGCAAAGGTGCAGCAGCTGCAATAGAGTGCATTTTTTTCTTCTTTCTCTTTGCCTTTGTTCTCCACCTGACTGACAGAAGGTTAAGGACCTCGACATCGACACAGCAATTAGACTTCCACTACATGGAGTTAGTTGTTTAGAGGTTGTCGGCTTGCGGTTGGCGGTAGCCTGCCCTGACCATTTGTAGAACGTAAACTATGATATTTGTTCTTGCACAAAGAAGGTTGGTGGACTTTGCAGCAACCATCTTCATGATAACAATAACGCTGAGAAGTTGCGGTGGGGACAAAGGAAGAGATCAAGAAGTTGAATGCACTAGAAGTAGCTAAAAGTTCCTATTCTGGAGGTACCTACTTCGTTCACGATTCTGGAAAATGTGGATGAAGTGCATATTCAATTTGGTAGTCGTATCTACATGCGCAAAGTTGTTATTTTGTCTGAAAGTAAAATGGTGTGTGTGTTCTCGATTAAACTATTGATGGTAAATAGTGTCGTTTAGGAGAGGTTGATGTCGTGCTGGATTTCCTGAAATTGAGAGTATTTTGAATGGAAATTGATAGTGCAGACATGTGATTAGAATTATTTATGTGAATCTGGCTTGAAACCAGGTTAACCGTCAGGTTGCGAGGATACGTGCGGCGAAAGTGGTAAGGTAGGTTCTGCGTTTTGCAAATTTCAATAAAGTTGTAGGTAATCCTAAACATGTAATCTATAATGAGAGAATGACTTGAGGGTTTACTATGTCTTCTACGAATGTTTATTCGGCCATTTCGAATTCGGTACTTTAAGAAAACCACTTTTAAATACAATGGATGCATTAAAAACTCTGAAACCCCTCGCTCAGCAGTTTAGCACACTAACCACTGCGGCGACTTGTCTTTTTAAGTTAACTAGCCTAGATTGCCTAGGTAGCTATACCAACCTCCTTGGTTGACTGCGTTTTTTTGTCCGTGTTACGCCGGTCGGCATGGCTATATGTAAGCTACTTAAAATAAAAAAAACCCTTGTTAAATATAAGAAAGGCTTAACCTGGATAGTAATTTTGGTTAACTGCTTCGCGATAGTAGATAAAAGTGTGGGTAACACAAATTTTTGTATGTTATCGATATCTTGCATATAAATGTGATTTGACGCGTGTTGGCAAAAGCTGAAAATGTGTTTTTAAACGATACTTATCGCGAATGTCTGCCAAACATTTGAGAAATAAATGTTCTGAGAAAGATTCTGAATGCCGCCGTTTGGACTTAGCATTGTAGGTTTCCTCCAATCGTCCCAAAAATAAAACAAGTAAAAGTGTTATCATCGGCCTGGCCGATGCTTTGATACCCTCCACTGTATGTACTGTATAGGCACACGCGTGTTTCTAATATTGGTTTTGTATGGGAGGTACCAGAACTACTTGACCGACATAGCCCATTTTCAATACCAACCTTGACGACGGTAAAAAGAAATCTTCTCACAAAATTTCATTCGCCTATGTCGATTCGTTTGGACGCTATCGTGTTTTCAACAGACAGACGGACATGGCTAAATCGATTCAGAATGTGATCCTGATTCAGAATATATATACTTTATAGGGTCTCCGGTGAATTCTTCTTGGCGTTACAAATGTAATGACAAAGTGAATATACCTTCCTGTGGAGGGTATAAAAAACTCAAGTGAATGATTGTGACAAGCGGACCTCTTAATTTATCTAATCTCGTATATAAATAAATACTATTGTGAAGAACTTCGAGATCTCAACCGAAAACACTGACTACACCACGACCACCCCATCTCTAAATTTTGACAGGAACTTTCTCGTCACCGTCCCTTCCAGAGAAATCTGGAATGGGGATACTTTCCCAGAAGATGAATCAGTTCACTTCTACACTGACGCGGACGGCTCAAACACCAAAGACGGAGTTGGTGGGGGTGTTTTCTCCGAAAGTTTTAATCTTAAGTTCTCCTTCCGTCTACCAAATTAAAAGAACTCATATCTATTAAAGATATCTGAATATTTTCGGACAGCCAAGTAACCATCAAATCCTTTGATTTGATCTCTATAACTTCTTTAGTAGCCCTCAACTGCCGATAGTCTTCTACGGAGATGGCCGAACAGTTCAACATTCACCTAATTTGAAAGACATTCGAGGGAATTGAAAGGCCGATGAACTCGCTAGGATATAGGAAGAACTCAACCCATCCTGCCGGACAAAGGCACCCTAGGGATACCAATCGCTACTTGCAAACAAAGATTAAAGCTGGATGCTATCGAGAGTGCAAATCTTAGGTGATGGGTAAGTGGCACCACTTGTCTAGTGACAAAACAAATTTGGCCTAAGCTGGATTTAAAACACTCTGAGAAATTGATTTCTCTCAACAGATTGCGTATCGCCACCCCACAATAGGTGTCATTACTGGTTTTCGCAAACGACTTTTGCAGAAGCTGTAAGGATGAGGAAGAGGAGGAAACTATTCCTCACCTTCTTTGTTCCTCCCCAGCTCTACGGGAGAGTAGAAGGAAGCTTCATTTAGGAGCCTTCCATTACAACGATTTGGGCGATCTGACAAACACAGACATTGGAAGCCCCTTATATGCTTTATAAAGAGCTCAAAATGGTTCAACTAGTTATGGGGTGATCTTATGATCCGTTTTCGTGGTATCTCAATGGACCTATGCTAGTTAAAGTGTGTTGTCGTTTTCCCAGCTGGCAGCCACTTCGACCAACCAATCAACCATGAGTCATGTCATGAGCATCAGAAGGATAATATAGACAACATTTTTTGTATTTTTTGCAGTACACATTCAAGAAACCCCGAGGAGGCGTATGGAGTTTGGGCACCTACCTACCTTATGCAAAAAGGTCCAAAGCGTAATTTTGGACTTTATTGCACTTCTGAAACTGCAATGTCCAAAACGACTTTTGGACATTATGCTTTTAATTTTTAAAAATGCAAAAAAGTCCAAATCGAAGTGTAAATAAAATCCAAACAACAAATATATGGGGAGAATTGAAAGAAAAACGGAACCTTAAAAATAGTGAAGATCCGGACCCCAAGCAGGGGGTTGCAGGGGGGCAGCAAGGCCATTGGCATTTCCAACCGAACGTTGTTTGTAAACGAGCTATTATTCTCTCAAAATACACATAAAATTTCAGCAATTCTCAAGTTATTTGTCAAAATTTTATATTATGTAAGCTAGTGTAGGCAATACTGCATAGCATTATCCTACTAACCATTTTGCATACTTTGCTGATAGCAAGTTAAATTTTGAACTTAAGTCACATTGCACTTTTCATTTAAATCGGGTAGGTTGCAGTTGCAGGTTACAGGATATTCAGTAATTGCGAAAGCTTAAAAAATGTGAATTATATATGTTATAAACTTTTGGACTATAGAACGGGAGGTTAATTTTCGGGAGTGCCAAATATTTATTTTTAAAATATTTTTTTTTTTACGCGAATTCTCGTTTTTCTTAGATTCATCTTATTAATTGAAAAGTTGGTCGCTGCCACGCTTCGAATTTTGTATTGTGTATCATCTGTCTGAGACAAAAGTATAAAAATAAATTTAAAATTATGCTTTCTCATTAAATTAACCCTCTATTTGATTACCGAAGCTTTTTTGGCGAAATGAAAGCCGCCAGTCAAAATCACAAGTGAAATTAGACTCGTAAATGAATTACACATTTTATTTAATTAGGATGCTTCAAAGGAAAGTTAAATTTTGTCCTTATTTTATGCCGAAAAGAGTATAAATTTTGATTTTATTCTGAAGAACCTTTTCTGGGTTCTATTTTTTTGTTTTGTTGATGGGAATTATTTACATCTGACTTTTTCTATCCCCGTCGGGTTCCGTGTAGTTTTCACCTACTACCCGAATTTTCAAGGCAAGAAGTCAAGAATTAGGTACCTATTCCTTCACCCACCATTGCCGACCGGCTATTGTGTTGGGTGTTAGTTGTAACAAAGATTTACTCTACAAACTTATTCGGTAACAAAATAAAGATCAAGAACTTAAACCTGAAAATCCCCACAAAAGAAATTCTTCTCGCTTGCGGCAGCATGGACTATTTGGATGAGTCGCGTCTGTTGGGCCCGGTTTTTTGTTTGTCCATAGTCAGATTGTGTATCTCTGCTCTTGTGTTAGTTTACCTGTCAAGACCAGGTGTGTTTCCCCAAAATCTGTAGGTACACAAGTATATGTAGTCCATACGACTTGTGCTTGTGCTCCTCCAAGTGAGGCTGAGGCTGAGGCGAATATTTCTCCTCGCCGGCCGCCGCCAGCAGACACGAACAAAAAACAAACGACGGCTGATTCGTTTCGTTCTTTGTGTCATACTGTAATCGTTTCTCTTTGAATAATATAATCCCCGTTGCGTATCTTGTGTTTGGAATTTCTTGGTATATCTACCAGATCCGACGTCACTCAGCCAGTTTGTTGAAAAGTTAAGAAAAGTTTTTATTTCATTGGACTTTTGTTTGAGAAGATTCACCTTACACAAAGGGAATTATCACCATCCAACCGTTTATTTTGGGGACAGTTTTCTTCAGGTTATTGGACACTTATTAGATATTTCTTTCAATGCTCCGACATGCCTTATGGTATCTTACAATCGATCTGTATTTCAAAGTATACATTTTTTCAAACACTGATGAGATGCTTTTTTTTTTGTTTTATTTTCAGATACTTTTTTGAAGTCAAAGAGAGAAGGAGAAAGAATGCGAAATAATAATAATTAATCAACAAGAAGGAGGCACACTCGAACAGCAAACGGCGAGGAAGCGTGTTCATGTTCATATCATTTTATGTTATTTTGAAATCATCATCGTTCGTGTTCCGAAACTGATTTTTTTTTTTAAATTCGTCTATAATAATTCTTTAAAAAAAAGAATAAGAAAACAAATTCCAAAATAAATGTCTGCTCAAAGAAATCGTGAATAAATTACGAAAACGAGAGGCGCACAGTGTAGTGTAGAGAGTATCTAATCTATAGTGTGTTGTATGTGCGGTTAATAATACATTTTACAAATCAAAGTCGGCTCATTTTAATAATATTTAATCTAATTCTGTCAAATCAAGGGAAAATTAATAATAAAATAGTGGTTTGCATGAGTGCCCGAAGTAAGAGTGGCTTCTTGCTATATATCAAGAAATCCGTACGCAAGCGCAGTGCCAAGAAAATGAAATCAATTTCTTGATACTATAAGTGGTCTGAATCAGTGATATTGAATTACTTAAGGATGCCTTCGACACCATACGATTTGGTACAAGATGACCAGGATCTTAGGATTCCATTGCATGCAGAGCAGGCCTTCTTAAATGGGATAACATTTCAAGCTAAGGTGAGTTGTTAAATATAAGAAGTTCATTTTTATTTGGGATTAAAATATTTTGGCTATAAATTTTTAAAAATCAATTTACCAAGTGGTCAAGAATAAAGAGGACTTTGTTGCTAGAGTCCTTTATGAAAAGATGGTTAGTTATGATTTCGACAAACAAATTATGACTGTTCAAGTACGAGGTGGCTTTAACAACCTTTTCTAACGGTTAAATAAATCGATGAATACAGCTATAGTTGCTTTCTTAGGTAAAACGTTCTCTGTCCATTTGAAGTAAAACAAAATCACACCAAAAACATAAATGTAAAAAAAGAACCAAGTTCTCTTATATAGAACAACAAAAATTAAGTGCGTCAGCCACGAAAAGTAATGAGATCTAAATGTAGGTACGCCAAGTTCTTAGTTTACGAAAGTTAAATGTTAAAAAAAGAAATTGGTAGGTTTACTGTTCTATATAAGAGAACTTGGCTCTTTTTTTACATTTATGTTTTTGGTGTGATTTCACTACTTTTTGCGAAGTTTTTTGTTTTATTAGATTTCACAAAACAACGTTGAAGCATCTTCGCTTGTCAATAGACACTGACTACCATCACTTTGGCTTTCTTTCTTATAAACTATTCATTCAAATTATATTCAGCAGGTAGATTAACTTCTATTCATATTTTAAGTGGGCAGTTCCTCGCCCCTTAAGTGGACAAATTTTAATTTTTGATATTTCTCCTTTCGTACACTGCAAGTTCTATCGCTCTACAAAATGGAAAGTGGCCCAAATAAATAATAAACTATTTTCAAAAGTAGGCGTATACCACGCCCCCTGAATGGAAAATCGCAAGTTTTGGACTTTTGCCAGTGTATGTACTACAGGATCTAGCATTCTGCCAAATTTCACGATTGTAGGATGGCTGGAAGTGCTTCATAATTTTGATAATCATCATATAAGTGACTGAGTGAGTGAGTCACTCAGTCAGTTATGGTTTTTACGATTTTTGAAGTCCTGTATGTTGAGAACCACTAATGCTGTAGAAATGAAATTTGGTAGGGTGCAACTTTTTAATGAGCATGGTAAATGTTTCAAGTTTGAAGTTTCTGTCTTAAATGGTTCCGAAGTTAGAGGGGGGTCGAAAACAGCCTGAGTTTATTCCTGTAAAAAGGAACTAGAGAACTTGGCTGGGTACTACCGTTGATGATGTATTCTTCATGATGAACTGTTTTTTTTTGTCAGAATATCTATTAGAACACGAAGTTTTTATATATAAGTGGTTATGGGCTACTTTTTCTAAGCATAAACTGTCACATAAGGGTTAACAATAAATAACTAAATACTACCGTAGGCCTATAGCTTCTCACAACCATTCATTTGTGTCAGTTTTTATTTTTAGGGCAAATGGAAGGGACCTTCAGTTTTATGTCAAGTCCCAACGGCTTAATTGAGAAGCCTTATCAGGGCAGTTATACTCTCGGATGTTTGTCATTGTCAGACGTTCGCGAGAGGTGGCGCAGTGAAAAAAAACCTTAAGATGTAATTTGTGTTTTTTCGGCGATCGAACCTGGGACGCCTTTCACAGCAGTAATACTAACCATTGAGCCACTGCGCCCACATAAGAGTTTATGAGGAAACAAAATCTTAATATGTCATATCAGCAAATGACCCTTAAGTCTTGAAAACTGGCCATTATACTGTTCGGAGCATTATGTGCGCAGAACCATTTCAGATTGCGTTAAGTACACTCTCACATTGTAATATTAAGGGTAACGAAATGGCCGACGTTCTGACGATTCTGGCCAAAAAGAGGGCAGAGCTTCCACAAAATGAAACAATTGGGGGCATAAAGACCACCAATAGCCGTAGCCAAGAGAATTATATTCTAGAAAAGAAAAAATAGGGCAGACATAAGATAGTCACTTAGAAGGGTCTTAAAAGCTTTGTGGCATAAATTGGGTCGGAAAAAAAAGTTACGAATGGCGATAGGGATACCTAGGAGATTAGGTTTAACAGATACAGACACTTGCAGGTATTACGAGGACCTACATATACCTACATGTCACAGCGGATATTATATTACTCGCATCTTCTCTGTGAGTGTCAAGCTATCGCTCGGAATAAAAGGAAACGCTTTGGAAGGTACTTCTTCGACGATTTGGAGGAGGATGGCCTCGTAAACAAAATTGAAACCATTATTCAGGTTATGTAGGGAAATTAAGTGCCTGGGCGATTTGGTTTAGGTGAAGGTATTTCTGCGTTTCATGGTTAGGGGGCTTATGTCCCAGCATTCACCACCTCGACGTCTATACACCCCTTTATATCGTATAACCATCTTTACAGATGGATTCGAACCATCTTGACTGGATCATTTGCAAATCGCATAAAATATTCGCATTTGGTTTTTCCGAGTGGGTTTTAGGGAACCACTGGTGATTCTTCCACAGACATTCGCTACGAAGTCATTCGGCGTAGGTACATACATATCTATATTTTATGGTGGTAAGCTATAAGTAAGCTTTCTTCAACTGTTCTTAGAACAGTTAAGTTAGGCGCATTACTTGGATTTGTTTAAAAAAAAAACAAAAAACGTCCTAAGCTAGTAACACTGTAAATCCAAAAAGCCCCATCATAGTTTGCTTTTTAATGAAATCCCTACGTTATCTCCGTTTGCAAAATCCTTTATTGGACATAATCTCTCATTTTTTTTTTATCTCTTGTCCAAAATCTTAAGGGACGAAATCCTCTATGCCAAAATCTCTCATCTACATACACACGTATTAAATCCCTCGTTAAAATCCCCTGTTATAAATATGGGAGATTTTGTCCCGTGGGGATTTTCTCTCAGGGTCTTTTGGAGTAAGGGATTCCAGCACAGGGGATTGTGGAAAAAAGGTTTTGGAAACGGAGATTTCATCACCAACCATTTTTCAATGTACCTACGACATAAATCGGTGAATCTCTGAAAAATATTGTTTGTAATAACAAATACATAGAGTTGGCTCGTCAATTTTAAAAAGGCCCTCCGACCGAGTACGCTCCTGATCATCGGTAGATACACTCTCTTCTACGACTATAATTTCTTTCAGCTGTAAATTCAATAGGTACCTAATCACCGTTGCGTTCGTTTATGTAAATTAAAAATAAATTCAAAGAAATCTATGAATCTTCAGTGCACGAGGTAAAAATTAAAACCTACCTTGTTCGAATATAAAAAGATTAAACTATCATAACTGGTTTTCAATAAAAGACTTCTAGCCAAATCGATTGTTATACAGCTATTAATTCACATTACCAATGAAATGATATTCAAATTCTGCATTATCTACCTAGCTTGTGTTGTAAAAGAATGTAGCTGAGTAATTCATCCGTTCAACAATGGAACGTACGTACTCACTCATGTAGAACAAAGGTAAAGGGGGGCCATACCTACATTATTCTATTATGCACCTCGTAGCAGGTGAGGTTACACTTGGTGCCTAAACAGTGTGTTACTACGCCGATTTAATACCTGTGTGTATGGATAGTTAGAGAACAAAGCGAGAATGGAATAAAATCAGAAAAGATACTCGAACGTGAACTTGGCTCCAGGGTGACAACAAATGGATAAAATTTCGATTTTACAGCAACAACATTTATGACGTGAATCATTAGATATACTATACTCAAATAATTCACTGCATTAATTATTGTCAATGAGACGACGACGAACGAGAGAAACTTGTCATTTATTAGAAAAAGCCGATGATGTGGTGCCAATATGCCACAAGTGGCATCCCTATCCAAAGTACTAAATCACCTTTAGATACATACTAAACGTCAGCCTTAATTGTTACGAAATATTTCATATTCGAAACAAAGTTCAGTGTGATTCAATCCGAAGAAAACACTTGGCACTTCCGATTTAGAGACACACGTTTATGAGTCATTTCATTACATTAGTCTACGGATCTGTATTGACTCGGTGTGATTTCACAAAGTTCCGTTAAAACGTGAATCAGGGAAGATTTCGAATTTTTTTCTGTGTCACTTACGTCAGAATGGAATTAAAAAAGTAAAGCGGGTTAAATAATTTTTGTGAATTAAATTGAGATACATTTTATATACTTAATGGTTTTTAATATTAAACGAAGAGATGACAAAATGCCCAAAGGTGGGAAGACAATCATCACTGATTATAACAGACTATGGTGCTGGAACCGAAACGAGTTTGTCAATGAATTTATTAAATAAAAAATATTAAAATATGAAAACCGTTTTAATCAATGAAGTATAGTAGACTATAGACTATAGACATTAACATGGCCTGTCCATTGTGGTTAAATTAGGTCTTGTCCGTAAACAAAATGTCAAAGTTAGTGAAGCACCCTGAAATTGTCTTGTCTTTTAAATTTTGTAGTAATTGAATTTTACAAAGGCTTGAGATCCAATATCAATATTTGGCGTAAGCCGGTATGAGGTGTCGCCAAAGCCGCCAAGTCTCTGCGTGTCGATAAAAAATGCTAGTTTTTCACAGCAATACAAAGTTCTGACACATACTCTCGCTTCTTCGAGACCGTGAGCTTAACATTTTACTAGAGCTCTGTTTTAATTAAATTATCACTCAGACACTGCCGAATGTTGTGAAATATACCTAAATATTTTAGAAGGTGCAGTTGCGCAGTGGTTAGTGTGCTGGACTGTGCGAGGGATCCCAGGTTCGATCCCCGGAAAGACACAAATTACATCTTAAGGTTTTTTCTACTTGCGCCACCTCTCACGAACGTCTGACAAACATCCGAAAGCATGACTGTGCTGAAAAAGCTTCTCAATTCAGCCGTTCGGATTCGGCATAAAATTGTAGGTCCCTTCCATTCGTCCCAAAAATAAAAACTCACACAAAACGAATGGTTGCGAGAAGCTAGGCCTAGGGCGTCTACACGCCTGTTGCGCCCCCAATTTATTTATTTATTTATTTATTTATTTTAGAAGGTGGTAGACAGGGACCCATCCCCCTGTCGTCTGGTGTGATACTACCACATTATGCTATATATGCTCCGTGAAGTAGTCTTAACTATGTTGCGGAGTTTGGCAGATGGCCCGGTGCAACACGGATGGGAGGGCCGAGATCAGGCTACAGTGGAGTCACAGGTGGCGGATTGTGGACGGCCTGCAGATATGTAGGTTAGCTGCGAATACCCAATAAGCAGTCCCAGATAGTAGTAGATATACGAAAACCTTTATCTCTCTGACATTATTTTCACATTTTTTAGCATAGGTATGTACATTGCACACATATGTATAAATACAGGTAAATGATGACCTCTTCACTTATGTAATGATAACAAAAATGCATCCATGGCGCGCCCCTCTTTTTCTATATTTAGTCACGATCAAAATCCGCCCCTGTCCATCATTACTCGAACTTTGTCTTATAATGCGTTATGTAAATCTTCATTTCCGTTTTGAACTTGGTTTGTTCTTCCAATCCATCCATTCACTGCTTCGCTGCGCTCTGCTTACCTATGTTACCTATGCCGAAAGTTCAACAAATTTTAAACAAAATTAAATGTTAAACAACCGTCGTTTTATTTGTTTTTAGCCGGCATATTAGTATTCCGCCATGTTTCGCTGTTTATATTCCCACCAGTCCATCAAGGTGTTTATTTTATGCATAGATACGTATACATAATTAAGATTGAGTTAGATATATATTTTAGTTTGTTTGTTTGTTTATTGGTTTAGTTTGTTTTAACACAGTTCTTTTTTTTTTGTTTTGTTTTCCTAAGGTAAGATTATAAATCCAATTAGAGTTGGAGTGTTGGGGTTCTCGCAATATCAAACACGCAAAAACAAATTGAATTTGTTTTTATATACTATTTTGCGTAGCCATACTCACATGTAAAGTTGAATATTTATCTATTTTTAACAATTTAATGGAACGTCATTAAAAAGTAGTAAAACTCGTCCATCTTTCACGGTCTGCGGTTGGAAACAGAAAAAGCATTTTTGTATCATTGAATGTGGAAAATGGAAAAATTCACTTTTGTGTTTTCCCCCTCTTATGCTTTTTATGTTTTACGGAGAAATGTGGAATCTATTTTAATCTAGATCTTCACCGATATTTGATGGAAATCAAATCAAGATAGAAATATCATTCGTACCAATCGTGGTCAAAAGTTGTCCTTGCCATAACTATAGTTACTGATGGTGAGGTCATCTCTCACAAAGAAACGCAAATATTTACCAATGATTAATGAATTGCGGCGCACAAGATCCGTCAACGTTGAGTTAGCCACTCATCATTGCCCCTAAACGTAGTTATATCTACCCTCGTATTCATACATTAATTAATGAACAAATCTATGGTTGACATTTGTATCACTTCGGCCGGTTTGGCCGGCGCATTCATAAACATAATAGCCCTCTTCCCCTTGAGATTAGGGCTCTTTCACCTGTCTTCGTATCACTAATACATTGTTTACTGTGCATTGTCCGGTGTAATTCGAAGAACATGGCAACAAAATTGTTGACATGAATAAATCAGGGACTGACCCTAAACAATACAACCTGCCTGCCCGCATTCGTTTCCGGTGACTAATTGCTTGAGTGATTCTCGAACAAGTCGTACAGGGTCAAACACCGATTCATGGTATACCCGACACGAGTCCAAGTGTAAAAGACAAGGAATGTGCTGCTGGTTTATCCTTCTCAGGTAAACATTTTCTTCCACTATAATGGACAATATTTTTTTATTTGAGGGTTTGTTTCTGTGCGCACAAGAAGACGTATTCCAACGTACAAGTACAATTCTGCATACGTATCTAGATATTCAATTTCAAACGATATTGCCGCATAGGCATTGTTTGGGTTTTGTTTCAAATTAAGTTCAGTGGGCCTCAACGCATTGAAATTTGATTAGCACTAAAGTTTATTATGCTTACTCATAAGTAGTGACTGGGCAATGAAATATGAAACTATGGTTGTAAATTAGCACGCGCATTGGTTACAAGTGCTCATAATTATGATTTACAACTTTGCTTGCGATAATTGCCGCAGTATTATGGCGCTTTAAAAAATGTGTGTGAGACTTGAGACATAACCATTAAGGGAGAATATTGGTAGTTAATTTCCTGTATTGATTTGTGTCACGGGTCGGATCCAATTACATTGTAGGTAGCTGTCTTCTTTGGTAAGCAATTTTTATTCAAGAACTAATCAAAACGCATGAGCACTTTTCACTTTGCTTTGTCTCTAAAATGTTTGGATTTATTTAAGGCTAACAATGACATTTTAGAAATCAGAATAAGAACTTAATGAAACGTCCAAAAAACGTGGTTTAATGGATTGCAAATAAGTGTGTTCACTCTAAAGGGAAAAATAAATAAAATAATAGGTGGCGCAAAAGGCAGATAGACAGTAGACACCCTAGGCCTAGCTTCTCGCAACCATTCGCTTGTGTGAGTTTCCATTTTTGGGACAAATGGAAGAGACCTTCAATTTTATGCCTAGTCCGAACGGCTGCAGGAAATAAGGCCCCAATGAAATAAGGCCCCAAAATAAAAATGAAATAAGGCTCCAAATTTGGGGTGTTATTTCATAATGAAATAATACCACAATTTCAAATATGAAATAAGGCCCCACTGCGATGAAATAAGGCCCCAAAAAAATTGAAATAAGACCCCAAATCTGACAGTAAACCCAGGCAGGGGGGTTGCAGGGGGGCAGCATGCCCCCCCCACACGTTTTCGTTTTTCGTTTGGGGTCTTATTTCATAATGAAATAAAGCCCCAATTTTCATAAGGAAATTAGGGCCCAAAAAAGGAAATAACACCCCAAATTTTATTAAAAATCGTTGTTGTTGTTTCCTGTATAATTTTTTGGGGCCTTATTTCATTTTTGTTTTGGGGCCTTATTTCATTGGGGCCTTATTTCGCAGAGCCAGTCCGAACGTCTGAATTGAGTAGCTTTTTCAGGACAGTTTCAAACCTTAAGAAGTAATTTGTGTTTTTCCGGGGATCAAACCTGGGATCCCTCGCACAGTAGTCCGGCAAACTCACTAACCATACTGCGCCTACGCCTACTCTAAAGGGGAATTAAGAAAAAAAAAAACAATGTTTAAAGAAAAAGCTCCAAAAACTCGTTGATTTTTCAAGTGAATACTCTATAACTCTCCATTGTCCTCCATCGACTCTAATTCTAAATCATCTAAGACAATCCCTATATGGTTAGAGGGGAGATTATGGACTTGATCTAAATATATCATCTTGGGTCTGCCTAAAGGACGCCAAAACTCGGTCAACACAAACAATATTTTAGCGGAATATCTGCTTTGTAGCAGTTTGCCACTCAGTAAAATCGTAAGTTATCAAAAACCATTGCAATGCAAGAAATAAAATAGGGCGCACTCAAAAATCCACAGCATAAAATAAAAATAAAAGTACAACGATATCTAGAGGTCAGGGGTTCCCAATCTTTTTCATACTGCGACTCCCTAGAGAGGTTGAAATATTTTTGCGACGCCCTTCTAAAAGCACAGATATTTGAATAGGAACTGATCTTACTGAAGATTCACTAAAAGTGTTTTTCAATAAGGACGTTGAAATATCGTCGTCCCTTATTTATGGTAATTTTGGTTGTTAACATGACCGCATTCATCTAAAAATGGGCCTGGTCGTTAAAGATGATTTTTCGGCCAACATTTGAGTCCTCTTCCAAACGCTCCGAAGCCAAGTCAGCGAACAAACGGCTTTGTCTATGTTCATTAGCTGAGCTCCTGCATATTGTACGGGCATAAGCCCAAGTACCGGTGCAAAATTCGTCAAGTAGAAATCTGCGAAAGGCCGATTTCTTGTAATTAATTATTGTAAAAATAAATAAATATTTTAGTATTAAAAAATTGTATATTTGTATGGGTAGTTTTTATTCGACCAAGCTCATTTTTTGTCAAAAAATTTTAAAAATGTTTAAAATAATATGTGCGAAGTTTAAACTTGCTATCTTTACTGTAGCTATTTAAATTTAATTTTTAACATAAAATAGCTATATATTTTGTATGGGAGGTAGTAGTAGTTTTCATCCGATCTTGCTCATCTTCGAACTTAGAACTCAGTTTGGTGGATAAAAGCTTACGTTCCAAATTTCAAGCCGATAGCTTTTAAATTACGGCCGTAATCGTGCGGACGGACAGACGGACAGACGGACATCGCTAGATCGACTAAGAAAGCGATGCTGATCAATAATAGTTTGTCATACCTACAACGCCTCATTATGTGCGTTACAAATGGAATGTCAAAGTGAATATACCTATACCCTCACCGCAGTGTGGTACCGGGTATACAAATGAAAATTTATACCTAGTTATTAACTTAATTCCACAGTTGAATTTATTTTATTGAGAAAAATAATAATGATTTGAAATTGAGAAAAATTTAAATCTTTAAACATTTCTAAAAACTAAAAGAGGTCTGAACAAATCTTGCGATTTTCTCAATTTCATTATTGTGAGCTTAATTTCCATTTTAAAATTTTAGCATAATAGAATTGCGAAAAATGTTCCCAATTTGAGTTTTACTTTCGGGACGAAGCGATTATTTATTGTTTCCCACTCCGAGCTTAACCCGTATATGCATCGTTTGTGCAACAAGAAAATTCACTAATTACTACAGAATAGTAGATATCTTCCCTTTTCCAAAAAAAGAATAACATTTTTGCACTAAGCCTAACCTAAGTAAAATATCGTTGAATTTAAAAGCCATGCACGTTGCACATACATCAAGTGGTAACCCCAAGAGTCAGTTACATCCAACTAAATTAATTCTGATGTACGACTACAAGTTATCTACAGAAGTTCAGCAACAATTTTGCAAATATATATTTTCTTTCCAAACAATTCTCTCTCATCATCTGGATGTACTGTCGCATGGATATAAAAGAGGATGAACAAAACTGTAAAACTCACATGATAAATAGAAACATTTATTCATGTCTTGATATACACTTGCCCTCGTTTTGCTTGTTCATATCAACTTAGAGGAGCTTCCGACAAAAAATGAATAAATGTACCCGCAATGCGTAAACAATACGCAATCATAAATTCCCATTTTGGCAAACTACCATGAAACTCCATTTCCTTCACACTGTCTTCGGCTGGGGGGAGGTAGTGTCTGAGCTCAACCACCCATGGAAGTAAGTAATTTTACTGAATATTTAAGGAAACCAACGAGGCAGGAATTGACGACCCTTATTTTTTACTTGGCTCAATGCAAAAGTCCTTGTTTGCACCGAGAATTCATGAAAAAATAATGAACTAGGGTAGCGAAAAATCGAAATGGAGATGAAATCAAATTTATAACACTATTTACACTTTTCATCTGGGAAATTCTATATTTTTGTGTGGTTAAATGTGGAAAGAGATATTGCATCTTTATTCGAGCGTGCGCCAACATCAGCATAGATTCACACAGTTTCGTTCAGCTGCGAAATGATTTTGTATTTAAGCATCGTACCAATAGTTTGGTTAGGGTTAACTGAGTTTGATCCTTCATCTTCATGGTGAAAATTACCTCTTACTTTTTTTGGCATAGTTCATTGCCTTGCCTTACGGTTACATCCTTCGGCTACCGCAGGTGGTGTGTAGCTACTGCTGATGGAATTTTCGATTAGTAGTCCTTTGTATGGCTTTATTGGGGATCTGAATTATATTCTGAAAATCACGTCTACGCACATATCCTGTTTAATTGTCAGGACTGCGGAGGGATGTAATTACCATCATAAAGCTTGGAATGCGTCGTAAAATTGGCCAGCAATACAACGTGACTTAATATGGTTTCATTGTGAATACATATATAAGATTTCGTGAATTCATTAGATTGAAATGATTCGATGCCCTTTTACGACTACTGTGGGCTAAAGGATAGTAAACATCCAGCAATTACACTTTGCCAATTAATGCTGGTCGTCAGTTATGCGTGTGCGGGAATGATTTACGCGAAAGCCATATAAGACAAAATTAATGAAGGATAATGAAGATTTTATTGCATAAGTAATTTAATTTCTTGTTGGTGGGGAATTGGTGGTACAGTTTTATCTATTTGTGGTGGGGCTTGAGTTTCGACATTTCAGCCGGTTAATTGGTCAATTCTGTTCACCTCGTTTGCAATATTGGCTTAGATCCACTAATGTAGTGATTATTATCTGGGACAGTAAAAATGTTCCTTACCAAACAGTTTTCTATAATATAGGACATCAAATGTAGATACTATTTCAGATCTGTTTCATTGCTTCAATAGAATTACTAATTAAGCACCTATTTAACATCTAGACTAGGACAACATTTTTATTCGATGAAAGATTTCCCTTCTTTTCATTGTGTACTGTATGTGGCTCTCTCTTTATAGTCATCTGCAAAATTGTATCAATGTTTGTGTACTTCTTGGCATTTTATGTAGAGAGGAACAGATAATTACTTAATTATTTATGTTCTCTGGCAACAGCAGCATGTTGCGGACTGCGGTACTAGTAATGTGCAAAAAGTAATTATTCGGTATTTAGTATTCGATACTTGAAATGAGTACCGATACCGAATACTACTCAAAATAAGTATTCGATAATGATACTCATTTGCTCACTACTACCATGCAGCACTAACTCCATCCAAACAACCAATATCAGTATTTAAAATACACATGCATAATGTTACCTGCAAATACAAAGCAACATACACGTCCAACAAACCTCGCCTCCCTCGTTCATAAGTTCATTATGTACGTCTCGCAGTCACATTCTCACATGAACTTCTATTCTCTTACAAAAAATGTACATGAACATGATACTCATACAGTTCCAATTTGATTACTTTTCTCCACACACATTTTAAATCACATTACCACTGGAATCAGTAGTCAAGTAATCAAAGTACCTAATCAGAGTATTGATTACTGAGTCTGCATCGAATACCAGAACTCGTATCCTTTATGCCAGCAATCAAGTAATTATGTATATTAACTACTGATCTTGAATACTTTCAAGAAACCTGATTCAAAGAATTTATTGATTACTGATTACTGAGTTTACTTATTTGGAGGTGAGTAGATTTGAGTACATTTCATTTGTGAATATGTACAAACAAACATTTAATTAATATGCATATGCTTAAAAATCGCTGATAGATGCGAATGTGTATAAAAGAAAA
Source organism: Cheilosia soror (assembly GCA_949372485.1). Classification (NCBI taxonomy): domain Eukaryota; kingdom Metazoa; phylum Arthropoda; class Insecta; order Diptera; family Syrphidae; genus Cheilosia; species Cheilosia soror. The sequence continues at coordinate 5,666,362 of OX443561.1, forward strand.
CGAAGAAGCACGTGGAATGAGAAGGGAAGGCAAAGTGTGATTTGTAAAAGTAGGTATATAGGCCTACATGTTTTTATAGCCTATATGTCTACATTTGACTGCGAGACAAAGTACTAGGTATCGAATACCAACTATCGAATACTGAACTTGAAGTAATCAGTACTCATTCGTTACTCAAAAGTAATCAAATTGCACACCACTATGCGGTACACTAACCTCAATTTAACAAGAATTTTGTATTTTCAAAACAATTCTCTCGCATAAAGTGTTCGCTTTTAAATAGAATGGCACACGCAGTTTTTTCACAGTTTACTCCTACCAGAAAAATAAAATAAATTGATACAATTTTGGAATTGAAAATGAGAATTTTTTTTATTGTTTCTGTATAAAGGCTCAATGAATATCTACATATTGCTGAATATCATGTTAAGAATGCTTTTGTTGTCTTAAATATGTATTTTAATCAAAATCGTTAGAGCGTTTTTTTGTAAAATTATGCTGACAATTTTGAATTCGAAAAGCAGTGTTACTAAACTGTTTAGCTAAAAAATGAGTACGACGTATTTCTTAGGATATAAACATTACCTAGCAGTTATATTTTCATTCAAATCGAAAATGGCGTTTTCGAGATATGAGCAGTTTTTAAAGTGCCATTTTTAGCGATTGGGGTGGAAATCGAAGGACGCATTCATGGTTCTAAAAACACTGTTTTGCAATTGTTTAGCTGAAAACTAAGCAAAAGGTATTACTATGGATTTAAGCATTAGCTGCTAGTTACTTGTTTATCATAATCGAATATGGCGTCTTTGAGATATGAGCAATTTATAAAAGTATGTACTATTAATAGGAATGTGGGTGGATATCAACGAACACCGTCTTTTTAGAGAAAAACTGAGTTTGCTATCAAGTTAAGAATGATAGTATCTTAAGAATAAGTTTTTGTTAAAATCGTTTGTACCAGTGATGAAAATCGACTTTTCTCAATTCTAATGAAAACTGAAACAAAATTGCACTGAATAGTAGGTACTAAAATTTCTTAAATGTATAAAACCAAACGAAAATATAAAAAATAAATATATTATTAAAAAAAAAAACGACTACCTATCAGTGTTATCATCGGCCCGTTTTTATAACCTCCCCAGCATTTAAGTCTTGCAAAATGTAAGTATACACAAATACATGGCTCTTATAAATGTTTTGTGCGTGCAGATAGGGTACCTGAACAAAGAAGTCCTCTCACAAAATTACATTCGCCTAGGTTGATTTGTTTGGTTGGACTATGTTGTGTTTCTAAAACACAGATAGACCGACGAACGGATAGACGTACATGGCTAAATCGTTTCAGAATTGCATCCTGATTCAGAATACGTATGGCTTATGGGGTATAGGGTGACTTCTTCTTGGCGTTAGAAATATAAGCGTGTTATAAAGGCTCATTTAATTGAATCTAAAGCTTAGTACGCAGTTCGAGCGAATCTAAATTTTAGCTGCTCTCCAATTTTTCTCTCCAAATATTAACTAAAATTCTAGCTAAATTTTGACATAGAGTGCGCTGTAATTATAAGTGGCACAAAAAACAACTGTTCGTTGAAAATAACTTCCTTCAAAAATTCATCGACTCGAAAATGTTTTATTTTTTCGTTGCGCTTTCTTTTTTGCTATTCAAATTGATCTCAAATTTATCACTTTGAAAGGATTCCTCATCGAGGTACATATTCATTAAAAAAAACCTTATCCTTATTTACTTTTCCGCAACACAAAAGAGCAGAAGAAAAAAAAACATTATCTGTAAAAATTTAGCTAGAAAAAATGTGCCGAACTATTATAGGCGCAGTAAATTGTGACATACAGTCTGAATTCTGAAATAAAAATTGAATTTTTTAGCTAAATGGATTCGCTTAAAATTAGCTCAGATTAATTTTGGAGACAATTTTGTATGTGAGCTAAAATTAAGCACGAGCAGCGTACTAAGCCCAAGGTAAAATAAGTCTTATAGACGCCGCGCCAGATAGGAACTTTAGTCCTTGTACATTCATATTAACAGATTAAGACTACTCTTTGTATAGTCGTGTTCAAAATCACTTGTCCAACGGTCGATTGAGCAAACTGTAGACTTTGTACAGAAAATCTACCATTGGCCAAGTGATTTGAACACGACTGTACCACATTCAGATAACAGTCTACTATACAAGTTCTCCATTTTCAAGTTTATTTTGTAAAGATATGTTTTATTTATAGAGCTGTGGCAGCTTTAATTTTTCATAAGATGTTAAGGTTCTAACGCCTGTATTCGATTCTTTAGCTTTTTTTTTTTGATAATACCTGTACCTATAAAAAACATTCTTTAAACGTTTGAATTGAATAAGAAGAAATACAAAATCCAAATGGCAGTTTGTGAAAAATGTTGTAATGAGTTCAAAAAAATGTCTCCGAAATCAAATCGTTTTCCCACATCTTCGAGGAATGCAACAAATTTCAAAAGTAATTTTTTAACGAAGTACATATATGTAGATACGATGAGTGATGAATGTATTGAGAATTTTAAAACAAAGGAGTGCGTTCAGTTTAATCCTTAAATCCTTAAATTTAAACTTTCAAAAATTAAAAATAGTACAAATAGTACCGAAAATTGAGAAGTGGTACTTGAGTACTCGGCAAAGTCAAATTGTACTGAATTTAGTACAATAGTAAGCCTTTTTGCAACTATGGTTTGTACCGTTTTCGAGAAAGTCAATTTTCAAAAGTGCTGGACCAATTAACGAAAAAAGGGGGAATGCAGTTATGTTAAGCATGCCTACTTTAACTCAACTATCAATTTTCGTTTAAATCGTTAGAAATCGTTATTTAAATCGTTTCGTTTAGGTTATCTAAATTGTGTAATATTTCGGCTAGCATACAAAAAAACAACGCCTCCTAGCGGGAAGCCCACAAACTCTAAATACGAAGTTTGAAACAAATCCGTCCAAGCGTTTAGATTTCCCAGCTTTGGGACAGACAGACATACGGACGGACAGCATTGCGAGACCCACTTTTTTTGAGTTCCCCTATCAAAAATCGAAACTTGTACGAAAACAATATCTTTCTCTTACTACGTATACGAGAAAGTTAAAAAATAAAATGTATATCGTAGATAATAATAACAATATCCTTTTTCCATCATCATGAATGAATGAAAGGCTATGGACAGGATTCAAGATTTTTTGAAATGGGTCAACGTTTCTGACAAAATTAAATATTCTATTCTAGGGAGGATGAATACGATTTTGTACCTCTGTAATGAATAAAGGGGATTAATAACAAATAGAGGGCTTATTTGAAGGCTAATTTATTTATTCATTCAAACAACATGGGATTTCGGATATCGCAACTGTCTGTCATCATACCCAATTTCGAGGATGAAATTGAATGGGATATTCTTTCCTGATTTAGGTGCGAAAAGTTTTTTATATAACATGACACGACTTGACGTATTACCAATCCTTCTATTGAAGGCCTTAACTTGACAGTCAAATGGCGCAATATTGAAATTGGCATCTATTTCGCATAAAAAACACTGCACGTGGCTTGTTAACGCTCAAATCTTGAATTCTGGTATATTGGGTAAGATGATTTTTTGGTTTGAAATGTTCAGATGTGTAGTTGTTAAATTAATCCAAAAGCTGCTAAAGCGTAGGTCTGTAAATATATAAAAAAAATATATCTTCAAACGACAACTTAAAGAAATAAAAAATATATAGATTTCGGAATCTATTTCGTAGAGCCGATGACACTCTCATTAACATTGATTAACAATCTCTTCGCCATCAGACTCGTTAAAAATGTACTAACAACAAATTTCGGTGTTACAATCAGAAATTTTATTGACTCATCTGAATCGACCCCATAACTAGTGAAGGATGCTCATTTAAGTTTTCTGGGTTAATGTTATTTTCTCCTAGAACTTCCTCATCAATCAATAAAATACTGAAACAAGTGAACGAAACTGTACTGTTAATGACGAAGCTCATAAACCACCCAAACTTACGCAACAAAATAAAATACAAATTTATGATTCTAAGGTATCTGAACTAAACCGCAGATACAACAGTAAGCAATATATAGGTACTTAACACCTCTATTAAAGTGTCAGACACCAGACTACTTTACTTTTTAAATCCAGAAAGGGGAATGCGTATAAGAATCGTAAAAAAAGCAAATCATAAACAAAGCTTATAGAACGGTTGGCCCCCGGCATTGAACTGATTTTTCAAAAAAAGATACATTCCCTTTCACAAAAAGAAAAAAACACTAAAGCCTTCGTGCTAAGAAAAACCATAGCGGACACATCTTCCTCGTTCATCTATGCTGAAATCCTTTGAGCAATCCACCGGAAAGGGTAGACAGCTGGTTATTTGAAAATATATTTCTCAAATGCATAGATAGGAGATGAAGAAGCAAAGTGAGAATCCAAAGGGATTACCGCCACAATAAAACAAAGGTCCTTTGGAACTTCTTGTTAATTGTACATTCATGGCATTCTATATTCTTTTTTCATTCTATGTCTTTGTTATTTCCCACGCAGTTTTCTATTTATAAAAAAGCACATTACGTCCGGATATGCAAAGAGGATTTATTTTGCATGACCTTACGAGTGTGTGTGTGTGTGTGTCTGTTCGCTTCTGATTAGGGGATTAGAGGTTGAAAAAAAACAAGAAGTTAATTCTGGGTTAAAGCCCGGCCTGCATGTGTCAGGTTGCTGGAGAAGAAAATTAAAGATACACACAAAAGGTATTCCCCCCGCCCGCATCTACAACGCAGACACAAAGTCTTAATTTTGAGAAAAGAAACAATGACTGGAGCGAAAAACGCTAGCGGCCTTTCGCTTCCCTGATGCCTGTGTAGAATAACATTTAATGTATACTTACGACGTTCTACTTTTTGCAGCTTTAATGAAAATGACTTTTCCTCTCCATAACAGTGGTATGCAACGAAACTTATGAGATAAGGGTGCCACAACCACAGTGAAAGCTTGTGTTAGTCTTCCAGGAAAATTCTAAATTTACAATTCTCATGCGGCACAATGGGAATTCTCGGTAGCAATAGCATCGTGTTGCGGCGTGAAATACATACAAAGAATGTGCGAAAGATGAAAGATACCGCACTTTGCAGTAGAAATTCCAAGGATCAGAAAGTGAAGATTTATTGCGTTATTGGAAAAGTTCTCATAGCTAATAAGCCGAACTGAAATTTCCAAGTAGTACTCAAACAGCTTTTGGATTAACAAAGTTGAGGTTTAAGTATTGGAGTGTAGGAGTTGAGTTTTTCGAGTTTGAGTAGTAAGACTAATATGTAGGTACTAAACTGTGCTATAGCTAATTGTTTACAACAATTCGAGTGTAATGGTTTTAAAATTCTAGGGGCTTTAAATCGGAATTGTCTCCGTCTCCTTGTTATAAGTTTCAGCTACTTTGTGTATCATATACCTACAATTTCTACTGAGAATTGGATAAAAAAAAAAAAAACAAGGAGAATGGACAAAATGTTTACTTGAATCTGGAACAATAAAAAGAACTTGTCAAAAAAATGGTCAGCACTATGGTGGAAATCGTTGATAAGTCATTTTATTCTCGTACTAATTAAAGCTGTGTTAAAGTTGTCAACCAGATACAAAATATTAACGTCAAAATAGTGTCTGACGTGTCGGCCAGCAAATTACTAAGTCCAAATTTGCGACAAAATCAGCGTAAGTTAAAACGCGTCAGAATACGACTGCAAAAAATAAACACAGCAAAAAGCGTAGCGGTGTAGGTTGCTCAGGTCCAAGTGGACCCTCCATAGTCTCGATTCTACGCCATCGACTCTAAATCTAAAAGGGCAATCCCCATACGGGTAGAGGAGATATTATGGATTTGATCTAACCATCTCATCCTGGGTCTATCTAGAGGACGCCTGCCCGATGGTACGGATTCCAGTGGGATCCTGGTTGGGGACATGCGTTTAACATGGCAACCACCGAAGCATGGACGGCTCCGTCCGGAGAAGTAGCTGTTCGACATTGAGTCCCTCACGTATTCTGGTGTTTCCAATACGATCTCTACGGGTCACACCAGATATACAACAAAGGAATCTCTTTTCGGCAGTTGGTATCCGCGATCTTATTCTTTCGGTCATTCATTACCCAAACCTAATGATTATTACCAATCACGAATTAAAGACTGACAACTTGACAATTTAGCTTTGACACCAAGTTCAGTCCTCTTTATAACAAATTGACCATCCTGACCAATGTTACAAAAAACTTTGCATTGCTCCTTCCTTCACTCGTGAGTATGCATTGAACAGGTGTTCTGGAGACGACGATCACTTCACAATTGTTCACATTTTCTTTCATCTTAGCTTCCAAACAAGCGGCTACAAACGGATAGAGTGCACGTTGAAGTTCAGTCTGAGAGGACCCAAGGATGACCAAGTCATCAGCGAAGAGCAAATGACTTATCCTCAGATCTCTGAATTTGAAACGTTCTTCGCCACGACTGTGCTGGAACATCCAGTCCATATAAGTATTGAAAATGAGAGGAGACAAAACGCAAAGTCCAACGCCCACGGTGAAAGGTGACTGCTGTCTACACCGGTCGACGAAAGAATACTCTGAAGCTATATTTTTTCCAGCCACTTCAAATAAACATTTTGTTTATCTTCCGAATACAGGCTTTAACAGTCACTTGAACTTGCTGCTAGACTATCCAAGACTTTATCTGTCAGATATCACTATTCGAAACCTTTGAAACCGAACGTTTAAGTTTATCTGACATATAATTCCGGATAGGCTATCCGAAGAAAACCCGAGAGAACGACAATAAATAATTGGTCTTCTCCTCCGTTCTAATCACCAGTTGGCGGGCTTGTACTCATCGCTTAGTTGGCGCACGTGGTAGTCACTTGGTCAATTGATAAAATCGAAGTTAAGGTTTACTTCCTGAGAGGGCAAAGGGAGAAATGCCTTCCCAAGTGGATTATATACGGAGAGTTGACTGTCAAAATTCAAACTATTCAAACAAACACTTAAAAGGAGTCTGATGATGAATTAGTGGTGTAGCTCGAAATAGCTACCATTCCTACCAAAGTGACTGTGTCTACAAGTTGTTGTTAATGTAATTCTCTCATAGACTGAAATTCGACAAAATTTCCCAACAGAAATTTCCAGGGTCAATCCCAAACAAGCGATAATCCCAACTGAAAAATAAACCGGACAAATTAAAGCGCACGGACGTCGTCTACAAAATTGACTGTCTGGGTACCGAGGGTTCAAATTGTGAACTGTGCTATATTGGTACCACCAAACAATTTTTGGGGCAAAGAATATCCAAGCACAGGTTAGATATACGGACGAATAACTCTGCGAAGACAGCACTTGCCAGTCACACAGTTGAGAGTGGCCACCAGCCAGACTTTGATAACGTCAAAATCCTGCAAACGGAAAAACACATGTCAAAGAGGTACACCATCGAAACCCTGCACATCATTAACAACAAGAACAATATGAATAGAAAGCAGGACACCCAAAACATCTCGGCGATATATAACTCTCGTTTCTGCGAAGAAATTTTGAATTCTGTCCATTTGATTCATGTTCGCTATAGTAGACTAAACTTCGAAAGAAGTGGTTCAGTTTAACCTATGTATTTTTTTTTTTTTTTTTAAATTTCATTCAAATCCTTTGAAGTCTGTGATTACATTAATTTGCTTTTAATGTAAATTTACGTCAACATTGTTCCTTTATGTAAGTTCAGTCTATTTAATGTAAGTTTGTTCTAATTATGTACATGATGTTCTTTTGTAATAAAGATCCCCTGAAGAAGACAGCAACCCCTGTCGAAACGTCGGGAAAGTTAATGAAATAACAGTGTTTCATTGCCTCACCAATTTGACCAAAAAAACCGAAGAGGAATAATTATTCTCAAAACAAAATCATGATAATCGTTGTTATTCCTCGCTTCCCCACTCAGTATGCGAGACTTTATCAGTAAGTCTTGAAACTGGCCCTAAAGATTCTGATTTTAAAATATTTTTTTTTTTGTAAATATATTTAAGAACTTCTGTAACAATTTGAACAAAATTTAATATTTGAGCTTACATCGACGGGACCACCGTCACAAATGTCAAAAATATATAAGAAAAAAGTTATTTGAATTTATAAGTTTTTTCAGGACATTTATACTTTTGGATATTTGTCAGACGTTCTCCAGAGGTAGCACAGTGGAAAAAAACTTAAGATAATTTGTGTTTTTCCGGGGATCGAACGTGTGACCCCTCCCTCGCACAGTAGTCCAGCACACTAACCATTGAGCCACTGGGCGAACGACGAAACTTTGAACTAACATGAACCTTGATTCGTCGATTGCACAATATTGTAAGTTTGCGTTGTATACTTCTAGAATTCTGTAAGCTTTTTAGCTTTTGCTATACCTCAATATACGGCCGCTTAAATGCACTACTCTTTCAATTATCACTAATGAGCTACTTGCGCAACGGATCTAAGTTTAGCCTGGTCGACACATTTATTGATTACCATTTATTATACTCGTATAAATGTTTTTATTTTTTTATCAGATGCATTCCCATAGCTACACGACTTTTTTTACACCTTAGAGAACAAAATTGTCTTTGTTACCAAGAGTTCTTCAAAGAAAAACTTGCAATTAGTCAAACGTTTTCTACAGACAAACTTTCCAATCATCCCGGGTTGTGTTGCAATAGCGAATGTCACAAACACAACGAAATACATACTTGTAGGTATTGGAATAAAAAAAAACCGATCAGAAAAACAATTTATTACGAACTTAAGACAATCTTCTAAAAAGGGACCACCCACTGACTACAACTGATGTCCCCATCATAAATAAATAACTCTATAACTACACTATAATTGGCCAGAAAGTGACATTCCTGTGACAATAAAGCAGAAGCTATTTCAATTAAGATTAATGGTCTTCAAGAGACCCATTTCAATCAATTCCCTACCAATGGGGTAGGCCCACCCAACGTTGGCAAGTTGTACCCACAGATGAAAGGAGAATAGAACACTATTGCTGGTCACTTAATTGGAAATGCAATTATCATAGTTTTTGCCTTAAAACGCAGCGAAGAGTTGGCTACAGAGAATAACTTGATCAGAAAGATACCTCGCATCCATTCCTGTCAATTTGTCTGCCTGGCTGTAGGACGCAAGCACAAGTATCAGAAATCAAATTGAAAATAATAGAGGGACCTAGAGAATGCCTGCGCTATACGCTTGCTGCATCTAAGAGTAGGTATATAGTTATGTACCCGTAGTTGGCAATCATTTAATACTTCACTCCACTCTCGTTTACGACGAAGACGACGACGACGACATCGTCGTCCTTGCGAACGGTTTTAATATGATCGTCCATCGTTGGGGAGTAGATGAAACTAAATTGAATCATTGCATCAGAAGAAGTCCCGTCGCGACCCCTCCTCAGGACCAATTATCATCTCGTGATGTTTGCCGTTTATCTCATCGCTTTTCAGATAAGAAATGGAAAATAAATCCAAGTCATTATTCAAGTTGCAAAAAATGAGACAGTTTTCCAGATTAGACACCCATCGCAATGGGAGTCAGTCTAACAGCCCACTTGGCTGCCATTTACACATTGTTGTCCAACTTGACCCACAAATGGTGAAAATTGTCAACTGACTTTGATTCGATTTCATTGAATGTGTTCGGGTATCAATGTGTGTAAAGTAACACCCTTGACGATGCTATGTTGTCATTAATTACTTAAAAGCTTTCGGAAAATCCTTTTCTAGCCCAATGCTACGTCCCTTCCTTCTATTATTGCATTCGATATGAGAACATTGTTTCTCTGCAGTTTCGGTGTATGGGATGGCATAGCCACAGACAGTAGCTTTAGTAACCTTTTGTCAGTTTCTGTTGAAATTGGCGTCGGGTTTTGTTATTGTTTGTTACAGAGAGTGCCTTTCAGCTGCTCAATGTATGCGGAAATCCTTTCAGAAGGATCAAAAGCTGAAGTAATACCCATTCGAACTAACAAGGACACATAGAAGAGGAGGAATACTGTGTGCTTGGTATAAATATAGGTGTGGTGCTGCTCGAAGTTTTTGTTAGACAACCTTTGTCGTACTTAGAAGTGAGGATGTTAACACTTCAGTTGCTTGTCGGGTTGCGAAAATGAACTGTGAACTTCTTAATTCATTAAGATGTCAGTTGAAATGAATGGTTCTGATTTTCGTCTCCGGATGGTACTTCTTCTCTAGAAATGCTTCTTGAGGTCGTTTCACTGCATTATGCTGTCAGTTGAATGTCTATAGAACAATGGTTTACGTAATCGTTTTCCAAACATCGCTGAGTTGTCATTTTCAGTTGTGATTGTGATTCAGAGGAAATTGCTGTCAGGGGTGAAGTTGCATGTTAAAGTGTGTCCTTTTGTTCTTAGTGAAATGTTTTCAATGCAAGCAAAGTGAAAGATGGTCTTCTCACAGATCGGAAATGACACTCTTGAATGCGATGCCACTTAAGCGCTTTAAACAATAAAGTGGAGATAAATTGTCATTTGAGTGTTTTCTTTCACAGGTTTCGCTTATTTGTGTTCTGAAAGAAATTGGTCGTGGACGTAGTAAATTTCTTGTATTAATCTGTTTCAGTTAAAAGTGGCCAATGTCAAAATATGTATCTATTTATTATGTTTATGTAAACATTCATTCAGAAAATACGAACTAATGTATTCGTAATTCCGCTGCACAAAATACGAGAAACATTAACACTGAGAGATCAAAGTTAATAATGTATCAACCCCACTAGATTCAAAATAGTATCTGCGCGAAATCATCCATCGAATTCAGGTTTTGTGAATCATAGAATTCACGAAGCTCTTAAGAATTCGACGAAAAAAATTTATTGATATTTGAAATAAGTTCCCCCAATTAAAAGTGTTGCAGTTGCGGTCAAAGTTAAAAGACAGAAAAACTACAGATATTGAAAATGAACTGCCAGTAAAAATATTTGACTTTACATATTTTGATGTGATTGAATGACTTCTGTAACAAATTTCAAATTGGAAGAATATTTTGAAGAATAAATATTTAATGCTGACCGTGCTTTTGGAATGGGTTTCAAGCTATCAATTCAAGCAATAAATTTCTTTCAAAAATTATTAAAACAGTAGATAAACAAAGAATGTTTCAACAAATTTGCATGAAAAATGGTTTAATTTCTTGCAATTTATTTCATAAGAATGTGAAACAAGAAATATACCGATTCTGTCTTTTAAATCCCGACTTTTGGGTTATAATTTAATTATCAACTAGATAATAATAAAGCGCTCTTAAATTAATGAGCTCGTATTTTATATGAAAACGTTAGAAACAGTGATGTTTCTCAAAATGACTAGAAAATTGTGACAATTATAATTATTGATATCCTCAGGCTTTTGGGTTTTGAGTTGAACCCCAGAGCCCGAACCGCAAATGGCTAAAGATTTCTTTATTTTTCGTTGTTTCTTATGTCAAAATCGTAGCCAGACCAGTGGCACGGAAGAGTTAGAATTTTCCATTTTTGTTGTAATTTTCGGTCTCGAAAACCTAACTGTATTTAGAAGCAGTCGCGTAACTAACCACCTGAGGCCGTGCCAAATTCTTTGGATGGGGCCCTCCCAGTTAAAATCTCTACTTTGTAATCGAATTTTAATAAACCACTTAAGTAGTTACCCAACACTATTAAAAATATTTTGTGCATTTTAGTTAAATATCTAATAAATTTTATTTTCAAGAGTATAGGTCACAGGATTATACATATTTATAATGAAATAACAATATATGTAATTTTAATAAGATATTTGTTAATAAAATAATTTTCTTCCAGCTTTTTGTTCCGCAAAAGTATCTATAACATCATCAAAGTTTAAAAATCGGGCCATAGAATTTTCAATAGACAGAATAGCCAAGTTACGTAGCCTGTTTTGTCCCATAGAGTTTCTTAATTAGGTTTTTATTAATTTTAGTTTCGAGAATGATCGTTCAGCACTAGCTGTGGTCACAGGAATTGTAACATTAATGCAGTACATACTTCAGGAAAGCTGCACAACAAAAAAGAATTTCCCTGGAAAATGATTCAGATATGTCTTTTTATACCCGGTACCACACTGTGGCGAGGGTATATTCACTTTGACATTCCATTTGTAACGCACATAAGGAGGCGTTGTAGGTATGACAAACTATATATATTATTGATCGGCATCACTTCCTTAGTTGATCTAGCGATGTCCGTCTGTCTGTCCGTCTGTCCGTCCGCACGATTACGGCCGTAATTTATGAGCTATCGACTTGAAATTTGGTACGTAAGCTTTTATCCACCAAACTGAGGCTAAGTTCGAAGATCAGCAAGATCGGATGAAAACTACTACTACCTCCCATACAAAATATATAGCTATTTGATGTTAAAAATTAAATTTAAATAGCTACAGTAAAGATAGCAAGTTTAAACTTTGCACATATCGTTTTAATAATATTTAAAAATTTTTGACAAAAAATGAGCTTGGTCGAATTAAAATTACCCATACCTCCCATACAAATATATAATTTTTTAATACTTAAATATTTTTTTTATTTTTACAATAATATAGTAGGTACCGGGTATTTGAGCTTCGGCATAGTCGAAGATAATTGTCTTACTGGTTTAAATATACCTATTAACAAGCTTGATATTTAGAGCTTTTTTTTTTAATAAATCAGTGCCACTTAAAATATGGAATTTTGCAAAACACTAAAATTGGAAACACTTGTGTCTGGTGCTACATCTGCTACTTTTAGTTACTTCATTCGAACTATAACCGTGGTGCGCATATGCCCGACATCATTTTTAAACAGTATAATAGCATAGAGTTATCTATTACTTTTATTTCATATTGAATTTGCATACAACAACCTTTATTATTAGATTGCGCCAAAATATACATACATACATACATTTTTATGTGAACAAATCTGAAGTGATGGTCGTCTCTAGAACGCCTGTTCAATGCACTCTGCATGTTAGTGGAGTCCCATTGAAACAGGTGGAGAAGTTTAAGTATCTCGGGTTCTTATTCACGAGTGATGGAAGGAGCAATGCCGTGTTTTCTTGTAGGATTGGTCAGGCTGGATCGATTTTGAGACAGCTTGGTCATTCTGTTATCAGAAGGACTGAACTTGGTGTCAAAGCTAAGTTGTCAGTCTTTAATTCGGTGTTTGTTCCAACTCGCGCCAAAATATTTTAAACATAAATTTCTACATTGGTAAAAATTGTTAAGAAATTGACCAACAAATTTAAGACAACTTTAAATCAGACAAAAAGCTATTGCTTGTCTTTAATCGGGGAATCAGTCCTTGCGAAAGAAAGGTCTTAGATTTCGTGTTTTCGGAAAGCAAACATTCTTGAACTCAATTATGCGACTCATGGTGAATAACGAATTCATTTGCGCTTAAAAATCAAAAACTACATCTGTGGTCCTTTTTGAGGCAGTTTGTGTAAAAAGGGAAATTCTATTAGCATTTTGAAATTCGAAATCCCTTTACATTGAACTTGTTATCTTTCAGACACAACCTTCAGGGTTCATCGTTAACTGAAGTGACAAAATATTCCGTAGATAATTTTTTCCACAAATATTAGTTTTCGTTTCTCTAAAAATGTGTTTATTATATTTGTGATATTCCCAAACATTGTTTTGTTTACTTTTTTTTCTCAAGTTTGTACACAACGATTTTTGAGCTCTGACATTTTATAGAAAGGAACAATTCTAACGAAATACATAATAAGAAACAAGAACGTTTTTTCTTAATATCTTTCCTGTCAAATAAAATAACTTTTACTGAAAAAAGAATTATATACCTTCAGAAAGAATAAAATTAAAAGCAGAATCACAAATTGTTAAATTTGATTTGGGCTCTACTCCAGTGATGCGTTTTCGCCCAGAATCTACAAAAAATAGACGCAACAAACGAATCTAAAAATTAGTAGGAATATCGTAATAATAAATCGATTACCTATTATTAATTAAAGATGCGATCTGTCAAGTTAATTTTTTATGAGACTCATAGTATAATATTTCTCTATATTTAGAATAAATTCTTAAAATATCACTAATTATAAAGGAAACCAAAAAGTATTTCTTTTGCTTATAAAAAATGATTCCGTATGAAAATGAATAATAAATTCGTTCAATATTTGAAACCCAACAACTTGAGCTTATGACCTCAGCAATGAATATTTGTTAAGAATGTTTTGTTTTGATCATAGTGTGGTTACCGCAACATGATCAAGGCAATCGGCATGATATAGGTAAATATAAGCATTGTATATTCTTACGCAATAATTTTATTGTAGAATTTGATAATTTTTGTGATTGCTACATTTTCAGACTACAATCGCAATTTTTTAGAACTTCCTTTCAAAATATTTTTATTTCTATTCATCGAACTTGAAATCTAAATTGAATTAGGTACATAATTTCAATAAAATTTTACGGACTTGAGAAAGCCATCGACACAATTTCGAAAATCGCCAAGGGATTCCAATATCCAGCAGGTTTCCTTCGAAATCATTAGTTTATTTAAAAGTTACAAAAGAATTCTCTCATTGACCTTGTCAGTTATTGCGTAAAAGAAAATTTATCGAAGTAACGAATGGCTTTCAATGGTTGGGACTACTTTTGGAGACTCTTATGACGCCTTATTGCTACCTTACTATGTCATCTCGAATATGTTTACGACATCAAAATACAATCTGTTTGATTCAACATGTTTCCTTACACAACACATTCTCAGAAATTTCTCTAAAAATTCCCTCGAGACCAAGTCAACCAATAACAACAAGAACAAACAACAAATACCTTAAAATCATTCCGCAACTATTTACGACAAAGCCCCAAAATATTCCCCAAAGGAAAAGTTTGTTCCTTTAATGTAAACCACAAAGGAGTCATTTGTGGCTGGGAAAACTTTTCCGAATTAAGAAGACTCCATTTTATCACAGTCCCAAAACGAGGCAATTTATGATTATTCACGAAATCACCATCAGACGCATTTCTAAAGAGACTTTCTCACACAGTCGATCCCATAGTATGAGTCCATTACAATATACAGATAGAAGGGTACTGACACTGAGATGAGAACGATTGCCTAATTGCAATGGCAACAACAATATTGTACTGCAAAAGCTTGTTAGGATTTTCCTTCACCTTTGGCTTTGCTTTTGTCACATTGTCACTGTCGACAGTGAAGCAAATCTACCGCTAACGAGTATTCCAGTTCATCCCGCTCTATCGGGGCGTTCATTCAAATAAATAATTAAAGCATAACAATGGATTACGCACATCGCACACACTATTTGCTTTCAAATGAAAACCCCTCAAGATGTAGTTGACACTCATGATGACGTTCATATGATCCCCTATGCCCGAGTAGTAATTACATATATCCTTGTTTAGCAGCCGCTTGGAAATCACTTTGAACGAGGTAGACCTCCAGCCATAGACGGAAAGCGCTTTTAATCCAGCCTCACATAAGCCCTAACTAATGATACGGATTTATGCCAGTTTTGCCAAGCTGTACCATAATGAGATGAAATTCATAATCATGTGTGCCACGGCATATACCGTATAAGCAACAGCTGGATACGACTTTGTCAACATTCAAAGCAAACTTCTTTAATGAGAATAACCCTCTGGGTCGGGGTCGTCTGTTAACTTCAACGTTGTTAGGGGTGAGCCAAGGAGCTTATAAAAAAAAAACTTGTAAACAATTTGTTTTCGCAATTTTAGTAAAGTAGTACTTTCAGACTAGTTTTCAGTATAGTTTTCATAAAACTACTCCTGACAAAGGCGTATATATACCCGTAATTGCCTTTATTAAACTTGTGACAACTTTCAGTCATTGTTTCGTTATGTCTTCAGGCGAAAGCTCTCGTGTCATTAAAACGAAACTTGATAAAATGATGGATATCTATTCGTTGCAAGGCTCTATAAGTGATGATACAGCTATCTGTTTTCTTTTAATAATAGAAAAAAAGAGGAAAATTACTACTGTTACTGTCCTGGTGACGACGATGATGATGATGATTAATCGACGATAAATCTTTCTGACAGAAGATTCATCGTCTCTTATCATTTTTTGCAAATAGAGAATTGCGTCTACAATGTCCTTCTATATCCATCGGCATTGGGCAGACAGAAAATAAGGGATAAATGTAAGGATTATACCCATTTAGGTAAACAAGATTAATTGATTTTAATTGAAATTAATTAGAAAATTCAATGCCAGTTTGTTAGAGTTTTAATGCGCTATGTTGGTAGTGATTACATTAAATTACCATAATTTAATTTTTGAAAATAATCTCATTGATAATACACTTTTAACTGAGTTTGGCAGTACTTTTTCCTTGGCTGTTAATATTTTTTTTTTCTAGTGAGAGTACAATTTTGTATTACTTCTAAATGGTACTAACAGCTAAAGGAGCATATTCACTAAAAACGCAAATTCATCGCTTCGTCGCTACTTGCAAGTGGATACATATTGGTAAAACAATGCTACCAGACCTTCTGTATTGAGGAATATTTATTGGGAAAAAGTGTATGTTCAAGCTAAGTATGCAGCTCGAGCGAAACTAAATTTTAGCTGCTCTCTAATTTTTTTTTTTTCAAAAAATTAGCTAACAGAAAAAACAACTAGCAGATCTGTCAAAATTTAGCTTGAGAAAATATGCTTAACAATGGCCGCGCTAAATTGTGACAGATATAAATCTAAAGTACAATACAGTACAGTAAGCTGAAGCAGCATACCGCTCGGCTAAATCGATTAGCTTAAATTTTGGAGAGAATTTTGTATGGGAGCTAAAATTTAGCTAGAGCTACTAAGCTTCAGAGTGAATAATTGAGGTAGTTTTTTTATTTGTCACGAATTTTTGAAAATCGCTCATCGCCATCGCTTAGGCAATTAAAAAAAATATGAGAAATCTGTCATTTAAAATTTTTTTTCAACCACACCACACTTTTTGTATTCTATTGTTATATAGCAACTTTCCTCGCTATTTTATTCCTCTGCCTGAATACCATCTGCTGCATTAGAAGAATGTGCAATCACAGTTGATTTGAGAAATTCAGTGATGTAAAAATTCGCAACCCGTATCTCCAATCCGTCCAGGCGGCCGGCGATGTTTCGCGTCGTTTCAAAACTTTACAGACCACAATAAGATAATATTTGTGGAATGGTGGGCCACATACTGGTTTATAATTTTGTGAGATGATGGTTTTATTGCCAATTGTTTCGCCAATAACTTTATTTATCATACATATGATATTCTTAAAAAATAGTTTTAAAAGTTGCCATATTGTTAACTATTAAATTCGACAAAATTTCCCAACAGAAACTGTCAGGGTCAACCCCAACAAGCGAGAATCGTTGTTACTCCTCGCTTCCCCACTCAGTCATATTGTTAACTACTGCTTAATACCATTGATATACCTAAAAAAAAAATTGGAATATTAGACATAATATAAATATTTTTTTTTATTTTTAAATGTTTATTTTACTTTCACAAAACAATTTACAATGTAACTGACTGATATTGTATTAACGAATATTCACAAACGATTTTATTGCTATCAAATATTCAGTTTTAAATTAAAAATAAATGTTTACTACATAAATACTATAAATACCAATAAAAGAACAATAATTGTCTAAGCTTTAAAATAAACACACACCGTTTTGTTTGGCCGACAAACACATTTTATGTTAAAAAGAGGATTTAGTAAATAAATAAATAAAGACAGAGATTGATGGAACGATGAGACAATAAAATTAAAATTTATTGAATCACCCAGCTTTCGAGGTATAAGAATTTGGACGGAGGAATCATTTTAAAATGAATGGGTCCGTTGCGTAGTCCAATGAAGTCGACATAATACTCACAATTATTGTGTTAAATCATTTGGCTGGTAAAAGCTATGTATTCTAGAGTTTTAATATAAAAAAAACTAATTTCCTGCATTGCGCTCAAGATGTTTGTATTTTGGTTTAAAAGCAGAACAAAATTGGTAAATGTTGGTTGTTTCTAAAATTCTAGTCAATGATTTCTAAAAAAAAAAAATATTTTTCTAAAGCTTACACATTGTAGGGTAGGTAATAGTTGAATTAAGGTCCATCACTTATGAAGGATCCAAAAAAGATTTCAGTGGAAAAAAAAAATATGTTAAGTTTATTCCTACTGCAAATAATTTAAATAATTGTCTTCAAGTACCTAAATTTTTAGCTTTTCCACGCGTACCTATTTATTTTATTTTTAAATCACTTTTATTTTAAATATCTTATAATCGAATGGGATATAAGAAATTTCGAGTTGATGTCGTTTCATATACATTGTGTGTATATGTATAATGAACGGCACATTTCGCATTTGGCACCCCGTTTTGGCAAAATTTATAAGACGAATTTTAATTTAATTTTAAAGATATACGCATTTTATAATTTTTACATATCTATCAACATTAAAAGTTTCAAATTAGTACAGCTAACGGTTCGTGAGTTATAAACAGCCTCCTTAAAGGGGTAGGTGATGTCATATCCAAACATCTTTTCTTGTTATTGCATTGTCATCAAAACTGAACAAGCATTTAAAATGCCAAAATCCTAAGATTAAGAAGTTGGTGGGGCAAGTTGGGGCACTTGGACTTAGTGCATTTAGGACAATGTTATTCCCTTATGGATGAATATTTTCAGAGTTTTCTAAAAACATTTAGAAGCACGAACTCCATTACATCTTTTAGTACCACTCTTGAAGGTGTAGTATTGATAATCTGGTTATAACCGGGCTTCAAAGGAAGAGTGACCCAACTAGCCCCGCTCTACCCTACATATAAAAAATGTCAGTTTGTAGTTAAAAAAAATATGTACAAATTCTTAAAGGTTGGATTTGCTTTTACTAAGTAGCATTCGGATTCCGGATTTGGCATCTTTGCAATCAGAGTATTGGTTTATGAATGTCAAAATTTGGAGCCGATTTAATGCACCGAACATTTCTTTCGCGAGCTAAATATTATGTCTGCAGACATTTTTGTATGGAAGATAAAATTTAGCGCTAGCAGGATACTGGACTTTAGAAGACAAATTTGGTTAAATCGGATAAGGCGTCGATTAAAGTTATCAGTAAAATGCAACCGGAAACAAATTGTTTTGATTTTTTGGAGAACTTAAAATTAACCGTTGAACTCAATCTTGGTCTAGAAATGTTGCTTTCGAATTGAATTCTAAAGTTAGTTCATCAAAACTTCCCAGTCAATTCCACAACATTTTCCACTGATTTTTTATGATATGCTATGGTTATTATGTTTCAGTTTTATTCTGTTTCGGGTTTTTACGGATGCATTTTACAGATTGCTATAACCGTCGCCTAGGGGTCTGGTCCTCTCCATATTTAATGGGTTTGCTTCTTATGTACCTAACTCATCCATACAAATGTACGCCGATGATGTTCAGTTGTATAGCAACTGTCCGTTGGGTCTTGTCGAGATCGAGAATGGTATGCATGAGGTTAATGAAGATTTAAAAAATATACAACTTTGGTCAAGAACTAATGGCTTATGCTTGAATCCAGCCAAATCTAAATGCCTGATCATTTCGAGAACATATGTTGATACCTACTTCTACTTTAACTAAAGTATATCTAAATGATATCGCTATTGATTTTGTTGATACGGCTAAGAACATGGGTATAACATTCAATAAAACTCTTACATGGAATAACCACATTTGGTTGACGCTAGGAAAAGTATATGGGAGCCTCCGAATGTTATGGACAACTCAAAAAATTACACCCATTAAAACTCGGATAATACTAGCCAAGACATTAGTTATCCCAATATTATTGTTTGGTTGTGAAATATATGGATATTGTGACTTTGAACATAAAAGAAGAATTAATGTTGCTTATAACAGTATTGCACGATACATTTACGGACTAAGGAGGTATGACCATGTTTCTAGTTTTTCGAAATCCATATATGGCCTTTCGCTGGAAAATCTGTTCAAATTTAGGACAATAAATCTACTGCACAATGTATTACATACCTGCCAACCACTCTATCTTTACAATATGATACCCTCTCAGAGATCTAGAGCTTCTGGTCTTGCGCCAGTACGTTTCTCTTATTTAATTTCTGAGCGTCAATTTTTAGTAAACGCAATTAGGCTGTGGAATTCCCTACCACGATCCATTCGAGTAATAAGTTGTATATCTCAGTTCAAGAGCAGACTTAGGCGGCATCTGGAGGCGCTCTAGGCAAATGATGATGAAGATTTTTTTTTTCCAATATTTTTGATCCTTTTTTATTATTGTTATTTTTCTTTCTGTTTTAAATTAGTCTTAGAAATATATTACAATGAATTTATGCTTATATATATCCATGAACACAATTACTTATATTAACGAAATTCTATTCTACTGAACTTGGTTTCTTTGTTCTCTCTTGTTTTTAACATATTATAATGTATACATTATTGAAGGTTGCACAATTTTAGAAGATACTGTATCTTTCTGTGTTAAGATTATTTGCAAACAAATTGAATTGAATTGAATTGAAAAAAAATTGAATTGAGATCTTTTTTGACTTCTGAAGTATAACTTCATCTTTATAAAAATTAAGCATAAGTATATCTACTTACTAATACATAAATTTTATTTTATTTTCAGGTAAACTCAATTTATAATCCTTAAACCCAGTAAGTACTGAAATGCTTATTCGCTGAAGCTTAGCTAGTACGCTGCTCGAGCGAAACTAAATTTTAGCTCTCCAAACATTAGCTAAAATCAGTGTTGCCATGAAAATATTTCGAGAAATCTGCAATTATGAAGAAAAATAATCGGCAGTGCAGATTTCTATAGAAAAAAATCTAGATTCATAAATATTTGCAATATCAAACAAAATTTTATTTTATTTATTTATTTTGTTTATTATTATTATTTATTTATTATTGTATTTATTGAAAAACCGTATCCTTGTTTTCTTTTCCGCTACACAAAAAAACAACACATTCTGTCAAAATTTAGCTTGAAAAAATGTGCCGAAATGGCGCGCTGAATTGTGACAGATACATGCAGTTGAGTCTGAAATGCAAATTTGATTTTTTAGCTGAAGCAGCGTAGGTATCGCTCGAATAAATGAATTAGCTTAAATTTTGCTCAGTTAAATTTTGGAAAGAATTTTGTATGGAAGCTAAAATTTAACTCCAGCAGCATATTAAGCTTCACAAAGAAATGTTAATAGGTAATAGAAAAAATAATAATTTATGTAGAAATAAAGTTTAACTCCTTTTGCCCTCCAATAAAAAAAAAATATTCTTAGCTAACAAAGGCTGTCGTTCGCAATTTACACAGATATATAAGTAGGTAAATGGAGAAAAATCAGCTTATTAAAAATATGTAAGTAGTCAAGTTTCGAATTATAGAACACAACCATTTTGCTATTTGAAGTGATTCCAGCTAAAATCATCCGGAAAATAGCTAATGAAATCCCAATGTTTGCCACTAACCTCGTGTAACATGCCCATGAATTTGAAATTCAATGATTATCCTTCGATTTTGCCAACACTTAGATATTTCCACTCAACCCCGATAAACGAGTATACCTATTGCAGCCATGAGTAAAGATACTCCTCTCCTCATTGCATACATTTTCGTTCGTCTATCCATTGTTTATCAACAAATCAATCGTAAAATATGTTAACTGAAACAAACAACGAATCTCCATTGTATGCGCTCGATCTACAAACCCCAAAGAAGCCTGATAAAAAAAAAACGCAACTCGTCTCAATGAGACACGTCTATAATAAACCTAAAGCGGTCTGCCTCAAAGCGCACTCTCGCTCCCATTACTCCCGTACATGTTCACAGAGTAACAACAAAACAAGGAAATTCGAACTCGACCGAGGTAATTTATAATTGCCGTGAACATAAATAAAATTGTTTCCATACTCTGTGCCAGAGAATAGAGATACAACACATAGATAGAGCACATGCATTTCCCAGTAGAGATCCAGGTGGCCAGAACTATCAAACTAACGCTGCGCTGACTCATGGCGAATTTCCATTTCGACTGCATCTGCATCTGCGCAGTGTGCGTGCTCATTTCGAAATTAAATGGTGGCCTCTTTGTTGCCGGCCAAAATTGGTAACAATCAATTGGCAGGCTGTCATCTCGATAGAGGACGCCCGATACTATAGTCGAATCGCACCACCGGCGATTAGTCCTACTTGTTTCCGCAATTTAATTTCCATAAAGTGCTTAAAATGGTGGTGCAGGACAAATTGATGTGTCCATTGTGTTGGAACGACTCATGCATACATATGGCACACATTTTTACCGACCGAGCTGCACTGACCCGATTCGAATCTGCATATACAACATTGTCCGACGTCCGTGTGAAGAAACCACACTAGGACTGCAATGTCAGGCAGGTGAGAGATCTTTGCTACGAATCAATGGAGCGGTGCAATACGGTTGGACAGTTTCTGTTCTGTATCGTTGCGGAATCTTCCCCTAGGGCGATTGTAACGATACATACCTATTCCATGAAATCGTCATGTTCCCAAGGGGCGAAGACTGAACACGATCGATCGTTGTACGAGAACGTATGCGTAGCCAACGTTCATATAAGTGGTCGTTAGTGGCATAGGAGTAGGAACAGTGCTAGTGGCGGAAATGGACTCCTAGAATTATGCCGCCTTCGTGACCTGTGAACACGTCATGTCCCTAGTGGCTGGGACGTGCTGATTTGCGGTTACTCGTTCGTTTCGTATTGTTTCAAATAGTTTCTCGCAATCGCAATGTATTTGCGGTTTTATTACTTAAAGCAAAAAAAAAACCGAAGACTACCACATTGCAGCGACTACTACTTCGGTGCCAATTAGACGCCCGCAGACACCCTTTGCTGGCTATTCGCAGAATCCTGTATGCAGCGCATCATTAAAATGTTTGCGTTTGCTTCAAGACATTTTAGAATTTAATGTCCAAGCTGATGGTGGAACTATTACATTCATTAGATTGGTTTTGGTTCCTCTGGCCAGCAGTAGAAAGCAATTACTGCCAGGAACTGCGGACTGGCAATGTTAGTGGCATGTGTTTTGTCTGAACATGTTTTTCATGTTGTATAGTCAGTAAAGGTAATTATTTGACTCTCTAAATTGATTAGAAACATGTTAAATGTAATAGGTATTGGGCTTGTTTGTTATGAAGTTGATTTATTTTCGGTTGAACATTGAAAGCCACATCGTGTACGTACTAACAAATGTTGTAAGGCAGATGTTTGCTTCCATTCATACAACGAATTCTATGGAGGTATTGTAAGGTAATTACTTGTCATAGAGTTTATCATACGTTCTATCCCGCAGTGGCGACATACTTTGTTTCACCCGAAATGGTTTCACCGACACCGATTGAGATGACGAGAGATTTCATCAAATTTACCCCTTTCAGTGACAAGAACAATAAGTGCGGTTTTCAGAATCCCAGGAGGTTCGCAGAAGTCAGAACCCCTAACGATACCTAAGAACAGCAATGCTGTCATCGTCCTTTCAATGCAGTAATTATACATTTTACTACTGCCGCGAGGATCCCATGACTGTAGTTTTTCCAGTATCAGCTTGACCATTAAATTCTAAATTGCATCACATGCATATATATTTTAACGATGCACTTAACAGCACTAGACGACGGACATGACACTAAAGTACATATACATAGTATCATATCTAAGCAATAAAATCTTAGCTATTGAGAGATATTCTCTGGGGGGAAATAATTTCCCTGTCACCAGGCGAAAACGAGTAGATGTTCGTATTTCTGCAATAAAATTGGAAGAAGTAATATAATGCATTTAGCAATCACGGTAATCAAATAAAAGAGTTACGATCCGTTTTCTGCAACAATCGAAACATTTTATTTAATCTGCACGATAAAAAAAATCATGTCTATAACATTGTCATAACTCATAATATGTAAGCTGTGTACCTATTGTTTTAAATTAGTTATCTCTATTGTTCAACTGTTGTCAGGACCAATGCTACAAAATTCTGTAAGTAAAAACATGTTTTTAGTTTAGAAAACGTTTTGCGAAAAAAAAAGTTTGAACTAATCTCAATGCAGAGCTAACTTTGTTTGGAGAGATGAAATTGGTTTGCACTTTAAAAATGATTTGGAACTGGCTCTCTAAAATATAGCAGTTAAGGAGCTATTTTATTTAAGTAGCTACATCTCAAACAGGGAGGTGTTCCGCCCTAGAATTTGAAATTGGATGAAAAAGAACCGCTCTCCTGTGTTTTAATGATTTGCCTCCCTAACTGTAACTGGGTCATCTAATAATAAATAACCAGCCCACTTACTTACTTACTCTACAGTTCGCGGTAAAACGAGGCCTCAGCTAACATGCCTCTGCAGTCAGCCCGGTACTTAGCTAACTGCCTACAGTTGCGTACTCCTAGGTTGCGTACTCGGGATACGTTTTTTTTTTTTTTGTTTTTTTTAAATACTTCTCCAGGGAAAGGCAAACCTATAACGCTTCATCAGCGCCCCGAGATGCTTGCAGATGTATGTTAGGTCTGCACTTAAATTGCTGCAAATTGTAGTCTTCTGGAAATATATCCCCAGGAAGCGAGTTCCAAAGTTTGCTTGTCCTGTAACAGAAGGAGTTTTGGAAAGATGATGTCCTCGCGGTTGTCAAGTGTACTGTATGGTCATGAGCATTAGAAGCAAGTTGCATTTCGAGGGATAATATCCTTGAGTTCCTTGGAACATCTACCATGGAAGTACCTATAGAACAAGCATAGGTCAGCGACTTGTCTTCTGTGCACCAACGGTTGCAGATTCGATGTGAGTGTAGGGTCTCCAATAAGTCGAACTGCTCGTCTCGTATGTTGTCAAGTAGGTTAAGTGAATGTTTTGTGGCCGAGCTCCATGTATGGGAGCAATATTCCAGGCCTGGTCTAACCTGTGCTTTGTAGAGAAGGAGAAGTTGCTTGGGGCTAAAGTATCTCTTTGCTCTAAATAGGTAGCTCAACTTAGCGGACGCCGGCATGCCCACTGTTCGAGGTAGAGGATATAAGAGTGCTGTCATTAGTAAAGCTGTAGATATTATTATTTGTCGATCCAAGCAAATCGTTGATGTGGAGAAGAAATAGAGTTGGGGAAAGAATAGATCCTTGGGGCACTCCTGCATTTATTAGCAAACGAATTAGATGATACACCATCTACCACAACTTGGATCGATCTTCCCAGAAGAAAATTTTGCATCCATCCGCAGAGTTGTTGTGGTAATCCATAAGACGCCAACTTGCCAGACTCGGTCAAATGCCTTCGATATGTCCAAGGCTACGGCTCTGAATTCACCGTGTTGTTCAATTGCTTGCGTCCATAAGTGCGTTACGAAGCTTAACAGGTCTCCAGTGGAACGACGGCTCCGAAATCCGTATTGCCTGTCACTTATTAATCGGTGGCCTTCTAGATATTTGATTATTGTGACATTTATTGCCTTTTTTGCCTTTTCCATTACTTTTGAGAGCATTGAAAGTAACGCTATTGGACGATAGTTTTGTGGCAGACATTTCCTCCCTTTCTTTGGAATAGGTTGAATGCGAGCGGGTTTCCAGCAAGAAGGAAACGTCTTCTGGGAGTACGACACGCTAAGCAGCTTACATAGTACAGGTGCAAGTTCTGGAGTACAGCTCTTGAGTACTATAGCCGGAATTCCGTCGGGTCCCGTTGCCTTATTGCAATCTAGTTCCTTAAGGATGCGTTGAATTATTCGAGGCCGAAATTTCACTTCTGCCATCGATGTTTGCACCCTCGGGATATTTGGTGGCTCTAGCAGTGTTGTTATAAAGATTTTTTCTAGATCTTACAACTTTCCTTTTCATATCTTAATTCATCTTAAATGCCAGTTATAAATAAACATAAAGAAATTTTGAAAATACATATACCCTATTTTCTAGTCAAAAACTAGGTGTGCCTGTGCAGCGTTTTTGAAGGTATTTTTGATATGCTCTGTTTTTTGAAATTTATATTAAATTATCTGGGTTTTGAAAACTGAGTTGGAACCCTATATTTCTATGAAAAATTTCATAAAAATTGTAAAACCGTTTTCGAGATATGAATGAATAGGTAAAAGGTAAACCTATTTTGAATACACACTGATTTTTCTCAACATTTTTTCCCTATTTCGATATTTGAAACAATCTAATAAGAATAAGTCAAAAGATCGAGAAAGGGAAGTACATTTTACATTATTTTGAGTTCAGGAGAGATGCAATCCCGGGGCTGTGCAAAGCTCGCTAACCATTAACTTTGTAAGTTCTACTGTACTTCAGATCATCGATGTAATTTGAAAACTGAAATTACAATCAATGTCATTAATAGGCGTTTTTCTTTTTTTAATTCAGAGCATAGCTTGAACTGTTAAAAAAAGTTCGTGTTTCCTTTTTAGCTCAGACACCTCAGAGCTCTGAATTTGTGTTTCTTTTTTCGTTCAGAGAATGATCCGAGCGAGCTTTATGAGCTCAGAATAAATTGATTGTCTGGTGTGGTGAGCCTTGTTGTTCTGGGTCTGGCACAGAAGGTAAACAAAATTAATAAATAACGATATGACAGCTATGTGCTCAAGTTTGTTTTATTAACAAATCAGAACGATCTGAGCACAATGGGTTCAAAGCACGCTCAAAATGCTATAGCTCCATTCAGAGCGCAGTTCTGAACAAAAAAGGAAAAACGCCTAATGTTTGGCAATAAATTTTGAGGGCTAAGACTATGCAAATTTAATTGAACTTGTAATGAGCAATCTAAGAAAATTGGTATCTTCATTTCCATAAATATGAAGAATGGACAAATATATTCGAAGTGAGTTCTTTTTCAATTATTTTTTTATTTCTAAGCTAATATCTTAACAAATCTTATTAAAATTCTACAAATCTTACAAAATGCATTAAAATTGAGTGAATATCTTCTCATCTGGAGATCACCTCAATATCTTAGAAAATAAGATAATTAAGATCATATAACAACGCTGGCGCTCTAGTGCCAATATTATAGTATTTAAGTATTTTTGATGCGCCCTCTGGTCCAAAACCCTTCGTATAAGACAGACTCTCTTACATCTCTCTCGATCTGTAGCTCCTTATAATATCTTTCAACTATGGCCGCGTTAGAGTCATTGTTCTTGCAAAGACTATTGAATAGTGTTGAGTTGATCTCCACTTAGTTTGTGTCTCTAAACCCACCGTCGAATACTTAATTCGGCTGCAAGCCAAACACTGCTTTGTGATGTTTTTATTTGGGTTCCTTAGCGGTGTAGCTATATTTACTAAGGCCTAAGGATATGTAAATCCACATACTGGTCTATGTAATAATAATTATAAAATTAAAATTGAACTTACCTACTTACATTCCTAACAAATTCTACAGTTATTTGTCTAAAAAAAATATCTATTTATTTTTCAGTTTGTTTGTCAGTTTGTAACCGGAAACTGAGTACCCTCCAATCACTTTGGCATCTTTTTTATAAGTAGGACATTGCCTTTTCAAAGTCCATAAAGTAACAGATGGTTCTCACTTTATTTATGAATAGGATATGGGAATGGAATATCCATTTCAGAGAAAATTTTCAGTCTCTCTTTTTGATTTTATATATCAAAAATTCCGAAACATTCCGAATTCAAGGAACCTTGGTTGCAAAAAAGTTTGGTACCTACATCCGATACCGACGAATTGCTTTTTGTTATCTCAATTAATTTTTTCTATTCAAATATTATCCCGATTTTTTTTCATCTCGACTAACAAAGTATCCAAATAAAGATACACATTGGTTAATTATTTCTACACTGAAACGACCATTTACATCTGCAAATGGGTGCTCGTGCTTCATCTAGCCATAATTAACTAATATCGTCTGTTTTTTTTCCTTTTTATTGATGAAAGATACAAGAACATTAAGTCTGCTCATTTCATCGCACTTATAAACATACTTTACGAGTATATAAACATTACAATTGAAATCACTTTACTATTTCGTACATACGTCAATAGCATAATTTATTAATCAATATTTCCATTAATTTTCCCATTAAAGAGGCTCCAGTAAACATTATCACATTCATCAAATAAAAAAAAAAACTTTATTGAATTACTCGAGCCCGTATGTAGAACCCACACATCCATCACCATCCTTAGGCACATTTATTCTTTGATTTTTGTTTGCGTTTGTTTTTTTTTAGGAACACGCTCCCACACATGTTACGATATTACTTTCTCAATTTCCAAGATATCTCAAAACATTTCCATTTTGCTAATTGAAAATACAGAAAAGTCGGCATCAGTCGTGGCAGGAAAAAAAATAGGAACGCATCCGAGTGATAATCAAATATTCTCATTTGATCCAGCATTGGACGGTTGTAGAGGTAGGACGTTTCCTTTCAACAGTCTATATGATTGATTTAAGCCATGGGCCAGATGATATTGGGGGGAATGGGTGTCAAGGTGTAATGGCATAAATCGTGCCCGCCTCAACAAATTTGTATTTTCTTCACATTGCCTATTTTCGTATACACTTATTGTATCTACAATATATATATGCCTGTCATTTTCATTGATACCATGTTGTTGTAAACATATCAATGTGTCAGTCGATAAAGGTGTTTCATCAATTTATTTGTACCTATACAAAACAAAAATCAAATGTAAATCCGAATGACTGAACCGTCCGTATCGGCATCATTTGCAAAAGGGCACATCACTGTTTGGACGCAATCAATCACCGGGCCTATTAATAGAATTTTTATCATTTGTCGTTACGTTAACCGGTGTCAATGCGTAGGTTGACGGGTGTCCTTAAAATGATTTCTATTCGTCGCTTTGAAATCGATTTAATGGAATTTTTATTAAATTGGCAACAATATTTGCGCATGCAGTGTGTATGTCAAAATATCTGAATTTCGGCTCTTTAAACACAATATTTTCAAATGGGCTTTTAATAATAATTATCTTGAAAAATGCGAACCAATAACACTTCAACAGTAGCCACAGATGAATGCAGATAGGCAATAAATTTGCAGTTTAATTGTTGTAAGTTGTAATTTTTGAAAAATAGCTATGTCACCAGGAAACGTGTTCCAAAGTCTGCTTGTTTGACCTCTGCTACAGGATAGGGTAGCTTGAAAAAGAGTGTCTTTTGTGACTGTCAAGTGTACCGCAAAGATTTGGAAGTACATGTCTTCAATATATGTAAAGGTGCTAGTATATGTAGGTCTAACGTCCAAAGAGAGTGCACAAAGAGAGTTTGTACACGGCATGTACCCATTGGGACCGTCCGCTGACGTAAAAATGACGTCAGTACAACATACGTATGTGCATTGCTACATGCCGTGTACCTTAACAAATTGTCACACGCTTATATAGCTTAATAAAAGCCAATGAAAACCCCAGCTTTAACATTTTCCAGGGTCCTCGGAACACTGCGAATTCTTACAAGTAAAAGTGTTATCATCGTCCTGGCCGATGCTTTGCCATTTTGGTAAACATTAGGCCCGAAGCACACATGCGATTTCAATCGCGCGTCTATTTAGTCGCAAAAAAATGAAGCACACACATTTCAATATGAATGCGCGCACATAAACTCCATAATTATGTGCGCGCATTCACATTGAAATGTGTGTGTTTAATTTTTTGCGACTAAGCAGTCGCGCGATTGAAATCGCATGTGTGTTTCAGGCCTTAGTCTTGACAGTTAATATTTGGCAGTCGTGAAGTAGACACGTGGCAAATTTATTACGGAAAAATATTCGATAAACCAACTTGTTTTTTAATCGTTAAAATATTTTATCAAAATCAATCATCTATTACTGTGACGATGAGAAAATTACGTGAAATTTTTGGGAGAAACAACGTGCACTATTTATCGTGTAGTAAATGATTTCGAGGAAAGAGGGTCTGTAGGTGATAGGCCCAAGCATGGACCACAACGTACTGCAAGATCGGCTGAAAACATTACTGCTGCTCAAGGAATTGTTCAAAACAATCCATCAACCTAAATTCGACGCCGTGCTCAGGAGCTTGGTCTTCAAAGAACAACTTTGGCGATATGATTGAAAAGTTTTTAACGCCACAATTTCATGCTTTGGGTTTGATTAACATGTGGTATCAACAAGACCGTGCCACATCGCATACAGCCAGGATTACAATGGAATTACTGCAAGATCTCTTTCCACAACAAGTTATTTCAAGAAATGGTGATGTTGATTGGCCTCCACGGTCGCCTGATTTGACTGCTCCGGACTTTTTTTTGTGGAGACCAGAAACGCTTGAGCAACTCAAATAAAATATTCGTGATGAAATTAATTAAATACCGCGTGAAATGTGTGAGAATGTAATGAAAAATGTGCTCAAAAGGGCTCGCATTTGTGAGACTAACAGAGGCGGACATTTACCTGATATTGTATTCCATACAAAATTGCCGACATTAAATGAAACATTTATCAATATAAGATCCATTCTCGCTCATTTAATCAAAAATTATAAACAAACAAAGTAGTATACCTTCCCGGCGGACACCCTGTACAAAATAAAATATTTTTCAAAATCACACGAAATTTTTCTTTATTAAAAAACAGTTTGTTAAATGATCTACAGGCTTTTTTCATAAAACAAACATGAAATACTTACAATAAGAACTTTTCTATTTAATTGTGCTGAATTTTTCGCGATAAAAAGGTTAGTGACCCAAGACCATTTCAAGAAATGAATATTTTTTTTCTCAAAATTCCACAAACTATGTACATACTTCTATGGCCATCAGCTGAACCAAAGATGAACAAACCAGCCTCTGAACTGGGGAAAAAAAAATATAGTAAAAGTAGCTAATTTTTTGTGACACAAAAATATTTCAAAAACAATAAAATACAGCAATAACACATTTTTTGTGGTCCTGAATATTTTGATAACTCAGCATATTTCAGTGCTTTTGACAATTTTTTAATAAAAAAAAAATAAAAAAAACTATTACCTACTTTCTTTTTTTTTATAAAAGGTGTATTAAAAATGTTTTTGAAGCCACGCCAATTTCATATTTAGGAATGATATACATAATAAAGTTTCTGTCTATGTTTTTTCTGCTAGCTGATACATATTTCAATTTTTTTTCTGTAAATTTCTTAAAAATACTTTTTAATAATAATTTAATTACTTGTTTCCAATAATTTATTTTATGTTCTAGATCGAAATTTACTGCTCTTATTTTGCCAATACATAATATACCTTTTCTATTTGTATTTTCTTTTCTTGGCTAATAACACTGGTCAACAAAATTTTGTAACAAAAAAAGTGCTTACTAATTTTGAATTACCCGCCTATAATCAGCTTACCGCCATATTTATTTTTTTTCCATCAGGTCTCGTTTTCATGTTACAGCTACTTCCCACAAAACTGAAAAATGCAGTTTTTGCTTCATTGTCGAGCATTCTAAAGTTTTGTTTCATATGAAGAGCGTATTGTTTTTATGTTTTCTGTGTTAAGTGATTCTCAAATAATGTCAAGAAAGTGTCAAAATGATCCCGACAAGTTTTGCTACATTTGTGGCGACATTACGTTTAAAACTCAGCGAAGGAATTTGACACCATTAGTAACTAAGCTATATAAAGAGTATTTTGGCTTTTCCATCGGACAACAAGACAAAGCATGGGTTCCACACATCTGTTGTGTTACATGTGTTGGTCTTCTTACTGGATGGGCGAGAAGATCTCGATCTATGCCTTTTGCAATACCTATGATTTGGAGTGAACCAACGAACCACCTATCAGATTGTTATTTTTGTCTGACTAATACAAAAGGAATTACAATTAAAAGAAAAAGTAAAATTAAGTATCCTGACCTGCCATCTGCTAGAAGACCGACCCTTCATAGTGAAGAACTGCCTGTGCCGGAACCACCTGAAAGTCCCGATCTGGCCGCTACACCAGAAACAACCGAAAGCGAGACATTAGATCCAGACTTTGAGCAAGGCTTCTCATCTAATGAGCCACACCTACTATCTCAAGGAGATCTCAATGATTTGGTACGTGACTTAAATTTGTCCAAACAACATGCAGAACTTTTGGGCTCTCGATTAAAGGGATGGAATTTATTGCAACCAAAAACAAAAGTATGTTACTTTCGTAATCGAGATGAAGAGCTGAACATTTTTTTTTCACAAGCTGATGAGCTGGTATTTTGTAATAATGTCCATGGCGTAATGACTGTCTTGGGTATAGAATATAAGGCAGAAGAGTGGCGTTTGTTTATCGATGGTTCAAAAGTAAGTTTGAAGGCTGTTCTTTTACATATTGGCAACAAACTTCCCTCTATACCAATAGGTGAGGCTTCGAATATGAAAGAGTCTTATGAAACTATTAAATTTATCTTGGAAAAAATTCAATACAACGAACATCACTGGAAAGTTTGTGGAGATCTGAAGGTGATTGCCCTAATTTTAGGATTACAACTTGGGTATACAAAATACTGTTGTTTTCTTTGTGAGTGGGATATTAGAGACCGACAAAATCATTATGTTAAGAAAGACTGGCCCAAAAGGCAATCTCTTATTCCAGGACAAAAAAATATTAAAAATCCTCCATTGGTGCAGCCTGATAACATATTTTTACCACCTTTACACATAAAACTTGGGCTCATGAAAAACTTCGTGAAGGCTATGGATAGAAGTGGTGACGGCTTTTTATATTTGAAAGAAAAATTTCCAAAGCTGAGTGAGGCAAAAATTAAAGAGGGCATATTTGTTGGCCCTCAAATTAGGCAATTGATGAAAGATGAAATTTTTAAAGAAAAGCTTAGTGATATGGAAAAATCAGCTTGGGAATCTTTCATGAAAATAACTTCAAATTTTCTAGGAAATCACCGGTCAAGTGACTATGAAAATATTGTCGCGGAGCTGTTATCTACTTATAAGGCTTTGGGTTCCAATATGTCGTTGAAAATACATTTTCTTCATTCACATTTAGACTTCTTTCCTGAAAATTTGGGCGCCGTTAGCGATGAACACGGTGAAAGATTCCACCAAGACATTTATACCATAGAAAAACGGTACCAGGGCAAGTGGAGTCCACGTATGCTAGCGGATTACTGTTGGACATTAAAACGAGATGTCCCTGAAGCAAAATATAGAAGAAAATCATAAAGCTACAGTTATAATTATGTTACAATTTAAGGAAATAACTTCGTTTCGGTGCTTAAAACCTGACATTTCTAAAATTCAATAAAATCTAAATTACAAAAAAATTATTCGTATTGGAATCATTCTAATTTTATTTCTATTATTCTTATAACTGTCCTAAACATAACCAGACAAAAGTTTTCATGTTACATGAAAAAAGTGTTTTTTTGTTGACCAGTGTAATTGATGAGATTCCTAAATGTCCATTAAAATATTTTTCTTACTTAAAAATGGAGATTTTTCAAATGCCAAGCACTACGAGTATATCCGACATCAGCGTGTTTCTTTATTTTTCGGTTAGACAAATGATTTATTTTCGAAATTTCGCTAAAGACAAACGTACCTATTTATTTTCTTAATCTATTTGGCTTGTGACATACAGAGTAGATAATTCCTTGGAATTATGTCGCGAGAATCCAATAGTTAGTTGTGATTTTTATCCATGCGTGTTAATCATAATGCTACCGAATGTGACATCAAAGTGGAAGTCTATGCCCGCCTCGAAGAATTTTCTGAATAATTGTGTTTTGTGTCAAAATGGCAGAGGTTTTCCCAATTATCAGCGATATTACCGATTTGGCACATTTTTGATGCTAAACATTCAACATTGACAGGGATGTTTGTAAAATATGGTTTAACTCGTTACGTTTTTTTTTTTTTTGTAAATTAATTGACATGAGTTTTGAGTGGGGTGGCCAATGGGTATAGCATTGATTAGATGATCGTTGGCACGTTTTCAAACTCAACACGGTAAATAAAAATATTATTAATATTTTTGGCATTAGGTAGATGTCATAATTTTTATAAATTGTGTCGTAAAACTTATAATTTGTCAACCTTATGGCTTTTAGGTCATTTCTATAATATTTTCCATAAAAATGAGCTGCAGAGAAATGATGGAATTTGAATGTTTTCTGACGAATGGAGTGGGCTGTTTTTTGTTAATTAATGGAAAGTTTAGGATTATTTGGAAAAAGTAGAATTTTATGAACGTAGATTTCGAATATACGTAGTTTTCTATATTTATCATTTCATGTCCCTTTTAGTAGTTTTCAATTACATAGTAACAAAATGTAGATACTTACTTATACTACTGCTTAAAAAAAAGCGAGACAAGTAAGAATATACTAGTTAAAAACTTCTGACTCGTCGACGATGAATATGCATCTAGAAGCATTAGCTTAGGTAACATTTTAAGGCAACAAAAACATTTTAAAAACCGCTGGAATAAAATAAAAATATTTGCAACAAAAATATAGTAGACATGTTTTTTATTTTAAAATTTTCTATTAAAGTATCAGAGTTCACGAGATTAAAATTAAAATATTGTAAGTCTCTGACTGAGGACTTAGGAAACCGTTACAACTCCAGAAAATCTTATGGCAGTTTCAGAGATCTACCAGGGAATCTAAATTTCGAAAAATTCAGTCGCTTTAAGCCAGGTGGGACCACCACAAAGATACCATGAAGAATAAGATATGTATGGGGGAGAAGGCGGTCACACCCCCTTCAACCACCTTGCTTGTGCTCACTGTAGGAGCTGTAAGATTTGGCTATATCCAACATTTTCGTAGTTTATTTCCCTTCATCGCCAAAACTTCGAGGTACTTAAAAAATTACCATACCTACCTATGGTGACCATATTTTTATGAACATTTTAGCAACAAATAGAAAACAAAACTCTTGTGTTCGATTATTCCATAAATTATTATGTATAAACTACAAAATTAATTCCTTCTGACACAAAAACAACATACAAAAAGCACAAAACATGTTGCACACTGCATTATCGTACACATGCCTACGACAAGTTCACCGCACCCGGTGAAACCAAACTTGAAAAATGCCTTTCAGTCACTTCTCGATTTTTTAAATGACTTATTTCCTTTATTTTTTTTTACATATACACTTATGTATAGGGTCATTATCATGTTGTAAGATCCACGGCAGAGGTCCAAAAAAATTATGAAAGTACGGAAAGCCCTCTTTTAATAGATATACCATTATAAGACAACGCATTCATAGTGGTTGTGGTTGACAAAAATTGTAATTTACAGGTGCCATAATACGAAACAGCCCCCCACACCATCACACCTTCAACTCTGCTATGCAGCCGGTCCAAATGTTTAGCCTCTTTGCGGAGGTTATAGAAATAGTAGCTATAGCCATCCGGGGCTTCCAAATTAAATTCTTTTCGTTTGAGAAGACCAGACAATGATTCTACTAAGTCCAGGTCACATGTGCGCGACAAAAACGAAGGCTTTGCGCTCTCCGAACCGGGCTAAGGGTGACTTCTGCTTGATTTTTAGTCTTTTTATGCTTAGCATTCGAAATAATACGACGAATAGTTGTAAAACTTGCTTTGATACCACATTTTTTTTTTTCAGATTTTTGGAAAAGAGTCGTGAGAATTTGACGTCTTTTTTTTAATATAAGTCGCCTTTTCGCAGTAGTAAGCACACTGTGTATGCGGCCTTTCATGTTTTTATCCATAGTTAGACTCATTACTTCAAAATTTGGATACAACGTGTCGGCTCCTCTCGATTTTCTTAGCCAATTTGGCAATTAATAGGCTAGCGCCCTTTAAGCTTTGAGTTGGCCTTTTTCCCTCGCGGAGTGTTTGTGAGCACAACTTGCAGTAGGGTTTTCGTGCGATGTTCGCCTTTAAAGGCTAACCGAGTTCGTCAGGACTGAGCAGATATATTAAAGTAGGGTTTTGATATACGCCTCCCGGGAAAAACGTCGAGGCAGGTGTGGTGGTGTCCACCCGCCACATATCGAAACGAAATGCATTTTGGAGCACAGGTCACTTAAATGTTTAATAAATTATATAGAAGAAGATATGTATAAGGAATGATACAGTAATAGTACTCTAACTCTTATGCCTATCTGAGCTAATGTAGCTGGCTTAAATCGAAGTGCAACATCAGTCTTGCAGCAATCTTGCTTTCATTTGTATCTTATTGTGCATTAATAATAATTTACCTACTTCCACTTTATCATGAAAAAATCACCAATCAGAATTATAGAAAACCGAAAGTTTATATAATATTATTCCAGCTTGTAAGCCTGATTTGGTGTAGGTAGGTATACATACAACGACGTTAATGACCAACAATTACGTACATTCTACCCGACTCGGCCTTGATCATTTAATTCTCTGCACGAATTCCGTGCAATGCAATTGTAAATTTCAGTGCTTAACACTTGAGGCATTGAGATGACGAGATCATTAAAAATTCAATCTTCTGTCATCGGTGAGGTAGAAAACTTTAAAATTTCTGGTTTTTCTTATTACCAAGAACTAAAACTTGATTCATTTTTGCGCGGCTTTTCACCAACGAGATACAAATACATGTTTGTTTAATTTGCAAATTTTTGATCGCTGATTCTATTTTGTCATGATTATGCAAGTTAAGTTAGTCATCAATAGTCGAAGAAGCTTTCTTTTGAACCATTTTTACCTTACAGTGTGAAGTGACAACGAAATTCACTTATTAAAAACTCGGATAAAAACAAATGACAGCCTAAATGTTGACTAAGATTTTACTTTGACATTTCCAGCACCTACATAACTTATCGCTTAGATCATTAAAATTCCATCGAACCTCATGCGAACAGTGAATTATCATACCAATTTTACAATTACATTGAAGAAAAAAAATCCTAAAATTATAAGATTCAACCATCCAAAGACAAAGTGGGCTACATATCAGCTTATACTCGCATCCATCGCTGTCGTTGTCATTAACTTATTAACTCATTAGGTGTGACTTGTTGAATTGCATTCCGAAGTAATTCCTCATTAGTCATTCGAGACATGATAGACATTCTTTGCTAATACTATATTGTTGTATTACTCATTCGTTTTCTTACAACATCCTGTGTATCCTTTCGTAAACCTGAAATATACCATGCCTCCCCGACAAATGTATAGTGAAGTAATTTTTCAGAGCTCATGCACATGCAAAAGTGAAACTTGTTCCGAAAAAACAAACTTGTTTAACTGCCTCCAGAGTATTTGTAGCCGGCGCTGAACTTACATCCAGTTTTGCATAGATATACGAGTAGATGCACAAGTTTGTTGTGTTAAACTCTTTCGGTTATCTGATAGATACTTGCATCGATCACTTAGAAAACGCTTTTCATGTTGCTCAAGCATTATAAGTACCTATGCCTCGAGAGGTATGCACGTTACGTAATTGAAAACGCACATGATAGGCTTACGACGCGACGCGAGTAGGTATGCCGTGCCGACACGAATCATTAAGAACACTTGAGAAGAATGTATAAACGCAAATTATTGCAATTTTTTATTTTGTTGTCAGAGGGAAACTCATTTTTCGGTTCAATGTGTTTCCAATTTGCAAATGCAACTGGCAGCGGATTGTCGACTGTCACTGTGTACGAGTGTTTCTCTGTTACATTAATAATAATAATTAGTTGGGGATTAAGCCATTGCGTGAGTTAATCGAATTGTCCATACAATGAAGCGATTAAAAGGTATCGACAGAAACAGTTTGGTGTAATACTATCGACACGACACCACACTGTGCACCGTTGGTTTTGTTTCACGCGCAAAGGACAAATGTGGGAGGAACGGTCTAGCACTCTTTATTTATTTCTAAAGCATTGAATTTTATTGATTATTATTGCTTTGGAATTGTTAAACACAATAACAACTCAACGCACTGTCCCTACATACATATTTCGAATTATTATTATCTGATTCATTATCAAACTCCTTTTGAGTGATTATTATTGAATAGTGTAAAAATCACTTATGGGCATTTCTGTTTTTATCTGGCAAGATATTACCTTTGCATTTCGTTGTCAATTGACCAAGCCAATTGTGTGTACCTACCTACGCTTTTCCATTTGTCTTCTAAGAGTTCGATCACACTATAGGATTTGTGATTTTTGGCAAACCTTCTATTATCGTGTATTTGCCTCAAACTTTTTCTGTGGGGGCGCTAAAGAGGTTATGCCTCCTCTTACAGTGCAGTGTGATGTACACAACGTAGGCATTCAAGAAATATTAATCTTGATGTAAAGTGTCCTTTTATTTAAGGGATGTAAAGAATCGAAAAATCCCTACTAAAAATTACACGAAATGTTATTCGCATTAGGAACAATCACGAAGCTCAATCCAGACGGATTGCAATAGCCAGACCTCACTATAGGTAGGAGAACCAAACGGTATGGTAACATTTTTTGATCGGAAAAGTCTCATGGCATTGGGTTGAATTTTCATAGAATGTGATGGTGAAACAAAGACGAATTTTTGAAAGCTTTTTAAATCTCCAAAAAAAGGCTTGAAATGTATGCAAAATTATGAATTATCTTTCCAGATCATTATTTGTTGCTTTTTCTATATAGACGGGTCTCGGTGCACGGAAATAAGTCCCCGGGAACTAAGTACACTAAGGGATTTAGTTCCCACCTAGTGGGAAATAAAACCACTTTCTTGAAGTGGACTTAGTTCCCATGTAAGGTGGGAACTAAGTCCACTTTCTTAGAGTTTTCTAGAGTTTTCAGAATTTATTTCCCACCTTACACTCCACTTCAAGAAAGTGATTTTATTTCCCGCTAGGTGGGAACTAAATCCCTCAGTGGACTTAGTTCCCGGGGACTTATCTCCCTGCACCACGGGTCTCTCAGGTTTGGATGATAAGTTCTCATTCTTATTAAGTTTCTCATTCATCCCCATCCCATGAATGGAATGCATGTGAACTGCGCTAGACTGTAGATACAGAACTTTCTTTCTCATTATTATGATTATTTGCTTAAATGCTTCTTTTGAAAAATGCGTACTAACTAAATACCGAACTAAATATCTGTCAGATCTGTCTGTAAAATAAATGGAAGATTATTGTAGCTAGATTTAAGCCTTAGAAACTATCGTTGTCAGACAATCGAGACGATCAGAATAACAAAACTGCTAGGCGAAATCAGATTACGCCTAAAGACGAAAACTTAATTTACTGTGCTTCGCAAAAGATGTTGGCCGTTATCCTGCAAAGCGAACAAAAATATCTCAAATACCTACCTATTGAAATGGAATACGAACCGTCGCCGTCAAGTGCCGAGAATTCAGTTGTGAATGTGAATATTAAAGTCGAAACGAAGACGAAAAAATTACCCAAAACGCAGAAAGCACGGGATAGGAAAATTAGCCATTCGTGGAGCGACGAAGAGGAATCGCGTTTGATTGTGGCGGTGCAAAAGCAACGGGCGATTTGGGATAGCTCAGTTCCAGAATACAAACTGCAGCATGTGAAAACTGATTCGTGGGAAATTGTTATACTAGAGCTGGCCATCGACGCAGTTGATGTAACCGAAGCCAGAAAGAAGTGGAACAACATGCGCAGCAACTTCAAGGCGTTCTTCACGAAACTGCGCAAGACAAAGTCCAGTCAAGGTGCAATCGATGCTGGTGAATTAAAATACCCACATTTCAAAGAATTGCTGTTCATTGAATTGACCGAAGTGGAGCAATCGACCGAGTCGGTGTCAACCATGGAAGTCGTGGGCCGTGGGCGAGAGAAAAACTCTAAATGACAGTAGCTATATTTTTCTTATAGGTCATTGCCGTCTGATCACAAAACAGATAACTGACGCGAAATCGAAATAATAGGAAAGGTGCCATTTGCCATTTTGATGAGGCAAGTCAGTACCGTGTGATCGCCATTTTTCGCTCGTCATTTAAATGGCATCCCAACGAAAAATTCTAAATGACTCGCAGTGTCCGTAATTTGATTTTGGGACAAAACTGACGATGATAGTCATTTCGTGTGATCGCCATTTTTTCAATGACGAATCGTAGCTTCAATGTCGCTCAAATGCGACAGTTTTTCCTGACGTCACAGCGCCAGTTAAATGACTCGAAAAAATGGCCGTGTAATCGTAGCTTAACGCATTATAAAAGGCAATAGTTCATCAACAAATTTGAAAGGTGAAAGGCCGCCAGATTCGATTTTAAACCTTTTTTGTTACCTGTTGTAGGTACCTACATACCTAGACCTACACTAAAAACAACAAAGAAATAATAATACTTCCTGAACTTTTAATATTGAGTCTAACTGCAATAGGTGTAGGGGTAGTCCTTCTTTACCACGGGCAAATTTATTCCCATTGTTTTTGTAACAAACCAATCTTCTCGCGGTGGCTGGTTTACCATTTTTGGTTTCTGAGCTAAAAGAAGTCATGCCTGATATATACAAATATCTATAAAAATTAAAGACATCTGATATAATAAAGCAGTTTGTCGGCTCTTACTTAATGGCGATTGGTGATCAACTCCCAGCCCATCAAATAGGACCCAGCGATTTGGGAATATTCGAACTTCATAGGATAGAAAAGTCAGGGTCTAAATTTGTATGGACAATTCGCATCTTTAATCTGATAGCCTTCAAAATCAGTTAGTCTACTCTATGTAAAAAATAGACACAACTAATTTCTCCGATTTGGGAAATTTTTGCTTGGGCCCGAGTTATTAGCGACGGAAAAAGGCGGACTCAGTCTGTATGGGGGACATTTTCTTTTATCCTATCATCAAGCGCATAGCAAAGCAGCGTTATTTGACTCGAAAATATCAGCCTCTACATACAGAACTGCCACAGTTTGATTTTGGGACAGGTATCGGGGCACTGTTCAAATTGTCTGACTGTCCCGCCAAAGACGGGCAGGCAGGCCTAAAAGGTGGTTAGTATCACCAGAATACCGATTCATTCATTTTGTTGATGCATATCAAATATTATAAAATATCATGTTGATATTTGATAACAATAGTAGGGCTGTCAGGACTTTGCGATGTAATCCGGTATCATTTCCCACATGTCTAGGACCCTGTCATTTAAGTTGGGGCACAACTAAATGTCGCCTGCCTAGAGTTCTTGGATCAAAGAGGTGTTAAAAAGATGCCGCCCTAATACCTTTAACAGAAGACTGGTCACAGAGATTTCCAGTGTCCGAAATTGAAAAACAGTATTCTCAGTCCTATTTGCTTGTATTTGGCTTATGCAAACATGTCATACAGACGCATTATGAAATGTAGGTATAGTAAGTTCAGTTGTCCCATTACACAAGTAAGTTCGAAAATGAGGAAATTGGATCAAAAATAGTCGTCAGTGGATAGCTATTGTGTTAATTTTAAACCAGGGCGCCTCCTGAACTATAATTTTTCAATATTTGCAGTGCAAATAATACGAGTATATAAAACCAATTAAAAAGTATCGCCCGTATCGCTATGCTCTACTCTCCCATGAAATGCACACCAAACCGCTCGTCGATTACGCCATCCAAACAATGGCACCATTAAACATTCCTCAAAGGTCCTTTAATTAAATATCTCGACGAATCGACAAAGTATATTACTCCGCCATGAATTTTCTATGCATACATCATAGTCATAG
Source organism: Cheilosia soror (assembly GCA_949372485.1). Classification (NCBI taxonomy): domain Eukaryota; kingdom Metazoa; phylum Arthropoda; class Insecta; order Diptera; family Syrphidae; genus Cheilosia; species Cheilosia soror. The sequence goes on from OX443561.1 coordinate 5,708,061, forward strand.
TCGTAGTCCTTTCCCATAAAAAGTACGATAGATTCACCAACCAAAACCAACCGACCAACCCTACCCACATGATAAGTGAATTACGAGCTTATGAATTCACCTCTCTCCGTAGGTATAAACTAGTGCACTATATTCTCCAGCTGGACGAATGCATTTACCATCCACATCCACACCTTTTTGGGTCAATGAGGTTTTTTTTTTCTATTTTATAAAAAAAAAACTTTCAATATCAATTGCAAATAATCTCACGTTTCGCTTTTATTGAATAAAATGAGAACAAGAACGAAATGCCCCAGGAGCATTTTAGAGCAAGGATCCTACAGGATGCATATGCCATTGCCAACGGCTAAATGCTGATTTGTTCATTTTTCTTTTAACGCTAACGTTGTCTGCTCCACTGCAGCAGCTTTGAAAACGTGATATTGATAGTTTCCGAATTAAAGTTTGCCTAGGGAGGATGCCCAGCCCATTGCCCATGCCATGCCGTGGCCTTGGCTTCAACAGAGCAATAACTGTGCGAGGAATAACGTTGTTGGCTCCTTTATTTTCCCCAAATCAGAATAATTCAAAGTGAATACCTAAAATTGGAGCTTTTACCCTTTTGAGAGTAATTCGTGTCTTACGTGCGATCAGTGAAAACCCCAATTCAGAGAATAAATTCTATACGTACTGTCGAAGACCACCGCACTAATGCCAGTGTAAACAGACTGTGTGGACCTGGATATTAATTTCTCTTTTATTTGAATTCAATGCGACGAGGGAATACGTATTATCTATTCATTCAGTGATTTGCCATAAGGATAAAGGTAGCTTGTCTTGTATGAATGGATGGATGGTGTTGGTGTGCAGAGTTTATCGTGAATTTAATATAAATGGGCAAGGAGATGGGATAATGTAAGAGTCGTGCGTCATAACGATGGCTTCTTTCATTTTGTGCAGCTAAAGGCGTTCATTCTTTCTTCGTGCTTGGAATGGGAGTGCCTTTTTCGCAGACCGTTCGGTACATGGTGTGTATGCCTTACAATGAAGATATTCTTCTTTGTGGAAGTTAGATACTGCTTTGGACAGTAGATGGCAATTGCAATGCTGCGCTCGTAATTTGTTGCATGTGCAGCGTATATTTCACAGAAAGCCATTCTTATGATGGGGGATTTTCTTTTTGGTCAGCACGTTGTAGGGTGATTTTTTTTCCTGCCGAGCTTCTTTGGAGTTTTTGACTTCAAACTCCCGACACTCAGTGTAGCTACTTGTTTATATGTTATGGGGCTGATTTCGCCATTATGAACGTTTCTGAAAGCCTTTACCGACATTATCTTTAAAGTGGCGGTGTATACGTTTTCTCTGGTGCTGTAGATACATATGAGGCATATTCGTACTACACCTCGTTGGACAACTGACAGTTTATTGGTTTTAGGTTCCACAGAATCTGAACTCAACTTCTTAAAGTATTTCAGTTTGAAATTCCCATGATACTGAATAGTCAGACGTGGATTGCAAGTCGACATTTTTTTAACAGAACTGAATAAACAACTTTAAGCACAACACCAAAACCTATCTGCAAGCCTTTCGGAGCGCTGCTAAAGCGTTATACTATACATTCGCAATGAAGAAAAGTTGTAAAAATTAACTCATCCAGCGTCTTTTAAGCGAAAGGTCGGACAATTCGTGAAACATGCAAGCTTCTACTTTAAAAATGGGCATCAAATCAAATACATAATTTGTATCTCCGTCGAAATCCAGGCTGCGATTAAGGCTCTCATTCAACCACGACTATATCCCAAGCTCATCGAAGACCACAGGATCATAGAGGGAAATAAGACAACTGACGAATTGGCCAAACAAAGGCCTGGGGGTACCCACAGTTGGGAAATCTGAACTAATATTTAAACTTTTTTGGGGATTTAGGGCTTTAGCCAAAACTAGACAAATCAAACTAAGAAAGCCATTCTTTGATTACCTCTCGGCATCAAATTCAATAACATCAATGCTGTTTGTCGTTGTCGATAATGAGTGATTAGCTTTATCACAATAGCGTTGGCCTCGACTCCAGTTATGCGTTTCGCCCCGATGTGGTGGATGGGCTCATCAGTAGACGACCACCACATCTGATCTAGACGCACTGTTTGCTCGATTTTCACCGAGACTATATGATTTTTTAATCAACAAGTGGCTGTGAATCATACCTCAAGACGAATCTTTGGTTCAAAGACTATCGCCGAGAAACGCATTACTGGAGTCGAGGCCAACACTATTGTGATGACAATCGTACACTCCAACGTTATTCAACTCATAAATATGTTTATGATTGATATTACTATCTTAGTTTCACTGCAGATTCAACCAGCCTATGTCAATAGTTCTGGAAAAATATACTTCCAGGTTATGGGGTTAAGATTACTGAGATCGAGTATTGAACTCCAAAAGCATATCCTACCATATCGATGACTGCTATTCCTCTCATTGGTAACTTCTAATGGTAACTTTCTGTCGAGTTGTTCGTCTGTTAAATGTTCTTATGCAGACCCGTACATTGTTTTTCCGTAGTCACAAAAGTAAGAACTCATACAAAAGAATGTGTAGTATCCACTCGTGCTGTGCATTAGCATTTTAAGGGAACAAAAACCCCTTGAGTACTAGTGAATTATAAAAAAAAAGAATGTGTAGTATCCTGGCAATAGTAGTGTCTAACGTCAAAGTCAAATCTATACATACATATAATAAAACTGTAGCAATTTTCGTTGTCAGGTAAAAACTCGAAAACTACTGGACAGATTTCAATGAAACTTTTTTTAAAATGTTCCTTAAGACTGTGAGACTGCTATAGGCTAGGTCGTTTATAGCCAGGTCCTTAGGAAAAATTTATTTATTTATTTAAAGTGAAAATACATATCCACATACACATATACCTTGCTACAAATGGATCTTTATACTTTTGCGATCGTGCGACAGGACAAACAGAAATAAAACAATTATTACAAATAAGTAACAAGATCTAGGAGAGGGAGGAATTTTCTTTTTTTCCTAAAAGCGCGAAAACTACTGGACAGATTTTAATGAAACACTCAAAGTGTAATTTTAAATGAACGAAATATAATTTTGTGCGATCTAGTAAATGATAAAATAGAAAATAAATCGTGACTTGATCGGCAGACACATCAAAGAGCAGGCGTAATAGGATATGACTTTACAGAATGGTGGTGAGAAGCTAGACATTATAGTCCTATGTGGATCTGTTGGACCACCTATTCTTTTTAAGACGCCTATTTGGCTCGCCAACATTTGAATCAGCTCCATCTGAGTCTTGCTTCAATGGCAGATCGTAACGTTTTCTTTACCGACCCTCATTTGATATTCCGCATAGTGTACCTTTACACAACAATTTTTGTTTTATACCCAAAAATATTTAGGTTCAACTTTCGCTGTATAGATCTCATATCAGTACTGTTACAGTTATTTTAACACTGCATCAACCATCTTCAATTTTCAATGTCCTAGGAGCTTCAAAGACAAGCCCTACCTTCGAATATCCTACTCTATGTGAGGAATCTGTGACAAAATACCAGTAGGTAGGTATAGGTACCCAAATGTTGCGACCCTATTATTCATGGAAAAATAAGCTACTAAACTCATAAGATCCCATCCTCGCCTAATGTATATATACTTATATGTACTTCAAGAATCCTTCCTCCTTATGCAAATATGTATACTACGTAAATAAAATTCACAAGATAGTATTTCCATAAAAATACAAATTGTTTGCCTCTGAAGGATATCTACCTTTATATGAGTGGGTATATAGGATATTCAGTACAAGTGAACCATTATCCTGAATTTAATAACATGTCGAATCAAACACAATAAGACGGGAGCAGAGAAAAAGGTCAAGGCTTTGGACCATCACTATGTTATCTCTTTAAAGTGCATCTGTCAGTTATGTGTGTGTATATACGATGTCATCCATGGCGAAACAATTTATTGCTCTGTAGTGGCTTTCGTATGGAGTAGCACACAATAAATAAACAGTGACAGCTCCTGGTGGTGTACCTACTCTGGGTAATGTCACTCCCAGGCAATTGCGAATGCTTTGCATTTATTTTTCACCTCTTTCCTTCAGCACTCACACAACATCTTCCTCCGTGGAGGGAGGTACTATGTAGATAAAACGAACATCCCTATAAGGATCTTAAGAATGTTTGTACTCCATGAATTTCCATCGATGGTATTCCACCATAGAAATGAGAAGCAAAGCAGACAATTCTTCTTTTATCCAGACATGACGAGATTCCTGATGTTTCAGCATTACAGCCAGGATACCGACGTACTTGTCATATGTGCACCACCATTGTCTCAGTAGCAGTGCTCCTCTTCTGTGCGAGCTCTGTTTGTGTAGTTTCGTTTCGTCCTTCGGGGGCGTAATTATGGTAAACATTTACCCAGAGTTGTAGTTCTCTGGTATATTGTAAATGTTCCAATTTGTACCGACTATACTGTGCCGTCTGGATGAGGGGGTAGCGAATTTATTGATATTTTATTCACGTTTGCACCTTTGTTCGCCCTCCACCAAAATGTTGGCCGCATGGAGCTTAAGTGTAGCGCATATATATAAATCTGTCGGAAATACAATCCGATGCCAACACCGACACGTTTCTTGTTCGTCTTTCACTATATTGCCGCTTCGTTAGCTACTCTGTTCCATTTGTACAACACTACAGCAGCTGTGCGCATAGATATTTTTCTCATTTCAATTTAACTCCTTGTTGAGGAATAATATTTGCTGTTCGTGACATTTGAACCAACGAACGTTTCTAGTTAGAACAAAGTGATGCTTGCAGCCAATGGGGTGGAATGATGACAATTGTGAAAAATGGTTTAAAGTTAATCGCTGGTGTAAACTGTGGCCGAGCGACAGGGTTTCTGCAGACTTCTTGAGCTGAAACATGATGGATGGGAGGATGGCGTCTGTGCGGGTGCTTGCATTCTAAAATAAATGAGCTCGCTAATAAGAAGCGTAACAAGCAGCTATGGCAACTGCGGTTTGTTTGCGATGTCAACCGCTTTTGGGGACAGTTGACAAATGCGTTTCTTTTACATATAACATTTTAATTGGTTTGTCAGAGACTAAGTCGATTTAAGAAAAGGGACCGCAGCGATGGTACATAGGTACTTTTGCGTTATCTCTTGAACCATGAATTGCTTGTTATTTAAAAAGTCGTTGACAGTCAATGTTTTGCTCTTGGTATTCATTATTTTCTTATAGGAACCAAACCCTAACTTTCCCCCAACCATTCGCATGTGTGATTTTTGTTTTATTTTTGAGAAGAATGGATATTTTTTAAATAGATGAATATTTTAAAAATTATTTAAACTTTAGTTTACATTAAAAGATATTTTAGTAAACATTATAATTTATTTATCGTTTCAGGTTGGTACTTTCATTTTTCAATTATAAACTGTGAGTATAAATATTTAAATCATATTTGGCTTGTTTAATGAAACATCTATCTCGTAAAGTAATTTAGATTAGGAAAATATTAAGCGAATACCAAAGGCCAGGAAATTAAACAAGAGAAATTTATTTATTAGGTCTTATAAGATTAAAGTATGAAAGCAGAATAAAATATTTTTCAAATAATTTCTGAACAATAGAAGCTGTGAATACTATACAATAAAATATAAAGTAGTAGGTACCTATTTAGTATTGTATATATTCAACAGAAAATGCTTAGTTAAACTATTCATTTTGAACCAGGGGCAAACAGCCTGAAAGTCTGCAAACACTTTTGATAAAATGTCATACAGTGTCATACATCGGTGTTTGCCTTTGACATTTCGTACATTGTACCTTTATTATTTGAACAAATTGAAATTAAGTATATTACGCAGTATACTCTCCACCACAAAGATCTCATTTTTTCTCAAGTGTTATCAGTGGCCTGGCGTGGCCGATGTTTTGATACCCTTCACTGCATACTGCATGCAAGTCATGCAAAATGTGTTTTCAATAGACAGACCGACATGGCTAAGTCGGTTCAGAATTTGATCCTGATTTAGGATATACATAATTTTATGGGATCTCTACGGTGACACCTTCTTGGCGTTACAAATAAAGGGTTTTCCAATAAGAGGTGTTATTTTGATATTCAAAGAAAAATGCAATTTTTTGAGAGAAATGATCGGATGTTTATTTCATAATAAAGAGGAAGGTATGCCGTTAATAATGAAAAACAACATCAGCCAAATGGCCACCACGAGCACGCTTTATGCTTTTCATGAAATTTTCCATAACCAAATCGCAAAGTGGCTGCCCTATGTCCTCGATAGCCTCACGAATTTTATCTTTGAGGTCTTGTATCGACGCTGTGCTGTTGGCGACGTTGTTGATGATCGGCCGGCTTGAGTTCTTGTTTTAACTGAACTTTATAAGCCTTAAGACCCAAGCCTTTATGCAAAATACGGTGTAATGACGTTTGTGGAATGCCCAATTCCAAAGAACGAGGAGTGTATCGTTCCATTTTTAGTAATGGCGTAGTTTCTACTTGTCAAATGTCAAAGAATAAAAGCTTCAAAAGTGACAGCTACCGAAATAGCGGGCCATTTACAATAACACCTCTCATTGGAGTAAATACTCATTTTTGTAAATTGTTTTCGAATTAAAAAAAATTATGTACAACGATATATATCACATCAAAGGATTGCAAAATTCATACATATAACTATTAATTAGCTAAATTCTGAAAATTTCGAGTCTGGTTGTCAAAGACGGTTTTTTTTTATCGTACAGAGAATCTGTCTTAAAGTGGACCATCATTTTTAGTGTCAGCTAATCCAGCAATGTAGCGTCTCAAAGGTGTGTGCGGTCGAGTCCTGGCGTCTCCTACTCGGCGGCCGGCGCGCAGTGTCAGATGCCTAAATTTGTTATAATTTTTTATTCGACAGTAAATAAATAATATTTTGTTAATACAAGAAGGCGAGCCCAAGGAATGCTGCAAGTCCCCATGAGCAATAATACGTATGGTCGAAGACAACTACTTCACAGCGTACCAACTATTCTTAACGAACTTCCACAGACGCTCAGAACTATCCCAAATCCAAATGCCCGAAAGAATCTTATTAAAGAATTTTACCTTTCTATGTAAATTCCTGTTATACTTTCTGTTATATATATGTATAAAAAAAAATTCTCATTGTAATTGAAAACTAAACTCGCAAGAAATATATGTAAATCTAAGATAAATAATCTTCCGCAGATAAGCCATAAGGCTTCGCGGATTAATGTAAATTAATGTAGAACTTTTGATATGAAAAAAAAAAAAAAAAAAAAAATACAGGACGCCATTGGGAAATTTTATTCACCTAAAGTTGAATGGTTGCTGTGTTCTGATTTTCACATTTATGCTCTTTCAGCTCACTTATACTCTTAAACCTTTTCGTAAACTTCAGGTGTTATGGCACTGACTTCATTGCAAATATTGGATTTTCTGTTGGGTTGGTCGCTTTTTATCCAGAGGCCGGCCGTATTGTTGAATTGGTGGGTCCAATTCGCACATTAAAATATCACCGATTTGCATATATGTACTGCATCAAGGAAATTTGACCGTTGATTTCGAATTTTTTTCGTTCGTTGTCCTGTTGTATTATAAATTTCTTGTGTCTTGTTTGATACATAAAAAAAGTGATAGAAACGGAAAATTTCTTTTTCCGACTTCCAGTAGATTGTAACTTGACAGTCGTATTTTCTAAAGGCCAATCTATAAGCGATCGAACATATAACGACGGTTAGCCTTCTTATTTTCTATTTGTGCCATTAATTATTGTGTCGTTAAATATCAGTAATTTTCTTATGTATAGTTAAAAAATCTTAAAAAAATAAAATAAATGTTGTCCCTTCCTTATCACCGAATTTAAAATCCCATCACAAGCGATTATCTAATCGACATGAGTTCCTTCAAAACTCTATCACACACTTTCCATAAACTATAAATCCCCACTTCCTCCAAATGGTCAATCATCGACTGCTAAATATAATTGCCTTTCATCCCAGAGACAGACCCATCCGAAATAGTTTTCCTCTTTTATTTTTCGTTTCCGCAATTCATATATCTATGTACATCCATGTACAACCCATGAACGCTAAATACTCTCAATCCGCGCCAGCCATCAACAAATTAGCAACAAATACACCGATTCCCGGACCGATTAAGAACTATATTGCTTTGCAAATATTTGCCAAGCGCCCATAGTGTCCAAAAAAATCCACAAAACAATTTCCAGAGCAACGAATAATTTTCAATTACAAATTCCATAAAACTTATTATTTGCCAGAACATCAATGCAAAGTGCCAATGGTTACACAAAATCGTATGTTGTTTCATAGCGCCCAGGGGTATACGGTATACGATATACCCTACCATCACCACCCGCAAATCCCGAAGCTAATTTATTGTTGACCGCAATTACTCCCCGCCTTGGGTACCAGACACAACTACTGTGGATTTGTGTTGTTCGTTGCCGCACCGGTCGGTCCTGCTGATCACGATGATGATTGCTTTTCAATTTCAATTCCATCCGTGCAAGCCGCAATTTGCTAGTTCGGCGATGCCTGCGTCTGAACCATTTCCACCCTTCCGTTGGATTTTCCTTCATTTGTGTCGATTCACGCGATTCGGGGCCGAAAAATTGTAAATAGCGCTCGCGAGGGTAAATAAATTGGCGGCCGGTATGGCGGCGCGTCGACCCGCTGTGCAAATGTTAGCAATTGAGTTTTATTTGAAAGAAATATTAATCAATGTTGACCGAAACGCAACACCAGCGAGGAAAAGTGTTAAATTAATGCACCCCCATTTTGTGTGGGTGGGGTGTTATTATCGGTGGTAGATGAACCCTAAGCAGCAAGATAGATGGTATCTGTCGCCAAAGCCACATTAAGAACCAAAGTGATAGGTAATTGTGTGCGCACACAAATAAATCACTCGTGCTGTGAGGATGTTCTCCCCTTACTCTCTAAATTGGGAAGCCAAATAAGAGTGTGTGTGTGTGTATATCGATTAGTGTGGATGATGAAGATGTTGATTGCATGAATAGAGAAGCTTTGTAAGGATAGTTCGTCCTCTGTATAATTGTTTTGTTCATGTCAAGTCAGTTGAGTAGGTATATGACTTATGTCCTTCTGCTGAAAGGAAAGATACCTTCTTACGTTGTCTGCATGAAAATATATTTGGCGTGCAATTGCTTAAAGCCATTGCTAAATAAATATGAGGTTCAATTTTGGCATCCTTCACCACCCCATGAATTTATTAGGGATAGCTTGTCTCTACGTTATCCTATGTTGCTTTAAAATCGAGATGGCAATATGAAATTCAAAGTCTGTCTTCAACTCTGTAGTATCATTGTATTTTCAGGACCGCTCAATTTGCTGACAAATGATCTTAGGAGCTCTGACTGAATGAGCATCAAAATTAGACGGTCAGCTACTCATAACTGGCTATATATTGAACTCTCTAATATCTCCTTTTCTTCGTAGTTCTTGTTATAGCAAGCTCTGTCTTAAGGCCAAGGATTTGGTCCCTATTCGATCGCCGATAAAGCGGGAGCGCTCCCGTGAATACTTTTTTTTTTAAAATACTTCTCCCGGGAAAGGCAAACCTATAACGCTTCATCAGCGCCCCGAGATGCTTGCAGATGTATGTTAGTTCTGCACTTAAATTGCTGCAAATTGTAGTCTTCTGGAAATATATCCCCAGGAAGCGAGTTCCAAAGTTTGCTTGTCCTGTAACAGAAGGAGTTTTGGAAACATGATGTCCTCGCAGTTGTCAAGTGTACTGTATGGTCATGAACATTAGCAGCCTGTCTTGTGGGTCGCCCAAAAGTTGCATTTCGAGGGATAATGTCCTTGAGTTCCTCGGAACATCTACCATGGAAGTACCTATAGAACAAGCATAGGTCAGCGACTTGTCTTCTGTGCACCAACGGTTGCAGATTCGATGTGAGTGTAGGGTCTCCAATGAGTCGAACTGCTCGTCTCTGTATGCTGTCAAGTAGGTTAAGTGAATGTTTTGGGGCCGAGCTCCATATATGGGAGCAATATTCCAGGCCTGGTCTAACCTGTGCTTTGTAGAGAAGAAGAAGTTGCTTGGGGCTAAAGTACCTCTTTGCTCTAAATAGGTAGCTCAACTTAGCGGACGCCGATCTTGCGATATAGGATATGTGGTCCTGCTATGTGATTCCTGAATTGACTGTGACTCTTAGAAGGTGCATTGAGTCCTTGGGATGGATTGGATGGTCATCCATTTGGATCTGAGGAACTGTTGATGCATTTTTCCTGGAAAATGTTCTGAGCTGTGTTATGTTTGCATTAAATACAACCAAGTTGTCTTTTCCCCACTTCACTTGCTCTAGTTTGTCGACGATTTTATTATCGTACACGTAACCATGAATTTTAATCGATTTTTCAATAGGTGTTTGAGAAGAATGCACTCAAGGCTAGGGACGCGTTTTTCGCCACACGGTAAAAAAAATTCCCACCATTTTCAGTGCGAACACGTAGCAAAGGAAGATGTCTCTAATCATCAATATTTAAAGACACGGCAAGGCTAAAGATAACTCACACTTGCTGGCGACGAATCTTGAACTTATTTAGGTGGTTGCTAGGTTCGAAGCTTCCTTCTTTATACCTACAGCTTTTTCTAGGGGATTCGGTTCCCATATACACGTATGCGAAACTTACTTATATAAAGGGTGGTTTTTTTTAGAGGTATAGAACTTTATATTGGGAACACTATTTTAACTGGCGGCCATTTTGTCAGCTGTCAAGTGATTTATTTTTAGTTTGTTTTGGCATTTTAACATGAATGGACTGGTTCATGGTTATGTTCAAAATACGTTTTGCCGTTGATCCCAATTTTCATAAGAGTATTTTGCTTAGCGATGAAGCTCACTTTTGGTTGAATGGATACGTCAATAAACAAAACTGCAGTATTTGGAGTGATGATAATCGTCAATTGTATGTTGAGACACCGTTACATCCACAACGGCGGTCATATGCCAGAAGTCATATTTAAATTATAATGCCAGAAGATTATCTTTCGAATAAAGTAAATTTCATGTCAATTTAAAAAAAAACATCTTTGTTTTAATCCGTTTCAAAGTTCTACCTCTAAAAAAACACCCTTTAGTTCCTGAAGTAGTAACATCTATCAATAGGCATGTTTTTTTGAATCCTCGCCAGCCAGCCGTTCATTTGGTTGCCAGCAAGATGAAGCCAGCCGAATGAATTTAGGCAATAAGCCTAAAAGCATAGCAGCATTTCGTAGAAATATTAGATAAATTCTGACATTTTCATCTGGAATGTTGTGTGCATGAGATAAGAACTTGTTGCTTTCAGCGCCACCGGTTTTTTCATTGTGAATTGAATTTCGCCAGCTGCCAGCAAGCAGCTCTCCGGCTGGGGAGTTGTTGTTGCCAGCAGTTGCCAGCAGGTTGTTGTTTTAATTAACATGTGAAATGTGCCTCAACTGCAACTAATGGCAACTACTGGCTGGCGAGGTTTCATAAAAACACAACTAATGTCGTTCGTAGCATTCTGGTGATCTTCTCCTTTCAGAGAAGGCAGTGTTGCGCCAGTCTTTTGGTTCATAGAGGTTCATAGAATCTAATGTCTTGCTGGGAGTATTCGACATTTAACGTTGGCGACACGTGAATCGTTGAGTGAGATTTTGGGATTCCCCCAAAGTTTCTGTGGCATTCATAATTTGTTCCTATATTGGGCCTCTAAGGGGAAGCAGCGAAGGAAGTGATCCGAGTGCCTGCTTAAGTATGCACAATTCGGCCAATTTGGACTAGAACATGTAAGTGTACTACTACGAAGTTTCGTGTTGTGATGTCGCGAAGGCTCTTATTACCAACACTGTTCTGATATGACAAAGATGACCTCCTCTCATATATTGTTGAAATCGCCCACGGACAAATATATCTCTATATGTCTATGTATTTGTCTCTAACATCAAAAAAGTATATCCATCGCCTTCCCAGAATTTATTGTGAAGAATTTACTCAGCCTCATCACGTCATCAATGCAGCTGGCACACGATAATCTCTGGCCAATAAATGAGTGATGCCTGATGCATAATAATAATAATAAACATTGCAACGATATGATTACATAATTGTACAATCAACCCCAAAATATTTGCATGCGGTAATCAATATGTGCCCGACATTTGCAATGAACACCACTACCGCTGCCCAGCCAATTCACCCAGCCCACCGTCAAATTTGACATCGCTTGCCGGTGATATGGGGTGGGGGTGGCAGTGTAATCCAAATTGAAACACCGTTGCATATGACAGCGATAACCGTATCTAGTCATAATACATTTTTTTGTTGTTGTTACTGTTATTGTTGTATAACAATGGCAATTGCACGCATACATCAACTCAGTGCACTGCACGAGATGCTGGCTGCTGGCTGCTGGTAGATTGTTACCTGAATCCGGTGAACTGTTCCGATTCGTTTAACGCCTGTGCTCACTTTCCGCTGCCACATTCGCTCCATGATTATGAACACCCCTCCCGCCCACAAACCTCTAGTAAGCAGTGATAATCAAATTGCCGCTGGATTTGAATATCACCATCATCACCAGCCCATCAGCCAGCATCCGCAGTAACGTGTTGCCACTGTATGTACCATCCCGTTCCTGGTCTCGTTGTGGGTTAAATGCATTTCCGTCGGAGCGCCAAGCTCTTTCAGATGTAACAACTTCACCTGGATGCGCGGTGAGGCTGAGTCTGGGGTGTGCCATATTCCAGGTTCATTTTATCTTTAATTTTCCAAAGCACGGCACCATCTCTCTCTGCGGTATCTGCGAAGTACCGTCGTCGTATAGTCGTAGTCGTCACCCAGAACAACATTCTTCTGATCACATAATCTGCACATAAATTGATTTTGCATTCTGCCTGTCGATATTAGCTACCAACTTGACAGCTATGACGATGATGGAGCAGAGCAGCAGAGGAGTCTGTCTATTGCGACCACATGGCACACATAGCATCGATCACATGGAAAACATATTCGCACGTGTTCGTTCCGCTGTGGGGCACGGGCTATCCGGGCATGAAGGCGCTTACCCGCATCCCGCTATAAGCGAATATTGTTTACCGATATTAGCTATTAGCTTTGGCTCTGGGGGTGTTTGTGTTAACAGTAAGCAAACACATCGTCTCGTCTGTTTCACGTCAATTTGTTGTTGGTGGTGGTGGTGGGGTAGACTAGGCGGCCATAAAACGCTCTGAGAATGAGGAACACAAAATGTTGGATAGGAGTTGTGTGACTCGAAGTAATGTGTTGGGGGACACGTCCTCTAAGAAGAGTTTTCTTGCGAGAAATGAATTTATTATTTTGTATTATGGATATTGAGTACTTTTAGCAGTTTGCTGATGTGACAAATTGCAACATGAATGGTGGCTCCACCTGGGGAAATTACTTAAACTGTCAAACAGCAGAAATGTTGTAGGGGGTTGGTAAATAAGTTGTAAAGTGCTTATCACTGATGGAGTGTAAAGACTGGTAACAGGGATGCTATTGTGAGGTGACAGGTATGTTTGTTCGCAAATTTGTTGCTGTGTCAGTCATGCGATACTATGAAGATTGCGTTAAAATAAGCACTCAGGCTTACTTTTGATGAAACTTACAAAACTAGGTCCTATAAACTGGCTATCGCGATTATATTGGGTATAATCTCTGTCTTGTATGGATGCATTTGCTAATAACGAATATTCATGCTATCTTGAGGTTAAAATCGTCCGTGAAGATTGGCAGAGATCCGTTGTGTAGGACATTGCGTCAATCCCATTGGTTTTTGTCCGGTATTACAGCGGTGAAACCTTTTTCGAAGTCGGTTTTCGAAGGCAGGTAATTGGTAGTACAATTTGTCAGCTTTGCTAGTCAAATAATATGGGCGTAACCGAACACTTCGATAAAGCTTCCAAGCAATTGGTATAGGAGTTCTTTACAGGTTGAGTTGCGGATCTGCGAAAGAACTTAATTCAAGCTTATTGAAAGCTGAAACTCTTGCTACTGTCCATAAGTATGCTTACCGAAGTTTATTTGAAACCGACGAAGCATTTAATGAAGGCAAAGAGTGTGTTTCTTCTGGAAGCTTTACCGACAACTTATGGAAGCCAATGCCTTAAATTTTCAAACATTTTCATCTAACGCAAGCTGAAGTGTTATAGCTGGGAACATAGTAGTATAAGAAAATCAAGATTCTGAACCAGATTTTTATCCTTGTAATCCGATTTTGTTCGTGAATCTTTTTTTTTTGATGTTATGTCATGTGGAGCTGTGCACTACTGAAGAATCAATCTGCTATGTAAAAGGTTGGTGTCCAAGCGTTCCAACAGTTTGGATTCTATGGAGTCCCTTCAACTTATTGCCCCATCTCTCGTTAAATATCAGATGGAATATAGCCCCAAAATATTTATTTTTTATTTTTAGTAAAAGTTTTCAATGCATAGGCATGTATTCATAAGTCGAACTCAAAAACGATACCCAGAGGCTACTGCCTATGCCATTTTGAACTGTAATAGATTTTACCATCGCCAACGCAAATTTATTGACTTATTTCGTTGTCGGCATATTTCATTTTTTGATCTCGAGATTCTCCACGATTTTCTGTTCATTTTAGAAAAGTTATATCTACCTTATTCCACAGGGTAGATCACCCCTACCTAGGGAAACCATTAAGAGCCTATCACGGATGATACTGTATGTATTATGACGATTAAAAGTTGATGGTGTTTGTCAATTCACGATCCATTAAGCTACACAAAAGTTCATATTCGGTAGGTATCCTGTCGCGGCCACCATAAAAGGATGTGCTGTTGCGGCGCGTCAATGGCACGTGACTACGAATAACCATACTCGAGTTATTATACCAAAATGATGTCGAATTATGAACATCCCCGCCGAATTTTAAAATTCCCACTCAAAGTTTATGCTCTCATGATTATGCTTATGATCTGCCGTGGAATAATTTAATCGTAATCCAGATAAAATGGCGTCATTAAATCACATGTTAGACGTGATGAGAGCAAACGAGGTACACAAAATTCAAAATTTCTAGAGGAACAGGGAAAAGTTATTTTTTGTTGATGGTTGATGCTTCAATTTATTTATTTTTTATATTTTTTTTTGCACAACAAAAATAGAGATAAATAAAAGAATACAAGGCGCAACTCAAGAGATAATTAATCGACCTGGGAGAATAAATAAATTATATTGTTTTGATAGATGCGCTCGAAGAGGTTGGGAAAGTTTATTCTTCAAGGGAATGGAATATGTACGAGTTGGAGTGAAGAATGTACTATGGCACAAAGTTCCTTTCTTACCATGTATGGGGAGTGTGAAACACGAAAAGTTTTCACCAGATTTTCTTTGTCGGGTTTTCTTTAGTGCATTGCTATGTGTGCCTGCGTCTGAGGGAAATGAGATTTATCGCAGATCGGATTGTGTGGTGATAGCGTCTTTATATATAGGGCCGTCTGGGCAAATTTTATTTTAATATTTGATGCTTGTTTGGTATAAACATTAAGTTAACATCACATGCAAGGTGATGTGTGCCAGTAGGGCAAAGTATCTGTTTGTCATTGGACCAGAAAGAACTGTGTTAGTGAGGAGTTTAATCAGGAGTACCAGTTTTTTTGGACCTTAATCAATTTAAGTGCTAAAAGGTCCAGAAGAAGTAGTTAGGAGATTTTAGATGATATGACCATAAATTTATAATATGGAATATAGATATAGGAACTACGGCTGACATAATAAATACGATTACATTTCTGTTTAAAAGATGTAAAAGCTGAACAAAAATTTGTTGCATTATTCTAATCATTTTTTATTTTTCTGATTGTCAAATCATGACTTTGATAAATTAATTATTATCATCACAATGCTCACTATACTTTTAAAATAATTGTAAGCTAAATAGGAGATATTATTCCTCACAGTTTTCTAGAAAACCTGCTTCAATGATCGTGATACCGCTTTTTTCCAAGGTATATGCTTCGGAAATAGCGATTTTTTACTTCCTACTACTGTAAAACCAAAAATACTAAAATTACGTACATATTCAACAAGAAATCATTAAAATACATTTCAAAAGGGATATTTGAGGAATCATTTAATTTGCAAGAATTTCTGACCATCCATAACTTTTCACAAAACCATCCGTTTGTCGGGAATTGCAATTGTGGCTGACATAGAGCATAGAGTTCAACACAAAGGATCACACAAAAAACCCTGTAGTTCGATTTTTACCGAAAAATAAACCAAAGCAAGTACGTACCTACTTACGAAATGTTGAATTTAATGCAACTTGTTTAGAGTAAGGTCACAATATCGATATACAGTAGACGCTCGATATAGTGAACCTCTATCCAATACAGTGAACCACCAAGATTTTACACAGACTTCTTTACACATAATGAACTATGGACGTTTTTTTTCGCAAAATTCAACGAAAAATGTTCCAGTTTTGCAATGCGCCTGAATGTCAACTATTATTCAGAACAATTTACCGTTCATTTGTGTGTTTTCGGATATTTTTGTTATGAAAGGCTTACAAGAAAAATCTGTGCAAATAAATTTAAAGAAGACACAAATGAAGGTGACAAATTATTTTTCAAAACTTTAGTTCATTGATTCATTATTGAAAAAAATTATATTTATATTAAATTAAGCTTTGGTTAACATTTAAAAACTCCCGCTCGAAATAGTGAACAATTTCGATATAGTGAACAGGCATCTGGTTTTTATTAGTTCACTATATCGAGCGTCTACTGTATAAAACAAGTAAAGGTGTTATCGTCGGCCCGGTCGATGCTTTTATACCCTCCAATGCATGTACCTACTGTATAGGTACACGCATGTGTCTAATATTGGTTTTGTATGGGAGGTACCAGAACTACTTGACCGACATAGCCCATTTTTAATACCAACCTGATGACCATAAAAATAAGAGTTCTCACAAAATTTTAGTCGCCTAAGTCGATTCGTTTGAACGCTATCCTGATTTCAACAGACAGAAAGACAGACGGACATGTCTAAATCAATTCAGAATGTGATCCTGATTCAGAATATATAAAATTTATAGGGTCTCCGGTGGCTCCATGAAATTAGGCCCCAATGAAAAAAGGCCCAAAAAAAAAAATGAAAAAACGCCCTCAAAAATTATGTAGTAAGCAACAACAAAGTTTTGTTGTCGGATTGGGGTGATTTTTCATTATTTTAGGGCCTTTTTTCATTAATAATTTGGGGCAAAATTTCAATTTTTTTTGTGAAATTATGCCCCAATGTGAAATCGATTTTAGATTTTTAAGAAATATCACCCCAAAATAATGAAAAATTGCCCCAAAAAAATGAAAAATGGCCCCAAACTCAATGAAAAATACGAAAATTATGTTAGAATCGATTCTGAATATTATGATGTTCCAAAGAAATATCACCCCAAAAGAATAATACTAGGTATATCACCCAAACTCAATGAAAACCCCCGAATTACAACGCAATAAAAAGTTTAAAACTGTTTGTAATTGTTTGTTTTTTTTTTTTTTAAATAAAAACTTGAATTGTACTGTCAATACTTTGCCTGCAATACGGGCAATTATAATTTTGCCTATTATCTATCGCTACTGATTCGGCCATTAATTTTAGGACGCACTCCGAACAAATCTTTAAGTGCTTGCAGGGCAACAAAAGAAAATTTGAGAAATAACTTTTATTTTCTCTAATTTTCTAATGCTAAAATTAAAAGTTATTTCAAAAACTGAGCTGGCTTTAAAAAAAAGCCTCTCTAATTTTCTAATGCTAAAATTAAAAGTTATTTCAAAAATGTTCTCAAATTTGTTAAAGCTTCAAGACGTAAGTAGGTACCTTTTCCAAATACTCGACATATATAACGAGAAGTTGTTTAAAACATCCCTTCGGAACAATCTTGAAAGTTGCATCCATTAAAATACGGCGCTGACCTTCAGGAACATTTTCTTCTAGTTAGAATAAATCTTGCTGCGGTATTATTTACAAAGTGATTTAGGAATATTTGTAAGAAACAAAACGGACGGACGGAAAAACAGAAACAGGTTAATTGTTACGCCCTTGTAACAACGGTATAATTTGCGTTTCATCTAGTAGAGTTTTGTTTTGATGGGTACCAAAATAATAAAAGGAAAAATGCCTCAAGTGGTTTTCAAACAATTTCCATTAAATGAAAAATCACCCCAATAAAATGCAAAAAGGCCCCAAAAAATGAAAAAAGGCCCCAAAACAATGAAAATACGTTCAAATTTCATAATAATATTTGTTGTTGTTTGTCAATCATTATTTTGGGGCAATTTTTCATTTATTTGGGGCAATTTTGCATAAATGGAATGGGGCTATTTTTCATAATGAAATATTTCCCCAATTATTGGGGCGTTTTTTCATTTATTTTTGGGGCCTTTTTTCATTGGGGCCTAATTTCATGGAGCCCCGGTGAATCCTTCTTGGCATTACAAATGTGTGGAGGGTATAAAAAATGTGTGATACAAAATGCCCGTCCAAATAGGGGAAATATGAGCTAAATCCTAAAAAAAAATGTGGGGTGGAATTCTGGAATACGAAAAATTCGATTGTTTTCGTTTGCAGTAACGTTTTGCTTGATGTAACTTTTAAATCAAAAGGACTCTGTCTACGAGTTGTTAATGTTATCTCCTCAAAACAATATTTCATAGACTAAAATTCGACAAAATTTCCCAACAGAAATACTCAGGGTAAAACCCAACTGGCAAGAATCGTTGTTACTTGCTTCCCCAACTCAGGAAGAAGTTTTCGTTTGTGTAAAAAAAAACGAAAGCTATTTTTTCATTAACGTTTTCGTTTTTTTTGCTTCATGTAACTTTAAAAACGAAAGGCATTTTCTATTGGTGCAAAAGGAAAACAACGACCGCTTTTTAATTGACGTTTTTAATTTTCTTTGACTACTTCAACAGTTAAATCCGATGTGCGGATATTTCTAACAATTAAGTTGCCAAAAAAAAACATTTCTTAAGAAGTAATGGTTTGCAAAAAGCAAAAAGAGCACAAACAAAGCATACTATTCCGTACTGCTGTTAAAAACAAAAGTTTCTCAAACCGTCAAAATAACCCTACTTGAAAGTATGTAATTTCAACTTTTTAAACCTTTACGGAGATGATGAAAAACAATAGAAGTTAGGTACATGAAGAAAATGTTCGCTTTCGTGTGATTTCTGTCGTTTATTAATAAGCGAAAGCGATTTTCGTTTCGTTTTTTAAAGAATCCCATACCACCCTTTTTTTCTGCGAATTTTTGTTTTATAGTATTAGATAAAATATGCATTTCATTTTCAATGCATTCAGTATTACGAGCATTACATTGAATATATTTATTGGAAATTATTTTAATTTGAAGAAATTTAAATAAATCGAACATCTGGTGAAATCCTAGGATTTTGTTTGCGTTTTATTCTATTGGCGCTTAGCAAAAAAAAATAATTTCGTGGGCACTTTTGGCAACAAATTTAACTCTAACTTCAAATAAGAAATAAATAAACAAATTTTACTTTAGATTAAAAAATATATACATACATGTACCTACATAGATTCGGCGCACCTCTTTTAATTCAAATCTGATTTTAGTATTCGAAAAAATATCGGACAAAATAAATCCTGGAACGACTTCAGCCTTGTAAAGTCAGCATCGAGTGCACTATTCGTTAGGAAGAGCCTCAAACGCCCGAACAAGTGCTCGAAAATTGCAGATCCTTTGAGACGCTTCCGTGCGGTGTGATGGCCAAATGTCCGATTTCATTTATCTTCATTAATGCCACTAAATTATTTATCGAATAAAAAAACATTGATTAATTTGCTCTACAGCTCTTAAAAAACACCCCTTGTATTTTCGGTCCAGTTATACTTTGTATACAGACAAATACAGCACAATGTGACATACACCTAACTATAGAAACGGTTGCACAATTTAGACGCGATTTCCGTAAATGGTGTGAAGTGAATATTTTTACATCAAATCTACACCATCCCCATTATAGTACAATCGAATTCAAATCGAATCGTATTCGAAAAAAACGTCGAAATTCAAATAATTTTCCACTGTTGCATATTTGTATCCCCATATGGAGGTATCGTCGCGGTGCCTACTCACTTTTAATTGAAATGTCACTCACAATATGCAATTGTGAAAGTCTGACACTCGAAGTACTCAATCCTGATTGATACATTCCTTTAAAAAAGAACAGCATTATTTGACTTTCACACATCCCATATCCTTATGGGCACCATTAAATGAAATGCACACATTCTCGCGCGACATGTGCCTATGGCAGGCCCCCTCATCGTACTTTGTACTTAATTTACTTCGCACCATCTCATGGCACATCATTTCAACAGCAAATAAAAGCAACAACAAAAAAACCATCTGAATAGCGTACGCTTTCACTTCCTTACAAGTGGATGTACCATTATTTGCCACCCATGGTATAGTCATATCCAAGTACCTATAGCTACATCCTTTTTGGGGCATAAATTTCAAATATCAAACAATTTATTGAATTTTCTCCATATAAGTACCCACTGGAGTTGGCTTATTCTTCTACACATGCATGCCGCAACATACACTCGAACATATCCCGCCCTTAACCATAATCATCGCAAAAGTGCTCCTACCCATAAAAGTAAACGATTTCTAAGTCTACATAAATAACCCACATATATAAACAGCATAAACGGGGGTAAAAGTGAGAGAACAACAAAATAAAGAAATGGAAAAATAACACCGCCAATGGAAATGAAAATGGTAAAACGGCACAAAAGATGAAACATCATTTCCACTTTTCTTGGCTTTCACAGTTGGTGAGCATCAGCATTCACCTAACGAAAGTCAACCGACGAACGCCGCCGCCGAGCGCCTTTTTGGGGTGGTGGCGAGGTGACAGTGTCCCCCCCACCCCTCTGCAACTCCCAGAATGGCGTTTTGATAACGCAATTTAACCGACCAAATATGACACTCGTGCTGCGTATAGCACCTTTCTTGTTGGGCGCATCACTCAAAGCCACAGAGGAGTTGGAGTCGAAATGGAACACTTCCATATCCACACTGATGACAATGCCAAGTTGGTGCGGTGCTTGGTATTGACTTCCAAGTTACAACTTCCATTTCAACCCACATTCTCGTTATATAGCCCATCGAGGAAGTTTATTTATTCAGTATATACACTAGAAACAATTTTATAGTTTGACAAAGAAGAGAGCATCGGCATTCGGATCCGACATGTTATGATTATATGAGTCTTCAAGGGCAGGTAGGCAGATACGTATGGGCACGAACTAATCAATTGAGTTTTTTTGTTTATACAGGATATGGGACGTGGATTATGTCTATTTGGCATGTATCAAGTTGATACACTGGGGATTGTCCCCATATCTAAGCGAAACATTTACGAACATGCAATCATTTTCTATCCCTGAAGTGGGTAATGTACTAGACCAGTGGGCATAGGAAAAGGTGTAGTTATCGCTGTTACAAAGTGTCACTTTTCTCGAATGGTATTACAAGAAAATACTTTATTGTAACGTCAAGCTATTTTACTACCTACCTTTTTATGTGTGGAAATTGTTCCTGAAAAGGCATATCTTTCAAAGTAAGAATTTTTTTTTGTCTCGAATGTTACACTCGGGCTGATCAGATGATTATCTGACAGGTGACCATGACATTGAGAAGGTTAGCCATGCGGATAGGGATGTTTCTTAGAAAAGAAGTTGATCGAACAGTCTTGTGTCTGAACTCACAAACCACTGCTTTTAAAAAATTACTCTATATGGCAGCTTTTTTGACATAGGTGCAAACTGATTATTATCCTTACAAAAAGCTAAATATTTAGACCAAGCCAATGAAGAGTCTCCTCAGAGCAGTTATCTTCTTCCTCTCGAATGTTTATCAAAATTCGCGAGAAATGGTGTGGTAAAATAACTTGAGATATAGTTTGTGTTTTTACGGGGGTTGAACCTGCGATCGAAAACCATGCAGCCACTGCTGTAAAATTAAACATTTGACGTATGTAATAGTAGCTTGAGACTGACTATCGCAATTTTAATACGAAAATCTTTGCAACAATTCTAACTAGCATACGCATACCTAATCTTAGCGTAAGCGAATAAAATATGTTTGTAGGCAAGCAACTCTTAATCTGACGAAGCTGTGGGACACAGTATATCTTGTCTTTGATATCAGTGTCAATCAGTCAACTTAAAAACATTCGTTATGTCTGGGAAAATAAATTCGATGATTTTGCGGATAAACTTCAGATTGACAGAGAGAGACAGTGACAAATTGAAGAGGGACAGTTTTGTATCAACGCGACAT
Source organism: Cheilosia soror (assembly GCA_949372485.1). Classification (NCBI taxonomy): domain Eukaryota; kingdom Metazoa; phylum Arthropoda; class Insecta; order Diptera; family Syrphidae; genus Cheilosia; species Cheilosia soror. Next base: position 5,730,484 of record OX443561.1, read on the forward strand.
TAGACGCGTGTGGTCAACATTGATGCAAAAGAAATCTTTATCAGTTAGTCGTAAGAAAAGAACCTATATCGTTAATGGAAGCCATTTGTTTTAATTAGACAGTAACCAATAATGTATATAAAATGGAATTAATAATGACAAACTGACATTCAAAGGAGAAAGGCAAATTAATTCTTAATGATATTTGAACACTGGTCTCATGTTCGTTTAAAGAAGCTGCAAATATTTAATGAGCAAGTCAAACTAGGAAGAAAATGGGCTGTAAATAATTAGCCACCTGATTAGAAAGTTTCGTATCAATGGGTTTGAGTACACGATAAGTTCGTTTCTTTCTATGCATGCTTACCATAACGTACTTAAGTAACTCTGTATGGAGGAAATTCTCTTGTTCTTAATCTGATCGACTTCAAACTAGGCTTGTTTGTGTATTTTATACAAGCTTTTGCTCGCAGGTTCCCTCGCGCAGTCTTCAGGATTTGTTATACAGAGATTCCCTCACAGTCAGTTCCCTCTTCTTATATCACGCAGGAAACCTACTTAAGCAAGAAAGTACATAAGGACTAAGGAGCAATTAGTATCTCTGAAAATGATGTTTAACGCCCTATTGGAGAAAACAGTTAAAAAATTATATGATCAGTATTTGTGAGTGAAGTGCTCTACACATATCATACTAGAGCAGAGCGAGGCACTATCTACGGGACAATAGATATAATTCTTTGCTGGTGAATACACCGATATAATGAGCACCATCGTTAGACTAAGGGGGAACTCTTAAAAAATAAATAAATAGGTGGCTCAACAGGCTGTAGACACCCTAGGCCTAGCTTCTCGCAACCATTTGTTTGTGTGAGTTCCTATTTTTGGTACGAATGGAAGAGACCTTCAATTTTATGCCGAGTCAGAACGGCAGAGAATTGAAAAGCTTTTTCAGGACAGTCATACTCTCGGATGTTTGTCAGACGTTCGCGAGAGGTGGCGCAGTAGAGAAAACCTTAAGATGTAATTTGTGTTTTTCCGGGGATCGAACCTGGGATCCCTCGCACAGTAGACCATCACACTAATCACTGCGCTACTGCGCCCACAGGGGGAACTCTTGCCCCTTCATTATATTTCACACCGCCTAGATCTTCCTATACATATGCATATGCAACCAGAAAGATCGTGAGACTACTTTTTATTCTAGCAGTATGTCAGAATGCCGCTTGAATATCCTTGGAGTACCTACGCTGTAGTTAGATGAAGCGATAATAATATTCAAAGGCGACAGAGGTCGGGTAAGCCTTACAAAGTTTCAAATTGATACCACGAATGGTTCGTGTGTTAAGAAAAAGCCCCAGGCCTCAAGCAAAATTTCCGAAATCGGAAAATATAATTATCTTTATTTCTTATAATAGAGTACACAAACCTAGTTCGAAGGCGATCGGATGAAAAATTCAAATGTCCCTATACAAACTTTGGCCCCCCTTTTACCCCTTTAAGGGCGATGTTGAAGTCTTATACGTTCGAAAAGTATTGAAGAAAGCGGTTTTAAAAATAGGTAATCTTAATTATTTATTTATTAAAACTAATTTATAAATTAATATCGAAAAAAACATCAGGGTAGCAAGACCATAGATGCTGTTTTGCTGTTTAGTATTTTAAAATCATTTGTACGTTACATTACATTATATTAGGAATTGCAAGTATTTAAGGATAATATTTTACTATGTAATATATTGGTAGAAATTCCTTTTTATATCCGGTACCACACTGTGGTGAGGGTATATTCACTTTGACATTCCATTTGTAACACACGTAAGGAGGCGTTGTATTGTAGGTATGACAAACTTTATATATTATTGATCAGCATCACTTTCTTAGTCGATCTAGCGATGTCCGTCTGTCCGTACGATTACGGCCGTAATTTAAGAGCTATCGATTTGAAATTTGGTACGTAAGCTTTTATCCACCAAACTGAGGCTAAGTTCGAGGATGAGCAAGATAGAATGAAAACTACTACTACCTCCCATACAAAATATATAGCTATTTGATGTTAAAAATTAAATTTAAATAGCTACAGTAAAGATAGCAAGTTTAAACTTTGCACATATTGTTTTAATAATATTTAAAATTTTTTGATAAAAAATGAGCTTGGTCGAATAAAAACTACCCATACCTCCCATACAAATATATCATTTTTTAATACTAAAATAGTTTTTACAATAATATAGTACCGGGTATTTGAGCTTCGGCATTGTCGTAGATAATTGTCTTACTGGTTTTTTTTATGTCTTTAAATTTGTTGTGAAGGAAGGTGGCTTCTTTTAAAAGTCCTTTTGTCAGATGTCAGATAGGTCTAGGATGTCTGCCAACTGCTTCTGCAACTCTTTAGGTGAGTTTGAATTTGTAACTTGCTGAGATATCGGACATTTTACGAAAATATGACGTATTGAGAGAACTACCCTACAGTTTTCGCACATCTCTGGAGGGTTTTGGGTAAAGTGGTGACTACTAGTAAATATAGAAATTTCCCTACTCTGATTCGATATACTGAAATGCGCGCTTCTCTGGTTAGGGAATATTGTGTATCGAAATGATGTAGGCAATCTTATTTTCATTAATGGGCAATTTTTGACCAACATTTTAGAGCTACCTTAAATACATTGCTCGGAGTTGGGTGAAATCTTTAGTTATAATTCCACATCCGTAAATTAAAATGCCTTAATCAACAAAAAACTGGTTCATCACCTATACGAGTCTAAAAAATATTTTCAAAATTTATGAATCAACTCACTTTAATATTCTTCCAAAAGTAGTAATCAAATTCGACAGTTTGTTTTTGTACCTTTTTCATATAGAACGCGTTTTCACAGCTCACTCCACTCCATCGAAGTCAACGCTTTTCACTTTAAAACGCTTGTTTTTCTTCAATAACGAAGCACTTTGCTCCAGAGTTTAGGTAGCTATCGTATCAGAGTTCGGTATTCAACACAAAACTTGACAAAAAGCAAACGTGACAAAGTAAGCTTATCCTGTAACCACTAAACAGGGCACGTCCTCTGTGTTTCGTTCGATTTTTATTACTCCCCTTCGAGTCTGCCTTAAATTGCTTCGAAGCAGGTTCGCAATCTCACACTTATGAACTATATTGAAACTTCCTCCTGCCTCTGGCAAAAAAAGGACTTTAGTGTGTCCTGCCTCCGACATTTAAATGACAAAAAATATATATAAAAAACACACTGAAAAATCATGTCACGTACACGAAGCGAATTTTTCCATTCACCATTTATATACCTTTCTGCACCTAAAATGAAATTGACTGTGATTACTTTCGTGCCTTTATAAAAATACAAAACACAAGTTAAATGGAAATTGAGAGGACCAAACGCACACAATCGCAATTACAGGCAAACATAACGAACCCAAAGGCAGACGGATGAATGCCAACGCTGACGACGGACTAATAAAAGCACATGTTTGCTAAAGGACCCACAAAAAAAAAAACAGAAACTAATTATCAATTAAATATATTATTCGGAAATGAAATGATGAATTGAATAAAAGGACTTTTCTGTCAGTCGCTCTCTCTCTATCTACGCTCGACTGGCTCGTTTGGGACAATAATTAATCTGACATCCTCGTAGGAACGAATTAATTTCGTTCATCATTACATTACATTACTGTAGATATGTTTAATAATCATTGAGGTTATTATCCTTTGACGCAGTTAATTTGATTCCCTTTCAATGGACGACAAAGTGAGGTGGAAGTACATACAAGCATTTAGCCAACAAAATTGTGTACATGTCGATTTTATCAGAAAATTAAATCTAATTACATTAAGAGTCCCATTCATAGTCATTGTCCATGCCCATGCCCATAACTAGGATAACAACAATTTTATTGAGTGGCAGCATTATGTTGTGCGTGTACCGGACAATATTATTCTATTTGGTGTGGCCCAACCACAATGCAATTGTTTGGCATGTCAAAGAGCTTAAATCACTTCTTAAGTGAACACTTAAAGACGTAAGGATACCTATCTGACAATGTCACATGCTCCAGTGTATGAATCTGTACTGTTTCCAAGTAGGTTTGTCTCGGGGAGTTTGATGGATTGGCTTCTTATACTTTTTACGGGGGCTTTCCGTCAGAGAAGAACTTATGGTTGAAGATTTTTCTTATAAGCAAAGTTTATTGATGAAGATTAACTTGAGCACTTCTTCGCAAAGAGAGTGATTTTCAGAGGTAGCTATGTTGGATGTAGACGTTCATTAAATCGTCAATTAAGGTCGATGGAAACTTGAGAGACGCAAATACGAGCGCAAATACTTGACAGACAATATTTTGTCTTTGAGAAATTCAATTATAAAAAGTTTTCTCTTATGTTCGGTACAGAATCTTAGATTGAGGCTTTTATTAGTTAGTTCAGTTCAGATGCAAGTTTTTATGGATATGAATAAAAATCACTTTTGCTGTTTGGTAAGCTCTTGTTAGAAACGGATTGGGACATTGGCCAGGGCTGACTTCGAAGATTTTGAAAAAGTCGCAAAAAAAGGGGATTTGCGTACAATACTAATCTGCCCACAAATGGCACAAAAAAAAAAAAAAAACGCAAAACAAGTAATTTCACTAAAGTTAAGTCGTCTACGCATATTTTCCATCTTGTTCTATATTATTGTTGCTTTGAACATGGTTATAGCTAAATTGTTAATGCCTAAATAGGACATAAATATCCGATAGTTGATACCTCTGGCTGATAGAAAAAGGACGCATTCAGATCACAATTAATTGTGAAGTAGTTTCGTAAAGTATTTATTATGTCACGTTTGGTATTACTACATAGAAAAAGGTGTTTTTTTTGTTTCAAAATGGGAAGAACTATTAATGAAATACAGAAAAGGGGCTAATATGGACAATTTTGAAAAGTGGTTTCATTGGGGATAGAAAGAAAAAACGGGGAAAAATGCAACTTTAGTCGCAAAAAGTCAGCCCTCATTGCGTCACTCAGTGGTATGTGTCTTTGGCTGTTGAGCGAATAAATTTCATTCGTAGGGCTTTGCGCTTTCCGATTTTTGGAGATTCACTCTGTTCTTTTGGACAGTTATTGAAAAGCAAATAAAGCTGAAGAGATGGGCAGATGGGATATGTTGCTAAGCAAGTTTTAAGGACTTTGCTGCCCAGAAGTCTTTCTTAATCTAAACATCTGAAAATCCCATTTAGTTGTGGCAGGTAGTGCTGCCGTTCTAAAATTATAGAAAAACTAAATAATTTGCTCTTTATGGTGCAAAGATAACAAGAGATTCCACATTTGTAAACAAAAAAACTAGAAGAACAAGAAACGACTGCACTGAGGCTATCACTCAGTCTCTCGATCAGCCTCTCACATCCTGTCAGCAGTTTTGCTGAGCTCGCTGAATGTTGCAAAAGGTGTGTCTGCTTTAACGGTGCCGTGAAATAAGGTAGATGAAAATAATGTCGATCGACTTTATTTCCATAGCAAAATGATACTAAAGTCGAAAAAATTTGTAGTTTTCGAAATTATGTCGAAAACTGGTCTTATTGAAGTGATCGACATTATTTCCATTTTTTAAATTTTTTTTTTTTGGAAATACAGTCGAAGATTGAATTTTTGTAATTCGACATTATTTCCAATCTGAAATCGAAATAAACACGATTCGGCCTCGTTATGGGAAAACTTCTGTTTTCGAGGAAGTTTTCGACTGTTTTCGCGAAAACCCAGTTTTCGGCTTGGTGTGAATAAGGTATAAGGGGTGCGCCATCTCCGTCATGAAAACATCCGAAAGCACAAATAACGGTGAAAAAACTGGAAAAGCTTCTCAATTTTTAATGATTCTTTAAAATGTTGGAAAATTCTAGAAATGCCGTCTGCATAAACTACTTAGTAAACTTTTGCTTTGATCGTTGCAATTGCAATTTGCATAACCTCCTAAGGACAGTATTTTTACTGAAGGAGGAGGATGTACGACGTACTTCCTAGACTTTCGAGAATAGCCCTAATAATAGCCCTTGCGTCTTATAATACTATAATTGAATGGTAATGTTTAATGACTAATGACCTTGCGTCTTATAATGCTCTTAACAGATTACGAGCCACCATTTATAGTTCTTAGGTAAGGATAAGTTCTTACAGGAACTTAACGGATTCGAACTTTTAAACTGTCGTGGAAATTCTAGAAGTTCAAAAATGTCTTTGGTTCTATACTATGTCCTTAGGACAAGTATAGCTTCAGCGAATAACCCTTAAAACTTGAAAACAGCTAAAATCAAAACGTTTTTTCGAACGGATGACTGACAGCTTTGATATAGGACTTTTATAATAGAGCTGTCATTTTAGAGCCCGTGAGTCGAGAAACAATTTTATCGACAATTATTGTAAGTGCATATTGAATTTGTCTACAAGTCGTGATTAGATCAACCTTGAACTTGTAACTCTGTTTTACGGAAATGTGTAACACTTGTAGAAATTCACTGGACTACAAGTACTTGTCTCATTATTTTATAGCCACGGGAGCACTCATGTCCTACTACCAATCTTAGACATATGTATCTACACTCTACAACCATACGAGTATAATTTAACTCATTTTGAATCGTTAATCCTAAGTCGGCTTTCACACTGAGGCAACATTCAATAAGCAACTGACAATAGGAAACACGCAAAATTGTCGCTCACAATTATTTTACTTTAAATTAAATTAGAGGTCTCATATCAAAGAAAATAAATATCGCTCGAACGAAAAATGTTGCTGATTGTTTATTGGCAGTTGCTATAGTAACTATAGTTGCTTATTGCTTGTTGCCTCAATCTGAGAGCCGCCTAAAAATCTTCGGAAGAAACTTTTCATAAAATTGACTTATTGCAATTGAATTATACTACTTTCCCAGTTCATCCATCCAAAACCAGTACTACAGCGAAAATTCAATTACAACAATTCCATCTTATTGCATTTGCAAACTTTTCCCGCCACTACCAATTTAGAGATAATACTCACGTAATGGATGAAGAAAATCTTCAGAAACTACCCAAACAAAAACGAATAAATCTGATCCGTTCTTCATCATGACTCCATGGCACACACCAATAACCTCTGTCATCATCACAGTCATACACATCCACCATAATCCATAGAAAATCTATGATTACATATTGCACATCTATTCTCTTGCTCCTTCTTCAAGGGTATTATCAAGAAATGCGGCCTCAGATTGGAATTTCAATCAGAGATATAGAGGAAGGATTTGCCAAACCACAAAGCAAAAAAAAAAAAAGTTATGAGCGCGGGGCGAGTTCAATTCCTTTGGGCCATGACGTAAAGTGAACTTGCACTGTGTGTCCCAATCCCAACAATTGACCACTTGAGAGAAATAAATTCCCTCCTCAAATATACGACCCACTATTCTGCAGATCATAGAAAATTATCACTTGGCCAACCCTACAGGCAGTCACTCGTTACTAGATAGATGCCATGTCCAGATTATGGCACTTCGTTACAATAACAATATTCTCGAGTTGGAAATTGATGTGAAAACTTCGACTCGAGGAATTTCGGAAATTTATTTCCCAATCGGAAGTTGTCCCCGATGACTCGCTATCATCGTTTAATGCGAAAGTGTCTGCTAAATATGAGTCGTATCGACCGGAAGGGCATTTTAAATTAATAGCAAAACAAATTCCATTCCGGAAATTCAATCAAAAAAGTTTGCCCCTCTTCTTCCACGCCATATATACTCGTCCAAGTCATAAACCGTGCACGCGGATACTCAAAGGTCCTTTCTTCTCACACATGTGTATAGGCCAAACATAGTTTTCTAAGAAAATTGGTGACTTTGGCCAGGTTTCAGGAGACACAATCTGCTGCACGCAGAAAATATTTGGTCATAAAATAAAGAGCTTATATTTTATACGGAATACACAGGACAGAGGACACAGGACGGAGTGGATGGTTCTCTGCTTCAGGCGGCGGCGGCTGATGCTAAGGATGACGCATGTGTTTCTGGTTGCTTTCAATTCCACACACAAGAGCTTTGTAAAGCATATTTACTTCGGAATATTGATACTGCAGAGGCACATTATAAGAACACACAACAGAGGCTGTAATAAATTCTGGCTTTAGGCCAATTGAATTTCTCTGGAGCACTCGAATTGCATGATTCTACAGTGAACAGGAAGAGGCGACGACGACGCTACACAGGATATGACGGAGAAATATTCTTAAGTGGAATAAGTTTGTCGCAAAAGAAATCAACTTTATGCGGATTTAAAAAAAAAGTATAACCTTGGTAGCGAGTTTACTCCATCGGAGGTTGGTTGACTTAGCGAGGGTTTGCCAGGAAATTGCTTTTGAATTTTTGCAAAATTGAGAAGTAGCTTGGCAGCTTTGAGTGTGTACACAATTTACATAATTTCATTTTTATTAAGAAAAATTACCATGGGCTACATGGCAATGGCGACACTTGATATTTTCTACCGGTAGACAAGAGGTAAAGATGAACAAGAAAAGGAAGTCTTTCGAACGGGTCAAGAGGATGCTCTGGCAGCAATTAATTCAATTAGAGTTTCTTTTTTGAAAACCAATACCCCTTTGGTTGCTACATACTCTCTTATCACCTTCCTTACGTTTTGTTCGATTTTTCATCTTCCTCAGGTGTTAATTTTTTTGGAGCGTAAATTAGTTTTTTCTTAAAAAGTGGAATTCCAAACCGCACACTTGAAATCCGATTCATTGCATTAAAAATAAATAAATAAATAGTTGCCTAACAAGACACTAAAGGGCCCTAGGGATAGCTTCTTACATCTATTCGTTAGTGTAAGGCGGCTCTCGGATTGAGGCAACAAGCAATAAGCAACTTATAGCAACTGGCGCAATAAACAATCAGCAACATTTTTCGTTCGAGCGACATAGTTGCTTTGAGGTGAGACCTATAATTTAATTCAAAGTAAAATAATTGTGAGCGATAATTTCCTATTGCCAGTTGCTTACTGAATGTTGCCTCAGTGTGAGAGCCGACTAAATTTGTAATTATTGGAACGAATGGAAGGGACCTACAAACAATTTTGTACCGATCCGCACGGCTGAGTTGAGAACTATACTCCTGGATGTTTGACAAACGTTTGCAAGAAATGACGCAGTGGAAAAAGGCCTTAATGTGTCATTTGTGTGTTTCCAGGGGTTGATAGCGAGATCCTTCGCCAGGACTGTCGTTTCGTTGATCTTTCTGGTGCTCAATTTTTAATAACATTTGTAGTTCTTTACGAATGAAGGTAGCTGAATACATTAGTATTTAAAAAAAATTATGCTCTACGTATGGAGAGAAGCTGAAGTGGTTTTCATACCGAAGGAAGGCAAATGATCATATAATGTAAGCCCAAAAGATCTCAGACCTAAATTAGCGTTTCACCATTCCCCCTGAAAACTTTAGAACGATTGTTCGAAGTTACGGCTTTACATAAGTTAACGCGTTCCACAGAGGATATCCTTCGTCATAAGGTGTATACAATGGTTGCATTCCTAGACAAAAAGAGCAGCTTTTAACAATATCCACTTATCTGCAATCCCTAATGCACTGTCAGGTCTGAATGTAGATACCTCGCTTGGAGAGCTGATTAATCTGATGTTTAATAGCCGAATTATCATCTATAATCTCGGTGAGATATCTGTCAGAAGAACTGTCAGTAGAGGAACCCCACAAGGTGGCGTATTATCTCCCCTCCTTTGGGACTTGGTGGTCAATGAACTGCTGAGTTGCCTGAATCCAAAGGGCTCCCAATGTGATTGCCTATGCGGATGACATTGTTATTTCTGTTTTGGAAATAGCTAAATACTTTGCTCCTAGCAGGCTAATAAAATGGGCAAACAGATGTGGGTTGGGCGTAAACCCACACAAAACTAAACGTGTCCTCTTCTCCAGAAAATATATAATTCCACACATTGACATTGCATCTAAAAATGGTGTTAGCTTGCCATTCTCAAATGAAGCTTAATACTTGGGTCTTATTTTAGATAGAAAGTTGAGCTAGAAGCCTAAGGCCTACTGTCCACGTAGCTGCACTTCATACGCACGCTTTCGTCATTTGCATCTTGGTGTACGCTTGCTTGCAGCTTCCTTGCAGCTGGCATATAAACAAACGAAGCTCTATCCACGGAGCGGCAAAATACGCTTGTCGTCATTTGCAGCTTGCATTTCCACTCCATGGATAGTGGTTCGTTTGTTTATATGGAAGCTGCAAGCAAGCGTACAACAAGATGCGAATGACGAAAGCGTGCCTATGAAGTGCAGCTACGTGGACAGTAGGCCTAACTTCGATCCACTCCTTCACGGATGGATCAAAAACCGTGAACGGAGTTGGTTGCGGTATTTCCTCCGACAGACTGCATTTTACTCTCTTCTTCCGTCTCCCTGATCACTGCAACGTTTTTCAGGAAGAAATAATGGCGATAAAAAAAAAGCCATATCTTGGCTGAAAGAAAACGTGGTATCTTCCAAAGATATCCATATTTTATCGGATAGTCAAGCTGCAATCAGGTGCTTGGAATCAGTCTCTGTTTACTGTACAAATTAAGACAAAGGCAGTACAGTAGTACGGACAACTGAAGAGTAGTACAAAGCTACCATTGTAGTACAAACGATATCATTGCATAAATTCTCATAGGAAGCATGTGCCTATATAAATAAAGACACGGTAGTAGAACGCGATCACGCTGTTAGATTGAAATGGTTTAAAGCTAAGGAATTAGTGGTTTAAAATTTGAATGACAGATGGCGTTCGTAATCAGAGAGTGTGTGAACCTATGTTTCTTCCTCATATAGCAACTTGGCACAGAGCTAAACAGCCATATGATTACCATTGCTAAAACCAACAGATCCAACTGATGACTTATATGTAGGTTAAAATTTACAACTTTGCAAGTCTCTTCTAATTACATGGTGTTATGCTTACGACCCATTCGACATTCCTGCTGTTGGCAAATTTACCAAGCATGTATGATATGATATGTATATTTTCTTTAAGTTGCTCCGAGCCTTGCTAAACATCACACTAAAGTGTCGAAATTAACACCTGCGTTAAAAAAAATTTTTCATGTTAACACCACCATGACACTTTTGTCATTTGCTTATATACATGTCAACCCGACATTTATGATTGCTTGATTGACATTTTTGGAATAATGTCAAAAATGCCTATAACTGTATCCGATTTGTATATATTTTTAAATGGGTCAGGTCCATTAAAAGTGCATTATTCGCAGCAACCACAAATTTATTTTCATCAATTCATTCCCTCTAGCCTGACGTACGAGCATTATCTATGCAGAACTTCCCAAGGCGAACAAAAAATCCATTCAATAAAAATCCTCATCCATATAGCCAACACGCACAGGTATGAGTACGATTATTGTGGGTATTTAAAAAAAGCCAATTATTGCGTAAATTACCATTTGAATAATTAAAATTAGCCTTTGGCTGGCTACGTAGCTACGCACACGAAATCACAAGACTTTAATTTATTTATGTCTGAAAGCGTTCAGATTGCTACCCTCTCAATATGGTTCATGTTTTCTGAAATCGAGAATTATTTTGCTGTAGACACCACCGCATTGTATCCGCAATCAAGTTAATTTGCTCATTCATGAGTATATCGCTGATAAGGGGGAGAACCCATTTCAGCGAAAAGATTCAAAAATAAATCATTTCACGACCAAGCCGAACGAAATTAATTCGGTTCGGGGAAGCGATCTGCCCTATAGGATGTACAAGTACATGGTATTTTGAAGTTGGTCGATGCTGTGGGTATACATTTTTGCTTATTCAGAGCCAAAGTTCGCTGATTTATGACAGCTACATCATTATTCATTAGCGAGCATTAAAAATAGGTATTTAATGGAAAACCATTAAAGGATGATTTAAATGGTCCGCTATAGTGATTTTATTGTATTTAATGATGAAACTGATTTTTTTTTCTTTCGCTTGGCATCAACAAGACGTTGATGTTTTAAGGTAATAATTAACAAATGTTTATGGTAACATTCAAGTGGAAAGTCTTGTTAGATTTGTGGCTGTTGTAAAGCAAAAACACCGATAGAGATGAAGGTAATGTATTTTTTTTATGATGAACACTGTTGAGGTTGTTTCGTTTTATCTGTAATAAAGAAGCAAGCACTAAAAGATAAGTATAGGACTTTATTTTATAAATCTGGTTTAGAGTGAAAAGTGTTGACACCTTTAAATTCAAAAGAAGAAATATTGTTTTCTTTTATTTTATCACCTCAAGAAAACCCTATTACGTAGGTACTATTTTGATAGGATTTTTTTTTAAATCTGAGCTAGTGATTATTAGTACAATAACCTTCCTATCTATTATGTAGATATATATAAAAATTGAGCCCTAAAATGTTTGTCGTCGATTCACGCCTAAACGCATTTACCGATTTTAACCAAATTTTCACACATCTTTGGAATTGGTCCATACACGATTTCTGTGAAGTTTCGTCAAAATTGGACAAAGGGCCGTGGCACCGCCCATACAAAAAAACATTCAAAATCGTATATGTCGAAAACCACCAAATCGATTGAGCTCAAACTTACAGATGATCTTAGTTATTGGCCCTGGAGTGGTTCTGTGATGTTCGGTCAAAACTGGACAAAGGGGCGTGGCACCGCCCATACAAAAAAACATTCAAAATCGTATATGTCGAAAACCACCAAATCGATTGAGCTCAAACTTACAGATGATCTTAGTTATTGGCCCTGGAGTGGTTCTGTGATGTTCGGTCAAAACTGGACAAAGGGGCGTGGCATCGCCAATACAAAAAAAACATTCAAAATCGTATATGTCGAAAACCACCAAATCGATTGAGCTCAAACTTACAGATGATCTTAGTTATTGGCCCTGGAGTGGTTCTGTGATGTTCGGTCAAAACTGGACAAAGGGGCGTGGCATCGCCAATACAAAAAAAACATTCAAAATCGTATATGTCGAAAACCACCAAATTGATTGAGCTCAAACTTACAGATGATCTTAGTTATTGGCCCTGGAGTGGTTCTGTGATGTTCGGTCAAAACTGGACAAAGGGGCGTGGCACCGCCCATACAAAAAAAACATTCAAAATCGTATATGTCGAAAACCACCAAATCGATTGGGCTCAAACTTACAGATGATCTTAGTTATTGGCCCTGGAGTGGTTCTGTGATGTTCGGTCAAAACTGGACAAAGGGGCGTGGCACCGCCCATACAAAAAAACATTCAAAATCGTATATGTCGAAAACCACCAAATCGATTGAGCTCAAACTTACAGATGATCTTAATTATTGGCCCTAGAGTGCTCCTGTGAAGATTGGTCAAATTTGGTCCCAACTTCTTCAGGGGTAGTTTATTGGTGATATTTCTGTTTGTTAAGTCTCAAGTTTTCTGTATAGCATGTAGTGTTTCTATTTATTTATTTATTTATTTATTTTATTGTTGTTTTCTAATACGGACTCTACATTTTCAATGTAAAATTTAAAAAGACAATATCAATAAACTACCCCTGAAGAAGTTGGGAAATACCGACGAAACGTAGGGAAAACAATGGAATAGTTCTTTTATTATTCGCATTTGAAAACAACGACCAAAAAGCCCGCAACACATATAACAAAAACAAAAATAAATAGGTGGCGCAACAGGCGGTAGATACCCTCGCAACCATTCATTTGTTTGAGTTTATATTTTTGGGACGAATGGAAGAGACCTACAATTTTATGCCAAGTGATTTCATGACAGTCATACTGTCGGATGTTTGTCATTTGTGTTTTTCCGGGGATCGAACCTGGGATCCCTCGCCCAGCACACTAACCCTGCGCTACTGCGCCGACTTTATGACATATTGTGATGGAAAAAATTATAGAAACAAGCTTGTCCTTCGTCGCTTGTCGAAAAAATAAAATGTTTTCGGAAAAAAAGATACATTAAGCCCATATTAATAGTTTTGATACAATTTAATGAAGAAATGTAGCATTAAAGTTTTTAATAAAAAAAGAAGAGAAATAGAGAATAAATGTCGATTCTTGTGTTCCCTAATTTTAGTCTGAAAAAAATAATAGAAAAAAAATATTTTTTTTTTCTATGAGGAATTAATTTATAGTAAAGATGTTTCATATCCTTTTAATAACTGCTTCACATCTTCGTTCCATGAACCAACTTGGCACAAGTAATAAACTGCCATGCATTTTGAATAATTGACCACAGTTCTTCCTTGTTTTTGGCTCTGCTGCCACCGATTCTGCGCTGAAGAACGCCCCGTAGATGTTCTATCGGGTTAAGATCACGAGATTGTGATGGCCACTCTATAACATTGATTTTGTTCTTATGATACCATTCTTTGGCCAACTTCGAGGAGTACTTGGGGTCATTATCCTGCATAAACTCCCAATTTATATGCACGTTCTCTTCAGCAAATGGCAGCATTTTGTTTTTAACAGTGTTTAGGATTTACACGTAGTCTACGTACGGCACACATTTTATCCTTTATCATGAAAAGTGGACCAACCCCAGATGTTGAAACGCACCCCCAAATTATTAAATTTCCTCCGCCATGTTTAACTGTCTTCTTTGTATATTTGGGATGGAAACATCTTCCCATTGAAACCAAACAAATTGACCTTGGTTTCATCCGGCCATAAGACGTTATTCCAATTAGCACGGTGGAGGTGTTTGTGGGCTAAGCTTAGTATCTGTTTAATTTTTTTTTGCTCAAGAATGGAACTTTCCTGGGACTTCTTCCAGGAAGACCTGCTTCCTTTAATCTACTTCTTATTGTTCGACTTGTAACTGATGCGTTTAACTCATTTGTTAGGTCTGTGGAAAAAAAAAAAATGTGTTTTCTTGCATAGTCGTATATTAACAGTTTGTCAAATCGTTGAGTCGTTTTTCGTTTTCTGCCTCTGGTTTCTACTTTGGGACTTGAATGGATAGCTGTGAATACTTTTTAGAACTTTTTTTTTTTAGAATAGGTACCTACTTTATTACCTTAGCCATTTCATCCATTGTTTCGCCGTCTCTTAGCTTTTTTATCACTTTACGCTCAGAACTGGTGCAATGGACCCCAAGACCCATTTTAACAAAATGTGAATTTCACTGTTTTAAGATTTTTTTCTCAAAATCACTAAACTACAGGATAAACTAATTTACCACTATTTCAATTAAAATAAGACTGTATGGTAATCGTTTTTTCTATTATTATTTTAAATAAAAATAAAATTGTTGCTCACACACGAAAACCAAAAGCTGATAAGAGCAAATTGCTGCAACACTTTTAACTAGCATTTGAGTATAGAATTGTTTTCGGAGAAATACCAAATTGTATGCAGTTAATGATGCTTCAGCATTATGTAAATATTTGTTTCTATTATTTTTTTCATCACTGTAGCTCACCCAGTCAACCCAATTTTGCAGTGTATCTTTGAATTTGATAGTTCAGGTTCTGCTTTAGACAAGTTTAAATCTTTGTTGCTCAAAACATTTTTGTAAAAAAAATTCTCAAGTTTGCATTATGTTAGTTAGTCCGTGGCACAAGTTCCAGACCTATAGAAAGACGGGTAATTGAAAATGGTGATAATGACGCTTTAAGAAGTTTGGGAAAACACAAATGAAATAATAAATTAAGCTCACCATATCGTATGCACTACTCCCTCCCATTGTCATAAGGTGCCATAAGAAGATTCACTTCAATCTGTCGCTTTTACGTTTCATCTGACTTCGTTTCTTCGGAGTTTGGTATTACTGCCGAACGGAGCCGTAATAAGTTCCATTTCAAAAATTTCTTTAAATAGTTAGGATACCAAATTTTATAGTTGCTTTACAATGTGGACGCCTGGACGGTATACTCCAATTTTCTACCGAATCTAGCCGGATTGTGCTGTAACGAAGCATTCCCTTTTTATCACACATTAAATGTTCAACAAATTTTAACTAAGTGACAACAGACTTCTCAACACAGCAATTGGCTTTGATCGGTATTCCGAATTTTGACTTCTAAATTTTCTCTTGGCAATTGGCCTTAACTGTCAGAGTCAAGTTATCGTTCGCCTGCTTTTCGTGCTTCTCATCCGGCTCATGATGCAGATAGATACCCTTTTTTTGCGCCTGTTTTGAGTTTCAATCTCCTGAGTTCCGTAATCCTACTGCTTAATCGATCCAGAAACCATGAACTACGCTTAGTCGGATAATTCTTTCCTAAGTAAAAAGAATAACGAATAAGGAAGGATATTTCAAAATTCAACCCTTAAAGGGCTAAAAGGGGGCGTCAAAGTTTGTATGAGAAAAATTTTATTTTTCATCCGATCGACTTTAAACTGGATTTGTGTACTCTATAAAGAAATAAAAAAAATACATTTCTACGAGATTTTGTAAATTTTGCTTGGGGCCCTTGTTATCGGCGATGCCCCCCTTTAAGGGGGCCTTTTTCATAACTCACGAACCGTTCGTATCAATTTAAAACTTTATACAATAATAGAGAAGTAAAAAATAGTCATAAATGTAAATCAAAAAAAGAAAACGCTTTTGGGCAGTCCTGCCCTACTAATTTTGAACTATCGCACTGATTTTTCTGCTCCGTCGAGTGCAGTTGTACTAAATCGAAAGTTATTCTGGTATCTCTATATCTAAATGTCATTGCAAAATTTAAAACATTTTTTATGACTGAATCGCTAAAGTGGCGTTTGTCTTGTAATGACATCGAGTCGGAGTAAGGGGAATCCATCCTTCTTTTTCCATAATGTAAAATCCAAGTTCAAAGATCCATACCCGCACATTACATTTAATTACTTCAATGTTGTTAATGCCTTTTTGTAGAAGTTCTACTCCATGACATCAAAACGTATTCAGACTAATTAACTTAATCCAATTTAAATTAAAACATTTAGATTGTTTTTTAACAATTCCCCTAATGGGCGTAACTTCACTTTTCCAAGGAGTGATGATCCCTTTCCATGACAGTCTCAACTGACAATTAGTCAGAACAGATTAACTATGTTTACATAGAGTTGTCTCTGGAAGTTTGAGACCAAAATCTTCCTTAAATATTGACTTTTAGATCAAAATGCGTGACGCGTGGGAATACCATACCATTCAAGTATTAACCAAGGAATTTACTTGAAAACGTAATTATTGACTCGGGAATTATATAATTAAACAGAAAGAACGCTAAGCTATTCTCGTATAATTTCCCATGTTCGGCAGCTGTCACAATACTCTAAAAGTAAAAAAAATTAACGGAGATACGCGGGTGAAACAAACGACATCCACCATCCATGGCCATAGCATCCATGAGAATTTATCGCGTTCGAGTTTCTTTGGGAAGTCACCACCTCCTTTTAACAATACTACACTATAGGCAACAACTACAACTGGGTGTCATTAACTCTCCGTTTGAAGTGCGCATTCCTTGGCATTACTTGCGCGTTGTGTTGTAGTTTCACCACTGTCATAATGAGGCTCTCCCGCAGATCAAGTGCGAGGCATACTTTCAACGCCTTACAGTGTGCTCCACTGGACGTCTAATTAATTTAAGTGGTCAACATTTCTGGTCTGTCCGAGGAGTACAGTGTGCCGTGGCCGTCATGCTTTCAAATGTTAAAGGATAATTTCACTTCGCATTATAGGTTGGAAAGTTTTTTTTTTTTTTTCGAAAATATCCGGACTAAATTCGAAATAAGTTTTTCCAACTTTTCCAATTGTCAGGTCCCCCGCACACACAATAGTTTCGTTGTATATTTTCCTCTTTCTGCTGATGCTCCTTTTTAAACATTTTGTTCTAGTGCGGAATCATTTTCATTTAAAAGTAAATGCCATTCGGGAACTGGTGGGGAAATTGGTCTTACGATTTAATTTACATACAAATACCGCAATTTGGCTTTTGGTGTTGCTGTTCAGAACGTTTTTATAGGCCAATTCGTGTCAATTTACTAATGTGTGTTTGTGGAGCTCTTAACAAGAGATCCGCTTCGGATTAATGGTATCTGGCGGGAGTATCTCATATCTATGTCATGGCTTTGGGGTTATTGGGGTTTTATGCGAAGGCTCGTTGCTAAATTTGGTTTTTAGTGAAAAAACATAGGAAAGGGTGTCTGTCCTTAGGACTGCGATTGATTTGTAAGGTAATGCGTGTTTTTAGTCACTTTTAGTAATGAGATATCATTAGCAGCATTTGTAAAATGGTCAAACAGAATTGGGCAAACTTTGGTACACTCGTTTTAATACGGCGTTAGGCAATAACGCCCAAGGAAATAGCGCCCAAATCGATTTGGAAATAACGCCTGTAATGACCTGTGGGAGTGTGAATTCAAAGACCGGTTTTCCAAATACAAAACAAACTTTATTCACTCTGATAGTAAGCTAAGATAATAGTACTTCTTAATAACCACGATGCACTCGCGCAGTTGACGATCGACTGACTCTCACGAGCCCGTCAATCTATCCGCATTGTGTGTTGCTGTTCTCTCATAGTGCGCATGCGTTTGCAGATCTATTGCTGGCAATCGGCAAGTCGCCACAACGCCCAAAAAAAAACTTGTGGGTGTTATTTCCTTTTCAGGGTTCGCTTTTTTGCTTGAGTTTTCTGTTGGATTTTGGAGTAGGCGGGAGTTTGTACTGCAAAAAAAAAACCTTCAATATATCCAATTTCACACATACTCCAAATCTGACAGAAACCCCAAGCGGGGGGGGCATGATGCCCCCCATTTCGTATTAAACTGCAAATTATGTTTGGGCTTTATTTCCATCTTGTTGTTTTTTGGGCGTTATTTCCAAATCGATTTGGTCGCTATTTCCTTGGGCGTTTTGCCTAACGCCTTTTAATTCTGAACAAGTTTGAAGTACACTACTATTCCACATCGCTGACCTGACCATTAATCTAAATAAACGAAGATTTAAGGAAAGAAATCTTTTTTAATAGACACCTTGTGCTTTTATATTTGGTGGTACCAAATGGCATTTTAAGATCAATGTAGTCGGCTTTATATGAAAGCCAAGAAGGTGGTTCCATGAAAGGAGCTTTTAGATGTTCAGCATTCACAATATCAGCGAGACTTTCGAGCTACTACCGGCTTTTAGTTGTATTTTCATTGCTTATGAAGTAAATGGATTTTGAAATTTCGGTCAAATTTTCTCCGATATATGAAGAAAGTTAATTGGCTTTAGGTCTTCTCACCCAAAGCCATAACGCCCAATATAAAAAATTTCATAAAGCCCAAAACATCGCTTGGAAATTTGTTGTCGTAAAATATTCACAAAAATTTGGGCCATGCGACATTGATTTTGGGCGTAATGGCGACAGTGACCCCAAGCAGGGGGGGTTGTGGGGGAGCAGGATGCCATGCAAATGCTTTTTGGGATTTATTCCCATCTTGTTGTTTATGTTTGGTTTATGAATATTTTTGGGCGTTATTTCCAAATCAATTTGGGCGATATAGTTTTGGGCGCTATTACCTAACGTCCAATGGTCCAATTCATTACCATTATTTGTCTTTGCCTTATTCCTTAACTTTCATCAAGAGTTCATCCACCTTTACTTGGCAGTCAAAAGAAAAGCCATATAATGTAACACCCTCTTTGAGCACAAGCAACCGTTCTCCATTTTGGCATTCAGGCAAATCCAATCATAGATCATTTTTATTCCCAATTGCCTTTTGAATTTTCTTCGTGTCGTCCATTTCACCTCTGCGCAATATTTCAAAGAAAAATATACGTACAGCCTGGAGTTAAATGCCATCACTTTAAGCGGAATAATTTTGACCAATCGATGCCATTAGCTTTTATTCAAAATCCATTTCCCTTTTCGACGTAACCACACACGGTCAGGACTCTGGTAAAAAGGCTATAGGATCACGTCGACAGGACCGTTAAAATGTGTACGCATAAGGATTTGCTTAATACGACAACATGACAAAATACCCACAATCTCTTCTCCATCACCTTAGCCATTAGCTAAAAGCGTAGTAGAACAGTATTTCATGGATGCTACCAAAAAAAAAAAGTTGGAGACCGTAAAAGGTTGCCTTCGATATGCAAAGATAAGATGAATGATAAGGATTCATCCTAATGTAATTTCGTCCACCCACATTTATTCGAATTTAGATCCATGATTGAGATGTGTGCAAGTCGAGGGGGAAGCAGACACTGGAACAGGAAGAGAGTAGTATTTCGCTTATATTGGGTCGACTGAATTTGTAATGCTCACATTTCTTCTGCCTGTTGTCACTGTGGTTCCATATTCGACACAATGTATCGTTGTCAAGAGCACCACACACCCATCTACCCTTGCACGTAGTCCATGATATTAACCGATTGAATCTTGTATCCTTGCCATTGCGTTTCACACTTGGTAGCTTCGCAAGATGTTGTTCATTCGACTGAATTGTAATAACAGCGTGTACATACAATATTCTTTTTGTAACTTATGTATCCTGTCAGGATAGGTATATGGTTGTCATAAAATTAATGAAATTTTGTGGTGGAAATGAAACTTTAATACATTTCCCGTTTTCTTTTATTTTTTACTTTATTTGTCATGAATGAATCGTCGAAAATAAAGCAATGATAAGAAGATTGATGAGCATACCATGATGCGGGGGATTTTCTATTTTTTTGTTAGATTGAAAAATCTATGTAATCTATATTGAATTTGGTTTCGTATGGAGGTTGGCATTTTTCGGTATAAAGAAAAGTTCATAGGCAAACGAATGCGACCATGGTGGGTTTTTCTTTGAGAACATTTTAAATGATACACTTGAGTCCAAAAAAACTGGAACTCGTCTTTCTATGAAATGATTAACGGAAAAGAGGAACCCATATAAAATATCTCGTGACAAGGAAAAAGAATTGCTTTTGTTTTTTAACTTAAGATCGAATTCGAAAAATCATTATACTTTTTTCACAAAAAGGGACCATAAATCTTGTTAAATACGTTGGGAAGCTGATGGCAATTCGGACATTGAATAAATGTCAGTTACCGCTATATGTACCTCTCATGTCTCCGAAAGAGGCTAAGGATTCAGGAGATGGCATAAATTAAGAGAGTAATCGTTTTGTGACCGCGAATATTTTAAGTACATTTATATGTAATTAATAATTATTAAAAATTATGACTAAATTCAATTATTTTATTTTTATTTTCAGGTAATTATTCTCGATGAATCAGGGGAAAACTGTGGTGGGTAGGTATCCAGATTTTTTTTTCAATTTTGTACGTGGTAACGCGGCTCAGACCAAAAAATTTGTTTAAAATTACTTGAACCACTAGATTGCAAAATTTTTTTGGACCTCGAATCGGGGGGTCTCAGGTTCGATCCCCGGAAAACACACAAACTACCTCCAGCGAACGTCTGACAAACTTAGAAGAGCATAACTGTTCTGAAAAAGCTTCTCAATTTAGCCGTTCGGGGTAGTATAAAAAAGAAAGTCCCTTCAATTCGTAAGAAAATAACCATACAAAAGAATGGTTGTAAGAAGCTTGGCCTAGGTTGCCCTACGGATCTGTTTCGCCAACTATTTATTTATTTATTATTTAAAGCAAAGGTTATATCTTATATGCAAATAAAAATATAAAAATGTTTTTCCAAGAAATTATTATAGAATTTTAGTTTGGGTTTTCAAAGCTTATTATTATTCGTACAACCTCAAATTGATTTCTTTTTAACTCCTCATAACCTTCCAACTCCAGATACTTGAGATCGGCGATATTGGCCGCACTGTGTACAGATAAAGTTTCGATTGGTGATTAAATGAAACTCGTTCGGAATTCAAATGAATTCACGACCCATTCATTTTGACCAATTTTCACAGGAAAACTCCAGGCCACTCACAGAAAACCTAAGACTGTCTGAAAATGTAAGCTCAATCGTTTCGGTGGATTTCCAGAAAACTATACCTATGATTTTTAGATTTTTTTTTATAGGAGGTACCTACCACGCCCCTTTGCTTAATTTTGACCAAATTTCACAGAAACACCTCTGGACCAATACCAAATATTTTCTCTAATTTTGAGCTCAATTGGTTCGCTTCTCGAGATATAGTTAAGTTATGTAGTTAGTTAGTTTAAAGTGGCTCTCGGTGAGAAACATACTTAGGACATTAGTCGGCCCATTGTGCTGGGATTTGGGAAGCTATTTGTTTACTGGTTACTCAGGTAAACCATTTGCTGACGGTTATAAAGCTGAGTATCTTATAGACTAAGAGCTAGCAACGTTTTTTCTCAAGTCAACGAGAATTCAACGCAAGGCTGTAACTTTGTGAGCTTAGTTCGGGGTGACTACTGAACACGAAAATATATTTCTGGCAGCGCTGCGTTGGTTTATATATTAATTATATAACCTCAAAAAGGCAAAAAATGTAGGTACCTCATTTTAGCAAACTTAAGATTTTGGTATGTGTTAATTTACGACCGATGTAGACAGAAAAAATGCAACTGCCATATCAGTTTACCGGTTTTGAAGTGCAAAAAAGGCAAAATTTAAGTCATAATAGCAAAGTACAATTTTTGATATTATGTTAGGGATATTATCACTCTACTAATTCCTCAAAGCTAAACCAAAACTCCGGTTTCATCATATACCAAAACCTTAATTTTGCTAAAATGATGTAAATTTCTTTTTACTTTTGAGGTTATGGCATTCCAATATTAACCAACGCAGCACTGTCAGAAATGTATTTTCGTGTTCAGTAGTCACCCCGAACTAAGCTCACAAAGTTATACAGCCTTGCTAAAATGACTTGAGAAAAAACGTTGCTAGCTCTTACTCTATTAGCGGCGCTGGTATTACTCTTCGATCACTGAGGTCATTGAGAAAATTGTTTCCTAAGTGAGCCTTCCTAAAATTGGCTAAGGCAGGGCAACAGCAAAAAAAGTGAGTGGTGGATGGATTCATCCTCCTCTTCATCTTTACAGGTTCTGCAGAAGTCATTGTGTGGCAGAACCGAGACCTTGCGCCTGTCTACCTAATATGCTAATATGCAGTGTCCGGTGATAACATTACCGACTTTCGAGATGCTGGATCTTTTAAGTCGAAGAGGCTCTTTGCATCTCTTTGTATCCAGAGCTGCCCATGTGAGCCTTGCGGTATCACAGAATCTTAAATGTTTCCATCTGAAACTTGCTCTGCTTGCTGCGTCCGCGTTAACTATTTGTTTAGCCATTGGCATTGCCATACTATACGTCATGGACTGATAGTGAAATGTCAGTTTCATACAAACCTGCGAGAAAAATAAAGCAAAAATAAGCACTAGCCCTTTTGGTTCAGTGCGGCGAAAGTAGGAAAGAGGTTTGAACCTTTGCTCGAAATTGCTATTGCTAGATTGCAGTAGCGACGTCTGACAAACATCCGAGAGTATGCCTGTCATGAAAAAGCTTCTCAATTGAGCCGTTCGGACTCGGCATAAAATTGTAGGTCCCTTCCATTCGTCCTAAAAAATAGAAACTCACACAAAACGAATGGTTGCGAGAAGCTAGGCCTTGGGCGTCACCCGCCTGTTGCGCCACCTATTTATTTATTTTTTTTTTAGATTGCAACTGCGCAAAAATAACGACTTATTCAAATTATTTCAAACGTTCTATAATAGATGGCACACTCAACACTCAAACAAAATCACACGAATTGCTCGATGACATTTGAGTGTTTTCGTTTCTTTCCGCCGTGAACCAAAACAGCTAGTGCTTATATTTGCTTCAACGAAAAATTGGCTGCTAGCAGTCCATGTATAGTATGTCAATGTGTTTGGCGTAGGAAAGTTGTGCATGCGCGTTGTGCAGACTTATACTATCCACGACAGAGGAGCCTAGCCTTGTAATTTCGTCTGCTGCACAGTTCCCTGGGATGTCACAATGACCAGGAACCCATCAGCAGAGGCTGAGGTTGTACTGTCACGTTAAGAGACACGCGGCAATCTTCTACCGCTTTAGATCTTATTTCGCTAGATGAATTTAATTGCAGCTTGGCTATCAATGGATATGACGATATCCCGTTGTGATACCGAATTAATCGACAACCCCGCTGTAGCTTGACGAATAGCTGTGATTTCGGCTGAGAAGACACTGCAGTGTTTCGGAAGACAGAACGAGAGGCCCAGATTCAATTCTTCTGAAAAGACCCCGGCGGCGCTAACTCCCTCCAGTGTCTTGCGACCGTCTGTGAATATTGACAGCGATTTGTCGTGTAGGACATTTTTTGAATCCCATTGGTTCCTGTCCAGTATTTCATGGGTGAAGCCTTTTTGAAGGGAGGTAATCGGTAGTAATGGGCAAGGGGATCGTCTGTAAAAGGATGGTGGCGTGTCCAGTCGGTTGCCCTCTCCAGTGTTTGACGGTTCTTATCATCGAAACTACCGCGTAAATATAAACTGTTTACGATTTACCAACAAAGCAGCTTGTGGCTAACATAATTCTATATCGAACAGTAGGCTTGATGAGGCAATGACATAACCATTTAGTAATATTGCCAACGTTCAAGCTCTTGCTAATTCGTCCGGATTATATGTTTCCTAACTGAATTTACATATCAATGACCATCAGTGCCGCTGGCTTTTAAAACTATACTCAAAACACAACAGTCAAAGCGTACGCAACGCATCTCTAAAGTTAATCTGTAAACCACACCCTATTGGCGTGTAAAATCCTCTACCAGATCAAGCTAACCTCAGCATACTGTAATTAAACGGAATGCAATTAAAATTTTATCCCGAATCCCATAATGAGTAAACCAACAACCACTGGACAGTACATCCAGTAATGCGATGGCATGGTGATGACCACATCGCTGCCATTGAGTTTCAACCGAAAATGCCAAGCGACCACTTACCATGTTCCAATTATGCGTAATTAACGTGGATGTCAGAGAATTGTGCCGGGCAAAATGTGGTGCGTCTGAAAGTGCATGTTTTTGGTCAATAAATCGATGAACCCCTGTCACACTACTCATAAGAATGTCTTCCGTGTGTTAACGACAAAATTATGTTCCGTCATCGGACTCGTGGGTCTGTCTAACCGGCAAACGTGTCTTGCCTTCGTTAGTAGATTTCATAATATTTTGTACGGCAATTATCACATCCATTCGAACTGGAGATCATTGACCGTGGCATTGAAGCTACAACCGGCACGGTGCGGTCACGATCATGGGAGTTACTCCACCTAGCTATATGCGTGAGGTGGCCCTTCCTCTATACAATCCGGTGTTGCATCGTATAACGAGAAATGCAACGTTCACCCGGTTTGTCTGGTATTGTGTTATTCTAAGAACTTAAGACCGGACATGCGGATCAGGTAGTACCTACGCACAATAGAGACAGTGCATATATAAATTATGGAAGCAAGTGAAACGGTGGCTCATTGAATTTTGAACTTGGATGCTTTCGATTTCGCCGGTCGATTGTTGAAATGTTCCCACCATTGTGACTCAGTGAATTTTGAGTGTCTATTGTATAACTTGGCCGTGAATATTGACCAGTGCGTACCATGAATCGGCGTACTAATCTATATTGGCTACGGGCTGGATAAAACCGGCTTTTGTGTTGCTGCTTTTGCATTTATCTTTCGGCCAAAAAGAGTCATTTTCTAAACAAAGCTGTTTGACATCTATGGCCATATTCGACTAGAAATAAATTAATCCCCCGTAAAAGCTTTTTTTTTTAATGGAAATCGTTTTGATTTGGGAAGTTTGTTTGGTGCTCTTGACAATGAAAGAGTGTTGAGATATATTCGAACGCCTACATTACATTTGAACGACATTTAATCAGACGTGAATTTGCAGCTCATTTTAATACGGAGATATTTGCTTGCATAGAGTTCTGGATCAGATTGGCACTCTAAAGGTTAATGTTAAAAATTGCACAGATATTCCCACTGCATACTTCTGGGCTTGCTCTGGGTGGTGGTACTTTACTTCTTCAGATATTTACAAAAACTGGTCATTGTTGGATAAAATACACGCTAAGGCGTCGATTATAGCTATCTTTAAAATGCAAGTATAAAACCCTATTTGATAAAAGCTAACAACAAATATCCGCACCTACCAATTACACAGTCGAATACATTATTGATTTATTTTTGTGCTATATTAAAATTACCCAAAATGTCTGTCAACATGAATGGTAAGGTGATTATCCATGGAATGGGAAATACTACATACATGATAGAGGAATATAATTAAATTAGACTTGAACCAGTGCCATCGAAATAAATATACTCCATGGCGCCAAGCACTTACCTCAAATAATGACTCATCATTTCGGGCCATTAAAACTTTATTTATTTAATTTAATTGCGCTATTACCAGGTTTAAGTACCCCCTAATGATGGGTTCATTTTAACATTTGGAATGATGGTGGAGTGTTAAATAAAAAAAAGGTAGTGACACATTGGCCTAAGTTTTTACTTATAGCAGAAGCAGACGATATTTTGCCTTCAATTGGTGGTTTGAGGCAATGGAAAATTGAATGTCAAATGGTGTCTAAAAATTAAACAATATGCATGCATAAAGTAATCAAGAAATTTTCTTTCTTGGTTCAGTATTTTCCTTTAAGTTTCATCCACGCAGATGAACTATTGCATGTACCGCAATTTTTTTTTATCGAATACTCAAAATGTGTGCTTTTATAACACACAGCAAGATAGGAATGGTGAGATCTTAGGACTTGCCTTTTTGTACCCCTCTGTAGCCCCTCAATATTAAAAGAACACTCTAATAGAAGATGCAGTTGCCCTTACAAAATGGGGTCACCCTGACGGGACTCCTTTGCCCTTCTTAGGTTGGTTCTAATTTTGTTAATTGCTAATACCTGCAGCATATTTACTCTGTCGTCAAGAACGTGGCCCATTCTTTACCACGGGGAGGTGCCAAAATAGGGATTGTCAAAGTCAAAGTTAATTACGTTTTTTATAACAAATTGACATTTAACAGGACTCGCTAGTTATTTAGACCATACAAAGAGAGAAGATATTTTCTCAGGGGAGGAATCTCATAAAAATAGGTTTCATGGTCTAATTTTCTACTTAATAGATAGAAGCAGGCTTTCCGACTCTTTCAATGTGAAACTACGTGGGGGAGGAGCTACTATAGACGATGTGCTAACTGCTAAAATGAATATCGTTTCAATGGCAACGCCAACTACACTATTCTATACTGTTTTCTGGGGGTTGGGTATGATATATCCTTTTTCAAAATCTCTTTTCCAAAATCACATTTCCAAAATCCTCTGTTCCATAATCCCCTGTGCTGGATTCCCTTATTCCAAAAGACCCTGAGATAAAATCCCCACGGGACAAAATCTCTCATTCTTAGATTTGGTGTTATTAATTCTGTCTCGCGACAGAAGTGAGATACTTATGGGGGGCATGCTGCCTCCCTGCAACCTCCCTGCTTGTAGTTTCTGTAGGATTTGGAGATGGTGCGAGGTTGGGTATATGCAAATTTTATATTATGTATTTGCTTAATTTTACTGCCAAAACTAAAAACGGATAAATTCTAAATTGTGCGAACAGAGGTGGTATGTAGGTGTGAGATTTTGGCATAGGGGATTTCGTCCCGAGAGATTTTGGAAAAAGCGATAAAAAAAGAGAGATTATGTCCAATACCTAAGGGATTTTGGAAAAGGAGATAACGTAGCGATCCCGTTTTTTGGCAAGCAGGGTAGACGAGATGTGCTAACAATTGTAAGTCAGTCGTCCGGAAACAATCCACAAAACAGCTTAACTACCTGAGGCCTATACCACAAAACAACAAGTTTAGTTAAACTGGCAAATTTTAACAATTATCTCGGAACAAGTTATATTTTTGATTTGCTATTAGAGATTTTCACGAGTTATTTTTTTTTCTACTAGCTGAAGCGTGCTCGCCTTGCGCCGCTCGCCTTTAACAAACAAACAAACTTATACATATTTGGTTTATTTAAGATTACACTTTGGGCGTTTCACTGAAATCTGTCAGTGTCCAGTAGGTTTCGCGCTTTTAGGAGACAAAGAAAATTGCTACGGTTTTATTTTAAGTATAGATATCGATTTAATGTGCAACCTCTGCATCGCTCTTCCTCTCCATGATCTTGCTACTTGTTTATAATACTCCATTTCATTTCCTTTGCTTCTTCGTATGGAATCAAAACAAATACCTACCCCAACCCTACACTGTTATCATACCACATATCGAATGAAGTTCTGAAATGAAACCTGTTTCGTATTATACGTATCCTCTCTTATGAAGATTATTAATATACCCCATGCCATACTTCAGCACTCACCCCATCACCAACCGGCATCGGGCATACGATCATAATATAACATATACAACTGACCATAACACGCACTGGGAAAACAAATCAACCCTTTTCGAATGCAAGGTACTTATAAACGTCTGCTAGTATGGTTTTGTTTTTGTTTGTCGTGTCGCACGATCGCAAAAGTATAAACATCTATTTGTAGGAAGGTATATGTGTATGTATATATTTTTACTTCCAAAAATAAGGACGTGGCTATAAACGACATAGCCTATAGCAGTCTCACAGTCCTAAGGAACCTTTTAAAGAAAGTTTTATCGAAATATGTCCAGTAGTTTTCGAGTTTTTAGCTGACAACGAAAATTCCTACAGTTTAATTTAAAAAGTTTAATATTTGTAAAATATTGTTTTGGTTTTTGTAATCAAATTTATTGTATAATTATGAGTTGATGTAGTCCTCAAGACAAAATCCCAAAGCCCAAGTTTTTAAACTGCAATTCCCAGCAGCAAAAACTCCAAGGATGGTCAAGTATAGTGAATCACTCGACTAGTAATTATTTTATTAAAATGTACCTATTATAACGTACCTATATATCTAGTATGTGCTTTTCGTAAGGCAGGCGTATTTGACAAAAGTTTTTTTTTAGATTTTTTGTCTTTAGGTTGTCGTTTGGGTTCATTATTTCCAGACAACTATTTATGAATATTTCACTATTCTAGACGATTCCTCATTATATTCGTGCATATAATCGGCATTCTGCTTTGAACTACAGTCGTGTCTGGATATAGTGAACACCTGATATAGTGAACATCTCGATATAGTGAACAGCTAAAATTTTACATGGAGTACTCTAAATAGTGAACAATCGAAAACCTCTGAATAGTGAACAACATTTTTGGAGCAACTTCAAGCCAAAAAAAAAAAAAACACATAAAAGAATCACAAATAAAGCGGGTATTCCCCGTAAATTGTGCTTTTACGGGGATAACCCATTGATTGCTTCAAAGGCGGTTGTTACTTGATGTTTGTTTGTTATTGTCGGGTGCGTTTGTGTGCAGTCAATAGCGTTTGTGTCGTGTGACAGAAATCTGATGATGACGACCAAGACTAAACACAAATCACAAATCCTGTAAAAAATACATACTGAAGCTATTGAATGTTTCGATAAAGCTATCGCATGGACTGAGGCCAACTGATTATGCTGGGGCTGGCATATACTAGCATTACGAAGTCTACGCGAAAAAGCGGTCAAAAAGTCAATTTCTGAACGCAAGAAGCAAATATTTATTCCCGAATTTTGCAATAAACATACATAAGTATATTTCTATGTATTTTCCTTTGAGCAAATAAAATAATTTAAAAAAAATGTCAACCTTGGTATTGTGAACAGGCCTTGCAAAAAATAGTTCACTATATCCAGACACGACTGTATGTGTATTTTAGCCTAAACTAAACTATTCTCACAACGCGCACACACTTTGAATCACCATTTAGTTTTGTAAAGTTCTACAAGTGTTAAGGGAAAATTTTCTTGTTAACTTTCATAGCGAATAATTTGGTGGTACAGAAACCAACTTTGCCTGTTAAATTTATATGTTAAGAAATTACTTGTTAAAAAGTTGAATTGTTGTTTTTGTGGTGCATCTGATGGCGGAATGTACCTAGGTATTATAATTATAAGCTGCCCGTCTTCAGTATAGAAATGCTGTCAAATATTTTTACACGCAAAAAGTCCGTTCATCGACAGCGACGCAGAGGACAACATTGCCCCAGTTGAAATGTCTATCATCGTGCCGAGAAAGATGGAAGAGGTTTAATACCGTACAGGTCTATATGGTGGTTGAAGATATCATGATGATTAAGTCTACTGCAAATATAGAAAAACAAATAATCCTACTTGCATTGTGGAACTGTTGCTGAGGGAGTTGTAGAACTTTTGTATTATTTAAAAAAAATACAATCTCTCACTTCTACATAGTTACATCTTTGACTTTGTGCATCTTTGAATATTCTACAAATGCATAATGGTTTAAACAAAGCATAGGTGTATAATTCACCCCAATCATGGAATCCGCCGGAGGGAATTGTTCGCGGAAAAGAATATTTTGGTATCGTCGAATCCGCAAATTGAACGGTTATTATGTCATATAGGTAGGTATATACATAATATTAACACATACTATTGGTAGGGTGTGGTTTTTTTTCCAGATTTCTGTTCACTTTTCGGATTCGACGATACCAAAATATTCTTTTCCGCGAACAATTCCCTCCGGCGGATTCCATGATTGGGGTGAATATTTTTGAACAACTTATGAGTGCAGTACTTTGACTTAGTTGTCATGAAAGCTTAAGCAGTTTGCGTTACCTAGTAGTAAATTGAAATTGAAAGCTTTTTCCGTTTTAATTTTCCAATTTCATGTTAACATGACAGCAAATGTGCACATAGCAAGCCAAACTGTTTCATTTAAAAAAAATTGCAGAAAGCAATCCGCCTGTGATTGCATTTTAATCGGCTTATCCTGATTATACTGGCAAGCATGTGAAAATGTTTTTATTTACCGTCTCTCTGTAATCCGTGCACTGGAATCGGATGCATATCCTCTGTCTATCGAATTCAGGCACAATATTTACCAACTAATATGCCATG
Organism: Cheilosia soror; assembly: GCA_949372485.1. Lineage (NCBI taxonomy): Eukaryota > Metazoa > Arthropoda > Insecta > Diptera > Syrphidae > Cheilosia > Cheilosia soror. Next base: position 5,761,366 of record OX443561.1, read on the forward strand.
TATGACACGGGATGGTCTGAAAATCCATTTCGTCCTTTCAGTTTTAATCTTTATTAAAATGTTCGTAAATCCTGATTTGGTTGTGCGTCTCTTGTCCAAAAATGAACCCTAGCTGTGTTCACACTTTCATCATAGTGGGTTGTATAAAAAGGATTTAAAATGTATTTTTTTTTATGTCTGTGGAAACTATACACATCCTTAGGATATTTTGTTTACCCCGTCGGATGAATATAAATTTGATTTACAGAAAAAGAATCGAAATTGTTGGATATACCATTCAGTGGGTTCTTTTAAATGAAATTATCTTTACGAACTTGATTCTGAGTAAGTGGCAATCCAGAGGGATAGGCTTTCATTCCTCCTAGGGATTGGAGTGAGCGTCTGATTGTTTTAGATTTCCATAAATCAATATATAAGATTTTGCTCAGCTTGAGATAAAGAGCTTGTGGATTCAATTTTGTATTGTGATTCTGATTACATTATAGTAGTGGATTGTTTTGATAGATATGAGAAGGATGAATGCATTTGATGAGATTGAAGGACTAATGGAGTATGATGCACAATATACACTGAATGTTGCTATGGGATATTGAATGTTGGCTAATGGTAGTGGTTCTCATAGGGAATTAGTGTTGTTGATTTTCGGGCAATTAGATGAGTTTGTCCGTTTTAGTAGCTTTCAAGAATATTTACATGCTTATACTCTGGATCTAAAACGCTTCAACTTTAGAAATAGTCCTCCGAGAAAAAACAAATCAATTACATTTCGACAGAATTCTGAGATGCCTGCAGATGCGTCTAAGGCGGCTCTCAGATTAAGGCAACAAACAGTAAGCAACTAGCAACTGCTAATAAGCAATGAGCAACATTTTTCGTTCGAGCGATTTTTAGTTGCTTTGATGTGAGGTGAGACTTCTAATTTAATTCAAAGTAAAATAATTGTGAGCGATAATATTGCGTGTTTCCTATTGCCAGTTGTTTATTGAATGTCGCCTCAATGTGAGAGCCGACTAAGGCCTACTGTCCATGAAGCTGCGCTTCATATGCACTTTTCGTCATTTCCAGCTTATTGTACGCTGGCTTGCAGCTTTTTTGCAGCTTGCATAAAAACAAACTAACCTCTGAAATTTACAAAGAGCTGCAAGCAAGCGTACAAAAGGCTGCCAATGACGAGAGCATACGTATGAAGCATAGCGTGGACAGTATAGGCCTTAGTTTTCCACTTAAATTGTTTTAATAAGTTTCGTGTCAAGAGCCATTTATCCTTATTTTTCCCTAAAAGCCATAAAAAAATGTCCAATCATTTTTCATGGACGATCAACTTTTGTTTAACCTTGCGTTTGTAATAGTCACTAAAAATTCTATCACGTCTTAGAGGCTTTACTTACTCCTTCTACTTATAGGTGGCTCTACGTCTACAGTTCGGGTAAATCAAGGCCTCAACTTTCAAGCCTGTCCATTTAGCCTGGTCATAAACAGACTGCCTCCAGTAGTGCACTTCAAGTTCATTGTTGTATTTTTATACCCTCCATAAAATAATATAAAATATATATATTCTGAATCAGGATCACATTCTGAATCGATTTAGCCATGTCCGTCTGTCTGTCTGTCTGTCTGTCTGTCTGTCTGTCTGTCTGTCTGTCCGTCTGTCTGTCTCTGTTGAAAGCACGATAGCGTCCAAAGGAATTGACCTAGGCGAATGAAATTTTGTTAGACGACTTCTTTTTACCGTCGCCAGCTTGGTATTGAAAATGGTCCATGTCGGTCAAGTAGTTCTGTTACCTCCCTTACGAAGCCAATATTTGACCCATATATCTATGTCTGTTGAAAGCACGATAGCGTCCAAACGGTGAATGAAATTTTGTGAGAGGACTTTTTTTAACCGTCGTCAGGTTGGTATTGAAAATTGTCTATGTCGGTAAAGTAGTTCTGCTACCTACCATACAAAACTAATATTAGACACATACTAACTGGCATGGCAAACATTTTGCATGACTTTATGCAGTGGAGGGTATCAAAGTATCGGCCAGGCCGATGATAACACTTTTACTTGTTTTTTATATTTATGGGCAAGGAACTTTCTCTGATGCGTTAACACTTTGGATCAAAAGAATCGGAGGACTAGATCGTTTATACCGACTTTATATCGATTCCTTTACATGTCCTAGCAAAGCCATCTGAAACGCTTAACGCAAACATTTTCTTTTTTTACTAGGTCTCAGTTTCGGAAAAATTAATGTCTACATAATCATCATTCAACTTTTGACAAAAGCCGGACTCTTTTCCAACCTTTTGTGAAACCTTGCTAATATTATGCCCGCAAATGTATTGTCCTCAGTGTAAATTCGTTGGCATTTGTTGGCCCTGTTATAATAGTAGATAATGAAAGCCACTATTGCCTGTTAAGGACGGTGTCTATGCCACCCTTCGTTCTGGGCTAGTCATAAAAAATCTAAAAAGCACTTCCAAGTTCAATTAAATCCCACCTTGAATTTGATACATGAACAAGTTCATAATGCTTTGCAAATATCATGTGCAAGTTGTCACGCACTTCTAACTTCTTAAACTTTCCAACAAGCACTGCACTTAGACATAAGAGCCTTTGATGGCATGTTCCTTCAATATTTTATAAAAAGTTATTTTCTGAAATTTTGAATTATGAATTATACCATACCTATAAGATAAGCTATATTACTGCCTTCAGCTATAAGGTAAGTCTATTTTCTTTTATCTCTACCTCAACGTCGAAAGTCCTTATCTGCATAAGATGCCTCCTATTTCCTAAGATGTGCTTAGTTTTCTCAATTACTCAGTCTAATTCCGCCAAACAGAGAGAATTTAGTTTCATCATTAGAACCATAACTTGTGCTAAATGAATATTTATGGAATCCTTATTCAAGTAAACTACTCCGAGGGTCCTTTAGAATAATTAGGAAAACTAAAGAGAAAATATTATTTTCTACTAGAAAACCATTCACCGACATAGAAATAGCAAAAAGGAACATAGATACTGTTTTGCAGAAATTTTAATATGGAATGTATGCAAGATTCCTTTGGTTTGGTGTTGGAAAATTTATTCCTAACGCAGAGAGAGCATTTTAAATCCGGTGTAATAAAGTGTAGGTACATTTTGAACAAGCAATTTGTATGCAGTCAGCCAACAATTGAAACAAATTTATACTGAAACCAAGAACCTTTGTGAGAACGTTTTTGACATTCCCAGTTCGATATCGATTTCTAAATAAAGTCAATGGAATTTCAACAAAACTTTTAAAGGAGTAAACTTGGTTTTGGTTATGGAAAATTTAATAATGGGTATCGAAATACTGCCTTGTGTTTTTGAGTGAGTTGCATCAAGGCGGTAAATAGGGAGGGTTTGAACCACCCCCGAAATTCTTAACAAGTGAATTTTTTTAAAACGAAAACCGAGCAAATCTAAATAAAAATGAGCCAATTCGGCCATTTACCTAAATGCAAAAAGATTTAAATCAAATCAAGCGTTGATTGTAAAGACGACATTTTTATTTTACGAGAAGATTTTTTGGAATTTCTCCATGTATAAATCACTACCGGAAAATACTTAACTAACAAAATTCTCTCTGCATTTCAAAATTTTGAAATAAATTGCAACAACTTAATTGGACAAGGGTACGCGTTCGATGGTGCTTCCGCTATGAGGGGTAGTTTTAAAGGTGCCCAAGCAGTTGTACGGGAGTTTTACCCAGAAGCATTATACGTTCATTGCAGTGCTCATTCATTAAACCTCGCTTTAGGACATTCTTGTCAAAATCATTGGCATTGTAAAATCGGTTGGGAATTTTTTTCAACTATCCGCAAAGCAAACACACTTGTTGCAGGAAAACTATAAAAAAAATGATCGCAAAATTAAATGGAAGAATTTAACGGCTATATGTGAAACTCGATGGGTTGAAAATCATGACAGATTATTAAGGTACAAAGAAATTTTTAAAGGCATAGTGGATACCTTGGATGTGTTGAGTATTAAAACCAAAAACGTTTCAAGTCAAGACTAAATTCAAGAAATGAATAAAGTTTGTGGAGTAAAGCTACGATTACACGGCCATTTTTCGAGTCATTTAAATGGCGCAAGCATTCATTTAAATGTCGTTCTGTGTGATCGCCATTTTTGGCAGCGTAATTAAAATGACTTCCTAGTCGCACCAAATGACATGAATTAAGTGCCATTTAAATGGCGGAAAAAAATGACCGTGTGATCGCTCTTCAATGACGCCTAGGACAATGGCATCTCAATGGAAAATTATAAATGACTCGCAGTGTCCGTCATTTGATTTTGGGACACAAATGACGATAATAGTCATTTCGTGTGATCGCCATTTTTTCAATGATGAATCGTAGTTTAAATGTCGCTCTAATGCGACATTTTTTCCTGACGTCACAGCGCCATTTAAATGACTCAAAAAACAAAATGGCCGCATAATCGTAGCTTAAGTATAAGCTCCACATCGGAGTGAAACGCATTTGGAGAGCAAAGAAGTCCAGGCGATTAAATTTAGTTTTATAAAATAATTCTTTACTTTGTTATGTTGAATATAGCTTCTTTTTTTTTTAAACTATTCCTACTTCTGTTATAATTTCTAGTTAATAAAAAAAATTTAATTTTAAATTTAAGATTATTTTTTCTCAATCGCTTCCAATTTTTAAAATAAAAAGTTATTTTTTAAAGATCATATTTTGGTTCAACAAACTAATTCTAAACCTTAACATAGGCAGAGGAGTTTATTCGAAATAAAATTTTAAGCAACAGTCCTGTGATGGTGTAGGGTTTATGATTTGCATTCATGGCAAATCACAAAACCATGGATGTCTTAGCCATACCTTGGCGGTTACGAATTTGTCCATACAAACATGTGACAACATTTTTCCAAAGAAGTGCTTCCCAAGAATTTTATTTCACACACCTTCGTAATCACATCGTCTGCACAGATTATTTCTATTGATTTTCATTTTCTTGGTATGCTGTCTCAGAATGTCATGTCCGGTGATAATCCCATCATCGAGAAAAAAAAAAAATGTTTTGTGATGAATTAACCACATTTTTCTGGTTATAACAGCAGGAGACAAACATACTCCATCGCTTATTCGCTGCTACTATAGAATTTTTTCCCAATAGTCTGATGTAGATTATACGGTGAGATCCTTACTGTTTAGCATACTAGAATCTGCTTGTGCTTTGTTATCTAAACGGGTAGTTGTGTAGTTCCTCCCTACCTACCTATCTAGCCGCAGAGATTCTTAAATAAAAAAATATCAAAGTTTCAGATACCTAGATTGAGTTTTTCTTATAACCTCAATGGTGCCAAGCCAAGCAGGTCATTCTCAGCATCTCAGCTATAATTTTAGGGTTGGTAAAGCTTTATAATTTAACTAGCGGATCCGGCGAAATTCGTCTCGCCCAATTTAACTCCTTCAGATAAACTCCAGAGTGATATTAAAACACAGATATGTAGTTCAAATTTCAATGTGATTTATTTGAATGGAATCGAAATCAGTAGAGAGCGATGCGATAAACAATGTTTTTCGATTTGTTCTCCGTCGCAAAAACGAACAACGAAGACGGTTTGCCAAAGACTTCCAATGATTGGCCTTGGGATTTATTGATTCAAGCTGAATCCGCTTGAAATGGAATGGAAGATCAGTTGCAATAATCGGAATTCGTGTGATAAGGACTTCCTCTCATTTGAATTCGCCCTTTATGATCGTCGCTTGAATCACATTGCTCATCAGTTTCTTGACGGACAATCGATCATGATCATGACGATTCCACCTTCAGCTGTAAATTATGTGATACCTACATAATACCCAAGTGCAAAATCCCCAAACCCCAAAATCCCCACTTTTTGAAAAATACCCGAATTGACTTACTTAGGGATAGTACAAAATCCCCAAATAAAACAATTCCCAAAATGTTAATTCAAAATATTTAAACAAATTGCCGAATACCTAACCTTGCGCCCACTCCAAATCCAACAGTGATGCGGTGGAGTTCCTGGCACATCAAGCGAGTTCAAAAATTCCGTCGGATAGATGGTCACTTCATCCTCGTCGGTCACGCTCTCAACGTTCTGGTATGCGACTCTCATGTTCGTGGTCAATTTCAACCCTTTGACATGCCGCCGCAAAGACGATATTGGCAAATCGGTCCAGCCGATTTACTATCGAGTGGGGAAGTGAGGAGTAACAACGATTCTCGATAGTTGGGTTTGACCTTGGCAGTTTATGTTGGGAAATTTTGTCGAATTTCAGTCTATAAATTATTGTTTTGAGATAATAACGCGTAGACACAGTCACTTTGTTAGGAATGGAAGCTATTTCGAACTACACCACTAGTTCATCATCAGACTCCTTTTCAAGTGATTGTTGTTGAATAGTTTGAATTCTGACATTTCTTCGTATATAGTCCACTTGAGAAGACATTTCCCCTGCCAGAAAATGAACCTTGGCTTTTTACACATGATAATTTTGGACTCAAAGTTTTCCCGAATATTCTATTCTACAGGCATAGAAAGCTGTGATGGAATAATTTTCTCCTTGTTAAGAACAAATTTCCTACAGTTCACTATCTCTCCTCTTCCCATATTTTGGTTCACCAAAATCAGAAAACACTCAATCAATGAAAGCTCTAACTTAATTTAAAACGAAAAAACTGCAGCAACTGCCTAAATGAAATTCGACAACAAAATGTTAATGATACCCCGTGTCAGCCCATCCATCACCAAAATACCATAAAACCCCCGTTACATTATCACATTAAAAAACATTATGAAATCAATGTCTTTATCACTTGTCGGATTTTTTTTTTAGTGCTATGCGTGGGCCACACAAGAACGTCTATCGTACCACTTCCCGTTGAACCTTTCAATCAACCTCGAGTAACCCCAAAAATGCATCTCGCACTACAAACGCATGATTTATGTCCAACCATTTGGAAATGACATAAAAACGCGTTTACAGTTATACACACAAGACTTTGGTAAATGGTGGCGGTGGGCTTGGCATTATGTTTATTCATAAGCCCTATACCGGAGCGCGGTCACTTCATCGCACATTTTAGAGTCGGGCCCGGTTAGGTGCATTTGCATTTCTCCACAGCAAAACCAAACCGTACATTATCTACGACCTAACAGATTCAACTTAAGTGACCAATTATGCGCGGTGGGGTGCCTCTTGTCCATACCGGTAATTACAATAGTGCTCTGGGGAGTCCATCATCGAAATGTCAAAACGAACATTACCTAGAGTCTTTCATTTAACCGATTACAAGCTGACATCTACAATGCATTCACAGACGGGCGGATAGACACCGCCGCCGCCGAAATCTCGGTCATAACTTTCCACTGGATTTAGTTGTCAGTTATGCACGAGTGAGCAAATGCCGAATGACAATCGACAAGTACATAGTAGTTGTTTGTGTGCGCCTTGCATTGTTCAATGTGCAATGTGCATGTGCAGTGGCACTGTACTTCTGGGAACTGCCACTTGCAACTTTCGTGTTGGTGGAATTGATGTTTTTCTATCCATCTTTTTGATTGTGGAATATCCATGAGACAGCATCCGAATGGGTTTGACGGTGATTTGATTTATCTCGTATTGATTTGGTTTCCGAGCTATTTGTTTCTTTTTGTCCAGTGGTTTTTTTAAAAATCTCTTCAATTCGAATGTGTAGCAGTCGATTGAATGACAGGTCATGATTTTGGTTTGGGTTCATTTGGGACCACAAAATGAGGGACGCTCGTGCACAAATGTATGACATATCCGTGAACTTTGAAAGGACTATCATGGTATTGAAGAGGAAAATTCTCGACATGATTTTGACACATATTGATGGAGTGATTGATTGGGGAAGCATGCTTTTGCTAAAAATTGGTTTTCACTGACAAAGTGTGTGTGGTATTAAAAGAGTATGAGGTCAGTCGAATTTTAGCACTTTTTTTTTTTGCAGAGTTAGGAAATGAACCTATTTTTAGAATCTATGCAGAAAACCTAAACTGGGGAGCAATATAATAATTTGAAAACATTCCCCCTGCCAGATGAAGGTCGATAAGTGGGTTTAGTTGCATTTCTATCTGTTCTAAAAATATATATGAACTTCGCCTGGGCAATTATAGTTATAACTAGCTCTACTTGCTTAAATATGTTCTTGTCCATAAGGACTATGCACATCAATATTCCAAACTACTTTGCCTTCCATGAGTGTCGAGAAAAAACCCAAAAAAAAAACACTAAAACCCACCGAAAACGCACCAAAAATGCACCAAAAATTACCAAAAAAGAAAGACGAAGAAGTCGCGGATAACAAAGCACTTAGTGTTGGTCTAAACAACTAAAACTATCAAAAGTGTCTAACACTGACGCTGTGCCTGTAATGCTTTCGATGTGCAAAATTTTCTTTCGAAAAACTTTTAATTTGTATTTATTCTGAGTAAGTCAGCCGATTTCGATGAAATGAAAATTAAATATTGCTTCATTAAATTCTATATTGGGTCTGAGAAATCCATACGTATTGGGTAAGTAGTTTTAACGTTAATGCCACATATGTATGTACAATAATTTGTATATATAAAGGGTTTTTCAATAAGAGCGCTACAAAAGTTTTTTTTTAAATAAAACAAAAACGGTTTTGGATATCAATGAAATTCTTTATTCCTGTGAAAGTACGTTCGATGCCATTATGTATGGAACTCGATTTCTTTTGCATGCCCACCACGAGCACGCTTGCAGAAGTCCAGACGCTGAACCGAATTTTCGACGGTTTTCAAGCATAAATCGGCCGATACTGCTGCAATTTCACGTTCGATATTTGTACGAAGTTCATCAATCGTCGCTGGCTTGTTGGCATAGACCATAGACTTGACATAGCCCCACAGGAAATAGTCTAACGGCTTCAAATCGCACGACCGAGGCGGCTGAAGATGATTTTTCGATGAAAATCCGAATCATTTTCAAGTTGTTGCTCAGCCCAATTCATGAACATACGACGCTTTTGGTGGTCAAGCGGCTTCAGTTCTTGCGTCAATTTAATCTTGTAAGGATGTAGGCCAAGATCTTTTCGCAAAATTCGCCACAACGACGTCACAGAGATGCCCAACGCTTGAGAACGACGTGTGATGGACACATTTGGGCTTTCTTCAACTGAAGCCTCAGCGGCAGCAATATTCTCGACACTACGGGCACTTCTTTGTCTCACTGGCACGGGAACATTTTGTACTGTGCCTGTGGATTCAAATGTTTCCACTAGACGCTCAATTGTTGATCTGCTAGGACGATTATGACGACTATAAATTGGACGTAGCGCTCTTAACGTTGACTCCGAATTTCGGTAGTAAATTTTAATAATTTCGACTCGTTGTTGGGTCGTATATCTTTCCATCATGAAATGGCAAACCTTACTGAAGATAAATGTCAAAAGAGCGGCAAGAAATTCGGCGTCGTTTGCTGTCCCTGTCGCTCTACTTTTGTAGCGTCCCTGTTGAAAAACCCTTTATTTCAGTTTTCTTGATTGAGCTCAGTATGAAGCGTGTAGGCTTTTTGCATTTAAATACCGCTCTCGGGAAAGGTAAACGTATGATGCTAGAACAGACCTCAAGTTCCTTGCAAATATTTTTCCCTGTTGCATTAATTAATTATTAGAAATTGCAGTTCCATGGGAATACGCCTGCAGGAAGCGCGTTAGAGAGTTTGCTAGTCCTATGACCTGTGCCTATGTGATTTGGTTGTCTAGTATACTGAGTCAATTCATCAGAATATGGGTTGCCTAGTACTACCTTTCCTGTTCTTTAGATTAATCGCAAGATACGTGAATCATTAAAGTAAATTTTCGAGACACATATAAATTCAAAACCTGAGTTTTCAACTGTAGAATATGAATATGAAATCAATTGATTGCATTCGTACAATATTGCAAATTTTTTTCAACACCGCCTAAGCTTCTCTGACAGCGCCTAATACTTAGGTCTGGTTCTGTATAGGAAACTGAGCTAGAAACTAAACCTGCGAACGCATTAAGAAGGCCGCTACTGCACTTTACTCCTGAAAAACGATCTTGGGCCTCAGATGGGGCATCGGTACTCCTGTACGGAATCATAATCTGGTGGCCAGCTCTATAGATAACATAAGTTACCTCTCTCTACTTAATAGAATTCATGTGGCATGTGTCTGTGTGACCAGTGCCCTGCGGACAACTCCAACCGCAGCACTGGAAATCATGCTTCACATTCTGCCCTTGGACATACACGTTAATGAGATGGCGGCAAAATCGGCATTGCGTCTGAGAAAATCACAGCAATGGAGAAGCAGTGACACAGGGCATGACAATATTCTAAAAACTAATAATGTTAAAACAGAAGTTACAGACTACGTAACCACGGTCCTGGACTTCAATATTAAATACAAAACCAGTATCCTCGACCGACAGCAATGGGAAGAGAATAAGGTTATAAACGAAAATACGCTAGAAGTATACACAGATGGGTCTAAGACGGAGGACGGAGTAGAATCTGGGATTTTCTCAGTTCCATTCTCCCTAAACCAGTCTTTTAGACTACCAAATAACTGTAGTGTCTGCCAAACAGAAGTTACGGCTACTGGCGAAGCCGCTGAACTGCTGAAGGTGAGCTCGATATCGAATTCAGACATCGTCATCTACACCAACAGTCAAGCAGCTATTAAAGCACTCGAATCACTAATACTAAGATCCAAATTGGTCAGGCACTGCCGCAAATCTTTAAATGAGATCTCGGGTATGTGCACGTTAACGCTGTGCCTGGTCATAGAGATATACCAGGTAACTGTAAAGCAGACGAAATAGCAAGGAACGACGGCACGAGAATGGAACTCTACTGGTAAAGGAGAGCCCCATGTGCCAATTGAAAGTGTAAGATACAACATCTTCACATTAGCACTGCAACAGGCTAAGGAGAGATGGCGGAATCTTAACACCTAACCATGCAAAACAGACCTGGCCACGAATAAATCGGCGCAGAACAAAGGTCCTATTAAACGTCAGTAGAACACACATCAGAAATCTTGTCGGAGTACTAACAGGCCACTGTGTACTAGGAAGACATGGCGCAATCCCGGCTGAAACGGATATCAGCAAAATACGGAGATTTCTCCAAAATTCGAAATGGATCCAAGAGTAGCGGAAATAACCGACTCTGTTTGTGGTATCACAATGGACCTTATCTGGTCTAAGTGATTTACTCCGTATTAATGGATAAATGCCACCTAACCTAACACCGCTTAGAAGAGACTATTGTTAAATACGAGTAAATTGGCAATATCCAATATAATTAAAAATCACACACATTAGCGAACGATTAGATATTAAACGATTGAGAAAGTTCTGTGCGACCCAGTCGTCCATTTTATTTTTAGTTGCAAAACATTTGCATATACTTCTTACTCAGGCAGTTCTACTGTTCGGATAGTGAGCCGAGGCTTCAAGTAACATGCATCTCCAGTTAAAGTGGTCCTTGGATATCTGCCTCTAATTACGCAATCCAAGTCGACTGAGGTCTCCTTCTACTTACGCGCGCAACTTCAGGCGAGGTTCCACTCTACTGTATTTTCACTTCGGGTTAGACCATTCAAAAACTATGAGTGGTTTTGGTGATCTCTTCGAATGATTATTCATTTTAAAGTTTAACTTATTCAGGGCAAAGGCTAAAAATATGCTTCTGATGTAGATACATAACTACTGGGCTCTAATCGCGTAAGGCTAAAACGATCGAACGACGTCGTCTCGATGATGCTTCTACTTCACAAACCAGTAAGAAATAGACCGTCGACTCCTCCCACATAACGGACTTTGCCTACAAGCTGTTGGCACCATAGGATTTATTTATGTGTTGGGCCTGTATAAATCAAAGGGAAGAAATTACGGCACACGCATACTTAGTAAAATCCTATGGCAGTTGCACCTGGCAGTGGTTTATGGCAGTTGCGCTGTGTTCTGAAGGTTTCTTCTTTTTTTCCAGTTACACTTCGTTCACATCACAGTTTAGTTTTAGGAAATGTTAAATAATTGTTCAAACTGTTGATATCAATTAAAATTGGCGATGTAAAGGAATATTCACATGAGAATGAACAAACAAATTGATAACAATATGCAAACAAACCACTTTTGATGCATTTATATAACAAAAAATTGTCATTTTACTATTGCAAGAGTACCTACCTAGAATAATAAATTAATGCATCAAAATATGGAAAAACAAGCTTGAAAAGAGTTTAAACAACGAAATTTCGAACTAAAAATGTTTGCCTCGAAGGAAAACACACTTGGTGCGAATTTTCACAATTTTATTCAAAATGCACGACATTAAAACCCGCTCCACAAACTATAAAATACAAAATTCGTTCGAACTTATGTAAACTAAAATCAAAGATTGTTAAGTAGTAGAAATTGGTGTTTAAACTTGGCGAACTGTTGCGACAAATAAAAGTGTTCATGTGAATGGACTGTCAAAACAATGTGATAATATTCTTTTCACTTATACATACCATGTTCCCACCAACGTGGTTTAGCTAAATTCACTTGATTTAGCTAAAATCATGTTATTAATTTCGTGGTACATATATTATATTTTCATGAGTGCAAAAAAACAAAATTGGTCCGGAAAAGACTTGCTCCTGGAACTTTGGAATGAAGAGCTTCAGGAATTGACAGTCAAAACAAAGTGTAAAAATGAAACTCTTTTCGGGATTTATTTTTCACTTTGGTTTATTCACGTGGTTATCCTTTGTTTGTTATTTTGATTTTGTTATTAGACCTGTTTTATTGCACATCTATCTCAGTGAAGTAAAGAAAAGTAGAAATTTTAACACGCAATTACAACAACTACACACTGCTTGACAAGGGTATTCATGCAACGTCGTAAGTCATTCGCGTAAAGAGAAAATTGCACATTTTACTATTCCTAGTGTAGAATAATTAGTTATTCTATCAAATTGTATTAAGAAAATAAGTTTTAAAGGGTTAACATAACGCAATTTTCAATTCCAAACTTTTTGCCGTGAACGAAAACATACTTTGTTTAGAATTGAAAATTTCGTTATTTAAACTCTTTTAAAACTTGTTTTCTTAATACAATTTGATGGGTTAATAATTTATCCTACACTTGGAATAGTAAAATGTGCAATTTATAAAAATATTTATAAAAACATCAAAAGTATTATAAATGCATGCAAAGTATTTTTTCCCTGATTTCGCGCCTTTATTTCAAGTGTGAAATGTCACATTGACCTCGTCGTAAGTTTACCATCTCGGTTTTTTTAACATCTTGTGTGATTTTCCATACAAAATTTGACAGTTCATTTACCACGTTCGTTACGACGTTGCATGAATACCCCTACTTTATAGATGTGCAATAAAACAGGCCTATTGATGAATAAATGCTGAAAAAGTTGTTTTTCGGAGACAAGAATAAAACACAACCAACTCGCTGAAAAGAAAAAAGACGCGAACGTTTATTCGAAATGAGCTGTAAGACAGAAAAAGCAGTATAATAATTTATGGTGATGACACAAGGTAATTGTAAGATAATGTTCTCGTGTTAAACTAAACCACAATTCCAAAAGTTATCCCTTAGTTGGTAGCAATTTTAACAAATTTGCTGGAACGTAAAATAAAGCGATTTTTTTTTAATTCACTAATCCCTACCTCTTTTTTATTCGCGGGTGATTTGTTGTTGCGATGAATTTCTTGTGAATTGAAAAAAGTATTAGTTTTCGAATGAGCGAACAAAATATTATCAACGATTATATTTTCGCTCAAAATTAAGTTTAAATCATTCCAACCAGCCGTCTAGCTACTTGCAATATGATTTTATCTAAAATGTAAACAGCACCTAAACTTAGTTCCCAACGTTTCTTAACACATCCCAATGAATGGCCGCTCTTATGTTTTATTTACGTTCCCGCCATTAATTTTGACATTTACACGTATTCACAGACAGGGTAATTTTTTCCGGGGAGAATCGGGTAGGTGTACGGGAAGTCGGCGGTCTAGTTCTCTGTGGTTTGTGTTCTACTTCGTGTAACAACCAAATAACGATGATCGTCGAAATGATTGGACGATCATCGTTTTTTACTGCTTCACGTAAGCAATTCAAGTGTCAAATGCCGTCGTCAAAACGATTCGATCGAACGATAGCACTTTTGCAATCGTTTGATCGTTTTTGGTGTGTTTTTTCAGTTTCTAGGTTTATTTTAAGTAAACACAGCAGAGGTTCCATTTGGAGTATGTTGCAGTTTGCTGATATCTACTATGATTCATCAAAAAGAATACTAAAAAATTCCCTCAACACAAAGAAGAAGAATAACTGGCTGCGGATTTGGGTATAACCGAAGTGGGCATCATAATGTTGGCGTTGACGACATTAATTTTTATGTTTACCAATAAACAAACCAACTTTTTGTTTAAACAAACACAATTTTTATTTCCTTATGAGTGATAAATGTTGACGATTTTTTCAACAGTCGGCTGTCTTCTAGAGTATCAATCAATTGCTTGTCACCTTGTACGGCACATAATTTCTTGCAATAATGAACGCCACTGCAACAAATTTTAATAATGCAATAACTAATTCAATTTTTAAATCAAATATCTACTTACATTTTTTGTATTTGAACGCCTAATCGATAAAATAAGAGCTCCACAAAAAAGTAAAACAAATGGCTTATCCAATTTTATTTTATTTTTTGCTGTCATAGTTTGTTTACAGTCCTGCTTAAACTGTTCAAAACGAAAACGATGAACGATTCGATTGAACGATCCGATTGAGATGTTATATGAAGCGAACTAAAAACGACGTCGTTCAATTCAATCGTCTCGACGATGCTCGTTTGAAAAATTACGCGATTAGAGCCCTGTTTTTATAATTGTACTTTCAAGCTAGTTTTGGGATACATTTTCATTTTAAAATAATCTATATACCTATATAAAAATGAAGTATCCGACTGAGAGATGATCAACGCCCAGCCTAAACCATTCGCTCTACAAAGCTGAAATTTTGCACAGAGGTTTTTTTTATGATGTATACAACCACTAAGGAAGGAACTTTTTGGAATTCGACCCCTAAAGGGGTAAAATGGGGAATCAAAGTTTATTTTTCATCCGATCGACTTCAAACTTAGTTTGTGGCCCTTTTCTTAAGTCACGAACCGTTCGTCATATCAATTTTAAACTTTGTAATGCGTCCCAAAATCTTTCGCCGTTGAAAATGCTTATCGCTTCATCTAACTCCAGCGTACGTACTCCAAAGATATTTTAGCGGAATTCTGTTTGATTGGGGTCATACTGCTAGAAAGTGGTGCATCTTTCTGGTTGCAAGAGTGTAATAAGATCTGGGAGGTGTGGAATATAATGAAGGGGTAAAACGTTAAGGCTCCCCCTATTCTAAAGATGGTGCTTATCATATCGCTGTATTTGTCAGCAAAGAAATATGTTTTGTCCCATAGATTGTGACTCAATCTGCTAAGTATGACCTGTGTTGAGATGCCAGCGCTTCACTAACAAAAATATTGATCATAATCTTTGAACTGTTTTCTCCAATAGGGCATTAAACACATTTCTCATTAGGTACTTTCTTAGATAGGTTTTCTGCGCGATATATAAATATAAAAGAGGGAACTAACTGACTGTAAAGGAATACCTGTGTACCAAATCCTGAGGACTACGCAAGCGAAGCCAGCGTTACCAGATTATTTTTTCCAAAAATGCTAAAGCGGGAGCGGAAAACTGCAAAAACTGCTAAACAAAATCCTAAAAAATGCTGAAAAAACTGCGATAGATTTTTCCATGAAAAATTGTTGGAATAAAGTTCTAACAGCTTCCACTTACAGAAACGCCTGCAGTAGGTACTTGCAAAATTAACAACAACATTTTCATTATACTAAATCTATTACGGTTTTTAGTTCTTACCAAATTTACCTTTTAAAACCCGTACTCTATCATGTCGTATCATATCAATGCGTTATTCATTCATTCGTTCATTCATTTTCAATGGTCCGCTTGTCCATTAAGTGGGTCGCGGGTGTAGGTTGCTCAAGTGGACCCTCCATAGCTCTCGATCCTCCGCCATCGACTCTAAATCATCAAGGGCAATCCCCATACGGGTAGAGGAGAGATTATGAATTTGATCTAACCATCTCATCCTGGGTCTACCTAGGGGACGCCTGCCCGATGGTACGGATTCCATAGCACGTCGTGGAATCCTGGTCGGGGACATGCGTTTAACATGCCCAAACCACCGAAGCATGGATCGCTCCGTCCGGAGAAGTAGCTGCTCGATATTGAGTTCCTCACGTATTCTAGTATTTCTAATGCGATCTCTACGGGTCACACCAGCAATACAACGGAGAAATCTCATTTCGGCAGCTTGTTTTCGCGATCTTATTCTTTCAGTCATTACCCAAACCTCATGACCATAGGTAAGAATTGGAACAAATACCGAATTAAAGACTGACAACTTAGCTTTGACACCAAGTTCAGTCCTCCTGATGATAACAGAATGACCAAGCTGTCTCCAAATCGATCCAGCCTGACCAATCCTACAGGAAAACTCGGCATTGCTCCTTCCATCACTTGTGAATAAGACCCCGAGATACTTAAACTTCTCCACCTGTTTCAATGGGACTCCACTAACATGCAGAGTGCATTGAACAGGCGTTCTAGAGACGACCATCACTTCAGATTTGTTCACATTTACTTTCATCTCAGCTTCAACACAAACGGCTACAAACCGATCGAGTGCGCGCTGAAGTTCAGTCTGAGAGGACCCAAGGATGACCAAGTCATCAGCGAAGAGCAAATGACTTATCCTCAGATCTCCCAAT
This sequence comes from Cheilosia soror, assembly GCA_949372485.1. NCBI lineage: Eukaryota > Metazoa > Arthropoda > Insecta > Diptera > Syrphidae > Cheilosia > Cheilosia soror. The sequence goes on from OX443561.1 coordinate 5,778,244, forward strand.
TCGAAACGTTCCTCGCCAAGACTGCGCTGTAACATCCAGTCCATATAAGTAATGAAAAGGAGAGGAGACAAGACGCACCCCTGACGAAGTCCAACGCCCACGGTGAAAGGTATTGATTTAACGCCGTTTACCCGAACACAGCTTTTACAGTTTGTGTAAAGAGATTGAATGGCTCTCAAGAGAGAACCATCAATTCCATTATTATTATTATTATTATTATTACTCCTGTAATAATAATCAATGCGTTATCGCATTTAAATTATTCTTCTTCGAAAACGGATACACCGAATATGATTTGAGCTGATTTCTGTTATTCCACAACACAGTGCTGCAGTTTAAAAAGCTTCATTCATGTCTTGAAATTGTTTTATCAATCAAGAGGTAGCCAATGTATGAAATGATGCTAAATGTTGGCTAAAAGTGTTTTTTTCAAAATGTTTTATAAATATTTTTAAAAACTGCTAAAAACTGCTGATATTTGCAAAAATGCTAAAAAATCTGCTGCATGTGAAATTTATGATCAAATCCTGCTAAAATCGCAGGAAACTGCTAAATCTGGTAACGCTGAGCGAAGCCGCGGGCAAAAGCTAGTGTGTACATATAAAGGTAGCTTAAAAACATGAGAGGTCCGGTCTCAATGAGATAAAATGTAAATTTAGGAGCTGAATCTGTCATTAAATTCTGTAAAATAACTCTTCCTCACACAAATTTATATAAAAAAAGTTTTGAATAAACGAGTAATTCTCCCTTTTGTAACACGACATTTTCACTTGGAGGCACGTTTTTCTGCAAAAAAAAAAAAAAAAACACAAACGGCACAACCAAGCAAAACTATTTTCAAATTTTACCTCAATGCTACCCCATTCGACTTCTTCCTATATTTAGTACTTTTAGCCCACCGAATTCCACGTAAAACGACGTGCGTTAAACTTTTTTTTTCCTCTTCACATGCTCATTATAGCTATATAGGTATGTATATACATAGTATGGCGGCGAAAAAAAAAATTAATATTCCGCAGTTGTTGCCAAAGCAAATTTCACAAAAGATTAGCGCCACGAATTTACTGATTAAATTAAAGGCAACTAGAGCCCACCTCCCAACCAGTAATTTCGGTTGGATCGTTTGAATTCCCCAGTAAACTTCTATAATACCCACCACCTAACACGTGACTCACCTGTTTTTTTTTAAAAGTCTTCAAAAAAAATAAAAGTTTCCTTTTCTCATTTGCATATGGAAATTCTAATTGAAGCTAACAAGTTTTTTCCTCCCTTCGACAGTTTCATCAGCTTTCAGTGACGAAAGACCCACAGGACATTTTACTTTTAAGCCAAATGAAGTAAAAAGGAGACACCGTCTAGGTAGGAGCCATGAAAAATGTACACACAAATTTATGTAGATATAGCTACTTGTGGTAAAAGTTTATCGTCTTCAACTGTTTTCGTCCTGAACCCATTCCGTGATGGAGGTGGTGGTGTAATGGCTGTTTATCTACATTTTTGGTTTGCCTAATAGCGGTAATGGAGGAGGGCAATACCTGGAAAGTACTTCTGGCTATTTCCCTGTTTAATTTTTTTGTTTATTGAATCTAAACGTAAAGGTAGACCTTTTTCATGTTTTAAAGATTCACTTTTCCTTCCTTTCGAAGACGATGACCGAGGCGATGACTTTATTACAAGTTTAACAAATTTTGCACATGTAAATGGAATAAGTTTCAAAGTTATTTGAGTTTGTCTAACCATATATTGACATTGACAGTTCAAAGAAATAAGAGAGACCTGTGGGTGGGTTTGGGAAAGGATGCTGCACTTAGTTTACTTGGTACTCGTATGTCAATGGTTATTGATTACTTTTGTGACGAGGAATTAATTGAATTCTGGGAAAGGAGCCAGAAACACGCAGTTAAAACGTTACAATTTCCAACATAAATAGATCAAAGCAAATAGAAATTCTTTCATTTTTAAGCTTTTTCGACTTTAAGTCTCTGCATGTCATATGTCCGTCTAGTCTATAGCCCACTTCAATTTTAAACGTCTAATCCGAATCATGGTTCAAAATCTCCTACGTCTGACATTAGAGATGCGGGTAACCATGAAATTGCTTGATCCACCGACATTGTAAAAAAAATACAAGACCCTCCCTGTCCTCCTTCGTAAATAGAAAAGCAAAATATGTTCTGCTACAAAAAAAGTATAAAATATCTTCCTATAGGTTCATAGTATCTCTTTCACTTGTTATTCCAGCAGATGTCCATTTTCCCAAGAGGATACCCATTATTATCCCAGAGATTCCACACCATCATCATATGCCGGTGAAAACGTCCCCTGCACAAGGATACGTCCTATCCTCACACTTTGAAAACATAAAAGTCTCTTTACAATAGGTGTGATTTTCATCGTTTTGCTCATTAAAAATTTAAAGAAACCGTTAAATTGAATAAAATCGCCAAATGGCTGATGGTTTTTTTTATGGTCGACGAACAAAGCAACGCACATGAAATACAATACCGCACATTGTATTCAACAGATAACCGATAATGATTGTTAGCTGAAAATGGTAGATACACATATATTATGTTGTCGTATAAATTAATGACAATACGCGAATCGATTACGTGCCTATCGGTTGGGGCTATTCAATTTTAAGCGGCCTACTGACAAAGCTATAACACTGAAAGGCACTCTAGCGAAAAGACGGAACACTTTAACGATGACAAGGTGAGGGGGATGTTAACTGGTGTTAATGTTTAGGACGCTTTTATCCGAGTGAATAGGATTTGGGGAGTTGACTGATACGTCATGTGTGTTCGCTTCTTCATAATGTATGAATAAGGAAAAGAGCAGCATGAGAAAATGTGGTAACTGCACCAAAAAATGTTGTGAATTTAACATTATAGACAATTCAAAAACAATACAATACCAAAACTTCTTATCAAGCCTTTGATATATTGTTCATAAGGAACAATACGTGTATTTAGTTATACTTAGTAGAGCGTGTACATCAGCAGTAGTCAACATACAACCTCACAATAGACAACTAGTCCTTCCTAACTCCTTTAAGTCCTTTGTCATTTCAAAAGAGAAACGCCTTTTCAGTCTTCCTTTAGAGACGGAGATTCAACGACGCACGTATTAATGTACAAGGTGGCGCAAAAATAACCTTCCGATGTTTTTTGGCTGTAATTTAAAAAAAAAAATGAAAAACTTTGATTCTTCTTGTGGATTATTTTTATTTGGTCTTTTAATTTTTTTTACATCAAGTCGAGAATATGATGTCATGTAAATGGCCGCCGCCACCAGTTGATTGTCATTTGAGCCGTTTTTATGGCATTTTCCATCACTTTGGCCAAAACTTCCGGCGATAGGTCCTCACATTCTTGACGGATATTGTCTTTAAGAGCTGCAAGGGTCTGAGGCTTGGTGACATAAAACCGCGACTTCAAAAAGCCCCACAAAAATAAGTCTGGAGCTGTCAAATCAGGCGATCTTGCTGGCCAGTGCAAATCGCCAAAACGGGAGATTAGGCACCCGGGAAATGCATCCTTCAGCATATCGGTTGTGGCACGTGCAGTGTGTGCCGTTGCACCGTCCTGTTGGAACCACATGTTTTCCAATCCCCATTCATCAAGTTGCCGCAAAAAGAATTCGTTGATCATTGCTCTGTAGCGCTCACCATTCACAGTAACCGTTTGGCCGCGCTTCCATGACATCTTCGGCTACAGCAGCAATATTCTCTGCAGAACGGCTACTCCGGGGTCTGCCACGCCTGGCAGCATCTCGTGTTGTGCCAGTCTCTTCGAGGCGAGCGGTTAAACGTCGCAGTGTTTCACCAGTAGGCGTTGGACGGCTAGGAAATCTGCGACGAAATTCACGTTGTGCCAAAGTCACCGACCGATTATTGCTCAAATAAATAGTCACCAATATTCCGCGTTCTGGAGCAGTGTAGCGTAACATTGTTTATTAACGTGTATTTCGCATGTGTTTACTACACAAATGTCAAAACAGAACTGACATTAGGGGCCAATCGCAAAATTTATAGCATTTTCTGATAGGAGGATTACTTTTGCGCCACCTTGTATTATACAGGCTGTAGAGCGGCTTGTGTTGACGGTTTCGGTAACGCATTGGATTTAGAGAGAGAGAGAGATAGAGATAGAGACAGAGTAACATTTCATAGTAATATACCGGAAACGCGTTGTAAACAGACAGACTGACGGACATGGCTAAATCCATTCAGAGTCTCCGGTAATTCCTTTTGGTGTTGCAAATGTAATGGTAAAGTTAATATACCTTGCTGTGGAGGGTATAAAAAAAACACAACATTTGAGATGACTAGGTATATCTAGTATGTAGAACAAATTAATATCAACTCTCTAGTCCATAAAGTCTTCGATACTAACCGAGAGTTGTTGTCTTTTGGCCTGCCACAAATTGATAGAAAAAGACCTTAGGCATCTGCCGGGTCCCTTCCGGGAACAGATTTAACTGGCGACTTTCAGAACTCTAATTTAATAAGTCTGACAGATGGCTGAGTTGATGTGTTTGAATATTGGGCTAAACCGGTCTCATGAATAGTTTTCTCAGTTGATTTTAAGGAAGTGTATCCTACAAATAAAGCCAAGAATTGTTCAACTAAGTAGGTACTAAATTGTCATTTCGATTGTGTCAGAGAAAAAAAGTGACGCTCTCGACCAACCTTATTTTTACGTTAAGGGTGAACCGACTCCATGGGTGTTTCTATCATCAATGCGGCAATAAGCAGAGACTGCTATTGTCGAAACGATGTCGGTCGATCGTTTTCATTTTACGTGATCATTGATCTAGCCCCACACAAATCTAGTAGACTTAAGACGACTAGAGTTTTGAATGTGCGGAATCTGTACCCAAAATCATACTCAAAAATCTGTAATAAATCCGTATCAATTTCTGTTAAAGGGGCGTGGTACCACCCATACAAAAAAAAAACATTCAAAATCTTATATATCTCGAAAACCACCAAATCGATTGATCTCAAACTTTACAGATAGTCTTAGTTATTGGCCCTAAAGTGCTACAGTGAAAATTAAATCCGACAAAGGGGCGTGGCACCTCCCATACAAAAACAAAAAACATTCCTTATACACAAAAAAACATTCAAAATCTTATACCTCAAAAAACATCTTCTATGGAGTAAAACTCGATTACGTTTTATCTCGAAAATCGCTGTGTGGATTTTCATGATTCTTTTTATTTTTTGTTCGTATTGCTGTATTTCAGGTTTAGGCCAGAAAGAAAATTCCAGCAAATCGATTTATTTTCATTTCTCGCATTTTACGAAAGAAGATTATTATCTAAGACCTAAGCAATACAATTCCTGTGCACGGGCAAAGCCGGGCGGGTACAGCTAATTGTTTAATAAGAGTTGATCAGTTAATTTAATTGTTAAAGAGCTCCAATAAGTTTATCAACTTCTCTGCTTTTAGTAAAAATATGTGTTTCTTGCGTTTATTCACTAGGCTTTATGTGCAATGAGGTGATGCACGCGTTTCCCGCATATGCATATACTAAACTATGCATCGACTATTAAATGAATGCACTCAATAGATGACAGCTGTAATAGAGCATACCTTGAATATGTGTGGCTGAGGTTATTAGCGCAAGAGACCAAAAAGACAGTAGGGACTATAGAAGCACAGTACGGCAAGACAACCTGTACGAGCTAACGCCAAATTTAAAAAGTGAAGCAATGCGTTGAAAACGCAATCCAACGAGCAACACAAGCTCGTACATTGCCCGGACACTTGTTGAGCAATACTAGTAATCCCCAACAATCTCCAATCCATTTTTGAATGCAGTTGGACCTAGCTGGACCCGTGATCGCCTTGCCCGCTTGCACAAAATTATATTTGGTTCATTTAAAATTACACTTTGAGTGTTTCATTGAAGTCTGCCATTTGAAGCAAGGTATATGTGTATTGTGTATGTACATATTTTTACTTAAAAAAATACATTTTGACTAAAAACTGTTCCTAAGGACGTGGCTATAAACGACATAACCTATAGCAGTCTCACAGTCTTAAGGAACATTTTAAAAATAATTTCATTCAAATCTGTTTAGTAGTTTTCGAGTTTTTATCTGACAACGAAAATTGCTCCAGTTTTATTATATGTATAGAAATTTTTCACCGATTTGATATCATATTCCTTATTTTGGTCCTTAATTTTCACGTAATTACGAGTTCTGAAGCTAAAAGCCACTATGGATATACATGTCACTCTGGCTCTAGTTATGCTGTTTTATGTTAAAGCTAGTTTATATATAGGTATTCGTAACTTTTAAAACTAAATCTAATCTATTAAAACTTCAACAAACAAGTGCAACACCCTTCCACCGTCCTAATGCTTCAATCGGATTACTCCTATCAAACTGAATTCGAATACAATAGCAATTTCAAAGTTAAATTGAAGAAAGTTTTTGTTCGAAAGTTGAGAGAAACTATCCCTAAGATTCCGGTAGCGTTTATATTTCAATGCGAACTCATCAACTTCAATCACCTGTAACTAAATTTTCAAAATGCAATCAACAATGTGAAGTGGTAGCATCTCAACGCAAACTCTTACTATTCGCAAAAATACAACAAAAAGTGCCCATAAAAACACAAACGACCAAGCGAACCTTCAGTAAATTTTGCAATTGTGCAACTAACTGTATTTAACAACTCTGCACCCCATTGCGAAGTTTATGATGCGATATCCTATACCACCCCATTCTCTGCCACTTAAATGTGCCACCTGTAGCTGACTTCAGCTATTCCCATCAGCCATGGTAGTGAGTGCATCATGCAACTTGTTTTAGTGTGGGTGAATTCTACTCGTAGTATTTACAAGTGCACCTAAGTGTAAGCTCTTCTTCGGTGTACCCTATGTGAGAGAACTTTAATCTGATTTCATCTTATTTTCTCTTTTCAGGTGAGTACATTGTGGACCAAGTTGCAGATCCTAAAGGACATAAATGTGTTTACATAGTGTACTGTGCATGGCGCGGCGAACGGAAGTTGCTGTGGAAATTTTATTACCTCAGTGTAGAACAAATTGTTGGAGACCGCACAGTAATGTGGGGTGAGCCCTTTTAAAAAATACTCTTAAAATAACTTTTCAGTGTTGAAGAGTTATTGTTATGAGATTTTGTTGTGAAACTTTGGTTGCAGAAGGACACGTGTAGCTGGGTGTAGGTTACCTGGTTAAGAATACAAAACAGTTGGTTGGGGAATGGTTTTTTAAGGGATATCATAAACTTATGAAATGTAGCTAATTCACAGTGTAGTTGCAAACTTAAATGACTTTTTGATTTTTAGAAGAGAACGAGATTTTTTTTTCCAATGTCAGTCATTGACAGGCAGTATTTCTGGAGCAGAAGGAAGAGCATTTGGATTGTATCGAATGATATGCGTAAATTAACCCAGTCGCCTTTTATTGCCTTATAATTTAGCTCTATTAGGTGTGTCTCGTCTAGGACTAGATATCTAGTAAATTTGAGGTTCTGTGGATTCGTCGAGAGTAACATCACTCAGTCATGATTGGCATTCTCAACGTATCATACGCATGAATACGAAATTGAAAAAAATGTTCTGTGAAATGAGACCCACATAAAATTAAATTCTTGAAGAGTCTTGATTCTTGAATGACTAATTTTACGATCTTGCAAATTATAATCATCCAAAAATGCGATGTGTCTACTCTTCGTTCTTGTATAGGATTTTTAAGACGCATTTTTGTTCAACGAGAGAGCAAAAAATGTCCCTGAACTTGATCGCAGATTTTCAATCGTATCGATATAAAGACATTTTTGGCACTTTGCCTGAGGTTAATGTTCGCCTCATAGCTGCACCTGAACTCCCGGTTCATTAGCATACATCCATAACCGATTAAGCTGACAGTTACCCGTTCTGAGTTCATCATCATTGAATGCAGGAGAGCTGCAATTAATTTGAAGTGTGTCAATGAAAACGAAGCTAAGTAAATTATTCAACAGGAATTGCGTGAAGAGGATAATGCACTTAAATATCACTCAAGCACTGCTAAAACTTGCTGAGTCGAATTTTTATGAGTTCGACATTATTATTGATCACTCAATAAGAAATTCGTTTTCATTCAACCATAGCTATACGAAACCTGTCTACTCGACGTCATCGATGTCAATTGCCAGCTAACGAATTGACTATCGATCATCTGGCGATAATATCATGTGGTATAAAAACACCCAGCATTGCAGCCCTAGAAAGTGTCGGTTGTTAAATGCTTTATCCACGAAAATACGCTGAGGATACCAAACACAAGCCAATTATGTCTACAGCTTGATCGGAAATGTTCAACGACAGCGGCGCATTCTTAGAAAGGATTTGCCAAATGTCAGAAAATATTCACAACAAAAAAAGGATTTTGGTCCGACAACAATAATGCCATAAGTAACATACTCTTTGAACAAGTGGGCGCATTGACTTCATGAAATCGGTAGTAGGTACTCTTTAAGGCTATGGAAAAAATTGTCCAAAACCAAAAAAATTAAAATTCCGCAACAATTTTGGGTCCAATTTAATATTGAAAAATTGATTGATTTAATATTGATAGATAATATTACATGCTTAAGAACATCCAAAAAATCATGCGTTGTCTGTGTGCTATGTTTTTCATACATATTAAAGGGATTTACCCTAAACATACATTTTTGAACAGAATTTTTGAACCTTTAGCAAACCATGGAATATGTTATGTATGCAGCCATGCCAACCTCACTGCTTGGGGTCACTTTTGGCTTTAGAGATGGTGTAAAGTTGACTGCATGTTCATTCATTTTCAAATGGTCCGCTTGTCCATTAAGTGGGTCGCATGTGTAGATTGCTCAAGTGGACCCTCTATAGCTCTCGATCCCCCGCCATCGACTCCAAATCATCAAGGGCAATCCCCATACGAGTAGAGGAGAGATTATGGACTTAACCATCTCATCCTAGAGAACGCCTGCCTGATGGTACGGATTCCACAGCACGTCGTGGAATCCTGGTCGGGGACATGCGTTAAACATGCGCAAATCTCCTAAGCATGGACCGCTCCGTTCGGAGAAGTAGCTGCTCGACATTGAGTACCTCACGTATTGTGGTATTTCTAATGCGATCTCTACGGGTCACAACAGCAATACAACGGAGAAATCTCATTTCGGCAGCTTGTATTCGCGATCTTATTCTTTCGGTCATTACACAAACCTCATGACCATAGGTAAGAGTTGGAACAAACACCGAATTAAAGACTGACAACTTAGCTTTGACACCAAGTTCAGACCTCCTAATAACAGAATGACCAAGCTGTCTCAAAATTAACCCAGCCTGACCAATCCTACAGGAAAGCTCGGCATTGCTCTTCCATCACTCGTGAATAAGACCCCGAGATACTTAAACTTCTCTACCTGTTACAATAGGACTCCACTAACATGCAGAGTGTATTGAACAGGCGTTCTGGAGACGACCATCACTTCAGATTTGTTCACTAAAACCTTCATCTCAGCTTCAACACAAACGGCTACAAACCGATCGAGTGCGCGTTGAAGCTCAGTCTGAGCTCTGAGAAGACCCAAGGATGACCAAGTCATCAGTAAAGAGCAAATGACTTATCCTCAGATCTCTCAATTCGAAACGTTAATGGGCCACAATAATCGGCCCTTATCATGGTATCCGTTCAGAGAGTACTTTTCTCCGCAACGCAAATCCAGTCGGATACGGAATTTACAGGTCATAGTGTCCGTTTTCCGAATGTGCATCAACGCATTTTGTTCAGTAAAATCTTTCCGCGATGAACAGATGTCGGAGACCATCGGAGACGTGTGGCTGTCAAAAGCAGGTGGGAAAATCGCAATCCATCGCAATGAAACGTAGACTGCCGGTGTGCGTTACGTTTTGTCGGAGAAATGTTCCGAACGATCACTCGACGATTTTTTTTCGCACCAAAGAATGTATTCAGCTTTCAGCTCTTAATTTAACTTCAAATAAGTCCTCTGCAAATCGGGATTCGGTTTGAAAAGTCTCTCTGAAAAAATCTTCGGTATTTTCTCTGATGTTCTTAAGATAATTCAGAACTTCTTTTGTGCGGTCGATTGCAGAAACGAAATCTAAGGACAATTGATAAGGGCAGCGTTAAAGGAACAGTTTTTCGGACCGCTGCCAAAAGTGGTAATGCTCGTTATTTCTTCAAGACTTATTGAGATGCATTTGAAGAGAAATCAAAGGAAATAATACTGGCATAAGGGCGTAGAAGTGAAGTTTTTCAGCTCTCTGGTGGGTGCTTTTTAATGACATTTTTGAAAGCTATATAATGCATTTGAACAGTTGTGGCAGAAATTTCACTAACAGGCGTATTTTATGAGAATCTATAGCTAGCTCACTTTTACTTTTACATGCAAAGTTTTATACTCACTTTTGGTTTTGTTTTACTCATTGGCTTTACATGGAAAATTGTTATGCTCACTTTTGGTTTTGTTATATTCGCTTCCCAAAAAAATACGCCAAACTACACAAAGGCAATTGCGAATTGCAGGAGTTGACTTGGCAGAACCACGTTAAAGATATGGCTTGCACAGTGTACATACATACCTAGCGTTTGAATACTGTATAAGTGTATGTATACCTACCGGGATAGTCTCCTTATTTTTATAGATTTGAATTTAGGGCTTAAAGCCCCATTTTGACAATCATTTCAGTTACAGTTTCAGTTGAGCTATCAGTTAAACTAATGTTCTGCAGTATATTTAGACACCAGTCTAGTATTCAGTTGAGCTTTCAATTTACTCGTGATTAGTCGAAGGTTAGAAGATTTATCTACTAAAACTTCTGAAAACTTATGGGAATTCCATCAGTTTCAGTCTCATTTTTAGTTTCAGTTAAACGCTTTCATTTTTGCATTTAGACTGATACTGAAATGATCGTCTAAATTGGCCTTTAGAAAATTTTAGTTTTTTTGCGCGAGCGAAGCAGCGGGCAAAAGCTAGTCTACTATAAGGGTGACGATGTACGAAAACCACATTTAAGCTAATACATAGTCCCTGTCCCTGAGCATCATTCAAAGAACAAAACAAAAAAAAAACCATCTCTGTTCCGGATCATTGTTGTGTCATGCTGCAGTTGTTTTTTTTCCATTCTATTGCGCTCTCTTTTAAAATAGTACCTGAGTCATTAGCCACTTACGTTTGCCAACTCGAATGAACCATCCGCTCACATGGTTTGGCGTCAGCGGAACTATCTTGTCTGAGTGGTGTTCTGCATCAGGGATGTTCGATCATTTAAACGAAACAATAGTTGACAGTAAATAAACACAGTCGAGAGTAAATTTGTCGAAAACGGACACGTCTGAGTCTTCCAGATGCAAATTTGTTTTCAAAATATCCCGATTGTTTATGGGAAAAAAGTAACACACATAATTGCATACAACATGGCGCAAATTCAACAAAGTGTACTTTGGCATCAGATTGATAAAAACAACTCGGTTGACGTCTATATTTTGTCAAAAATGATGGCTTGTTTTCGATTTCGCTAAATAATTTGCGTTGCAATTTTGATAAATTAAAATGCACAAAAAAATACAGGCGCCATATGATTCCCCTGTGGTAGGTACACTACAAAATATTGTTTATCGCGTCAACACTGTTAAACGTTTATCAAATTAAAATAAAACACATTTCTCCAATTTCGAGTACTCTCACTTTTATCTACCACCTGGAGTACCAAACCAAGTACCTACCAACACTATTGTTGACCTAAAAATAGAACAATTCCCAACAAAAATATGGCCAACAAAAAAGTGAGCAAGCAAAAACGAACCAAAATAACTCGAAAATAAACAGAACTAAAATATTAGATAATAAAAAGTAAGCTTTCACTCATTGGCGCACTAAAGAGTTCTACGGTTCTATACCTCTGACGCAAGGAGTGGATTATTACATGTGTGGAAGATGCTATTGCCTTTTCATCATGTTGGCTGTAAAAAACGACGTAAAAAACCCAAACACACATTCATTACTTTCGTCTTTATTTCGAGTGGTTATCGCTTCGCTTTAGACCTGTTTTATTTTGTTTATTGTGTTTACATTTACTGGCCATTGATTCAGATTGTAGAGCTTTTTCTGTGCTCATCAAAGCAACAAAAAAAAAACAAAAGTCGTTAAACGATTCTTGCCAATTCCACGCGTGAGACTCGCTATTTCTCTTTTGTGAAGCGCCATGGTGGTGGTGACGCGCACCGTTTCTTCTGGAGTGGAGTGTTGTAGAAGTGTATTTAGGCGCTTGGCCAAGTGCTCAACAATGACGTGGTCCAAGGAATTCCCAATAACCCAGGCGATATGGAACGACGACGTTCGATATTGTTTAAGAAAAGTGCGATAGCGAATTTTACAGACCGGCTGAAAGATTTAGAGCAACCGCTTTGATGAAAGAGTACTTTTATTTTTGCGAATCGAGTTTTGACGTCATCCTGTGGCTGGTCTGATACTTGCCTGAAACGAGGAAATGCTCTATGATTCGAATCTATTTTAAGGGACCTCTATTGAATGAAAATAGTAGCTAAGCTATTCACATTCAGAGCGAATTGTTTTTGAAGTGGAACCGGCAGTTGGTGGTCCTAGTCATTTACTTTGGTGCACGTGAATAGCTGGATGAGCTGAGCGGCGTTTTAATTACCATAGGGACATAAAAATAACAGGTCCATGCCATGCCATCTCTGAACAGGTAGTTACGATTGATTTTGATGGCAACTGAAAAACTGGTCAAGTGATCAATCTATTCCAATAAAAAACAGAAATCTAAAGAGTGAGACTATAGAGAGTGTCATCAAATATACATTTCGTTTATGCTATTAATTTTGAAATTTTATCGATCCACAAAAAAGCCACGTGTCAAAAATTGCGACTTGAGATCCCAACACTCGTTGCATTTGCCGTACAGAGGCTGGCGAACTTTCTAATGATTTTCTCCTTTAAGTGGGATTTGAATTAAGAATTATTAGCAATTGTTAGTTTTAAAAATAACAGCTACAGTCCGTGGTCTCAACCAATCTATACATATAATAGAACTGTAGGAATTTTCTTTGGCTGTTAAAAACTCGAAAACTACTGGACGGATTTTAATGAAACTTTTTTTAAAAAGTTCCTTAAGACAGACAGACTGCTATAGGCTATGTAGTTTATAGCCACGTTCTTAGGAACCGTTTTTAGCCAAAATGTATTTCTTGAAATGAAAATATATACAATACATACACCTCTAATACCTTGAAAAAAAGGAAAGCAAATGCAGTATTATAAACAAGTAGTAAGATCATGGAGAGGAAGGGGGATACAGAGGGTGCACATTAAATCTATATCTATACTTATAATAAAACTGTAGGAATTTTCTTTGTCTCCTAAAAGCGCGAAAACCGAAAACTACTGGACAGATTTCAATTAAACACTAAAAATGTAATCTTAAATGGACCAACTATAAGTTTGTCTGTTTGCTAAAGGCGAGCGGCGCAAGGCAAGCACGGGTCAGATAGTATGCTATATAGCTAGCTCGATTAATGGCTAGCTGGCCACAGTCTGCCCTGTTAGTTGAGTTGAGGCCCATTTCAACTTATCTTTAGGTAAGGTTTACAACTCCTTTAATGAGTCTGCAGATTTAGCAATTATCAGCACCGATTGCTTCTCTTTGCAGGCGTCTCTTTGGAGGCCACCTGGTGTAACCTAGCGCTTTACAAGCATCACTTCTTGGCAATTGTTTCCGCGGCAGGCAAGTGCTTTGACAGCCTCTTGCGAGCGCATGCGTTTGACGTAGACTATTCCCATAGTATTTTTCGTTGGTGGTCTGTCCGAGCTATTCGCCAACTTACCGTGGCTTCTACTTGGTATAGTTGTCCCAACCGACCGACCGACAACACCTCGAAAAGTATGGACGTCTAAAATAGTAGGGGGATACCTTCCATCTATCCAAATTCCCAATGTGATTTGTTCGGTTTTTTGCGTTTTGATCGAGCGACAGTTAAGTTGCTCTATATATACATAAATATTGGGAACGTGTTCTGATAATACGATGTTTGATCCTATAGCAGGGTCCCAAAGTCAGTTAGCCTTCTCCATTTCTGGATGTGTATCCTGACGATATTGCTCTCCTTTCGTTCTATATTATTGAAATCGCCCAACATGATTTTAATGTCATACTTAAGAGCATGCAATGGCCCTCTTCAGGGAGCTGGTAAAATCATTCTTTGGCACTGTCGTGTGTATCCCCGGGCGGGGGGAGCGCAAGTTCACATATTAGTAGGCTTATGTTGGGAACAAGGCATCACGTCACGACTGTTACTAAACGTAATATAAGCTTTGTAGTCCTCCAATTTCTCTTCGCAGCACATGTGCTTTTGGGGTCCGTCCTTAACGTTCAATGCGCACATCTTATTGTGTCGTTATTTCGTATGTATGAGTAAATCTTTTCGAAGCTGTTTGGTTTCATCACGATTCAGTTGACAATTTCAGTTGTCAAAGTAAATGTTTCAAATATCTTGCAAATATGGAAGAATAGTCAATGAAGCGCCGCCTCTTTGATGTCATGAATCCTTGTGAAATCAGTTTACACTCCTAGAGCTGGCGATTTCAACTCAACACCCTATTAAGCTCACTCCACCACACAGCAATGTCATGTTCCAATTAAAACTTTCTGTTCACTGGGTAATTAAATAGGTATGGCTTACTAAATCTGGACCATTCTCTGCATTCTATCTTTCCAATTAAATTAAGCCCTGTCACACTTTATACTAATTCTATTACCCAGAACGTTAGATCTCCACACCCTTACTATATCGTTTTGTCACATCCAACGGAGGAGCAACAACAACAGCTACGAGTCCTCAAAATTAATTGAGTTTGATAGAACAACACACTGAGCCAACTTCATCTGCTTTTGCACGCACAGAGACCTATTCGAGAAAGGTCCTTCATTCCAAGTAGGTGTGAAGTTAATCCATATCCCATCGTTTCCAAATGACAGCCCCTAATGGCGGTAGATACACACTGCACACAAACACTGGCATAAATAATTTACATCAATAAATTGCTCCAGCAACAAGAGCGGGATAAACACAGTTCCATTAGTCATGAAGCTGATATCACCCAAAGCCGTGTGCATTCTGACATCCCCATCTCCCATCAGTCTTGCTGTTCAACATTGTCCCCTAAATTTTTTCACTTTAATGCTTGTTGTGTCTCTTGTGCGTTTTATGATCCTCTAAATTGCCAAATGAATTTCCATTTTCCCATTATTTTCCAATTTACTATGCTTCCGTCGAAATATAGAGCAGCATTCGTTTGAAGTTGACGATGTCACTTGTGTCCCGTTTTAGACGCAAGCTAATGGTGCTTTTAATTTTCAATCTGCTAAGTGTTGGAAATTGCTTAACATCACTCGTCCCTCTGTGAGGAAAAAAAGGAAGAATTCCAAGAAACAAAAAAAAATCTCTGGAATTAATCAGTGCTTGTTGGGGTTCAATAATTTTAATTGGCTCGACTTAAGCTTTTCGAAAATGTAAATAATTTGAAAGGGCTTTGGGGCCAATTGTATCTACATCAAACTTCAGGGAATAATAAATCGTTAACGAAACTCGTATAATATCTGTTTTTGTTTTTTTATATTTTTTATTATCCCAAAAGTCAGAAGCTGCTACCCCGTTCAAGGAAAGTCAATAAAACTTTTCTCTTAATGGTCCCACCACTCAAACAGGTAAGCAACCTTTTGAAGTGTTCTTTTTGTTTTACGTCTGTTTGTTGGGCGTTGGTTACACCAGAAGGTCACGTTTTTGACGAAATTTAATGCCAATGGTGTGTTGTCAAAAGGTTATTGTCGTAAATTCCACAAGCAAATCCTATGAAAATGGGACTTTAGTGAAAAGAATGCGTGGGCGATTCGGGTGAGTGAATTATTATTGATACGAAACGAAATCAATTTTCGCTTCATTAAAAAAGTTTGCATTCACAATAAGGAATTATTATAATACATCTGCTGGAAGCAGTGAATTATTATTATTTGAACTTTGATTGGAAGTTTTATTTGACCTTTTTTCACAATGGCCTATAAAATTGTTGAACTGTAAGCAATTGTGCCGGGGGTGCTGTTGGATATACATAAATGAATGTTTTTCCTTAGTCTGAAGGGATGAAATGAGAATTTGAAAATGATTGTAATTTTATTACTTGCTTTTTTTTTTTGTTCGTAACCCTAGAAGTAATGCAACAGATGTTTCTGTCATTGCATACTTTTAGTACTTTGTCGAAATGTATTGCATACCTTTGGAGTTTTAAATTTTTACTTGATTTTCATTGCATACTTGGTGGTGTTAAATATTTTTTTATATGTATTTCTTTTAAATATTTTATAATTCACATCGTCTTTATTTGGTAATTCATAAATATCCTTACGAGGATTTGTTATACTGAAACCAAAAGTTTTTCCATTGAGAGCTAGATGCTATTGGGAAAACGAAAAAGTTTAATGAGCCTTTTATGAGCATATGTGGTGTCGTTCTTATCGAAGAGAAATGGTATTCTCTATTGTTTCTTAGCGCATCTTGTAACCATACAAAAAAGTATAAGCAATGGGAGTCATTGGACATATTTAGCATCGTTGGTGTCGTGAGCAATGAAAAGCCCTTTAGAAATTTAAACTCAACTTAGATTAAGGAGTTGCCGGTATAAAAGCTTGATTTGACATGACATTAGTACCTATAACATTAGTGATATTGACTCATTTTACACTGACGTAATTAAGATGATAAATCCTCTCTATTAAAATGCACAAATTCCTGCGTGCAACAGTAAACAAGGACATTTTCTGCTGTTAGGAAGTGAACCTTACACTTCGCTGTCAATTGACCAAGCGACTACCACATACGGGCGATGATCAGATGATCAGTACGCCACAACAAAGGGGATTGATATATTGCCGTTGTTGCTGACAGCAGCCACATTTACTAAAGCGCTGAATGCAGCGAAAACCATCCACAGCACCAGCACCTCGATTCGCATCCACAAGAAATCGCTTATATGTCAGAAACGAAGGCAACCGCCATTTTGTTGTTCTCGCATTTATATTCGTATCTCATATCTGAAAACTGAAATTTGAAGTTAAAGTCAGGAGAAAGAAAAGGAGAATTTACTATATTTGTAGGTATAACTTGAATTAATGCATAACTTCTTTTTTTAAATAAAGATATTTTAGTATTACGCGCAATAATACTCAAAAACAGTATTAGCGCCTGACTGACAACAGCCGTTGTTTGTGGCTTACGAAAATGATCGAGAGGCCAACAAAACATTGTACATGTACAACCAAAAAATGTATTGCGATTGTCATCTTCTCTGTATTAATGTATTTTGTATAAAAAAATAAGTTGTAGATATTGCGCTTGTAATTGATGTTCTCTGTAATGCGTGAATATATTTTGATTCTGGAAATTTCCCATGAAAGGTGACTTCAATACCAATGTTTTTATAATAATATACGGTCTTTATATATATATTGGTTATAGAGGCGTGGCTACTCCTAGGGTAGGGTGGGGCAGATTCACCACTTTTTTCGGCAGACTTCAATTTTTTTTTCCAAAACATATATTTGAATAATTGTTTTTCTATTAAAAGCTATGATTATTTTACTACAAAAATCCATAGTTTCTTAAAAGTTAACTTCACCTAAATAATTTTAAAAATAGAAAATTTAAAACTGCCTTAAAAAGACGATTTTGCCCCATGGTGGGGTACAATCGTCATCCAGGTGGGGGACTTTCGACATTAATTTAGAAGGCACAAGATTGGTAATAAAAAACAATTAGTAAAACATTTTATATATTAGAGTATAACGTACTGCTGAAATCATGGTTTTTATTCGAGTCCATACTACTATATAAAAGGCAATGTCTGTCCGTTGGTCCATCCATAACTCAAGAACCCATATTTATTCGATTTCCATGATTTTTTTTTTCTTAACCATAAATTTGTTGCCCAATTAGTCCGAAGAGTGGGTGGTAACTGGCGAGGGGTAAAGGAGGCGGGGGTAGTGGATCTCTATCTGATTTTCAATATTCTCGGCTATGTCGAAACTGCCTTATGTGCTTTTGTAGACGTTATTGTTTTTCTCAAAAATTATAAAGAAAATTCTATCAAATATTATAATTAACTTAAATGTATTATAAACACAAACGTTTGACACTCACAACCAAAAAATTCCCATAAGAAACAATTAAATATCCCTTACCTCGTATAATAGAAAAATTACGAAAAATCACTCAAAAAATTAAAAACCGGTCTGACAACCACAACTGCTGAAGAAGACCTGCCATAGTTCGTGTACGATCTGAGAGAACAGTGTGGTAAGATTTGCCATCAAACATTTTATCTAAAAATTAACCGCCTTTCTGTAATTGCGAAAGTCAAAAGTACCCCACCGTCGAAAGTACCCCACCCTACTACAAAAAAAAAACATTCAAAGTCTTACATATATCTCGAAAAACACCGGATCGATGGAGCTCAAATTTGCAGACAATGAAAACACCACTTTTCACCGAAAAAAAAATCTCGAATCGACAAAATGTCGAACATTTTTTTGGAAGGTCACCGAAAAAAAATTAACCGAAAAAAAACCTCGGAAGCAAATGTCGAAAAAAAAAAAAAAAAATTCTGAAAAATTTCGAGATTTTGCAAAAACATTTCATTTTGGTGAAATCGATTTCTAATCGGTACTCTACAGTCTACAATATTGTGTTGTCCCCCTAAAAAGGACGGTAATCCACTTAGTTTAATTTAATGGAGAACTTCAGCACTGTTTGTGATATGCTCCATGAAACCTATGGACGGTTAAGTGTAACTCGGGAGAATCGATGAGATTTTATTGAGTCCCATTCCCCTACTACAATCTCTCCTATATGTTCACTCCGTTCTTAGGGAACCACACTTCTAACGCGTGCGGGGTGTTGTGGAGTGCTGTGATGCTATCACTGCTAGTGCTAAGTATATCATATTGTGTAGAAACATTTTTGTCTCGTTTATTGTGTCGCAGTGTAGTGTGTTGTATCCTAAGCCCTTATGGTCCGATTGCGCCATAAAAATCGTCGCGATTTTTAACACCAATCATTTTCAGATATTTTCGAGATTTTTTTTTCCGACATTTTCTGTTTTCGAGATTTTATGGTTAGATTTTTTTTCGACATTCTCTTTTCGACATTTTGTTTTCTACATTTTGGATTCGATATTTTGAGATTCGGTTAAAAGTGGCCAAGCCACAGACAAAGTTAGGTATTGGCCCGGGAGTGTTCCTCTGAATATCGGAAAAATTGGACAAAGGGGTGTGGCGCCACCCATAGAGCGAAAATTTGTTAAATTTGCAACATGATATGCATTGTCCTGATAGACACGAATATTATCTAACAAATATGATTCCTGTTAAAACCAAAAATCTTGCGTACCAGAGAGCATCATATTAAAAATGTTTATCACTGCTTTAAATAATAGATCGATTTTTTTTATTTTTCTATTTAGCACTACGAAGTTTGCATGGGTTTCGCTTGTATTTTATAAAATTTATTTATTTATTTCTTAGCTAACTTCATGCAGCAGTTTTTGTTTTTATATATTTTTTTTTAAATTGATTTAAAGTTACGAGTTAATGGGCCTTACCAATAATCATTTTTAATCTTCAAGTTAAATATTTTGACGGTCACAGTGGATAATTTTATATGGAAATTTTCGCCATTGTGACTTCGTAAAAGTTACCTCGGACACTAAAAATGGTTATTAGTACCGCGGAATGTATGAATGAATTAAAATTTCTCTTGAGCATAGCTAAGAAACCTAGCCTAACTGGATTTCGTGAATGTGGACGTGGAGAATTTTATAAAAATTATTTCACGTCAATCGGCTCAAAATTTGCTGAGATTAAGATTACTGAGGACAAAGTGTTTCAAAGTGTTTTTTAGTTTTTCGTCTTTATTTAATAGTAATGATAGGATGGTATTATTGTCGATAGAATCCTACATTTTCAATACGCACCACATGTCCATATGCAGCTTGGTACGAGAACGTATGTATATCACACTCTTATGAGCTAGCAAATTGGTTGGCGTACTTTTCGCTCAGAAAAAGTCGGGGGCTCACAACGGCTACGGCTTACCAGTTTGACTCAAATTCGATAATCATTTAAGTGAGGAGACTATTAGCTCTCTATATGCGGAAAAATTTACACCGTGCCAGTATGCAAAAAAATGCAAAATTTGGCAATTGTTGTTTAGACTTCTCAAACTAAATTCATGCTTAGGTACAAACGCAATGCACATGATATGACGCACAAGAAAGATGTTTGCCTTGCCTCCAGATCCCGCTTACAATAAAAGAAAAAAAAAGGTAAATTCTTTCCGAAACCTTTTCCAGCATTTTCTGCTCCAATTTTAAATGGGTATGCATTGCTCTTTTTGGGGTGGCATTATAATGCAAACTTTTTCGGAAACAAATTCCAGCCTTTTGATGTTCAACCATTCGAGCAAACAACGAAAAATTCTCTCACTTCAATAAATTCTATATCTGAACAACTGCCAAAAAGCCATAGCATATTATCACGCAGAAATCTGCATTAATTATTAAGTGATATTCGCAAGCTTTAACACAAACAATGCTATATCGCAATTTAAATGCCATAAAGACCAACAGCGCGGCTACGCCGACAAAGTATGGTATGTCGACCATGGCCTCTGGGTAGCACTGCTTCTCCCGCACTTCATGCTCTCCAAACGACGTAATTTATTCTGCCGCTCATGTTTCCCTACATAATTAATTCTTCTTCCGACATCGTCGACGCGAAGCAGAGCACAGTACACCCTTAGCAAATCTTCCTTGGCCATATAGGAAACCACTAGCCGCGCCAACCCCGTTGAACGTGTGAATATTTAATTTGAAATTTAAATTCGCATTCCAAATGAATATGTTTGGCGAATAGACGCTGAATTATTATAACATTTTCCTCGCATAAATATGGAAAGGCACGAGGGTTGACCTTTCCGCCCCAAAAGCTACCCAAAGAATCATCGTATTCACTTAATTCAGCAACCGAAGGATGGTTTCACATTTAGTGTACAATTTATTAAAAGGCACCAACAAAAAAAAACGTCTTTTTGGATCAAGAATTCTTTTCATAGTTCCATCAATTATGGGCGCTCGCGTGGGTGGGCGAAAAAATTTAAATCACATGTCACCCCAGTTCGCATATGAGAAATGGTCCACTTTGGCCGCTACCGACCAGGACCAAACAAATCGTTATCGCATATGAGCGTTCGTGGTGGTGATTAGCTCAGCATTTAATTTGGCCGACTGTTTAATTTGTATCGTCACTCCTTGAGGCTGACGCGTATTGCCAGCCAACGAATCTAGTACTAATAGAGAACAACGAACCCCCATCTCTGGTGAGTTGAAGCAAGTGAAAGCCAACAAGTGCAGGCAAGGCGGAACGGTTCGGTGGCACAGGCAAATTGCCAGAAAAAGTGTGTCTCGATGACGTCAAGTGGCTAATAATAAAGCACGATGTCAAAATCTAAGAATACAACAAAACCAACACAGCAAGTTGTTAGACTGCTGCCAACAGAAGGTGAGTATCTATAGATAGGCGGGCATGGGCAATGGCACCTAACATCACGGTTTAAGCAACATCAGCGGCAAGTTGGTGTCCCAATGTTTTTATTGCGTTCGTTAGCCGACCGACCGACGGCCGGTGGTGTTATATAAGTCAGGCCTATTATTGCTTGTTGTTAGTGTGATGGATAGAACTAAACGTGATCGGTGTAAGGTGGCCACGTGGAGATCTAAATCGGTCTCCTTTTTATTTTTATAAAGAAGAGAAAACGTTTTGCAATGTTTGGACGGGTACAATTAGCGACTAGGTCTGCGACATGTAAACAACAATGGAACGAGAGCCCAAATGTTCGATCTTTTGTGTTTTATTATTGGTTCGAAAATACATTTTTGAAACAGAAACAGTTTTTTTTTTTGTAAATTCCGAAGCATCTCTGGTTGACAGCTGCATGTTAAATTTTAAGAGCCCATACGAATATTTTTCTTATGACTAATATATTCGAAGAATTTGGGAGCTGAGATCATAGGTAATTGTTTCATAATCCATTAAGAGGTAGAAGACCGTATTTTTTTTTAATTCAGTCAATAGACTCATTTTGACTCATATTTTTGTCTTGACTTCTATTCCTCAGTGGCTCAGTGGTTAGTACTAATGGAGGGTTCTTAGCCTTAGGTTCTACCGCCAGATAAACACAATTGACATCTCCACATCACAACTCCTGCGAAAGTGTGACAAACATTCGAGAGTTGTCCTGATAAACTTATTAGTTCAGCCTTGCGGACTCGGCTCTAAGTCGGCTCTCACATTGAGGCAATAATTATTAAGCAACTGGCAATAGGAAATACGCAATATTATTATCAGAATTATTTAACTTTGAATTAAATTAGAGGTCTCAAATCAAAGCCACTAAATATCGCTCGAACGAAAAATGTTGCTGATTGCTTACTGGCAGTTGCTAGTTGCTTATTGCTTGTTGCCTCAATCTGAGAGCCGCCTAAGTTGTAATTGTATTAAAAATAAAAACTCAAACAAACGAATCGTTGTGGGCGCAGTAGCGCAGTGGTTAGTGTGCTGGACTACTGTGCGAGGAATCCCAGGTTCGATCCTCGGAAAACCCCAAATTACATCTTAAAGTTTTTTCTACTGCGCCACCTCTCGCGAACGTCTGACAAACATCCGAGAGTATGACTGTCATGAAAGAGCTTCTTAATTCAGCCGTTCGGACTCGGCATAAAATTGTAGGTCCCTTCCATTCGTCCCAAAAATAGAAACTCACACAAAACGAATGGTTGCGAGAAGCTAGGCCTTGGGTGTTACCCGCCTGTTGCGCCACCTATTTCTTTATTTTTTTTTTAACGAATCGTTGCAAATGCCTATTTTAATGTTCATATATAGACCTATGTATATCGAACAAATCTCAATAAAAAGTGGCGCACAATGCATGACCGTTTTTAATAATCATCAGACTATAGAAACTTTTTTAAACAGTGTTTATTAAAATTGAATGTAAATGCGAGCTAGAGCTGACAAATTAACCAGGAGATACTTCATTTTAAGTGGAAATCAACTATTATGACTTATTTTCTATTCTAAAAAAAAATGGCGCCCAACGAGCAGCGAATGTCATTTTACCTAAAACCTGAAATCAGTTTCTAGTGGTCCACATCTCGCGAATAAAAATCTAAAATCAGAAAATTGTACTTTCGTGCCGAATACAAACCCGAATAATTGTGGTGAAAAGGATATGGAACAAGAATAATGGCCCAATGGTCATATCTTCTTTCAGTGGGACCTATAAATGACCCGTTTTATACGATGCGTGCTTTATCGTACGACACTTCTTAATTGTCTTTTGGGCACTTATCGCGGATTTATACGTTCATTGTTTTCACGTTCAGTGCCTTGATTTTAAAATTGTCTTTGTTTCCCTTATTTCTCATTTGTTATTCGTAGACCGCACACAATTCGAAAATAATGCAGATGTCTTTAGATGCCCGCTGCACTTTTTATCCTCTTTACCATCAAATTCACGTCACGTATGTGCATTCACCAATTTTTGCTACAAACGCAGATGTAGCAAAAACGATGACGAGTAGCTGTGCGCAGTGTTCACAAAAGTCTGCACATCTTCGTCACCTCATCGTGTGTTCAAATCACCTGCGATGAGCTTCATTTTCTTGGTATGGCTAATTGCATGTCAGCCAAAGAGAGCAACTTTTTTTTTTTTGTTAATTTTGTTTATCTCGCAAGTTCATCCAACTCACTGCCATTCTGTCTTAAAAAATGGCGCCCAACGCAACTGAATTTTTTTTTTATATTTTTGTGTCAACTTATTTACTTTATACACCTTCCTAGTTTGACTTTCGCACTACAGGAAAAATAACTAATCCACATCACTGAACAGGACTTTTTTAAAACTCCTTTTACTATCGTACAAGCCAACTTTGGAACTAGCTTAGTTGAGAAATATTTAGAGAAGACCGCAACTTACTAAAATTCAACTTAATTTATTTAAAATGCAAGTATCTCGTCCTCGGGTTGCAGTATATCTGCAAGTTGTAAGTACCTACTACATTCTGAAATATTCCTTGTTCAAATATTGCATTAAATATAAATGGTTAACAAATTCTGAAAATCTAAAAACCCAATTTTTTTTATCTAAAAGCCATTATTTGTCAATTCAACCAACAAGGTCATGGCAGCCAAACACGACAATTCGCATTTTCGCCGATCATTGGTTGTTCTCAAAAGCATGCTTCAGCTTACTCCTTGATATCTAATTGCCCCCGATGATGCATGCTATTGCTATTTATGTGATTACTCTGGTTCCTGCTACAATTCGACCTGAAAGATGCACTCAATCCATGAGTATGCAATTATTGGGTAGGTATACGTATAACCAAAAAAAAGAAATAAAAATAATAAAAGCCCAAAAAAACGTTCTTAAACGCGACGCATCTATTTCAAGGATAATAATTGCGTAGATACAGACCTACATAAAATTTATAACAAAAGACAAAACTTAAGTGCATATGGGATATTTCTGCAATTATACCAGTGCATTGCTACTGTCAAATTGTCAAATAAGTAGATCAGCCAACCTCCTTACACAATGATATACATATGTACGTTGCGGCTCTATTGCTTTCCTACATTTTATTCTCGAAATAAAAATTTAAATAAGAAGCACAAGCAAGACACTTCTCTACGCTCGACAGACGAGTGGAACACGCTGCGTTGACCGAAGTGTGATACTTTCGGAATAAACAGTATTTTGAGCTGAAAATAAACATCACTTAAATGTACACATGATTTTAATTATTCTGTTTATCATGTAATTTCGCTTTATGCGTTGTTATATGATCGTCATCACTAACGCTAAACATTTTGCACCCTCCGCTCCGGAATTATGTACTATTGGCAGTAATTGGCTGCCAAATTATTTCGACGAACTTATAAAATAATCGACTTGTTTGTATGTGATTTCTTTGTACTTGGTTTAATGGTCGGTCTGTCTGTACAGTTGGTGGCTATAATTTTTGTTGCTGCATTTGTTAGTTAATTTTTAATCGGTGTCTCATGGTCAAAAATATGGGTGAATACATTTTGTTAACGTTTTTGTTTTGTTGATAATATTCATGTTCTAGGATTAGATTTTGAAAATTATATAAGTAGATTCATAGTCCTACTTAAAATGAGCAATAAAAAAAAATAATTGTCGCGCCATGTCCGTTTAGGACCCTACCTGAGCTATGCCATTAGAATTGTCACAAATTGAAGGAAACTACAATTTTATGAGTTCGACCGGCTGAATTGAGAATCTTTTTCGGGCAATTCTCTACTTTTGGAAATGAAAAAAAAAACTTTAATAATGTATCAAATTGACTTACGTCTGCCTAATTACGGTATACACGGCCTCAGCTGTTCAAAAGTTAGACTTCTAGATTGTGCTTTATTCTTTCTAGTGAAGCTAATACTACGCAATTTTTTTTTTGGAAATTGCCTAGCATTATGGGTATAAATTCGTAGCGTGTATGACTAGAAAGCGAACATAATTCCTTAGTAAGTGCGAGCTTAACACCCTTTTTGTCGTCCACAAAAAATGTGCACTGAATTTTTCGACGACAATCGTCGGTATTTACTTAGGAAGTTTTCGTTTTAACAGTCGAAAGCTTGGTTTAGGTAAGCCATTAATTGAGTGTAATTGTGAACCATTCATCATGTACAAACCTGGGCCCTATTTCATAAAAATTGACAATTGTGACAGGTGATGGGTGACAATTTGTAAACTGACAACTGAACAATTGCCAAAATTCTGTTTCACAAATAAAATTAGACAATTTTGTAGAATTGTCAGAAAATTAAAATTTGGTTTCATAAAAAAATTGTGATGAATTGGCAGGAATTTTACGAGAATTGTCATGAATTTTGTGACAAATTTGTACTCACTTTTTATACCCTCCACAGGAAGGTATATTCACTTTGTCATTATATTTGTAACGCCAAGAAGGATTCACCGGAGACCCTATAAAGCATATTTATTCTGAATCAGGATCACATTCTGAATCGATTTAGCCATGTCCGCCTGTCTGTCTGTCCGTCTGTCTGTTGAAAACACGATAGCGTCCAAACGAATCGACATAGGGGAATGAAATTTTGTGAGAGGATTTCTTTTTACCGTTGTCAGGTTGGTATTGAAA
Organism: Cheilosia soror; assembly: GCA_949372485.1. Classification (NCBI taxonomy): domain Eukaryota; kingdom Metazoa; phylum Arthropoda; class Insecta; order Diptera; family Syrphidae; genus Cheilosia; species Cheilosia soror. Next base: position 5,804,585 of record OX443561.1, read on the forward strand.
ATGGGCTATGTCGGTTAAGTAGTTCTGGCACCTCCCATACAAAACCAATATTAGACACACGCGTGTACCTATACAGTACATACAGTGGAGGGTATCAAAGCATCGGCCAGGCCGATGATAACACTTTTACTTGTTTTTATATGGCATACAAAATTTCACAATCTACAATTTATCAGTCACGCTTATTTTGAGATTCGAATTCGTTCGAATGTTTGTCGAATTAGAAGAATCTGTATTTTGACATTCGAACGAATAGAAAGTTCTTCGTATCAATCGAAAGTTCATTTGTCATCCGAATGTTGATCGTATTTTGAGATTCTAATCGTTCGAAACAAATGTCCTTTGTCATCAATGCAATTTCCTGTCGCTTAAACAGCGACTGCTTTTATTTTGCTCCATATTCCTGGCGAATAGGTTAATTTACAAAATTGTGAGTAGTAACTATTTATTTTCTCTGTACAGAATAAAGAAAAATAACCTCTGTTTATATGCATTCCAACTGAAAAAATCGCGAGTAAAAGAAAGTGTTGGCCAGTGGTCAGGCTAACGGAGTGGAGGGAAATCACGAAATCTGGGCATTATCAACTGGCGCTTCAAGCAATAAAAGAAATAATTAATTAAATAAACACGTTTTTTATTGTTATAATTACTCTGCTATTCTGTCGCGAGTGTTTTTCTTTATTTTATTTTTTAACTTTAACTCTAATCAACAATACAAATGTTTTCCTTTTGACAGCAACTGCCAGCCAACTATTGCAAGTTAGTGGGACCAGACTTGTGTTGATTATATGAAAGGGGGAAACTTTTATTTCAATTTATTATAACATTTTTTTATCAATTTATTACTAATAATATGAGTATGGAATTTAATAACAAAATAAAAAATAATATTGTTTATGAGCTAATAATAAAATTTCAACTTTAACTTGGTAAAATATTACTTATAATAATGCATTGTAGTATTTTTGCATACACGACTTATACAAGATATCACTGTACCTCAACAATTTTGATATTCTTAGCACTTATTTTTCAATAATTTGTTGCAATTTTCAATATTTATTACAATTTACCAAAACAATAAAAAACAGAGTCTCAACAAAAAACCAAAGAATGGTCACTCTATATAAAACAGAAATGTGAAACAGCTGAGGATTCATTTGAGTTTATTTTATGACATCTTTAGACAATGAATATTATTCGTTAGAATATCAAAATACGCAAAATTCATTCGAATCATTCGAATCTCAAAATAAGCGTGAGTAGGTATATCAGGCTTTTGGAGGTAAATTCCGCAACCAAATCCTGTAATCGTAGAATTTTCCGTTCCGACGGATACCTCGATAGGGCAGAGTGTAATTGACAATTCCGATCCGACAGGCGTTTTGGTTTCGGTTAAGTATTGTATGACAAGTTAGGATTTAAAATGCTAAATATTATTACTTTAAGACGAAGTCATGTCAATGAAGAATTTCAAATCCAATTTCGTGTACAACGCACTCGATACTACTTTAAAGAAAGACTAAATAAAAATTTTATTGCATTATGTGATTTCAAACTTGGACAAATTTCATGTCCAAAAAACATGCAAATTTTGTTAAAGAATTGGTGGACATCTAGATTCTAGATGGTCTAGAGCGAATTTGTCAAAATATGTATATCTAACTATGAATAAATCGTCGAGAACAAAAATATGACAATGACAAAAGAGTCATGAAAAAATTGTCGTATTTAACTGACAATGGCCGCGTTCCATTGACCGCTAGCATTTAGCACATAAATATCCCTGATGGAGGAACGCTGGCGCTAGAGATCTAGCGGCAGCGGCAAAGTGACATTAAAACCAATTTCAATTCGTATTATTTCATCTTCATGAGAGTCAAAAATGTATTTTGTGTCATCATGCCGCATATTTATTAATACGCAATAGTTTAAATAAACAAATACAATGTATATTAATTACATACAAGTTTGAATTCCCATTTTAAACCAAATTGTTAATATTTGACTTCTGCACTTTCACTTTTATTTTGACAGTTCGTTAATTTTTTTCAATCTAGCAGTTCATTTTGCGCTAGATTGAAAAATTTCCAGAAAAGGATATTTCACAAAATGTGCTAGAGCTCTAGCGCAAATGCTGAAATGTCAGTTTTTTTTATATGGAGTTTGGCATGCCGCTAGTCATGTAGCGGTCAGTGGAACGCGGCCAATTATGTTACCTGTCAATATTTTGTTAAATGAAAATTTGTCTGACAAGTGCGACAAATTTGTAGATTGTTGACCTGTCAATATTTATGAAATAGGGCCCTGGGTGACTATTATATGCCAATGTGTGTGCAATTGTTGCTTATTTAGGTTTTCTCAAAGTGTTTTGGGATAAATATTATCCTATCGCACCAATGACAATTATGTATTTTCTGGATCGATACTTAAGCCAAGGAAGTTAGTGGATTAACTTAAGTGTCAAGTGTATCGTTAAGTCCGTTATCCTTAACGCTTGCGCTGTGTATTCACCCTTCATTAAAAGAATAGTTATAATCTCTTTAGCGCGTGTCTGTGTCTATTACAAACACAAAAAAGCCTGCACTGTGGAAACAAAATTCGTGTTGATCCTGAGTTTATTGTTGGATTGAAACTTAAGCTTGCACTGTGAAAACGGGTACTAAGTTTACTGTAAAAATGAATATAATAACAACAATCATTTAGCCAACTCTATACTAACCGCCCTTTCCGATCAGGTATGATTTGACTAACTAGGAATGATCAGGATGAATTTCTCCTCTCATATACAGTACTAGCCACTGTATGTTAACACAGGTGATAACCACAATGCGATAAATTCTTACAAAGCGGACCTTAATAAACCACAAATCTAATTTGAAAGGAATCTTTCATGTTTTAATATGTAAAACAACTGAACCTGCGATTAGTTTTATGGAGAGACACATATGTTTATCTCCCATGTAATCTAATACCCTATGTATCTAATATTAAAAGCTATTGTTGCGAAATTGGGGGAAACCAAAAAAATATCCCTGAATAGGGCCAACCAGCCAAATTTAAATGAAAGGAAACGCAATTATTCATTAGAAATATAATTAATTTTTATTCGGTTCCTGTAATCAATGCTGGCTAATCTTTTGTTTCCCAGCTATCCGTTAAACATATGCAAGTGTAGATATACGTCTCAAACGACGTTTTGCTCACCGAACGCGCTCGTTTTATCACCTCATTTCCATCTGGAATTAATCCGCAAATCTGCAATAAGGATTATAATGAAATATTCATCTAGCTCTTTCCTGCCACGATGCATTAATTTATTTTTCCCCAATTTAGCGATATCGTCAAAGATCTCGTGTCGGCCTTCTATTTATTCACGTTGCTGCTTAAATTTCCGGGAAGATGATGGGTTGCATATCTACGGTGGTATGAAGGTGAATCCTTAGAGCCACAAAATATAGAATATAGAAATTCCATTTCCGACGTTTTCGTCCTACTCATATGTCAAACTTTTGCCACAATTTGTGATTCACAGTATTTTCTTCGTTGTTGCGGATGCTTTCCGCAAAAGTTTCTGTCTTCCTGATTGTTTCTCGAGGAGTTTCGACGACAACGCGACGGCGGCGGTCGGTGGGATGGACAACATTGGCTATTTACAACCATTACGAGGAATGGGACGTGATTGTTGAGGACATGCTGCCAGAGTATATTTTGCTAACAAACTGTGCCTGATTTTGTCCAGAAAAATGTGTAATTGTTAGTCTAAGGGGAATCCATTTTAATATTAAAATCATTCCTACGAATAAAAAGATGCGTATTGTTTTGCATTAGCTTTTCATAATCCATTCCCGTTTATTTGCATATCATTACGTATCGTCCTGTATGCATTCGTATAACCTTTTCCTATATGTTTGCATTTTGTTCTCCTGCGTGCGTTTTAACGAATCACTTGCGATTCTAAGCATCTATCGACTGGGATTCTTAGATGAGCTTACCGGCGAATGAACTCTTCCATCCTCCGTCGTCTCTCGTTTGTTGGGTATAAAAAAATAAAAATAAATAGGTGGCGCAACAGGCGGGTGACACCCAAGGCCTAGCTTCTCGCAACCATTCGTTTTGTGTGAGTTTATATTTTTGGGACGAATGGAAGGGACCTACAATTTTATGCCGAGTCCGAACGGCTCAATTGAGAAGCTTTTTCATGACAGTCATACTCTCGGATGTTTGTCAGACGTTCGCGAGAGGTGGCGCAGTAGAAAAAAACTTTAAGATGTAATGTTGGTTTTTCCGGGGATCGAACCTGGGATCCCTCGCACAGTAGTCCAGCACACTAACCACTGCGCTACTGCGGTTTGTTGGGTATGGGTAACTAAAAAAAAACACCCTATCTTTCTCTACATAGCTATAGTCTTGGATATTTGTCAGCTAATCGCAAGAGGTGGGACAGTCGAAGAAACCTTAGAAGTGATTTGCTTCTACTCCTCAACTAGAAATACCCTAGTTTGGCTTGCAATATTGCCTATTGATCCATCCAGTTAATGTCACACACGATTGTAATTATAGGACTTTAGGGTTTCTATGGATTTGGTGTATGAATATATGGGCTATTGCGGTATGTACCTCTAGGTCTCAAGTAGAAGCTAGGCCGGACTCAAGGTATAGCTCATCCTGCAAATTTATAGCAAATTCATTCCTTTTTGAGCCACCACATCTACCTCGCCTACTAAATTCACATCTATGCTTCTCTTACCCATCATAATCACCTCTAACTTCGCACTTGAATTCGCAACCCATCATTTTGTTGCGTGGGTTAGAGCTCCATGCGTTGAATCTATATGGTTACTGCGTTGCACCTTATTCTTGGAACAAAGTATCATAGAGTGATAAAACCACCATCCTGCCGTTAATTTAATTATTATATCCACTTTTTATTTTTCATTTTATTTTGGAATAGACAGTCAGGAAAAGCAAGCAACCTGTGAGTCATTCAATCCCCCAGGTGGGGAATAATATCACCAGTAGGTGTAATAGGACCACAAATAAACTCCAACAACAAACGTTCGCCGCTACTGTTTACCATCAAGCATCATCATCACACAACCATTCCGCCATACATTAACTCAACTATACACACCACAACAAAACAAAAAGGTGCAACGTGAATGTGTTCGGAAATAAACATTCGTATCTATTTTTGAAAATAATTTGCGCTATTTCTTTTGTTGGATCCAACGAATAAACCAAAAAAAAAATAAATTATATTAAGCGCGAAAAGATAATACGCACTCGAATTAAATAACGCTGAACCATATTGCTACCGCTTTTGTTAGCCAGTGCGGGAATCGTGACAGTTTCACCACTTACGCATCACCGCACCTCATATGAGGAGGAGGTATCTAAATTTATCGCTACTCTAGCTAATTTTATTAAAAACTGCAAATGAATTTAAGTACAATGGACACTTTGTACTTTGTGCAACAGATGGAGCTATTTTTAGACCGTGCTGCCAAATGGCGTGGATTATTTTTAAATCATTTTCTCTTTTTTCTGGTCGGGGCTTGATCTTTTGATGCTTCAACTGTTTGTAGATGTATATACAGATAGTGCATTTCGCTAGAGTAAAAAGAAGGGCGCAACAGATTTTGGCATGATGAACTATTACAATTTTGAATGCGTTAATAGACCGTATTGACGTCATAGAAATTCTAAGACGGCTTTTCACTTTCACATTAAGAAAAAAGCCTTCGAAATTATCATTCCTTTTCTGTACCAGAGATGCTATACTTAGAACGATAATTCTGCGGTTGCAGTGCGTGGTGATATGCTTTCGATTGCATATAACGTTAGGAAGCTGGGCGGTCTGCATGGGGTTGAATTGCTGCAGATGTGCCAATAATATGGACGGGATTTTGTTTAATTTAGAATTTTATTTGAATCGTATTAATAGAGTGTATACGCATGATGAATAACCAGGAAGTGGTAATGGACTCAGTTTGTGTTTTTGAAAATGCAGCTAATTTTTTTTTAGGCTTTCAGGTGTGTATTGCTTTTTGACTTCGTTTTTAGGGATAATGTTTGTGGATTAAAGCCACTATATCAACTCTCTTTCCAGTTTGTACATAGTTTGGGCATAATGATAAAGAGGTTGCAGCGTAAAAGAACAGCAAACGAACATATTAGCTGTGTGCCGCCCAATAATTCGACTCCATTTATTGTAATGTTACTTTCGCCTAAGAGTATGCTACTAATTGTGTTTTATTATTGAAAAATTGGATACAGAAATGATATTCTGTTATTGTCCTGATCTGATCTTAATCAGTTTTTACAGTCTTTATCAATTTCCCCCTAATTTCTAAGCCGAAGTCTGATTTCTTTTTATGACCTGATTCAAAAATTTAGGGTATAAAAAACTATGGCTAAGATAGACTCATTTTTTCAGAACATTTGGCAATCACATAAAACGACCAAAGCACAAGAACCGTTGTGGTGGGAAAATAATATCAAAATGGATCTTCAAGTGAGCAGCCAGAATAACGAACAGCGGACATGTAACAAATTAATTTTTGTATACACAAAAACTTTTTTTTTTTAATGAAAAATGTTGTATTTTGAAAAGAAAAGTAGCCTATAACCTGCACATATTCATTTCACGCATTTAAAAAAAATAAATTTGTAAATTGGTTCAATAGTTCGTAAGATTTTCGCAGACATACAAAATTGTCGTTCAGTTCGCGATGATAGACTTTCCTATGTATGTGTGAATTTTCAACCTTGGACAACTGCATTCTATTACTATAGCATAACAAAGTTAGTCTGAATATAGGCTTGGTCCTCAGAAGTTGGCGCGTGTAAATACTCTTCATCACTTTGATTCTTAAAAAATCGTTTTTTCGGCCACTTCACTCGCAGATGGAACCAGCCGTCCGCGTCGTGTCTGTAAGCGTGTTTAATTCAATTTATCCTCTCATTGCCTGTCTTCTTGGCGTGTTCAAAAATTAAGTTGTTTCTATCAACCAACCCCCTGCAGAGAATTTAAAGCGACACGAGTGCGAAGAATCTCTCTCAAACTTTTTCGCTTAAATTATACAAATTTATTCAATGAGCCTCCTGACAGTGCCTTGAATTAAGTTTTAAATGCAATCTTCTGCTCTTCGCACTCTCAAGACTCTCCTACCTCCAAGGCAAACGATTCTCCTTTCTTTGCCTTGTGTGGATCTTCTTCAAATCAAATTGTTACACTTTTCGTATTTACAATTTGCTGGCTTCTGTCAATAGGAGCGGTTGGCAATGTGTATCTAACAAGCAGCCCTTACACAAAAGGACTTTCCTTTACTTTCCCAAATATGTTTGTTTGTGCAACAAAATCAACGTTTATACAAAAAAAAAATGTCCTAGTTTCAATCCTTTTCACCAGAGAGGGTTGATTGATGTCGTCGTGGTTTGAACTTCAAGCTCTCCCCTACCACCTCATACATATGACATGAGTATGTGTCCTGCCTCTGCTCTGAATTGAAATTTATTATTGACTCTTGTTTTTTTTTCTTTTCGTTGCAGTATATTGGCTCGGAAGAGGTGTCCAGACCGAATACCCGCGCAGAGATCGTCCAAGCAATGCGTCGCATTCGGGTAAGTTGCAGTAATTTTTATTCGTGCGGTGACACGAATTCATAAATAATATTATTTTGGGTGGCAATAAGTTGATAATTTATTTTAATTAGCAAATACACTACGTGGTCCGGTTTTAATTGCCTTGTTGCACTGTTTTTGTTTGCGTTTGGCGCGGCCGAAAGCGTGGGTTTTGACAGTTTTTGCAGCAACAGCGACGCCAGGTAAAACACCACTTCTGAGATATTTTTAGTTGGAAAAATATCATCAAATTGAAATTTACAAAAAAAAAAAATTCCCTGGTGGTGCATGAAATGATGTTTATTTTATTTCGCCTAAATATGCTGATAGATTTATGCGGTGTAATTATTCACTGCGAGAACAACTCATGAATATTTCATTACACAATGATGGCGATGATTGTCGTATGGTTGATTGCAGCATCAGGTCTCCTCTCTTCTGTGTTATTTTTTTGAATTTTTTTATCTTAATTAGCAGTGCTGGAGCAGTGCGTAAATAATTGGTTTTTCATTGTGATTGTGATATTAAACGCTCATTTGCTGGGACGCTTTATCTAACTGCTGGCTCATTCATTACATTGAATGAGTTTCGTTAAGCTGGTGCTACTAACTACAGTGCCAGATGGTGTTGCTATCATGTGGATAAAAATGCGTTATCCCTTTTGTATTCATTTCATCAACGGGCAATGAAATGTGGGTGTATCATGGGGTATTCGAAAACCACAACTAAATCGCTTAAGTAAAATTTCTCTTCCTACCAGCCTGTTTCTGTTTCTAACTGCGATAAAGAGCGCCTTATCCGAGCATTATACGTACCCCTTTTTGGGTTGTGTGAGAAATCCTTTAACACAAAAATATATTTGTGGGTGTATGCGATAGGATGGGTTTTTTGATAGTTGTTACAGTAGGTACCCTAGTAATAGTCTGTTTTGTGACCAAGGAAATAAGGAATAAAAAATAAATAGTGGACACAATAGATACATATAGGACCTTAGACCTGGGGTCGAATCGTATCATCCGCAAATGAGCAATACGTGCAGGAATTTGTTTTTGGTTCGATTGTAAAATCGGTTGATTCCGTGAACGTATAGCTCGTTCACGGATGCGGCGATTAGACCCCTGGCTTTTTACAAAGACGCATAAGATTTTACTCTTGGATGTTTGACGGAATTTCGCGAGATGTAAGGTAATAAAGGGTCCGCCATCTAACGTTTTTTTTTCAACTAGTGCTTATTTCGCGAATGGTTACACTTAGCTCATGTCTGATTTGACAGATAATTAGTTTTATCCTTCCGCTGAACGAATATGGTTGTGTATACGCTTGAACAACGCTGGGAAATATTGCGACATTGCTTTGAAAATCATGGTAATGTTGCAGAATGTGTGCGAAAATTGCGTACGTATTTTTCACCGTATGTTCGTTATCTTGTGAAAAAAGTGAAAGAAACTGGCATCCTCATCGATAAACCAAAGCGTGAAAAGCCAAAAACAGTGCGTGCACCCGAGAAAATTGCTGCTGTGGCAGAAAGTGTGCGTGAAGCGCCATCAACATCAATTCACCGTCGTTCTCAACAATTGAACATTTCGGAGACATCATTGAGTCGAATTTTGCATAAAGTCCTTGGTATGACGCCATACAAAGTCCAATTGGTTCAGGAGTTGAAGCCAACTGACCATCCAATGCGTTTTCGCTTCGCTAAGTGGGCCTGCGATCGACTTAGAGAAGATGTCGATTTTGCCAAAAAAATCATCTTTTCAGATGAAGCTCATTTTGATCTTGGCGGGTATGTAAACAAGCAAAATTGTCGCACTTGGGGCATAGAAAACCCGCACGCATACATTGAAAAGCCGATATACCCAAAACGAGTCACTGTTTGGTGCGGATTTTGGTCCAGAGGCATAATTGGGCCATTTTTCTTCGAAAATGAGCAAGGAGTGGCCGTTACAGTCAATGGCGATCGTTATCGGGCCATGTTGAACGAATTTTTGTTCACAAAAATTGAAGAGGAGGATATTGGCAACATTTGGTTTCAACAGGACGGCGCTACGTGCCACACAGCCGAAGCTACACTCGATGTTTTTGAAGATCGCATTATCAGCCGCAGAGCTGATGTCGTTTGGCCACTGCGGAGCTGCGATTTGACACCGTTGGACTATTATTTGTGGGGTGCCGTAAAAGATAAGTGTTACGCCGACATGCCAGAGACAATTGACGCTTTAAATGACAATATTCGTGAAGCCATTGCTGAAATACAGCTGCACACAATCGATAATGTGCTTAAAAATTGGACCGATCGTGTAGGGTACTGCATGGCCAGCCGAGGCAGCCATTTGAATGAAATTATTTTCCATTATTAACCGGAACGATTGTATTTTCAAATAAAAAAAGAAATTTGAGAAAATATTCAGCAGGTTTTTTTTATAGCATTTAAAAAAAAAAAAAAAAAAGTTATTTGGCGGACCCTTTACATAATTTCCCTATAATTACAAGCTGAATAACTTGATGATGTTGCACTTATTGGACCTTATCAATACTCATTTTTAATCTTCAACTAAAATATTTTCACGGTCACAATGGATAAACTTATATGGACATTTTCTGCATTGTGACTTGGTAAAAATTCACATGAACACTAAAAATGATTATTAGTACCGCGGGTTGTGTATGAAAGTAATCTGTTCGTGCAAATGTGCGTTTATACATACTTTGTGAGCAGTAAACTCCGAAGAGAAGAGTAGCGTGAGAGGAGAGGGTATACCAAATTGTCTGTAAAGATGTAGAGACTTTTTGTGAAATTTTAGAATCTTCAGAACAGAATTTTCATAGACGGTGTTCGAGTGGAAAACACAATTTCCATTCTTCAGTCGGCAATTTGATCGAAAATTTGCAGGCTAGTTTTAAGGACCGTTCCTGGCAGCGTTCAGAAGATCTAGATCACTGCGGATGTAAGCAATATGTACACGAGAATTTGCTTCCACATTTGTAAACAAAAAACTAGAAGAAACGACAGCACTGAATGAGAGTTATCCTGTCATCAGCGGCTTTGCTGAACTCGCTGAATGTTGCAAAATTTGTGTCTGCTTCAACGACCCAACGATTGAAAGTCGTTTTAGTGGAGTGTTCATGGAAAACGACTTTAAACAATTCGTTTTGAAAACTGCAATATGTTTTTGAGTGTTTTCGGCCCGGTGTGAATAGGGTATTAATGGTGCTCGCATAATCTACTTTTATGTACCTAAATTGCAAGATATGGATGTGTATGACATGTGGTTTCGACAAGACAGTTCCACGTGTCATCTAGTCCGAAAAACAATTCAATTAATGCATAAGTCATTGCATGAGTCATTCTTTTCGTGGTCGTCTATTTTCCCATTTTGGTAATCGGAACTGGCAACTCAAATCGCTTTGGACTTAAATCGCGTTAAATCGCTTTCGACTTTGCTTATGCCAAGAAGCACAAGACCATCCATGCCTTGAAGGAGCAAGTTGGGCACTACCTATATCAATGAAATCCAGCCATATTTATGTAAAGCAGTCATAGAAAATTTTGACAAAATAGTGCTTTCGCAAAGCCTTGGAGGCCTATTTCATACAAGACCTTGTACCTACCTGTATCCTGCGCCGATATTTATAAATCTTGTTGGCGTTGACTTTTCCTTTGTTTTAAAATCTTCTCCCGGAATTGGCGAATTTTAAATGCGTAGCGCCCCGAAATGCTACCAGATAGGGGTTACTTCTACACTTAAATTGCAGTAGTTCTCTGCAAATATGTCACAAGGAAGCGAGTTACAAGTGGGCGCAGTAGCGCAGTGGTAAGTGTGTTGGACTACTGCGCTAGGGATCCCAGGTTCGATCCCCGGAAAAACACAAATTACATCTTAAGGTTTTTTCTACTGCGCCACCTCTCGCGAACGTCTGACAAACATCCGAGGGTATGACTGTCCTAAAACAGCTTCTCAATTCAGCCGTTCGGTCTCGGCATACAATTGAAGGTCCCTTCCATTCGTCCCAAAAATAGAAACTCACATAAAACGAATGGTTGCGAGAAGCTAGGCCTAGGGTGTCTACGCCTGTTGCAACACCTATCAACCTGTCAACAAGACTCCAAAAAGTAGTTCGGTTTTGTGTTAGGCTTCTATAGATAGATAAGATAGATAAGATTTTTTATTTGATTTCAATTGATAGAATAGTGCTTACAGAGTTTACAAAAAAATTAAAAGCATGGCTTTTATGCCGTCTGCCTAGTTGACAAATCAAAATTATAATACAATGAACTAGGATCTTTTATCAAAATAGATTCAATAATTACTTATATTTTTCCCCTTTTTTTTCAAAAACTTTCACTAATAATCCGCTAATCTATAGCCTAGCGCCAATTTACAGTATTGGAATAGTTTTTAAACTTCCATATCGTTGAGCAGTGATATAACTTGGTGTTCCGTCAAAAAATCGCTTCCAAATGTGTTCCTCCTAAACTCTTTTAAAATAGGACATTTTCCCATAAAGTGAAAAGTATCTTCTCTTTCGACAGAGTTACACAATGTGCACAGGATGGGTAAATCCTCTCTATGTGGCATAAAGTTTAACTGCAGGAGTTCTCCACGTAACTTGACCATCATCGATATTTCGTCGACGCCATTTTTATCTCGAAAATAGTTTTTCTCTTCCAGGTTATGATTCAATCGAGAGTACAGGTTTCTATGGAGTCATCCTGTAGCGTTGTCCAAAAATCTCTCTCTGCATTTTAAGTCAACTGCAGAAACAAGCTGGTAAAGCTGTCTTTTCCAATCATCGTAGTTGATTAAATGATCCAGATTGAGATCCATCTCACAGTCGCTAGCAAGGTTTATCCAGTCAGCAAACCAACTTGTTTTTGAGCGAATGACTTGAAGCGCCGCTATCTTCGGGAGGCGGTGATTTTCCATCTTCATAATTTTCAGCACATAGTCTATTTGCATTTTAAGCGTTCTAATGAAGAGAGGCGATTAGCCTGTTTCCAACATTATCATATAGTTAGGCACGTTGGGTGGCAGTCGAAAAATTCGCTTAATAAAGTAACGCAGCAGCTTCTCCACGGTTTCATATTGCTTTGCTCCCCATACTTGTGCTGCATACAGTAAAATGGATCTCGATACGGCTTCAAATATTCTGAACTTGCTGCTATGCGCAATACTTTTATTGTAAAAACATCTGTTCCACGCTGCGCTGATAGCACTCTTCGCCTTAGTCAGCTTCTCCTGCAGATGCGTCTCCATACTTAAGTTCTTTGTGAAGTGAACTCCTAGGTATTTGAATTCCTTAACAACTTCAATCCATTCGTTGTTGTAGTACCATTTTTCGTTTGCACAGTTTCTGCCTCCTCCGTTCTTGAAAATCATAATTTTGGATTTTTCTAGATTTACTATCAAGTTCCAAAGGCTACAATATTGACACAGCCGGTTAATCATGAGCTGCAATGATTCCGGTGTTGATGCGAAAAGCACAATGTCATCAGCGAAAAGCAATGCCTTTATTGTAAGACCTGCGTATTCAATGCCGCTAGGTAGAAAGTCTACCAGGTCTTCGATAAATAAAGCAAACAGACTTGGCCTCATTGTACAACCTTGTCTGACTCCTGATTCCGTTCTAAACCAACTAGACATCTCTTTACCATTCCAAACTGACGCCACTGTGTCCTCATAAAGGTTTTGTATGACCCTTCCAAACTTCCGCGACATTCCGATACCATAGAGCTTATAGATAAGAACTTGTCTATCCACTGTATCAAATGCTGCCTTAAAATCCACAAAGAACGTGTACAACTTCTTCCCTTTATTGATAAATGAGTCCGCAATACTTTTTAAGACAAAGATGTGGTCAATCATTGAATAGACTGGCCTAAAACCTGCCTGGTACTCCTTTAATAGCTTATTATCGTCAATCCATTTATTTAGGCGTCTTTGCAAGATTAAGGTAAAGATTTTGTACGAAGCATTTAAAAACGAAATACCTCTATAATTGGACAGTTCTGACAAGCTCCCTTTTTTATGGATTCGAAAAATTACAGATTCTCTGAATTCCTGAGGTATGAAACCGGTTTCCAATATGTTTCCATATATTCCTGTTAACCTGTTAATCACCTCCGTTGTGCCATACTTATAGAACTCCGCTGATATCCCATTCGAACCTGCTGCTTTGCCATCCTTTAACCTTGCCACCGCTGACATTACCTCTTGATGTGTGATGTGAGCATCCAAAACTTCATTGGTAAACCCAGGAGGGGCATAGTGAAAATTAACTCTTTCCTGAACAGGATTCAATAAATTTTTAAAGTGCGTAGCTAGAAGATTCGCACTTAGCTTACAATGGATAGTAAAGTTTTTACCATTCAAATCTTTTACTAGTCTACAGAATTCTTTCGAGCTTTTACAACTGGCTACCCGCTTAGACTCGGCTTCATAAAATGCTGCTTTTTTTCGGCTACACAGTGTTTTATAATCAATATTCGCTTGCAAATATTGGTTTTTGAAACAACCGTCACATGAATTCCTAAATGCTCTCAACCAACCAAATGATAACTCTCTGGCTCTTTTACATTCCCCGTCAAACCAAGGGGCAACATAGTTTTCTCGAACGTTCCTGTTGATACCGGTGACCGGGTAGGATGCTTTGATGATTTCATCTAGCTGGCTGAGGTTGAGGTGATGTACCGTTTGTAGAGAGCTGTTAAGTCGGGCTTGATATATAACTGCTTTTGATTTCCTCAAATTAAGTTTAGGCAAAGGTTTCATAGTCCTAGCCCCTTCGGGCTCCATCGACGTGAGAACAAACGTCACAACTATAGGAAGATGATCCGAAAATGGGACACTTTCAACTTTAAGATCGACGATGTGATTATTCCATTCACTACCGCCGAGACTGCAATCAATAACCGAGCTACCTTGATTACCAACAAAGGTAAGTTCGCCTTCCAAATCTGACAAGCTCGTTCCATTATGTATTCTTAGCGTCACAAAAATCTATTAATTTGCGGCCTCTTGCATTACAGATTGTATCTTTGGATAGGCTTGGTTAGGCTTCTGTATAACAGATCATTATCAGGTGCCCCATATCCAGTCTTATCGGCACAACTTTATATTGTATAATTTAGCTACCGATATTGAGTGCAAACTGAGTACAAACAACAAGGACCCACATATACCTACTGTATTTTGGGTATCAACAAAAAGGATTGCAAATTTACATAAAATAAGATCCATGTGTGTATTGACTATTTTCCTCATTCTGTCGTCACATTCAAAACAAAACTAACTTCAGTCAGCCTTTATGTACAAAACTGGTAAATGTCGTTTGATTTCTAATTCAGAAGTAGATCACATTCTGGCTTTTTGTATCTCAATAAAAAAAGGATAGGACATCAGCCTTTTCCCTAACTTGAATAGTTTATTGACTTTGATTATGACATGGAATGTTTAAAAAAATTTTAGCTGCCTCACGTCATACTTTCCATAAAATAACTGCATGGTTACAATACCTACCTTTTTTATATCAAACTCATTCGTAGTGCCATCATACGTTATATCAAACCCATAACAAAATCACTCACGCATTTAATACCACAACCAAACTTGCATACCTTTACCCAACTGTAAGTTGGATATCCTTTTCAACAACTCACATACCT
The DNA here is from genome assembly GCA_949372485.1 of Cheilosia soror. Lineage (NCBI taxonomy): Eukaryota > Metazoa > Arthropoda > Insecta > Diptera > Syrphidae > Cheilosia > Cheilosia soror. Next base: position 5,819,874 of record OX443561.1, read on the forward strand.
CAGCTCAGTAGTGAATTTCTATAATCGAATCAATAAATTTCCTCCGACCGCGACGGTTCAAGGTCTTTGAATTCCAGACAACTAAAATCCAACCTGAATGTTCATTTGGGTAACTCCCCGAAAACCCTTTGAACGATCCCAAAAAAATGCCGCAGAAGCTCCTATATTTTGTCTTCATTACATTTGCCTTGCATTCTAGGACTATATCCAAAAGGGATACAGATTTCTGACATAAGAAAATTTCGTTTTTATGTTAATACCAATTACTCCTGGAATGTGTATCATTTTTGCATATCACGTCACGTCCCCCGTACCCATTGTGTCTCCAGCAAACATGAACAAAAACCGAGAGACTTGTTGAGTCGTTTGTCGAATGGGTGTCTGCAGACCGAAACGCTTTTCATGCAAATATCATACGAGCTTATAAAATTTTAATGAGCATATTCAAAGGGTATCCTGCACATAATGTAAGAATAATCCTACTGCAGGGAGATAGACAAACGACAGTTGTTTTCAACTGAAGTGGAACGTCTATGAGAAGATAATACAGGGTAACAGCAGTGGCAGCAGCAGTAGCGGTTACGACATACAGTCCCACATTCGCCATACACTGGTTGAGGAGGAGCAAATAGGATAACAGCTGTTTCCTCAATGATATATGGATATGCTGTGAGCTGATGCTTAACATTTGTCATTCAGACAATGAATTGGGAATCAAGTTGTTGACAGCTTAAGGCTGCAAACAATGTCTGTTTAACGACATTTCATTACCAAGTACTTGAGGGAAAGTTCTGTATTTGGCTGTAGAGGAAATGTTTTAGTATATCGAACTATGACAATTCGTCTCGCACCACCACCATGAATACAAAGGAATTAAAACTAAACGATTGCGAAAACTGTTGGGTTTTTTTCTGACACTGTCCAAGCTTCAAGGACTTTTATTGAGAATACGATCAATAATTTAATAAAAGATGTCACATGATTCCTTCTACCAGAAACAAATTTCAAACCACTGTGAGTGATGATGATGAAGCTACTTTGTCGAAGGTTGAGAAGGTTGAGGTGTAACTCTACGGTTTCGAATTTTTCCGAAAGAAACACCTACTAAGAGCTACAGAGCTTATGAAATAAATCACTTATGTGATAGAAATAAGCTTTAGCAATAACGACTAAGGACTAGGTATAGGTACCTTAACATCTGTCTAACGACAATCATGGTTAGGTAAGGCCTAATGACAAAACGTGGTTCTTTGGTATCAAAAAGTGGCCAGAGAGGAATCGTGGTTACTGAGTAGAGTGGCATAAAGGGTAACAACAACACTTATGGTAAGTAGTGAATGGCAAGAGCATTATTGTCCATTCGTTCGATGTGGCCGAGCCGATAGTAGACGTATTTTGACTTTTTTGACACATTTCATACAGCTCATAAAATTCGCGGTTGTATCTCCTTCTCCATTCGCCCTCCTCGCACACAGTATCAAAAATCTTTCAATGAATTTTTCTTTCGAAGCAGCACAGGGGTAGGATTCTATAAAAAATTAAACGAAAACGGCTTTCTCTTTTCAAAAAACGAAAGAAATGATGCAAAAACGAAAATTTGCTCCATGAATGTAACTCTTTCGTTTTTTTTTCCTCTTAGCGTAGTTTTCCTTTCACACGAAACGAAAATTGTATTATTCGCATTAAAAATATAACAACCAAAAAGCCCACAACATATTATACAACACGAAAATGTCTTTCGTTTATGGATTTAAAGCAAAAACGAAAACGTCGCTCGAATTTATCTAGATTTTTATTTAATATAATTAGCCCTTGAAAAATCCTTGGATCCTCTCAGACTGAACTTCAGCGCGCACTCAATCGGTCTGTAGCCGTTTGTGTTGAAGCTGAGATGAAGGTAAATGTGAACAAATCTGAAGTGATGGTCGTCTCTAGAACGCCTGTTCAATGCACTCTGCATGTTAGTGGAGTCCCATTGAAACAGGTGGAGAAGTTTAAGTATCTCGGGGTCTTATTCACGAGTGATGGAAGGAGCAATGCCTAGTTTTCCTGTAGGATTGGTCAGGCTGGATCAATTTTGAGAAAGCTTGGGCATTCTGTTATCAGGAGGACTGAACTTATTGTCAAAGCTTAGTTGTCAGTCTTTAATTCGGTGTTTGTTTCAACTCTTACCTATTGTCATGACCATGAGGTTTGGGTAATGACCGAAAGAATAAGATCGCGGATTCAAGCTGCCGAAATGAGAGTTCTCCGTAGTATTGCTGGTGTGACCCTTAGAGATCGCATCAGAAATACCAGACTACATGAGGAACTCAATGTCGAGCAGCTACTTCTCCGGACGAAGCGATCCATGCTTCTGTGGTTTGGTCATGTTATACGTATGTCCCCAACCAGGATTCCACGACGTGCTATGGAATCCGTACCATTTGGCACGCGTCTTCTAGGTAGACCAAGGATGGGATGGTTATATCAAGTCCATAATCTCTCCTATATCCGTATGGGGAAAGCCCTTGATGATTTGGAGTCGGAATCGAGAGCTATAGAAGGTCCACTTGAGCAACCTACACCCGCGACTCGCTTAATGGACAAGCGGATCATTGAAAGTGATGATGATGATGATGACCCTTTAAATATTTTCTATAGAGCTGCTCATTATAAGAATTAAAAGATCCGCGAGTAAGGGTCATATTCACTTTTACCAACATTTTTACCTACTGACGGCCGGTGTAAGATATTGCTCACACTTATTTATTGCAAAGAAAATTTCTCAGTCAACTTTCAACGCATCACCATTAATGTCTAACTTTTAAGGCTCCCATCACCCTAAATCCACTCCTGTACTAGAACAATATAAAGTCTAACACGTGCAATTTTGAAATATGTATGCCAGGACTTAATGGAACGGATACAATGCAAATTGGAATCTACTCTAGCGAACTTTCTGAACTCTCCAAAGCCTGGTTAAGTAATTTATTCCAACTTATTTGCAAAATAACACCACCATTGTGATATATTGTATGTTCACTTTCGACTTTCATTACACACACCCCCTGAATGGATATATCTACATGCACATTGTCTACCCAAATCCACTTATTCACCCGTACATATACGCATACACCAAGGCAGTCCCACTTTGGTAAAAACACTTCTCCGCCCTCAATTACCATATAGAGCCCCATCCATTCAAGCAAAGGATCTTTTAAGCTTAATCTGAATATAGAGGAGTAACTTTTATCCCCGGCACCCGTTACAAAATTCCTCTGTGAAACTTTTAATGGAAACGAAGGGCATTGTATGTCCTGGTGTGGGTTTAAAAGTCAAGCCAGCCGTAGGTAAGAGGCCTTCCAAAGAAAAAAGTTACTCTGCTATAAATTGTGTATACTTTGACATTGAAATCATAGATGCGAACTGGTACACACCGAGAGGTGAGCTGAGGACATTAATAACTTAGCGAGGAAGACCGAAATAAGACTACGACTTTTGAATAACCTAAGTGGTGCGGAATTACACTGATAACCGACACTCTTTGTGGTTGTCCTACAACGGTAATGTCACTGCTAATGGCATTAGCTGGCTATCTACTCTCTACACAAAGCCCTCCCCAAATAAAATTCAGGCGATTATGCAAATTTTCCAAGGTGTACACCACACCACAACACAGCACCGCTAGGGAAGCTAGTAATTGATAATTGGCCTTTTGTTGGTGTCCTTTCTTATTTTCCTTTTTTATTGCCGCCCAGATACATTTGGATTTTGCTATCTTTAATTGTGAATTGAATTTGAAATTGTGTCTTTCATCATTGATTGGGTTAGGTTGTAGGTTGAGTTTGTTCGATTGGTAATTTTAAGATTCTGTTTAATTTTGTCCTTTCAGTATGACTACAAGGTGCGAAATGAGAAGAAGAAAAAGGTGACCATCACGGTTTCTGTGGAAGGCGTGAAAGTGTTGCTGAAAAAGCGGAGAAGAAAAGTAAGCTAACTTAGTGTACATTATGCACATGGAAATTAATTTATTTTCTTGCAGAAAAAACAATGGACTAGTGAACCGGAGGAGTTTCTATATCATCCCATTTATAGGATATTTTATGTTTCACATGACAGTAGCGATCTCAAGATATTTAGTTATATTGCCCGAGATTCTAGCACCGATAAGTTTAAGTGTGCAGTTTTTAAGAGCAACAAAAAGGTGAGTTTTTGTTTTTTTTTTTAATTAATGTTTTAAGTGTGAGCACATTTTTTTTCGAATGCAAAAACATTCGAAATTGAAGGGAAAAAAAATTAACGATCTACGATGATCAATTCAATGTGCAGAACGTAACGACTCAATTAAAGACGTCAATAATCTTGAGAAACTGGCTTAAAGTCACAAAATGGAGCAAAACTAATTGGACAAAGATATAGTCGACGAGGATGACGATTGATGGATTGCGCTTGAAGTGTACACGAAAAATGGGTGAACCTGTTGGGTGGGTTTAGGAGGTATGACTATGAGGAAATACTAATAATTTAGGTACATAAAAAATGAAAAAAAGAGGAAGTGATTAGCAAATGAAAGGAAGCATAATGTTGAAGAAAATATGACATTTAGCGCATATAAACTCATGCGTCTCCCGTAATTGCGTGAATAGGAAATTAGAGCCCACCGTCACGCAGATTGGGCAGCTTATTAAATCTGCCCCAGTGCCGTACTGATTGTATTGATTACAGTCTCCAAAATTCGGTATCACAAATCACAATACTATTTTGTAGAATGCAAGAAAATTATAATCATATTGGACCGAACGGATTCTCCTTAAAATTCGAAGATGCACTTTGGAGAGGGAGGCAGCAAGTTGAATTCGTATCCATACCGCAAATCTAACCAATGTCAGCATCCTTTTTCTTAGAACCCTGCAAGTGGTGGCTCAATTATACACATTTTTAATTTGGATACCGTCCCAGGAAGGTATATTCACTTTACCATTACGGAAACCCCTTTTAGTGTAGTTACATTCTGTCCAAGACGTCGCGTTGGTGTTAGGTGTCCTTTCTTGGTAAAAGGCGATTAGGTGAACGGACTTTTGAAAGATAGTGCCTCTGATGTTAGCGTTTGAGTTTTGCTCTATTCTTTCAAGAACGATGTTGAAGAATTCACATGACAGCGCATCGCCTCGTCCAAATCCTTTTTTTTTTAAAGCGAAAGTCTCGGTGAGTTCTTTACCGACCTTGATGGAGCAGAGTGCATTCTCCATTGTCATTCTGCACAAACGGACGAGTTTGGCAGGGATACCAAAACTAGACATTGCTCTGTATAGCTCGTCTCTATAAATACTGTCGTCGGCGGCCTTAAAATCGATGGAAAGATGGTGGGTATCGATTTGGACTTCCTGGGTTTTCTCCAAGATCTGCAGCAGTGTGAATTTGGTCGATGGTAGACTTTTCTGGTCTGAAGCCACACTGAAATGGACCATAGAAGACGAATACCTCTGTAGTTGGCGCAGTTCAGAGGGTATCCTTTCTTGAGGATCGGCGAAACAATGCTGAGGTTCCATTCATCGGGAATAATTTTCTCCGACCATATTTTAGAGATGAGTTGGTGCATGCTCCTAACCAAGTCATCGCCTGCCACTTTGAATAGCTCGGCGGTTAGGCCATCTGCTCCAGCGGCTTTCACTTCACATCCAGGTCGGGTGGACGGAATTGCTGGTCTTCATCGTCCAGGTTGAATGGTTCATTCTGTCTGACAGCGGGATTTAGTTCGTCATCGCCGTTAAACAGTCTGCAGAAGTAGTTCTTCCATATCTTCAGCATCGACTGCGATTCTACTATGATGTTCCCTTGTTCGTTCTTGCAGGCTTCGTTTCGGGCTTTGTAGCCTTGGCAGGTTCTTTTTACCCTTTGGTAAAACTTCCGAACCTCAGTCCTGCTGCATCTATCCATTTCCTCGATCGCAAGCTTCTCGTGCTCCTTCTTTTTTCTCCTAAGCAGCCGGTGCTCTTCTTTTCTGCGCGTAGAGCTCATGAGTATCTGTGGTCCTTCTTTACAGCGTCACTTTGTATGCCCCTTGTTTCGCTGCATGTGCTGCAATGTTGACCCCTCGGGACGTTCGGACATCCATAATACTGGAGGAGTGCCTTGCGTCGATCGCAATGTGGTCAATCTGGTTGACGGTTGATTGATCGGGAGATCTCCAAGTGCATTTATGAATGTCGAGATGCGGGAACCGCGTACTTGCTATGATACCATTTCGCACCGCCGCGAAGTCGATCAGCCTAAATTCGTTATCGGAGGTGGTGTCGTGTAGGCTGTACCTTCCGACAGTACTACCAAAGATACTCTTCCTATCTTTGCATTAAAATCGAAACTTTGTTAGTTTTCTGAAATACCTATCAATAGTTCAGCACCAACATTTCATTGTATTGTTTTTGGAATCACTCCTTTTTTGCGTTTACCTCTTCCCTGACCGATTAAAATAACTAAGCATCAGTCATAAGTCCCACAAAACGTAATAAAGTTATGATCAAGCCCGATCCATTCTTATCTCCACAGGACCTCGTGTTTAGAGGTTGTACCTCATTTTTATCGCCTCTCTTAATGTGCCACCGCCCGTTATCGCTTTTATAGGTATTTCCCTTACGCCTTTTATTACCATCCCTCTGCATATTATATCGCAGCAAAATTAATGCATTTCATTTTCTTCGCGTTAAGGCAGTAACAGAACCTATCCCTCACTTCCTAAAATATACGTAAAACGAATTTACCCTCATATCCCTCCTATAATAATGACGGTTATCCTCGCAGGCATTTCCATGGTTATTGTTTTTTCATCCTCATCTCCTTCAGACTGTATGGCTCATGCTTTACGAGTATTCCATAATACGGCCAGCAAAAAAGCTAAATCTAAAAGTCGACCTTTCGAAACTGTATGCCAAGAAAAAAAACAACCAAAACGCTATCGTTTGGAAATAAATGTATCTACAAAATCAGGCAAAGAGAAAAAAAACATCTTCAGGCATCCAATCGTTTGGTTATACGAATGGCTTCAAAGTGTGCGGTAGGAGGTGCTTCCCCATTCCATTAAAGTTATTGAATTGCCTGAATAGATGTATTTCCTCAAAAAGCCGATATCAATATCAACTTCAAATTGTAAATCGTTCAGATGGAAAATTCAAATTTGATTTTCATTTTCAATTCCAATACCTACCCACACCGCCGCGTCCTTATTCAACATTTCCCAGTAAGTTATACCGCTCGCCTTTGTTTATTTGTTTTTCGGGACATTTGCCGAAATGAATTGAGTTTCAAGAGTCGTTTAAAGTGTCGATTTGGGTGGTAATCGAAAACCAACCCCTCCGCCCTCCCCCTTTCTTCTACCATGCCCAAAAAGACAGAAACGAAAGACAAATGGAATAGAAAGATGTATTTGCGTTTTGTGTATTTTAAAATTGAAATTTTGAAAATAATAAAAACGGAGAGGTGTATGTATGTACATTTTCTTGGCACGACTCCAGGCGACCGCCAATCTCTGTCTCTCAGATTTAATGTACTCGCTATTGGGCTCTGGGGTGCGACGCGGTAGTAATATTGTAATGAGTTCTCCATATATATATATCAGACAGTATTTAAAACAAATATTTAAGTCTTCAAAACGATACTACAAGGTGCTCATGTAGAGGGGATACTTGGAGAATTTATTAGGTTTTATATTTCCTTAAGGCCAGCCCCTTGCTAATTGCTTCCTGATTATAAATTTGTCAAGCTGGGTTCAGTTCGCATTTACTATTGGTTGGAATTTGCTGAAAAATTTTCTAATCGAATGGGATTGAAAAGACAATCAATTAAAAACTATGATGATGATGATAAAAATACGTAGGGACTTTTGGCATTTGTCGCTTTTTCATATAAACCGTCTAGCCGATTCCGGTATTTTTTTTTTATGCGATGTAAAAAAGCCTGGCAAATATTGTTTATTTTTTAAAAATATGTCTAGTTTTTATTTCTACAAATAAAAATGTTTATAGCCTGTTTTTTTTAGTATTTTATATATTATACGAAAACAATTTAACGAGTTATGATTTTTAAAAAAGTACCAATCGACGAATTTAGAACAGCCTTTAAAAGATTCCATTATTTTCCATAATTTACTGCCAAATAATACTTCAATGCGTAGTTTAAAACATACGTGTCGAAAGCATGATTGGCAAAGAGTATAGGTATGAGTTTCCATGATAAAGGGTGTTTTTTTTAGAGCTAGATATACAAATTCAATATGAAATAAAAGTAATAGAAAACTTTATGCCGTTACTGTTTAAAAATGATTTTGAGCATACTAACCGTGGCTAGTTCGAATGAACTGCAATCGTAAAGTTCAATTTTCGACAACTTTGTCGATCAACTGGGGCCGTATATCAGAAATAACACGGCGAATGTTGACTTCCAAACCGTCCAACGTCTCTGGTTTATCGGGATGGACTAGTGACTTCACATACCCCCAGAGAGAGTAATCTAAAGGTGTGAGATTACAGGATGCGAAAACGATTCATATAGTGTTTTGAATAACTTGCTCAGGTGGACGCTTCTGGGGGGGTGTTGCTTGGGCAGATGGATGAATCTAGTTTTTGAGAATTTGAGATAATAAAACTAATAATTTGTAAAAACTTGAATTTTCTAACTTTATTTTCTTTTCAGAGAAAATAAAACTTCAAAGTAGCTAACTATAGCTCCGCATGGGCTATATACATAATTCAATAAAAATTTTCTGAAGTTTCTGACTCATCATCGAGTGACAGCGAAGAAAATGTTTTGGACGACCCCTGAGCAAAAGAAAATAACGAAACAATAAACTGCGGCATTTGTTTGGAGAATCCTAGAAACATGTTACTGCAACCCTGCAATCGTTGCAAGATGTGTAGTTATAGCTGTTTTGCGAATGAATTATTGTGTCCATTTTGCCGGCAGATAACTAAAAACATATCTTTTGTTTACTTGTGAAGTTTGTTTGTTGGATGCCTTATGGAAATCTGTTTTGCTAAATACATATTATCTCCCCGAATATTTGGGAGTTATGTCCCATCTTTAAGGCCCAAATACAATATATTCAATTCAAAAATAAAAATTGGGCTTTATGTCTCTGGGCCTTATGTCCCTTTTACACGCACCGATTTGTGTTTTACGACACTTCTTAATTTTCTTTTGGGCACTTATGGTGCATTTATACGTCCAGTGTTTTCACTTTAGTGCCTTCATTGTCAAATCGTTGCGACGCGTCGTTCGCGGTGGTAGTATGTAGCTGCATTTTCGAAGCGCAGACCTCACACAATTCGAAAATAAAGCAAATGCAGACGTCTAGCGTTACCGAGTACGGTTTAAGAACAAAGCGACGCTGAAAATTACGAAAGATAGCGAAAAGAGAACACAAGAATCGGATGGGAATTCGCGGCCTATCCGTGTTCGGCTATCCCCTGCACTTTTCATCCCCTTTACCATCACATTCTCGAGTCGTACGACAAAGATCGGTGCGTGTAAAACGGGTCGAACAGATCAAAATTCAGTGCAGAATGCTAAGTTACGTACCTACTAGATTGATCAGTGATACCAGGCTAGACTTTTTCTTTTATTGAACAGCGCCTGTTTTAATATTTTCGATGAGAAAAACGTAACAGAATTTTTGTGTGACTAAAAGCAAATTGCTGTACTTGAATTTTTTACGAGAATTGAAAATTATGCCACTTTTTTCAAATATGAAAATTATCATACATTTTGCGTATGATAATGAATTCCTATCATACATTATGTAAGACCTGAAATTATCATACATGTAGCATAATTTTCACACGGTTGGTAGCGCTGGTACTAACCACAATTTACCTTTCAACTATCAAATTGACAATCTGTCTTCAAATTCTATCGAAGCAACTCTGACAATTTGTCCTACTTTCGGTAAAAAGTTCGGTCCTCGTGATAACAGGACTAAAAAATTCTGCATTTTTTCTTCTATCGCTATCGAAGAGTATCAAAGTTTATTGATAATATGAAGAGTGACTCCTGACCTATATCTGTTGGGAAATTTTGTCGAGTTTTTATTGTTACGAACACTTCGGTTGGAATTTGACCTATTTCCAACTGCACCACTAATTTATGACCAGATTTCTTTAAGTATTTCATTTGAGCAGTTGAATTTTTACAGTCAATTCCCTGCATAGGTTAGGTATATTCACCCTTATTCCCGTTGGCGTTTGTCGTTCACGACTCATTTGTCGTGTCGTTATAAAAACGATATTCAGATTTTTTTTCGAACTTTTGTTAACGATTTTGCTTCTTTTTCTATGTGTTCACTGTATTTTCAAATCGCTTGATCAAAAAAGTTGCAAACATTGATTTGAAACCGAAATGAAATATTAGGCGTTTACGACAAACGCCAACGGGAATAGGGGTGATTATGTACATTTGTCAAGAAGACATGTATTTTCCCCTGTGATCCTGAACTTCTTTCGGAGTCATGGTGGACATTTTTTTTTTACATCCAATATTATGATAGTGCAGTTAGTGCTTATAAAGTTGCTTCTGCCTTCCATAGTTTTCAGTTGAATGCTTTCCTTGCATCACTTCGTTTATGATGTCCACACTAGGAGTAAGTTTGTCGGAATCCATATATTGAAGATAAAAAAAGCGTCCAATCTGTCGGAAACTATTGTTTTTTCCTCAGTATCCAACATGGACAGGGGTCTAAGCCAAGAAGGATGTAGATTTTGGTTAAAGGACCAATAAGTGCGACATCTACTCATTCTTTTAGGCACGCACTAAATTACCTCCCTAACCTATCTGCAAAAAGGTGAGTGCGGTGTCAGATTTTAAAGGAATACATTAAAGGGATACCATCGCTGCCAGACGCTTGTTGAATTTAAATTTCTTCGCACATCTTCCGCGATAGAGATGGAAATTGTCTGTGTCCTTAAAGTATTTCTGCTCACCTTTTTTTCTTTCGTTTGTGGATAAGGGTGACTATTTCTGACCACCTTTCAGATTTTGCATAACAACTGCATAGACTTTTCTCTTCATAGTTTCTGGGTTGGCTTCGCTGCGTATATCGACTCGACGTGTTTAATGCTTCTTCAAGCGGGAGAAGGGTATTTTAAAATATATTTTAAGCATTTTCAAGGGATTATAAATGCTTATAATACGATACGCAGCGTTTCTGCTGATCTTACTTACTTATCTACTTAAATGGTGGTAGTTACAGTCTTGGGTGGGCTTGGGGCGGGGCGGTCTATTTAGCACAATTTTTGGCTTATTGCCTCCAAGTTGGAAAGTCTGCACGATATGGGTTCCAAAATTGTGAAGTTTATTAAAAGCTATTCCCCCGTGCTTTTTTTTCTATAGTAGGCGCTTTTTTAGCATTTGTTGAGACAGAATGATAACCGAGAACAGATGTTGCTTTGAAACTTGTAGCTCTAGCACTAAGATGAAAGTTTTGGTGACCTCTATCATTCGACTGAAACATGACAAATGTCACTTTGGACTTGGACGCATATTCAAATATAGCGGCTTGCTTTAATATTCTGATCTATTTCTAATCGTCGTAGAAAGTCCATGCAAATCGCACTTAGACTATAATCTAGTACATTTTATGGAGAAAGAAACTTTTCCTTATCAATCTCATCTCATGGATTGGAAATTCTTCAAAAAAAATTAGAAACTTGGACACTGATGGTTATTATTTTGAACTTATCAAGCCTGCAGCAAGCAGCATTTCTTCCAAAAATTTCGACACATCCTGTGTTTTTTTTTTTTGTAAATATAATATACCACAAACTGTCATGTACGTACAATGTATAGACGGAGCACATTGTGTACCTACTTGCAGTATGCGATGCCCACATGAATGTATGTTTTTGGACATCGACCAAAATTAATTATAAAGTCACGGCAGTCTAGTTTTCGTTTGTCATTTGTTTATGTTTTTCCATCGTTCTGGTTCAGATGTGCCATCGTAATATATTGCAAGAACCAAAATTTTAAATAACCCGAAAAAGTCGGCATAAATCATCGGTTCTTTTTTGTTTATACTCGCAGCAATGAACAGTTGGTTATATATATTACTTTTTTGATAATAAATTTTTGATAGACACAATTAGAAGCCGCACAGTAGTTTCGTCATTGCAATAAATTGAGACATGTTGGTCACACGGTTTGTTTATAAAATGGCTTTGCGTTTGGAAGTTGAAAAACCGGGTTCAAATAATCGAATGTTTTTATTTTGGTTCTGTATCACGTGCTGATGGCATGCAAGTGAGTGAGTTTGGCTGCTATAGGAATACCGCAGGTGTATAATATTGATTACCTAAATTAATAAAAGCCGTGGCACAAACTACTCAACCCTGTGGGAGTCCATTTTTGTTTAAAACATTTCCTGCGGAATTTATACCTACTGCGCTTTTATTTTTATTTCAACTTTTGTGCTGCACTCTATGAAAGTGCCTTAATGTTGGTGTCATCCGCTTTTTTATTTTGCCCTCATTGAACTTCCCACAACGCTGCGCGTACCTTACTAATTACTTCCTCCATCATCATACCAATTCATCATTTGGAAAAGGTCTTCAGCCGGCTCGATAGATGGACGCGCAATAAAAGTGTACATATCACCAGTTGAGTCCAAAAAGGCACCCACTCTTTTTTTACTTTTATCCTCCATAGCTGTATTTATTGAAAAGACAACAACGTTAATCCTTTCCCGTTGGTTTGTTAAAATTTATGAATCGCAGTTTTTTATCTCGGTTGTTGGTATGGATGTTGGTGCGAGTGCCCCCAAAGCAAATGAGAATTTTTTTCCAGGATGAAATATCTATATTTCTCTATGAGATTATTTCACACTGGATTACCGCCGAAAGTGGGATGTGCTTTGTTTTATAAACTTTGCATTGTACGGGTCCGTTTTTCGCCCACATACACGTTGTGTAAATAAACACACGTAAAACGCTTACAGAGAGCCAGGAATCAATCAATTCAGTCTTCTTTTTTTATTTTTTTTTGTGATTTTCATAAATATCACGTTATGATTTATGTAGGTATGTGGTTATACCATTTGTCTTTAATATTCGATATACAGTAAATTACGCTTATAAGAAACACGCTTATAAGAAAATCACGCTTATAAGAAACCTGAACAAAAGCACCGTGTACGAGCAAATTTACACCAATGCAAAAAACATACCTTATAAGAAACACGCTTATAAGAAAAACACTGATATAAAGAATTGTTTTTGCAACACCGATTCTCAGTTTTCCTCTGAAATATGATGTGTATAAGAAACTTTTGTATGACAAAAAAAATGTCCTATTTAAATGTTTCTTAAATACATGCAGAACAACACTCAAAGAAAATAATGTCAGTTCAATATGTATGTCATTAATGAGATAAATGTCAGTGCAGTTGTGTTTGTGTTCATTTGTGAAACTGAAATAAAGAATTGAAAAAAAAAAATTTCACGACATAAAATTTTAATCAAAACGAAACTTATACACTCCGTGCCATTTGAATTTGGTTGGTTTTCTATCGCCCACTGAAGATTTAAAACTAAAGCTTTAAGTATTAATACAAAATTATTAAAGTATGTGGCTTAAATTTGCCCAATTTGAATAGGACACTTAAACGAAAAAAAAAAACATTTTAGAGAATTCTGCATCTTTTTAACACAAACATTACTTAAATTTATGGTATTTGGAATATTTTAGATTTAAAAAATGTTTAAATTTTTTTTTGAGTCATCTCTCTGCTCCGAAATTCACACATCATCCGGTTTGAAAGGGATGCAAATACAAATTGGCTAAATAATTTAGCGAAATCAAGCTCGAAGCTAATTCGATGGCTTGGACTAGTTTAGATACAGTCGAATATTATTGTCCCGATCCATAAACTTGACGTGTCAATGTCAACCATTGCCAAACATTTTCGATGATATTCAAATCCGGTGAGCTCCACATTATCATGTTGATAAATCCACGGCAGAGGTTCAAAAAGGTTTTAAAAGTATGAAAAGGCCTCTTGTAGGGTAACGCATACATTATGGTTGACAAAAATTGTAATTTAATAATACGAAACGGCCCCCCATACCATAACATCTTTAACTCCGCTATGCAGCCGGTCCAAATGATAAGTTTTTTTGTGGAGGTTATGGAAATAGTAGCTATAGCAATACGGGCCCTCCAAATTAAGTTTTTTTCGTCTGAGAAGGCAACACTATGCCACTACGAAGTACAGTTCACATGTGCTCGACAAAAACGGAGGCGTTGCGCTTTTCGAACCGGGTTAAAGTGCGACTTCTTCTTAGTTTTTAGTCGTTTTATATGCTTAGCTTTCGAAATAATACGACGAATAGTTGTGAGACTTGATTTGGTACCACACCTTTCCCAGATTTTTGGAAAATAGTCGTTAAAATTTGACGTTTTTTTAATATAAGTCGCCTTTCCGCATTTTTAAGCACACTGTGTATGCCTTTCATATTTTGATCCATAGTTAGACCATTACTTAAAAATATTACTTTACTTTCGGCTCCTCTCGAATTTCTTAGCTTTTTGGCAATAAATAGGCGTCCTTTAAACTTTGATTTGTCCTTTTTCCGCCTCGGTTAAGGCTTTTTCTCCACCACTTTTATATCTTTTTAAATTAAATAGACGAAATTAACAAAAAAAAATCGATCAAAGAAAAATCCAAAGGAAAACGTGCCAAAGATAACTAAACTAAAACTAAATGCATGTTCTATTCAAACGGCGCAAAAATTTTACCTATTTTTATTTCAGCGAATGTTAAAATAAAGTGGAAAAAAACATGTTACTGCTCTTTTCCAAAAGAGTTTCCCAAAAATAATGTTCAAAAATACCATAATTTTATCACTCCGCCTTGGAGATATGAGCAATTGTAAAGAGAGTGTACACAGGGTGTTCTATTCATACCTACATACATACCTACCTATAATCTGCTGGAATAACTCACGTATTTTGTATAGCTATGATGTGAATTTTCTTATTACTTTTTTTAAATAAAGCGAATTTATTTTTTGTTGCTTCAAAATGAACGTTTTTTTTTTAACCAACATTTTTTATAAGAAACTTTTGTTTCTTATATGCGAGTTTTTCTTATAAGAAACTTTTTTCTTATATCCGTGTTTAGGATATAAGAAACACACGCTTATAAGAAACAAAAATTGTGGCGTTTTGGAGTTTCTTATAAGCGTAATTTACTGTATTGTTTTAAATTATTTTATCAAACGCGTTAGCGATTTGTAAATTCGAAAATCGGAGTTAGCTAGAACAGCTTTGCAAAAAGATACCTTTTAATAGAGAACAGTTTTACGGTTTCCATAGAACATCTCTTTTTAAGAGAACAGGTCCTCTTTTTTGTGTGCGATCTATTTTACACTGTCTTTTTTCGCTTGGACCTTTTTTTGTCCTCTTTATTTGTTGTCTCCTCTTTTTGTTCTCTTTTTTAATACCTTCAATTTCAATATAAAAACAATGCAAAAAGTTCAAAATAGCAGGCTTGAACAACGTTTTTTATAAACTCCAGTACCTATCGGAGAAGCCTTAATTGGAATTGGTTGTCCAGTCCATATAATTTCAAACGCAGCCAAAAAAGGATTTGATTCATTTGATATCGATAATTGATATCGGAATTATTGTAATAAACTTAGAACTGAGAGTTTAAAAGAATTTTGTATTGCGATGGAATAGGAATTTAAGGACTTTTTCCGGCATTGTACAACCTACTAAGTGGTTATCATTATGGCCTACTGGGGGATGGTTGTTGATTACAATTTATGTCCTTTTTTTTTTGTTTGAGGTATATGGACACCCTGAGTAAGGTATCAGTAAGGAATGGAAGATGTATTACGTGGTTGATTATGATTTTATTAAAAAAATTGATGGACATACCATGCGAAATAAAATGAAAAGCTCATGAAATTCTGTTATACAAAAAATCGTTTATATTCAATAACTAGTAAAATTAAACTCGGCTTCCAGCTGCTGAGAATACATTGGAAAATAATTCTTTGTTCGTGTCAAAAAATTCTTTATTTCGGTTAAGTTTCATATTTTTATCGATCCACGTTAAATTAAAGGCTGTTTTTTTTAGAGGTTTATTTTTTAAACTATTAATACTGTTTCTATACAGACTGCCAATTTGACAAGAACCAAAATTGACAGTTGAAAGTTGATTATTTGTGGTAAGGACGTTTTGCCATTTGATTGACGATAAATAGATTAACGCCAGAACAACACTTGCAAATTGTGCAAACTTATTTTCAAAACCATAATGCACAGTGCAAGAGTGCAAATTAATCAATTTATTGCGGAAAACATTTGCTTAATGGACCTGTCAATAGGCCTCCACGATCCCGTGATATCACAGATTTAGATTACTTTATTTTGAGAGTAGTCTATGTCGATAAACCAGAGACGTTGGACGATTTGGAAGTCAACATTCCCGCAGTGTTATTGCTGATCAGCGATGCCAAACATAGCCCAATTGTAAAATTCTAGCACTGTTTCATTCGATCTAGCACTGTAAATAGATAAACTGTGTTTGATTTATATTTTCAAGCATTACACATTTAATTATTGCTGTAAAACTGTTTTTCTGTGAAAATTTAGTTAATTATTTAAAACTAAAATTTTGTTTCAGTATTTTGTACGTCAAAAACGTCAAAACAGTGTAGATATATACTAAAGTCGTTTGGTCTGGCCCTGAACTAGCCCTGAAATTACATTTCTGGCTCTAAATCACATTTTTGAGTTTGCATCGCTGTTGCTGATATACGGCCCCAGTTGCTCGATAAAGTTGTCGAAAATTATACTTTATGATTGCGCTTCATTCGAACTAGCCGTGCGATGCCCGAAATCATTTATAAACAAAAGCTAACTTCATATACATTGGGCCTCCGGACACGAGATTAATTCTGACGGCAGAAAAATTATATTATATGAACCCCTTTTCATTGTGTAGTATTATTTTTACAATTGAAATATTTTGAAAGTTGTGTATGTATTAGTTTTATGCCTTGTTCAACCGCTCAAACTCGGTAGAACATTTTATTCCGTTTATTTCCCCTCACTTCAGTCCCCTCGCCTACAAAATCGGTTTTATGCCGGCAGAATTAATCTCGTGTGCGGAGGCCCATTAACATTATTTTCAAGTGCTTTATCTCATACTGAATTTTTATTACTTTAAAAAAAAACCCTTAATTTATTCGAAATCTGCACGAATTCAATTTTAGTCCAATTCAGAGGGCTAAATATTTCAGATTAAAAGCCCTTGAACTATGTGTGAGATACATTTTTGAGGTTACAAGCTTCAATTTGAGGGATTCAAAAATGTTTTTTTTTTTTAATGTGTATGATTGGATAAATTATTCAAAAATTGATTTTTCTAGGTTTTGAACGCTTTTGGCAAGTACTTTGCGACATTGAAAACGTCTTGGATGCATAATTTTCCATTCATCGTGAACCTAATCAAGGGGTTATAGAAAAAAATTCCTATTTTTATAAGTAGGTAAGGTATTTTTGATATCTGTTACTCGCTTTAGCTCCATGCCTCCAAATGTAAACTGCCAGACGGTTAAAATGCACGTCTAACCTATGAAAGCTAAAAAAAACGGTGTCCACTTTCGCTTCCAACATTTCCTGCGGACTATTAGACTATGACCAACTCGGTTATTTTCATTTCATTATCTGCCGCCAGAAATTACCAAATGTGGGTTGTAAATTGGCCTGGAGTCTAGCTTAGCCAGTTTTGAATAGGTACTCCTAGTGTTTTCGATAACAATATCTTTCACTGTTATGTATCTAAAAGCCCATTAGATATTTAACTATATATGTAAAAGCCAAACTTATACTGGCCTGGCCAGAATGTCCTAGTCAATTTACTCCGGCAAAGTTGGAAATGATTGTTTTCACTGGACTACTTGATAAATTGATTAGATAGCCCGCATCTTTATTTTACGGATTTGAATACAGCAGCTAAAGTATAGGTAATTAATTATCCGCCTACCCATGATACTCAGGATGCTATAAATAATGCAGATTTGCAGATAAACGAAAACCATGTTCGTATTGAATTCCCCGACCACATAATGAAGACCTGAGCATCCATGCGTGCTCCGGAAGGATAAACTTTGTATCGATTTGGTTGGTAGTCGGATGTCTATACAGATATATCTTCTTTCTAACACTGAACTTCTAAATATGTATGACCTGTAATAGAGAAATAACTTTCAGATGCTTTTGTATTTTATTATTCGAATTGATATATGCTTGCTTGTAAGAGAGTAGCTATGGCTATGTCTATGCAACCGAGTGCGATACAAACGTGCTCTCTCATCTGTGCGACTTAGTAGCCTTGCTCTATAATCGTTTTGTGGGTGTGACGGAATTGCCAGAACTACTTTGTTGGGTTCGTCTATCGTCGTAATGTCCTTTTCTCGAATGCAATACGTTTCTTCTAAGGAGCAATTAAAAATGAATACCAATCAATAACGCTGTGTCAGAGTTAAGAACCTGTTTCACAGTAGTTACGCCAAAACTTTTGTATTTTATCTGAGGTTAGATAGCTTATAATTAATATGAGCATTTCCTTTCATTTTACCAAAGAAAAGAATTTTTTTTTATTGAAATACAGAAAAGGTCGTTATTTCGCCATTATTCAGTAATTATATGAACGCCTGCACAAGAGATCACTCTGAATCAGATTTTTTATGATTTGTTTGAAGTAATGGGAAAATGTGTCAGCAAATTGACATTCGATGTTGGTCTAGTTTTTAAGTCTCTGACATTTTAGCATAATACTGCATATCAATTAAAATCCGAACTTAGACATCAATAACACGGCTGTTTGGTCAGCCGTTTATTATGCTGCTGGCATGGCAAAAACAGTCGACTTGAAATGTCAAACAGACCGTTTGGTACATAAGACATAAACCGATGAACTTAACTAGAAAACTGGGACCGAATTCGAAAACCATTTTTGTCAAAAGATTGATGAACCGCATTAATGTAAAATGTTCTAACGCCTCAACCAGTTCCTCCGAATTAGCAACAATGAAATACCACCACCAATATCATGAATTTCTTTAATGTAAATAATAAAAATGTAAACTGTCAAAACATAATATTTGTTCAAGAAAAACGTATGGCACAACTTCCTTGAAAAATACGCGAATTTTCTTACTCATTTCCGCTTTTTGAAAGAACATTTTGAAAATTTGTTTGAAAAACAGGTAAACAATTCAAGGATATCCAAAATTTATGTAATACCATTGCAATGTCCAATGTACTGTCATCGACTCGAAGCATCGTCATGTCGATAAAATCAGCAACTGTAATATGGCTCCGACGAAAAATACAGAGAAAACATACAGAAAAGCTAAGATCCAGATGACCAAGAATGGACCTTATGATTCGCTATCCGTAAATGCTTGGCAACCGCTGGGCCATCACTTGTCTAAAACTCTTTTTGATAACTTATGGTATTTCAAAATGACCATAATTTAGAAAAATTAAGCGTAAAACTAGTATTGATCTGCAAGCATTTTGCGGAGCTATTGAGACGTTTTTGGGTCGAATATTGCTGGAAAAGATGAGGCTATCAATGCATAGATTCATCTTAAATTAGTATAATTTTTGACAATTCAATGGAAATATCACACAAAATCTGAGCCAGCCACAGTAGACTGGAGCTGTTGTAAAGAAGATTCGAACGGCACTATTATTTTTTCCCTTTTGTCATCAAGGAAGGTCGAGAATACTGCTCTCAAAATCTAGCCATAGCACAGTAGACTTTCTGGATCTGTTTTATAGAAGGTGCACACATTTTTTCAGACCGATTTGATAAATTTCGTCAAAAACACTATTTCTTATAATGGGGATACATTTCATCAGAATTCCAAAGTTCTTACAATAATTTTGCTGTCAAAGTAGCATATGTTTAGGTACAGGTCATTAAATGCTTAGGAAGGCATGTCTTCCGATGTTAGGAATCCATATGTGTATTTTTTTTTTTTTAATTTGTAGATGAGGATGAAGAAACGCGACATTTTTATTACCTTAGGAAAGAGCTTTTTGAAGAACTGGCTGATCTCTGCTACAAGGATATCAAAAGAAATCGTTAATTCTCCCAATGCTCAACATGCTTTAAGCGTCAGCCGAAATAACTGGCTTTGTAACCCAATGGTCACACAATTTGTAGCAAAATGGTCTAAATAAATGACTCCCGATTTTTTGTACATATCGTAAGAGTCGTTTATATGCCTCCATTGTCGAATTTTTTGAAAAATACTCCGCTTTCGTACATTCACTACTAAAACTTTGCCAATACAATGACTTTGTTTCTTCCACTCCATTTCTTTGTGTCAAAAAATACGTGTCAAACCTGCAACACCCTATAATGTAGAATATGCAGAATAACAGAATACAGATACGTATTTCGAAAATCGTTTCAAAAAATGCACGCTCAACTCAAAGAGTACACTGCATTATAAAGATCTAATACAGCCAATTACTCTCTTTTGTCTTATTTCATCGATAATCCCTCCCTCCTTTCATGCTTCGTATGGTAAAGCACATCACCTGAACTGGTCTTTCTCTGAAAAATTGATTCATTTTTCTGTTTTCTATTTAAAAATACATTTTTTCAGAACACTGAGTAGTGAGCACTGAAAACCACACGATCCGCTCCACACAAACAGAGAGCGAGAGTGAGTATTCGTATCTTTTATACGCTGCTACTGCTCTACACAGATGATTTGAGCATTTTTGTTTTCCAAATGCCCATGTCCAACACAAGCTAGCTTTTCTTCGTGTTCTGGCCACTAAACAGACGGACAATATGTCCGTTTTTCCACCTCCGAAAAATTTCAGTGCGTATGCTACCAGCGAACAGAAACGGTCTCTCAAAATATTCGTTGTTTCGGTTGCGGAAAAAAAAAAAACGCAAACGATTTTCGAATGCATATGGAATACGGTGTGATGTGCGACAGTGAAGATTTTTGATTTTTAAAATTGTCCATAATGCGTTTGGAAAATTAAAATCCAAAATATACAGTGCTGTGAATATTTATAGCAAACATATATAAAAAAAAAGAAATGTAAATCATTACTCGTAAATCTTTGTCAATGTGTGATATTGTGATTGTTAAACTTGTTTTCGAAAAAGATCGACATAAATCATTTTTTTTTTGTCGAAATGGTGACACCTTTGCCCCTCTCCCTCTCTCATTCTCTTTGTGCAAAGAGTGTCAGGTTTTTTGTTTTTTATGACTCTCCTATTTTTCCGTCCCCCCAATAATTTAAGACTTGAAAACCCATAATTTCGAAAACGTGCTCACGTGACTTTTACGAACCAAAATCACTTGAGTTTCCTCCCTAATTCTATGACTGCATAGTTTATTTTGGTTAGAACTAATTTACACTCTAAACAGTTTAACTGAAGAATTTATTTTAAAAGCAAAAAAAAAAATAAATAAAAATAAATAAACAAAAATTTATTGAATATGGAAATTTGTTGCTTTGAGCAATATGTTTCCCTACCTATAATGGCGAAACTTTGAGCCAATGAAAATAAAATAAAACGTTCCTTCGAGTCAGACTCTTAAGAACATCCTAATGAATATTCTGAAAGCTACAGGAATTTCTCAATTAGGTGTGCTTACCTCTGCCTCCTTTTCTTCTTAAAAGAGGAAGTAATAAAAATTTTAACGACAAATTCAATTACAGTTTGAAAATACAGCACAGGCGTATTTCTCAAGTGGGTGCCTAATTAACAGAAAAATAAAAATAAATAAATATATTTTTGGAGACAAGATTTTACTTTTTGTTTTGATGTTGTTGTTGCTACTCTGAAAAGTTGTTTCCTCAATTATTGTTTTGGCTGTTCGATTTATTTTTTTGGATGTCAAACATGTTTAAATCAATTTTTGGCGTAATTGTGGCGAAAGGTATTTAAGTGAAAATTTCTGAACGGTATTTGACGTGCGCATTTTAGACAGTTGCAATTTAGTTAAATTATTTGAAAGAGACGAATTGTTGCGAGCGTTACTCTAGTATTTTTTTTTTAAGGCAATTTCAAGTCTTGAAATCTTTCAAGTTTTGAAATTGCTCAGCGTATAGTGGTGTTGATATTTAAAAAGCCTTTTTTTGTTTAAACAAAGTGAGCCTCACCATAAATACTGCTAACAACTTAAGAAGGTTACTCAGGACAGTAATAGATTTTATGCAACATATGTCCCTTTGCCAAACTAATGCTATGATTCAAAAAATTTGTAAATACCGGTTCAGTTTCGATCTGACCATATTGGTACATAATTTTTTATATTTTTTGAGTCACAAACAGCATCCTTTGACTAAGCCAAGGATAGAATGGTTGGGTCCAGTCCGACATCTCTCTTTACCCGTATAGGAATTGCTTCTGATTCCGAATATCGTTTCAAAACACTTGTCATGTTACTTTTGAAAATGATGACATTATTGAGGCGCGCTCTGATTAAAAAAAAAACAACTAATTTTAATCACGATTGATGTAGATTTTATTTGTATACGTACAAATACTCATTTTTGGTGATGAGTTTGACAAATCTATGCAGCTTGGCATTGGTGCCTGCCCCATTGACAATGACCGATCTCTTATTTTATTATTAAAATATTTTAAATAGCTACAGCAAATGGCTTTCGTTTTCGAATGTTCGATCTCTGAAATACGTGGTAGCGGTTCTCGACGCTTTATCAATATAATGCGAATATTCTTCGTCTTGGTGCAATGGGACCAGTTGTTGTACAAACTGTTTTACATCAAGACGGAGTAGATTGGGAGTAGATATTTTAATTAAAAGAACATCTGTTTGAGATATACAACAGAATTTCGAAAAACAACATCATTCAAACGTCAGCTCGAGTGAAATCGCCATTTTGTCATCAATTTATTTTCCGAGGTCGTCTTAAGTGTGTATGGTCGATTGGAATAGGACATGGACTGAACAAAGGTCCAACAAAAAAAGTTTGAAGGCATAAAGTCTACAAACGAGGCAGCCACTTGATGATTGGCCCATTTGACGAGATAGATCTTGATCACCAAACTTCTACTTCAACAACTCGACACTTTGGCCATCTGCCGCCGTCGTGTTGAAACCACACTATGCTCCAAGACATCCTCTTCCAAATTATTGCAAACAGTGAGTGAGTCAACCTGGTTCGGTAGTGATCCCCTTTGAATTTTTCGCTGAGTCAAAAACAACTTAAAGAATGACTTCCATCGCTGATTATGGATGAATACAAATTTGGGATGATTTGCAAAGTTGTTACATTTGTTACAAAAATAAGAACCCACTCAAATGAATGCTTTTCGGATACTAGATCTGATATCCTTTATGGACCATTTACGCAAGATCCCAAAATTTGCGCGCGATCTTAGTGTAGACAAATACATTGTTTGGAATTATAGCAAAATAGCCTACAATCAAGTATGTGGTGCACTGTTCCAAATACTCCCAAGATACCTATGCCAGAATTCAACTATTTCTGCAATAACTTAAAGACCTCTGACAATGTACTAGTTGCTACTCCAACCATAGTGTTTGTTTGCAAGTACTTAATTTGTGTTGTGCTGCCAACAATAATTTATTGATCATTTCGAGTGTCGTCTTCTGTACCTCAAATTCTGACTAAATAAAACTCCTTTGATTTCGGTCATCCTTCTTCTGAACCAATAAACGAATCCATTAAATTATGATTACATTCGCGAATGAATTGTATACATGTGAAAGTTCACGACTCATCCAACATGTTTGTTTATCTTCACACCCCTTCAAGCCATATGGTTTGTAATCTTGGAAAAGATAAAACAAACAGGGTAACGGCATTTCGGCCAATTGGTTACTCGTCCTCGTCATACATTTTAATTACACGAACATAATCCAATTGATGATGAAATCAAAGAGTCAACGATTTACGTTGATTTGTAAGGCACCGCACCGGTAAACATTTTGACTCAAGTGCGAAAATTCGTTGACCTTAAATCATTTCGTTTACATTGAACACGAGTTCTGGAAAATGATTTTCGCGGGAGGCCAATTTCTGTTGGGTTTCACATATGCGGCAGCCGGCTTTTTTTTAAACATGTTGTTGCGTTTAGTTCTTGTTAAATAAATATATACAACACTCCTGGAAAGAACTTGTTTGGCCTTCTATACTCAAAGGGTTTTAATATCAATTCCTATTGATTAAAATACGAGTGTAAATGAATGGAAATTTTATATTTGATTCGAGTTTTTCCTTTAAACGACTTGACTATTTAACAATATATCAGTTTGTGCCCAATTGAATGGGTTTGCCATTTAAAATAAACATCTTTAGAGCAAGTAAAGCCTCAACCAGTGCACTTCTGGAGTTAACGCGGTCTTTAGCTATCTGAATCCTTAACTCGTTCGACATATAATGTGGTGTCGAAATAAAAGCTTAGGTAGACAGAGTCTTTAATACTTTAAAGTAGCAGCTGCTTAATCTGACTTATATATGAGTCCCTAATTCTTGTTTTTACCCATACTTCAAATTTAGCGCTTCTGTCCGAATATTTGCCAACTGCGTAGTGACAGGTCGCAAATGACTTTTCAAAAATAACTTTTTTAGTGTTTGCCATTTGCGTATACATTTTTTTGAAGCAGTCTTGCTATTAAAGGTCTCGGTGAATTTATTTTCAAAAAGCATTATCGTAGGCGCAGTGGCTCAGTGCTTGGTTGGTTGAAAGTGGTTGTCAGCTGAAAACCCCAACGCACTTAGACCAGCATTGATCCATTGTGATACCACGAAAAGGATCATGTAAGATCTCCCTACTAGTTGAACCATTTTGAGTTCTTTATAAAGCGTAAGAGGCTTCTGATGTCTGTGTTTGTCAGGTTGCCCAAGTCGTTGTAATGGAAGGCTCCTAAGTGAAGATTCCTTCTACGAGAGAGAGCTGGGCAGTAACAAAGAAGGTGTCCTCTTCCTCATCCATACAGCTTCTGCAAAAGTTATTTGCGAAAAGATCTAGCCTTGCGGCATGCTTACCTATCAGGCAGTGTCCAGTAATGACACCTATTGTAGGGCCGATATGCAGTCTGTTGAGAGAGATAAATTTCTTAGAGCGTTTCAAATCCATCTTAGGCCAAATTGGTTTCGTCGCTAGACAAGTGGTGCGACTTGTCCACCTAAGATTAGTACTCTCGATAACATTCAGCTTAAATTTTTGTTTGTAAGTAGCGATTGGTATCCCTAGGGTGCCTTTATCTTGCAGAATGGGTTGAGTTGTTCCTATTTTCTAGCGAGTTCATCGGCCTTACAATTCCCTGGAATGTCCCGGCACCCAAATTAGGTGAATGTTGAAATGTTCGGCCATCTCCGTAAGAGACGATCGGCAGTCGAGGGCTACAAGAGAAGTTATAGAGATCGAATCCAAGGATTTGATGGCTGCTTGGCTGTCCGAAAATATGCAGATATCCTTGACGCATTTTCGAAGAAAACACCCCTACGAACTCCGTCCTTGGTTTTTGAACCGTCAGTGAAGAAGTGAACTGATTCATCTTTCGGGAAAGTAAGTATCCTTATCCCAGGTTGCTCTGGAGGGTGGCTCAGTAGTTAGTGTGTTGTACTACTGTTCCTCGCATAGGTTCTATGTTCGATCACAAATTACATCTTAAGGTTTTTTCCACTGCGCCACCTCTCGCGAACGTCTGACAAACATCCGAGAGTAGAAATGTCATAGAAAAGCTTCTCAAATCCAGCCGTTCGGACTCGGCATAAAATCGTAGGTCTCTTCCATTCGTCCCAAAAATTAAAACTCACACAAACGAATGGTTGTGAAAATAGGGTTACCAGAGTAAAAAAAGTACAAAAAGGGGGGGACATCGTGAGTTTTCTAGGGTGGCAAGTGTTCAAAAAAGGGGGTAATTTTTTTTCTTTTTAAATTTTTGAACACCACAGTAAAAAAAAAATGTGAAATAAAAATTTAAATAGATATTTCATTAGATACTTTACTTATAATAATGTAGGTACATATTTTATTTCATTTCTATTAGGAAAAATCATCAAAATTAAATTAAGAAGGTACATAAGTTACAAACTGACATAAATGCCAAATTTATTATGGCTCCCCTCTGTAATTACTATGATACTGTCATAAATGAACGATTATCATCAGTCTGGAGATATTGGCTTTGTTTCCATGATTTACCAGTCGTAGGTGAATACGACAGCTAACGGTGTCGTTTGCAACTTTGTTACAAGTGGTCACAAAGTACGAACATAATCGATTGCATGTGTCCCTAATGTTGAGGTTACAAGACGGTCTACTCTTAAGAATTTCGTTTGTAACAAGCCTTTGTGATACTCCCTCCCGATTAGGTACTTAAAAGCCATTTATGTTATAAAGTAAGCTAAAAACTTTCACAAAACGTATTAAGGTGGGTTTCTATATGTCGGTTGACAGCCCTCGCGTTTATGTCATTGAACGACACCAATGTCAGTTCATTTAGACTTATGTCAATTATTGGCAAAAAATTGTTTGTCAGTTGATTGACCAACTTATGAACTCGATGCCAATTAAATTTTCTCTGTCAATTATAGACAAAGTGACAGTTTGTTTGACAATTCAGCTATTTCCACTTGTACAGCGGTTTCTTTGTCAGTTATTGACAAACGCTGTTAGTCAATTAATTGACAAGCAATTTTTCGCTATTTCCACTTGCCAATTTTTTAATTGGCATAAAAATACGTCAATTGTCAATTTCAAATCGACAAGTGGAAACCCAGCATTCGCCTCGCACCTATAAATCTCGTTTTCTTCTCAAAAATTGATGTATAAAAACTTTTTTCCATTTGATTACATCTGCAACACCAGCTGTCAGAATTCGATCAAAAGTTCTCAATCCCGGCCACCCACTGTACGATTTGGACCTTGTACGCACCACATCAGCTCTTACTATGAATTCGCTTCTGTTCCATATCGAATAATTCACCTGTCCTCGTAAACATCTTTTGTTATACGTTTTTCCGAAAATACCGCCCACTGAGCCCACTTGCAGAGCTTCCCAGCGTGCAAACGCAAAGTTGTGCCGAGAGTTGAAGGTGGTTCCTTGTGGCTACTGTTGCAATAGTCTCATAACTTATAGCAAATATTAATTTTTGTTTTCTAAATCGAAAAACAAGTGTATATAGTTTCAGTAGAGACATTTTGTCACCATCGCGATCTTGAGCAAAGCCTGACCCTCTTCAAATACAGAGACCGCCTGTCTCCGTCTGTTTAGTAATGTGTTGCAAGTAATCTATTTTTGTATATTCATGTTGAAATGATTTCTGCTGCTGTGATGTTGCTGTCATCAAAAAGGGAACAATCCACTTATACACATGCTGTCAGCCAGCAAAGGGTATGCGTATGAGAATAGCTCGAAAAGTCCTTGAAATTGATATGATGTTCTTTAGAAAAACCCTCAAATTATATCCAACAGATGCGAGTTTACTAGCTGGCAACTAGCATCATGAGAAATTGCGGTACTCGTGCGGACATAAAATATTATAAAATGTTTTTTTTCCAGCAATTTTCGCAAAATAAATAAATTTTGTGTATACTGCGCGAGGGGGCGTGTGTTTGGTGGAGCTATGTATCCTCCCGTGCAATTGTAGCGACTTAAATAATATATTTCTCTCTCTGGTTGTTTACGTTTCACCACGCTGCTGGCATTAATGTAGACTCTGTCTGGTTAAACAAGCCTCGGACTTCCTCCAATCGCTGGGGATGTATTTGTATCTCATTGTTGCTTTTGCTGTATCTGCATAGAGACAGAGGGGGTTGGTATTTATTTATATTATAGTTATTGCGGAGGGTTCAAAGGTGGCTTCGAGAATATTACCCCTGAGAGCGTGAACGAAAACAAGATTAATGATCCAATGTCCTGTGTGTGCTAATCTAGGTTATAAAGCCCAATCCAGATGGGGTGCCCGAGTTTTTATTAATTGACCAAATCAGTTGTAGCTTTGACCGAAAACAAATGCGAAGACCTTGCACGAGAAGGAGTGAACAATCGCATTGGAGGTCTGTGTTGTGTAAACAGATTTTAGACAGTGTGCGACGAAACGTCCCTGAAGTGGACGCAAAGTGTGATCAAAACGTTAAGTGTGCGAGTGCGCGCCAAAGCAAATAGTCAGTTGCCATGATGAAGCATGAAAGCGTGATGACAACGACAACGATTCCCCTTGATATATCAATGACATCGAAGCGTCGCAATAATGACATGATCCGATGCATTAATGACGTGTGGCGGCATAAGAATGCGAATACGCCTTCAGCCGCGAGTGCGCCCAAAAGCCCCATCACGAAGGCTTTCGATTTTCTACCCTGGTCTCGTAGCAGAAAACAACACCAACAGCAGCCGCCGCTCCCTCAAGAAGAAAAAAAAGATCCGACTCACTATCAGAAGAATATATTCCGCAATGGGGGTGGCATAATCCGGGACATTTTGAGTGACAGACTTAACAAGGACCGTGCGAGAGATAGCAGCCTCAGTCGAGCGGACGTAAAGCGAGTTCAGAAAAAGTCGAAGCAGATATCGCGAAATAAAAGTCTCGACATCAACGAACTGATTAACACCGTCGAAAACGATCTGAGGGTGGATAAGAAGCAAGACGTCAGAAGTCGATTCATGGATGATACCTTCATTGATAAAATGTCTCGAGCCAAATCCGAGGACGATGGTAGGGTGGTGGGCGAAAAGTTAGGCAATGGCTACCATCATCAAAATGGCAAGCACATTCTGTTTAAGGACGAAAACGTAGTGTATCTGATTAAGAACGAAGTTCCTGTAGCACAGCGCGCGGGGAGATGCACGTCCCGGCAGGATGAAAATTCCAGAAGTATCTCGCATTCAAGAGGCAGTAGCAGCCCTCGCCTGAGCGGTGGTAATGAGGGCGGAAATATTGTTAAGGCACGTCTAAAGTTCAAGAAATTGTCCCCGGAAGTGAACAATACAATGGCGCCTCCGACATCAGGCAAAGCTATGATAAAAGGATGTGGAGGCACAGCCCCACCAGCCTCACCATCATCATCGTCATCATCGTCCTCTTCAACAGCATCAACAGCGGTAGCAGCTGAGGGTGGTGGCACGAACAAACGAGGCATACTTCATAGGCAAAATACAAGTCCGGGTGTTGTTGGCTCCCTTGGCACCCCCTCACTTTTGGACAAGAGCGAAGCGTATGGCTCACAAGTACGACGCAGAAAATCCTTCAACGACACAAACTTTGAGAATAATAACGATAGCAGTTCCAGCAGCTTAACTGGTGTCGGTGGCGGAGGTGTTGTTAGTGATGAAAGACCCAAATCCGATAAGCCACGAAAGAAACTCTCGTTTCGGGAACCAATTGTTTCGCCGAGATGTGTGGTGAAACGGCAAAGTTCACCGCAGCAATTCAACAATTCCGAGGATAAATCTAGTCGAGTGTTTGATAATAAATATACGAATGCGGCTGCTACCCCATCGGCAAATGTTGGTGGTGGTGTGGGTGGAAGTGGTAACGGAAATGGTTATGCTGCTGCCGATTTAGAGGTAAGCACACCCCATCAGCTTTGGAGGAGTGTTTCCTTTCAAAGGGATATCTATTAGTGGAATTACTTGAAATTAATTAAATACATCTTTATCCCTTCTGTTGGTCCTGTAAATGCTAAGAAGGATTTTCTGTTCTTTTCGTTTCAGTCACAAGCCATGCGTATTGTTAGGACCGTAGGACAAGCGTTCGAAGTATGTCACAAATTTAACCTTCATAAGAATTCCTTAGATAATAACGAAGAACGATCGGACGCATCGTCTGATCTACTAGATGTTGAACATACATCGGAGCAATTAAGTGATGATGATTTATCCAAAAAAGGTGAGTCTCCCTTTCTCCTTGAATTTTAGTTACATTTATTATATAGGATCGAATTCAAATTTTTATAATTATTTCTTTTCTTACCACCACCCATTTCTGTCTATTAAAGCTTTGAAGTTTGCTAAAGCGAAGAGTCTAGATCCAAGCTATGAAACTCAAGAATTGTTATTATAGCTATTTAATACGGTTCTTCGGAAATTGCTAAATATAGTCGAAGAAGGGTTTGCATATGTATTGAATGAATTTTTTTCGGTAGGGATGCCGATCCTCATTAAATGGTCCCCTGTGGTAATCGTTGTTAATTTGGCGTTATCTTTTCGCAGTCTGTTTGTTGTTTGTTGGGTCACGTCCTTCTGGATATGACATAGTTCGTCAGCGTCCTGATGAGACTTCTTTGACTGAAGAAAACTCACCACCATATTCATTTCAATTAAACCTAGCTTTGCCCTGGAAATCAAATCAGGGTAGTCTTGAAATGATCAAGCGAGGCCTGCTTTCGCCATTCGAAAACTAAATTTGAAGTTATACCTGCCTGGTGGAGATACCTTAATGGCAGGTGTGATTTAGCTTTTGCATCGGAGCTAAGTGTGTATGTAGCTTTGTTTTATATCAAAGTCTCGCGGATACCAAGTACAAGATGTGTGGTGGAACAGGCTTTCGCGGAAACGTGTAACGGCCTCTTTCGCCAAACTCCAAAGAACGGTTTGCCTTGGCTGCACAGGGGCCTTCCCTAGCACTCCCGGCTCTGCTCTAGATGCTTTGATGGTATCCAGGGAAACGAGATTGCTGATGGGCTTGCCAGATTGGGTTCAGAAGAAGATCTCTTAGGACCTGAACCGGCCTTGGGTTTGCCTGCATCCGTTGTTAGGTAATCCATTGATACTTGGGTTTCTCGTAAACACGCACTACTGAAGTGATCCTTTCAATAAAAAAAAATCTTCGACGCGTTTAAGGTGCGAAATGGCGAATGGAGGAGATACAACCGCGAACTCTATGTGGAATGTTGTATAAATATACCGACCACATCGAGTGGAGAAAAATGTATGCTTTCTCCATTTAATAGAACGAACAAGCTTCCAAGGATACCAGAGGTCTTGGCCTGTACTCGTGAAAGGAATGCATCCGGAATCACAGAAAATGCAAATTTGCAGTGTCTCAGTTGGAAACCATTCGCATGGTCGTAGTCCGATAGGTCAAGTTACGTAAAAAAAATGGCGTAACAGGCCTAGTTTCTCACATACATTCGTTTGTGCGAGTTTTATTTTTGGGACGAATAGAAAGGGACCTACAATTTTATGCCGAGTCCGAGCGGCTGAATTGAAAAGCGTTTTAGGACAGTTTTACTCTCGGATGTTTGTCAGACGTTCGCGAGAGGTGGCGCAGAGGAAAAAACCTTAAAATGTAATTTGTGTTTTTCCTGGGATCGAGCCTTTGATCCCTCGCACAGTATAGCAAACTAACCACTTAGCCACTGCGCCCACAGTCAAGTTAAGTACCTAGTTTAAAAAGTCTAACAACTCCCTGGCAATATGTATGTATCTGAGTTTTCATTGGCTTAGCTTGAGCACGTGTACAGTTCTTTCATTTGACGTATGTCAAGGGACAGTTGAAAAACCTAGTCAGGAATTCCTCGAGTGAGCTCTCTGTTGACATTTCGATTACACACCTGATGTAATTTTATTGTAGCCCCTACGCCTACGTTAATAGTACTTTCCATACAATGGTTTCACAAATTATGTCTTTAATTTAGGTTGTAAGTCTGTGTGTATGCTGAACTGTAGCTTAATGAACTAGGGAGATTCGTCCACACCCCTGAGGTGAAATTTTACCTCCTAAAGTAACTTCTCATATCATGTATGTGTTGTGACCTTTTTCTTTGTGTATTGTTGTGTTAGCCCAATGTAACACAGCGTAACTTCTCGTATGATTTTAGCATATACGAGCAAATTATTTGCAACTCAGTCGTGCACATTTGCTTATTTATGACGAGTTTTTGCAAATATAATTAAATAATTGGTCTTCTCTGTAAGCTTTAGGGGAACATTATATCCATAGGGCTTGAAAATTACCCATACATAGTAGAAATATTAGTTGGTAATTTCAAATGTGCACTTACCTCGACTGGGGCGGTCAAAATGCCGATGATTACCATAAATAGGTACGAACGAGTACAAAGATCACGCAAAATATAAAAACCCACTATTTGGCACCCCGGGTATAACCCCGCACATAAACATCGAAATCGGAGTACACCTGCTTTTTGGCGGATCCTTGAAATTGAAATATCATCGACCTTTCGACCAACCGGCAATGGAGCATATTTGTAGGCAAACTCATTTACCCCCGTGTCCATTTCAATGCTAAGGTGATTCGACCCCCCATCGATTGGTTCAATGATAAACTACACTCGACAAGCACAATATCCTTAAATATCGTATAACAAGTGTTCTAATGAGTTCTC
This sequence comes from Cheilosia soror, assembly GCA_949372485.1. Lineage (NCBI taxonomy): Eukaryota > Metazoa > Arthropoda > Insecta > Diptera > Syrphidae > Cheilosia > Cheilosia soror. The sequence continues at coordinate 5,852,251 of OX443561.1, forward strand.
TCACCGCACGTTACATACATTTTCATCACAAAGCAGTTTATCATCAAAATAGAATTGTTTCTAAATAAACAAAATTTCATAAGACTAAAAAAAACCGCCTCTATAGACACGAAGATTAAAAACAAAAAAAAAAAAACTGAAATCAGTGGCAACACCACTCTCGGTGTGATCTTTTGTCGGTAGTAAATTCGTTAAAAAGTATCTTTTCAGAGCATTTAAGCAATCTAAAGTAGCAATGAGTTCGTTATTCTTTTTTTGAGAGCAAGGTGGCCTTTGACGTCACTATTGGCCGCCTATAATCGACGACATCATTATCAAGACAGAAATAAATCTCCTGTGGGCCATCGCACGACATACTGCGAGCAACCAAACCAAACGATGCTATATTTCATGTGATATTTTTCGATTGTATATACATGTAGTCGAGCGCGATGCGATGAAATTAAAATATAAATAAACAAATAAAACACACTTGGGTATAGCGGTCGTTCGATATGAATAAATGATGTTGTACAGAGACCAAATTTCTGTTGTTCTGACTGATGCCTCGTGTGAAAGTGTAAGTGACTATGGCCACAATTACATGTTAAACCGAATTTGTGGGGTCAGAATCAGATACACACCCTCCTACTTTGAAAAATGATTCCAATAGGCAAAAGAGCTCCGCGATTATTATTACTGTTAAAGAGCCCCACTGAGTTGTGTCATGGCGGTGAATTTAGATTTTATATTCTACACATTTTTTTTCCGCGTCTTTGTTGCGATATAGACGAAATCGTTAAAATCCCAAATGATCTGTTTCGTGTCATTAAAAACAGTGTTTTCTCTGATATTAGAATGTTTTATTAAACAAAACACGAAGTCTGTGCTAAATTTTTGTAAGAGTCAAACAATGTGTATACAAATAATAGGATTTAAAGACGCAAGCGAATCGCTTTTAAGTTTATTGCCATTTAAAATGTTTAAAACTTAATTGCTTATATAAATTTAATTTTAAAAAAATCAAGCATTGTATCGAGTAGTATAAATGGAACAAGGCTCATGATAGCGTTCTTAATAAGGCCTTCGCAATAAAATAGGTTCTTTAATGTGTGAAAAGAAGTCAGAACTCGTAGTCAGATCAAACAGCAGATTTTTGTAAACTTTATGTCACGAGATCTACACAAAATTTGGGATAATTACTGTTTCTTCTGATAGTTTTCAGAAGATCGTAAAACTTTCTGCATTTAGTTAGAATTTTGTTAAAAATGTATTTCTTCAAAGATCATGATGGCAACAACGTTACGGTCAATGGTCCTCGCTATCGTTCGATGATTTCGGACTTTTTTTTTTGCCCAAAGTGGAAGAGCTGGGTTTGGTCGACATGCAGTTTCAACAGGACGGCATGCACAACATCGCACACAGCACGCGAATCCATGGACATATGGCGAGGCGAATATGGTGAGCAATTCATCTCCCGTTTTGGATCTGTGAATTGGCCGCCTAGATCGTGCCATTTGGCGCCGCTGTACTATTTTTTGTGGGGATATATGAAGTCTCTCGTCTATACGAATAAGCCAGCAGCTATTGTCCCGTTTTGGAAGACAACATTCATAACTCATGCTATTGGCGATATACCAGTCGAAAAGTTGGAAAAAATATGCCAACATTGGACAATCCGGATGAGCCACTTGAGGCGTAGTCGCGGTTAACATTTACACGAAATAATATCCAAAAAGTAAATGGCCAAAATTGAACTGTCGACCCTAACAATATTTTTACTCAATTTAGCAAATTTTCTTTTCTTTTTTTAATTTTAAAAACCAAACGCTTAAAAAATCAATATTAAAAATATTGCGCTATTTAAAAATTATAACTAAACCAAATTCAAATGGCTACTTTAAACACAGCAAAATCTCTCATTTGTGATTAGGCCATATTCAACGTATTTCCATGGCTTTACTGCTTTTTAATTCTTTGAATTTATAATTCTTAGCAAGCTTCGAATAGATCTAGTCCATAGTGGGTACTATTATGACTGAGTTAGAAACTGGTTGGGATAAAAAAAATGCAGGTGACATTTTGAAACCTTATAACCCTACAAATAGATATCTCCTGAGCTGAGACCTCATATTTCCTCATAATTTATAAATCTTCTTAACATCCGCGAAGACATATTCTTATATTAAGGAAACAGATTCTTAAATTAAGTCACAAAAGTGCAATAAGTTTGTATTTTGCAAACCAGGACCATATTTTACGCCACATTACCTTCTTAAATATTTCCTATTTTCACATTTCTTTTTTTAAAAAAAAATGGTATTCCAAATCCTGGAGCACTCAGCCATATCCCAGTCCATTCTACTATCAAGCGGAAATTCCTTTTTTGGTGTCGTGGGGGAGAAACGCTGACATTATTCGTTTCTATTTATGGTCGGTGTCAGAGTACTGCTGTTGCCCGCCGGAGCTCGATCCAACGCCGCTGAGGTCACAAGCAATGACTAACCATAACCACTACACCAGGACCACCGCCGATTTAGACATAAGATCGTTTTATATCGGGTTATTTATTTGATTAGTTTTTTCTGCCCTTGGATATATTTAAAAAAAAAAAACCAAAAGTAGGTACAGCTAACAATTGAAAAACTCGCACATAATTACTCGTAGCAATTGGTTAAATTTTTTATTTAACAATTATTGAGCACTACAATTATTTATTTAAAATTGCCCAATATTTTAAGGAAGAACTTTTACCATTATAATTAAGTACTAAATTAGATACTTTATAATTATGCGTAGGTTTTTGAACTTTGGATTTAAAAAAAAAAAACGAAAAGAAAAATATGTGTTAATGAAGGATACTGAAAATAAAACAGGCAAATAATTGAATGTTATTAATGGTTTTGTTGAAATTCATCAGCAAATGTGAATTGTATGAAAACCAAAAATTCTCTATTGAAAATTTATTTATATAAGTGATTTTCGTATACAATTTGTTTGATCAATTAACTACCGGCTGTGATAAACACTCATGTCTGTTTGGAAGCAATTTGATCTTAGAATTATTTATTTTTTTGTTTTGTGGCCTATGGTGTCCTTATTCAGATCATATTATACGGAGTTACCTACATAAAGCGATCGATTTTGAAGTTAATACATGCGAACTTTTGCTTTACTGAATTTTTTGCTTATGAAGTTTACTGAGGGAGAGAAACTATATTTGAAACTAACTGACCCGTGCTCGCCTTGCTCCGCTTGCCTTTAGCAAATAAAAAAAAAAACGTATATTTGGTCCATTTAAGATTACACTTTGAGTGTTTCCTTGAAATCTGTTCAGTAGGTTTCGAAGGTTATGAAGATTATTAATTTAATATACCCCATTTTGCTGGCGTGTCCAATTGGTTGCCCTCTCCAGTGTTTCCCTTCCCTTAATCTGATCGCCACGTTGGTGGCATATTCTTTACTGACGATGTCTAGTGGAAGTAGTTTAAGCATGGGTTGCAGAGCGGCGGTTGGAGATGTCCTCAGTGCCCCCGTGATGCACATACATGCCAAGCGCTGAATCTTCTCTAAGACCTGTAGATTGGAACTTTTGTTCACTAGGGATTTCCTAGCGCGTTCGGCAATATTTTCTCTCCATAAGAGCTTTCTGTCCAGCCTCAGCCCCAGATATTTACCGCTGCTAATGAACTCGAGTGGAGTTCCTTTGAGATTTGGAGGAGTGACAGCGGGAAGCTTTACCTTTCTTGTGAATAAGACTAATTCCGTTTTCGTCGGGTTGACGCTAAGACCGCAACATGTCGGTCCGGGAGACTAGTTTACGCAATCCGAGTTGCAGGATGTCGAAAAGTGTCTGTGGGTACTTTCCAGATGCGAGTAAGGCGACGTCAAACGCGTAGGCCACAACCACAACTTTGCACCCTGAGCTCTCCAACGAGATCAAAAGTTCGTTAAGAACTACGTTCCATAACAATGGAGAAAGCACTCCACCTTGTGGGGTGCCTCCTGCCTCTGTGCACAAGTTTTTCGACAGCGCTGCTGCCAAAGGTATACGTATGCTAGTGTTGTTTTGTCTTTGTTTGTCCTGTCGCACGATCGCAAAAGTATAAACATCCTTTGTAGCAAGGTATATGTGTGTTTATATATTTTCCCTTCAAAAAATACATTTTGGCTAAAAACTGCTCCTAAGGACGTGGCTATAAACGACATAGTCTATAGCAGTCTGACAGTCTTAAGGAACATTTTAAAAAAAGTTTTATTGAAATCTGTCCAGTAGTTTTCGAGTTTGTAGCTGACAACGAAAATTCCTACAGTTTTATTATTGTAGTGTCTTGAATAAATGGCATCTCTCTGGTTCTGTAGTCTCGTATAAAGTGAGTTTTATTTTATTAAATCTGACATTTTATACAGTGTGAGCATACACTAAAATTCTGACAATTTATACAGTATTTCAAGATACTACAATTATATGTATAGATATGGATGTAGTTACCACTACGGATATTCTCGATAGCCCTTGTCAATTCGCCACGCTGGATATATCTGACTATTTAACTGCAAGTCATTTACCCTTGTGCTGAATTCCGACTGAATTTGAATTCCTGCGGATTTCGAATTTTCGGTGTGCTGATGCTGACGCTAAGGTTGCTCAATATTCACTCTCTAACTATCATTTCAATTGATTTCATAGAGTTACGAGGCATGGAATTGTAAAACATAAGTCAATCCGACTGTAAGTGAACACAAATGCATATTGGGAACACAAAAAATTCGAAATCCTCAGGAATTGAAATTCGGTCCGAATTGAGCACAATTTAGTTCGGTTTAGAAGAAACGCACGAACATCAAAGTCTGGTTGAAAATGACATTGGGGTCTAAACGAAATGATCCAGGTGTACCTACGCATAATTTTTTTTTTTTTGTAACAAATTGTCTAGACATGACTCTTTGTATTGATTGATCGCAATTCGACTACAAGACATTCGGGTTAGTTTTTTCTGAGGGGCTAAATTGAGACACTTTTTGATGTCAATCTTAATTTTTTTTTTTGCAAGAGTTACCCATCTAAGAAAGCAGAACTATGCGTTTTTTTCGGGAACTGATCCCTGACATCTAGTTCATTAGTTAAACATAGTACTTTATCTGTAACCACTTATTAGCCGGCGCAATTGCTCCATTAAGAACCAGCTCCTTGCAGGCTTTTGTTTCGGTAAGTTTTTAGTTTTTGGTACGATTGGAAAGGACTTATATTTGTATTGCAAATTGTAGGTCAGATAATGTTAAATTAAAAAAAAGAAGCATTCGCCATTGTGAGTTCTTAGGTAGCTATTTCTTTGATGAGCTAGAGGATCTGAAATATCTCGAGCTCACAGTACTGATTGGATTCCTGTATAGATCTGGGTGGTGGTAAAAATTACAAACAGAATCTATGCATTGCTTTGTCGAGCTATAGTTCCATAAGTAGACAAATTTCGCAGCCATGGGGCTGATTATTGTGGATAGTGATGTATAATAATCCTCATACCCTGCTTAACCTAGCCTAGCTAGATCTGAGCTATTTATAAGCACTTGTTGGTTAATGCAGTGACCTATTCCGAACTATAAGCGTGATTTAAAGTACGTTACAGACATGTGGATAAGAGACACACCACTTTGTGTATAGCTTGTTTGTATATATCAGATTTTTTATTGAACATTCTGTACTTCAGCAGTTCCATGGAATGGGACCTCAGGATTATATGGTATCACAGATAACCAATTAGTTAGGGCATCCCAATTTAGCACATTATTTGTTCAACACTCGTAATTTACTTTGAGCTTCGAACTCGTACATAATTAACTGCAACTGGTGCAGACCAAAGGCGAATGGCAAGAGCTTGTCAATGAGGTTATTCACTTTTGAGTTCCCAGACAATCGTTAAAACGTATACAAACAAACAAATAACACATCACCGGTAACATTATTGAATACGAATCTTAATTTTACAGGACACTCACATTGAGGCAACAAACAATAAGCAACTAGCAATTATTGTCAATAAGTACAAGCAACTTTATACGCATTGGTTTATGGTTCGATTTTTGGCGTTAGGCAATAACGCCCAAATCGATTTGGAAATAACACCCAAAAAACAACAAGTTGGAAATAAAGCCCAAACAATATTTGCAGTTTAATACGTATGGGGGGGGGGCATGCTGCCCCCTACAACTCCTCTGCTTGGGGTTTCTGTCAGATTTGGAGTATGTGTGAAATTGGATATATTGAAGGTTTTTTGCAGTACAAACTCCCACCTACTCCAAAATCCAACAAGAAACCCAAGCAGGGGGGTTTCAGGGGGGCAGCATACCCCCCATACTTATTCTACTGTCTATGCATTTCCACTTACTATTTTGGGCTTTACTTGCTTGTCAAAAACCAACCCTGGAAAGGAAATACCACCCAAAATGACGAACAATTTTGCAACAAAAAATTGTACGAGTTTTTTTTGGGCGTTATTTCCAAATCGATTTGGGCGCTATTTCCTTGGGCGTTATAGTCTAACGCCTCGATTTTTGTCTGTTGCGGTAATAATTCAGCTGAGCATTTTTCTGAGTTCATCCCATTCAAAAAATCATAAAAAATATTAGCGAAGAGATTATTGGAAACATTTTTTTGCAGTCACTATTAGAATTATTTGAAAAAACTTTTTGCACCAAAACATTTTATTTTTGGACCGAGGAAAAAAGCCAAAAAAATAGACTTTTACAAAAGTTCAAAATTTTCAATGGGTACTTAATGGGTTAAGGAAAGTTTTGTATCATTCAAATGGAATTTAAATGACCTTTCAAAATTTACATGAAGTTTAAATTTATGAGTAGAACTTTACTTTTGTGTAAATAATTATGCCGACGACTGTATATCTACATAATCTAATTTAAATGCCAATTATCAAGCAACCTCAAACGAATTTTTCATTTACAGAACAAATCGCAGTCACTCCTGATATTAGCCTGCCGCAAAGACCTAATCATCTAGACTTAACACCCCAACTCAGCAGTAACAATCGGAAATCACCTTGTGTACTCGTAAGTATTGCTTTTCTACTAAGACTTTATTTTTATTCGGCGGCGCTTCCTCTTGCAATTTTTAAATCTCTGTACTAACAAATTGCGTCTTTTCGAAATTTTAGTCCAGCTCCCCCACCCTTCCCTTCTAAATACGGGAGGAACTCCTCATTCTCACTGACCGTTGAAAAATACAAAATTTAGATAAAGTATCTGAACATGCAGAAAACAATGTACGTAACCCAACTGACAACTTACTAGCCGGCTGGGGCGACATTTAATATTTTCTGTCTGCCCAAGCCGAGCCGAGCGTCACGTCTTGACGGATTTTACATTTTCCAAGTGAGAATTTCCCAGTTGATTCCCACACTTGTCCTGCTTTTGCGGCAGCTGCATAAAACAGAAGCGTGTCTAAAAATATGCCCATGATTCGCCGATCTATGGACGTATAAAATAAATATGATTGTTTGGCGTTTGTGGCATTTTGTGTGTTTTACAGAATTACCAATATTTGAAAACAATTTTAGGTCTTCTACGCTGTCCATGTGAAAGTCCATGACTTTGACCGTTCACTGAACGCGACTGTGATTGCGCCTTCCCAAAGCCGTTGTAATGTAACACAATTGTGTGTAATGTAGTGCAACGGGGCGTTGCAACGCGCGCTATTGTAAACACTGGCGCGCAAAGTATTTGCAATAAATTTTTATTTAAAAATTGGCAACAGCATGTTTGAAAAACTTCTTCCCCGGCACCGTGTAAACAAACAAGGAGAATAATAATACCAACGAACGCTTTGATGTCTTGACTATGCTATGCATCACCAGGAGCGATATTTTCGATTATTTTTTGAAACATTTTTTTTAAAACATCATCTTTTCTCAGTGTGGCAGTGGAGTGGGGACGACACTCCAACGCATATGGTACGGATACGGAGACGCCGTAAATAGATACTTCTGTTGAGTTTTTTTATTTTTATTTTCTTTGAAATACTGAAAATTAGCTTTTTAGTAATTAGCATGATGTATGTATGCAAATTTAAATATTTTTTTTCTGGGAAACTGTTGATTGATGAAATAAATTATTTCTAACTCGGGGTCTATGATGCTGTGGCTTTAAGAGATTTCGTTGTTTTTTATTTGGAAACATGGACCATTTGTTTAAATAAGAATGTGTGTTTTATATTTTAATTTTTTTTTTCAAATGAATTGAATTGTTTGAAAGAAAGTGAGGCAATCTGCGTGGATAGATGATGAATGTCTATTTCCAAGTAATAAACTTGGAAGGTGTTGAAAATTGAAATTGGTGTGAACTGAAAAGAAACACGTTATTAAAGGAGAGGCGTTTATGAGCGTGAACATTTGAACAATATAGTTCAAGGCAAATCAAGGCATTCGATATAGTTATTTGCGTAATAGGAAAAGTGCATTATGTTGATTTCAAGTGGAAGCCAAATAATTTTACAAATGCATTTTGTAAGCGAAAAGTTTGTGTGTAAACTTTGTAAAAAAGAAATATGTACTATAATTCGATATAAAGGAGAACTGAAAGTTCCGGCTTCCGACGGGTGTGCTGTGCAGTGAGTTCCACTCGCAAACGTGATGTTAAAAATTATTGAAAGCTTTATAGAGAATTGTTGTAAAATTATGTGGGTGCTAGAGATGTGTCCCGTAATTCACGCAAAATGTAATTTTAATAGAAAATACAGATTTTAATTAGAAATCTTAAATTTTTTATTGATTCATATTGTATACAGATTGGGGTTACGTATGGAATAGCACATCCGATAAATGGACGCCACAGCTTTGCTGGCAAGTAGAGTTGGGCAATTTAGTTCATTTGAGTGATCGATCAATTTAGTTCAAATCACGCTACTGAACTAGTTCGTTCATTTTAGTTCATGGGTTTTTGGATGCCCAGAGTATAAACTACCCAAAGAAGCCCTGTGGTAAGAGGTCGTCGACGCGGTTTAAATTCAAAAGCCACCTTGACAAATACAGAAAAAAGTTGCCAATGAAACCGTATCGATTTCCTGGATGCTCGCGCATACTGGCGTCTGGATGTGTGGAGTAACCAAAGCTAAAATTCCATCGAATTATGTTGAGTCCATTCGCGAAAAATTGCGATAAAATTCAATCTCTTCAGCTTGGAATTTGGAGTAGAATCCTTCCTGCTGACAACGGGCCACCCTCGTCGTTTTTGTGTCAATTCATCATCGTCGCAGTCTTCTAACACGTAGAGTTAAAATAGTCGCAAGTTCAATATTTTGTTCCATTATCCGTACTGCAAAAACCAAGGAACAAAAATTTTAATTTGTCTGACAACATATAGACCAATTTTTCATATTCAAATATCTCACAACTTTCGACCTGACAACGTTGTCAGAAAAGTCATTGTCAGATCATTGTCACAGTTTCATCTCGGACAAAATCTTACAACCCTGTTAACTGACAATTTTCTATTGTAAGATTAGGCGTATATATTCTCAATAGCTAGCTCACTTTTACTTTTACATGCAAAACTTGTATACTCACTTTTGGTTTTGTTATACTCACTTCCCAAAAAAATACGACAATTGTTGGCTTTTGTAAGCTTATTGTCAGTCATTGTCTGAAGATTGACGGATCTGACAATATTGTAAGATCTGACAATCGTGTGTGCTTAGCTTTAGTTTATTCTGTTTGTATGAAAAGCTTATCACCGCGGTACTAATAATCATTTTTAGTGCCCAAGCTAAATCTTACGAAGTCAAGAACATTTCACTATAGTGAACTAGTTCATTGGCAAGTATACGCACTATTTTATTGAAATTTTGTATGACCGTTCGTATAAACTGAATTTCGGCTGAATTTATCACTTCCCAATTTCCCCAAAGAAAAAAGTCCAATGGCATTTATGTCGCAAGATCTATATGGCCAATTCTGATCGCAAAAACGGCCGATTATCTACACCAGCGGTTCCCAATTTTTTTTGGTCGCGGAGCACTTTTCTGGAGAGAAATTCCTTGCGAACCACTTCGTTGTCCGGACTTAACCTATTTTAGAATAAGAGCTAGCAACGTTTTTTTCAAGTCATTTTAGCGCGGCTGTGAGCTTAGTTCGTGGTGACTACTGAACACGAAAATACATTTCTGCGCTGCGTTGGTTTATATTGGAATGCCATAACCTCAAAAGTGAAAGAAATTTATGTCATTTTAGCAAACTTAAGATTTTGGTATATGATGAAACCGGAGTTTTGGTTTAGCTTTGAGGAATTAGTAGAGTGATAATATCTCTAACATAAAATGAAAAATTTGACTTTGCTATAATGACTTAAATTTTGCCTTTTTTGCTCTTTAAAACCGGCAATTATTTACATTAAGAGCCACTATGGAGAAGTGGATCGCTAAGGGCAAAGACCTATTTATGGCGTTCGTGGATCTGAAAGCTGCATACGATATAGTGTCCCAAGACAACATGTGTGGGAGGCATTAACAGCAAGGCATGTACCTGAGAGACTGATCAATGGCATCAAAAGCGTGTACGACAATCCCACCGCCAGAGTAAGAATCGAGGGGGAAAATTCAGGAGAGTACAAGATAGAAAAGGGATTGAAACAAGGGGACAGTTTCAGCCCTCTATTGTTTAATATTTTTCTCGATGAAGTAGCCAAGTCGTGTAAAACACGGAAATCGGAATGTTTTACAGCCTATCTATCTGCAATTCCTACTATATGCAGATGACATTGCCATCTTTGCAAACAATCCAGGCAGGTATGGTTTAATTAACTAAAAAGAAAAGGAACGGCGGTGAATGTCGATAAGACTACAGTTATGTGGGTTTCTAAAGAGAAGAGAGATCGGATGAGAATTTCACAATAATGTACGATGGAAAATCTCTGGAAAGAGTGGAAGCCTTTGAATACCTGGGGACCATAATAACTTGCGATGGGAGAAGTGACCAGGAGGTGATGAACCGTACCAGGGAGGCAATATCAGCCTACTACCAAATTAGCAGTACCATTGTAAGTAAGCGAGAGATAAGCACACAAACCAAAATGAAGCTTTATAATGCAGTAATCGCGCCAATAGCCCTATATGGAACTGAAAGCCTACCCCTATTAGATAAGCACTTAAGTAAGTTCCAAGCTGCCGAAATGAAATACTTAAGAAGAGTCGCAGGGAAAGAGACTGAATAATGAACGAATAAGAGCAGAAGTTGGTCAGAGAAAACCTATAACAGAGATAATAGAGGAAAGACAACTGAAATGGTTTGGATATGTGCAACGCATGGACGAGAGAAGAAAACCAAAACAAATAGCTGATGTAAAGGTTGAAGGAACTGCACCAAGAGGTAGACCACGCAACACTTGGGATGACCGGATCCAAGTGATGGAAGAAAGAGGGGTAAGAACCTCACGGCAATGTGGAGAGACTGCCGGGACCGGAGCCAGTGAAAGGAATGTATAATCCGAGGCTACCCCGACGCCTAACAGCATAAGGCGCGCATGAAGAAGAAGAAGAAGAAACCGGCAAACTGATATGGCAATTGTATTTTGTGTCTACATCGGTCGTAAATTAACACATACCAAAATCTTAAGTTTGCTCAAATGAGGTACCTACCTACATTTTTTGCCGAAGTTACAAAGTTTTTTCACAAAGTTACAGCCTTGCTAAAATTACTTGAGAAAAAACGTTGCTAGCTCTTAGTCTATCCGAACATAGTACTATGTACAACATGGGTAGTTGTATCTTTATACAAATTCACTAATATCTAAGGGGCCTTTCCCATTATAATCTTGACAAACAGTACTCCAATCAAGACTTCTGACAGACCAAAATCAGTCTGCCTTCAATCAATTCTGTTTGCGATGTCGGAGAAACTCAATAACATAATTCTTATGTTATTTAAATAGAATTACCAAAAAATATAAGTCAGCCTAAAACTATTTGAACAGCAGTCTTATGTATAGTATTTTCTCATGCACAGAATATATTAAAACATGCATCTTAACCTGGAGCCTTAAATCCCAATTTCTCTATGCGGAATATTGTAATCAATAGTTGGCCTCTTGTGAAACAATTCAATCACTCAACCGAAAAGTCAACTCCTTTCCTAAATTGAATATTAAATTTTCCCCATTTTTCTTTCAGACGGACGAGGAAAAGTCCCCATCATCGCCCATATCACCCAGCAGGGAAATCCACAAACTCAAGGATCAATTAGAACAACAAGCTATGCAAACCCGACAAGCGCTTGCACAATTGATGCTTGTCCGAGAACAGTTGATATCCGAAACAAATGCAAGAATCGAAGCCCAAGTAAGTTGTGGTTTTTAAAGTGGCCCAGTGCTCTTTGCTGATGAGTGCCCAGCCCATGCCTAACCACAAAATACCCCAAAGGCAGTTCAATTTTAATTCGATTGAAATATTTACAGGCTCGTACCCAACAATTGCTTCAGCAGAATAGAGAATTACTTGAGCATTTGGCCTCGTTGGGAGCGTATACGGATCCACAGGCAACCACTGGACTTACAACGGCCAATATAGCTCTTGCACCACAGGTAAGCGTCCTCGTTAGTTGAATTGAATGATTTTTGTTGTTGTTTGCCTTTTTCCTTTATTTATTTCTTCTTTTTTTTTGTGTGCAGCTTTAAGTGTGCTCAGCAATTCCAACCAATTTTTTTTTAATTTTTAACCGCCCGTTTGAGCCGTTTGAGTTTTATTTTGTTACGTGCTTGCATGTTGAAGTGTTTTTTGTTTTTAAAGTGATTTTTGTTTCTTATTATGAGTTTCCTGGATGTTGTTGTTTTGGCTTTTCGATGAGCAAATCAAAATTCATTCAACCATCAGAGTGTGTTCTTGACTCTCTTCTAGTCGCAGCTGCAAATGCTATTTCAAGAACCAGCCGACCTATCGGCAGCGATGCGAAAGGCAATACTTGCCTCAACAAACAACAACAATCTGGCAACGATCAATCAGCAGATCAGTAACTTAGGATCAATCAACCAGCAGCTGACCACCCTCAGTCATCAGTTGAGTGGCCTCAATCAACAAAGTCAGAATCTGCAAAATTTTCAAAATCTCAGTGCCACCCTGCAGCAGCAACACCAGTCACTGACACCGCCACAGCAACAGCAAATGCACCAATCATCGTTACACTTGAATGCGCCGGCAGTATCGCAAGCGTCGAGTAGCCCGATTCCACCGATGTCACAGCTGCAGACTCTCAGCAACCAATTCACAAACATATCTGCTCAGGGAAATCAGGATCTGCTATCGAAAGAGCTCTTTCAAATGAACCAAGAGCTGCTCAACCGCTTGCAGGCACTGAATCTGGGCGCTGGTAATAGTGGGAACAATCCGGGTAATCTAAACGGAGCTGGGGCACTGGGCAACAACAATTCGCCGCATAATTCCTTTTTCTACGTGAATCCTATGTCATGCAGTCCGAACAACAATAGCTCGTTCAACTTTCTGAGTTCGCCAAGTTCGCTGGGGAATTTGACACCTTCACCCATGGGCACACTAAACCGAAACTCTTACTCAAACAGTCCGATTAACGACGATCTAGGCCTTAGCATAGACAAGAACCTAAACAGCCTCGAAGAGAATCAGCATTTTATGAAGCCACTATCCGCAAGTAGCATGGGAGCGGCGTCAAATGGCAACCTCGCCGGTGCCAGTTGCAGTGGTAGCAGTGGCCTCGATAACAGTCGATCGTCAGCCGAGGCGTCAACCTCCTCATCGCCAAACAGAACCAACGAGCAACGATTCAATACCGTCATGCTAAAGGTGACCGATGAATCGGGCAATGTAACGAACCAACGTAAACTGTCAGCCACTCCAAGCTTTATCACGCGGAGTACCAGCGAAAAGGTGCCAAATCGTAGCCAAATGATGAGCCAAGTTCAGAGAACACAATGGGCGCGACACACGACTAAATAGGACGCGTCTTCTACTCATACGGTTTCCTTTTACTCCTTTGACGTTAAGTATTATTTTATTAGCGCGATCGGCAGTCTCCTTGAGTTGGTGTTGATGTCTACTGAATTCTGACAGTATTAATAAAAAAAATGTATTTCTATGTTCGGTTCGAAGGGAAACACGAATGCCGAGACGGCGGGCACCAAGTCCAACCATGCTTGAAAGTTTACCTGTTACTGCGCACACCATATCTCTACAGTAGTTAGTATACATATATCATGTTTATATCTAGTATTAAGAAAATGCTGACTGTCGAATCTGATGTTGACCTATATAATGTAGTTCTAGAATAAGCCTAAGTAATGAGTGATACTCTCATGATTTATTACGCTCTGGGTTGACGTAAAAAAAACAACCAGTCCAACGTAACGGCTCAATGAATAATTATCATTATCTTTACAAATTATATTTTATTTAAGAATAACGTTGTACATAGAAAACGAAATATTTATTTATACATCTGAAAACTTATTGTTTACCTGGACTTGTATCGAAATTCTTAGTTAAGTTAGTTACCTACTTTACAGAATTTTTTGTTTTAGTTTAGAATTAATTATAGCTTAGCGGTCACTATTAGCTCAATCTATTGTACATTGAATTCAAGTCAAACATTTTAATTTAGAAAAACATATTCATATAGGCTAAAAAAAAAAATACAGGCCATCTGTAAAAATACATGTAATCTATACAAAGTTGAATACAAATGAATTTTAATGGTTGAGTCGTTTTAATTAAAAATGGAGTTGGTTTTTTTATTTAAAGTTTTTAAAGTATGCTGCGCGGAAAATAGGGAATCTTTTGGTATAAAAAGGGCGTTAAAAACTGTACCGAACCAATATAACACAATGCAGCCATCATGGCGAACGCTTTACCTCGCCAATCAATGGCCGCGAGCTGTAGCACATTTTTTGAAATATCCTTTTCTGGGAAATGTTTCAATTCATTCATTTATTCATTTTTAATGGTCCGCTTGTCCATTAAGTGGGTCGCGGGTGTAGGTTGCTCAAGTGGACCCTCCATAGCTCTCGATCCTCCGCCATCGACTCTAAATCATCAAGGGCAATCCCCATACGGGTAGAGGAGAGATTATGGACTTGATCTAACCATCTCATCCTGGGTCTACCTAGGGGACGCCTGCCCGATGGTACGGATTCCATAGCACGTCTTGGAATCCTGGTCGGGGACATGCGTTTAACATGCCCAAACCACCGAAGCATGGATCGCTCCGTCCGGAGAAGTAGCTGCTCGACATTGAGTTCCTCACGTATTCTAGTATTTCTAATGCGATCTCTACGGGTCACACCAGCAATACCACGGAGAAATCTCATTTCGGCAGCTTGTATTCGCGATCTTATTCTTTCGGTCATTACCCAAACCTCATGACCATAGGTAAGAGTTGGAACAAACACCGAGTTAAAGACTGACAACTTAGCTTTGACACCAAGTTCAGTCCTCCTGATAACAGAATGACCAAGCTGTCTCAAAATCGATCCAGCCTGACCAATCCTACAGGAAAACTCGGCATTGCTCCTTCCATCACTCGTGAATAAGACCCCGAGATACTTAAATTTCTCCACCTGTTTCAATGGGACTCCACTAACATGCAGAGTGCATTGAACAGGCGTTCTGGAGACGACCATCACTTCAGATTTGTTCACATGTACCTTCATCTCAGCTTCAACACAAACGGCTACGAACAAACGCTGAAGTTCAGTCTGAGAGGACCCAAGGATGACCAAGTCATCAGCGAAGAGCAAATGACTTATCCTCAGATCTCCCAATTCGAAACGTTCTTCGCCAAGACTGCGCTGTAACATCCAGTCCATATAAGTAATGAAAAGGAGAGGAGACAAGACGCACCCCTGGCAAAGTCCAACGCCCACGGTGAAAGGTATTGATTTAACGCCGTTCACCCGAACACAGCTTTTACAGTTTGTGTAAAGAGATTGAATGGCTCTCAAGAGAGAACCATCAATTCCATACTCCTGTAATACACTCCAGAGTTTCCCTCGAGGGACTCGGTCATATGCTTTCTCCAAATCTACGAAGCAAGCGTAAACAGGTGTAGCATAATCCCAAGCCTTCTCAAGTACCATTCTGAGAGTGAATAACTGGTCGGTTGTGCTTCTGCCGGGACGAAAGCCGCACTGCTCATCTCCTAATCGTGCCTCGACCACAGCTCTGCAACGCGTTTCCAGCACCTTGGCAAAGACTTTTCCGGGGAGACTTAAAAGTGATATACCCCTGTAATTGGAGCAATCTCTTTTATCCCCTTTCTTGAAAAGGGGCACAATCACCCCAATCTGCCAATCGCTGGGTGTTTCACCGCATTCCCAGGCCACTTTAATGACACGAGAGAGCCATTTGACTCCCTCTTCACCTAAGGCCTTTAGCATTTCCGGCCGGATTTCATCCACTCCGGCAGATTTGCCAGCTTTTAGCGATTTGATCGCAAAAGTGACTTCCTCTACCGTGGGACTATTTTCCGCCCTGCTTAAGGCGATGGATGTATCATCCTCAATGCCCTGGATTGGATTGAGCAATTCGGAAAAGTGCTCGCTCCATCTGCGCAAGATGTCCTCCTCATTAGAAAGAAGTGTACCATCTTTGGATTTGACTCCTTCGATAATGTTCCACTTCCTTCCTCTAAGACGGCGGATGGTCTGCCAGAACACCTTGCTCGCAGATCTGTGATCACGGTCCAATTTTTCGCCGAACTCCTTCCAAGACTGTTCTTTGGCTGCTTTAACAGCCAATTTGCAAGTTCTTCGCGCTTCAATGTACCGGTTTCGAGAAGGAGAGTCCCCCAAGTGAATCCACACCTTGAAAGCCTTCTTCTTCTCTCTGATAGCTTCTTGAACTCCGGGCGTTTTAAACCACGCAGTTCTTTTCTCACCACCAGCCGCCACACCGAGCCGCTTCACTCCGCAAACATGTCCTGCAGAGGCAATAACTGCTGTTGAAAACAGCTGCCATTCTTCCTCTACATTCAATGGAACATTTGGAATTTGTTCAAACCTTGCAGATACCTGCCGTGCAAATTCCTCCCGTATCTCATCGTTCTGCAGCCCCTCCCACCGTATGCGCGTAACCATCCTTGGTTTACGCTTTGGCAGGATAGGTATTTGATCGTTGAGATACAATTTGCACAACACCAGGTGGTGATCAGTTGACAGTTCAGCCCCTCTCAACACACGAACATCACAAACCATCCTTTTAATACACGATGGTACCACAAAGAAATCTATCAGCGATTTCTGCTGAAGACTTCGACGGTACCACGTGTATTTATGGATATCTTTGTGTGGAAAGAAAGTGTTCATAATGGACATTCCATTTGAACAACAAAAGTCCAACAACTTCTCTCCGTTCGCGTTCTGATCGGGGTCACCGTGTTTCCCAATCGCGCTGCCCCATGTCGAGAAATCCGCACCCACGTGAGCATTGAAATCACCCATCAGGATATAAGAGAAGAATCCATATCTGCAACCTTTTCAATGGCTGCATCAACTTCATCCAATAAAGCTGCGTACCCCGACTCCAGATTCGGTGCATACACCTGCACCAGAGCTAGGGTTGATCTTTCAAGTTTTAGCTTTAAGATCGCAACTCTCCCTCCTAATGGAATCCACTCCAATACTCTGCCTGACAGCCTGGGACTTGTGAGTATCCCCACTCCCGCCTGAGCAGACATTGAAGGTTCTACTCCCGACATGAAGAGTTTCCACCCATCTGCAAGGTCCATAGTTCCATAACCCCTTTGCTTTGTTGAGGAAACACCAACTATATCTAGTCGATATTTTACAGCCTCCCCAACAAGCTCCAGGTCTTTTCCCGTGAGCGAAGAGATGTTCCACGTGCCTATCCTAAGTCGATGCCGTTGTCGAGCAACCGAAAGTCCACTTATGCCCCTATTGGTGCATAGCGCATCCATTCTCTGACCCCCATAATGGTTTGCGAAACCATTGACAGGAAGCTCGTAGCCGTTTCGGGTTAAACCCGGCCGACTGCCGAGCGTGACAAGCCGACCACCAGACGCTCGCAAACTGCCACCCTCCAGGCCTGGCTCCAAAGGGCGCCCTATTTTGACAGGCTTGGCAATATCCGAGGCTCGCTTTCGTCGCTTTGTCATCATTGGGTGTGTGCTTCGTTAGCCATGTCTAGGTGAACCTAGACATGTTGCCCGCCCCCCACCACGGGGAGGTCAGCTACATGAGGGGGCTTTTTAGAGATCAACCCGAGAAATTAAATCAAATAATTACAGCCTTAAATAGTAGTACCATTCGACAAACTACAAGTCCTTACAGACTTCCAAATGGAGGACAGACAAATTTATCTACCCAACTCCGGCTCCATTTCCACTTCCAAATATCTGCAAAATCATCAAATTATCTCAACCAAATGCAGAAATGTACTTCACGACACGCCGCACTTAGCGTTTATGCCAAACTGTCTACAAAAACTAGAATCCATTCCAATGCAAAAGTTTTCAATAGAGACAAAAAAAATAAAAAATACCCCACTTAATCCAAACTGCGACTAGGTAGATATGCAAATTAAATTTATTTCTCAAAGGACAGAGGAGAGTTCTTGCGATTTTATTAAAACAAAAAAAAATTCGTCTAAATTTCCCAGGTTGCAATGAGATTAACATTTTCAAATTATCTTCTTCTAATTTGCAATTTTGTGCAAATTTTCCAAGCTAATTAGATTTTTCTACACACACCACTGCATAGCCGGAAAAAGGATTTAAACTTCATCATCACGTGTAACTTGAGCTAATAATACTTAAATTATGTTACGTATACGCCACCGAACTTGCATTCTGTTGTAAATTGTTTTCGTTAAAGTTTTATGTTTGAACACCTGCAAGGATGCACGTTTAAGTTTATGCCATTTATGCGAATGGGATATTTTGTTTTCATTAATTAGGGGAAATTTAACCAACTTTTAAGTGGTAGTGGGAGTATCGAGAGCAAGTTAATGAAAAGAAGGGATGTCAGTACGTTGAAATGGATGTGTCGCACGTGCCTTTAACGATCGCTTAAATTTTACTTTATATTAGCTTGAGTATGAGGTAGTTAATTAATAGATTAGTAGAACATTCAAATTACAGAGGGATCTATGTAATAAAATTCATTATTTGTCTATGGAAAGGATAATTTGAAACCCGTTGATGTGGATATAGCTTAGTGTAGTATAAAGGGGATATTTTTTAATTATAATCATGAAACAGGATTCATAGACCGTGGCGTCATTATCGTTGATAAAGGAGTGCGATAATAATAATAAGCAATTTCCAGCCTTAGCTTGTGCTTAATATTATTTTCCAAAACATTTAACATTCTACTAGAAATAAGGCAAATTTTCAGCATTTGGGGCATATATCTATTATTAGACCGCTGTTGTGTGTGTATAGATTTTCCACATACGATTGAGAGCAACCACAAACACCCCCTGGGCAAAAGGAAATCCTCTGATCCCTTAAAAGGCCAACAAATCACTGGAAATCTCTCATAGGTCGACGTACACATTTTTTATAATAAACAACTTCTTGTTTAACAAGAAAGCAGAATAGGATATTTCCTATATTGCTTTCTGCTCCGCATGAAAATTGAGAAAAATTACCCTAGGATTACCCTAAGCAGATGTCCTTAAATACATCTTCACATAAATTATCAATATCTCCAGCGGGTTGCTTTCAGGATTTATATTAGATTTAGATAACGAACCATCGTACACGAATCCTTGTCGGCAGATTTATGAGTGTCCTCGTTTAATGTGTGAAATTATATCATGTAAAAGTGTATTCCTTGTAGGGATTGTTTTTTTTTATTCTTTTCATTGCAAAATGATATACTACATCCTGAATCGGGATATTCAGTACTAATTGGTCACATGGTAGTATCTTGTGACACAACAGAAATTTACAGAATTTATTTTTTATTTGCAATACATTTTTAACTTACTCACGTTTTGTCCTTTTTTTTTGTTGTTTTTCTATTTATAGCTCTCGTCCACAGCCAAGGTGGCACGTTGGTTTCAACAGCTCCCCTGGCACACGGCATCGTTGTCACGTCCCGAGAGTGGTTTCGTTTCTGGTGATTCACGCTCTGAAAAATACCACGAGGATCATAACAGCGCCAAAGAACCAGAGGATGATTTATGCGATGAATTCCTGTTGGTCGAGGGCAGCAGTAGCATCTGGACCAAAATGAGTGCAAAGAAACGCCGGAAATTATTGGGAATGCGGTTGGGCAAAGTGACAACATTCTAGTATTAGTAAAGAGGATATGTTTGACTTGTACCCTTCGGCCATTTCAATTCGATTCATCTCCCCGACTGGGATTAGAGTATTAAATTGAAAATCCATGTATTACAATGTAATAAGCCAAGTAACAGATCATATGCGTCATTTAACTTTAAAAATGTAAAAATCCAGCTGGAAAAGGATATCGACTTTAATCTTTGGATTTTATTCGTTCTCTTCCTCTAGGTATCATGGATTTTTATTATTCATTTCTTTAGCTTCTGCATTGTTGGCGTTGCTCTTTGACAAGTTTGAAGATTATGTATGTATGTCTATGTAGTTGATATAAGGACTTTGAGTGTATCTGGTTATTTAGGGAGACAACAAGGCGAACTGGAAAAGAATCTGTTATAAGATTTTCGGTTAAATGTTTCATGTTTTATTCATCATTTATCCCCTTTTTCTTGGAGAAAAGCGGATTTATATGAATCGAATTGAGTAGGGCTCGAAGCATTTCTTACTTTGTGTTACAACAAATCTCTGTCTCTATTAACCAAACCATATCGAAGTATTTGTTGTACTTATTGTTATACGAACGTTAAAAGGATTTTTCCCAACGAAAAGGCTATTCGAAGCAATGCATTGTTATTGTTTTCTTTTTGGTCGATACTGTTATTCTTAAGTGGTAGCAAGCTATGGTTCTTTAAGTGGATAAACTATCGAATTTAGCTAAATTCATATATAGCTTCTTTTCGTTTTCCCAGATTAAGCTACTTCAAAGGTCACTTTAAGTTATAGAAGCTGAGTTTTATTTTCTGTCAGCATTATTTGAGTTAATTTCTAAAAAAAAAAAATTGCCATCTTTTCTAACGACAACCCTTACTTTAATTTAATTTAATTAGTTTTTAAGGATTGTAGTGTTGACATCTACGTAAACTTAAGGAACTTACTTGTATCTATCGAAATAATTTTTGTTATACGATTTCATACATTCATTCCATTCATTTAAAATTATTTTTACCGAGACTGAATCATTTTGCATTCGAAAAAGTGAGAGAACAAATTATTGTCATATAATTAGGATAGTTTAATCAAAGTAAATGTAATAATTTAATTATAGACATTAAATAAATAACTTTTTTACAGACTGGAGTTTTTGTTAATTTCAAAGAAAAATTCAGATCACATTTGGAAGAACGTGTGAAGTAAGCCCTTGATAACTAGGGCTAGGGTAATAAAGAAGAGATTCTAATTATATGAAGAATTACCTAAATAGGAAGGACGATACAAAAATGTAAGGTATCGGTCAACATCGCCAACATCGCCAGTATCTGCTGTACGGTGTGAACGCTTGAAACCATTCGTCAGCGAACTGATTGGTCCCTATCAGTGTGCTTTTAGGCCCGGTAAGTCCACAACCGACGACATATTCACAATACAGCAGATCCTGGGGTGTCAGCACGTAACTTGATACAATCGAGTTCAGTTGATACAATCGAGCTCTGGCAGCACCTAATTTGTCTCAATCGAGGATGATCAATCGAGGATAGTCGAGTTCAGTTGATACAATCGAGCTCTGGCAGCACCTAATTTGTCTCAATCGAGGATGATCAATCGAGGATAGTCGATTGAGACAAATTATGTGCTGCCAGAGCTCGACTGTATCGACTGAACTCGATTGTATCAAGTTACGTGCTGACACCCCTGGAGAAAACCCAAGAAGTCCAAATCGATACTCACCATCTGTTTACATGACAGCATTTATAGAGACGAGCTATACAGAGCCATGACTAGTTTTGGAATCCCTGCCAAACTTGTCAAATTGTGCAGAATGACGATGGAGAACGCTCGCTGCTAAAGGTAGGAAACAATTTTCCAAAAGTCTGTGCAACTTCGCTTGCATACGCCGACGACATCGACATCATTGGCAGAACACAGCGAGCTCTCACTGGTTCGTTTGCGAGCATTAGCGGCAAAAATGGGTTTAGTGGTGCATGAGGGCAAAACAAAATACAAGCTGTCACAACATCGACGAGTCGGACAGAACGCCACGATAGACAGCTACAGCTTTGAGGTAGTTAGGGACTTCGTCTACCTCGGCTCCCTTATTAAATCTGAAAACTACATCACATCATAAATCAAGCGAAAATTTACACGTGCCAACCGCTGTTACTTCGGCCTAAGAAGGCAATTGATTAGTAAGGTCTTGTCGAGAAACACCAATAAGACCCTTATCATCCCAGTCCCGCTTTATGGTGCAGAACCATTGTCGTTATTAAAGTCGGAGGAAGATCTCCTTGGTCGCTTCGAATGCAAAATTCTTCGAGTGATTTTCGGTCCCGGTTTCGTTGACGGGCTTTGGAGGAGGAGATTTAACAGCGAAATCTACGAGCTGCACAGCAACATCGACCTGGTCAGAAAAGTACGTATCAGTCGACTAAGGTGGATAGGACATGTAGAGCGAATGGACACCAACGCTCTGGATCGAAGAGTCTTCGAATCCACCCTATAGAAAGAACTCAGTAGAGGAAGGTGGCTTTAGGTGGCGCGTATCTACATTCTACAAGTGGAAACGGACCTCAACCAACTGGTGGGGGTTGCGTTATCTCCTTTTAAAAAATCTTTCTTTTTTTTTTCTCTTTTTGCAAAATCTCCCGGCACGAAATCCCCTATGCCAAAATCTCCCACCTACGTACATACTTATTAAATCCCTCGTTAAAATCCCCTGTTCGCACAATTTATGATTTATCCGTTTTTAAACCCGTAGTTTTGGCAGTAAAATTAAGCAAACACATAATATAAAATTTGCATATACCCAACCTCGCACCTTCTACAAATCCTACAGAGACTACAAGCAGGGGGGTTTTTAAACGTATCTCACTTCGAGAAAGAATTAATAACACCAAATCTAAGAATGGAAGATTTTGTCCCGTGGGGATTTTCTCTCAGGGTCTTTTGGAGTAAGTGATTCTAGCGTAGGGGATTATGGAACAGGGGATTTTGGAAAACAGATTTTGGAAAAGGATATATCATACTCATACCCAACCAGAGGCGGTTAGCAAACTTGGGATCCCTACGTTATCCCCTTTTCCAAAATCCCTTATTGAACATAATCTCTCTTTTTTTCTTCTCTTTTTGCAAAATCTCCCCGGACGAAATCCCCTATGCCAAAATCTCCCGCAAGCAAACTAAACCTTGCATAGCCAACCTTGCACCTACTTCAAATCATACAGTGACCCCAAGCAGAGGGGTCGCACTCACTTTTTAACACCATTTTTAAGTGTCGCGGCGACAGGCGTACATAGTATTCGCTGTTGGGGTATGATTTCGACCTAAAATTTGCACTGTTTGTACAGCATAATGTACTTTGAAAATAAGTCAGAAAAAAAAATGTTTGGCTGTTTTATTAAACAGTGTAGGTGGAAAAATAGTCACTTTGGGAATTTATTTACTTATCCTTTTATGTACCTGTAAAATTGTACACCCCAGGTGAATTTTTAGGCAACATCGTGGCGCCACTTTCCCAAAATTTAACCCGACTACGAAGAAATTAATTGTGTTTGAATATCATTATCTCGAAATTGAAATCCCGGATGGTAGCTAATAGTAGTAACTGTTGCAGCCATCAATCAATTGTCTATTAAAGGACCCCAGTGTGGTTACTCTATGTTTAATACAAAACAAGTTGTAATTGAAAAATTGTTGTTACCTACTTCTCTGAAGGATTTTTTTAAGTAGAAAACAGGGAAGAATTCCAGTATTTAATCAGCTCATTCTTTTATTGGCCGCAGCCTCTGACACTTGCAAAGGGAATTTCTGAAGTGCAAAATATTATCAGTTGCAGTTCAGTTGGGCGCAACTTAATAAACGGATGTCTAAAGTTCCGAATACTCTTATGCAAAACAAAAGGTATCTTTTCTAACTTTCTAAAAAAAAACCTATTCGATCCAATACCTATATCCCAAAGGACATAGGTAATAAACTATCCACAATGAGAGCGGGCTTCATGTAGTACTTCCATAAACCGAGATAAGAACTAGAGAAATCAAATCCAATACTTAATGTTAGTACAAATTTCACATACACATCTCGGAAATAGGATTACGTTTACTCCGAAAATGTTGCCCACATTAATGTAGATACTATTCCCTGTATTCCCTGTACAGTGTCTAGCTTTAAAAGTTTCCACTTATTGCTTGGTTACTTAAACGTAGAAAATTGGCCACTACGTGCTGTACCATTTTGTGACCTCGCATACAGCAATTTGCACATAATACAATTGTGGAATTCAGTGTGGTGCTATTATCGCTTTTATATCCTTGACGTGATGTGTCTCTTTGGACGAATTAAACTTACGGACTCTGACTTTATATGGCACTCACATACACATTGTGTTAGTGGACTGCGCCCGTAGTACTACATAAAATGTTTTCGAGTATCACAGACACAATGAAAGCCAAGGGGGTCCTTTGCAAGCTAAAAGTGCTGCACTTAAAAATGGAAATAAACACTTTCACTATCACATGCGACACGACGTGTCATCGGATTTTAGAGTTTATCTCATAACCTTTCGGTGTGAATAATTACGCAAATTAATGGCGGTAGGTATGTATTATCGTGTATTTACAAAACGGTGGTTGCTGGGTTGGTGGCACATCGAAATGGATGACATTTATTTGCTCTGTCACGTTGTTAATAATTATGCTGCACTCCCTTTCGCGCTGAGATGGGATTCCAAATTAATTACTTTCTTCTCTTACATGAGTATGTTTCGTTTACACTTGACTAGTCCTCAAGAGGGAAAGAAGGGGAATTAATTACAAATTCTACTCAAACGCTATGTACCTATATGTATCTAGGTATTTTAAGCAATTTCATTTGAGAAATTTTAATTGAATTGCTAGCAGGGCTGGGGTGGATTTTGTACCTTTTTTAGTTGATTGACTGCTAAAGGGATTTTAGGAAATTATAATTTGACTTTAGGAAATACTTTGTGCAAATATTTTCGTGGCCATCGCCGCCGATGGCAGCTTACAAAAAGTTGAACGCTTAAGGTAGCTACAAAGCACCTATTTGCATCAAGTCAGATCTAGGTGACAATTTAAGCGACTGCTCTCTCTTAAAAAAAAATTCTTAAAATCATTTGAAGCAAACGCACAAATCCTATATACTACACCCCACCCTTGTTCACACGAAAAAGAGCCATATCTCACAAAAGGCGTTTTGATAAATGCATTTCAGAGTTCTCAGAATAAAAAACCGCCGAATATTGTTCACAAAGAAAACAAAAGACTTGCGGAATTCTTTGATTAATGGCAAATAATTTCTTTGGCGCGATATACAAGTGCGAAAAAGCGACTTGGAAATAGAAAACCGCTGGCTGTGTTGTGCTTGTGAAATATAGCATCGATTTGTCTTTGTGATAAGATACACATGGGATATATATCGCAAAATAATTATCATAGCGTGACATTTAGTACGTGAATAATAAGGGAGAGAGGATTATTTATAATATGTCTCGCACTAGGGGAGTCTCTTTTCTTTTTAAAAGAATGAATGACAAGTAGTGGCTGACTAATTGGCAGTTAGGTATATTGGTTGCATTTCAATGAGAAAAAGTGAATATATTTTAACGAACAATTTTACTAAAGATATATAAATAATATTCACTGAGTCAAAATGGGCAAAACAAAACAATTTTCGAAATACATATACACATATCATATTAGTGCCTTTCAAGTCATTTTTTCGAGGTCAGTAAAGCCTAGTATAGGTTAGACCTCCTTACCTTTCTTCTTTGTTACTTATTTTAATGTACAAAGTCGAGGGTGGACTTACTTCGTGTTCGTATACCTACTAACTTTATTTTAATTTTGAGTAATATACTATAAATTCGCCAATATCAGCCTGAATAAGCTCATATCCCATAGAGAAAAAAATCTATCAAGGACTATTTCTTCACAAAAAATATGAGAAATCCTTAAGCTTGATGTTAAAATCGCCTTCGGTCATTTTATTGGTAAATAAGGTAGACGGACATTATTAGCAATATATACATTCTGATAGCCTTGGAAGGCGTTAACTATTTGACTTTGCTTCGGTACAAAAAATTATAATAATGAATAATTATTTATTCATTCATTCATTTTCAATGATCCGCTTGTCCAATAAGTGAGTCGCGGGTGTAGGTTGCTCAAGTGGACCCTCCATAGCTCTCGATTCTCCGCCATCGAATCTAAATCATCAAGGGCAATCCCCATACGGGTATAGGAGACATTATGGACTTGATCTAACCATTTCATCCTTGGTTTACCTAGAGGACGCCTGCCTGATGGTAGGGATTCCATAGCACAAGGTTTCCCCTTCTAAACGTTCTAAAATTAATATGACTGTCACTAGATCATCAAAACGTCACTCAAATTAATTATGTTGAGATTGAAGTCAGAGACGCCTTCAATATTCTAACTGTTCGAAAATGTATATCGAGCTGCTTACTCAAAGCAGCGGTCGTTGTTGCCAAGGATAGAATGTGAATATTTTCAATGCCACATTAACGGAGAAATACCGTGATGAGTTTTAGGTTAAACGTCACAAAAAACGGTCACAACTTTTATAGTTCGCATATCCCTCTAAAGGACCATTCACATGAGAGCGAACGAACGAATTGATGAAATGTGAACA
The DNA here is from genome assembly GCA_949372485.1 of Cheilosia soror. Classification (NCBI taxonomy): domain Eukaryota; kingdom Metazoa; phylum Arthropoda; class Insecta; order Diptera; family Syrphidae; genus Cheilosia; species Cheilosia soror. The sequence continues at coordinate 5,879,166 of OX443561.1, forward strand.
AACAGCTTTTTAAGCATTTAATAAATAAATAAATAAATAGGTGGCGCAACAGGCGGGTGACACCCAAGGCCTAGCTTCTCGCAACCATTCGTTTTGTGTGAGTTTCTATTTTTGGGACGAATGGAAGGGACCTACAATTTTATGCCGAGTCCGAACGGCTCAATTGAGAAGCTTTTTCATGACAGGCATACTCTCGGATGTTTGTCAGACGTTCGCGAGAGGTGGCGCAGTAGAAAAAACTTTAAGATGTAATTTGGGGTTTTCCGGGGATCGAACCTGGGATCCCTCGCACAGTAGTCCAACACACTAACCACTGCGCTACTGCGCCCACTAAGCACTTTTAAGCATTTACGAACTAAAAATTCTACATTTTACTATTCCAAGAGTAGGATAATTAATTATCCCATCAAAATTTATTAAGAAATCCAGTTTATAAACAGTTTAAATAACAAAATTTCGAATTCCCAATTTTTTGCCGCGAACGAAAACACTTTGGTTCGAATTTAACCTTATTCCAAGAGGAGGATATCTTTGAATAATAAAATGTGCAATTTTCTGTTTATAAATGCATAAAAAGTTGTTTGTTCGCACTTCATCAATTCGTTCGTTCGCTCCCATGTGAATGGTCCTTAACTATGAAGAATTCATAAAGGTTGCTGGCATCAAGCTGATTTGTAAATATTGACACAGAAGCTACAAGATGGAATACATAACTTCAATGTAATAATATACCTACAGATTTAAATTTAAGATAGTTAGGGACATAAACTCGAAGGCCAGTAGTTGTTTCTGATGACATTTTCAGTCATTTTGAAAACTCTCTTGACGTGATTTACAATCCCGTGCGAATAAGTTGTCTAATAATACTAGGATACGAAGAACACTAACGGCCGATTTCTTTACATTAGTACTAGTACCCGATCTAGCTACACCTGGTACTAGCTCTGATACTCGGTACCAACGAAAAGTTTGTAGGTACTTGTGTATACTGTATTTCTTCACATAGCTAGTACCGGAGCTAAATTTATCAACCGTACTAACGACTAATACGCCTAAAACTGGCCTAGTACCCATTTTTGACTATGAAATGTCATAATGGTGAAATTTTCATGCTCATTGGGCGTCATATATTTTGCAGGATGACTGATTTTTATTTCTAAAAACAAGCATTTTTTTTTATAATTTTCTTTTTTGCTTTCCTGTTGTAAAATATGTGTTTATAGGGGTATCCAGCATGGGATAGCATGTGATAGCGTATATGATTGGTTATTTTTCTTTTTCTATTATTGCACATATGGAACTACACTCACCAATTCGGTGGTTGCAATTTCACATGAGTGCTGTAGATTGCACCGATTGCCCGTGGAGACTATGCAAAGCGATAAAATGCAGCAGCGCCCAACTCCTGTTCTGCCAATGTTGCTGGCATTTGAATAAATCCGTCCAAATTGCGTGTCAAGGCCATACATCATTCTTATGGCAGTATGCGACACACACTAGCGGCTGATACGCGAATGACGTCGACAACTGCTATTTACATCGATCCACTTGCCATGAATCGTAGAGTGATCTAATCATTTTACGATTAGGTACTGGGAAAATCGTGAATAAAAACGATTACCAACTAAAACTGAATGTATACAAAAAAATGTTAACCGCGCGAGTCTGGGTGCTGCAATTCGTCCACTACTAATTGAAGAACGTAAAAAACGGTGTTTTGGACAACCGAAATCGCCGAAAAAATCCACATCGTCCCAAGTATATACTGTATTCCATTGTATCATATATGGTAGATGCGGGGCTCAGATCGACGAATTGCCACCCCTTCTTCACCATTCTCGTTCTCAATGTCGTCATCGAAATTGTTGAACCAATTATCCATTTTCTAATCAACTTCATTACACTTAAACCTACGATGTATTTATTTTTTCACAAAATAGGCAACAGCTGAAGCAATAAAATCGATCTAATTCAGGTATCTACTAACGACGTTAGACTGCCGTTAGACTGACTGGTACTCGGTACCAAATTCAGCTTAGTACTTCGTGAAGAAATGACTTGATACCTATTTGAGTATCAACTTTTGGTCTAATACCGGTACTAGCGCTACTACTCTATGAAGAAATCGGCTGTAGCCCTCCGGCCGAAATAATTTTCGACTCCAACCCGGTGGGACAGGCAACAAGGAAAAATGTCGTGGCACGCACAAGCACTTAGAATGAGACCTCAACAAACTTGTAGTGCGGTAGTTAGCCAAAAACCGTGCTAACTGTAGGCGCATATTAGTTTTCTCCCTATCGACTCCGGACTTTGTAAGCCAACAAATGTACGACATTTATTTATGACCTTCTATATAACCCAGCTACGGTGTTTACCATATGTTCATCATTTGGAAATATTAAATAGAGAAGGTAAATCTACTACAGCTTTATTAACTATTTTTAAAATTGGATGATTAGTTCGAATAGCTTTGTTCATTATTAAGATATTGCAAATTAGTAGATACTAAGTTGCAAGTTTGAGAGGAGCATCCACTTCTTTCTTCAAAAATTGGAACTGCGGGTAATCAAAGATAGCTTATCCTGGCCGTCAAAAAATCGAAAACGATTATCAACCATATAATGAAAATGGAAATCACCAACAATATTGATCAAAAACATCGGCAGATGGTCATAACAAGGCTTCAATTTGCGTCCTCTAAAGAAATGATTCATAATTTTGATTGATCGTCACCATTGCCACCAGTGACTTGACCACATGCAAACGTGGTGGCGCTACTGCAAAGATTAAACAAAGCTGCTTAGCATGAGTCCCCGATATAGGCAAATATGACCTTCTTAAGCAATATGAGCGCTTTCATGATGAAACGATGACCTGTCCTGTTTGAAAAAATACCATACTAAATTTGTAATAAATTAACGAAGCTCTGTAGACGTTCATCCGTCCTGAATATAATTCTATCTAATTACAATTCACCGCTTATTCTTGGAAAAACTAATTAATACACTTGCACCCAATATGACCTATATTATCATCGCGACCATCCCCTTTTGTAGAAACGTTAATCCAAAAAAAAAAAAAAATACATGTGCCTTCACAAAATCAGCTTATTACCCTGTGTATCTGCAATTCATTTTTAACACCTACCATCGCCCATTGAATTCCAAAAACTGGGAGTAGATGTGCACAACCATGGGTTAAATTGAAAACCATTAATTAAGACCCATGTACTTGGCCATAAACAAGTTAAAAGTAGGATACACTGCACAAGCCTGCTGTTTGTGTTTTTTTTCTATTGCCTTGTATAACAGTTTGCACACGCAAATTTAAAGTCCACACCTGTGGGAGCAGTCATTATGTTGTTTACTTCCAACTACACAGTAGGTACTCGGAACATTAAAAAGCGTGTTCAACTGGTAGTAGGCTGACACTGTATACACCCGTATACTCGTAGTCGTACACCCCATATACTGCCACAGCCACTGACTGTACATAAGGATTCCGTCAGCCATTAGCGTCAGGATGATTTTTTTTTTCAAAAGTTTTTTTTTTTTTTGGGAGTCCTCTTTCCTTATCCATGTCCATTGTCCACCCCAAGGCTGTTGAATTTTTGTTAATGTAACACAATCTTTCATGTTAGCCTACTGGCAGTATGTCACTGGTGCTGGCCATATTATAAATATACTTTTTACACTCGCCTGTATATTACACGCAGGTATATATAACCACTGGGACAAAACGTCATATTAATGCCGTTGAAACATATCATAGTCGCTTCCAAGCGACTTCACAGGAACGTAAATATCATCTAATAGTTTCGTAGAACATTTTGTGTACATCGGACGTGTCATTCCCGATAAAGTGCTGGTAGACAGCGCAACAAGTTTCACAAACGGATATCGAGACCTGACAGATCTAAGTCTCCTAAAAGGGATTCAAAACTAATCTCTCAATTTAAAGTAATCGTCGGTCTAAAGTTTGACAAGATAATCTCTCAAACTAAGCTGCAGTACAGAGGTGAACGATTTTCCGTTCATTACTATCATGAGCAAGCAATCAACTGGTGGTGATGGTGGTGGTAGTGGCCGTGGTGGGAATGGTGATGGTGGTAAGGACGACGATTGGAGAAATTCATTAAATGGAGGGGACCGCCGCAGCAAGAAGAAGCCTGGAATACTTCGATTGGACATATCCAAGCCGAGGCGTTCATCAGGTGGCTCTGTGGAATTCAGAGCACATCCCGAGATGCTAGGCCAGGTGGGTGGTGGTTGTACATAAGTGACGGTTTTTTTTTTTCATTTATATTGGAATTAGATTATCTAATGGCCGATTGTGGGGTTGGAAATATAGTGCAATTGCAAGTAGAATATTTTCATTCTCATTTTGTTTCTCACTTCTCACTGTATTCGATGTAATCGAATAAATAAGGCGGAAAGAAAATTCATTAAATCTACTTCGTAGAAATTAAAAAAAAATAATAAATCAGCATGAATAGTTAAGAATTTAAATTTAAAATACATATAAATGAGTGCTACAGCTGTTTTATGTGTTATATATAAGTATACCTACTACATGCCTCGTTATTTATTATTTCTATGCATGCTTTGTTGGAAAAATAAGACGTTTTGCATGTCTTGTCTAATTAAGTGCTAATTAGGTTCGGAATCGTTTTCAAGGTACACACATTAAATCGGTGCTTAAAAAATCAGTATACGGAATTTTATCGGCTTAGAAGGGTCCTTGCGTCTACTAATTTTCAAGCGGGTAATTATAATTAAGAAAATTGTGCGTACAAACCATAAACATTACAACCGGCTTCTAATTATAACAGTGTTTTCAAGTGCTGAATTGTGATAAAAATGTCAGAAAATGATTATCGACCGACTTTACGCGATAAAGTGTATCGCCTGCGTAAGAACCAGGTTAGTAGATGTCAATATGTGTTAATTATCTTTCAAGGAAGCCCTTGGGTAGATATGGTATGGATACATTTAAATGAGATAAATTCATTGTAAAGATATGTTATGCACCACTTTTAGCTGAAGTGTCCCGTACCTTTAACCATTTATCACATTAATGAAAACTGAACGAGTTTGTGTTGGTAGTGACCTCAAATGGAGTGCAGTGTCAATGTTAATGTCTACCCCTTCACTATAATTTGCATTCGCACACGCAACGAATGTAGTTCACGCCATTTTATAGACAGTAAAAAAAAAAAACTTAAAAATAGACAGCAAAGCTCGTGCAATAGGCGCTCAGTGTTCCTTCGTCTCTAAGTTATGCAAATTGTTAATAATCTACTAATGTTTGTTTTTATTGGAAGCTTATATAATATTTTTTGTTTTCGCAAACCCTAATGTAAATTTAATTTTTCATTCTCCTAATTTTTTGATTGAAGAATACTTATCTGACAAAAGCGATTGATAAATTAAAAATACCACCATTAAGCTAGATTTGCAATTTTACGCTTTTTTTGAAGCCTGTCACAATTTTAGCAATTCCTTAAAATTTTGACGCACAGTTTTCTGAAGTGTGGAAGACTACTATTGACATTTCAACTTTCGATTCCAATGAAAGCGCGCTTTTTGTTCATTTTTTTTCCACATTCTCAGTTTTGATTTCATCGAGTTAAATGTAAAAATTTATTCGATCAAAATTTGTAGTCAAAAGCTTTATCTATATAAAAGAAAGTATCCGAAGCGAAGTAATCCCATAACTCGAGATTGGCCGAACCGATTTTGATGATTTATACTTTGTTGAAAAGGTATTTTCTCAGTACGGGTTTAAAAAAAAAGTCGAAAAAAGGTCAAAAAATCAAAATTCCAAAATGTCTTATTTTGACCACCCAGCGTGTTACGATAGGTTTTTTTCGATTTTTTTTCAATTAATTTTTTCTTTTTAATTTTGTATTTATTTATTTTGGCAACAACTAAAAAAAGAATCAAATTTGAATGTAACATATCGTATCACAATTGAACTGTCAGATAGACACGCAACGTAACGCCATCTATTATCGATCAATGGAGAAGCCAATTTTGTTTCATGTGTGGTGGCACTGTCCACGTTGACTGTGCCATTTGATTCAGTTGCGCAGTTTCTTCATTCGTTGCTGTTTAAGCGTCCATATTGCACTTTGCTAATTCGTGTTTTGTTCGATCGAATAACGTTTGCCGGCCATTGCGGATTACAGATTCGGATTTCTTCATTGCGATTTTTTGAGTTTTTATGAATTACAATTGATAATGAGAATATATAGAAGAATAGAAATGAAAATAGTCCAATATGAATCCATTGGACTATTTTCATTTCAATTGAACAGTGGCGATTATTGAGCGATTGAGGCATTTTGGGAATTTGTGCTGTGTTGCATTGTTGGTTGGCTATTGGGATTTGTCTGTAAGAAGTGGCACGTTTCTATTGGTGTTTCATTGTTTTCAAATTTTCTATTCGGGATTTCATTGTATTATGTATATTGTTCTTCATAATGCCACCAACGAAAAGATCTAATTTAGGCCGACATTGAGCTGGTGCACGAACAGTGTCGACTCATCGTGCGAATATGAGTCAAGAAGATAGAGAGATTGGAATGTAAATTTTTTGGTTTAGTTTAATACTACAATGCCGCCATATTTAATTTGAAACGTCATCTGCTGGATTATGAAAGTTGAAGTGGCATTGTTAGAATTGCATTGTCTTGCAATAGTTTCGTTGTATTTTTGGGTGGGACGAAGTCCGCCGGGATAAATCCGATTGGATAAATCAAAAAAATTTTGCTTTCCATTTATACAATTTGAAATGTTCATTTATTTAATTTTTATTGTATTTTTCTATTCAATTTGATCGTTTCCTCTTTCAAGAATAAATATAAAGCCGTGTGTCAATTGCGCTAAATAATTATCCTCGGATAATTTTCTGACACCTATGAAAGTGTTGAAAGAGAAGTTCACCAAACTAGTGTTGGAAAATTATCCGAGGCCCTATTGACACACGGCTTTAGAAATTTTCTCATTCATTCGAGTGAAAGTTTTGAATTCGAGGAATACTCGATTCGATTGAATCTCAGAATTAGCGCTACAAATTTGAAAGACATGCAAGCTAAGGCTGTGCAGTTATAGCTATCAGAAAAGTCCATCCGTAAAAACACGCAACAGAACAAAACTGAAACATTTAACCATACCATATCATAGGAATTCAGTGGAAAACTTCGTGAAACTGGTTGAGAACGAGAAGTTGAACAGAAAAAGTTTTTCGTACGTAAAAATAAAAAAATCCTGTTCTTAGAAAGTTTAAAGATCAATTGCTTAATTTTTTTTTGACGAATTAGTTTTATAATTCAAAAGCAACATTTTAGTACCAAGATTGAGTTAAACGATTAAGTTTAAGTGCTCCAAAAAAGTGAAACAATTTTTTTTACGGATGTATTTTACTGATAGCTATAACTGCAGCCTAAGAGTTATGTAATTAAAAATGTTCGATTTGATTTGGATATCATATTTCCATAATTTTTTTTTATAGCCAGCCAAGGTTGACCAACTTCGACCATTCAAAGTATTTACTAGGTCAATTATAGATGTAAAATAAATTTCATCCGAAAGCAAACATCTGATGATATTATAAAGAAGGGACAGATTTTAATAAAATGTGTCACATCCTTTCAAACTGGTCCCAGTTTGCACAGTCTGAAAGCGGTCGCTTTGATAAGACATGCCACATGTCACATGCACATGCACATTGCACATGCATAATATTGAAATACATTTTTGCTGCAGTAAATGATATTGTTTTCTTACAAAATTTCGAACTCGAGATTTTGATCAATTCTGATATTACATACGATGATAGGGAACTCAAAAAAGTGGGTCTCGCAATTCTGTCCGCCCATATGTCTGCCTGTCCCACCCCTGGGGAATCTAAACGCTTGCACGGATTTGTTTCAAACTTCGTATTTAGAGTCTGTATATTAACGGTAGCCCTAATATCAACGGTACATATAAAAATTTTACGAAATATTAAACAATTAAGATTTTTTCGAAAACGGCTCTAATGATTTGAACCAAAATTGATAGCCAGTTTTTCGCTAAAAAGTCCAGCAACGGCAGTTTTGAAAATTGACTTTTTCTCGAAAACGGTTTAAAAAAACTTATTTTGAAGGTACTATTGTCTTTCCTAACTTGATAGTAAACTCAGCATTTCTTTAAAAATTGTTGGTATTGTCTTTCCTAACTTGATAGTAAACTCAGCATTTCTTTAAAAAGACTGCGTAGATACTTTAAAAAACTACTCATATCTCAAAAACGCCATATTTTCGATTACGATAAATATAACTGGCAGGAAATGCTTAAATCCGTAGTTGCTCAGTTTTGAGCTAAACAGTCGCAAAACAGTGTTTTTTGAACCACGAATGCGTCCTACGATTTCCACCCCAATCGCTAAAAATGTTAGGTAGTTTAAAAACTGCCCATATCTCGAAAACGCCTTTTTCGATTTGGATGAAAATCTAACTGCTAGGTAATGTTTATATCCTGAAGAATACTTCGTACTCAGTTTTTAGCAAAACGGTTTAATAATAGTGCTTTTCGAATCCAAAGTTGCAGCATTTGTCGGCATAATTTTACAAAAAACCGCTCTAACGATTTTGATCAAAATACATATTTAAGACAGCATAAGCATTCTAAACATGATCACGTACTAAATTTTTCTCAGAAAACTCGAATAAAACCGTTTTATGAATATTTCTCAAAAATGACTACCCAAATCCCGACCATTGAGACCACTTTTTTTTTAATAAATAAAAGCCATGCTTTGATGTTTACATTGACGCTTTGTTTAAAGAACTAGCAAAAGGCTGGTCTACATTACTGCCATCGAACTTAAAATCGTGCAGCAAAATACAAATTATAACTTTCATTTTGACATCGCCTGTAATAAGTAGAGTGTGTGCAAAGAAACATTACATAAATATACATATCCTACAGGTGGGTATATGCCAAGTTGCCTGCAGGTATCGTTAAACTAAACACGAGTAATAAAACTTTGTTTTTGACAAAGCTCACGCACTAGCACACGCGTGTTGCTTTCATAAACGTGCTTACTTATTACATCCCCCGTCGAGGAGCAAACGAAATACATGTGTCTTGCATTAAAATTCAATCACACTTTACGACCGCATCATGTCCTTTCACAACATCCTGGTCGAATTGGCGCTCTTCGATGGCCCATACTCATACACATTATATTGCCATTGACACATGAGACTCAACTCCTTCAATTTTGTTTTTCAGAGAAAGGAAAGTACGCCTTAGGTACATATCAAAATGAGGTGCATCCCGACTGGCAGCCAACAGATACTGTAGCTATTAACACCTCACTATATGTGTTTAGGCTATGGTATGGATAATGAAAAATCCCTTCGCATGTAACAGACAAAATGACAGGATGTGTTGTGTAGTTATGGTGCCTATGTGGGCATAAATATTTGATAAGCTTCCCAGACGCTTGACATCACCATCAAATTTAAACATGTGTTCGAAGCTTTTTTTTTTCTTTTTCCCTCAACGGGTATTCATTTGAAAAGTTTTACCCACCAGTGTCAGTGACTTACTATAAAAAAAATGGGAAAATCCAAAGAAAAGCTTCATAGAATCGACGGCCACAAAAAGCACAAGTCCAAGTGGCGTATAATCAAAAGGACACCATAACCGTAACTAAGAAGGCTGCTATTTGAAGGGTATAGGTACCATTTGTAAAAGTTGACAAATGCCCTATTTGTCTGACGTTTCATAGATCGTAAGCTCCAACTTGTCTATATCATTCACTTCGTGACTTAATAACAAATGTTCTGCAGCGAAACTCGCCGAGATAATTTATTTAGGAGTGGTCGCCTGTCATTTGTATGCTTATTTCAGAACTGACACGCGGAATTCTGAAGAAAATGAATATACCTATAGATACGTAAGTTGGATACTAGTGTTAACCAAAAAGGGCAAGAAGGCTTGTCACCATTTGTTCGTGTCTGTCGGTTGAAGGCGAATCGTTTTATTGCAACGCAAGGCTTAAGGTCGCATTTATTTTATTACAGAACATTAAATTGATTGTATCTTGCGTAGGACTATGGATGGAGTGACAGCCACAGAAGGCCTCAAAGTACTAACTTGTGGTTTGAGTGAATATTTTCTTTAATAGGTTATTCGTTTGTTGTCTATAGACAACATTTTACATCCATTGTTTAAAATGGATTTAACCTTATTGAGATTAAAATAAATATACCTTTAGAATTTAGATAAACTGTGGGCTACATGTTTTAAATTGTGGTAAAAGTAATGGTTCCCATCTGATAGTGGACAGTTTTTTGCGAGGCCGTATTTACTGATAATTCTTTGTATTAGAAAGTTAGATAAGTGGATCTCAATGGAAGTAAAGTAGAGCTTAAAACCAAATGAAGGAATTTCATCTACAAAAAATGATACATCGTTATTTTCTTTTGCAATTGTTGTAACTTTTATAAAGTATGTACAAGCTTTACCCGGGTTTGTCCGTGCCCGGACAAAATATAAGCAATTGTATTGTATTGCTTATATTATCCTCTTGCATATCAATGTTACAAATTTTACAACATTAAGTGTCGAGCGTTGGAATTTTTTTTTTATGGGTAATGTCAAACGCTTTTGTCCAATCGCGCTCACATTTAGTGAGATAGCCCATCCTCCCTTTAAAACTACCTTAATCCCCCTCCACCACTCTAAAACCTAAATGGACAACTATCTAAAGGGTGCTTTTTCTAGAGGGTTGATTTTTTAACTAGCAACATTGTTTCTACAGATTGTCAATTTGACAGTTGGAAGTTGCGATTTGTTCCTAGTAGATACGTTTTGCTATATTATTATGAATAGATTACAAAATAACCGCCAACAACGCGTGCAAATTGTGCAAACTTATTTTGAAAACATTGGTTCGGTTCGCCAAACTTATCGTGCGCTACGTCCATTTTAAGGTTGGCAGAATCGTCCATTTGAGCAACAAGATGAATCGTTTTCGCATCACGTACACTCAAGTAGACAATACGCATCCCAAAAACGACAAACAGTGCGAATAGAACAAGTTATATTACCGTTCTGGAGCTCCGAATGAGTCGATTCGCCATACACCCAGTAATTGGAGCTATGCTCATCCACTTTGTTGAAGATTTTACAGAAAGACCTTGGCTTAAAAGCGTATAAGATCTATCTTGTTGAATTGACGTGACAGAGCTTTCATTTCAAAAAGATTGCGCAACAAACCACACGGGGCGCGACACCATCAATTTATTGCGGGAAACAGTTGCTGAACGCATAATGGACCTGTGAACTGGCCTCCACGATCCTGTGATCTCACAACTTTAGATTACTTTCTTTGGGGGTATGTGAAGTCGCTAATCTATGCCGATAATCGTTGGACGATTAGGAAGTCAACATTTGCCGTGTTTTTTCTGATATACGGCCTCAGTTGCTCGATAAAGTTTATTATCACATTAGCTTCAAGTATTTTATTTCATACTAGCCTGCCCGGCAAACGTTGTTTCCTACTCCTAAATTTTTTATTTAACATTTTATTCATTATTTTTTTTTGTTGCTTTTATTCCTGCTTTTGAATTTTTTTTTTTTATTGTTGAGTGTTTATTATTTGAAATTTTGTAGAATCGGAGCGGAGCGCCACCTACCGGATCCAATTGTGAATATAAACCATCCCAAGACCCATTCAAACACACACACAAAATTTCACAAAAATCGGTCCAGCCGTTTAGGAGGAGTACGGTAACAAACGCGGACAGAAGAATTACATATAAAGGGTTTTCCAATGAGAGGTGTTATTGTGAATGGCCCGCTATTTCGGTAGCTGTCACTTTTGAAGCTTTTATTCTTTGACATTTGAAAAGTAGAAACTACGCCATTACTAAAAATGGAACAATACACGCTTCAACAATGCATTGAAATTATTAAAATTCACTACAAAAATGGTGAAAATCTTGCAGTCACAGTTCGCAAAACTAAAGCATTTTTTGGTCGTCGTGAAGCACCTTGTCAGACCGCAATACAGAAATTGGGGTGGAAAAATTCGAGCTGTTGGGACAAGTTAGTGATGTTAAAACCAGTGCACGTCGCTCAAGAACATCAACTGAGAATTTTGCTGCTGTTAGCACAAAGTGTTGAAGAAAACCCAGGTTTGTCCATTCCTCCTCTTTCTTTGGAATTGGGCATTCCACAAACGTTATTACACCGTATTTTGCATAAAGACTTGGGTCTTAAGGCTTATAAAGTTCAGTTAACACAAGAACTCAAGCCGGCCGATCATCAACAACGTCGCCAACAGCCCAGCGTCGATTCAAGACCTCAAGACCTGTAAGCGTGCTCGTGGTGGCCATTTGGCTGATGCTGTTTTTCATTATTAGCGGCATACCTTCCTCTTTATTATGAAATAAACATCCGATCATTTATCTCAAAAAATGGCTTTTGAATACCAAATAAACACCTCTTATTGGAAAACCCTTAAAGACTGAATTTGTATACCTCTAAAAAAAACACCCTAAATAAATCAGAAATTTCACTGATTGACTCATCAACGCTCTGCCCTAACCGTTTGCCCTAGAAAGCTGAAATTTTGCCTACAATTGATCATAAGACCAACAAAACTGAGGACTGCACGAGCGAAGCCAGGGGCAAAAGCTAGTAACATAAATTTATGGATGCTAAACAGTTTATTGGCCGTTAAACTTAAAGGCTTGCGAGTTTCATTGGACAAATTGAATCATGCGATTTTGAATAGTTAGTCTTCTGTCTATTAGGTGGCGCTGACGTGCGAATTTATGGTTGAGAAGAATTGAGATGTATTGAAAATATTGTTAAAAATTTCCATTGATAGGATCGTATGCTCAATGGGGAATTGGATTCCATTTGTAATTAAAAGCACAATTATCCATTGATTGGAATATAATTCACAATAAATTAGTGGCATGTTGGCTTGAAGTAAAGTTCGTACCAAACAATGTCCTATAAAATGTTCCTTTAGTTAATCATTAATTCAGGTTCTATTAAATCTAATATAATTTACTTTACTGTATTTGTGACATACCTGCCTTCCTAGAGGGTGTGTACTAAACATCCAATGCCACATAAAACTATAAGTACTCATACTTCACATATTTAAAATTATTCCTATAGAACAAAAAACTAAAAAGATGTAGGTAGAGCCTTATAGCATATTGTATTCATAATACCATCGTCATAAGTGTATAGATTTGACTTTTTATTTCCACTATTACTGCGGGTAATGTGTGCCACATTCCTTTTAAATCATAAACACAAATGGGCTTTACTGCTTCCGACTTCACGGACACTTAACCTTCGCAAAGAATTCCTGCCATCACAGTTGACAGTTCTGGAAACATTACAATTAATTTACGAATGGCCAAAAAATCCGTGACTATAATAAATCACAAAAGCGCTTTAAACACATATTTACTTGTGGCTCTAACCCCAGAATATGCCTCGAGCACGTGAATTTCTATACTATAATCAAACGGAATACCCATAAGTCCGCGTGCTTAACCCAAAACATAGGTGGCCAATATGAACACGTGTATTAAAACCATCCCCAAAAATATTTACTCAAAATCCAATTCGAGTCATTCGAATACGCACCACGTTCGGGAATTCCTTTTAATTAGCCACAAGCGGCGGCATAAGCAACACTCTCCAGTTGCACCCATAGATCCTCAGTCAGGGTCATGGTTGAAGGGCATGGAATTGTCAACTATTCCCTTCCAACTGAAAATACTCTTTTCGTTTTTTTGCGAAGAGGAAAATAGGTATTTTATTCAAAAATATTTCCCAAAGCCATTAGATAAATGTCCAACAACATTCACATTGATATATGTACAGGTCACACACAAAAAAAAAAATATATATAAAAAAATTAAGTGATAGAGCGAAACGAAATAGAAAGGTTTAAATGCTGCTCCGTGCCCCCGAAGGAGATGGGCGTGGAGGACTTTATATTCATTCTGCTCGTCGTCGTCGTCATAATTCGCGATTTTCTATTTTATATCAACCCTTGCATGTTTGATTTTCATTTACATGTCCGTATGAGAGATTCGTCGGTCGAAGGACTAGATACGTTTCGCATACCACAAATACGTTCGCGGGATAGGTTACCCTTTGCTACATATATCTTTCACTGCCTGTTATCCTGCCATCATATGATATACGTACATATTTGGTGAACCATGGGAAAAGAATAATAATAATGAAATAGAGGAAGAAGAAGAAGAAGCAGCAGCGAATATTATTGTATTTTTTTTCGACCACCTACCAACCGCGAAGGGGATCGTCTTTTATTTTTATTTCATTCGAATCCAAAGTGGGAAAAAATTGGATCGTCCTTAGGTGTCCATTGTCTTGCTGTTCAGTCTTTCTAATCGACTCTTGGGGCTCGCGTCACTGTGGTATTGGATTATTGGATTATACCAAACGCGTTTTGACCCTAATACATGATGTTGGAAAATTGTTTTTTTAAATATAGTTAATAAATTAAAAAACAAAATAATTTCTATTATTTAAGAATTTTAAAGTAGAAAGTTATGTATTTGCAAAGTTTATAGTTGATATGAACGAAATGTATTATTAAAAATTAAAAAAACAAGTGATTAAATGTGATATACCGTGTGGAATTTTTATACAAGATAAAAGTTTAGTTTAGAAAGTGTAGTAATTAAAAATGCAACTCAATTAGTTCGTTAAAGAATTGAAAATAAAAAAATACTGAAGTTTTGTGGTGTATAATTGTCGTAACTAACCAGAGTTAAGAGGAAGTGAATTTATTTTTGGATATTTTACTGATAATATAATTTACAAGACGAGGTATGCCAATGATTATTATTTTTTATTTTTTAAATATGTAAACTTTGTTGTATTATATGTATAAAGCAAATCAATGTTCTTACGACTGAATTCTGTCTGTAATCGGTGTTTCCTTACTGCTTTCATTTTGGTGGTGATCTCATTCGATTCGATGATATCGTAGAATGGAAATTGAAATTTAAGGAATTGCTATAGAAGGTTTCCAATCAATTTTTAAGCGAAAATGAAGTCATATTATGTTATAATTTTGGTATTATCTCTAAAAAGCGTCTCTATGCTACATTAGGTATATTCAATTGAAATAAGAGAAAATATGACCACAAATATCGCTGAGTATCTTTGATACTATATGCATTAAAATGTTGCAGCTTTACACATGAAATATCCAATTGAGACTATAAGCTGTGACGTAGATGCAACATGTAAATTAAATTCATCTTAAGTGAGGTCAACGACTTAGTAGATACTTTTTCTTAATTGTTCACCACCCCATATTAAGGTTTGATTTTTACTTTACTAGTGTACTGATTATATCAAATTGTCCAAAGAATCAAATGCGTGTTTTTTTTTAAGATTTTGTTTCTTTCTCCATTTCATCTGTTGCCTGACATATTTTTATGGAACCTACTAGATGGCTTGGCAGAAGTTTTTTTTTGCCCTTTCCTTATTTCGTCGAAAATTGTACATTATAGAGTTATACCTGATTTGTGGCCCAATTGGAAAGTTTACTTAAATGGCAAAGCTTGACAAAGGGTTAGGATCTAAACACCTGTAAGCCGTTTTTTGTTTTGGAAGTTATGTTGTGATTAAGTCACAAATATTTGTGTTTTTGCAAGTTAGATTTAAAAGTTCTGATTATGTATTACAAAATTCACGATGGTAAGTCCAAAATGTATTCTATAGTGTTCATTGGATAAATAAAAATTGCGAAGGAACAGCAAAACTTTGTAGTAACTGTCAAAAAAATTTACAGCGCAAAGTTATTATTTTGTCATCTACCGCGTATATTGGTCAAAACGTTTTATAAAAGTGGAATTATCAATATCCCCGAAGTCGTTTTTGAAAAAGTAGAATTATTTCAAAAGCTGTTAGTTTGTATGTTGAAACAATTTTTTTTTGGAGCCACCAAAGACCCGAAAATAGACAAATAATTAGGATAGGTAACTAACTCAAAAATGGTTCAATTAGGTTGCTACGTTCTTGAGCCTATGGGCACCCACCATCAGACTTCTTGAAAGATTAAGTTGGTTATATTTCATTTCCTGAGGGGGGACAGCAGAAATGTCTTCCAAAGTGGATTATTATATTGAAAATTGACTGTCAGAATTGAAAACTATTCAACAACAATCACTTAAAAGGAGTCTTATGATAAATTAGTTGTGTAGTTCGAAATAGCTATCATTCCTAGCAAATTGACTGTGTCTACGCGTTGTTGTTTCCCAACAGTGTTATCAAGGTCAAAACCAACTAGCGAGAATCGTTGTTACTCCTCTTCCCCACTGAGTTTATTTAAAACAATTAAGTTTATAAAATACTGGCTTTAGCCCGCGGCTTCGGTCGCGCAGTCCTCAGGATTTGGTACAAAGGGATTCCTTCAGAATCAGTTAGTTCCCTCTTTTATATTTATATATCGCGCAGGAAACTTATCTAAAGCTAATATCAGACGATATGTGTATACACAAACATTTGTGTAAAAATTTGGAAATTATTGTCAAAAAAATACACAAACCGTCTGAGCCACAAATTTTATAACCACAAATGGCATACACAAACGATATGTGTATCATTTGTGTATTGAAAACACAAATCGAATTTGTGTACATGCACAAATCGTTTGATCGGGTATAGAAATTAATCTATGACAATTTGTGTAGATTTATGTACAGTTTGTGTATGTCCTATAGTTTGTGTATTCTGAAAAATAGCGCATACACAAATTCGTTCGCATACACAAATGGTTTTGGTTTAAATGAGGATGGATGGACGGGCATCGCATGATTTATGACATGAAAATAAGGTTTTTATCATATGGGTATAAAACTACAATTCAATCTTTTATATTTAAGAACCTAGGTAGATATATACACTTTAGCATCCGCACTTTCAACTACCAAATAAATGATTTAGAAACTACCACCGTTTAAATTTTCGTGGGAAAGCATGCCTGGCCATGTACATGGAACTACCCGGTGGCAGTCATAGTGACGAATATGAAAATGATACGGTGGTCATGGAGAGTAAGTATAAAAATAGGTCCGACAAAGCGTGGTTTCTGGGTGTCTGAAAGCGGCCCAACGAAAACAATTTTTACCGAGACACTGCTGTGTTTTCGGTTGTATTTCTGAGCTGCTCTTGAAATGTTGAAATACTATTGCAACTGAGGTTTTTGTTTTGTCGCACTACTACTAGCGCTATTTACAATTGAATTTCTATGCGATCCTGCGCTGCACTTGAAATGCAACCAAGTTTTTGTTGAGTGGAACAGCACAGTTAGGTTAGGTGGCAATTATCCATTAATACGGAGTAATTCAATATTAAACCAGATAAGGTCCATTGTGATACCACAAACAGAGTCGGTTATTTCCGCTACTCTTGAAACCATTTCGAATTTTGGAGAAATATCCGTATTTTGCTGATATCCGTTTCGGGAATATCCGCAAGCTCCCCGAAGCTCCTCATCCATGCAACTGCGACAGAAGTCATCAGCGGTAACTCCAAGCCTTGCGGCATGTCTTCCCAGTACACAGTGGACTGTCAGTATACTCCGACAAGAGTTCCGGTGTGTGTTCTACTGACGTTTAACAGGCGACCCTTGTCCTGCGCCGATTTATTCGTGGCCAGGCCTGTTTTGCATGGTTACAAGAGTTAAGATCCCGCCATCTCTCGTTAGCCTGTTGCAGTGCTAGTGTGGAGATGTTGTATCTTACCGTTTCAATTGGCACATGTGGCTCTCCTTTACCTGTAGAGAGCTCCATTTTCGTTCCGTCCCTTGCTAGTTCGTCTGCTTTACAGTTACCTAGTATATATCGCTATGACAGGGGAACCAGCACAGTGGAACTATGTACCACTTATGGTGGCCAAGCCAAACTGTTCTCCAACAAGTACGGCGCTTGCGTGATAACTTGATGACTTGTTGGCTTTCGTCTTCCATTTCACTTTCGATTAAATACGCTGCCAAAATAACCGCAACACATTTTATAATCAACTTTGTTAAATTCGAAACCTGACCGAATCCAAGCAATTTTTTATTTATTTTTATTGAATATACGTCAAACAATCTGGCCAATACACAAATTTTTCATAAATTCCATTTTTGTAGGAATACACAAATCATCTGAGCCACAAATCTGTATACACAAATTGATTTGTGTATGGGACATTTGTGTATGGCTATACATAAATGAAATTTGTACATTTAGGACAAAATACACAAATCGTTTGAACCACAAATGTTTGTGGAATACACAAATCGTTTCTGAGTATGAATTTTTTTAGAATTTGTGTACGTCAGAAACAAATGAAATTTGTGTATATACATAAATCGTCTGATCTAAGCTTAAGAAAGTAGCTAAGAAGCAATTAAAGATCATTCACATGGGAGCGAACGAACGAATTGATGAAATGCGAACAAACCACTTTTTATGCATTTATAAAAAGAAAATTGAACATTTTACTACTCCAAGATGAGGATAATTAATTATTCCATCAAAATTTATTAAGAAAAGAAGTTTATTAACACTTTAAATAACAAAATTTCGAATTCCCAATTTTTTGCCGCGAATGAAAACACTTTGGCGCGAATAGTCAGTCTATTCACAATCCACGTCATTTAAATCGCGTTCCACAAAGTCGCGAATAAAAAATTCGTTCGAACTTAACCCTATTCCAAGAGAAGGATGTCTTGGCATAATAAAATGTAGAATTTTCTGTTTATAAATGCATAAAAAGTGGTTTATTCGCATTTCATCAATTCGTTCGTTCGCTCCCATGGGAATGGTCCTTTAGTATCTCTAAAAAATATGTTTAACGCCCTATTGGAGAAACAGTTCAAAAATGATATGATCAATACGTGTTGGTGAAGCGCTGGCTTCTCAACACACATCATACTATGTATAGCAGACTGAGCCACTATCTGTAGTATCTTGAAATACTGTATAAATTGTCAGAATTTTAGTGTATGCTCACACTGTATAAAATGTCAGATTTAATAAAATAAAACTCACTTTATACGATACTACAGAACCAGACAGTGATGTCATTTATTCAGGATACTACATTTACTACACTATCTACGCGAAAAAATATACTTCTTTGCTGGCCTAAAACCGCTCTGAGGGGCCAATCAGGTTATTTAGGGTTTAACGCGATCACACAATATGAGAGCCAGGATCTTGTATGCGATGTTAAGGAGACTGATACCTCTGTAGTTGGTGCAGTTGAAGGGGTCTTATTACTTGTGGACCGGGCAAACGATGCTTATGATTCCATTCATCAGGCATGCATTCATCTGTCCAAATTTTGGAGATGAGTTAGTCGTTAGTGCATGCTTTCTACCAGATCATCTCCAGCTGCTCTAAAAAGCTCGGCAGGTAGACCATCAGGTCCTGCAGCTTTGTTGTTCTTTAGCTTGGATATTGCTACCCATACTTCGCTTTGGTCAGGTGGATGGAAATTTTGTTCATCATCGTGTAGGTATATTGAATGGTACGTTCTGCCTAACAGCGGGATTCTGGTCTTCGTCGCCATTATAAAGTCTGCAGAAGTAGTTTCTCCACATTCTTAGCACCGACTTTGATTCTACTACGAGGTTTCCTTCATTATCTAAATGCATACCTACATACTTAGAGTAGGTATCCATTTTCAATAATAGCTATACATATTTTTCAACAACACAGTTGAAAAATAATACTTTTTGAGCAAACCATAGCAATATTTGTTACTATTTTGTTTGCATTAGTTTTCAAAAACAACTCTAAGGGCCAGTTTCAAGACTAGCTGATAAAGTCTCGGATAGACTATCCGAAATTTATATGTCAGATAAACTTCAACTTTCGGTTTCAAAGGTTTCGGATAGTGATATCTGACATATAAAGTCTCGGATAGTCTATCAGCCGGTTGAAGTGACTGTTAAAGCCTCTATCCGGAAGATAAACAAATTCGGAGCCAGAAGTGTCCTATCATGGATTTATTTGAAGACTATTAGACTACGAATTTGATGAACATTACAACCAAATTACACGGACCCCTAGGAACAGAGTATTTTAAATTATTTTGAGAAATCCTCGACGATGAAGATTTCTGAATTTTCACTATTTCGTTTAACTTTATCCATGCTCACTGAATACCTTTCTCTATGCTGGTGTGACCCATAGAGATTATATTGGAAACACCAGAATATGTGAGGAACTCAATGTCGAGTAGCTACTTCTCTGTCTGGATCAATCCATGCTTCGGTGGTTCATGTTAAATCCACGTCCCCAACCAGGACTCCTAGACGTTCTATGGAATCCGTACCATCAGGCAGGCATCTTCAAGGTACCTAGACCCAGGATGAGATGGTTAGATCAAGTCAATAATATCACCTTTACCCGTATGGGGATTGCCCTTTATGATTTAGAGTCGATGGCGGAGAATCGAGACTGTGGTGGGTCCACTTGGATTTGAGCAACCTACACCCACAATCCACTTAATGGATAAGCGGGCCATCGAAAATGAATGAAGGAATGAATTTGTTACCAAAAATAGGACAACACAAATCACTTAAAAATGTGATAAATAATAAAAAACATGATTTCCATTCCTGTTAAACAATTAGTGCCTCATCAATTTTTCTACCGGATAAACTATCAGAGACTTTGACGATGAAACAAAAAAAAAATATCAGAAATATTTATTTGGTGGATAGCGTTATGTGTCGGCTAACTATTCGAAACTTTACTTGAAAGTGGTCCTAACTATTTTGATTAAAATTTGTAATTTTAAAAAATCAAATAAATCCCCTTTAATACATAATTATTTCCCAAAAATTATTGGCAAATCCCGATCTGTGTTTATACATATGGTATATTTTTGGAATTCAAAGAACTCTGAATGCTTAAGACCCTTTGTTTTTCATAGAGAGTACACAAACCGAGTTTGAAGTCAATGTCAATCGGATGAAATATAAAAGTTCCCCATACAAACTTTGACCCCCTTTTTTTACCCCTTTAAGGGTAGAATTTTGCAAAATCGGAGAAATTAGTTTTCTTTATTTTTTATAGAGAGTAAACAAACGCGAGTTTAAAGTCAATCGGATGAAAAATAAAAATCTTCCCATACAAACGTTGACCCCCCTTTTACCCCTTTATGGGTCGAATTTCAAAAAATCCTTCCTTAGTGCTTGTTTACATCATAAAAAAACCTCTGTGCAAAATTTCAACTTTTTAGAGCAAATGGTTCAGGCTGTACTCAAAATCTTGTAACTCGAAAAATAATGGCCCTTATTGTGATTAATAATAATAATAATAATAATAATAAAAATTCGTACGAACAACATTTTTGCACCTCCAAGAGGAAGCATCGATCAGACATTTGTATTCGACTACAAGCGACTTTCAAATCGACAAATATCGATCACAATCGACAATCACTGTTCTCGATCGATCAACAGTTGTCGATTAACGATTAACTATCGACACTTACAATAGGGGCCAATGTCTAAAGCTACGATTGCACGGCCATTTTTTCGAGTCATTTAAATGGCGCTCTGACGTAAAAATCCCGTCACAAAGCAGTCATTTAAATGTAGCTCTGTGTGATCGCCATTTTTGGCAGCGTCATTTTAATGACAAGGAAAATGGCGCACCAAATGACATGAATTAAGTGCCATTTAAATGGCGGAAAAAAATGGCAGTGTGATCGCTCTTCAATGACGTCTAGGACAATGGCATCCCAACGGAAAAGAACTCGCAGTGTCCGTCATTTGATTTTGGGACACAAATGACGATGATACTCATTTCGTGTGATCGCCATTTTTTCAATGACGAATCGTAGCTTAAATGTCGCTCTAATGCGACATTTTTTCCTAACGTCGCAGCGCCATTTAAATGACTCAAAAAATGGCCGTGTAATCGTAGCTTAACTAAACAGATAAAGATCATACACATTTTCATCCCTTGAAAAGAGTTCAACCTATTTCTATCGTCAGTGGTTAATAGCAGTTATCCGTTTAGACATTATTTTCGGTAATTGTACACTTGTACGGTACACATAATCACATTCACCACACCTTCAAATTGAATAAGGAACACTCTTTAGCCTTTACTTATCGAAATTCCTTTATATGTATTAGATAAAGGTTTATTTTATACCCAAGGGTTTCACTTCTGAACTTCTGGGTGCTTACCTTGCAAAATTACAAAAAAAAAAAAACTTTTGCAATTGCTTGCTATTGGATTTCTCTTTGGTTTTTGTGCAAGCTTTGATCCCACCAGTGGTACATTTTACGGTATCTGTCAGAAATCTTAACCGATTTTTAGGCTAAACTTCAATGTGCACTACGTAAAGCTTCTCGAAACAGTCAAAGGAGACATTGGATTGAAGCCCAGCTTATAAAATACTTGGTCAGCAGCTTTAGCTACGGCAAAAGTGTTGCCTTTACAAACAATTTAAAAAAAAACATGTTTCATTCAAACTAATTTCGGATAAGTACCTAGGTAGAATTTTAGCGAATGTTTTGAAAATACTTTGGAATGTGTGTGTAATGAAGAAATTAACGACCATAAAAATAATAATGAAAACTATAAATTTAAGGTTAAGAAGCTTTTCAATGCACAAGAACACTTTGACAGATACCAAATAATGAGAACTAAGAGCAATTGTTTCAAAAATAATCTATTTAGATTGAAATACCTCAGCTGGTCCTAAGATTACTAAAAAAAATCTTCAATTTCCAATATAGGATGCAACCTCGCCATCTGGGCCAACATCTCCGCACCAATTGTCAGTAACATGGGCCTGCCAATGTGATCTTAATGAACTCGATGCGAAAGCCAAACAAATGCTGAGTCAATTGGACACATCTATCGAAAAGGGAAAGAGGTAAATACTAAACAAATCAATCTGAAGAAGCCACCTCTCAAGTCACACACAAACGAACATAATTCATTTTCAAATTCCAATCCAATTCACAGATCACAAGAGGACAAATTTAGAAGACTGTCAACGATTGTAATCAGCCCTTCCTCGGATACGTTTGGTAAATATCCTTCGCACACACACACACAAACACATTGCTCATGCTCATATGTATATATGAAAACCCTGTATCAGCGGACCATCAACAGCAACCGTCCGACGATGAGGACGACGATGACGAATACTCGGTATCAGTATCGGCAATAATGCAAAAACGTGCCAGTATTCGTGGCAACCGTAGACGAGGCAGCCGCAGGTCCAGAAGAGCCTCCAGTCCAATGGATCACATACTGGATACGATCAGCCAAACTGGCGATAGACGTCGCTCCAGCGTCTACACCACCAGCTCAGGCGAGTAAGCTTTTCCACAATAATGTCAATTATTTGTGCAACGTGACTATGGCATGAACCCATTCCATCAACACCTAAGCATTTCATTTCTATAGATGACGGAACAAATCAGGACTCTACACAGGAGCAAATCTACGAGAACATCCGACTGCACAAGGAAGTCATTCAGTCGGTGAAGTTGCAGCCATGGAATATTAGAAAGAAGTTGAAGCTCGTGCGACAGGTATGTGCATGGATTTTACCATTTCGTGTCCTTGTCAGAAATGTCCTTTTGACGAGTATGTACACATTTGTGTGTGTTTTGCCTCGATTATTGACATATGATTGCGGGGCACCCCCATGTTTGTATGTGGTTTGTCTTTCTTAAACAGGCGAAAACGTATGTGGCACGTCACGAGGGAGCACTGCAGGAGCGCTTCGCCCTATCGAGAAGTGTGAGGGACTTGTGGGCAAGGTTTAAAATGTTAATGGCTGCGGTAAGTGATTTTCCTATAGCTGCAGCGTAGCTATATATATTTTTTTTTATATTTGCTTTTGTTTTTGTCTTTTCTGAGTGAGAATCGGGGGTGTGGAACTGATATGTAGTACACGGTACACCAGGCGAAAGGGTGGCAACTATTCTGTATTCCTTTTCTTGACTGGTGCTTCCTGCTTTTGAACATATTTGTCTGATCTGCACTTCTCGTGTATGGTGCATGCATTGAAGCTTATGCGGAAATTGCTACGAAAATCCTTTTAACCAGCGATGTCATGTTTGAAATTCATGTCGTTGTCGGAGAGGACTCTTTGTGAGGCGGAGATTTTTAACTTGTGTTCAAACCACACACATAGTTGTGGAAGGCAGATTGCATGAGAGGCGAGTCAAATAAAATAGCGTGTCAACGTGGTCTTAAATTGGTGAAATACATTCGACGAATGAAGCAATTTAAATATTGAACCTTTTTTTTTATGCACACCTACACCTGGGGATGTATCAATGTGTGGACGTAATTGGTTCTTAGGGAATTGAAGTTCTTGAGGAGTGTCATGGGATGTATCATTTCATTTGATTTGAGTTTTGTGTGCAACATTTTATTAAATAAATTTTTGCTTACTTTAGTTGATATACGGGAGAGGGACTTAAAATATTTAAATTTTCATTGCATGTGGAATTTTAGGTTAATGCGGGAAATGAATTTGAATTCCGGACTCGTCTCGAGTCTCTTCTAACATTTTTTTTTGTTTGTAAATTCGATTTGCTGGTTCAGTTTTAATATTAAATATAAAAATATGTAATTCCTTCTGGAAATATTTGAAATTTAATTTAAACATGTAGGCCTTAAACTTCACGGTATTTCTTCAAGCGTTAAACACACACAAACAAGACACATGTCACAACATTTTCTAGGAAAAATGCATCAATAGTTAGTTCCCCAGATCCAAATGGATGACCATCCAATCTATTCCAAGGATTCACTGCACCTTCTAGGAGTCACAGTCAATTCAGGAATCACATAGCAAGACCACATACCCTATATCGCAAGATCGGCGTCCGCAAAGTTGAGCTACCTATTTAGAGCAAAGAGGTACTTTAGTCCCAAGCAACTTCTCGTTCTTTACAAAGCACATGTTAGACCAGGCCTGGGATATTGCTCCCATATATGGAGCTCGGCCCCAAAACATTCACTTAACAGCATACAGAGACGAGCAGTTCGACTTATTGGAGACCCTATACTCACATCGAATCTGCAACCGTTGGTGCACAGAAGACAAGTCGCTGTCCTTTGCTTGTTCTATAGGAACTTCCATGGTAGATGTTCCGAGGAACTCAAGGACATTATCCCTCGAAATGCAACTTTTGGGCGCCCCACAAAACAGACAGCTAATTTTTTTTTTTTTTGCACACTGCTCATGACCATACAGTAGGTACACAACTTTCCAAAATTCCTTCTGTTACAGGACAAGCAAACTTTGGAACTCGCTTCCTGGGAATATATTTCCAGAAGACTACAATTTGCAGCAATTTAAGAGGTCACATCAATATAATCAGATCGACCGAGAAATTTACTCAAAATAATGGCCAATCAGAACCTGTACCGAAATTGGACATTTTACATAGCATCATGTTATGATGCTGTCTTTGGATGCCCCATTGCTCCCATATCGTGTAAACATGTTTAAAGGTAGCATCGTACTCTCATCGAATAAGCAATCTTCGTCTTCAGGTTGTCCAATCCCGCAGAGCTATTGTTTGGTTCTAGGGTTTGTGAAGGAGAGCAAAACTTACTTTACTATACTAAGAGATGTGGCGCCTTGTACCTATAGGAAAGTAACAGTTGTCCAGCCATAATAATGTCCCCAGAAATCGACAAGGATTGGAGTGTGAGATATTAAAAACTTCGTAAATCGCTTGAAAGTATATAACTTAACTATAGTAGCTTCCATGTTCCCTATTCCTTGCATGCAGGGTGTTTCATCGTGAGTGTACTTATCGCTGAGATGTAACTAAAGGGTCCGCCAAATAACTTTTTTTTTTTAAATGCTATAAAAAAAAACTACAGAATATTTTCTCAAATTTCTTTTTTTATTTGAAAGTACAATCCTTTCGGTTAATAATGGAAAATAATTTCATTCAAATGGCTGCTTCGGCTGGCCATGCAGGAGCCTACACGATCGGTCCTATTTTTAAGCACATTATCGATTGTGTATGCAGCTGTATTTCACCAATGGCTTCACGAATATTGTCCTTTAAAGCGTCAATTGTCTCTGCCATGTCGGCGTAACACTTATCTTTTACGGCACCCCACAAATAATAGTCCAACGGTGTCAAATCGCAGCTCCGCGGTGGCCAAACGACATCAGCTCTGCGGCTGATAATGCGATCTTCAAAAACAGGGCGCAAAACATCGAGTGTAGCTTCGGCTGCGTGGCACGTAGCACCGTCCTGTTGAAACCAAATGTTGCCAATATCCTCCTGTTAAATTTTTGTGAACAAAAATTCGGTCAAAATGGGCCGATAACGATCGCCATTGACTGTAACGGCCACTCCTTGCTCATTTTCGAAGAAAAATGGCCTAATTATTCCTCTGGACCAAAATCCGCCACAGCAGCAATTTTCTCGGGTGTACGCACTGTTTTTGGCTTTTCACGCTTTGGTTTATCGATGAGGATGCCAGTTTCTTTCACTTTTTTCACAAGATAACGAACATACGGAGCTGACGGTGCTTCTCTTCTTCCAAAATCCGTACGCAATTTTCGCACACATTCTGCAACATTACCATGATTTTCAAAGTAATGTCGCAATATTTCCCAGCGTTGATCAAGCGTATACACAACCATATTCGTTCAGCGGAAGGATAAAACTAATTATCTGTCAAATCAGACATGAGCTAAGTGTTACCATTCGCGAAATAAGCACTAGTTGAAAAAAAAAACGTTAGATGGCGGACCCTTTATAATAGTCATCCTTAGACTGAATTGCACAGTAAGATTTTTTAGAAAATCATGAACCTACGTTGTTGTCTAACAACGACGTCCTATCAAACTGTTATAGTATGTTGATCCAGCTTCTGAGATATTTTAAAAGCTATTTACCCAGTATTTTCACATGCATCGACTACATTGGTCATCTTCAATGGTTTCATGTTCAAGACGAAAAGGAAGACCGTTTTAAAGATCAAATCATCGGGAATTCCAGACAACAAAGCATCATTTCTGGGTTCGCGGAGGATAGAAGGCTGCAGGGCCTCCTCTTATTATCGATGATACTTGAATGTATCTGATAAAAGATGCGACATGCTTTGCTTTGGGCTTGATGACGTGCTTCAAAGTTTCATTTCTGCATAAGAGCTTATAGCCACATACCCTTTGTCCATTGTCTTTCAAAGCCCCACGGAGAATATATTTATTGTATATATTCGGCTCTGGTTTCAATCTCTAAGACATGATTTTGAAATGTTTTCTTTATAAAGGGAGCCGAGAAAATCTTCAAGAAATTTTGAAATCTTCTTCTGTCTCTCTTGCTTCGAAGTCTAGGGACTATTATACTTAAAGGACATAACTTCTCTCAGCACATTCATTACCGAGCGTAGTCAAAGATAGAATGTCAATCTCTAGAGTGTCACTGCGATTACATCCTGTAGATACACTTTTTGGTCTGTCAAGTAGCAAGATCAGACAATCGACTGCCAGTAGTGATATGGAAGTTGGCCAGTGCTTTTCCAAGATGCATCCGAAATGACGAGTATGTTTTATTTTTTTTTTCTCGTTCATCACTCCAGGACTCAATATAAGATTGCTTTATCTTGCTGAAAATTTGCACTGGACCCGCTTAAATTTCTATTCTTAAATCATTCCAATACCTCTGGGCGGTGAAAAGAAAATCTAAGTGGAACTGAATTCTGCTTAACTCAATTTTCGGGTTGAAAATGAAACAATAATGTAACGAAAAGTTCATACATAAACATAATTCACAGATGCTAGCCCGTGCATAAGCTTTCTATTATCCTTTACATTTTAAGCATACCTACGTACTTCAGTTCAGTTCACTGAAATTATATATTAGCTCAAGGGCACACATTATGCAATATTTTCCAGAATACATTATACCTAACGTCGGGTTTATATTACAAAGCCATGGTAACCTAAAAATCGCAAAATTATGAATTCCGCTCATGCTGTTCGGTGATGTAGGTATAGGTAGGTACACCCCTGCCACACACTCGAACAATTCCACGAAATGTAAATTCTAACGAATACCGAACCATGTCCCCGGAATTCATTGAACAAGAAAATTATATTGACAAACGATGTATTAGTACTATTGCTCCATCTGAGTCCTTCAAATCGATTTGCCAGCACTTTTCACCAGCAACGACTCTCACTCAGCAACTCAGTCACAGTGTCTAAAGTCTAATATTCAAATTATTAAAATGTAATTACCAACTCTCAATAACGTATATTTCAATCTCGCCTCCCCTTCTGCTCCCGCATTGAACCATTCATTCGTTCTCCCTTCCGGCCTGTAAATACATTGAATAGCGTTGGCGGCATTGGAAACGCGAAACGAGCAGTTTCCTTACCGTTCTGATACCATGGGAGCTGCGTATCAAAGAAATCGAATCACATTTCGGATCGGGTGTCGCATCCTATTTCACATTTCTCAGATGGCTTTTATGGGTTAATATTATGATGACGATACCGTTGGTAGCGTTCGTTATTGCACCTGAAGTAAGTGTTTGGCGCGTTTATCTTGAGAGACGTGACTTAACTGAAAATCATTTTCTCTAGCTTTTGTCGACAAGCCCAAATGAGGAAGATCCGCGCAAAAAGATGTCAGACCGAGAGCTAAAGGTAGCAGGCAACTTTTATACATTTTGGGAATTCGAAGGATATCTTAAGTATTCACCGCTATTTTATGGGTAAGTTGTATTTGTATTTTCTAGGCAATTAGTTGTAGACTTTGCTTAATCAAAATGTGTTGTTGTTTTTTTCCTTGCAGGTATTATTCAAGTAAATCGGGAGCAATTCGAAAAGGATACAATCTACCATTGGCGTATTTTTTAACCGCTGTTGTTGTGTATATTTATAGTTTTGTGGCCACGTTACAAAAGTGAGTACCTACCTAAATTTGGGCTTGGAATTGGTTAGCTTTCAGATAACTATATAGGGCTTGACGCGAAACTTAAACCTTCTAGTTTATGGAAAATGTTAACACAATTTACTATTTGTGTAGGCGTAGTTGACTGGACACATACTTCTGCGTTTATAATTTTTTGATGTACTTCGAACCGATTTCTTTATAATCTTTCCCGTTGTAATTCAATAGTTGCTTAAAGTCTTATATCCTCTTGCAGGTCACATGGTTTACCCTACCCGCTGTTTGTTTATGTTCTGTCCTTAACCACAACTTAGAGTGGGGATAGCTGTGAAAGTGTCACCTTGTCACTTTCATTATTCAAGGCACTGTGTGCCTTTCTGGATATAGAGGGTGCTTTTGACAATACTGGATATAACTCCATATCAAATGCTCTGCACCAAAGAAACATAGACCACTACACAATAAACTGGATCAGAGCGATGCTGGAAAGTCGCAAAATAACCGCGTCCTCAGGACAAACCTCAGTATCTGTAACAGCCGTTAAAGGCTGCCCACAAGGAGGAGTACTCTCACCTCTTCTGTGGTCTTTGGTCATTGATGACCTGCTATACGAGTTAAGCAATTTAGGCTACGATATTATTGGATACGCCGATGAGGCAAACGAAGTTACTTCACGTATGCAACGAGCCCTTAGGACAGTACTTAGATGGTGCAACGACGAAAATTTGTCAATAAATCCCAGTAAGGCTGTCATAGTTCCTTTTACGAAAAGAAGAAATCCAAACTTAGGTCAAATTTCAATAAATGATACAATCATTGAGTACTCCGATGAAGTCAAATATCTAGGAGTAATCCTAGACAAAAGACTTAACTGGAACTCCCACATCAATAATAAAATAACAAAAGCAACAAACGCTCTATGGGCTTGCCGACGAATGTATGGCAAAACCTGGGGGATTTCCCCAAAAATCACTCACTGGATCTATACAGTGATGATAAGGCCCATTATAACATATGCTTCTGTAGTATGGTGGAACAAAGTCAAACAGAAAACCGCCATCTCAAAGCTCAAGAAAGTACAACGCCTAGCATGTCTGGGTATAACAGGCGCCATGCGCACCTGTCCTACGGCTGCTATAGAAGCCATTATAGGACTAGCACCTCTCCACATTTATATCGACAAAGTGGCAATTCGCAGCTCGGTAAGTTTGTTACAAGCGAAAGAGTTAAGTCACAAGTACCATCCGGAACTTATGGCACTTCTTTCGGAAATTCCTGAACTTGAAATGATCTGCGCGGTCACTGACCGCATACCAAAAACCTTATGTTTCGACAAACGGTTCTCCACGGAGATCCCAAGTAGAGAAGCATGGGCAAGTAACTGCCCACCAAACTGCCAAAATGGCCTAAAGTGGTATACGGATGGCTCCAAAATGGAATCTGGGGTGAGAGCTGGTTTTCATGGGCCAAACCGTAATGTCTCAATACCTATGGGGAAAACCCCTACTGTTTTTCAGGCAGAGCTCCATGCCATCAAAGAATGCGCAAACACCATCTTAAACTCAGGTATCAAGGGCGCTAACATCCATATTTTCACGGATAGTCAATCGGCTATAAAAGCCCTTAGCTCATATATTATTGACTCCAAATCAGTGCTCCACTGCTTCAACACCCTCCAGACACTCAGTACCAGAAATAAAATCAGGTTATGTTGGGTTCCTGGCCATGAGGGTATTGTAGGAAATGAAAATGCTGATGAACTAGCCAGAAAGGGCTCGGTATCCCCTTTTATAGGACCAGAACCGTTTTGTTCAATCTCTAAATCAGCTATAAACGCGGCGATAAAAAGCTGGGAACGCAATAAATGCATCTCACATTGGGAGGACATCCCTGGACTTAGACAAGCCAAAAAAGCGATAGAACCCTTCAAAAAGGATGCCAAAAAATCCTAAATCTACGCAGGCATGATATCAAATATTTAGTAGGCTACCTTACAGGCCACCATTGTTTACGATATCACCTAAAAAACATGCAAGTAGTCGCCTCACCGGAGTGCCGACTTTGTCTTGAGGAAGACGAAACAGCTGAGCATATCATGTGTGAGTGCCCAGCCCTCTGTGGTATCAGAAGGAAGTCATTTTTCAAGGAAATTATAAGTACCAATGTACTAAGGACGACCTCTGCTGAATGTATCATCAGCTACATTAAGGAAGTAGAAACGCTACTCTCCTAACCAATTTCTGACGCTTCTAGCACAAAAGACCTTACAGGTCGAAGTGCTCTTTCTATATCGCCCAGGGCGAGTCAGAATGTTTAAAAAAAAAAAAAAAAAAATATTCAATGCTTTCATCGTCAAAGTGAAATGTCCTGTGAAGGTAGTCCTTCCAATAGTATATGATGTACACAGCGCGGGCATTAAGGAAATTTGGTTAAAGAAGATAGGAGACTCCAATGAACATTGATTTTTAAAGCCTGGTAAAGGCATTCCACATTCGGCCGAAGATAGTAAAATGATCAGCATGGCGAATGCAGTGCGATTGAATATTGTTAAAAGGGCGGAATACAGCTGGCGATTTCGTTTAAGCACTGATCTGCTCAAAGTACAGAGAACCCAACATTTTTTAGACACAGATTCGCAAAAGTTTGCATATTTCTTGACATAGTAAAACATTTTATTGGAGCGGAACTGACGTAGTTTTGTATTTAAATTAAGCCAAAATTGGGAACTGGGATACATTTTAGTAACCCTGCGAACGCAGATTTTGCTTACCCGACCCAGCTGATGACCAACCACCATTTAAAGGTTTCTTTTTGAATCATAGGTTATTTTGAGTTTTGACTCTAGCAGCTGTTTCCCGCTCGAAATTTTGACAGAAAGTCAGTATCATACCTTCGCGAAACGAAATCAGTCACTTTACACTTGAACAGCGTTGGGTAATATTGAAAACCTATTTCCAAAGTGAGTGCTGTGTATCCTAAGTGCGTTTTTTTGAAAAGAAGTTTTGGCCGAAATGAAGCACCCGCCATCGCTCCTGCTGTACGCAAGTTTGTGCAAAAAGTTCGTAAGACTGGTATGATAGTGGACAACACTTATGGTCGTCGTTCGGTGCGCACCGACGAGAATGTGGCTGCTGTAGCCGAGAGTGTGAGGCATAATTCACGAACATCAACTCGACATTTTTCTTCGAAAGTGAGACTGAGAACAACGTTTCGGTCAAAGGTGGCCGTTACAGAGCCATATTAGCCCCGGTGAACACTTGCGTTTTTTTTAACGCGCGGTGCCGCAGCGTCACCGCCTTTGCGTCTTACAGTTTGATGACACT
Source organism: Cheilosia soror (assembly GCA_949372485.1). Classification (NCBI taxonomy): domain Eukaryota; kingdom Metazoa; phylum Arthropoda; class Insecta; order Diptera; family Syrphidae; genus Cheilosia; species Cheilosia soror. Next base: position 5,911,484 of record OX443561.1, read on the forward strand.
GTGATGACGCTGGGGCACCACGCGTCAGTCTTGCGGGTAAAAAGACTCGCAGGTTTCCGCTGCGTCACCGCTGACGCGGTTGCGCCTCTCAGTATACATTGTCTGTTATTGAGCAGTGCACACATGCGTCATTTTGCCGCAAATTATCACACAGTAGGTATTGCTGTGCTGGGTTCCTGGACATATTGGTGTAGAAGGGAACGAGGCAGCAGATAAACTGGCCGGATGCGACTCCGACATGGACGTATTATTAGCTGACAGAGAAGTATTACCAGCTTTCAACGCAGCTAAGGACTTCATTAACAAGGTCACATTAAACTTGGCTAAGGAACGATGGAACAATACTCCCGGTTGTACTATAACTCGTAGATTGTGGCCCACAATTAAAAACGAAAAGGTCGAAGATTCTAACATCTTTTGATAGAAACCAAGTCTGAGTGCTCGTCGGTGTATAATAAGCGGACACTGCATCATTGGGAATATGGCCAAAAGAACATCTCCTCTGTCACTGCCCAGCCCTTTAAGAACGTCGCTACTCTTGTATGGGAGCACGGTTCTTCGACGGCTTGGAAGATCTACCAACGATACCTCTATCAGGTTTTAAAAGATTCATCAAGAGATCCGAATGGTTATGGTAGATGCATGTCCTATCATGAACTACAAAAGGGTAATCACAATGGGCCTCAATGGGTCCTGGGTAAAAATTGCGCATATATTGCAAACTACCACTCTAACCTAATCTAACCTTGCCGCTAATTTCAATTCATAAGAAAGGTTTCAAACATGGATGAATTTGATTTAGAATTATTTATCAATGAAATAAAAAAGTTTCCAGAAATATGAAGTGTTGCTTCCGAGGCATTTTCTCAGATTTGTAAACGACATAAAAAAATATTCCTTTTGTTAGCCGATGAACAACAAAAGGATGTACCCAATAAAGTCGTGTATTTTTAAGAACATAGTTTAATGCCCTAGGTACGCGAAAATGAATCGTTTCTTTTAATAAACCTCCATTGCTGCAAGCCAAACGCAAATTGCAGTTTGAGTCCTGTGAGAAAAACCCGCACGTGTGCACTGAACTACCACGCGTTAAAATATCGCATGTGTACACCGAGCCTTGACCGACTTTTTTTTACTGAAATTGATGACATGGATTTGGACGACCTCTGGTTCATGCAGGTTGGCGCGCTATGCCACAAACCAAATTCCCAAATTCCCAAAGCTGCGATTTGGCCCCTTTGGACTTTTTTGTGTGGGGAACCGTGAAGCACCGATGTTATGCCAACAATCCGGAAACGATTCAAGCACTTAAGGCCAATATCATCCTAGCAATCCGTGAGCTACAGCCCGAAACCATCAACAAGGTCTTGGAAAATTGGAGTGACAGAAAGCAGCCACTTGAACGACCTTGTATTACATAATGATGAACACCAATACGGGGGCGTTACAGATTTAGCTGTAAAAGTGTTCATATAAGTGTTCATGGAGCAACAGGTCCATATAGGCACCCTAGGCCTAGCTTCTTACGACTACGTATTCATACAGGCATACACTCGGATTAGGCTTGCCACCTTTTAGAAAATCTCGTGGAGGACTTAAAAAATAAAACTTTTTTTTGAAACATAAAGACAGAAAATATGAGGTATCTGTTTAAAAAAAGCTACATTTTAACCACTGAATTTTTGTACTGACATTTTACTTACTTTTAAGGGCACGGGCTTTTATTTTGTATTTAAACATTTATGCCCAGTTGTACAGTCAGAGTTTAAACTCTCGTTTTGGTTTAAACCTTCGTTCAACAAATTTTCGGTTTTACTGTGTTCGTTTAAACCCAAAGTGGAGTTCAACTCTCGGTTTAAGTTAAACGCCTGCATTCTGCCGTTTAAACTTTCGTTTCGCATTTTGAGGTTTATTTTGACAGCTGCTATTTCATACAGAGAGATAGAGAGAGAGAACAGAAATGAGAAATTGTTTGGGTGCTGCACTTCTTGAATTTATATGAGTGAAAAGTAGAGCTATGATTAGTTCCAGCATTACTGCGGTAAACCACTGTCATCAGAAAATTTCAATAGATTTTCAACCAATATAATGTACTTTTCAATGAAAACGCATTTTTCCAAGTGAACATCAGGTAGATCTTAACCCAAACATAATGTAGACAAGCGTAAATTGTATTGAGGTTTTTTCAATACAAATTATTTCTTTTCGTGTGTGGAAATGACGATTATTTTTTGTAATGTACTAGTGATTTCTTTAGATTCTTCGCGAACAAAATATATTTCTATACATACTCAAATCTTTCACATTTTGTTTTGGCTGAAACAAGACACTACCCACTCTATTCTTTTTACAATGCAATTTGTTTGTCCGATTTTGAACACACTTCTCGGGACAATGCCTGTTCAGTTCAAAGGTTTCGGAGTTCATACCATTTTTGTATACAGATCTGGATTACCTACATTTTTTGTTTAAAAAAAAGTAAAATCAGAACAAGATTTTCGTAGAAACAACAGCAAAAAACTTTGCGCCTACCTATTACCAGACAATGACCGTAATTAGAGGCTCATAAAATCCTTTCAATATTTTACTGGCGACGGGTGATTGGACGTGGTAAAAACCCAGCGAGTTACAAAGAAGCAGTACCTGTGATCGCATCCGTCTGAATGCCACATACATTTCAACAACTAGATATGTATTATTATTGAAAAAAAAAGAAATAATAATTACTGCAATAATTAATTGGTGAAAGTAGATGACAGTTCAAACATGTGTCGAAAATAAATCAATTCACTTCGTTAATACCAAAATACACAATGTAATAATATTGCACACATTTTCTTTTATTTACAAATGGTAAAATAGATAAATTTTTCCAATTTCCCGACTTTTCCAGAGGGTTTTCCTAAAATTTTCTTTCGGATTTGAGCCAAATCGGCCCAGCCGCTTTTATGAATAACTATACATTTTTCGCACCATTTATATTATAATGAATAGATAGAAGATAAAAATATTAATAATTTTGGAAAAATTTTAAAAATAAAGTAAAATCTAGCCAAATCTACTACAATTACAGCGTACCTACTGCAAAACTGTAAGTAGGCAGCTAGAGCAAAATGTTTCGTTCATGATTTCGTCGTGTCATTTTTGTATGCGATGTTTCAATCCGCAGCTTCTTTCACGCAATGGCAGAAGTTAATAGTATCTGAATTCCCTGAAGAGATGAAAAATATTAAACCCTCTTGCTCTTCTGCAGGTTCTACAATTTATATAAAACTTGACTCTAATGTATCTATTGCCACATTTGTAACATAAAATCGTACTCTTTGAAAAGTGAAAGGAATTTGACTTTTTTTGTTAAAGTAATTATGTTTGTGGAGGACATTTTTCTTTTTGTGGAGGACGGAGGACAGCACTTTACAAAGGAGGACTGTCCTCCTCAAAGGAGGACGGGTGGCAAGCCTAACTCGGATGTTTGTCAAATACAATTTTTAGAGGTATCGCAGTGAAAATATCCTTATAAGCTGGAATTTGTCTTTTTCCGGTGATCGAACCTGAGTCCTCTCGCGCAGTAGTCTCTTCTCGTCTTTGCTCGCGTGAAATTCGCACGCGTAGAAAAAAGATAATTTTACAATTTGAGTTCATCCCTGGTTACTTGATAGAAAAAGCCGCCCAGCCTAGTATCTGGTGTCCTCATAAAATTTCACCAACATCAGATCTATCTTTCATGTTATCGCAGGCCCTCAAATTCTCTTGCTCATTTTTTTGATTTCGATATTTCGTTTCAATCCTAATATTTAAGTTGATCATCGTGTGGATTAAGAACGATACTCTTGCTACGCGTCACGCGTTGACAGTGCTTACTTCCCCAGCCCGTCTACTACTCACCATAAATGAAATATTTACATCGCCGAAACTAGTCCTCCTTCCATTCCCATTTATTCATATAGTTGCCCTCTCGAAACAGATAAAAAAATATGTCCAATCAAGTGGTCTGAGTCATCATGTGTCTCCTCGCAATCGTCTTGCATTGTTTCTTAATTTAATGTCCTTGTCATAGTAGATAACTATCTATTCATCGCCGTATCTCATCTATACACAAATAAACGTTACACATCAATTTAGCACACAGTAGAGATATAAAATGCTCTTAAAAAAAAAATGTTAATCCTCCCCTTGCCTTATTTTGCACAATTCTGAATTATTACATCAGGGAAAAGCTTCACGGTCATAATATACCACATACAATACAATATCCTTGTCTAGCAATTTTGTGAATCAATTTGATACGTGCCCTGAATTTCCATCGAATTGGCAGCATCAACTTATCCTCGACTGCTGTGTATCCTTCAACTCAATTGTTCGACAACAATATAAATTATAGTTCATCAGAGGATAACCGCACAGATGACGGAAGTGCCTGCTGTTCATTAATTCATACTCCGCTGGACAAAAACAGACAGAGGCGGTGTGGGGGGCGACAAAGACGACGACGACGACGACAGGAAATGTAATACAATGACCCATGGGCAGTGAGAGTAGATGGTGCGCCATAATTTGTTGCTAAATTCGCTTGATTGTAATCCGAGTATCTTGTAAGCGGTTTATCATTTCCGGTCCAGTAAATAGGCATTCAGCATCCCAACGTGATACATAATTGCATTTCTCCCTTTTGCAGAATGGCCGAGAACTCGAGGAACTCTAAGCTCTCGTCCAAGGACGACGAGTGTATATTTTCCTGGAAACTCTTCACCGGTTGGGATTTCATGATCGGTAAAGTTTTGCATTTATGCCATTTTAGCTGTTTTTTTGTGGATTATTTTTCATTTCTGTTTTTCACAGGCCATGCGGAAACGGCCCATAATAGAATTGCATCCGTAGTTGTTGGCTTCAAAGAAGCCCTGCTCGAGGAGGCCGAAAAGAAGAAGGACAATCGGAAGTACCCAGCACAATGAAACGATTCAAAGTTTGAAATATTTATATTCGCTGTATCTTCTCACTCTTTTCAGATGGCGTGTCATACTTCAAAGGATTCTTGTGAATATTTTGGTTCTGGGACTTTTGGGCGCATCCGGCTACACGGTAGTATCGGCTGTTAATAGGTAGTATGAAGAATTTTCCCCACTTAATGAAATTCATCTCCTTTGTGGAAAATTTTCGTCTTTAGGTCGGAAAATATTGGACCCAACGACAACGTGTGGCGGCGTAACGAGGTGAACTTGATAATGACCTTGTTGTCGTTCTTCATGCCGATGATATTTGATGCTCTTGGGTTGTTTGAGAATTGGCATCCAAGGCAACAGTTGCGCCTGCAATTAGCGAGGTAAGCCAATGGGACTTTTTTGTTATCGTAAATCTTTGTAGTAGACACGAGGGATTTTTGGGTATAGGAATAGGATATCTTCACGAAAGCTGTGGGAACTGTGCCCACAGCAATCTCATTTAGAGTCATTTCCCTTGAGGACATGTGTTTATTAGCACGTTGGTTGTGGACTGTAGCTTCTGTTGAATATATTGTTTGGGGACTACTGTGGTACCGGAAATGGCGATTTTATTTATTCACACCACGTAGAGTAGATTTTTTCCTTGGAAAATAATAAAAGACGTGGAGACGGGAAATAGCTTTCACTTGAGTTTTCCTTTGATGTTAACTAGACGTAAACAAGACAAGATGCATGCACATGGAATGCATTGAGATGCGGATCTTATGGGATATCATCGGAATGTACCCATCTATTGACGTAGTTAAATCTAATGATATAAGATATAGAAAATAAGATATAAAGGCGCCTACTGAATTTCCATGCGTTTAGAAAATTCGTTAAAAGGTAGAATAACTCTTGTTTTTTTTAACACGGGGAAAGTCTTTAAGTTAGTGTCAGTATAAGCTCACTGGAAGGTGAGTGTCGCTTCGCTCTACTTGTTTTTGTTGATGGAAAAGACGATTTTTACTTTTGTGAGTAGCTATTGATAAGGACTAAAATTGACAATGCTCATAGTCGAAGCAAGTTCAAAACCATCAGACCAAACCATTTTCGGTATTTACCTTAAAGTATCTGGAAATACCTCTTGACTTTGACATCGTTAAAAACCTTACTAGGTTACTCCAGAGCTTTGGTTGTAGAATAGGATCGTTGTGAAAAATTACCTCAACAATTGATAACCTCCGAAATTTTAAAATATATCCTGGTAGCATTATGTCTTTCATAATATTGATATATTCAAAATTTGTCCACAAGTTTTCTATCCAATGTTTTTGAATCATTTTGAACGATTTTAGCCTCATGATAAATATACTTTCTTATGTCTAGTAAGCAGAGAAGACTGCTCACAGCATTACAAAAATTGATGGCGCACAGATCCTTAGATATAGACAATTAGACACCCTAGGCCTAGCTTCTCACAACCATTCGGTTGTATGAGTTTTTTTTTTGGGTCGAAAAGACATACAATTTTTTGGCGAGTCCGAATGGCTCAATTGAGAAGCTTTTGCGTGACATTTATGCTCTCGGGTGTTTGTCAGACGTTCGCGGGAGAGAGACTGAGCGAACAAAAATCGAGTCAGACGAATTGAAAAAGACAAAGCCATTGACATACTATACTACTATACATGGACTGCTAGCAGCCAATTTTTCGTTGAAGCAAAAATAAGCACTAGCTCTTTTAGTTCACGGCGGAGAGAAACGAATACACTCAAATGTCATCGAGCAATTCGTGCGATTTGGTTTGTGTCGAGGTTTGTGTGCTGAGTGTGCCATACTGCCATAGTGCCATCTGTTAGACCGATTAAAATAATTTGAATAAGTCGTTATTTTTGCGCAGTTGCAATGTTTCTACAATGGATGGCACTGTGTTCTATGTAAACAAAAAAAATAGCAAAGGCGCGCAGAGGTTGAAATCTCTTTCCTACTTTCGCACTTTTAAGAATCGACCAAAAATATTTACCTAATATGGTGATTTTCTATTGATTTCAATTGAGAGCATAAGACCAGTAATAGCCGTAGCATTATTCCCAAAAGAATTATTCTCGAGAAAACTAGAAACATGGCAGACCTATAAGACAGTCACAGATAGAGGGCCACACGATCTCAAAGGCGTTTTGGCCTGAGTTAGATCGGAAAATATCTGTAGAACTGATGTTGTAAAACTCAGCAGAATAAAGTTACAATAATGTTGATAGATTTAATGAAGCGAAGCGCCCCAAGTACAGGGTTTTTCAATAAGAGCGCTACGTAAGTTTTTTTTAAATAAAACAAAAACGGTTTTGGATATCAATGAAATTCTTTATTCCTGTGAAAGTACGTTCGATGCCATTATGTATGGAACTCGATTTCTTTTGCATGGCCACCACGGGCACGCTTGCAGAAGTCCAGACGCTGAACCCAATTTTCGACGATTTTCAAGCATAAATCGGCCGATACTGCTGCAATTTCACATTCGATATTCGTACGAAGTTCATCAATCGTCGCTGGCTTGTTGGCATAGACCATAGACTTGACGTAGCCCCACAGGAAATAGTCTAACGGCGTCAAATCGCACGACCGAGGCGGCCAAGCGACTGGACCATTTCGTGAGATAACACGTTCTCCAAATTTGGTTTCCAATAAATTGATAGTGACATTGGCTATGTGGCTTGTGGCGCCGTCCTGTTGGAACCACATGTCCTCCAAGTCCATATCATCCAATTGGGGCCAAAAATATTCGGTTATCATTGAACGGTAGCGATTCCCATTCACAGTAACGTGCCGGTCTTGATCATCACGGAAGAAGTACGGCCCAATCAGGCCGCCGGCCCATAAACCACACCAAACCGTAATTTTTTCGGGATGCAATGATGACTCATGGAGTACGTGTGGATTGCTGCCTGACCAATACCGCATATTTTGTTTATTGACGAAGCAATTCAGCCAGAAATGAGCCTCATCATAAATTGGACGTAGCGCTCTTAACGATGAGGCCACTGACTCCGAATTTCGGTAGTAAATTTTAATAATTTCGACTCGTTGTTGGCTCGTATGTCTTTCCATCATGAAATGGCAAACCTTACTGAAGAGAAATATCAAAGAGAAATACGGAGTTATATTCAGGCAGTATCCAGTATAAAGTTATTGTAAGAGTAGGCCGTTCCTTGAATAGACGGAACATTTGAAAATGGATCAATGAAGGATAGCGAACAAAGTTTCTGAACCAATTTATTATATGGACCAATGAGGGGCGAAGAATTTCATTTGCATTAGATACATAGCTCCAGTTTTGAGATCGAAATTGAAGAGAGGATTATAACCTAGGCAGTGGTGGGAGTTGGTGGTGCCTAAAATAGGGTTAAATTAAAAGACGCCATCAAGATTTTATTGTGAGACACAATATGGTTTCTTCGGTCATGATTTCTAAAAACATAGCGTCGGTCTTTCACCAAGATACACATTGTTATACCTACCATAATACTGGAAATATTGGAACCCTGCAAGAGGTAACAACTCAATAGATTTTATAGGAATTTGGGTTCAGTGCTACCATTAAGCATTCTAATAGAAGGAGATTCATTGTTGTATTACCTCTTCTTATCTTTTGAACTATGACCGTGCGGAGTAACTCTTTGTTGAGCAGAAAGTTGTACATCAACCTCATCCCCCATTTGCATAAAAAAATTGAGCCTAACATGAACAATGAACATTCCCATGTTGGATTCAATTTCCTGAAAATTTTTTCGACACTCCCACTTCTTGGGAAATTCAAAAAAACACCCGAGCCTACAACTGTTCTGAAAAGACTTCTCAATTCATAGTCACTCGCTAGCATGCGACATAAAACTCGAAATTCCCTTCGTGCCAAAACTTTAACACGCACAAATAGCTTTGAGAAACCATTTACTTTACCAAATCTATACACTCTCTAAATCGTTTTATCTTATTCCAGAATTATGATCCTGAATTTGCTGAATTTATACTCGCTGATGTTTTCCTTCATCTATAAAATCGACGGCAAGGACGAAGACCTGCAGCTTCTCAAGGAAATTAATCAAAATGCCACAATCGAAAAGGGACAAATTGAAAAGATGATTGCCAGCCTGATCATAACGACGACCGTAATGATTCCTACCGCAAATAAAACCAATTTGAGTGATTTCTTGTCATCAAGCACTGTCGCTCCTACCACAGTACCTTGGGCTCACCTACTCGGTCAGAAGCAATGTTTCACCGTACGCGTGAACTGCTCAAGGATAAGACCATCGCCCACCCACGCTCTAACTACCCCTATGTTGTTGTTAAATTTAAGTACCACTATGCTTCCAAATCTGTGGACCAGTCCATCGACCACACCATCAACGTTCTCGACCTCACCATATGATATGGTGACCACTACCGTCGACTTCCTCACATCAACGATTGACTTTAACGAATCGATAACAAGTGCAAGCAGTACCTCTTCTACCGACGATGATATGAGCAGTACGATGTTGTACAGTATATCGCCTCCGCCGCCTTTGTCCACAACAACTGAGGACTATCGGTCCGAATTTAACGATACCTTCTTTGACTACCACGATTATTTCGAAAATTTCGCATCAATAGAGGAGAGCGATGACAATGCAGATACGGATACTGATGGCGGTAGGGTGAAACGGTCGGCTGTAGACACCACAGTCTCTACAGAGGATGCCTCGGCGAGCAGTATGGAATATACAACAACATCTCCGTACAGCACAGAGTTCAGTTCCACCTTCACTTGGTCGACAACTAGTCCCGACGAGCAGTATACTACGGACCTATCCAGCACAACAACGTTGGCCGAATTTATGGGCACTATGTCGACTATTGTGAGTTCAACTGAATCAGATGAACTGCGTGACAAAGTTCTTGAGTACATTACCACTCTGATGCCCGATGACATGGACGCCGATGATAGCACCACCTCAGCCAATTCGAGCGACGATGAGGAGGAGAAGTGCACAGAAACGTTTTGCGTCACCTTGCCACCCGAGATATTTACTTTGCCAACAAAAGTGCCCTCATCAACCACGCAGTCTACCAGTTTTAGCACCGTCACAACAATGACACCCGAATATCAGCTGGAATACCATCAGGAGCGGCTGAAGAACGTTACCATCACTCTGCAGAACGTCCGCCGCGATTTGACATCCATGTGCTGGGAGACATCCTTAGGCCAGGAGCTCTCCAAGGTTATCGTCTTGGATATGGTGAGTTCAGATGGTGACTATTATTATCTGCCACTCACGCATTTTATCGCACCTCTCCTTGAGCAATTTTTGTTGTCATCTTTTTTTTAGAAAACCCTGTCTTCCGGCAGACGGCTCTTATCCCCTGACAAATTGTGCAGAAAATAACATAATGACGTCTGTCCGTTTCCCACTGCCAGTGCCAGTGCCTATTCCCACCCCTGGGGAGTGTACAAGATGATTCCTGTTTTCATTTTTTCCGCTTTTGTGCATCCCTCGAAGCGAGAACACATTACTTCCACCTTCCACCCAAGAGTCCCTTGGGTGCGGGATTTATATGTTTATATTTATTTTGTTGAAAATTCAAAATTCGTTTCGTATCGACGCACGGGGAGAAGGGCACCAAATTCCTTTGTCCCTGGAAAGGGGGTGAAAGGAACCGAAAGAAAAGAAGAACTGATTGCACGCTTGATTTAATAAAGGGATATTGGAAAGTTTCTCCGCAAAACAATTTTTGGCCACAATGAGGGCGTACGGTTTGTAGGTTTCTCCAGGACTTATTGAATTTTCTGATTCAATTGGGTGACTCTGTGCTTCGGCAATCGAAAACAATTCTCGAGTAATGAATGTGCCTTAAAATCGGGCCAGTTTTTTAGGTGCGAATGTGAAATATTTACTCCATTTCAGATGGAACAGATGGAAATTATTTTGTGAAACATTGCCGGCAGGACGTTATTGTCGGATATTTGTTTGCAAAAGGATTGATCTTATTTTGTTATGTGCTACGTGACTGGGGTACTAAGCAGGGGATTTTATTTTTAGGGCTAGTACCTATTGAAAGCTGAGTTATAAAGATTTTAAGAAACTTCAAACTGTTATTACCAAAAGGATTATTAAAATCGATGTGGGGTCGAAAGGGATTGTGGTAGGTACTTGCTATCTGAGTTATGTTTATGACACCACCAGTTGGCATATGAAATTTTAAGTATTTTTTGCCACATTGCGGTCATCCTGTGTAAACATTTCTCAAAATTTTACGAGAAATTAACTCCTGCAAGCTTTTTGTTTGGTTTATGTCTGCTTTTAGCCATATATATGGTTGAATGTTTGGCGGCCTCAAAATAAGCTAAAAAAAAAAAAAAAAAAATAATAATAATAATAAATAAAAACACGCTGAAACAACGCCTTAAAAAACGCGCAAAAAAAAAACTCCAAAAAGCTCATACAAAAAGTACTCCAAGAACACGTAAAGATCGCCTCCAAAAACGACCGAAAAAAAGGTGCCATAAAATACAGTCTTATGCAAAAAGGTCCAAAACGTAATTTTAGACATTTTTGGACCTTATTGCACTTTTGAAATTGCAATAAAATCCAAAACGAGTTCTGGACTTTGTTTCATTTTTGAAAGTGCAAAAAGTCATTGGACATTATTGCACTCAGCTATTTAAAAGAAAGACAAGTAGAGGGGTTTGCTGGGTGGCAGCATGCCCCCCCATACATATTCTACTGTTAATGCATTTTGGATTTTATTTCCACTTCGATTTGGACTTTATTGCACTTTTGAAAACGAAATAAAGTCCAAAAATCGTTTGCAATTTCAGAAGTGCAAAAAAGTCCAAAATTACGTTTTGGACCTTTTTGCATAAGACTTTATTTCATGGCACCGAAAAAAACGCACATCCAAAAACGCCGGCTCAGGTTTCGATTATGAACAACATTTATTTATTTTTTTTTAATTTTTTTTATTTAAATTGACTTATTCTAAGATGCAATGTAAAATAATTTTTCTGTGGAAACTTTGTTTTCTATTTTAATTTTTTAAGTTTTCAATTTTACAGAAAAGTGCATGTATTTTTATTGACTGAAAATAGTATACCTACTGCTCCCAGAGTAAATATAATCAAACTTTAGCTCCGGGCGCCTGGCAGACAGTTGTTGACATAGGTACCCTTAGCGGAGCGACGAAGTCGCATGAGCGGCTAAACCCGAAAAAAGGCTTAAAATCCTTTTGCGAACCACCCAGCCCCTACTTTCTATACACTTTCTTACAAGCGCCTTTCTGACAGTTTTTGGTATTGTTATATTCCCGTAAATAATAGCCGTTGTTCGAGAACATATAATTCATTTATTAAGTCTAATTTAATAACTCTAAGTATGGTTCGAACGATAGGTAAGCCAGCAAGAGACTGACTCTCAATGCAAATCAGTTTTACTAAGAAGCGAATAATTGTCATACATAGAAATAGAACATCTTACAAGAGAAATGTTAGTATACATAAACGAATTTCATTTAAGGTAAGGTGTTACCGTGGTACAAGTATTTTCAGTACTAAGTAATATACTAAGGTTTCATATATAACAATCTTCCCCTTCTTAATGTTTTGGAATTACATAATTACATATAATACATGTAGCTATATTATTATTATTCGAAATAAAAACTAAAGAGCGACATATCTATCAATCTTTTTCTTAATTCGTTTTGATCGCCATAATTTCCTTATAGAAACATTTTCATTTTCATCTCTTTTCCGTTTTAAACTATTATTATTATCCTTATCATTACACTTTTCTTGTTTTAGCTCTGGTTCATCACTATTTACTAGTGATTTAAGTTTACTTGAACAAGAGCCTGAAAGGAAAATTTTATCGTTTAAACTAGAGTACCTTAGTTGATTTTGATGAACAAATTTAATATAATTATTAATTTTAATTAGATACGTAAGAGTGCTTAATACCTTCTCTACCCTTGCTGGTACCCATCGAACAAATTGCTTGAAATCTGTTCTGTACAAAACTATCTCTCCTACCTTAAATTTGTTATTACCTTTAAATGTTACTTTTAAACCACTGCTTGGTTTCTTTTTATTTTGTTCACAATGTTTAAAATTATAATCCATATTAGTTTTTATCTTATTATTTAATATATCAAAGTAAAAAAGTGGTTCGTAAGAAAATATTAGCTCGGACGGAGTCTTGGAAGTTGAAGTTGAAGGCGTATTTCTGTATGCAAATAAAAAGTTTTTTATTTTTTCTTCTATGGAAGATTCTTTTTCGAGACAGAATTTCTTTAATACATTTTTAACGGTTTGAACGGTTCTTTCAGCAAGTCCATTTGATTGGGGGTGGTAAGGAGGTGAATGTGTTAATTCAATTTGGAATTTTTTACAATAGTTTTTCATTTTAAAAGAGCCAAACGGTGGTCCATTATCACACACCAATTGAGACGGAAAACCAAAAATTGTGAAAAAATTTTCAAGTTGCAGAATAGTATTTTCTGCAGTAGTATTTTTCATTAGTTTAATCTCACAGTATTTGCTGAATGAATCAACAATAATAAGAAAACATTTACCAGAAAAATAAAAAAAATCAATGTGCACACGCTCAAGAGGCACTGTTGTTTGAGGCCACTTAGTGGTCACTATTTCCTTTTTAACTCTTTGTGTCTTTTGACATATTTGACATGTTTTTGAAAACAACTGAATATCTTTATCGCAGTTCCACCACCATACATATGATCGTGCAATCATTTTCATACGCTCTACCCCGTATGGTTTGTATGCAATGTTTGTAAGCACGATTTAATTAAACAACTTGGTATTACGATGCGATTACCACGATATATGCAACCATTATCGGTAGACAGCGTATTTTTTATTTTAAAATAGTTTAGGCAGGTTTTAGGTATCTGCTTTGGCCACCCACTCATCAAAAATTTGTAAACACTCGCAAGCGTCGAATCATGACAAATATGATTTCTTATCAGTGATGGCTGTAGGAAGTAATCTTTTTCAGATGAAAAAAAATTTATACCAACGGATTCAATATTTGTCTCCTGTATAGGTAAACGGGAGAGCCCATCTGCATGCGTCATAAGCGAACTTCGTTTGTATGCTATTGTATAATCATACATTGACAGAATTACTGCCCAGCGTTGAAGGCGAGAAGCGGCTACCGGAGGGGTTCCTTTTTTAGGATTGAATATCTCTCGTAGCGCTTGATGGTCAGTGTTGATAACAAATTTCTGACCATACAAATAATTGTGGAATTTTTTCAGTGCAAAAATGATCGCAAGCGCTTCCCTATGCAACTGGGAGTAATTCTTTTCAGCCTCTGTGAGTGTACTTGAGGCAAAAATGACTGGCTTTTCCACCCCATCAACTATATGTGACAACACCGCACCCACTCCATAGGGACTAGCATCGGTTGCGACGACTATTTCTTTTAATGGATCATATAGCTCTAGAATATTATTTGAAACTAAAAGTGTTTTACAATCTTCGAAGGTTCTCTGAGCTTTTGTGGTCCATTCGAACCCATTATTTTTCCCGAGAAGATCGTATAAGGGCTTCAATTTTGACGACAAATGGGGTATAAATCTTCCATAATAATTTATAAGACCTAAAAAGGATTGTAGTTGGGTGATATTTTGGGGTACTGGGGCATCGGAAATGGCTTTAACTTTTTCGTTGTTTGGACTTATACCGCGGGCTGACAGACTATGACCTAAGTAATGAACAGTGTCTTGTAAAAATTTAGATTTTTCGATATTAATACGAATATTATGACGACTTAAACGCCCCAAAACTTCAAAAAGTTTATTTTTACACTCGACTTCTGATGCACCACCGATGAGTATATCATCCAAATAGCAGAAAAAACTTTCTTTATTCCAATTAAGACCTGATCCATAACTGCTTGAAATATTGATGGTGCACTAGAGACACCAAAGGGCAACCGCTGGTATTGGTATAGCCCCTTTAAGGTATTTATGGTCAATAATTCTTTGCAAGTTGGTTCAATGGATAATTGTTGATATGCACCGGTTAGATCAATGACGCAAAAGACAGAACAGTTCGCTAAACTGGCAAAAATATCGTGTATATTGGGCAATGGATAGTGTTCTGATTGAATAAATTTGTTGATTGTGACTTTACAATCCATACAAATTCTAATGTTTCCATTTTGTTTGGGAACGACAACTATAGGACTAGCCCATCGACTGTACTTAACAGGCACTAAAATGTTTTCTTCACATAACTTCAACAATTCAGTTTCTACTTTTTCACGCAATTTGTATGGAACATTATATGCCGAATGAAAAATAGGATTTGATCCTTCTTTTAAAATGACGTTAGCTGTAAACCCGACAATTGGACTTGCTAAATCTTTCGCGAGAACTACCGGAAATTTTTCACTAATTTCATTTACAATATTTGTATCACTTACGGTTTGAATATTTGCAAGAGAGAAATTCTGTCTCCAATCTGGAAATAACTGATCCAACCACGTTCGACCAAGTAATGGTTTCTTAGGCCAAGTCCCCGCGATTACTATTAATTTTGAAGTAATTTTACGATTCCCAAGACTAACTTCAACTTCCATTTTTCCAAGTTCCGTTATCGAACTACCTGTAACAGTACAAAGATTATTATTTGAATACTCTAAAGCAACTTCATGAAATCTGAACTTAAACTCTTTTTCGCTTATAATAGAAGCCGTTGCACCGGTATCAATCTCCATTGTCACAGGCTGACCGTTCAAAATTACTTCACATTGTAGTGGTAACTGGCTGCATGTTGATGATGTTGACGTTGTATCGATAGTATTGATGCTCGTTGATGAGTTTTCTTCGTATACTAGCGTGTTGACGGCGTTCACTCGGTTGTTTTTCCCTTCCTTGCAGACGGTGGAAGTATGACCTTTTGCATGACATTGGAAACATTCCCAGTTTTTTGCTGGACATGTGTTGGGATTGTGGTCTCTACCACATCGATTGCATGCTGATCTTCTGGATTCTCGACGATGACTTGACTGTTTTGCTGGCTGGTACCCATATGACTTGACTTGACTGGTGTTTGATGCGTTCTTAGTACTTGCTTGACCGAAGCTATTGTTGAATTTATTTGGTTTGCGATAGACTGCTTGTTGCGGCACGGATTGTAGTGACCTTGATGTTTTCTCTGATAACTCCATATTAAGAGCTTTTTCACAGTATTTGTCGAATGTTAGAGAATCGTCGTTTAAAAGCGATTGCTGAATTTTTTCATTACGAAGCCCGATAATGAAGCGATCTGTGAGACTCTCATCTAGAATTTGAAGTACGTATTGTGCCGCCATTTTATCCGTGTTTGACTTCAAAAAGTCACCGAAGTCGCAGGTCTGTGCCAAAGATTTCAACCTCACAATGAAGTCATTTATTGGCTCACCTTCCTCCTGCTTTGCCTTGTAGAACGCATACCGCTCAGCTCGTTTGTTTTTCTTAGGTGAAAAATGATTCCGCAGCAACGACATCAATGTTGAAAAGTCTTTTGTACTTGGCAGGTCTGGTATTGTTAGTGACATCAGTACTTCATATATTTCAGCTCCCACGACCGTAATAAATAGGGGAGTTTTTGCTTCGTCCTGAATGTCATTTACAAGGAAGAATTGTGTGATTCTATCCTCGTAAGCTTTAAAATTTGCACCAGGAACAAATGGTTCAATGTGACCGATTAAATGACGTGACATTTTTTTTTTTACTGTTTAATCCTCGTCGCCAGATTTGTTATATTCCCGTAAATAAAAGCCGTTGTTCGAGAACATATAATTCATTTATTAAGTCTAATTTAATAACTCTAAGTATGGTTCGAACGATAGGTAAGCCAGCAAGAGACTGACTCTCAATGCAAATCAGTTTTACTAAGAAGCGAATAATTGTCATACATAGAAATAGAACATCTTACAAGAGAAATGTTAGTATACATAAACGAATTTCATTTAAGGTAAGGTGTTACCGTGGTACAAGTATTTTCAGTACTTAGTAATATACTAAGGTTTCATATATAACAGGTATAAACTTATTCAGCCGTGTAACTGGAATGAGTCACATAAAAATTGTTTGATTAAAAAAAATCATTTCCGCCAGAAAAAATATTATTCTTATGTTTTTTAGGCCAGTTTAAGCCAGAAAAAAATGTTTTTTTTCCGGTGTTGCTTATAATGGAAACCCGCCCCAAAACGCCTTCTAAGGGCGCGCCAGAAAACGGCTCCAAAAACTAAAAAAAAAAAACTTCAAACAAACTCCTCCAAAAAAGCGCCAAAAACGCCTCCAAAACGAACGTAAAAAAGCTCGAAAAGCACATCCAAAAAGGCCTCCAAGAGCGCCCCTAAAAAACACGCCAAAAATGCTTAAAAAAAAACGCACAATAACTGCCTTAAAAAACTACTCCAAAAACGCCCCAAAAAGATAACTTAACTTAAATCTAGAGCTTGCGGAAGTTGATTTTAATGCGCTCATCATCATTTGCGTGTCTGCGGTCCCCATCTTTTGGCGTCGTAGTTGTTTGCTGTATTTTCGGACTGATTGGTGATATTCACATACAGCGTAGACTGGGTTTTAAGTACAATAAGGAAGTAGACTAAGGCCTTCCGCACACGGCTCGTATCGTCATCATAGCGCATGCGGTGCGATGTACGAGGGGCATACGATTTGTTGTCGCACACTTGTATTTAAATGGAGAACCGCATACGACTCGTCTGCTACTCGTAATCATTGCAGCATGCATGCTACAGCTACAGTACGGTACAATACAAAAAATGTCAGGCGACATCTTTACGCTTTGTATTTTGACGATTGGAAATTGCGTCGTGTGCGGTTTTATACGCGTATCGTTATCGTAGCTGCACGGCAAAATTATGATGTGACGATGACGAACCTAAGGCGGCTCTCAGACTGAGGCAACAAGCAATAAGCAACTATAGTTGATAGCAACTGCCAATAAGCAATCAGCAACATTTTTCGTTCGAGCGATATTTAGTTGCTTTGATATGAGACCTCTAATTTAATTGAATGTAAAATAATTGTGAGCGATAATTTTGCGTGTTTCCTATTGCCAGTTGCTTATTGATTGTTGCCTCAATGTGCGAGCCGACTAAGTCAACGTGGACAAGCATACACCTTAAATACTGAATCAATGTCTTCTCTAGATCGCGATGTGATCTTGTTCGCGTGTTTTGATCAGAAAACAGTTCAACTACCTTATGAATGTCAATGTGGGAAAACGTGTATTCTGGCATTCCGCTCTATCGGCGTCGTGTGGGCCATGCATACCACCGACACTGCCAAAAATGTCCAGTCAGACGTACATTTGTTGTATTGATATAAACAAATAATCCTAGTTTTCCAGTAGTTTCTCCCAAATGCTTGACAATTGAAAAAATATTGTTACTATTGTGTTACGGTCATGTTACATTATCCGGCCTACCATCACCTTCCCTTCTTCAAGTAATAACTGTAGTGAGTTATTACTAGTATAGTATTTCCAATTTGTCGTGTCAATTTCCCTTTAAACCTGCGATGCAAATCCATCCACACCCAACTAACCAAAACTAACAATGTGAAATGTAATTGAAATTCCAGCGGGGGTGCAAATCTCCGACTAAACACATCCCTTCCGTTTGCCATATAAAAGCAACTATACACATCCTTTATTTAAATAACGTCAACTTAATTTGCAGATGATGTCCATAGCGGGAACACTTATAATCGACTTCCTGCGAGCTCTCTTCGTGCGCTACATGAATAAATACTGGTGTTGGGATATGGAGAAAACGTTTCCACAGGTAAGAAAAATGTCGATTATCCTTTCAGCGGATGTGCACACGATGTAAGAATAAACTTTGAACACTCCTTTGCAGTATGGGGATTTTAAAATTGCCGAGAGTATCCTAAATTTGGTCTACAACCAAGGTCAGGTGTGGATGGGAATTTTCTTCTCACCCGGACTGGTTATCATCAACTTTGTTAAGCTCATGATTATCATGTACCTGAGATCATGGATTGTCCTTACGTGTAATGTACCGCATGAGGTGGTTTTTAAGTAAGTCACAGAAGCGAATTTTTTGTTTTGGTACCCCTGTTAAAAAGAAAGTATCTTTTTAGGGCCTCCAAGTCGAATAACTTTTATTTGTCGCTGCTTTTGACGATGTTGTTCCTGTGCGTACTGCCAGTTGGGTATGCGATTGTTTGGCTGCGTCCGTCTTGGCATTGTGGACCGTTTTCCGACTATGGTCGGATATCGGAGATCTTCACGAGTACCATAACAAAAGCATTACCTAAGTAAGTGAATATGCGCTCTTCTAGGTAGTTTCCCACTCACTTTCATTCTATCTGTAGAAAAGTTAGTAGGGGACTGGAATACTTGACATCACCGAGTACAGTGATACCCTTGCTGCTACTGTTGACACTGATAATTTACTACTTGGTCTCACTAACGGGCGCCCTGCGTGAAGCTAACCAAGATCTCAGAAATCAACTGCTGAAGGAACGCGAAGAAGAGCGCAAGAAGATATTTAAACTACCAGAGACCAAGACCAATGAACAAGCGGCGACTGCCCTGAATAATCGGTGGAGAAAGGTCCTGGAAGCATCATCCCCAGTGACGCCCACAGGCCCCGGACAACAGCCTCCTGATTTTGATGAAGCGTACAAAAATCAGGCTAGAAAAGGTAGGTTATTTCAATTTTCATTTGATAAGACCACGTCCAATGATATGACTTCCCCGCAGAGCTCCTGGCAAGGATCATGAAGAAAGCTCTGCGCAAGGGCTCCGCCACCTCCGATGACGAGAGCTTTGTTAAAGGCAGAGATGAAGATGATACAGACACGGAACATCATGAATCTCTACCGCACGATGAGGAGTCCAAGGAGAAAATGTTCGGACTGTCAAAATTGCAAAACATTCGAAGGACCCGTAAGCCATCTCTAGTCGACATAGTTCAAATAGCTAAAACTGAGCAAAATAGGATGAAGGAGCAGCCCCCAAAGGGTCGATTTAAGGTCGAAAAGGTTGAGAAGCCGGAAAAGGTTGGAAAGCCCGAGAAATCCAACAAGCCCGACAAGAACATTGACAACGACAATGACCCTGAAACAAACTCCAGAATCGTCTCCGAACGACGCATGAGTTTGCTGCGTAAGCAGCCCGAAGAAGATGAACCAGCGCCTTCCAAGCCAGCAAATCTGCCTGAAGCTGTTAGCAATTTCGCCGTTATTAATGAAAAGGCTACAGATACACTGAGAAAGCATAAACGAAAACCTCCCCATACGAGCTCGGAACCAAAGGTTTTCAAATTCGACGATAAGTCCGTCGAGCGCAGCAAGTCCAATGACGCTCAAACGGCAGATGAAGCTACAAGGAAAGACACCGAACCAATAGACAAGAAAAAGCCACTCGAACCATCACAAGAGGATGACAGACCCGACTCACATAGGCATGATCTATTTTCGAATTTCTCCAAGCAAGGTCGAAAGAAGATTGGAAATTTAATGACTCTTGTCCGAGAAGCTGTAAAGAAAGCTGAACCAAATGGTGACTCTCCACCACCCATCAGACCACCATTACCAGACCCAGAACCTGGACCAGAGCCTGAACTCAAATCTGCACTTCGACCATTCTCTGAACCCATTGCAAGTCCGCCGCCAGAAAAGATCGTTCCCGAAGCGCCAATCGATTCCGAAGAGGATGACCAATTGGGACCAACACCTCCGCCAGTGAGAATCGGATCACTTCGCTGGACAGAGAGACCTGCACCTACGCGTCAAGACTCTCAAGCGTCGGTGTGGTCGGACAATATACCCACGATAACAATAAGCACGACTGGTAGTGAAGAATGCATTTTGGAAGGCGCTGCCGATAAGGCCGAACCTACGCCTGTCGATGAACCAAACATGGTCAATCGAGGTGATGATGATTAGGGTGATTTTTTGCTGTACCGCTGAAGTATTTCGCAAACCATGGTACTTTAGTGATACATGATTTTTTGTAAGGGATTTCTGATCAAGATTCCCAATAATAATTTGTAGTCATAAGTAATTAATAAATAAATCTAACTTTTAGTTGCACCAAAAATATGCATGCCGTGTTGGTTCTTATTCGTTTAGAAATTATTTGGGCCACCCTATGCTTAATATTTTCATCGAAACTTGAGTCGAAACCGGAAACTAATTTCGACCTACATCTTCGAAAGGTTTGTGTATGTACTCGGTAGTATCACAGCGTTGCACTGTTGACATGATAGATGGCGATAATGTATATTCATGACACCAACCAGGCTGTACAGTCGTGTGAGTGGTCACACGAACCGAAATGTGCTTGTGCTAAAATTAGAGTTACCTTCGTACTAATTTGTTTTATTTTTGTTACTCGCGAAAAATCGTCGTGGAATACGATCCACAATCTACAACATACGGTCCACGACAGAATTTCGAAATTAATAGCGGTTTTTTAAAACAACAGTAGAAATCGTTTATAACGATATCGAAGGGACCTCGTAATTTCATCGTTATAACCAAACGGCATTTTATTTTCTCTTCAACATTAGAGCAATACTCAAGCAAACTTAAGAGTCCTCTACCCATATTGTAGAACATAAAGTGGAACTCAAAGCGCCATCTATTTTTGATTTGCGAAGCTCTTATCATGGTGTGAAACCACTCTCGTCATTCATTTCACTTTTAAGAGGCCTCTACCCAGAAATCGAGGAAAAGTGCGAAAAATGGCATTTGGTTTCCTTCCTAGAGAAGTCAATACTGAAGCGATCGAAATGATATTGGATGCATTGGAAAGAACAAAATATGTCCTTTGAAAGCTTTGAAGCATTTTTTTTAAGCGACATCTCGTTTTTCTTTTATTGAAAGAATTCCCAGCTGTGTTTGGGAAAATTGGCCTAAAACCGACTTTTTGTTTGCCAACGCATGATATGATAGAGTTCGAAACAGTCTAAGATAACTTGTCCATCTTAAAGGTCATATGCAAAACACAAATGAGTTTAAAATAAATCTTAAAATTTCATCCTGGTTTTAAAAAAACAGGTGTTTTAAAACAAACAATTTTTTGAATTAAAGAACAACGTTTTTCCTGTATATATTGATTTATACTTGATGCAATTTTTACTCAAAACAACAAAGTATCATACCAGCTATCGGATGCAAAAAAAAAATTATGTATTTACATGTATTTTGTTGCAAAATACAGAGTTTAAATTTTATATATTTTTCAAGAAAAATACACTCCATGTGTCATAGTTGTTGCACATTCTCAGAAAAAAGTTCCAAGTTTCTCATTTAGATGGCGGTAGTTCTGTCGTCTGATTTGATTAGCCAATCAGAATGAATCCCAAGCTATAAGGGGTAAATGTGTAGTTTGTCAACTGCATTGAGAGGTGTGTTATACATGAAACAGGTTTGGCCTGAAGTGTGATCGAAATGGAATCAAGGATGCGTGTGTTGATATGTGTGTAAGCAGGTGGGGATTCTTTATTCAAAGTGATTTTTGCTTCATGGGGATTCAAAGTAATTTTTGCTTCTTGAATAAAAATGAAAATGGGAGAGGGGTCGACAGAAGCACTTTTCAATATGTTGCTATATTTAATAAATTCTTATTGAAAATGCATTTAATTTTTTAAACAAAATTGCTTACACTTCCTAACAAAAATTATAAATTAATTTATACGATGAATGTACTCAGATTTTTAGAAGTTCTATATATTTCATGTATAGTAAATTTGTATCTTGAAAAGTGCTTGCCGGTCACACCGAGATCAGGTGTAAAGCAGATAATGGTTTGGTTTGTGTTGGTAGGAAAAGAGACGAAACGGAGAGGGTGAAATGGTGGGTTAGGCTGAAAGAGGTATAATTGAAAGCAAATTGTAGTATGCACCAGCAGCATTGCGCTGTTGCCATTTACAAGGAAAGATTATGCAATTTTGTTTGCGCTGTTGCCATTATCTTACCTACCTTTTATGAGCTATGGTAGGGTAGGTGTTTGGTTTTTCGTATGAAGAGGGGGACAGAGGAAAGAATTTGCAACATTATGAAGATCACTAAGATAAGTGGCAAAAGCTACACCAGGATTGTGAGAGGGGCTGATGCAAGGGGTAATCAAGTATGGGGCTTAGTTGGGAAGGAATTGTGGGTTCTGCTAAAGAGAATATTACTGAATGCAAATTTATACATATACCTGATGTGCACATTCACTCGATAATATGCAGGATCCAATAAAAAGATTTATGTGTATTGGGAATTTGTTGACTTGTGGGAGCGATTTTATTTTTCTACCCGCAATTACCTAACACAATAGTACATTTACTACCTCACCTGCTCCCCTCTTATACCTACCATTAAAATCTTAAAACTACCCTTACAAAAAAACCCAATGGATCACAGAAATACAAAATCCTATTGCAAAGTATCCGATCTGCATTTTCACATTCCTTCCCTTCACGTTGTTATCCTTCATCATCATCAACCTTGCCATGCTGAAAATACCCTACCACACACACCATCTATATATATATGCGAAGAATACCTACCCCATCGTTGATTTAATTTTCCCTTGCACATTCAAAGTCATTATACCTATGTAATGTAATCAGTGGAGAATAGATTCTTTGTCTTATGCTGATCTACATTTTCCTCTCACTCCAACATTCATTTGGATGCAACTCTCAGCAAGAAAAATAAAACATCCCCCACACACGATCAATAAATGACACAAAACCAGTTTTCATATCCAAGTATTATATAATATCCCACATAAGTTCCGCCTCCTGAATTGATTTCAAAAGTGAAATGAATGACGAGAGTGGTTTCACACCATGATAAGAGCTTCGCAAATCAAAAATAGATGGCGCTTTGAGTTCCACTTTATGTTCTACAATATGGGTAGAGGCCTCTTAAGAGGCCTCTACCCATCTATTTTTGATTTGCGAAGCTCTTATCATGGTGTGAAACCACTCTCGTCATTCATTTCACTTTTGAAATCAATTCAGGAGGCGGAACTTAGGTGGGATATCATATAATACATACTTGGATATGAAAACTGGTTTTGTGTCATTTATTGATCGTGTGTGGTGTGGGGGATGTTTTATTTTTCTTGCTGAGAATTGCATCCAAATGAATGTTGGAGTGAGAGGAAAATGTAGATAAGCATAAGACAAAGAATCCATTCTCCATTGATTACATTATAATGACTTTGAATGTGCAAGGGAAAATTAAATCAACGATGGGGTAGGTAGGGGGAAAGCGGGAGACTTGAACATATGGGAGACTTGAGACACTCTCAATAACTCGCTTAAATTCCATTCAAATCCAATGAATTTAAATGTATGTGATGCAGAAACTGACGCGCTACTTGCATACAAAAGGAGTTCTAAATCGTTCGTTCACTTTGTTTGGTGGAGGAGAAAATGTGATTTTCAATATGAAAACTTAAAAAAAAAAAAATTATTATTTTCTCCATAAAATTTATGTGCAACATTGTTAGTAAATAATATTGATGTTACCTAATAATATTGATATTTGACTTTGTAAATACTAGCATAAAACTATGCTGGCATGTACGTAACAAAAATTATAAATGTTATTTTGTTAAAAAATGTGAACGGGAGACTTGAGACAGTTGCTGAGGGGAGAGTTGATCAGTGGCTTATTGTCTAAGTAATATGGCAATTTATAAAAAATTAAATTATTTATTAATTTTTGTTTTGTTTCGGAAGTTCATTTAGTTTTTTTTAACTCTATTTTATGTTTGAAAACTGAATTACTTATTTTATATAATATGTATAAACGTTTGTAACATTTTATTATAAGTCTTTTATATTTTTATTTTAAAACATTAAACATAACTTTTTGTTTGTAGATAATGCCACAAAATTAATAAAAATTAATTTTATTCAGATTGATAGTTGTTATGTTATTTGTTTTATTGTTTTGCTTATAGAATTTGAGTATGTGCAAGTCTCCCCAAAGGGGTGTTCAAGTCTCCCTGCGGTAGGGGAGACTTGAGCCGAAAATCTGTTTTCAAACATTTGCCATTTGTCGAAAATCTCTGGTGCTTATTTTAAGTTGATTGGACTTTTCTTAAAATAGATTTATGTAGCTAGAAAAAAATGCATTTAATAGGTGGCTGCGGTCAATAAAAAAAATTTTATTAACGATTTAACAAAAAGTGGCTCAAGTCTCCCGCATTCCCCCTATTCTGCGCATATATATAGATGGTGTGTGTGGTAGGGTATTTTCAGCATGGCAAGGTTGATGATGATGAAGGATAACAACGTGAAGAGAAGGAATGTGAAAATGCAGATCGGATACTTTGCAATAGGATTTTGTATTTCTGTGATCCATTGAGTGTTTCGTAAGGGTAGTTTTAAGATTTTAATGGTATAAGGGGAGCAGGTGAGGTAGTAAATGTACTATTGTGTTAGGTAATGGCGGGTAGAAAAATAAAATCGCTCCCACAAGTCAACAAATTCCCAATACACATAAATCTTTTTATTGGATCCTGCATATTATCGAGTGAATGTGCACAGGTATATGTATAACTTTACATTCAGTAATATTCTCTTTAGCAGAACCCACAATTCCTTCCCAACTAAGCCCCACTTGAATACCCCTTGCATCATCCCCTCTCACAATCCCGGTGTAGCTTTTGCTACTTACCTTGGTGATCTTCATAATGTTGCAAATTCTTTCCTCTGTCCCCCTCTTCATACGAAAAACCAAACACCTACCCTACCATAGCTCATAAAAGGTAGGTAAGATAATGGCAACAGCGCAAACAAAATTGCATAATCTTTCCTTGTAAATGGCAACAGCGCAATGCTGCTGGTGCATACTACAATTTGCTTTCAATTATACCTCTTTCAGCCTAACCCACCATTTCACCCTCTCCGTTTCGTCTCTTTTCCTACCAACACAAACCAAACCATTATCTGCTTTACACCTGATCTCGGTGTGACCGGCAAGCACTTTTCAAGATACAAATTTACTATACATGAAATATATAGAACTTCTAAAAATCTGAGTACATTCATCGTATAAATTAATTTATAATTTTTGTTAGGAAGTGTAAGCAATTTTGTTTAAAAAATTAAATGCATTTTCAATAAGAATTTATTAAATATAGCAACATATTGAAAAGTGCTTCTGTCGACCCCTCTCCCATTTTCATTTTTATTCAAGAAGCAAAAATTACTTTGAATCCCCATGAAGCAAAAATCACTTTGAATAAAGAATCCCCACCTGCTTACACACATATCAACACACGCATCCTTGATTCCATTTCGATCACACTTCAGGCCAAACCTGTTTCATGTATAACACACCTCTCAATGCAGTTGACAAACTACACATTTACCCCTTATAGCTTGGGATTCATTCTGATTGGCTAATCAAATCAGACGACAGAACTACCGCCATCTAAATGAGAAACTTGGAACTTTTTTCTGAGAATGTGCAACAACTATGACACATGGAGTGTATTTTTCTTGAAAAATATATAAAATTTAAACTCTGTATTTTGCAACAAAATACATGTAAATACATAATTTTTTTTTTGCATCCGATAGCTGGTATGATACTTTGTTGTTTTGAGTAAAAATTGCATCAAGTATAAATCAATATATACAGGAAAAACGTTGTTCTTTAATTCAAAAAATTGTTTGTTTTAAAACACCTGTTTTTTTAAAACCAGGATGAAATTTTAAGATTTATTTTAAACTCATTTGTGTTTTGCATATGACCTTTAAAATGGACAAGTTATCTTAGACTGTTTCGAACTCTATCATATCATGCGTTGGCAAACAAAAAGTCGGTTTTAGGCCAATTTTCCCAAACACAGCTGGGAATTCTTTCAATAAAAGAAAAACGAGATGTCGGTTTAAAAAAGTGCTTCAGAGCTTTCAAAGGACATATTCTGTTCTTTCCAATGCATCCAATATCATTTCGATCGCTTCAGTATTGACTTCTCTAGGAGGGAAACAAAATGCCATTTTTCGCACTTTTCCTCGATTTCTGGGTAGAGGCCTCTTAAGATGGACAAGTTATCTTAGACTGTTTCGAACTCTATCATATCATGCGTTGGCAAACAAAAAGTCGGTTTTATGCCAATTTTCCCAAACACAGCTGGGAATTCTTTCAATAAAAGAAAAACGAGATGTCGCTTAAAAAAAAAGCTTCAAAGCTTTCAAAGGACATATTCTGTTCTTTCCAATGCATCCAATATCATTTCGATCGCTTCAGTATTGACTTCTCTAGGAGGGAAACAAAATGCCATTTTTCGCACTTTTCCACGATTTCTGGGTAGAGGTCTCTTAAAACCAGTAAGACAATTATCTTCGACTATGCCGAAGCTCAAATACCCGGTACTGTATTATTGTAAAAATAAAACCAGTAAGACAATTATCTTCGACTATGCCGAAGCTCAAATACCCGGTACTGTATTATTGTAAAAATAAAAAAATATTTTAGTACTAAAAAAATATATATTTGTATGGGAGGTATGGGTAGTTTTTATTCGATCAAGCTCATTTTTTGTCAAAAAATTTTAAATATTTTTAAAACAATATGTGCAAAGTTTAAACTTGCTATCTTTATTGTATCTATTTAAATTTAATTTTTCACATCAAAAAGCTATATAAATCCGATATTTTTGTATGGGAGGTAGTAGTAGTTTTCATCCGATCTTGCTCATCTTCGAACTTAGCCTCAGTTTGGTGGATAAAAGCTTACGTACCAAATTTCAAGTCGATAGCTCTTAAATTACGGCCGTAATCGTGCGGACGGACAGACGGACAGACGGACAGACGGACAGACGGACAGACAGACGGACATCGCTAGATCAACTAAGAAAGTGATGCTGATCAATAATATATATAGTTTGTCATACCTACAACGCCTCCTTATGTGCGTTACAAATGGAATGCCAAAGTGAATATACCCTCGCCACAGTGTGGTACCGGGTATAAAAATAGCCTATAGCAGGGGTTCCCTGGGGCGTCTTGGCGCTATCCTAAGGGCGTCGCAAGTTTTATTTTTTCACTACTGTAAGACTCAGAACAAAGGACAAGCAGAAAGTTGCTCTTTACGAATACCAAGAGCAAGGTCGAATCGAAATCCAATAGTTAAATTGCAGTCGAAGATTAAGGAGTTTGCGTTTCTCACATTTATAGTCAGACTTTCTTTGTGGCTGGTACTCGTATAGTTGCCTGGTAGGTAATCAAAATAAATAAGGGTTTTTCAATTGGTACAGGTCGTTGCCAACCAAATTCGTCAGGAACATTGCCGCGGTCCATTAGATTGCACAGTACAGGAGAACCCGAGGCAGTCAATTCCTCGCCGTGCACAAGAAGTCGGCCTTTCGCAGATTTAGCGAAATTTGCGTAGGGACTTGGGCTTACGCCCGTACAAGATCTAACTAATCAGGAAGCTCAAAGTTAATTATCATAGACAAAGCCTTTTGCTTGCTGACTTGGCTTCGGAGCGTTTGGAAGAGTATACCAATTTTGGCCGAAAAATGTTCTTTAAGGACGAGGCGCATTTTTAGATGAATGCGGGTATGTTAACAAGCAAAATTACCTTAAATATGTGACGACGATATTTCGACCCGTCCTTATTGAAAAACAATTTAGTGAACCGTCAGTAAGATCAGCATTAGCTTCTATTCACATATATGTGCTCTTAGAAGGGCGTCGCAAAAATATTTCAACCTCTCTATGAAGTCGCAGTCTATAGGATAATTTTTTTATTATTTTTATTATTTTATTATATTTTGGATTTTATTGCAATTTCAGAAGAAATAAGACTTTATTTCATGGCACCTAATTGATGTTGTAAATTAACCTCAGAAAGGGTTTATATGCAATGACATCCTATAGCCACCGATCCTAAATCTGGCTGAAGTTACAATGCAGGTGCTCATAATTTCTTTAAACTCATCTTTGCCAAAGAATATTTCCATCCACTTCGGTCCAATTAGTTGAAGACAACCATGACCAAAGATTTCTAGGTCTCACTTGGAAAGGCATCGGCTCATTTTTACTTTGTCATGTGGACAATTTTATTTTAGTCCACATTTTTTACACTGCTTAGATAGATCATTCGTTCTGAACCTGAATGCACCCACAAGCTTATACAAAGAGAGACAGTGATTATCCTTTGGCTGCTTTTGATAGTCTATTGTGATCACTACGGAACCAATCTAAGATAAGTATACATTTTTTTTTCGGATATTGTTACTATCTAATGGAGCACTCAGACACAACTACTGGTCCATTGTACTGCCAAACAAACACCTTACATTGCTATACTTAGTTTTCCCGTCTTTCGAAGAGAAGAAGCTTCGGTGATGAAGAACTTAGATGTTCGACACTCACCACGTCAGCCCCAAAGATCCGCCACCTGATGCGAGCAAAGGCAGGACAACTACAGAGGAAGTGCTCCGCTGTATCGTCGTCCTCTCCATAAGGAGAACAGATGGTGGTGTTGCTCAAGCCCAATACATTTAAGTGTTTGGCAAAAGCTTGGTGGCCCGAAAGGACGCCCACAAGCAGCCTGCAATCGATTCTCCTGAGAGACAGAAGGAAAGACGCCGACCTTTTGCAGATGTCCGGACGCAGTCGTTTGGTCTGTCTACACCCAGCACCGTCACCGTCACGCCACCGACACTCGTGTTCACAAGAAACCCAAGTATCAATGGATGACCTAACCACAGATGCAGGCAAACCCAACGCAGGTTCAGGTCCTAAGAGATCTTCTTCTGAACCCAACCTGGCAAGCCCATCAGCGATATCGTTTCCCTGGATACCCAGTGTGACCTGGGACCCAAACAAGTTTGACTGTGTTTAGCCTAACGACCAAGTTCAGAGAAAGCTTGAGTTCGAGCACTAACTTGGACGTTAAGAGGGTTGAGCAGCGCTTTTAATGCGGCTTGGCTATCACTGCAAACGCATATGCTTCTAGCCCTCCACCAGTTTGTCACAATATAGCGCATAGCCATAAGGATAGCGAAAATCTCTGCCTGGAAGACAGTCGTATGGTTACCCAAGTGGTAGTGTAGGACTCTAGAACCAGACCCCTGTCCGGTTTTAGAGCCATCCGTGAATACACGATGGCGTTCTTTCCCTGGCTCCGAGGCTGGCCGAATCCATTCCGTTGCCTGAGGAAAGTTGACGTGGTAGTTTTGTTGCAGTAGGTTTTCTGGTGTCATTGCGTCATATCCATAAGACAGGGGTCAAAGGATAATTCTCGCACAAGTTCTTCAAAATTCAAATGCGCGTGGTACCAAATAAGTATACATACTTGATAACAATTTTTCGTCAACCGCATGAGCAACTTGGTTCTTCGGTGATACTGTCTAGTAGAATTTTTTGGTGTAGGCATATTTACAATATCCAAATTCGAGTTTATTTTTATTTTAAGAAAGTATTGAGGCTGCTGTTTACAGAGACATCTGTTATAGATTTGACATCTAGCTTTATCTTCGTTGTCAAAATATGGAATAAATAGATATCCAACCCTAAACCAAGCATTTTTTAAAGTTAGACTTCGAAAAGCACAGCGACGCTCATCACGTAGATATAATGATTATTATTGATAGCTAATTTAAACAAAATTCGTTATTGTAACATTGTAATGAAAGACAAGGAAGCCATTTAAAACGTCTCATCTAACCGCAACTGCCTCCAACCGGAAGCTTAAATATAGATTAGCAAAGTCTATGCGACAAACATATAGAATTTCTCATCATAACAAGCCCATGATCTAGAAGATACTTCTTATCTCCGATTCCGTCTTCACAAAACGTTGACGATTCCCCTTCTTTGACGTATCTTTACAGGATGTTTTGATATGTTTCCTATGCAGTTTCCAAATCAAATATCATGTTTATTACGGTCACAATACGAGTATGTACCTATCTTGCTATGAAATTTCGTTTTAAAGTGCGAAATATCTCATCACCAGACCAGCAATGCAGCGCAGATTCTAGTGGGTAGAAATATTATCTCATTGCATCTTTTCAACCTTGATGTTTGTTCCTTAATTTTGAAAAAAAAAAACACATTAATTTGCAGCTCGGAATACAATTCATTCAGCTTCAATTGACACGAGTGCCTACACACAAATTTGATGATTTCAGCGGGAACTTACTTTTCGTTCGCCAACAGCTTGGGGTACTCGTATTTAATTGCAGATAAGCTCAGGCTCCAGCGCTCTAGCTAAATGATCTCAACTTGTATAGCCTATAGATAGAGATAACTCGGTCACCATTTCTCGCGGTTCTTATAAAATTTTGTAATTTCGAATGTACATAGTTTCAGTGCTGCTGAGCATAAAATCTCTGGCACAATGAACTCTTATCAGGGAATACATACTTATGCTGCTCCTATGATAACCTTTGAACAACGGTTCTCACATTTTTAACATTTTTAATAGTTCCTTGTTCTTCAAAAAAGCCTTTAATAATTTCAGAAATTATGCCGCCTGATTGTGATTAGAAAAATATTTTTAGGCATTTGTGATCTACCAAAAAAAAAAAGAAAATCAGTCACAGAAAAGAGTGGATTTCCAAAAATTACTACCCGGCATAAGATCAATATGGGACTACCTATTCTCTGCTGTATTGATCAATGGCCTTTAAATTGGGTTGCCTACCTGCGCAACCACCAGCATGCAGAAACACATGCACACATTCATTCCGTGAGACATGTTTTTGTATTCTTTATGAAAACAGAGATTTTCGTTGTAGGCTCCATAAAGTATTTAACTGTCATCATTGCATCGTGATCGTGATCGCGATCGTGAGCAAATAAGAAAAGACCAATTCTTGACTCTCTCTCTCATATTTTGCTTAGAGCGAATTCAGTGGAATGTTGTGATTGTATGCGAGTATCTGAGATCAGAAAACGATAAAACTCCCTCGATCTCGAACGAAGACGAAGAATGGAATGACTGAACTCAAATTCGCCTTTGGAATAACGATAAAGAAACGAAAGAGATAGCGTTTCTCCTACACACACTGTACATGAACACTTAATCGAGAAGTAAGATTAGGGCTACCAAGTTTCCTGAAAACATGTCTACAAAAATGCTAAGATCATAAATACAGAAAGCAACATATTTTATTTGCCCATCTCTTCCCAATGCTAACTAATTCGCTACAAAATAAATTTCACACACGTTAATGATGTACCATTTATCTGTGTCCAATTTGGTCTGAAGCAACGTGCCTGGGATCGCAGATAATGGAAGGTATACCTAACCTACGCAATTTTCTTATAGCTTCTCAAAAAGAAAAGCCGCAGCCTCAGTTGCATTCCAATGTAGCAAACATGTTATTTTCATACGAAAACTTATACGAATTCTCTAAATGCGTTCAGACTATCGAGTTTGTCACTTTTGACATATGACGTATAAATGTCAAATATCAAAAATGCGGCTCTGTTTGTTTTTAATTTTTAACATCGTGAGCATTGGAGATTCAATATGGAAATCTAGTTGGGTTTCGAGATACATTTTCAGATTATAATTTGTATGATTTATAAATCTAAATCCAGACAAGGTTGGAGGGAATTCGTTTTAACGTTCGTTGGATTAAATCTCCGGTAAAAACATAGCTTTACCTTGGTCGTAGTAATTAATGCAAATAATTGCCCTTTATTCTTTTTATTTGATATCGAGGATGATTTGGACAGTACGGAGTTTGAAAGCGCTTAAAATTCCGACTAACGAAACATTTCTGGGCTGATTTCGAACATTGAATTCCGATAGCGTAAGATACCGCCTCGTGTGAAACTCTGTTAACCTCTTGCTCTTATGCAGTAAAGAGGTATCTTACGCTAGCTTACGTGTCGCTGTCGAATATGATATTCTATTTATATTCTATTCTATTTATTAATTTCCTAATCTATGCTGTTGTCCCTATATTCAAGGTTACCATTTGCGAAACTATACCAAGGGTTTATTTATGTGACCGAGGCTCAGTTAAAAAAAAAAATAAATAGGTGGCGCAACAGGCGGGTGACACCCAAGGCCTAAGCTTCTCGCAACCATTCGTTTTGTGTGAGTTTCTATTTTTGGGACGAATGGAAGGGACCTACAATTTTATGCCGAGTCCGAACGGCTGAATTGAGAAGCTTTTTCATGACAGTCATACTCTCGGATGTTTGTCAGACGATCGCGAGAGGTGGCGCAGTAGAAAAAATTTTAAGATGTAATTTGTGTTTTTCCGGGGATCGAACCTGGGATCCCTCGCACAGTAGTCCAGCACACTAACCACTGCGCTACTGCGCCCACGAGGCTCAGTTATTGTAACGAAAAATCGCATATTTCGCTTATTCCTCTTTTTGGTTTTGGTTCCCGTATATCACTAGTACCTATGCATGTCGATTCCTATGAAATTTATATAATCGTTCTATATACGGTCGCCTCCTCTGGATGTTTGCATTTTGTTGTTCCCCGTTGGTTTTGTCGAATCGCAGCTGCAAACTAATGTTCTTTCGGGAAACTTTATGCGAACAAAATTCAAATCGTCTGGTTTGAGCTTTATCCATATCCTTTTCTCTAAATTGTGATCGTATAATATAAAATATGTCGTAGTAGCAGCGTTCGGACTTGAGAAATTCATTTGTGCAGTAGATTTTTCAAAAAACAGCAGTAAATCCAATTTTTGCGCAGTAGATTTTTTGTTTGTATTGGAAACCTATATTTCATGTGCACGTAGGTACATATTTAAAAAAAATTTATTAGTTTTTCATAAATCGATCTGTTTGAATCTTTATTGGTTTGGTATAGCGTTTTCGATTGAGCTCTTCAGATTCTTCCCTCAGATTTCAAATTTTGCCTTTGCAATCGAATTCTATTCACTGGTTAAATGTTAAATTTAATTATTCGAAATGTGTCTTTTAATTGGTTTATACAAATTTTTAAGTTAATAATCTGAAAAGTGCTCTCGATTCCAAAAAAGATTCCTTTTTTGTGTCAATCGAACAAAACAGTGACCTAGAGCAAAAAAAGTCATCTTTAGGTACTGAACAATTAGTTGCTGACATAATCTACTCGTATAAGGATGTAGGCAACCGACAAATCTAGTCGGTGGCCGCGTTCAGTATACTAAGACCCTATACTGAACGCAGATTTCAAAATTTATCATTGAAGGACTAACTGATTAAGATTTCAGACATTTTCAGATAATGCAAAATCGAAAGAAGGGACTGACTCTAGAGATCGGCATCGGTGCCCAAGTGCTTATCGATCAGTGCAGTTTCATTTTCCGGGAAAACAATTAAAGGCCTTCCGAAAGAAATTTTACCAAAACGAGATACTAAATTCTTACAAATTAGTGGTTACTTTTTCAAGCAAAAATAAATTATACAAGTCTACTAACTAGACCGTATAAGTGCCTACTATTAGATAAATAAATTTGTGACAGCAATCCTACAAAATATATAAAAACTATCACCAAATGCCTTTCGTTGGGCGCCAATTTTTTTTTCAATTCTTTTATTGTAAACATTTAATATTTCCCTGACGCTATCTGAACCATCACATAACTAATTTAAGATTATTCTTACGGCAATTATTTCCATTCCAAGACTCATGGACTTGAGCCATTAGGCGTGTTTTTTTTTGCAATCCTATATAGGCTTAGCAAGTTTTCCATACGAATCGTTAGCCCGGATAATCATCGGGGCTTATGCTTTAGCCCAGATAAAAACTGTGCTACCAATCTACGATTGCTATAAATGTTATCGAAAGAGCTATCGAAAGTGCTATCGTTTGTGTCATAAATGACGTTAGTTTGACAACCAAAATTATTAGGGGAGACTGGGGCACCTTTAATCCTGAGGCACATTTGAACATTCGTAATAAGACAACATTTAAAAAATATTTAAAATTACATATTAAACAAAATTTAAACTTTTTAGGTAGGTAATACTTGGAAGCGTGGAATTGCATATTTTAATTTTTCTATTTATAAAGAATCATTCACATGGAAGTGAACGAACGAATTTATAAAATGCGAACAATCAACTTTTTATGGATTTATAAACAGAAAATTGCACATTTTATTATTCCAAGAGGAGGATAATTAATTATCCCACCAACAAATATTAATAAAACAAATTTATAAACATTTTAGATAACGAAATTTCGAATTCCAAACTTTTTGTCGCGAACGAAAACACCTTTGCCCCGAATTTTCCAAGCTTATTCGCAATCCACATCATTTAATTCGCATTCCCCAAACTAGCGAATAAAACATTCGTTCGAGCTTAACCTTAATTCGCGAACTAGAAAAGTGTTCATATTCGATAACCCTTTTTCCTTCTGCTGAAACCATTTCTTTTTTCTTTCAGCAATATAAAAATATTCTCCTTTTGATCGGCTTTCTTTTTATAATTTTTCAAATCGAATGAATTTCAAAATTGTACAAGGCATATTTTTCAAACAAATAAAACAAACATAAAAACTAATTATTAACTAAAGTATAAAGTCGTTATTTTACACATTCCCCCCTTGATGAGACTGCAAGTGCAGATTCATCAAATTTATTCAAAGGTGTGAGCCATGTCGTGAATTGATTTCTGCCGCCTGGGGTGTAGTGCTGATAACGATCGACAAACTAGCCAAACAGTTTGCACACTGCTTCAAAAACGGAAACATCTCAGTAAGTGTGGGTAACTTGTTAACACGGCGCCGCATTTCCCATTCACGCCCCCCTTCCGTGTCTAGCAACTCCTCGATCTGATGCAGATTCATACGATGGAGCCAATCGTCCAGTGTACGACTGCGCCATGAATTCGATCTCTAAGTCCGAAGTAGATTGACTTCTGCTACTGCTTCGTTTTGTTTTGCTTCTGTATCTGCACTCTTCTTTTATCCTTCTGTTAACAAAGACTGCACTCGTTATGACCACGCATTTGTGGCCCATGACGCTTTCTGCTTTGTACTTGCGTACCTGCATTTACAGCTTTAAATGGATGCGACTCTGCTCTCGTTATGACCACGCATTTGTGGCCCATAAGCCCTTCTGCAAAAATGGTTATAGCCACGCATTATGTGACTCATAGCCTTTCTACATAACTAGTTTGGTTATGGCCACGCATTATGTGACCCATAAGCCTTTCTGCTAACTGGTTATGGCCACGCTTATTGTGACCCAACCCATACGCCATTCGGCATTTATACTCAAGTACATACCTGCTTTTTTAACGTTTACTGCATTCGGACCCATTCCCGTCTGTGTGATAATACCATCAAACTCGTATTTGATCGATCAAAAACTGCGTCATCATCCAATTGCTTCCGTTCATTTCCGACATGCAAACTCATATTTCGGCCCCAAATCTTCGTGCTAAAAATTGCATGGACGTAAAAAAGGCAACAGCTTATGAAAGTTTTCTCATCGAAAGCGAAGCCCGCATCATCCATAGATCAGCTAGTTCCATCCGGTTCGGTAGGACCATATTCGATAACCCTTTTTCCTTCTGCTGAAACCATTTCTTTTTTCTTTCAGCAATATAAAAATATTCTCCTTTTGATCGGCTTTCTTTTTATAATTTTTCAAATCGAATGAATTTCAAAATTGTACAAGGCATATTTTTCAAACAAATAAAACAAACATAAAAACTAATTATTAACTAAAGTATAAAGTCGTTATTTTACACAGTTCATGTGAACCGACTGTCAAAACTTGCGAATATTCGTTCGCAGGTAAATAGTTTGTCGCTCTCTTGTGAATGGTCCTTAAGAGTGTAAACATTTTGTGGCGAGTTTTTCTTTTTATGTATTTAAAATACATATATCTTTAAGGCACAACTTCATTTGAAACCACATTTTTTTTGTCGCTTAACCTATTGGGGCAGGTTTGAACAAAACACTACGGTACACGTTTGAACAAGTGGTCTTTAAGTGGCATTGAAATAAAGGCTAAGCTACCACCACCCATCAACACTCTGGGAACATCGAGAACATCCAAATTCCTGAACAGCTAACCCATTTTTTGTTTTTATAGAGTCTTTTTAGTCATTTGTAAAATATTTGTGAATTTCAGTTGGCTTCTGTTAAGTCGTTTTTGTTTTTTTTTTTATTGAAAAAATTAAGTTAATTTTTTTTATTAACAAATTACAAAGCTTGTAGTAGCTTATTAGCTGCCAAAAGCAATTTCAAATACTGCCGTTCAAAAGTGTCCGAGGCTAGTTGAAAACTGCTCAACCCACCAGATCAAGGTTCCCCAGTCTCCCCTAAAAAAAAGGAAAACAAACATCAGAAATCAAAATATGGACAAGAAAAATTGCAACTCAAAATTTGGACTTAGGAAGAAACACTGGGACCAGACTGGGACTGCTGAAATGCTATAGTGCACGTAAGCAGTTGTGCACTGCCACTGATTCGCCGCTGGAACTTGAATCGTCCTGAATCATTCGTTAAAAGTGCAGGCACATCCAATACGTCTTGCAATTCACTCTTACACCTGGAACTTGCTGTTGCTGCAGAGCTTGCCAACAATAAATAAACCATCTGAAACTAAATGTATTTCTCCTCATTTGTAAACTATTTTAATATGCCTACAGCTAACTTGTTCTCGTCATTTTTAATTTTAAAAACTAATTGACTCTGCAAATTTTTTTTTTTGTGAAAAAAAAACAGCTTAAAAGTCAAATGTCAACTAGCATAGTGATGCCAAGTCACATTAAAGCGTTTTTGTTTGTGTGTTTATCTAAGCCTATATAGGATTGCAAAAAAAAACACGCCTATTATTGAGGAGATAAAAAGTATCTTATCTTAACCAAACACTCAGCGCTTGGTAACCCTATTCCACGATCTTCGGTATGTGAATGTGGTGGAAAGAATGGTTGAAAAACTATACAACTACAAACATAGACTAGAAGTAAATAAAAAGAATCTCTCAAAAAGTAATGATCGCCGGACTTCCATTCGGTACGGAATATCTTCTCGAGTACAGTCCGTTTTGATCGCGCGACGGCAACGGCGGTGGTTGCATTAGTGACTCGTGTTCTCCTGGTTGGTACCTACTTCCTCTTGTTACTAAATTTATTAGTTTTCTTTTTGCTTGTGCTGTACACTATTCGGTTATAGTCTCAAACTTTACTTCCTATATCCATCCGCTACCAGTTGTTGCCTAATCTGAGCAAACAATCTTCAAGTGATTATGCTAGTCAAACTCACACATAATGGAGTATCTACAAAATATAAATGTCTTCTTAGAAGAAATTTGAATTGAAATCCAAGTGCTACAC
Organism: Cheilosia soror; assembly: GCA_949372485.1. NCBI lineage: Eukaryota > Metazoa > Arthropoda > Insecta > Diptera > Syrphidae > Cheilosia > Cheilosia soror. The sequence goes on from OX443561.1 coordinate 5,949,735, forward strand.
ATAAAGTGAAATACGAATTCAACCTAATATCGAAAAAAAGTGACAAAAAAAAAAAGTGTACAGTCAAACGATCACTATAATCAAAGTGCATCGACGCGTATTGCATGTGTTTTTAAAATAAGTTTGTGTGTGTGTTTCTTTGCATCTCAACAGCATATGGAAATCACGTTTTCTTATGCCTCCCTCCTGTATCTGTCTAAATTGCAAAAGTGAAATCCTTTCAATAAGATCTTTTCATAAAAGAATTCTCTGCACAAAAACAAAACTCGGAAATACACTGCCTGCCTGAGTGCCTTATACAGGAAGGAGGGCAAAAGTTTATCTCGTCGACTAAGGAAACTAATTTTACTTGATTTTTTTTTCAATCTTGTACTGTGTTTTTGTATTGTACAGCGGATGTGTCCCTATTCCAAGAATTTCTCATATCAGCGCTGAGAAAGAGGAAAAAAAAAAAGTTGTACTTCGATAGACAGACAAAACGAATGGTCGGGAGGTCGGCTCGGCAGCGGGGTAACCCTGTTTTTCGTTGAATTTATCGGTTTCGGAATTTGTGTGAAATGTAATTGCACTCTGCGGTGGGAGTGTTGGGCGCGGAACACGCTAAACGTCTGAAAAGATATTATTTGGGGGAAAATTAGCCACAGATGGTCTTTTTTTATTTTTTTTGTATCTTAAACGCGAATCTTATGTACGACTCCGAATCGAAGATTCTTTTATTTGTTTATGATTTAAATTCTATTTATAATCGGTTGGTTCAAAGTAATTGAACAGTACACACCAACATCCATCCCATCATGTGTGCCATATGTGCGCTGCTAGTTAACTTATGCCGGCTAAGTTTATTTTGTTGTGTCAATAAGTCTTGAAGTCGAAGTCATTTCGAACGCACACCCCAGTAGAGTCAATTTAGTTATTATTCGCTGAGATCATTTTGTATACACACTTTAATTTGAAACCAAATAATATCTTCAGCAAATTCTTTGAGCGCTAACAACGAGTATCTAATTTATAGGGAAGTGTATCTGCAACTACACCGTGTACGTTTTTGACAAAAGTGTTTGTTCTCATAACATCAACATTATGATGAAATAAAAAAAAAAGTGCTTACAAAAAGTCTATAGTACTATATTCGAATATTAGTTTTAATTAACCAAAAAAAAAAGGAGTGTAATTTAGGTACAACAAATTATCTACAAAAGATGAAAATGATCAAGTGGACCTCAAGGAACCTTGTGTCTAGTGCACTTCTAGTGATCCTGTTAGTGCATAAGGATGTAACGAATGCTGCCCACGACGCTGAGACGACGTTTATGCCTGCGTTAGAGTGCTACGATCCCTATGGGCGACCTCAGGTAGAGTATTCAAAATTATGCTGTACAAATATTTACCATTGCCGTTCGGTTGACGAATACACAATTATTATGTAGTTGTTGATATAGATAAATGTAAATATTTATTTAAAAGTGTGTTTGCACTCCCTTCCATTATTATGATCTCATACAGAATTTATTACTCACACATTTTGGGTGTTGGTTTTTGGTGCAAAATAAATTTTTATTTAGAAGATACGCGAAATTTTTACTCTACACAGAGAAAACATTAGGGATACCAGACGTCCCGCTATTAGAGGTTTGTCCCGCAAAATGTCACGCCTAAAAGTTTGTCCCGTAAAATTCACTTCGCCCAAAAAATTAATTTCCCCACAGAACCTGAAAATTGATTCAATTTTGTTTGCTTGCGAGGCCAACCTCCTCCAAATTGTCGAAGAAGTACCTACCAAGGTATTTCCTCCTGTACCGAGCAATAGCTTGACATTCACAGAGGAGATGAGTTATATCCTCTGTGGCCTGTAAGTCTTCGCAATACCTGCATATGTCTGTATCTGTTAGACCTAATCTCATAGCGTGCTTCCTTAGAAGACAGTGCCCGGAGAGTATGCCTATTGCCATTCTTAGCCTTGAGCTTTAGTAATTCTACAGATTTTTTCCTATCTAGCTTAGGCCACAAAGCCTTTGAGACCCTGTGCCCTACTATATTCAACCATATCTGATCTGCCCTATTTTTGATATCCTCGAGAAAAATTCTCTTGGCCATGGTTATTGGTGGTCTTATAAAAAAAAATAAATAAATATGTTGCGCAACAGGCGGGTGACACCCAAGGCCTAGCTTCTCGCAACCATTCGTTTTGTGTGAGTTTCTATTTTTGGGACGAATGGAAGGGACCTACAATTTTATGCCGAGTCCGAACGGCTGAATTGAGAAGCTTTTTCATGACAGTCATACTCTCGGATGTTTGTCAGACGTTCGCGAGAGGTGGCGCAGTAGAAAAAACTTTAAGATGTAATTTGGGTTTTTCCGGGGATCGAACCTGGGATCCCTCGCACAGTAGTTCAACAAACTAACCACTGCGCTACTGCGCAGTGATCTTATGCCCTCAATAAATACGTTGTAAGTGCATTTGCTTTGAAAAAGTTACATACACTCCGCGCCACTTGAATAGCACACCCCCTAAGGTCGGTTTTCTAATGCCCACTGGTCCCAATCCCAAACCAAGCGTGCTAGAGAGTTATTATACCCTCCATATGAAGGTATATTCGTTACATTTGTAACGCCAAGAAGGAGTCACCGGAGACCCTATAAAGTATTATATGTATTCTGAATCAAGATCACATTCTGAATCGATTTAGCAATGTCCGTCTGTCTGTCTGTCTGTCTGTTGAAAGCACGATAGCATCGAAACAAAGGCGAATGAAATTTTGTGAGAGGACTTCTTTTTACCGTCGCCGTCAGGTTGGTATTGAAAATTGTCTATGTCAACATTAAACACAGCGTGTACCTGTACATACAACAGTACATACTGTACAGTGGAGGGTATCAAAACAACGCTTTATTTTTTTAAATTAAAGTTCATTCAATTGTTGTGATTTGTAATGGAATGGAAGGATGATTTAAAACTAAAGTATTAACAACAAATTATTAACTAAAAACCGCCAAAATGTGGGGTCCTAATTTTGCACCACTTGTATAGAACAATTAAACGAAAACAACATTTTAAAGTATTCTGCTTCTTTTTAACACAAACATTACATAAATTTAAGGTAATTGAAGTATTTTAGATTTAAAAAAAAATTCAATTGTGTTTTGAGCCACCTTTCTGCTCCAAAATGCAAACCTTTCCGGTTTGGAAGGGATGCATACAAATTGGCCAAATAATTTAGCGAAATCGAGCTCCAAGCTAATTCGATGGCTTGGGTTAGTTTATAATATAGTCGAATATTGTTATCCCGGTCCATAGATTTGACGTGTCAACCATCTCCAAACATTTTTGATGATATTCAAATCTGATGAGTAGGCCGAAATTAACAAAAAAAAAAAAATTCGATTAAAGAAAAATATAAGTCCACTTGCCAAAGTTAACGGTCAAACGAAATGCATGTTCTATGCAAGTGACGCAAAAATCTTGCCTAAATTTCAGCAAAAAAACATATAACGGTTCTTTTCCAGGACTTTTAATTTGTCACAGAGAAAGAAGAAGAGTTACCCAAAAACAACGTTCAAAAATACCATTATTTTATCATTTCGCTTTGGAGGAGTGTACAGGGTGTATGTCCCACCAGCTAATTTTCAGATCTGGCAACCCTAGAAATAGAAAACATGCATGGGTGTGGGTGGTTTTATTGGTCTCATCACAGTAACTTTTGAAACGCATGGATCGGTTATTTGCTATTCGCAAACGATAGGCGTGATCCTGAAAAAAAAAACTCACGAATAGGATACAAAAATTGTTTGTAATACGCTTTGTCTTTTATCAAATGCTAAATGACTTTCAGTATAGTTAATCACAGAATAAGTGCATAAATGGTTAGATGTAATTTTGACATTACTACTACGAATAACAAAAATACGATGTGTTATGTGTACCGACTTGCTGCTATTTATCTCAAGTCACCTTAAAGAAAGTGGTGTCCTGAATCTCTTTATCCGTAAACAAACAGTACGTGACGGATTTTGTTTTTGTTCGTTCACTGATGAATTAGTTCGGCCCCTTGTAATTAGAATCACCTCAAACCCTTGAGCTCATACATAGCTTACGAAACGGGAGCAGCGTGCAGTAGTAGTTCAGTATTGATATTACATAAATATCGTCACCATCTTACATCAAATTCGGTAAGGGGGTTAAAAAAAATCTAGACAAATGGCCGCCTCTGGACCTTTGGTAGCAACTGTTTTTATTCGAACACTTTTCCGTCATTTTGCGGGAGTTATATCGGCTATAATTTGCCGATACTAGTTTTTAACTGATCCAAAAAGTTTTAAGATAGTCGTTGTACACTTAAGCAAATGATGATCTCAACAAAATCTTGAAGTGGGGAAAAGACAACTTGGTGCAACAAATGCATCAACAGTTTTCCTGAGATCCAAATGGATGACTATGCAATCCATCCCAAGGACTCAATGCACCTTCTAAAAGTCACAGTCAATTCAGGAATCACATGGCAGGACCACATATACTATATCGCAAGATCGGCGTCCGCTAAGTTGAGCTACCTATTTAGAGGGACTTTAGCCCCAAGCAACTTCTCCTTCTCTACAAAGCACAGGTTAGACCAGGCCTGGAATATTGTGCCCATATATGGAGCTCGGCCCCAAAACATTCACTTAACCTACTTGACAGCATACAGAGACGAGCTGTTCGACTTATTGGAGACCCTACACCCTACACTCACATCGAATCTTTAGAACATTTTGGAAAGTTTGTTGTGCTATTATTCAAAATATTAAATTTCTATTTCATGTAAGAAGCAAAAATAAAATGACAAATTAAAATCAAAGGTATTGAAATCATGTCAAGGCCTAATTTTCTCTCGTGAGTGTGTGTTTTTTTTTGGACGAATGGAAGGGATATTCATATTACGACGGCTTTTTTTAGGATAGTTATATCTACACTTATACTCTCGTTTGTCAGACGTTCGTGGACTGGATGTTATTATGGGCGGTAGTTTTGTCGCAAGCATTTCCTTACATTTTTGGGAACCGGTTGGATGCGAGCGGTCTGTTTGTAAGACATGAGCAATGGGCATGGGCATATTATACCCCATTGTTTAACAGCTTATCGATGCAACTCCTAGCGATTTTGATAACTTTGGCTGAAGTTCCGTTGAGCTCCTTATGGAGGCTTTGAGTTGCTGTGATCGAATCTTTACATCCTTCATAAATGATTGCACCCTCGTGATAGATATAGCAATGCCAGTTGTGCAGTTCTTTTAAAGCATCGACATTCCACAAATCTGTTTATGTTCAAATCAATATATCGGTAAATGTCAACAACAGCTTTATTAACCTTGATGTACCCAAATGCTCCAAATTTGTAGGAACTCATAAATCTCATCTAGATTTTACTTTACTGCGCACGAAGAAAATATGTACGTTATTTTCGAACGGGCAGTAAAGTAAAACCTTGCCAAAATCTCTAATGAAAAAAAAAAATTAAATTAAATTGCACTAGCATATAATGTATGTATTACGTTTTATCAAAATCATAGAGGAGTCTTGTAGCAAATCAAAATTACGGTGATCTACAATGCCAACTTCTAAAACTCTTCTACACCTTCCTATATACAGATTTGAAATCTGACAGAAATACATTTTATGGTTTGGGCTCTAAAGTACAGATGACTTACCATAAACCACACACAATAAAAATGATCTCTTTTTTTCAAAACGTTTAACTCAATCAATTATCCTTGAACGATCACAAGACAAACGAGCACCTTCAGTAAGGCATAAGAAGGCGCCTTGTGTATTTGTTAGATGGGCAGTGGGCACCTTCTTACGAATGTATTGTATACGATTATGATGGGATGGTGATGCTGATGAGTGTTATAAATGTTATAATATCCAATAATCAAGTATAGCTTTTTGTAGTCAAGTTTAAACGTAGAACACATTTCATTAAAAATCGTTGTACATTTTAATTATAGTTTCAGCTCAGCATAAAGTAAAATTATCTGCCGTTATGAGAATTGAAACTCTTATCGCCATCGCTTTGTGTGTGGGAATGTACATATTTTTCCAATGTTTGCAATGATAAGAAGGCGCATGCTATGTATTATTAAGTTTATTTATTTTTAAACCGATGAAAGTCTTGACTCGTCCCCATTTGAACTTTCATTACCGTATAATATCGGTGAAGTGATAGCGGTGAACATTAGTTGATGTCATCGAGGACTCGGGATGATTACCCACATAAGTTAATCATTTTTCCACTTGCTATAATATTTATTCTCATTTGTGTTGATTTTTTTTTTTTTATAATTAAATCTTGAAGGAAAATGGATCAAGCAACTTTGTCACGCGCCTTATTACTACAAACCGAGATAACGCACTTCCGCTTGATGTCACACTTCGAAGTTCATTTCGTGCTGCAATATGTGGCCAATCAGTTAGGGTACTCGTAATCATTGTATATACTAAAAGCATAATAATGCATACGAGTATGTAGGCTTAGGCTACATTGCCATGAGAGATAGTCTGTATTTTGTATATTCATCTTGATGATGCTTTCAGGGTTGATCCATCTTTTTCTTAATGAGACTGTATTCATGATAATCGCACTTAATGGGTGCACAAGTCAAACGATTTTATGCCTTATTGAACATATCTTAAGGGAGAAGACAAAAATGAAGAACAAATACGCATTCAATTGAGCTGATAAGGTTGCCTTTGATGTGTTTTCTTACTGCGGAAGGCTTTTGATTATTAATTCTTTGAGAATGTCGCTGAAGGAATAGGTACCTATTTTCAACACAAATCCACCTCATTTGCGGTGTTATTTATTTTTTGGGAGATTGAAAATATAAGGAGGCTGAGGCATTTGCAAGTTCGATAAATTTTAAAAGAGAACTTTTTGGGAATAATATTTAAGCCGGAACATAGCAACGATAGCAACACGGCACGACACACAAGTGTGATTCCGGCTTTACTTGCATCAGGTGAAACCCGTCCCGTGAGATGTAATTTTCAACATAATGTAATTGCTTTCAATGTTGCACCTACATTATCCACTGTAAGTATTGGGATATAGTACCTACTTAACACTCCGTAACTAACATTCGGTGAAAATTATGTTTGGGGGATGAACCTAGAACACCTCGTTTTGTAGTCCATCATTCTAACAATTGAGTTGCTGTTTCAATATACTCACACGTTACCACCAGACAGTACCTACATACGAATTAATGGAACGTAATGTAATGTAATGACGAAATTGAGGAAACGGTTATATGTACATATTTGTGAATTTCAGTTATCAACTTTTAATTTGGGTACTGTACTGTAACCTATATTCTAGATTCTGGAAATCAGAAGTACTTACTTACTTAGGTAGCGCTACAGTCCGGGGTGGACCTGGGCCTCAACCAACATGCCTCTCCAGTTAGCACGATCTCTGGCCAATCGCTTCCCCTTCCACTTGTGCGCGACACCTAAGAAGAGGTCTTCCTCTACTGCGTTGTTCCTCCGGGTTGGAATCGAATACTTTATGGGCTGGAGCGTTGATGTCCATTCGCTGTACATGTCCCAGCCATCTTCGACGACTGATGCGTACTTTTTTGATCAGGCTGATGTCGATGTACAGCTCGTAGAGTTCGCTGTTAAATCTTCTCCTCCAAAAGCCCGTCAACGCAAACGGGACCGAAAATCACTTAAAGAATTTTTGCGTTCGAAGCGACCAAGGAGATCTTCATCCGCCTTTGATAACGTCCATGATTCTGCGCCATAAACCAGGACGAGGGTCTTATATAGAGTCTTCTTGGAGTTTCCGGACAAGGCCTTACCAATCAATTGCCTTCTTAAGCCGAATTAACAGCAGTTGGCAAGTGAGTTCTTCGCTTTGAAGTGATGTCATTTTCAGAGTTAATAGCTGAGCCGAGGTAGACAAAGTCTCGAACTACCTCAAAGTAATAGCTGTCTATCGTGACGTTCTGTCCAATTCGTCGATGTTGTGTGTCCCTTCTTGTTGAGAGGATATATGTATTTTGTTTTGCCCTTATTCACCACTAAACCCATTTTTGCCGCCTCTGTACTGATACTTGCAAACGCACCAGTGACAGCTCGCTGTGTTCTGCTAATGATGTCGATGTCGTCAGTGTATGCAAGTAGTTGCACGGACTTTTGAAAAATTGTGCCCCTGATATTGGCCTGCGAGTTTTGCACAATTTTCTCAATAATGATGAAAGTCACATGACAGGCATCAACATACAAATCTAAATCGTTTTTTGACATCAAATGTCTCGGTGAGATTGTCTTTGACCTTTATGGAGCAGCGAGCGTCGTCTTTCTGAACAATCTGACAAGTTTGGCAAGGATGCCAAAACTAGACATGTCTCTGTATAGCTCGTCTATATAAATGCTGACATATGCGGCTTTAAGATCGATAAATATATGGTGAGCATCGATTTGCGCTTTTTGGGTTTTCTCCAGGATTGGCCGTAGTGTGAATATTTGGTCGGTTGTGGACTTACCGGGCCTGACATGACAGAGAGTATGTTTAAAAATATAGAATATTGGGCTGATTTTATCCAATGATTTTGTTTGACCAAACCTACAGCGGATAAAGTAGGTACTTGCGATTATTCGACCAGATTTAGAATACTCTCTAAAAGAAAGATAACCGTTTACATAACACAATACTTTTAATTAAATTGTCCGTTCTTTTAGAACACGTTGGCCTGGTGCTGGATCAAAGATCAAAGTGAAATTGGAACGTGGCGATTTTGGCAGTTTTTTTATGTTTTTTTTGACGAAACGTGCATCTGTTTTCAGCAATTTCTGTATGTCATAAAATGCACTGCTTAAGACAATTCGTCTTTCAAAATTATGTAAAAAGTCGCGAGTAAATAAATTGAAAATTCATTTCTGAATATAGATTGAGGGTTCAAAATGATTACTATAGTAAAAGGCTCTATTTCGAAATTGAATCGTATCTAATCTAATCCATAATGTCAATAAGATGGCAATGGAAATGGTACGCCCTGTAGCGGGAAGAAAACTTAGCTCATACTGACAACAACATGCAAATGTAATCACGGAGGATACTACCCATCTATACCTTGTGAATATCAAGCCATTGCTCGGATTAGAACGTTACGTCCGTCATCGAATTGGGTACAAACATATCTACTGTTTAGAACATGCAACAGAACACCAAACTGAATATTTTTACTATGTACTCTTCGTTAAAGGTATTCATTTTCAACAGAACCTAGTCTATTTGGAGTTTAATCATCAAGAGTCAGCAATTCGCTGAAATGTTAACAAGGTCTCCGATTACACTTTTGTTTGGACTACTCCATAGGGTGCAACGTATCGTATTGTTCGACGTATCGTATTGAACATAGAGAAGTGTAATCACCCGAACAAATATTAATTATTAACAACATTTCGAGGAGCTGCTCTTTAGCACTAAATTTGCTAAATAAATAACCAAATGACAATCGAGAAAAAATTCAAATGTCAAGTAAAATATAAACGGATAGAAGAACAATAGATTTTTATACCATATACCTACCAGTTAAACAAGTCTAATACATATATGAAAAAATAAAAACAGTAAGGCAATTATCTTCGACTATGCCGAAGCTCAAATACCAGGTACTATATTATTGTAAAAATAAAAAAATATTTTAGTATTAAAAAATTATATATTTGTATGGGAGGTATTGGTAGTTTTTATTCGACTGAGCTAATTTTTTGTCAAAAAATTTTAAACATTATTAAAACAATATGTACAAAGTTTAAATTTGCTATCTTTACTGTAGCTATTTCAATTTAATTTTTAACATCAAATAGCTATATATTTTGTATGGGAGGTAGTAGTAGTTTTCATCCGATCTTGCTCATCTTCAAACTTAGCCTCAGTTTGGTGGATAAAAGCTTACGTACCAAATTTCAAGTCGACAGCTCTTAAATTACGGCCGTAATCGCGCGGACAGACGGACATCGCTAGATCGACTAAGAAAGTGATGCTGATCAATAATGTTATATAGTTTGTCATATACCTACCTAAGTGCGTTACAATTGAAATGTCAAAGTGAATAAACCTTCACCACAGTGTGGTAACGGGTATAAAAATAACGAATGGAAATAAATCTGAGGTAGATTTAATGACGTTCATCTGCAAAAATTGGAAAATCATTATTTATTCACACTATTCGCTATTTAATTCTAAAACTGTACTGGCATTTAAATAAAATTTCCTTTTTTTCAATTTAAATTTAAAGAATGTGTATTTTTGATATTAAAACGTTTTGTACCGCGGATTTTTTCAAATTGCTTTCGATCGCTTTTCAAATAATTTTTGTAAATGAGTGAGGAGAACCTAAAAACCATTCTTGGTTAAAATTTCTTTTAAAAAAATCCTGCGAAATTTTCTAATGATGTGTTTATTGTGAGAAAACCATAATAATTTTTATCGGTAGATTACAAAAAACCTAGCGACCACTTTTTATCTCTCGAAAGCTAATGTTGGTGGCTACCCCTAATAAGCTAATCATACGTCGAATCGTTGAAGCTAAACTAATTTTAAAAATGAGTTTGATACATTTTCTAGTTAGCGACTATACTTTGCTATGTGCCCGCGTTAAGAAGATACAGCAAGGTTATGATTGACGCATCGTCGAATTAGCCTTCTATAGTTAAATTCATTTTCATAAACATGTTTTTTTTTTTAGATTTTTAAATCTACTGTCAGAGACGTCATTCATTTCATTTCATTCATTCATTTTCAATGGTTCACTTGTTCATTAAGTGGGTCGCGGGTGTAGGTTGCTCAAGTGGACCCTCCATAGGTTTCGATTCTCCGTCATCGACTCTAAATCATCAACCATCTCATCCTTGGTCTACCTAGAGGACGCCTACCCGATGGCACGGATTCCATAGCACGTCGTGGAATCCTGGTCGGGGACATGCTTCATTAAAATTAGAGAACAGTTTGTTCACTTCACTCTTCATGTCATTCTATCATGGGATTGATATAGGTTATCGAACGATTTCCTTCAAACTGATTCTTAAGCCTTTCTATATGTTTTTATTGCACTTGGTTATAGGTGCTAACATTACACAATATGACGTACAATTGGTGTCTATATAGCGGGGGAGATTGAGTATTTTTTCCCCTCATGGTTTAGGGTCGTTGGCCGCTTTGAGAGTGAGCTTCTTTGACACATGCAGACCAAAATGTTGTAGTAAACAAATGTATTCTCATGTGACCTTTATTTATGTAGTTTTTATTCAATATGTTTTAAATTTACAAAATTTTGTGTTATGAGCGGTGGATAATAATAAAGAGCTTTTCCAGGATTTGTCTTGACGTCAATTTTGATCGAAGTTTCTTAGTTCTGCCAGCTCATGTGATCCCAATGGCTCAGTTCTTAGTATTCCGTTCTACTAAAAACTAGGAAGGGGTCACTTGTTCAAGCCTACATATGAGTACTACCTACATATGACAAGCTTTTTTTTTTACAGCGCCAAATCCGATAAACATCAATGTCCCTGGAAAACTTGCCGGCTAAGGCACACATTTTTAGGTGCTTTTCTTCATCTCAAAAATATAACTTAGCAAACAAGTGTTTGTAGGAAGCTAGTCATAGGTTTCTATACCTATATGCACCCGTTGTGATAACTATTTATTTATTAATTTATATCCTAACATATTTGGAAACCTTACACAGATAATGCAAAGCCAAATTTTGTTTGTAGACAACATGTATCGCGAAATGTGGCATAGGGTAAAGGCGCAATTTGTGTTTTCCGGGATTTGAACCTTACAGCTCTCGCTCAGTAGTCCAGCAGTACATCTGTAGTATCTTGAAATACTGTATAAATTGTTAGAATTTTAGTGTATGCTCAGACTGTATAAAATGTCAGATTTAATAAAATAAAACTTACTTTATACGAGACTACAGAACCAGACTGATGTCATTTATTAAGGATACTACATTTGGCGACGAGGATCAGAACCCGTAAAAGATACCAAACAATATGAGTAAGTTAAACGTAATGTCGATGCGGCTTAGAAATGAGCGCAAATTAGTTGAATTTCTGATATCAGATTCAACGAATTTGAATAGATAGCTCAAAAGATGGAGCACAAAAAAAAAAAAAAACAATTACCCGCTGTTTCAATAAATTTGAACAGGGAAAAGATGTTGTAAGCTCGAAAGATGGAGCAGCTCGAAAGATGGAGCATTAGGAAAATATTCCGCTGTTTCAATAGATTTGAACAGGGAAAAGACGTTGTAAGCTCAAAAGATGGAGCATTAGGAAACATTTTACCGGCTCAAAAGATGGAGCATTAAGAAGTCTGATTCTATTGATTTGAACAAGAAAATTACTTGTACGCCCAAAACGTTGAAAAAAATTAGATATCAGTCATTTTTAACGAATCTGCATTAAACGAATTCGCACGTGATGTTTGATCTGGAATCTTTGCCGTTTTTGTTTTTGTCATGCTAAATTTCAGACATGCAACAAACCAGGTTGGCAGACAGACATTGCGGCGGTGATTGGAGAAAATGGCGAGGTGACACAAATGAAAAAAAAAGGAACACATTTTCTCCATTGGCTCAAATGATAAGGGTAACAAGATTTGGTGTATAATATTGGCGGTATTGACCTTGAATTAATCGTGGACTCAGGTGTCCTATATAATGTTATTGACAAGCTTTCATGGATGGATTTGAAGGCTAAGAACATTGTGATTACGCACAAGCACAAAATGGTTGATATCGATTTTCGTGTGTATGGCGGATATCCACTTAAATTCATTGAAATGTTCATCAAAGTGGGAGAACAGGAAAAGTTGGCCAATTTTTATGTGGCAAATGAATAAAATGGGTACTGAGAATTTGCAAACCACTCAGCAAAATCAAAGGAGTGATATGTGAAATCAGTAGCACAGCCATATCGACGAGCACCTGTAGCCTAGGAAAAGTTAGTAGACGAAAGAACTGATCAAATGTTGCGTGAGGTAATTTAATTTTGAAAAAGAAGAAAGTAGATGTAGTATCTTGAAATACTGTATAAATTGTTAGAATTTTAGTGTATGCTCAGACTGTATAAAATGTCAGATTTAATAAAATAAAACTTACTTTATACGAGACTACAGAACCAGACTGATGTCATTTATTAAGGATACTACAACATCCACCATCAATTTGCAAATAAATTCAAAGAAAAGCGTCCCCTGAAACCTGAATGATTTGCAACCCCTAATTCACTTTCGCTTGCAAATCTTACAGGTGCTTACAAGGGCATAAATCTTTTGGGGCGTCTTATGAGTATCAGCCCATATAACCTGACCATGGCTAATTGCCTCCGATTCGTCAATTTTTATAGTCAAGAATTTATCCCCCCGGACAATAATACTCTCGGACATTTGTCAAACTTTCAATCACTTCAGAGAAAATTAAAGTATAAAATTAAACAATTCCGAGTGAACTGCTCCAAGTCGGCATTCGTGCTTAGGTCTTATAAACTGGTAAATTTTGATATTGTCTCGACTTTTGATTTGTGTCAGAGAATAGCGCAATTTCAGGAAATGTGGCATCTAACTAACCAATGATTTACTACTTTCCCCTATTCCCTCGAATGAAATTTTTGAAATTAACTAAAATTTAATAAAATTGATTCAGCTTGCGTATCGGTTCGGTATAGGCAATGAACATTGCTCCTATATCTATATTAGCTAACCACACGTTGGATTCAATTCACTTCTGTTTATAACTGAACATCCCAAACTTGAAAATACTCAATTATTAACGTCTTGCGACTCCTCTATCCCAGAAAGCCTGTTACGTGTATAACCATCTATAGAGCACCATAAATCGTCGACTGTCATACCACATGCGAAATCGAATCTCTCCCATAATCACCATCCATTTAATTCACACAAAGCGATTCCACACAAAATTAACCCCTAACACGTAAGCCATTTAGGGCCAGTAAGACCTGACCTAACACCCACAAGTCTCCAAATTTGAGTCAATTTCCAGTTAATCCCAGGAATAGAAGAAAAAAATAAAACTTATAAAACCGAAAACCCACATACTGTTCTGAACCACTTTAGCTACTTGGAAGGGTATTAGGACGAAATCCACTCGATAAAATTCCCCCCAACACGCCGCAATTAATGGAGCATTCAGTACAGTGGATGAGGAGGCTATATACCCTCTACTTCGCACCCAGTCAAAAGAGCCGACTCGCACCGCACTGCCTGCTTGGTTGTATCTGTATCTTTCATTAGAACATTTTCTTACGCATGAATGTCACGTACCGAGCGATTAGAAGATAATTTTAGTTCATGACTTCATACCATCTTTGGCAGCACAAACAAAACACACCGATTCAACGATTGACTTGTTTTTTCTTTGCAGAAATGTATGCCGGAGTTCGTGAACGCTGCGTATCAGTTGCAGTTTCATTCCACAAACACCTGCGGCGAAACGGGAGACAATCTCTTCTGCACCCAGACCATCTATTCGAACAAGAAGAGCTGCGAGTTCTGCAGGTTTGTATATCATTACGCGGCCATGTTGCGAAGTAGAGTGTAACCGAATCTCCCTCTCAATGCAGATATGGGGACCATGACCCCTCGCACCTTACAGACTTGCACGATCCGCAGAACCCTACTTGGTGGCAGTCAGAGACTATGCGACAAGGTATCCAGTACCCGAACCAAGTCAATCTGACGCTAAATCTAGGTGAGTATCAGTTGACCTAGTTCCTGAATATTTTTCATGACTCACATTCGCAGGTAAGGCATTCGATATCACTTATGTGCGCCTGTTGTTCCGCTCACCACGGCCGGAGTCATTTGCGATCTACAAACGAAGCTCAGAGGACGGTCCATGGGTGCCGTATCAGTACTACAGTGCGACCTGTCGCGATACCTATGCACTGCCGGACTCGCGTTCCATTGCGACTGGTGATATTGAGGCGCGCGCATGGTGTACTAGTGATTACAGTGACATCTCACCCTTGAGGGATGGTGAAATTGCCTTCTCAACTCTCGAGGGCAGACCAAGTGGTATCTACTTTGAGCGTAGTGCCGAGATTCAGGTAAGTTTACCACTTCCAAATTGTAAATTATCATAACTGAGTTCCCTTTCAGCATTGGGTAACTGCAACCGACATTCGAATTACTTTGGACCGCCTCAACACTTTCGGTGATGAGGTGTTCGGTGACGCACAGGTCTTACAGTCGTACTTTTACGCTATTTCGGATATCGCAGTTGGTGCACGCTGCAAGTGCAATGGTCACTCCAGCAAGTGCGTTCCTAGCACCGGTTTGCATGGCGAACACAAGCTCGTCTGTGAATGTCGCCACAACACCGATGGACCTGACTGCGAAAAATGTCTGCCACTGTACAACGATGTGAAGTGGAAGATGGCTACCTCACAAGATGTGAACGAGTGCAAGGGTAAGAAAGAGGAAGTGCGGGTATAGTCAAGTCAAAAACTTAGGCATGGATGGTTTGCGTTGTGATGCGTGCGATGCGTGCTGCGTTATGCCCTTTCATCCGATGCTAGGCAACATAATGTGTAACCGGATATTATGGGGGTTTCCTTTTATGTCAACATGGCGATAATAGAATTGCCCGTTACATAAGATAGTTGCTATGGAGCGAATGTCTGGAAAGTTAATTCTTGCAACTATCGATTCTGGTGAAGGCGATGGCTGGTATCCGTGTTTATAGTTAGTCTTACAGTGGCTAAGATGACTTTAAGTTTAGTGGTTTTGTGGTTGCTGGTGAAACATTCTAGTGGACAATATTGGGACTATGAATCGAATAAGATTCACAAGTATTCGTCCTGGTACTCAATAAGTTGTAAGAACTTGAATATTTTTAAATTGGTCATATTTCATCGCGAAATGGAGTATTTGAGCGGTTAAATTAGCTGTAGTATGAAGTACTAAATCCGAGAATCTCAGAAGATTTCATTAAATTGTGGAAGATCGTTTGTGACATATTTAATCAGTCTTTGGTCGCGTTTACCTTCTTGCTGGTGGACTTTTATTAGAACCACATGCATTTGGCTTTGTGGATCGTGTAAAAAAGTTTTGTCAGTGTGGATATCTTTAATTCAAATACATTTCAGTTGCTCGCTGCAGGTAAGGTAGTGCTCTCTGTGGGCGGGCGCTAAATATGTCCTTGTCTATTAGGACAATGTACATCAAAGTTATAATTTTTACGACTTGTGTCGAGAGATAGCTTTTGGAGAGTATTTTTTTTTATTTGGTATGGGAAGTGCCATGCCCCTTTGATCGATCCTGCCCACATTTTGGAAAATGCTTTCAAAATTCAATATACAGCTAGGTTCTAGAAATCGAGTGAAATCGAAATTGCAAATCGAGTAAATTCGTTTTCAGTGTTCTGCATTTCGAGCGATTCGGAAACTCCGAATTTTTTTTGAAATCACAATTTCACTTTGTTTCAATTCCGAAAATATTGAAATTTAAATAGAAAACAGTGAAATGTAGAACACAAAAAATCATTCCCGATTTCATTTCGAGTGAAAGTGAAATGTAGAACCTAACAGATAGTACCTCTGTTTACCTTATTTCAAGGCTAAAGCTGTTATAAATGTCAAGATAGAGTGTAATTTTAAGATTTGGGTATTCCTGACGCTGAAACTATCGGAACACTTGAAAACTTTTGATTTACTTGCACTTTCCATTTTATAGCAAATATGTGTAGGTACGTTTTAGCTCAATCGGATGGTTAGTGTTCGAGTTTTGCGAGGATAAACACAACTAAGCTGAATTTTTTTTTGTAAGAAAAACACGTGCTGGACTACTGTGCGAGGGATCCCATGTTCGATCCCCAGAATAAAACTGTGCCACCTTTCGCGAACGTCTGACAAACATCCGAGAGTATGCCTGTCCTGAAAAAGCTTCTCAATTCAGCCGTTCGGAATTGGCATAAAATTGTAGGTCCCTTCCATTCGTCCCCGAAAAAAAATAGAAACTCATACAAACGAATGGTTGCGAGAAGCTAGGCCTTGGGTGTCTACCCGCCTGTTGCGCCACCTATTTATTTATTTTTTTTTTTATCAAAAAGGTTCTGGGCAAGCGAAGACCCAGGCAGAGCCTTTTTGTGATTCAAGATATTTTCCGGATCGTATTTTGCTTGTTGAATCTTCTCCCATTTTCTAATAATAAAAAAACACTAGTTGAAGTCACTGTTAGGTCGGAAAATCGCAAAAATTATTTCGGGCCATCTGTCCACAAATGTTTGCCACTTTTTCGTGTAGCGGTCTATTTCCAAGTAGGTACCTGTAAACTGAGCGGCTTTACTGTTCCATCGGAACAATAGGTTAGTGCTGCTCGCCTTTTTTTTTTTTTTAAATACTTCTCCCGGGAAAGGCAAACCTATAACGCTTCATCAGCGCCCCGAGATGCTTGCAGATGTATGTTAGTTCTGCACTTAAATTGCTGCACATTGTAGTCTTCTGGAAATATATCCCCAGGAAGCGAGTTCCAAAGTTTGCTTGTCCTGTAACAGAAGGAGTTTTGGAAAGATGATGTCCTCGCGGTTGTCAAGTGTACTATATGGTCATGAGCATTAGCAGCCTGTCTTGTGGGGCGCCCAGAAGTTGCATTTCGAGGGACAATGTCCTTGAGTTCCTCGGAACATCTACCATGGAAGTACCTATAGAACAAGCATAGGTCAGCGACTTGTCTTCTGTGCACCAACGGTTGCAGATTCGATGTGAGTGTAGGGTCTCCAATAAGTCGAACTGCTCGTCTCTGTATGCTGTCAAGTAGGTTAAGTGAATGTTTTGGGGCCGAGCTCCATATATGGGAGCAATATTCCAGGCCTGGTCTAACCTGTGCTTTGTAGAGAAGGAGAAGTTGCTTGGGGCTAAAGTACCTCTTTGCTCTAAATAGGTAGCTCAACTTAGCGGACGCCGATCTTGCGATATAGGATATGTGGTCCTGCCATGTGATTCCTGAATCGACTGTGAATCCTAGAAGGTGCATTGAGTCCTTGGGATGGATTGGATGGTCTTCCATTTGGATCTGAGGAACTGTTGATGCATTTTTCCTGGAAAATGTTGTGAGCTGTGTCTTGTTTGCATTAAATACAACCAAGTTGTCTTTTCCCCACTTCAAGATTTTGTCCAGATCACCATTTAGAGAACTAATTTGTTCACATCTCTGACTGTGTGATGTAGCCGCATTCACAGGCCCACTGTTCGAGATAGAGGATACAAGAGTACTGGCACCAGCAAAGCTGTAGATATTCTTATTTGTCGATCCAAGCAAATCGTTGATGTGGAGAAGAAATAGAGTTGGAGAAAGAATAGATCCTTGGGACACTTCTGCAACGAATTGGATAATATACCATCTATAACAACTTGGATCGATCTTCCCAGAAGAAAATTTTGCATCCATCCGCAGAGTTGTTGTGATAATCCATAAGGCGCTAACTTGCCTAATAGGGCTCTGCGCCAGACTCGGTCAAATGTCTTTGATATGTCCAACGCTACGGCTCTGGATTCGCCGTGTGTTGTTCAATTGCTTGCGTCCATAAGTGCGTTACGTAGCTTAACAGGTCTCCAGTGGAAGGACAGCTCCGAAATCCGTATTGCCTGTCACTTATTAATCGGTGGCCTTCTAGATATTTGATTATTTCGACATTTATTGCCTTTTCCATTACTTTTGAGAGCAATGAAAGTAACGCTATTGGACGATAGTTTTGTGGCAGACATTTCCTCCCTTTCTTTGGAATAGGTTGAATGCGAGCGGTTTTCCAGCAAGAAGGAAACGTCTTCTGGGAGTACGACATGCTAAACAGCTTACATAGTACAGGTGCAAGTTCTGGAGCACAGCTTTTGAGTACTATAGCAGGAATTCCGTCGGGTTCCGTTGCCTTATTGCAATCTAGTTCCTTAAGGATGCGTTGAATTATTCGAGGCCGAAATTTCACTTCTGCCATCGATGTTCGCACCCTCGGGATATTTGGTGGCTCTAGTTGTGCAGAATCTAGGGTGGAGTTCAGTGAAAACATGCTAGCGAGAAGGTCTGCCTTTTCTTTAGGAGTTGTTGCTAGCGTGCCATCTTCTTTTACTAGAGGTGGAAAGGAAGAGCAACTAAAGTTAGAACAACTGATTGTCTTTGCCATGGACCAGAATGCGCGTGAGCCGTTAGGACATCCAATTACTTTGTTAGTGACTCTTTCGTTGTAAGTTGTCTTCGCCGATTCAATAATTAGGTTGCATCTATTTCGAAGAATTATGAATTCTGATCTTTTTTGCTCCGATGGGTTTGACCGCCATTCACGGAAAGCCTTGTTTTTCGCTGCGGTAATTCGCTTGCATTCTTTGTTAAACCAGGGTTTATTTGAAGCTGGTTTTTTGATGCAATGTGGAATGTAAAGTTCCATACCGAGTAAAATCATTTCGGTTACGGCTTTTCGCACCTATTGACATCGGTATCTCTAAAGCACATATCAGCCCATGGCAACGAACCGAAGAAATTACGCAGCTCGTCCCAGTTCGATTTACTATAATTCCAAATCAGACGATGGCGATCCTGGTACTGGCAGTATTCTGTTCTTATTCGCCATCAGTCGAGATATTGGAAAGTATCTACATTGTCTGCCGTCTGGTTGTAAAGTAAGGCAAGTCTGGTTTCGAACCACAGAACTCAAAACTTAAAAGAGATGACGACTTTGTAATAGTCTGAGTTATTTCTTCAATCGCCATAAGGACGGTGATACACATACACATAGCAAGGGATATTCGGAAGACAATTTTTAATAGTAATATGCCGTTTCATTGGTTGGCCATTGTTGTCGAAATACCTTGAAATTATTAGTAGAAGGGCGATTTTTGAAAATTTCGAAAGTGCTTGACAATTTTTAGAAAATTCGCTAAATGCTACGCGCACACTACCTACTTCAATTCACAGGCAAAAGGTTTTTCTTGCCACGTTTTTTTCGCTATTTCGGTAATCCTTACCAATCCCTATATAATTTACTTTTCAGCTTGCAACTGTAATGGCCTTGCGGACAAATGCTTCTTCGACGAACATCTATACAATATAACCGGCCATGGTGGTCACTGCTTGGATTGTCGCGAAAATCGCGATGGTGCAAACTGCGAACGCTGCAAGGAGAACTTCTACATGCGCGACGATGGCTACTGTGTCCATTGCCAGTGTAACTCAATTGGTAAGTATCCACAACTGTTACCTCTGTTGATAATTTTAACATCTCACTATTCAATGTAGGTTCGCGATCGCTGCAGTGCAACAGTGAGGGCAAATGCCAATGTAAGCCTGGCGTAACCGGTGACAAATGTGACCGTTGTGGCAACAACTACTACCAATTCGGACAACATGGCTGCCAACCGTGCGGTTGTGATCCCCGCGGCTCATATGATAACATCCCATCGTGCGATGCTGAGAACGGTATTTGCTACTGCAAGGAGAATGTGGAGGGCAAACGTTGTAACGAATGCAAGCCTGGCTTCTTTAATTTGGAAATTACGAACCGATTCGGTTGTACTCCGTGCTTCTGCTACGGTCACACCTCGGAGTGTCAAAGTGCACCGGGCTACTCTGTCGTCTCAGTGGCGTCCAACTTTAACAAGCACAAGGAACGCTGGCAAGCAGTTGATATCTACAATCGGGACGCTGACATCAAGTACAACCAATACAGTCAGAGTATTGGAACAACGGCACAGGGCAATGAATTCATTTTCTTCAATGCTCCAGATAGGTTTTTGGGCGATCAACGTGCGTCGTACAATCGGCTGCTTAAGTTCAAACTACAGTTGGTGGGACAAGTCGGGCCAAGTACTAGCGCCAGCGATATCGTTCTTGAAGGGTCTGGCACTAAGATTTCGCTCCCAATTTTCGCCCAAAATAACGGAATGCCTGACCAGACTGCTAAGTCGTACCAGTTTCGGTTGAATGAGCACACCGACTACCAATGGCAACCCAGCCAATCGGCCAGAGGATTCCTTTCGATACTAAGCAACCTCACGGCGATCAAGATCCGTGCTACATACTCGGTTCAAGGCGAAGCAATCTTGGATGATGTGGAGCTTCAAAGTGCACATCGTGGTGCTGCCGGTCAGCCGGCAACCTGGATTGAACAGTGTACCTGCCCTGAGGGGTATTTGGGACAGTTCTGCGAGTCATGCGCCCCTGGCTTCCGACATAGTCCGGCTAGAGGAGGGCCCTTCATGCCATGTATCCCCTGCGATTGTAACAAACACGCAGATATCTGCGATTCAGAGACGGGACGTTGCATTTGTCAGCACAACACCGCCGGAGACACATGTGACCAGTGTGCCAAGGGCTATTATGGCAACGCTCTAGAAGGTACACAATACGACTGTAAGCGCTGTCCTTGTCCCGATGACGGTGCTTGTATTCAAATCAATGGAGACCAAGTGGTTTGTATCGAGTGTCCCGTGGGTTACTTTGGCGCTCGTTGTGAGCAGTGCTCGGACGGGTTCTACGGAGATCCAACTGGACTCTTAGGTGAAGTGCAGGTGTGCAAAGCTTGCGACTGTAATGGCAACGTTGATCCAAACGCCGTAGGCAACTGCAACAGAACAACTGGCGAGTGCCTGAAGTGTACACACAATACAGCTGGCAAGCACTGCGATGAGTGTTTGCCGGGACATTTTGGAGATCCCTTGGCGTTGCCACATGGCCAGTGTGACAGATGCTCCTGCTATCCACCTGGAACCGAGCAAACCGAAGAAGGTATCTCGCAATGTGACCAAGTCACTGGCAACTGTCAGTGTAAGCCAAATGTTATTGGGCGCGATTGTAACGAGTGTCAACCTGGGTACTTCAATATTGTCTCCGGCAACGGATGTGAGAACTGTAACTGCGATCCCATCGGTAGTTATAACTCAACATGCGACAAATTCACCGGCAGCTGCTACTGCAAACCGGGCGTGATCGGGCAACATTGCGACCAGTGTGACCAGTATTACTATGGCTTCTCCAGTGACGGCTGCAAACCGTGTGAATGCGATGAGAGTGGCTCGAGAGGATTCCAGTGTGGCCAGAATGGGCAGTGTCCCTGCAATGACAACGTCGAGGGACGTCGCTGTGATCGTTGCAAGGAGAACAAATTCGATCGCCATAAGGGCTGTGTAGACTGTCCAGCTTGCTACAATCTGGTACAAGACGCAGCCAACGAACACAGAGCCAAGTTGCATAACCTTAGCCAACAACTTGATGACATTGCCCGTACTCCAGTCACCAACGACGAGGAGTTCGAATCGAAGCTCAAGGCTGTTCAGGAGAAGGTGGATATTCTGTTGGCCGATGCGAGGTCAGCTGCCGGCGAGGGAGATCGAACATTGTTGGAGCGTTTGAATGATTTGCACGAACGATTGGATACTGTGCGTAACCATTTGGGCGCAGCGGATGAGCTGCAGAACACTGCGAATGCAGAGATTGACAAAGCACAGCAGAACTACACCATTGCTCACAATATCATCGAGGAGGCCAAAAACGAGTTGCAGGTAAGAAGGAAACGTCTTTCGTAATTTTGTCCGTGCGTTCAATAAATTCAGTACTTACGCGAATATATTCCCTTTAGACCGCCCTTAACTTACTGAACGACGAAGGAGCACTAGCTCTGGCCAGGGCCAAGAATAAATCGGCAGAATTCGGAGAGCAATCGGATCAGATCAGCGGTATCTCACGTGAAGCCCGTTCATTGGCCGATAAGCTGGAGTCACAGGCGCAATTTGATTTGAAAAATGCAAAAGATGCCAATGATGCCATTGCCAAGGCACATGAGTTGGCCAAGGCTGCCATTACACTGCAACAGAAAGTCACGTAAGTACCCAGTCACGTCTTCTAGGTCTGTACGTAGCTTATCATTTGTTTATACCATTTTAGAGATGAACTACGCACCGATGTCCGTTTGGAGCTGGATACGGTGAAAACAAATCTTGCATCAGTCGCTCAAGTCACAAAGGATGCACTGCGCAAAGCGAACGAGGTATATGATGCTGCATTGACACTGTTAACTGATGTGAATGCGTTGAAAACTCCCGACATCGATATCGCACAGCTGAAGCGAGAAGCCTTGGACGCCAATGAGAAGGTGAGTGGTCATTTATTTAAAATTTTACTTCAGTCTTTTAGACTCTTTTAGACTATTCGAATTTGAATCAATGAAAATAACTTCTTTATAGGCAAACCAACTTTTAGAACGAGTCAATGGAGTCTCGAACACCAATGGGGAAATCTTTGCCGACTTCGAAGACGAACAATATTTAGCCGCAGTCTTGGCCGAACGGTGAGTTAGCTCATTGGCTCAATATGCTCAAATTTGTATATAACTCACTATTTTAGCGCAACTGCTCAGAAATTAGATGAAATCGATCTTTTGGAGAAAGCTAAGGCCGCATTCGAAAACGCCACAAAGGCGGTTGAACAAGGTGACAACACTCTAAAGGAAGCCAACAACACATATCAAACGCTGTCACGTGAGTCTATTGATTTTAGGAAAATGTGCTAATTTGACATGATTCTATTCAATGTATGGAATAGGATTCCAAACTGACGTCAAGAAGTCATCAGAGAAAGCAGAATTGGCACTGAGAACTGTCCCCGGTATCGAGATGGAAATTGAAAATGCTAAGACTCTCATCAAACAGGCGGATGACGTAAGTTGGCACTTTTGCTTAAAATGATCTGTGTTAAAGAAAAATTGTTTTTTTTTTTAGGCTTTAACTGGAGCCAACAAAAATGCGAATGAGGCTAAAACGAATGCCCAGGAAGCACAAGAGAAATATGCTGAACAAGCATCGAAGGTAAGTGTTACGCCTATGTTACATGCCACATTCCCTAGAGGTTGCCGAGACATTTAAAAATTACGAGTACCAACTTCAAAGTTTCTTAAGTCTGTGTGAAAACTCTAAATGACATTTAAAATGAACTCCATGCTATGCAGCATCATTCTAAAATTTTGGGATACTGTCAAACTTCCATAACTCGAACTTCTTTAAATCGAATTTCTCTATTACTCGAAGTTTTTTTGAGAACTCTGAGTTTTTAACTTTTTCGAAGTTCCTAAAACTCGAAGTTATTTTCTTCCAGTTCGACTTATGGAAGTTCCACTGTAAAAGGCTTCCTAGCTATCATACTCATGCACAGTCAAGCAGCACTTATTAGTCAGTCACAGTCTGATTCTAAAAATAAATACATAAATAAATAGGTGGCGCAACAGGCGGGGTTACACCCAATGCCTAGCTTCTCACAACCATTCGTTTTGTGTGAGTTTCTCTTTTTGGGACGAATGGAAGGGACCTACAATTTTATGCCGAGTCCGAACAGCTGAATTGAGAAGCTTTTTCATGACAGTCATACTCTCGGATGTTTGTCAGACGTTCGCGAGAGGTGGCGCAGTAGAAAAAACTTTAAAGATGTAATTTGTGTTTTTCCGGGGATCGAACCTGGGATCCCTCGCACAGTAGTCCAGCACACTAACCACTGCGCTACTGCGCCCACACCGTCTGATTCTACTTGGTATTTAAATAACATCCAGGGGTTCTGATAACCTAAAACAGTCTTTTCGGAAAAAAAATCTGGAGAATCCATACACGTTCTTTGAAAAGGATGAAGTCGTTAAGCAAGTGGGTTTCCTTGAGGGCCATTGGTAGCTTTGATATCACTAACAGAAAAGAGGCGTCATTTTAGAGACCGATAATACTATCTCTGGAGAATTACTAACTAACCATCTTAACTTTGATTTTATATT
The DNA here is from genome assembly GCA_949372485.1 of Cheilosia soror. Lineage (NCBI taxonomy): Eukaryota > Metazoa > Arthropoda > Insecta > Diptera > Syrphidae > Cheilosia > Cheilosia soror. Next base: position 5,974,541 of record OX443561.1, read on the forward strand.
TTTCTTCTTTTCTTTTTATAGGATGCTGAGATAATTCGCAAGAAAGCAAATGATACCAAAGAAAATGCCAGAAAACTTCGAGATGAAGCCGACCAATTAAATCATCGAGTCAAAGTGACTGAATCGGACATCACGAAGCAAGAAGAACTCTCTAGCAAGGACGACACCCTGGTCGATGAAGCAAAACGAAAGGTAACGTAATTTTAGAACGTCCTTATTCCACGCAGATTTCTATACCATTTGCTTAATATGATTTTAAGGTTGGTCAAGCCAAGGCCGACACACAAGAAGCTCAAAAGAAAATCACCAAAGCGGTTGGAGATCTTAACTCAATCAAGGAAGAGTTAGAGAACCTCACGGATATAAACAATGATGATTTGGACGGCTTAGGTAAGGACCTTTAACATTTTTTTGTCTACCAAAAAGCCCATACAAACTTCTCCTTCTAATTTTCAGAGAGTCGTCTCGATGCTGTAGAAAAGGAGCTCAACCGTGCCAACCTCACTAGCAGAATTGAGAAATTCCGCGAAATGAGAAACAGACAAAACAAATCGGTTGACAAGTACGAAAAGGAATTGGGTCAACTACAGGCAGAAGTTAGCAATATCAAGGCGATATCAGATATCCTACCATCAGAATGCTATACGCGAAATAAACTAGAACCATAGATCTTAAATTATAGAAACGAGGAGTAATGCAATTTTCTACCCCAAGTGTCATCTAGCCGTTGTGGCTTAGTCTAGTTTTTACTCACCACGTTCGCAAATGTGTATAAATGACTGAAGCATTTGTCTTAAGCCAAAACAGCACACTGAGATAAATAAAACAACAAGAATAAAATATTATATCAACCGAAGACGACATTTCCTTTTAATTATTGTAATGTATAATCTCGAATCATTTAACTGTAATAGCTGCCATAATATTACCACCAAATCCACACAAACACCACTCACTAGAGTTATTCCGTTGAAAGTGTACATTTCCCCTCACCGCCCTCAGAAACCTTTATAGAAATATGTAAATGTTTTTCATTGACTTTTTAGTTTCTTTTTTTTTTTTTTATTTGTTACTTAATATTATGTTGTAAGCAATGCATTTTATTGTATTTTAGAAAATAATATTTTTTTTTGTGTTTAAGAATAATTTTATACCTAATGTTGTCATAGTATGCATTTCAATGGAGTCCTTAGGATCTTCAAATGCAAATTAATAAAGAAAAAAAGCTTGGAGAAATACAGAAGTGCAGTATTGTTTTGAAATCTATTTACAATTTAGAGTAGGTACTTTTGAAGAGTTGTGGTTGGGTAAATCATTTACCTCGATTACCGTTGTCGTTTCCGACCCAAAAATACATGACTCTTCCAAATCTGTATTACGCTTGTCGTTTTTACACGACAAAGGTAAGATGAAAATTGCAAATGCCTTTTTTGTACTAACCTTGTAGTCGCCGCAGGACTTTGCTTTGATTACCTAAGAGAAAGCGACACGACAAATGACCTAAAAAACTAAATTCTTTGTCGTTTGATATTTCGCAAAACGTACTTATTTGTTTGTTTTGTTTTGGTTTGGGCAGATTTGAAATATAAAGTGAAAGTTTCTGTATGCAAAAACTAGTGCATAACAAGAAGGAGTCTCGGGTCTCTCTCGAGCAACCGGAAGGAGGCAACTTTAAACAGGCGATACTTTCCCCTCAAGATGAAGCTATTGCGAATTTGCTTTCGAAAAAATCTTCAATCCGAAAGGTGGCCATAGGGGCTTCAAATACTTCAATAGTTCATGCACAATCGCCTGTTTGTAATACGAACTATCTGTCGACATCGCAGGCAGTTTTTAAACGCTAATCCCATCACAATGGGATGATTGTCAGCCATCTATCTCCTTATGAACTCCCCAACACTATTCACTTCTTTGTCCCATTAGACTGGACGTGGACATACTCATGCACAAAACAAGTGATCTCTTATTTTTGATCGTGTTAAAATGAATTCCTATTTGTTTGCCCTTTCATTGCTTTCTTCTTCTTCTTTAAAATTTAAATCTTTCGATAATGTAAAATAACGACTTTATACTTTAGTTAATATTTAGTTTTTATGTTTGTTTTATTTGTTTGAAAAATATGCCTTGTTCAATTTTGAAATTCTTTGGATTTGAAAAAATTTTAGAAAGAAAGCCGATCAAAAGGAGGATATTTTTATATTGCTGAAAGAAAAAAGAAATGGTTTCAGCAGAAGGGAAAAGGGTTATCGAATAGATAAGTTAAAACTTATTTGCACAATAACTTATTTTCGGAATAAAAAAAAAACAGACTTTTTGACAATTCCATACAAGTGCTACCAATCTTTCAAAAAGATGTTATTACATTTTAGTCGTCTGCTAAAAATTCGGCGGGTCGTCTGTGTTAGGTAAAGAGGATTGAAAACCGACACGTCTCAAGAAACGACAAAAGTCGTTTTCGACAAACGACAAAGTGCCATTTAGACGATCAAGTAAATTTAGTCGTCCACTTTGTCTTAAGGTTTTTTTCCTGGTGAACAAAAAAGTATTGAAATTATCAATCAGTCAGATATTCAGACTACGATAGTAATAGGTACATACTTATATTTCTGAGTTTTCGGCTGAAATAGGCCTTGTGCGATATGAATGCATTGTCCAGGGTGCTTTTTGTATTTCTTCTTATTCTTCCGCAAACGTTTAAAGAATGTTTTCTTATCAAAATAGCTATTATCAAAAAAAGCTAAAGAATCGAATGCAGGCGTAATGTCTGCACTATTAGAACCTAAACATCTTATTACAAATTAATGCTACCACATACAGCTCTTTGAATAAAACAGATTTTTACAAAATAATCTTGAAAATGAAGAATTTGTATAGTAGATTGTTATATGAATGTGGTACGGTCGTGTTCAAATCACTTGGACAATGGTAGATCTTCTGTACAAAGTCTACAGTTTACTCAATCGACCGTTGGACAAGTGATTTTGAACACGACTATACAAAGATTAGTCTTAATCTGTTTATATGTATGTACATGGACTAAAGTTCCTATCCGGCGTCTATAAGACTTATATTACCTTGAGGTTTGCTGCTCGTGCTAAATTTTAGCTCACATATAAAATTTTCTCCAAAATTTAGCTGACCTGGTTCGGCATAGTTTTTTTAGCTAAATTTTTACAGATAATGTTTTTTTTTCTTCTTTCTGTTCTTTTGTGTTGCGGAAAAGTAAATAAGGATAAGGTTTTTCAATGAATACCTTCCTCCTACCTACCTACTTTCTTTCAAAGTGATACATTTAATATCAAGGAATAACAAAAAAGAAAGTGCAACGAAAATATAACACATTTTCGCGTCGATGAATTTTTGAAGGAAGTTATTTTCAACGGACAGCTGTTTTCTGTGACACTTATATTCACAGCGCACACTATGTCAAAATTTAGCTAGGATTTTATTTAATGTTTGGAGAGAAAAATTGGAGAGCACCTAAAATTTAAATTCGCTCGAACTGCGTACTAAGCTTCAGATTCAATTAAATGCGATTTTATAACACCCTCCACTGGAAGGTATAAGTACTTACATTTCTAACACCAAGAAGAAGTCATCCTATACCCTATAAGCCATATTCTGAATCAGGATGCAATTCTGAAACAATTTAGCCATGTACGTCTATCCGCCCGTCGGTCTATCTGTTTTTTAAAAACACAACAGAGTCCAACCAAACGAATCGACCTAGGCGAATGAAATTTTGTGAAAGGACATCTTTGTTCCGGTAACTCTCTGCACGCACAAATTCATTATAATAATTCCTTAACATTTTGCAAGACTTGAATGCTGAGGAGGTTATAAAACCTGGCCTATGATAACACTGATAGGTACGTTTTGGTTTTTTTTTTAAATAAAATATTCATTTTTTATGTTTTCCTTCGGTTTTATAAATTTAAGAAATTTGAGTACTATTCAGTACAATTTGGTTTCAGTTTTCAGTACAATTGAGAAAAGTCGATTTTCATCACTGATCTCAACACTCTTCATTTTTAATTCGTTTTATTAAATAATTAACCAACTCACAAACAAAACACCACACCAAATATAAATTCGTCGATTGAAATGTCAAACCACATGTGTCATAGTTTGTGGAATGTGAGAGTTCAGATAGTCGAGTCGTTTCAGTTACGCAATACCAAATTCCAAACGACTCGACACGACAAATATCGTCAGTCGTTTGCGACAGAAGACGACGACAATAGGGGTGAATAATTGTGTTTTGATTTCCTGCTCTATGAAGAAGGTGGGAAAATAATGTACCTTTTTTTTACCTTGAATGGTTGAAGTTCTGACTGACAAACTCTTCCACATACATACTTGGATTCATTAATACTAACATGCAATTTATGGAAAAATAAAATGCTTCTGTCATTTTGACAGTGTTTTCCATTTTTACCACAAGAACAGACCTAATTTATTGCAGAATTCAGAAGCAACAAGTTACGATTCAAAATCACTACCAAAAAGCGGGAACAAAATTGACACTTTTGAACTCTGTTAATTTGGAATTTGCTTTTCTCTTCACGATGAAAAAATGACAAACCTGGACAATCTAGAAAAACTATTGAGAAAACCCGGACGGATAGCAAGGTCTGCTGTGATTTTATTACAAACAACGAACCACCCTCCCTGAGTCTATATAATTGCATTGTCTTAGCACGTCTGTACAACAATGATGCGTTTATGTTATATAAATAATTTCGCAACTGGTTCTTTCATTGCTACTCAACGCAGTACTATCATTTGAATTCCAGTTTCTAACACATTGCTTGGAATCTGCAGTTCGTCATATTACGTATGCAAATCACATACCTTGTGGTAGTTGTGATACCTAACGACTTCATCGGATTGCCATCAATCAATAAGGAAATATGTATTTCCGTCTACCTTTTGAAGGAACATTTAAATTCAAGTCAACTGCCAAGGAACAGGAAACGTCCCAAAAATGTCAACACGTAAACATTTCGTATATCTTGTCCTTTAGGGCATAAAACTGATTGCGAAACATTACTCATGTTCCTTTGTCATCAATTTCGACATATTTTCTCTTAAAAGATACCTCCCTTTGACAGTGCATGCAAGCAAATAAACCTAATCATCCCCTTTAAGCGCAAAGTCGTTCTTAAGCAAATGACTATCGTGTTTTATATGTCACGAAAGTCAGTGATTTCTTTTATTGTTGTTCGTTTTATATTTAATTTATGTATTGTCGTCTAGGCGCCGGATAATAATTCCATATATTTTCTTAAATATGACGCACACGCGCCACTGCTAAAAGGATCCCAAACGTGAAGAAAATTCAAAAAATTCGTTTCAGTAATGATTTTTACGACAACGAGCGTTTTAGTACTTTGGACTATTTTTGTATATATTTTAAGGATGTTACTTTAGGTTCACTTCCCTTCGAAAGTGAAACTTTAGCATTCCTTTTCCTACATACAATTGCTTGATAAGTGCAAAATAATCCTTGAACAATTTTCTACTTTGCTATATAGGTACTCAACCAAGGATTACCTTCTTTATGGTAGAAAGTAAGCCGCTGCGACATATTATCGCATCACACTTTTCACATCCTTGTCACCATGAATGGTTTACCAAATGGCATCACTGAATAAAGTCAGATGTAGTTACCGGATAGAGATGTTTGGCTCTTAAACCACCATTTTCCAATATGTAATGTAGGACCACCTTTCTATTGGATTTTTTAAATTAAAGGTTAACATTCGTGGGTGTAAGTGAAGATAGACAAGTGGTTGTTGGTGGAATGTAGAATTTTTTTTTTAAATACTTCTCCCGAGAAAGGCAAGCCTATAAGTCTTCATCAGCCCCCCGAGATGCTTGCAGATGTATGTTAATTCTGCACTTAAATTGCTGCAAATTGTATTCTTCTGGAAATATATCCCCAGGAAGCGAGTCCTGTAACGGAAGGAGTTTTGGAAAGATGATGTCCTCGCGGTTGTCAAGTGTACTGTATGGTCATGAGCATTAGCAGCCTGTCTTGTGGGGCACCCAAAAGTTGCATTTCGAGGGATAATGTCCTTGAGTTCCTCGGAACATCTACCATGGAAGAACCTATAGAACAAGCATAGGTCAGCGACTTGTCTTCTGTGCACCAACGGTTGCAGATTCGATGTAAGTGTAGGGTCTCCAATAAGTCGAACTGCTCGTCTCTGTATGCTGTCAAGTAGGTTAAGTGAATGTTTTGGGGCCGAGCTCCATATATGGGAGCAATATTCCAGGCCTGGTCTAACCTGTGCTTTGTAGAGAAGGAGAAGTTGCTTAGGGCTATTTAGGAGATAATTCCTCTGAACTGCTGGCTGCCACTCCAACTCGGAAATATAACAATAGCTTCGAGAGGAAGCACATAAATTGAAAGACAAATATAACCCCTAGAAGTGCAATCACATCTAGGTGCATAATGTTAGCTAAAAAAAAGCTTCTAGAACATTGTTAACCTACATAGATGTCTATTTCATTTTGATTGACCAATTTTGTATAAACAGTAACCGGATCGAAAACTGGATTAAATTTTAAGTGAACTGGGCTCAGTTTAACACCTTTTCATTGAAACTGGGTTTCATTTTCTCTACCTAACATGTGCGAAAATAAATATTGTCTATCAAGAACATGCGATGTGTCGTTATATTCTGTAGGCCAGGAAGCTATACAAATGTTGTGGGTGGAAGGATGTCCGGTCGACTTAAGCGACATTGGCATGCTAGGATAGGATAAGCACGTGCGTAGTTCGTCGTGGGTAGGGTCTTTTTAAAATAAAACACCAGGATGGAAGAATTGGGTCGAGGGAAAGGAATTTAGTCGAACATAATTCGGGAAGCTGTACAGACCTTTATATATAAAGCGCAGATCTTACTTATAGAAGAGACCTAAGATTCAAACGCCCATCGACATCGCCTCTGTCACGCATCGGTAACTCGGATGGTATTAATACCGAAAAAGTTATCTCTAAAGCCTCAAATAATCTGGAAACAACCTTTGTAAAATTTCCAAGTCTTTATTTTTAGTATTTTTCTTAAAACTTCTAAACTACAATCGCTGTTCCGGCGTTAGGTTTTATCGCCCAAAACCATAACGCCCAAATTGGAAAATGTCATAACGCCCAAAAACCACCGCAACGACCAAAATTTAAGGGAATAAAACCTCGCAAAGCCCAAATAGAATGATATATTGCCCATAGTAATTATATAAAGTCATAATACCCAAATCTAGAAATGTCATAACGCATAAGTAGTGGAATAAGAATGGGGGGCATGTTGTCCCCCTGCTTGGGTTTTCTGTTGGATTTTGGAGTAGGCGGGAGTTTGTATTGCCGGAGAAACCTTCAATATATCCATTTTCGCATATACTGCAAATCTGACAGTAACCCCAAGGGGGGAGGGAGGTTGCAGGGGTCAACATACCTGCCATACGTAGTAAACTGCAAGTTCTTTTTGGATTTTATTTCCATTTTGTTGTTTGTTTTTGGGCGTTATGCATTTTTTTGGGCGGTTTGATCGCCCAAAAACCCTAACGCCTAAATTGAAAAATATCATAACGCCCAAAAACCACCACATCGCCCAAAATTTTAAGAAATTAAGCATCGCAAAGCCCAAATAGAATGAAATATCGCCCAAAGTAACGCATACACCCCAAATCTGACAGTAAACCCAAGCCTAGCAATGTTTTGGGCATTATGACATTTTTCAATTTGGGCGTTATGGTTTTGGGCGATAAGACCTAACGCCCAAATAAACACATAACGAAAATTCTGGTATTTGTTGGTCGTCCGTATAGGGGACAACGGGCGTTAGGTCTTATCGCCCAAAACCATAACAACAGCTCGGCAATGGCGCTCTGTATACTAGGTACAATAGCTGTTGGAATTACACAGTAGTTTTGTTTTCTCCAACATTTGAGCTGCGGACTCGCGTTGGCTAAACGGGCATTGCTTAGGTATCTATGTATTAAGAGGTACAATTCGATATTGACTATTTTTGTATAAATATAGCAACCGGCCTGAGTTGTACAGTGACAACTGGATTTAATTTTAAATAAACTGAACTCACTTTAAGGCCTATTCACACAAATTATGGGTCTTATTCTATACACGCGACTCTATACCTACCTAACATATGCGAAAATAAATTGTCTGTAGACGGTCTTTTGAAATCTCAATTTGCAAGATATGCACACAACAATGCATAATTTATTGAATTGCCCCGAGCTAAGCGCAAATCAAATTACATCAATGGCGACGGGCACATAAAGACATCCATACCACTATTCAAACCAAAGATGGTATTTCATATACTTAAGCGCCATTACTGCAACAACAACCACTAGAATTCCATCTCGTGCTCGACTCGACTGTGATTGAATTAGGAATGCAATGGCAGTGCTTAAAATACTGCTGCCAATTACGACAAGTTTACTGACCGCAACTAGTCATTCACATTTCAAAAATATCTTTCTCAATGGTCAACATGCAACTATGTATTTCCGATTGACAACTTTTTAACTTACAACAACGCCATGCGTTTGTACTAAATATATCTCCCCATATCGTAAGGCAATTCTCCACCCCAACAATGGACATGCGCCAACCTCCCCTCACGTGAAAGTGTTATAACAAAACAATCGAATTTATGAATGGAAGCTCCCATCCATTCGCAGTGCAATTTTTGGCGCCAAACCCAGCCAGAATCTGTTCTACCATCTAACCTCATGCAATAGCTGCTACAACAGCTGAGCACGTGTACTAAAACCACCCCCTAGCAATGCCCCCCAAAATCGCGTGGGCTTGGGCCCACTTCTCGATGACCAGATTTTCTATCCTCTATCACTGTCAACAAACTTTCGCTTGAGATACATTTTCAAATTGGCTACACGAGTCTCTTTCAATTTCAGTCTTCAGTTGGCATCCAACGTGCTGCTGGTTCACATCGTGTTTATTGAAGTCGACACGCGACCCTCTGTATGTGAGTGTGTGTAATTTTGTGGCAATTTTCGCGTTTACACCGCGCCGCCAGACAAGTTCGACCTTCAATCCGAGAAGAAATTATTCCTCTCGTTCTTGACTAACTAACTTGTCTCGTGAAGGGATTATGACTCGAATACGAATACGACGGGGTGTTTTTTTTTAAATATTAATTTTATTTTAAATTCGCAAATTTATTCAACTATTTGTGGTGATCAATAAAAAAGTTGTTTCGACTACAAGTGTTGTTAAATTTAATTTAATTACAAGAAAAATAAAAGAAAATCATAAAAATAAATAAAAAAATAAATTGTGAAGAAATATTTTAATTCGAGGTGAAATAAAAAAATAATAATAATATATGTATATATATTTTTAAAGCGTTTATTCGAAATTAAATATATACCATCCTTAAGTGAATACAAAAGAAATATTTATAGTCTAGTGAGATAAATAAAAAAAGAGGCTATATGTATGTGTAAAAATTAGTGTATACAGAATTAATCTAATGATACACGCACTTTGGATAACAATACAGCAGGCAGACTGATCGAGAATAGAACACACAAAAAAGAACAACATACACACATTTGTGTATCTGCTAAGCCGGTGGCCGCAGAAAATAATAATTAATAGCTGTTCAAGGTAAATGTTCACATTTCCTTTATTTAGAGAAAATTTAAAAAAAAAAATGAAATACATACAGAATACAACAGACGACACCGCGTGTGATGATCACCTCATGATAGGCTGCAAGAAAAATTTAATTTTTTATATAAAAAAAAAAAATTGTCTCCGTCTTTCATATATAAATTATTTTTATTTTATTTAAATTTATGAGATTTAATTTACAAACCCAAGAGACTTAATATGATTGTGTATAAAATATACAGAAACATTTCTTTTTTTTTACAAAACTTTCTTGGGGATAAGGAAAAATTCGAAAATTAATTTTTGAAACGAGGCGACAATTCTATTTTTAGTTGACATAGAACGGATAACCCAAGGCTGAGGATTTTTCTTCGTGGACGCTGTTGTTGACTCTTAGTTTTGTGCGGATTTGTTGTAGGAACAATGTTCGTTTTTTCTTCAGTTTTTTTTTTTTTGCTGAATGGTAATTAAAATTGAAATATATGAAGAAGAAGAAGAAGACATTTTTGCACAATTGCTTAAGTGAAAGCGCAGGTGATGTGCTTGACTCGTTTGTGTCTTGGGTAACAAATAGGATTTCTATTGCGGCATTGACGTTGTTTTTGGGTCTGAGTGGTTCAGATGATATTTGTGGGTGATGATTAAAATTTAAAATCGAGAATGAGATGTTTATAGTTATTTATAGAGAACACTATAAGGAAGTGTTGTTTTTTTTAAATCATAAGAAATCGTTTGATTGCATTTCAGCAGATGAATGGAAAAAGAAAATCTAATAAAAGGATGCTGTGATTTTAAATTTCAAAAAAAACAGTCAGACTTCAGAATAGATACTTAGATGTTACAGATGGTAGTCAAATTTTAATTGAACATAATGGCTTTTAGAACAAAGTAGAGTGCCGCCTAATTGTTTTTCTTGCCGATTGTAGTTAGCATCTTAAAGATTGTCTGATTTAATTGAAATTCTACTATTCCCATCGGGCAATAAACATCTGCAGCAATTTTCGTTGATTGAGTTTATCCCTCCTTTGATAGAATATTGCTGAGATGAGGCGCACTGCTATCGAAATTCAAAATATAAATTTGGATGTCAAAAATGAATGACTTGCTTGTGGTCGGACTCAAAAATTAAACAGCTTTTATTTCAAACTCAATTCATGTAAATAAACAAAAAGTGAAGACTTTTGATCAGGTGTGACGCGTGTATTTATTTGTGCTATCTTTTCACAAGAAACAGGTTTATTGTACATTCATTGGAAATAAAAAAAACACAGGAGAACGTTATTATACTTTAATTTATTATAACATAAATAAGTTTGGATAACATAAACATTTTTCGAAACATAACATTTTTAATTTATTATAATATGTATAAGAAAAAACTTACATGTATACATGGTTTTACTACTACTTCATGTTTTTATTACGGTTTTATTTAGGTTAACCTCCGAAAATATATGTTCAACAATAGCAGATGAATTCAAAAGTGATAGGAATTCAAAAATTAATTTTTTCATTAACGGAAATGCTAAACTTTCATTACCATGCTTTGTTTGTAAAACGTTTTTCCAAAAACTGTTACATCTATTGAAGATCGATGTTCAGAAAAAAAAGATTTTCAAAATTTAGGTTTCTTATCCCACAAAATTCGGCATCGGCGGTATCTTGAATATCTTTCTTTAGAATTAAATTTGGAAAACTTTTGAATAATGGATAAAAAAATACTTCTTTTTCAATTAGCTATATTTAGTGGACTTACAAGACATTAACTTTGAAGCAATTGGTTTTTGAAGTCAAATCTTTTTAAGATTTGATGGACAAGTTCTGTATAGAAACCCAAGCAAGTCTGTTCGAATGCTTCAACATCGTTCCTGTTTAGATTCAAAGAATCCAATTGGTCTTGAACTACTACACCGAGATACAATTTGTCAAAAGAAACAATATTCGAAGGCAATCTAAATTCATCACTAAGGTATTTTATGTTTACCATACCTTTAAAATATCGGGTTTAGGAAAATAATCTAAATTTTTAAAAACTATTTGCTTCACTTCATCATACATTTTATGTATTTGTTGCTCCTCGTAGTGCTCGTTCACCTTCACATTTTTAGAAGATATTTGGAAAATTGCAAATGAATTTTTGTATTCAATAAATTTGAAAAATCTTGGAATTTTATGCTTTTTTAGCTCAAAAATCTTGGAATAACTTTTAAGCCCTAAAATCGTAAAAATACGATAAATCGTGGAATCTGGCACCGCTGCTGCCGTGTGTAAATTGTGTGAAAGGGATAATTGGAAGGACATTTACACTACCGTAGTAGTGTCGACGTGTCGCTTTCGAAGATCAATTGCCAATCACGATCTAACAGATAATTAAATACGGCTAATGTTATGTTATTAATTTACTTTAAAACTATTTAATAATGTTTTCGAAAACACAAATAAACATTTAAGAGACCTGTTACATGAATAGCACCGTTTTACCGTTTAAGCCCATCAGCGCAAACGGGACAAAAAATCACTCGAAAAATTTTGCGTTCGAAGCGATCCAGGAGACCAACATCTTCATTCGCCTTTGATAATGTCCATGATTCAGGACTGGGATGATAAGTATTTTATATAGAGTCTCCTTGGCGTTTCTCGACAAGGCCTTACTAATCAATTGCCTTCTTAGGCCGAAGTAACAGCGCGCGGTTGGCAAGTGTAATTATTCGCTCTGAAGAGGTGTCATTTTCAGAGTTAATAGCGGATCCGAGGTAGACGAAGTCCCTAACTACCTCAAAGTTGCAGCTATCTATCGTGGCGTTCTGTTCGATTCGTCGATGTTGTGTGTCCCTTCTTGTTGACAGCATTTATTTTGCTTTGCCTCATTCACCACTGAACCCATTTTTGCCGCTTCTGTACTGATACTTGCAAATGCACCAGTGACAGCTCGCTGTGTTCTGAGAATGGTGTCGATGTCGACAGCGTGTGCAAGTAGTTTCACAGACTTTTGAAAAATTGTGCCCTGGCCTGGTGTTGGCTTGCGAGTTTCTCATAATTTTCTCAAGGATGATGTTGAAAAAGTCACATGGCAGCGCATCACCTTGTCTAAATCCTTTTTTGACATCAAAGATCTCGGTGAGATTGTTTTCGATTCTTACCTTTACTGTCAGATACAGATAGACGCAATTCGTACACCTAGTTTGTGTAACCTCTCTCGTTCGACATTTGACAAAGGCTTTGAGTGCTCCAGTCTGAAATTAAATTTTAAAACGGAGCACTTTATACATCCGATTAAAAGCTTTGGCTTATGGCATGGCAATTGATTTTGATCACAACACGATAGCCTTTTGATATCCTTTGAATGCTGAAAGGACAACGTGTAACTATCGCAAGGCTGATTTGTTTTTTTTTTTCGAGACTGCTAGGTGAATAATATAGTTTACCCTTGTTTTTGCAATGCAAACACTTTTTCGGGACTTCGGAACTTTTCACTTATTTATACCACAAAGTGAGTATAGTTACAGGACTAAATCGGTTTTTGAAATCAGCTTAAAGCGCATCTCAAATCCGCAGGCTTTGATTCTGACTTTCTGAGTGAATTTTATGAGCAATCTGTAAGCATTTTTCAACTGAAGACTATAGAACTCCAGTTAAAAAATGCTTTTGAAATAAAGAGTCATTGGAAAGCCGATACCTACTAATGCTTCAGTTTTTTTAAACCATAATTTGATCATCTTCTATTTGAAATCTTCAATTTTCTTCTTCTCATTCTTTTACGAAAATCATCTACACTTCAATTCAATACTAATATTATAAAGGCAAATTTTTTAGAAACTATTCATCATTTTTCAAAAAATCCTCCACCAATATTTAGAATGGACTTTTACGGTAGATATGGGCTGCATAATAAAAAAAGAAAATAAAATAAAAATTAAATTTTATTTTTTTAAATGTTTACCATAGTCCGAAAATGTTGTTTTCTAAAATCTAGAAAGATTTCACGAACAAAAGATCATGCTGTATTTTAATTCAGCTGTCAACATTGTGCATTGTGACAGGGCGCTACCAGGCTAAATTTTATGAATTCACTGTACTCAATCTCTAAATAACTATATAAAACAAAGTGGAAAAAAATGTTTCCCTCTGTCGGTCGCCCGTAATTTTCAACCGATTTTGTATATTTTTTTTTTAAATGTCGGTAATTACGGTGATTGGGTGATAGGCTAAACAAATTCAAAATCGGACAAAGGAGCGTGGCACCTCCCAAAAAAAAAACATTACAAATCGTATAAATATTTCGAAAACCACCAAATCGATTGAGATCAAACTTACAGATAATCTTAGTTATTGGCCCTAGAGTGCTTCTGTGAAGATTTGTCAAAGTTGGATAAAGGGGCGTGGCACCTCCAATACAAAAAAATTAAAACATTGTCGCTCGAAAAAAAATAAAATAAAATAACAAAAAAATTAAAAAACAACAAAAGGCCTGGCGAAGCTGGTGGGGGTTCAGCTATTTTTTTATATAAAATTGTAAATAATTGTGACCTATCAAATTTTAAGTTTAAAAAGGATGAGGGGAGAGTGCTGTAACATTTTTCGTATTTCCTTATATAATTTACAAAAGGATGTATGTACATATATACCAAACTGAAGCAACATGCATGTACATATATGCATCGACATTTGACTACCATAAAATTTTAACTTGGTTATTGCCTAATGTCCTAGATTGGGTGTATGCTGTTAAAAGTAAGTATGATATTTTGGGATGAATTCAGGACCAAATTGCAAGAAATTCTGCAATTAAAAATAAAAGCATACGGCTCTAGTCTTTCTTAAAACATCAGTGCTACAACCGTCCCACCGATACTTTCGTACCCACTCTCCCCTCCTATTTATTAGGAAGGCCCAATGATTTCCTGCAGTGAACCGTATTGACAAAGCACGACCCAAATTTAAATTTTAAGGCTGAATATAACGAACTCACAATAGCAAAATTTTGTATAATACTGTCTACTGTCAACAAACAAACGTCAAAACGTCACTATTGATAGCAACAATTTCGAGGTAGTTAAGGAGTTCACCTACCTCGTATCGTAGTAAACATGAACTCCACGAATGACATCCTAGTGGACATCCGGCGAAAAATTACCCTAGCCAACCGTTGCTACTTAGGTTTGGCAAAACAGCTGGATTCAAAACTCCTGACTCAAAGGACGAAATGTGTGCTTGCCAAGTGCTGGACGATAAGCAGGAAGGGAGAGCTGATACTGGGCTCCTTCGAAAGAAAAATACTCCGGCGGTTTCTTGGCCCTGTGTGCGAGGGGGGCGAATGGAGGAGAAGATACAACAGCGAACTCTATTAGCTGTACCCTGATGTGTATGTAGTCCAAAAAGGCAATACACACCGACTACATTGGCTCGGCCACTTCGAGCGAATGGACAATAATGCTCCAGCTATGTGGCTCTTCGAATCCCATCCCCCAGGTTCGAGAAGACAATGAAGACCGAACCTCCGTTCAAAGACCAAGCCATCGCGGATGCCAGAGCGCTTGGTCTCGACAACTGGAAGCAGCGTGACCGGGATCGTAGAGGATGGAAAGGCTGCAGTGTCTCAAGCAGAGACTCTTCACGGGTTGGGAGCCCGATAAGTAAGTAAGTAAATTGTCTACCGTAACCTACAAAATATTTAAGGTGAAGGTTAAAACTGATACCTAGATTAGTAAGAACCAAAGTATTTGTAACGTTACCATAAAGTCAATGGCAGTATAGTCTACATAAAACGGCAGTTAATATAAGTTGCATTTGCGCTCGTTTTTGCAACGAACTTAACAAAACCGTTGCGAATAAAAATAACTATGTATAATTTTCTTCTATAGAAGAAAAGTAGTCCATCTAAGACACAACCTCAATAAATCCCCCTGATCATAAAATCATGATTCAGAAAATACGCATTCAAGGACCATTATATCCACAGGTTCAACACCTGTAGATACTCGCACAATATAGACATTGTTTATTGTGATCTGTCCAAGGCGAACTAATTTATTTGTTTTTAATTCAATTCGCTCTGATATGCGTGTATATAATCATCTAAGAATCAGAACAACAAAATTTTCATAATTTCAGTTTCATTAGGGAAATAAAATCATCACCGGCTATAGGAGAACAGGATGCCATAAATAAAAAGCGAAAAGTGTAAATTTTATTTTACTAAAGAAAGGAAGTGAGGTCAATTTTGATCTGCTCCGATATACCGCGGTACATTTTGTTGACATACACCTCAATCAAATTTATTCGATTCTATAAAGAAGTATACTCAAAATATAAAGATTTTATTGGCATGAGTAGATATATTTTATTGGTATGTTGTTGGTTGATGCTGTTGTTGTCTTTTTTTATTCTACTTTTGTGGCTACGTAAAATAAGAAAATTCAGAGAGATAAAAATGTATTTTCGTCTTTTGCAAAATGTGTTTATTTTTTTATTTTATAATGTAATACGTCCTATTTTGGTGAGATAAACGATTTTTGTTTGGTATTAGAAATAGGAAATACTATAATACCTACTCTTGTCTATGTATTTATTTTGTATGGAAAAAAAACCCTTTCAAACTTTAAAAAATGTCTTGTAACAAATTTAAGCAACAAATACTATATAGTATCAAAAATGTTACTAATTTATAGTACACTTAACACATCACATTTTTGGTTAATTGTGTGGGAGGATTTTTTTAATATAATCTTTTATTCCGTCGAATTATCATCGCACACGCTTCTAATAAATATTTGGCAACGTCTCTAGGGAATTATTTTCAGACACACGTTTTTAATGTGATAAGTATACGTATATTAAAAAATAATCGAGGACTTTTGAAAGCATACCGCAACATTAAGCACATGTTGAAAAACTAATATAATTCAGTTTTGTTGCATCTAAGGAATCTTTCAACGACACACTTGACATAATTATAAGGTGTTGACAGTTTGCATATTTATTGAGTAATGACTAATGACTAACCATCGGCCATAAAAAACAGGAATAGCATATTATTTTTGATACATCAGATATGTATCTATCTAGTAGCGTAGCCCGTGCACACTTCGTAGTGCAAAATAGTTAAATAGATAAACTGTTTTTATTGAAATGCTCTGTGGTACAAAACATTTTTTATTTTTCCAGAAATCGTATTGCCTAGACAATATTATTGACTTTCAGGACAATGCATTATTTATATCAATGTTACAAATTTTAAAAACTTTGACTTCCAATTCCAAGACTGTCGAAGAAGCTGTACCCGCCCGGCTTTGCCCGTGCACAGGAATTGTATTGCTTAGGTCTTATGTAATAATGTTCTTTCGTAAAATGCGAGAAATGAGATTGAATCGACTTGGTGGAATTTTCTTTCTGCTTAAACCTGAAATACAGCAATACGAACAAAACAAAAAAAGAATTATGAAAATCGGCCCAGCGGAAATCGAGATATAACGCCATCGAGTTTCACCCCCTAGAAGGTGTTTTTTGTATAGGAGGTATAAAATGTTTAAATGTTTTTTTTTTGTATGTGAAGTGCCGCTCCCCTTTGACCAAATTTGACCAATCTGCACAGCAGCACTCCAGGGCCAATAACTAAGTTCAGCTGTAAGTTTGAGCTGAATCGATTTGATAGTTTTCTAAATATACGATTTTGAATTATTTTTTTTTGTATGGACGGTGCCACGCCCCTTTGTCCAATTTTGACCAATCTTCAGAGGAGCACTCTACGGCTAATACCTAAGACTATCTGTAAGTTTGAGCTCAATCTATTTGGTGGTTTTCTAGATATACGATTTTGAATGTTTTTTTTTGTATTTGCGGTACCACGCCCCTTTCTCCGATTTTAACCAAACTTCACAGAAATCATATATAGACCAAAACAAAGATGTGTGAAAGTTTGGTCAAAATCGGTATGCGTTAAGGCGTGAATCGACGACAAACATTTTATGGCTCAATTTTTATATATATATAGAGATTTGCATCTTCAAAAAAATACGTAGAATTTAATGAGTTTGTTACAGGGGTAAATTAGTTTAAGCTTAAAATTCCAGGCTACACGAACTAAAACGGTAGTGTACATGGCGAGTTTTATGTTTTAGGGTGATTTTGTTAACTGCCATTTTGGTTTGACTGCTATTTGTCAGTTCATTATTAATGGAAGACAACTGGTTTGATCGAAATGGAAAAAGAGAGTTATTTTTGATGACAACAAAGTGACAATTCTAAATAAGAAATTTGCTGAGTAAAGCCTTTCTTCTCTTCATTGTCTTTAGCTTGGAAATATTTCCCTCACGGATTGCGATAGCTATGACTTCATCTGATTTCTTATTTAGAATTGTCAAAAATAGTTCTCTTGCCATTTTTAGTAATCTGGGCGACGGACGGACAGAAGATTTGCACATGTATTCGGCACGTACAATACATTTCATTAAGATCACACACGTTGTTGAATATTAAAAATACCTTAAAATTTACAATCGAGGCATTCTTGGCACAAAGACCGGCTATGTTTGCCGCAAAGGCAGTTTTGGTGCGTGATGGGGTCAAGTGGAAGTTTTTTGAGGAAATGGCGCCTTTTTTGACACTCGTTTGATGCTTTTATTTCTCTAATATTCGTGACGCAGACGCAGACTGGCGAAAGTCAATAAATCCTAATTTTCGTCATAATTCATATGTTCAGAAGGTATTTTTTCTATGAGAATTTCTGTCTTCCGATTATTACGACTGCAACGCACGCACAATTAAAAATTACTAATAACGAGACGCCTACTGATACATTAGATTAGAGGATTAGCTTGAATAGCGCCATCGTGTGGTTTTTAGTTGTAAAAATATTCACAAAAGTTTTGTTTATGCATCGCGCTGGACCCCAGGGTAGGGTTTAAGGGTTAATCATTAGTTTTTCAGCTACACCGTTTACGTTAATCATAACGTTCACATCGCCTCTAGCTTCGGCAAAGAGTCAACTACAGTTATCAACTCGTTTATTTCCGTCAATGTCCAGATGACCCTGAATCAATATACCAGTCTTCTGTGAAAAATCCTTTCCAATCGAAAAAGTCGTACACAAACGTGTTCCTTCAAATTTCTTGTGAGACTTTTCTTTCCAATTTTTGGTCCTACAATCCTTTGCGAAGTGACCAGACTTCTTGCATTTATTACACACATGCTTATTTTTCTGTTTGTTGAAAGATCTCTTCTTTTCATGTAATGCTGCCGATGAGCAAGCCTCGATATTTTAAGATTCGTATTTCTTGAAGTAGTTTGGATTTGATAATGTCGCCAGTAATTCTGATTCCGAAATTTTCCATCCCCATACTCATTGGACGGTAATGATCTGGCAAACCAGCCAAAAATATATAGTCCCGATCCATTCATCCGATATAGTCATGTATACGGATGATAGCTTGTATGATGCTGTTAATATCTTATTAAACCTCCACATTTGCACTATTTTCCAACGATGTGGTCAGAAGTATCCGCAACAAACTCACACGTCGATATAACCCCGAGTCCTCAGAGGAGTCATTCAACTTTTTCCAGGCTTCATGTGTTGTTCTTGCGGTCCTTATATAGCAGAAGTTCCAAGGCTCAACCAACAACGCCAATTTTGCCTTGACTTTGACGTCCCTTGCAGTAACGTCGTCTTCTGTTGCTGTTCCATGAAGGAATTTGTTTAGTCCCTCTATTATAAACAGATTCTCCACGTTGCATCGCTATAATCATCTCTTCCATCTAATTTCTTGAATGGCAAATTGGAGTTAGAATTAACAGCAGCCATCGTAGAATATTTAATGGGCGCCGAATTATCTCAATTTACTTCGTAGTATTCTAATCTAATCAATGACCAATCTCCTCAGTTACCATAACCTAATGGAAGACAACTGCTTTGATCGAAATGGAAAAAGAGAACGAATTTATTTTCGATCAAACCATTTGTCTTCCATTAATTATGAACTGTGGTGGAGTGGAGATTAGTCGATACACTTATTTATATGGAACACAACGTATTAAAGTTATATTTTCAAAAACTTTACTCAGATTCAAGCTCCGATAAGAACATTACACGTTACGCACGTTTGATACCAGGGGCATATAACACAGAAAAACAAGTCAACAAGTCAACAGGCACTTGTAGAATTATGTTTGTTTAACAAGTGTAGATTAAAGGCGTAACACAATAAAAACCGTAATAATTGTTAAAACCCGAAAATTTTCCTCGATTTTTTCAATTAGTTTAACAAGTCAGTCAGTATTGCTGTCCCCCATCGGTACTCGAAGTTGGTTAGTTCGCAATGTTTGTGACATGACAAACCTATGGAAGCGAATGCGCTGCAATTATATAGTTTTTTTTAGTTTATATTAGCCTTGTTAAATAAGAATATCACACCTCTCTGTGCAGCTTGTGCAATTATTTCCCAAATGCCTTAAAGAAGCTGTTACTGAAAACATATCTTGAAAAATGGCTAACATCTCGATATAAGCCTTATGACGAAGTATATAGAAGCTATATCTTATATTAAGCTTAACAAATTGGGCCTTATACAAGTTAAATTATTTTTAGCTGGAATAATTTTACTATCACCGTGAACACCTATAACATGGTACTAAGATCCTGTCCCAAGCCAATGTGATTCTATTAATATTTTCTTCCTAACTTTTGCTGGTTTAATTCTAACAAGTCGATCAACGTCGGTTAAAATTAACCAACCTTTTAACAGATCCATTCTCTTTTCTTTAGACACTTGTTATTTCCAGTTACAGAAATGGTAGAATTTATCAAATTTCCCACTTGTTGAAATGTTCTAAAACAATTGTTGAAGTGCCCGCAGACTAGTTATTACGTGTTACACAAATTTTTAACAGTTGTTGAATTTCACTTGTTTAACAAGCACTTGTTGTATTGTGTTATAGGCACCTGGTCGACTCTATTCAACCAAATGTCGACTTTGAAAAGGTAATGCTTCTACCCCTTAACTGCTATAAACGGGTTGACAAGGACTTTGTACAGCATCTGTTTATTACCTCTATTGTAGAACAGAACCCCGCTATGGTCTTCCTGGCCTTGCCGTTGCAGGCGACAAGCCAGTTTGGCGTTTCACTTTATACTATTTTTTCTGGATTTCTTTCTTGTCCTAATATTTCTGGATCATGTCGATCTCATGTTTTGCATCTCTTTTTCTTCAGTCTTTGCGGCATCTATTTCAGTCCTTGTGTGACATTAATAGATTTAAAAGCGAATGTGCGTGGACCTATTTTCTACTGTTAGGCCTTGTAGTGTAAGTCTTGATGGGTGGTAAGTCTTCATTTCTAATCAACGCCTCGCTTTTTATGAGAGTGAGAGAAGATTCATCAGATAAATAATAAATAGCTTCTTCGACTTTTTTGTTTGCGTTCTGACAACTTCCTCGAACTTTAAAAGGAGTAGCAGGTTGTCTTTTATAATAAAGCAAATAAATTAATCTAATTGGCTATTCTTAAGACATAACTTTATCCAAATGAAAATCACAATTGTTCTTCTTAACCACAACGTAAAACATTTTTCTTGTCTATGGTAAAATTCTAAAACCTCAAGGGGCTTTCGTTGAAAAAATTCTTTTTTTCAATCTCGCAACACGGCGCGGTGGGCTTAAAAGGATTTTCTGTATTTTTTGCATGCACATATAGACCTAATCTCTTATTGATACGGTGGTCGATTCCTTGTTTTACATACACTCATACATTTTTATTTCCACATACGTAATAATCAAGGTAACCTTAAAACTATATACATATTCGACTTCTCCTTCTAGTTGGTTAATTCTCATAATGAACTGGCTAGTTGCCTAGAATGTGACTATTTCTTATAACCATCAGTAGATAATCAGCATTTTTTTTTCTTTTCTCTTACAATAAGGTACAGCGAAGGTAGCCAAATAATTACTGTCTTTTCTTTTCATTAACTAAATTACACTTGCTCCAAATTGTCCACACGCCCCATACTGTTCCTGTGAGTAAATGCTATCTTTCGACTCTATAAAGTATAATTTGCAAACAAAAGAGCCATTGCAACAATATTGAATTAATACCTATAATCCCCTAGGCGCAAAAACTCCACCGAATTAATTTTCTTCGATTATCCACTGTCGTTTATTATAATTGATGCTGATTAATCAATTTGATGGATAAATTAATTGAACTCTATCCCCGAGAGGGTTAAGTACTAATTATTAAAGAATTAACTGTCTTAATCTCGCAAACTCACGAATTTCTGGTATCGATGTTCATGCCTCAGGGCAATAGCTTTAGTTTAGTTTCATTTGGAAATGTTATCATTTATCAATCTAAGGTTGACCTTATTAGCGCAATAAATTTATTGCCTTTAAGTAGTCGAGGTTGGCGCTCTTACCCAAGAGAAGTATTTTTTAAAAAAATGTTTGTAATTATTGTATACAGGGTAAATAAAATGTTGGCTAAAACTAAAACCCTAAAAACATATACTATGGGCCGAACATTACAAATGGGGACTCTATTGCTACAAGATTTAATTATGTATCTTTCCTCTTTAACAGGACCTGACAGTGAATGAAGCAGTAAAATGTTATGATTGAAGTTAGCACCTCCTGGTGGCGTTTTGTCTTTGGTATAAGGACGGAGGGTAACCGCAGCAGTCTGCCTTCTGTCTATTGCCTCCGATGACAGCCCATCACTAAGAAGGGAGACTGGTGCGTGGCAGTAAGTCATACATAAAGCTAAATTATTCTAAGGACATCAAGAGTGCCTTTTAAAAATTGTAATCGCGGTGTTTGCTTAAGAATGTTTTTTAACTTAAATTCACAAGCGAAATTGGCTTTGGTACTTCTTCCTTTCCCCTATTCAATCTATCTTATTTACTTACTCTTCAATGGCGCTATAGTCCGATCCCGATGTAGAATTGGGCGGCCTCACCCCCAACTAATACGTCTCTCCAGTTAGTTCGTTATTTTGTTTACTGCCTCCAGTTGTACATGCCAAGTTGGTTGAGGTCTCCTTCCCAGATTCACACTTTTTTGACCAGGTTGTTTCACTTGTTCAGACTAAAAAAAAAGGAAATTTACTTAGCATGAGCTTAGGTCTTCCTTATTTGGGTGAGGATGTTAGAGAGTTCGTCACGCTTCCTTTTGGCGCGAATGTGTGTTCCCAATCGTCGCTTCAAGAATTTAAGGGCACACCTTCAACCTTCCATGGTTCTCTTCTCGTAAGGTGCATGACCGACAACCTCACGGACGAGATCCCTCATGAATCTGGTGTGACGAGTTTGAATGTTCTTTAAACGGGAACCACGCCGACCTTTGACTTTTTTGTCGCCGGTGTATTTAACATTCTTTATTTTGGTTGTTTTGTGTCCCCGGTTGAGACCTATGCAAAGTTCGTACCGAACAGCCATTGTACTCAAGACGTCAATGGGCGGAAAGGTTGGTGTCGCTGTACTATACAGCGTGTAGAGTTTGATGTTAAATATGCTTCTTCAAATATCTATACCGTCAACGCAAACGCAACCAAAAATAGCTTGAAGAATTATTTTGATTTCAAAAGGAACAAGGATATCTTCATCCGCCTTCGCTAATATTAATGTCCACGCTTCTGTGCTGTATAGCAGGACTGCGATGATGAGATTCTTATACATAGTTTCCTTATTGCTCTTTATAAGGCCTTACTATACTTATTTGTCTTTTTAGGTCAATGAAACAGCGATTGGCAAGCGCAATTTTTTGCTTGATTTATATCAATCTCATTTTCATAGTTTATAGCGGAACCAAAATTATGACGTTCTGTTTGATTCGTCGATGTTGTGTGTCCTTTCTTGTTGACAGCATATATGCTTGGTTTGGCATTCAAACTACCTTAATCATTATTAAAATTTTAATTAAGCTTTATCATTCCATCTGTTTTAAAATTCGATCAATATTTTACCATTTTGCTGTTGAAACTTTTGCATGCTTATATCATACCAAAATGTGGTCCTCTTACAAGATTGGTTTTTGTAAGCAAATTATCGACATGGAGAGGAAAAAAAGTTGAAGAGGATCGAGAATTGTTGTTTGCCTGATCTATAAATAATGACCAACTCTTGGTCGATGGTATATGAAAAGTACCATTAAGTTTATAACTAAAATTAAAAATTCCAATTTCGTCTCCATGTGCCCCAGCAAACCGAGTGATTCGCATTTTGTTCGCTTCGAGTTCCCCGGAAATAGATTTCGTACGCCGGCGAGTTTATCTAAGAATCTCAAGGACTAAGCGATACTAAGTAGGTATGTATCGTGTCAAATGATTGACGCGGGGGCAAATGTCATTGGAAGAGTATTCAGCGATTCACCGGTGTTGCAAAGTCACGGTGGCTAAAGTTATTTTTTTAATCTCTGCAGGATTGTTTCATATCTATAGGAACTGACACCAGCTTCATTTACAATTGTCAATAAGTATCCAAGTCCTATATAATAGTTGAATTGCTATAATAAATAATAAATTTGGCGATTCATTGTCACATCCATTCAAACAGTAAAGCGATTCCATTCAAATAAAAATAACCCTGAATCTGAAGTCGCCACTCTCATAATCGAAAGGAGTGACAACGATGCGAATGCATTTCAATTTATCTTAAACACATAACAGCAGAGTCAAATCGATGCATACTATCTACAATCAAGTCGCATCCACTAAAAAAAACCAACTTACGATTTGCACAACAAAAGTGACTTTGAAATAGTTTACCAGAGATATACAGAGAAATGCCACACGAATGCCAATGCAAAGCAATTTATTCAAAGTGCCACCCGAGTTGAAACACCAGTGCTGGAAATACAATGAAATACAATCCAATTCCAGAGAAATGTGCATTGAAAAATCCTTGGTAGAGAAATCTAAGAACTGATTACAATATCCCGTATCACTTGTACGTCTCTTTGGTTTGTCGAAAGAAAATCCATAATATTATGTTTTGCGTGTGAGTTTCTCATCCACATTTCAAATTTTCTATAAGCTCATCGGTAATTGCTCACCCAAGAGAAGATTACATTTTCAGTACTCAGTACCCAGTTGGAAACAAAGAAGCCATCCAAATTAGCAAAGGGAAGGGATATGGCATAGGGATATGTCCATGCAAAACTTGTTAAAATACTAACTAAATATTGGACGTGTTTTATCGCAATGGCAAAACTTAGAAACCATTTCGTGTGCAACTTCTGTGAAATTAATTTAATTAAAGTGTACGAACTAAAATTGGATCTGCTTCCACTGCGGATAAGGCAAGCGGGAAGGATTTTAGTTCCAATTAAAGTAATGGCAAGTGTTAGTAGGTGTACCGTGCACTCTGCAACGTTCGTTACCGCAAAACGTATTCTATTCTTTTAGTCAGAAGAATGGTGTTGTACAAGATCATAGACAAATTTAGTGTAACAATGTTGTACAAATTATAGAATAATTTCAAAATTGTTGCCACCGAAATGTGAGTCCTCTTTAAATGCCACAAAATACGACAGCGCTCAATTTGTTTGCCATTAAAGCTCTGCCCCATGCCCCCTAAATGAATAAGTGCAATCGTAATAATTATGAAAACACTTTTGCGCACAATAAAGCAGAAAAGTAAACACTAAAAGCAAAAGCAAAAAAGCCAAAACAAAATATAATTTTATAAATATGCACAAGAGTGGAATATATTTTAAATTTTTGTTTTGAGTCTGAACGACTGCCAACGTTTTTGTCATTTACTTCGCTTGCCAACAAAACAGTAGATACCACCCAATGTTGCCATATTCATAGTTTTAACTGTTAATTAAAGTTTTTTAGACAAGCTTACAGTTTTTAAAATTACCTCCTAGTACACACACAGAAAAAAATTGTAATATTTAAAATTTTCTGCGTAAAATTTACAAATTTTAATTGTAACTATAGTCATTAAAACTTAATAGTAAATTTCGCTTATTTTTTTACAATTTCTTTTTTTTACTTTGAATTTGGTTTTACTATCTGTCGTGGCCACATTTCCTGAAGTTTTATGACTCGGCGGTAAATCTGTTTGTATCGTCTAGCTCTAGCCGATATATAGGTCCCTCAACGCCAACTTGGTTGTATCCATTTTGTAAAGAATTTCAATATTTAAAACTGTATCCCGACTTCTTTTGTCTGGAAAGAATCGAATTCTGATGTAACAATGGAGGAAATACTCTCGCGGGTCCCCAGCACGCCCAGCACGTTAAAAATATCATAAAAACACTAATTTTCAAAAAACAAAAAAAAAAAAAAAAACAAAATACTAAAACTAAAAAAATTGCAATTAAAATAGTAAATTAACGAAATTTGCTATTTAAATTGAAAATAGATGGTTTTACAATTCGGATAGTAAAGCCTTAACAATTTTTTCCTGTGAGTGTACAAATTACAGTTTTTTTTAAGTTTCAGAATTGAAAGAATAAATGGAAATGTTTTTGTTTTAATTTCAAAAAAAGTTAAATTTTTTTCAGCTTAAAAAAAAATCTCACGGTATTCCTGTGATTAAATTGCAGCCCTTCTTCAATATGGCAATTTGCTAGTCATTTATGTTTAATAAAATTTTAAAAAACACGTAATTTCACAAAAATCTTTTCTTTATTGAAGGATACAGTTTTTTGGTTGAAAATACAGTTTTTTTTTGGGGCATTTCCAGTTTTTTTGAAAAAAAAATCTGGCAACATCCACAACAAAGAAATAGACATTTGTTTAGTAACCAAATTGAACGAGGGGTGGTAAGGGTTGAGGAATATTTCAGACACAAACCATAAGAGAATTAAAAACGTAATCTCTGCTATTTAGTTTATAGTTATACATGTGTAGGGATGTGATAGGATTGTACGAAAATAATATTTAATTTTTTTTATATGAACTAATAAACCTAGAAACGATGGGGAAAGTGGTACATATTTGCCGTTTGAAATCAATGTGGGGTCTTTGATATTTCTAGACGTATCGTGACATATTTTTTTTATGTTGTTGACAGTAGTGTTCTTTATGAAAAACATCTGTGCTACCTAATTGTACTATGTATCTGGATTGGAGTTTGTGGCCGACCAATGCAAGTCTGTTCACTTAGAATTTGTTTCACTTTGTATAGGTATACTGTACTTATAATTATACAAAAAAATACTATAACAAATATTTTAGTGTAATAAGCGAGGGTACAACTTAGGTGCACCCATATCTCTTGGAACTTATTCAAATAATAAAGCCAGTGCTAATTTCAATTTTGAACGAAACCTATGAAAGTTTATTAAATAGTCCTTTATTTGTCCTGAATCGAGAGAATTATTTTGCTTTTAGTTTTTAAACATAACTTATAAGCCCGACATATCCTTATCTGATGACTGTCTTTCGAGAGACAAATTTTTGGACACTTTTTCAAGCGTTTGTGGTTATACGCCAAATTATTACAAATTACAAGACCTTTTGGAAGTGAATTTTCGGGTCCCTTTCGCGAAAGTATGTGTGCTCATCGAATAACTGCTTT